>CM060901.1:1379322633-1380754633 GCA_030737815.1 Allium fistulosum
ACATACTACAAATTCAAACGAAAGTTGAAACTAATGATAAAGAACATATAATATTTAATACATCAACGTCGTCCTACAACAACCAAGACGTCTCTGATCCGATCACGTGTTGCAACAATCTTTGTTGTTTGATGAACTTGCACCATCATGGTTATGTTTGTGTATTCGCGTCAATTTTCAACATAACCCGATGGAACTTTTGCATTAACAATTTCTTCGTAATCTTGATCCGTACCATTGTATTGTCTTATAAAATTATGAATAGCACGAGTTGCAATGACAAACTGTGCTTGTTTGGCAAAACTATATGTTGGCATGTGTCGTAAAATGTTGAATTTGTTTTCAAATATTGAATGTCTTTTCCATAACCATGCGCAAACAAAAATGATCAGAATTGAAGATTTCATTATGAAATTTCAAAACATTGTGGGTTTGTTGAAATTCTATAACGTGACAACGTTCATTACGGTAAGGTGGTAGATGTCCATTTCGAAGCTTATACCTTGAATCTACAAGGTAATACTTATTGGGTGGTGAGGTGGGAAAGTTTCAACTACTTCAATAACATGATTTAACAGTGTGTTGTCATGGACAAAGCCCTTCCAACCAGACATTACAAAATTGAATGTTAAATAAAAAAATTGGTAATTGAGTACTTATGTGGTAGTATATAATTGTAACGATCCGTATTTTTAACCATTTAAAAATGTTAAATTAAATAAGATTTTTGAATAAAATTGTTAGATTTTTTTAAAAAAAAATTGTATTAATACAGATTTATAATATAAGCTATAAGCTTAATTTAAATTTCTATTAATATCATAGTTTTGCATTAAGATAAAAATGATAACATATGTTAGTGTGTATTTTAATGACATTGGTTTGAATGAAACTAATAACCGTCTGAATGTAAATTTCCAACCCATTGGAATAATAAATGTTGATAAAGAATAATAAATATTTCTTTATTTAGGAAGAAATCATATGTTTCTTTATTTGAAATGTATTGTAGCTGAGGTATTGATTACAGAAATAATATATCAATATTTTGTAAGTAAATTTCAAACTCTTGTTGTAACCAACAATTTTAATAGATATGTTTGAATAACAATTCAAAGGAAAACAATTGGATTAATTATCTCCAAGTATTGAGGTATGTTTTGAGATTTAATTATTATAATTAATAACAATTAAATCTTTCCATTAATAAGAAATAGAAGTGAATTGTAATATATTAGTGATATGTGCAACTTACGTTCTGTATTAATATTATAATGAGTATTCCAATGAGAAATATTACGTTCAAATTGTAGGTACTCAATTTTGTTTCAAATGTAATGATAATAGGAAATCAATTGATGAGGAAACGACGTGGTTGTACGACATATTATTTCTGTAACTCTTTAATGGGATAATCTTTAAATATAGTCGGTTTTAAAAGGGGAGGTGTTAATTGTAAAGAGTTATTTGTAGCAAATGCCTTCAATAGTATTTATTTTAAAACTCTCCATGTTTCAAATTTGTGAAACTTGTTATAATAAAATAATTTATGGAAATACTTATGCTTGATTTGGAATATTTTCTAATTCTTATCTGAAACATAGAATATAAATAAATTAAAATAAAAGAAGAAGGGTTTTATTTGGACATATGTTTTATACACATTGGATTTACTCCCTCTTAAATATATTTTTAAGTAAATAATCTTAGCTTAGTAGTTTATGAAGATACTTATGTCTTTGATGAAAAGTATTTGGAAGTTAGGATTAAGTATAGAAAATAATTGAGAAAAAAATGAAGAAGAAGTTTAGAAATAAGAATGTTTTAATAACAATTGTTAATACCACTTATTTTTTAACAACATATTATAATTGAAATATTTTGAATATGTACTTATGGAATAGTTTTCATAAAGGATTGGTAGAGTATTTGTTTAAGAAATTGATGGTATTATATAAAGGAAATTTATATAAATATGATTTATAAAATGAAATTTATAAATAAAGGAACTTTATACAAAGGCAAAATATATTTTGAACAAAGATGTAAAGTTTTTGTTGCATGATTTATGTATTGAAAATTATAATAAAGGAAGTTTATTAAAATTCTAAGAAAATATATATGAAATTAAGAAATATATCTAAAGATTCATCCGTGGAAGCTAAATAAATTTTATAAATACAATGCATATTAGTATAGTTTATGAAATATTAGTGTAAATACAAATGAAAATAAAATGTTAAGTATTATTTTATTTGAACTTAAGTACTGATAATTTTAAATAGCTTTAAATGATTTTTAAATAAATGTTAGTAAATGATAATTTTGAGAACAATGTGTGATCCTCTAAAATAGAGGAGAGCACACATGTAAATATGTATATATCACAAGATAAGGTGCTGCCAACATGCCTGGCAGGTAGTTAATCTAAGTACAAGTATCAAAGAAAAAACTCAGGTACCCCTAAAATGAGCTCCGACATGGCCACCGCCCATTACACTCCAATACCGAGCTCCGGCATGGCCACCGCCCGATATTAAGGTGTTAGAAGTACCTGAAAAACTATGGAATATCACATAGCCAATGATACTAGAAGCCAGCTCCATCTAAGAAGGAAACTCCATGCCACTGATTCAAAAGGAAAGGAAATGCGAATGATCTAAAATGGAACTGCGAATGATCTGGAATGGAAATCGCCACTCTGAAGACTTAGTAAAACTGGAAGGAGCGCCTAGCTGAAAAGTGAATCCTCCTAAAAATAGAATTACATAATGAAGATGAAGATGTACTAAGAAGAACCCCTCACTACAAACAACAATCCTGCAATCGGCAATTCTGTGTACCTACAAAAAAAACTAACACCATATCTAGCCCAAACCTGTATCTGAAAAGGAACTAAAGAAAATAGTTAGAATGATACGCATATATATATATAAATGATATATATATATATATATCTGTGTGTGTGTGTATAAATGAAATAGAAGTAAAGATACAAAAGTTAAGCTAATAGGACATAAATAAAATAAAGATTAGAAAAAAGACTAAAAAGAATCCATCATCAAATGAACTTAAAGATCTATAAACTAAAACAAACAATAACTAAAACAAATCAAAAATTATCCTCATGGTCATTTAATCAAAAGGATTATGATACACAGTGAAATCATCATTTAAGTTTGAAAAAATATTAATACTACAATTATTAATGTCAAAAATATTTTTTTATGTTTAAATAGTTTAATATTATTATTAACCTTATTAAGATATTCTTTAAATAGATTATTTTTAGCTAATTTATATTTAGGATTAGAGATCTAATCAAAACAAAATGAAGAAATTATAAAAATCAATTTATTAAAATGACTATTATTATTTTTAAAAGTTCTCTGATTTCTTTCAAAACCAAATATACCAACAAATTATAATGAATAAAGTGTCAAGTAAAAATATATTTTCCTTTTTGAATTTATAATGAATAAAATAATCGGGAAACTCGCGTACTAGGTAGAGTTATCGAGCAGATTGGCAGGATTCCATAATGCGTTTCATGTTTTTCGTCTTAGAAAGTATGTGCATGATCCATAGACTACCACTGCTCCGACTGCATTAGAAGACTTAGTAGTGGAACCGGATCTGACTTTTGTGAGACAACCAGTTTATGTTATGGTCAAAGATGAGAAGTGGTTAAAAAATAAGATAGTAAAATTAGTGAAAGTCCAGTGGAGTGACAACGAGAAAGACTGTACTTGAAAGACAGAGGACAAGTTTAGGGATACTTATCCTAAGCTGTTATGATGGTATGTTCTATATTTGTTGTATAGCTGGTAGGATATATTAGCATTGTTTGCATGTTTGATATGCTTGTTATGTAGTCCTTACTGAATTTTAAGGAAGAAATTCTTTAAGGAGGGGAGCCTGTAACACCCTAATTTTAGTTTAACATTATTCAGGAAATTTAATTGGATAGATTAAAAAAAATAATACAGTGGGATATGAGGATGAGATTAGAAAATTTATAAGGCCAAGCCATAATTAATCAACTAAGTAAGATTGTTTAAACTTAATCTAAGGAGGAATAAATGGGCAGGGAAAAATAGGAATAAACCTATCTTTTATCCCTTAAACACTCACTCCCTCATTCATTTCTCATTTTCACACTCACCAACAATAAAAAATAAAGATATATGGCTGGTCATTAATCAAGGTAGATAGAAGAAGAAATCAAAGGGGATTTTGAAGATAAAGCTTAGAGGAACTAAACACCATCAAATCTCAACTCCAACATCTAAATTAAGATGAATAATAAGTGAACCATCTCTATTGTTTGTTTTCAAATTGGACCATGAGTAATACCTAAATTATTTTGATAATATATGTCATGTTTTGGTTGTATGATCATTATTTGGATAGAACAATGAATTATGGAATTTTTATGAATTTATTTAAATGGGTTTTAAGGATAAAACCTAAGTTTTTAATCTCTAATCGATTTAATTTTCTAATATGTTGAGTAAAACGTTATTTTGGAGATGTTTTTTTAATTTCATAATTTTCCAAGTCAAAACGAATATTTTATGAATTTTCTAAGGTGAAAATTATGTTTATTTCAAGTTTAATTATAAAAAATAATTAAATAATGTTTTTGGCCTCGAAATTTTTATATGGTAAACATATGATATTTTTTAATTTATGTGATTTTTCCCAAATGTTTATGAATTATTATGAATTTATGTATGCTAGAAAAGCATTTAAATTTTATAATTAATTAAGGATATTAATTAATTAAAGCTGATATATGTTTTGGGAAAGTAAAAATGGTTGCGGCAGTTTTTTGAAAAAAAAAGGGTAAAGTTGTTTCTAACCAGTAGAAATTTGACAAGGAATTAGAGTTGTGTAAAGAGATTTCTTTATATAGAAATAAAACAGTTTCTATTGTAATTACGATAATGCCATACCGCATATATCAATGCGGAAGCCAAAACAGTGCCCTATCTATGAGCATCGATGTTGATATGGAGGGAAGCCTATGATGACTACTTAAGTAGTTATTGAACGATTCTGACCATGTCAATGTGGACCATGTCGGCATCCTATCAAAGGCAACATTGCAGTCTCGTAATTCACCTAGAACCATCTCGACCTCCTTTATCTTTGCTTTGAAATCTAAGCCATATGGCGTTGATGCCACATGTCATAGTGCTACATATCAATGCCGCAAGTTTTCACCATTGTTTTAAATGACGTCGCATACTACTATTTCAATACCAACTACATTAATGCGGCGATGCCACATGTCTTCTATATCGACGCCATAGCTTAAGGCAGTGATGTCATAAACATTATTTTCAATAATAACTATTTTATGGCGATGATGTTACTATTACTTACTTCAGTATAAAGGAAATATATATCGTGGGTTGTTAATGCCGGCACCCTATATTTTACGGCATAGAGCCAAAGTACTATGTTTTCGATGTTATAGTATTAAAGTCGCAAGTGACTGATTTCGACGATAATACCAAGCAGCATTGTTTCTACTACCCTTTATTTTAACTTCGGCGAGGCTTTGTTTTATGCTAACTAAAAGTGTGTTTTGAAGAGGCAAGGCAACTATGCATGATGAGTAGTCCACATGGAAGGGGATATATAATCCATAAAAATGTTTGAGATGGGTAGTCACATAAATATATGACGGATAATCATTTGAAATAAAGACGGATAGTCTAATAAATAGGGATGGATAATCCAGGGTATGTTTGCATGATTGTATATGATTATGTTAATATGTTCTAACCATTTTGGATACAAGAGCATAGTATATGGTTAATGTGTTTTGGTTAAGATACTAGTGAGCGGAAACCTGTTCCGCTCAGTGGTGTGTCTCACTAGATATCTATTTTGGTTCGAAATGGTTGGTTATTATTCACACACGACTTTTTATCTGACCCGAAGTTTTTTTCCCCTTAAACTCTCGGGCACTCATTTGTGTAGGCCGAAGTAAGGGTTTTAAGCTTTCCAGTAAGACAAATAAGCTTCCGGAGATGTGCAGAAGAAAATCTAGCTATTTAGGAGTTCTTATCTAATCTGCTATGTTGTTTGATTTTTTCTGTATGGATGTAATGGCAAGTTATATAATTTCCTAGTGTTATACTATGATCCACTAAGGGGCATCTTCATATGTCACTCTTGGAGTATTTTATAATAATTGTATTTTCCCTTAATGTGGGATTGCGAATCGGAATATGTGATGAATATGAAATATTATTTGTGAAATGAAATGTGAAAGTTTGCCATTAAATTGTGTTTAAATTTTTTCCATATTCATGTGCTTCTGATTATTGATATGATTAACATAACTGTATCTTTTCATCGGAAATTAATTACTATGGATGGCTGCAGTATCCATAGCGCATAGTTTTAGACCTCAAGATGGGGGATGTTACAATCACCTAGAAAAAGTCCAACTAAATAATTCTTCCAGTAATTGTGATCACCTACTTCACGTACCCCAATTAGTGGAATTTTAGGCAAACTATCATGGGGAATTATAAATTTATTTGGAATGTATGACCTAGCATTTTTCATCTTAGATTTGAACAAAGAGGGCCAATCATGTGACAAAGCGAGAAAACTTGGACCATGCAAGGAGAAGGAGCTTGAGCATGAAATTGGGCAGGTGGATGATCAAGTGGTTCAAGGGAGAGAGCAAGAGGCATCATTGAAGAGGAGATAGGAGTGGTAGGCCAGAGTCGCTAGGGTTAGGGTTAGTAGAAGTGGTAGTGGCTGTTAGTCCTTGAGATGATGGTTTTGATGACAACAACCTTAGAATAGATTATAAAATATAAATACTAACATTACAAGTTTAGATATATATGTATTTGCAGGATCTAACCATGCAGGTATCAAGAATGAAGACTGTACAATATAGAGATTCAAGATACAGAGATGGAAGACTCATGGGTATCAAGATTATCAAGAGTTCAAGAGTTCAAGGTTAAGTCTGTTTTATTAGGAATATTTGTTAAAACTCGTAGAAAAGCACTGGCATCTTAATATCCAATTTATTCGTGGAATTGAATCCAGTTCGAGCCCGTTAAAGGGATGTAACCCTAAGTAGGATGGAACCTACGAAAATCTAGTGGGACATTGTTTTGTATCCACTAATTTTAATTCAAAATGGTTTTACAAAATTACCTTGTTTTCAAAATGATTTCAAAACTTTCCTTTTAAAAGATTCAAAACTCTCTATCCTGATTTTAAATAATTTTAGCCTCAAAACATCTTTAATTTCAAAGTCAAAATACTCCTGATTTTAAAATGTCTTTTCAAATAATATATTTAACTTTTAATATTTACACTTAGATTTAAATATAAAATTATAGTTAAAATATGTGTATACTGTTCTTTATATTTACTTATGAATTTCAACTATATTCAAGTATATTTATAAATTTTTAAATAGTTTTATATAAGATAAATATTGTTTTTATAGAAATTCAAAATATCATTTTTGGCTGAGGGATGTCGACATGCCCCTAGGTTGTATGTCGACATAGTGACAATTGAAGTTCAAATTCAAATTTCAAAAGAAGTGTCTATTCGCCATAACTCTTCATGAATGGTCATGGCTGTTGATTTTCTATAAATAGGGGTCAGTTTCAATGAATTTTCAATCACTTTTTTTCTAGTTTTCACTCCTCTTCATCTTCCACATTTCTTATTACAAAATCATACCATTACTCTGCCGAAATCAACATCGAATCATACTCGATTACTTCTAGTTTGATTCTCCATCACTATCTCTACAAGGTTCTCAGTGCTATTCAGAGTTATAGATTTCTTTGTAATATATAAGCGAGAAAAGGTGTGATTGTAGACTTTGAAATCAATCAAGCGAGAAAAGGTGTGATTGTAGCCTTTGAAATCAATCAAGCGAGAAAAGGTGTGATTGTAGCCCTGGAAATCAATTGGGTGAACTTGTTGCCCGGTAAATCAAGTATCCCTACCCAGAGGATTGGTATTCTGGAGGGTATACCTCGTAGCCTTGAAATCAAGGGTTGTAATTGTTGAATTGCTTTTTGAAAGGAAATCCGTACTTAGTTGTACGGGACTGGATGTAGGGTAACTCCGAACCAGTATAAAATCCGGTGTGTTCTTTCCTTTACTGCTTTTACTTTATATTTGCATCTGTGTTTGATTCTGTGTTCATATCTGTGTCTGATTAGTGTATATATTGTTAATAAAGTAAGATAAACTCAAAAAGATTAACAAATTTCTTAAAACACTATTCACCCCCCCTCTAGTGTTAATTCTAGCCTTAAGATCCTTAATTTGCATTTCTCATATTTGATATCAGAGCTTTGTTTTCAAAAGTTTCATAATATGAATTTTGAAAAAGTTTTTTAATGGTTAGTTTTGAAAAATCTGTTAAAACTAGTTTAGAATTGTTTAAACCATCATTGTTCCATGAGTCTGCATATGAATGCTATTCAAATTCTAGTTGTCTACTCAAATTTTATAATGTGCAGGTAAGATGCTTTATGGGTATTGAGGAATCAATCCACAATGGACAATCTGTGCAGATCAAAAGGAATAAGTGGATACTTGATAGTGGTTGCTCTAGACACATGACTGGTAATCCAGATATACTGAATAATGTTATATACAAAGACGGAGGACTGGTTAACTTTGGAGACAACTCGAAAGGATACGTGATTGGCATCGGCAATGTCGGTAACTCTGAAACTCCTATTATTACTAATGTTTTGCTAGTTAAGAATCTGAAACACAATCTGCTAAGTATAAGTCAACTATGTGATAAAGGATATAAAATTAAATTTGAAAAAGATAAATGTCATATTGAAGATAATAACTCAACCATAATATTTGAGGGAACTAGGAAAAAGAATATTTATATTCTTAGTAGGAAAGTTTCAAATGATAACCTATGTCTTTTGGCAAATACAAGTGACCCTTGGATTTGGCATAAGAGATTTGGACATTCACTACCCCATAAACGATGTTTTGATACGGCTAAAAGCCGTATCTAATCAAATTAGATACGGCTTTTAGCCGTATCTAAATATGGCGAGCTTATTATTTTGATACGGCTACTAGCTGTATCTAATGGGACAATTAGATATGGCTTAAGGCCGTATCTAACGGGACAATTACATATGGCTTAAGGCCGTATCTAATTGATACATTAGATACGGCCAATAGCCGTATCTAATGTATCAATTAAATAAGGCTAATACGTATCTAATGTATCAATTAGATACGGCCTTAAGCCGTATCTAATTGTCCCATTAGATACGGCCAGTAGCCGTATCTAAGTACTCAATTACACATACATATATAAAATTCCACACTCAAATGATATTAGAAAATAAATAATATTATAGGCAGTGCACATTCAAATGATTCAATAATCCGCATTGCAGTGCATAATAACTTAACAATATCATTACATAACACGAAAAATAGTACATACTAGCATTTAGTACAAATATGAAGTTAAGCTCAAAACAAGAGCTACACAAGTCTCATACAACTTAGGTGCCCCAGTTCTTAAGTACGCTATCCATCATAAGCAGCAGCATAAACAGTTACCTACTGTTTTGCACTTTTTTTACAAGCTTATTCACAAGTCAAGGCCCTCCAAGCAAATAATTTTGAGTTTTTTCTTCTTCCTCCTCTTTATTTTGCTGAAATCAAGCAAACTAAGCAAATTTGAGAAGCCCATAGGTAGCAGATTTCATAAAAGAATATATGATGAATTCTAACTACTTTGGATTCTAATCTGATTGTGGGAGCAGGCGTAGAAAGTTTGGTATAAACTATAGGCAAGATTATGCATCACAAAGGTTCAAAGCGACTAAACAACTTCACCAATGAATTACAACACATTTTAATTATTACAGAGTATAAGTACATTAAATGTGTGTGCGCGCATGCGTGCGTATTTGTATGTGCCCTAGACTTTCACCTTGATAGCCTTGGGCCAGGGACGGGTCTGCTCACATCAACTTTAAAGTATACATTAACATACTGGATAAACCTGAATACTGGTAAATAACACGAATATTGTACTCATATAGCACTAATGCTAACAAACTTGGTGACAATTGTTTATCAAAAATAGACTCAAAATTTTACAAACTAACCAGTCTTGAAGCTAAATTTGAATTTCAGCCTTCAAATTGTGACATTGTCAACCGAGGAAGATGTTTGACAACAATCAAAATCTCATGGGTGATTTTGCTCAGCTCAGTATGCTTACTTCTTTTAAAACTCTACATATTTATGTATTTACCATGAGACTAGGTCGCTACCGGAAAAAAAAATTAAAATCAAGGGAAATGTCAATATCATTCTGCCCGTAGCCCTTTGTTCCCACTCTCGCACTCAGATCACAAGGCACCATAAAACTGTCTATATGTCATAATATTTTTTAACCGAGTTCTTTTGTTTTTTATTAATTTTTTTTCTTTCTTTCTTTTTTTTCCTTTTCTTTTAAAAAAAAAGGAAAAAAAAACTTGAAGCACAGGAAAAAATGTCATTCACATAAGAATTTTTTTTCCTACACAACTTTTATCTACTGTATAATACAAATATTTAGATATGTACGACCCAAACTACATATTTACCTTATTATAATAGATAGATAGTGCAACAGAATCAGAAGACTGATTGATAACCAGAAGATAGTGAGTGATTACAGGTAAGTGGGTAGTTAGCTAGCACCAAAGATTGCATAAAGATCATTCCTGATTCAACCTGTAAACATAAATGAGAAACTGGTTAACGTAGAAAATTGTAGGCAGAAAATTGTTCCTGATTCAACCTGCAAACATAAATGAGAAACTGGTTAACGTAGAAACTGGTTAACGTAGAAACTGGTTAACGTAGAAACTGGTTAACATATAGGAAAATCTGGTCAAAGGATTCCAAATGAGAAAAATAATAGGCAGAAACTTGTTCCAGATTAACGTAGAAAGTATAAGAAAGAATAAAAGCCTAACACATTGTAAATAAACAGTGTTAAAAATGTCATTTTCAGAAATAATGCAATGTTTCTTACGTACATTTACAGTGGATTATTGTTTCAGTTTCGGTGTCAATGTGCCTATAAACAGCGACATGGCAGAACATAAAATAAGAGCCGTAGGACAGAGGTTAGTTTTGATACAAAGGAATAGACCATTCGTAATGAACGAAAACGCAACACGCATATCATGTCGTTATTAAACTTTTTGGACCATCTTTTAATCAGAAAACAACATGTAATGAACCATCTTTTAATTAGAAGACTAACATAAAACTGATAATAACAAATACTAGTTATGTTATAGTTTTTTAAGAGGAGAAAGCAGTTATTGTAATCTATGGTTCCTTTTTAGTTGCTTGCAGCTGTCCTTGATTGTGATGTATACTGCTCATCTACATGTAATTTTTTTAGTATTGGTTAATCAAATAGTTTGGCAATGTTCAGGTTTGTTCAGAATTCTACACCAAGAGTGAGTGTGTGTGCATATTGTGATCTGCATTCTTTTCAGATGGATCGACAATATGCTTCTTGCAGGTAAATTACAAGCAGATTAGCAATTATTTGCACCATCGAATCTACTTCCTCTAGTTAAAATTTGGTTGCTTATGGCAGACTAATTAGGTTTGTACGCCGACCAGGATCCAAAAATGAATAATAGTTTATAATTCTATAGGTGAATGTTCTAGTCTAAAGCAAAGAGCCTATGTTTGAATTGAATAAAGAAGGTGATGATGCAGGTTAGACCTTGTTATATTCTATTATATAGGGCCACGGTATTCTACCCATTAATAGCATAAAGACAAAAAATAGAAAGTGCAAGAAAAGTAAGGTCAGCAATACCAGCCCAATTGGTGATTAGAAGGTGATCGCGATTCTATTTTTTTTATATATGTAAGAATGTATGAAAGGAGAAACAAATTGCAGTTAAATGATTTAATTGATGACAAAGGAAATTTATTGAAAACTGGGGAGGAGCTTAATATATCTGCTAATAATTCCTTTTTCCGACTTATATGAAGCTCTTGATTATGTTATTAATTTCCTCCATATTATCTGTAGAAAAATTCTAACATTAATAGCTAGGAGAAACTTCGTTTCTCCTGTTACTCTTAATGAAGTAAAATGTGCAGTTTGGCAGATTAAAGAGGAGAAGAGTCTAGGCCCTGAAGGCATGAGCACTAAATTTTACAAGATTCATTGGGAAGAAATTGAGGACTTGCAAAGGGCTAAGCGAAGCATTTTTGAAAAAATTATAAAAGACGTAAACCATACATTTATTACTTTCATTCCCAAAAATGAAAGCATTTTTTATCATCTTATGCAATAGAAATAAGCCTTATTTGGATGATCTCGTTTCTTTAAGCTAAAAATGCCTTTATACAAAGCATGCATATTAATGAGAACTCTCTACTAGCATATGATTTAGTTAGAGTTCAATAAGAAATGTGCCTATTATTTATGCCTTAAGGTTGATCTCCAAAAGGCGACCTTTTGTTTGTCGCATGTTCACTTGTATGAGATTTCCATATAAATTTATCAATATCATTAAGACTTGTATTCAGACCCCAACATAACTAGTATTTGTTATTATCAAGTTGATTTTTAAGATTTTTTAAAAGCCAAATTTAGATGATGATAAAATGTTTAAAATAATTTTAAAAGGTATGAAATAGAGTTTTCATTAAATATATAAAATAATAATTTGTATATGGTTTATTATTATGATTCTAAATGTCAACAAATTGGAATTTATGGTTTTATGCAGCTACAGACTGTAATGTTATCCAATAGAGTATATGCTGTAAAATAGTATCCTTGTTTTTTATAGGGTAAACAAGCAAAAGGACTCTTCAGGAGCAATACAGTGACTGATTCAGGAAAATCTTAATTTATTTTGATAGTGTCAAATTTTAAGTTGAGTATTTGATTTGATTATTGTTTGTTTTGGTTTGGTGAAGGCTTCAATTTGCTTGGGTTGTGAGTATTTGCCATTTGTTATAACATAACAATAGCAGTTAACAATAACCAAACTAACCAATTTTAAAAGGTATAATGTTTTCAAAATTTGTTTGATTTAAAATAATTTTTATATTAATTATTTAGATCTCTGAGTGGTTCGAAATATACTGACGTAATTAAAAATAATAATTAAGATAAATGGTTTATCTTAAGTTAATTGAGATCTTAATTTAATTAAGAGGTTAGGATTAATTTATTAAGGATTAATTAATTAATATAATTAATTTAGAATAATTACCCAATGTAATTTAAAAAGAATTAATTATAAAATTACTTAAAACTTAATTTATATTTTGTTCTTTAAAAAGTCAATATGAGATTTTGTTTTTTTAAGATACTCTTTAAAATCTAAATTGTTATTTAATTTATAACTAGTGTTTGAAAAATAATTAAAATTAATTAAAGAAATTGCATATATAAAATTATTCAATCCTAAAATAATATTATTAAAATCTCGTTGGTTCCTTTCAAGCTAAATATACCAATATGTAATTATATAAATAGTATCTAGTAAATATCTATTGAGACCCTTATAGTAAAATCAAATATTATTCCACTATAGCTCATAATTATTATGTGTAAAATTTATATTAAAATCAACTAAATTATTCTTATTTTCTCTAATTTACTCCTGCCATATGATTCATGAACCATTTTTTATTTCTCAAAATTACTCCTGCCAAATATACCTGCTCCATTATCTAGAGATATCGAATAAGACAGTTCGGATGGCACACATATCCACCCACTCCAACATCAGCAAAGGTCTCTGCAAATTGATGATTCATTTTGCTGGTTCTCTCATCTGTTAGCAGTATACTGTCCAACACCACTTTTTCGTGTGTGGATGGTACAGATTTCCCATGGATGTTGGACAATGTAGAATCTCGGCATATAGTACCTGTTGCAATAAAAGGTAATATTTATTATTATTTAAGTTTTCTACTTATTATGTCATAAATGTTTAAATGTTAAAAATACCTGTTCCTATTAATTCTAAATCAGAGTTGAGGATTTCACATTTTTGATTGTTCGTAACATTGGTCGAATCCTGGAACTACGAAGCAATGAATTCAGGAGCATTGAATTGTGTGGCGCGTCCTCCATCAGAAGAATTGACCGGTGCACGAATTCCCTGTTCAATATTTCCCACCATGTTGATCAAAACCTCCATTTGCCCAGACAAATTTCCCACCGTACTCTCCAAACTTCCCACCCTCATTTTCAACTCATCATGCTCGCCATGAACATGTCGGAGTCGTTTCTGTGCAATGGCACAAGCCTTAACTTTAGTCTTTGGTATAACGGTCCCAACACCACGGCTCCTACCCCTTGCATCCTTACCAAGCACTTGTGATAAGATGTCTTCATCCACTGTTAATTTTTCTTCATCACTATCAGTGATCTTTTCCTTCGCTTTCGCAATTTGATCCTGTAATATGATAATACTTACATGAATAAGGAATTTTAAAGAATATGCAAGTTAATATTTGTTTAAATTACAAAGTATGAAGAAGTGGCATCTGATATGCTACCATCTTTTTTCCTGTGTGTCTTCTCCCATACTTGACGACGACTGATATTTGTTGATGGACTAGCAACGATCTGCAATACAAGTTGATGCAACGACATGAATATCCAATCACAATGTGTAAATCATTTGAATGAAAATGAATATAATTTACCATTTCTTGTTCTATTTTAGCGTGACTTTTACGTCCTGCATGATGAGCATAACTGAGCAATGCTCTGTTCTTTTTTCCTATCTCCCTTCTTCCGCTCGCTTCAGGCGTTGCTTCATTTTTTACGAACTTTGTCCAATCTTCTTGAGCAACTGTAGGTGGGCAATTTTTCAATGGTTCTTCGTCATTGTTGAAAGTGTCATAATAAACTACTCTTAAGTTTTTCTTGTATCTCCTAAAAGCCTCGGCCATTCTCTTTAAAAACATTTCCTTTGAAAGCGGATCGAGCTCATAAATTTTCTGCAAAAAATATATTAAATTAAATGTTGTGCAAAGAGTTGAAACCATAATGCTATTGAATGAAATAGTTGTTGTCAAACAGATAAGGATACTTACCACCAATTCGTTCCAAACGTTGTCCTTGTATATTGCAGGTACTTTATTCCAACTTATATATGATATCGGCACATGAGCTCTTACTAGTTTACCGAGCATAGTAGCGATTTTTCCAGCGTTATCTGAGACCGGAATACCAAGTAAGTTTTGATCAACTTTCTTTGCCTCTGAACATGACGAATGTGAAGATGGTGGATTTTCTGACATAGTTTTCTGCAAAATATAATATTACTAATTATTTTAATAAGTCACGATAATAATTATAGAAGTATCAATGTATCAATGTCAACACTTCATAATATAACACACTTGCACATACAAAATTATTAAGTGACAACACCTGAAATTGCATTGGAATGTATAAAATATTCAAAACATACATACACACAATCGTGCAATTAAAAATATACAAACACACAATCATGTGATGTACGAATACTAATAAGTTAACATATGGATTTGGTAAGGTCTTCTAATTTTTCATTGTCTTCAAAAGCTGATTGATAGACGGTAGGGAACTCAATGTCATCCACATTTGTAGTCAACCGTTTTGGTGTATGCAAGACCACAGACCATCCGTTATTTTTTAAATCTTTTGAGTAGAAAACTTGACTCGCTTCTGATGCAAGAATAAATGGCTCGTCATTCACATTATTTTTGTTCTTCAATTTCTCTAAATTTACCATGATGAGGTTTGAAATAGGATCTATTTTGCAACCATTGACCTTATCCTCGACTTTTACCCAATCACAATAAAAAACTGTTTGTTTGAAGTCAGTGTAATCTAACTCAAGTATTTGTTGAATGACTCCGTAATACGTTGTTTCTGCTTCCTTATAATTTTTATCCTTGCCACTCGCTCTAAATTTTGTAATTGCTCTCATACATACACCGCTATTTTGTGTTACCATACGGTCTTCGTACTTTTTCGTGGAAAATGAAAATCCATTCACTTGGTACTTCATATAACTACGCGTTATGAACTTCGGCCCGTGCACTAACCGCCACAGAGTTGGATCAACATCGATGGTCTTTAACAGCTCATTACGTAACCATAGATTAAAACTTTGAACTACTTCCACGGTGGTAGCTCTGCCTCTAGGTTGAAATCTAGTACTTTTCACATAGGAGTTATACCTCCTACGAAAAACACATATCAAAATGTATATATAAATTGAATTAAAAAATTTAAAATTCCAAACAAGTTCGTGAACTTACTTCTTCCATTCATCTAATCCATCATACTTATTAAGGACCCATCTACGCACCTGTTCAAACTGCACTTGGGTTAACGTTATGTCTTTACCATTATCCAGAGGTATCTCACCAGCAAACTCATCGTCCTCGTCTAAAAACGCTTCGTGGGTATGTTTATGATTGCCATCACCTCCGTTTGGCATATATTCCATGCAGTAAAGACTAGCTTCTTGTACGATATATACTTCTGCAATACACCCTTCAATGTATCTTTTGTTGCGCACATATCCTTTATATGTTTTCATCAACCTATAAATGTGATCAATTATATACTGTAGACGGTAGCTATTTATATGAAATAATGATGTGCATAACTGAAATTAGAAATTTACCGTTCAAATGGATACATCCATCTATATCTGACAGGGCCACAAATCAACGCTTCATCGGCTAAATGAACCATAAGGTGGACACTGATATCAAAAAATGTAGGTGGAAAATGTTTTTCGAATACACACATTGCTTCTACTAAGCTAGCCTTTGCTTTTAAAAGATGTTCCCTATTGATCACCTTTGAACACAAAATGTTAAAGAATAAACTAATATGATGAACAACATTTCGTAGATCCTTATGTTGTGGATAAGAATGTTGAAGCAATACCGGAAGCAAATGCTGCATTATGACATGGTAATCATGTGACTTCATATTTCTTAGTTCAGGAGGATTGATGCTCACATTGTTGTGAAAGTTAGAAGAAAATTTGTTAGGCACTTTCAGATGTTTCAAAACGGTGCAAAACCGTATCTTTTCTTCTTTGCTCAAAGCAAAAGTTGTCTTTGGTATGATTGTTTTATTTGTTTCAGGATCTTCCATCACCCACAACTTTTGTTTTATACCCATGATTTTCAAATCCTTGCGTGCATTGATGCCATCTTTTGACTTATCTTTATGGTCCATAATGGTGCTGATGAGATGCTTCGTGACATTCTTCTCCGTATGCATAACATCAATATTATGTCGGACCAAATTTGCTTTCCAATATGGTAAATCAAAAAAGATAGACCTCCTATACCATCAGAAATATTGTCAACATCTTCATTGGTTGACTTTTTCCGTTTTCGACCAATTTCTTCTTTTTGTTTACCAACTTTCATTTTGATATTCGCTACTTTCTTTTCAACTTGAAAACCAGTCAATGGCCATTTAGGGCGATGAAGTTCTTGTTCGTTGTTGAAATTTGTCTTATCGTATCGAAACTTGTGTTCGTTAGGAAGAAACATTCGATGTCCCATGTAACACATCTTCTTACTTTTAGGAAGATAATAAGAACAAGTGTTTTCCCCACAAACAGGACATGCAAAGTAACCGTGAGTTGTACATCCCGATAAAGTCCCAAAAGCAGGGTGATCATGGATTGCCCACAGCACCCTAGCTCTCATTGTGAACTCAGATTTATTTAGCGAGTCAAATGTAACTACTCCTTCCCATAACTGCTTTAACTCGTCTATCAACGGCTGTAAATAAACATCAATATCCTTTCCTGGTTGTTTTGGCCCAGAAATCAACAATGTTAACATTGAGAACTCCCTTTTCATGCACATAGACGGAGGAAGATTATATAGTACTACAATTACTAGCCAACAACTGTAAGGGTTAGAGAGAGAAGCATGTGGACAGAAACCATCTGTTGCTATTCCAAGTGTGACATTTCGTGGCTCGGCAGCAAAAGTTTGATCAAATGAATCTGCGCCTTTCCATTGAGAAGTGTCACATGGATGACGCATTACAGTTGGATCAGACTTGGCATGACCATGCCAGGTCATCGCATCTGCCATCCATGGTACAGTATACAGTCTCTTCAATCTAGAAATTAAAGGAAAATGTCTTAATGTCTTTCGAGGTACTTTGGTGCATTTTCTCTCTTCGTTTAATGATGTCCTATATCTTGGTTCATTGCAATTTGTACAAGAAACTTTGTTCGCATCATCTTTCCAGTACAATATGCAATCATTGATGCATGCACCATAAGTTTTGTAATTCATCCCAACTTGCTTAATGATCTTCTTCATGTCGGAGTACGTTGTCGGCAGCGTGTTACCTTCGGGGAGTAACTCCATTATTAGTTCGAGAAGTGCAGTCATACCATTATCTGAAAAGCTGTATTGGGTCTTCAAGCTATTCAGTTTCACAATGGCATACAGCTTCGTAATCCCTTTTGAACATGAAGGATACAGCGGCTCTTTTACGCTACCAAAAAGTGATTTATACTTCTTACTTTCATTGGCCTGCCAATCTGGATAATCAGTAGACTGCTCTCCAACATTAGCATGATCAGGCAACGAATTTGTAGGTTGAAAATGATGAAATCTATCTGCATCATTGACCAGATCTTCCATCCTAATATGTTCAGACTCAGCAGTAGTCATGCCATGAGTAACTGGTTGTTGTTTCTCCATCTCCACCCTTTTTCCCCATGAAAATACCACGTTGTATACGATTGGATAATACCCCATCTAAGCAAATGAAAATGAATGTCATCTAATTTGATCGTCTTCATATTTTTGCACCGAGTGCAAGGGCATAAATACAATCCTTTCTTACCACCGTTTTCTTCAACGAAACTAATGAATTTCTGCACCCCGTCTATATAGTATGTAGATCTTAGATCTGATTCATTTATCCATTGTTTGTCTATGCTGAAAGACATACTGCCCTCCTATATCATATTTAACAGAACATGAGACTTGCCCTTCAATGGGTCCTATACCATAACCTCTATTTTCAAGATGTCCCAAGCATAATGTCTTTAAAGTAAACATCAATATCAACAACCATTTCATTTCTACAGTTTGATATTTTAGGGTGAAACCTAAGATATTATTCAGGTTCATTCATTATACTTATTAGAGTTTATGTGAATGAAACAATAAGTGAACCGTGAACGCAAATAATTGATGAAAATTAATTGTATTGACCGATTACCATTGGTTGGGTTGTAGCGGAGTGTAACTTGTTTGGGAAGTTGGATGATCATTTTTTGGTTGGTTATTTATAAATGATATGGATATATCAATTCTTTTTTAGTCAATAACAGTTTGATATTATTTTTATCTTTGTATATTATTATTTTATATATTATATAATGCTAAACATATTACATATGTGATAGTCTCAAGTAATTCCAGAATAGCTAATCTTTACTTCTAACATTCTTTTAGCTTTATTAGATATTACTCTCCACATCCTAAACCAGGTAAACATAGTGCATATCTTTAAAGAACAAATTCTTTTCCATCTGTTTCTTTCAAAATCTTTTGGTTGCTTTGGATTGTAAAAATGATTTTTGAAGGCCTCATTGTTATAAACAATTATGCTTGTTTTTATAAAATGAGCTTACAAGTTAATCGAGAGCACAAATCTAAAAACGATCAATTGAAATCATGCTTGTTTTTTGTTGGATGTTTTGATTTCTTGATGCCAGAACTATAATTTATCTTGAACTTTTACCATTCTTTTCAACTATGATACTCTAATGTAAGACAAATAAGTAGACAATAACCCTAGAATTAATTTTGTGGTATGATTTTAAATATTTAATTAATTTTAAATAGTTAAAATATATGGACTATTTAAATTTCAATAAATGGAACTCAAAATATAGGGTTTATTTTAAACATTAGCACCAAACTGTTTTCAAAAAATTTGCCATTACAACGGCGCTATTTTGTAGCACCGGAGTAATGTCTATGCATTACCCCTCTCCTGATACTTGGCTTGCGCCATTAACAACAATTTTATCCACTTATACAACAATGTCAGAATAATATACAACATTAGCACCAAACTGTTTCCAAAAAATTTGTCATTACAACGGCGCTATTTTGTAGCACCGGAGTAATGTCTATGCATTACCCCTCTCCTGATACTTGGCTTGCACCATTAACAATAATTTTATCCACTTATATAACAATGTCAAAACCATATACAATGTCAGAACCATATACAACGGAATTAAATGTCTAACTGGAAAAATAATAATTTCAAAAGATATTAGCTTAAAGAAATGTAGAAAAAGATGGGGTAATTTCAAAACGGATCATGAAGCATTTCATTCTTCAGTTGTCATCATCGTCATATAATAATAGAATTTGAATGCAATTATTTCAGTATACATCCATTTGTGAACCAAATAAAATAATAGGAAAGGAAATTGGAACTTTGAAAGGAAAAAATGCATATCACATTTGAGTACTAACCACCACAA
This sequence comes from Allium fistulosum, assembly GCA_030737815.1. Lineage (NCBI taxonomy): Eukaryota > Viridiplantae > Streptophyta > Magnoliopsida > Asparagales > Amaryllidaceae > Allium > Allium fistulosum. Next base: position 1,379,343,246 of record CM060901.1, read on the forward strand.
AATTTAAACACAGCTGCATATCATAATATAAAAAATAATGATTTAGACAAGGTTTACGTTTTTACTCACTAAATTTAATATAAAAACAAAAAAGAATTAAATGTATAAATCACTATCTATCGGTTTAGAAGCAACCAAAGTGAAGTATCGGTTTTGGAGCATTTAAGCAAATGACATAGATGCTTCTGGGTTAATTTTTGTGCGGATTTGAAGCATGTTTTGAGTATAAATTTGTACCAGAAGAATTGAATCAAATTCCAAATCATCGTTTTTGGTAGTGTTATACTTTACGGTGGTTACCACTGAATGAAGAAGTAAAAGTGGTATTAAGTAACATGTTAATTTATTAAATTTGATTAAAATTTCTTATGGTATTAGTTGATGTTTTTGCGAACGCTTTTAGCAATCCATTTTAATATTTTTATTAGATCTGTGTATTCAAATTCACGGGGCTAAAACTATTCATTAGGTTAGGCAACAAAATAAGAAAATAACGGTAAGGATGTTTGATGTTTGAAGCCTAAAGAAGGAAATTTCGTGTATTAATATTTTGATTTTAAGAATTTTCATTAGAACAAGTAAAATGGTAAGTACAAGTTGCACCTCAAATTTCAGAATTTTTTTATCATCAAAATCAGCTTCACCTCACTCATTTATTAATTGTTATTCCATATTACTAAAATCAAACTGATTGGTTTATGTTTCAAACCACTTTAAAGAATCTTTGTATCTAGTGCAATGTCCCGATCTCATTGTTTCTCTGTGTGTGTAAAGTAAACAAAATTTTCACGTATTAACTGTACGATGGCAACAAATTTGAGGAAACTTATTCTGTCATAGAACGCAAACGATCTATACCAAGATATAACATTAAGATCATGTTGTACTTGAATTTTAAACCTTGTTTTCAACAACAAAAAGTATAAACATTAATGTTGGATCATATTACATGTCTTGATTCAATTATCATACAAAACTACGTTTATGTATTTACCTCTCATAAATTAAGCAGCTACAGATAAATAAGCAGCAAATATAAAAGATTAAGCGACACTGTCACCTGAAATTGGGTTAGTGCCCGTAACTCAATGGAGTTGGTCCAGAGCCTGCTAACTCACTAGAACTGGGTCCAAAAGAGAAATTGCCTCCTAGTGAATTTTCAGTAGGATGTTGCAGCACTTTAAACTATTTATTGCATTACGACTATGGATGGCATCATGAACACGTATTGTTTCATAGCCTGCTTATCCTGTATCAATTTTTAAAAGTTTCATTTGTTAATATATCATAGATAAAACCTTCAGCAATCCCTATAAAACTTTAACCATGTAAATAACTCAGATTAAAAATTACTAAACAATACAACCAGCAGCTTGTCATACCAAAGAAATCCTAATAGAATTCAGTAAATCTCATTGTTTAAAAATACGAAGACCTACAAAATGATCGATGGTACATCAATTGTAAAACAACACCTGAGAGCAAACAAATAACACGAACACAAAAAATCAAGTAGAAAACTAATGAAGAGGACTGAGCGCAATCTGGTAGGAACAATACTGCAAAAAAAAGAACAACTCCTCGCTTGAAAAATCGAACATCCAACCCAAAATTTCACGAACCACCACCACTCAAAACTCAGATATTCTCAATTCCTGGTAGTACTGTAATTTATTCCGAGCTTCAAATCTTACAAACATTCATTTTACAGTTGAAGAATTCTAACTAAATACACACAGCAAGGCACTTAATACAATTATACAATTACACAGACATAAAAAAAGAAAAGAAAATCAAGCACACATAAAGAATAGCAGTATCAAAAGAACTGGAAGTAATCGAATCTGACTTTGCAATCAAAGTGAAGTAGCGGTTCTTCAATACGAAATCGAGTGAAGGAAATACAATGATACGATGTAGGAGTTTCAACTGTAAGGAGAAGATAATAATACCTTGATTTGGGAAGGGGAATGCTGAGCTAAGGTTTAGAAGCAACGTTCGATCGATCGAGGAAATAATTAAATTGACCTACTAATGAGAGTTTTTGGGAGCTTGGAATTAGGTTTCAAAAGAGGTAAAATGAGTTGGTTTTCTTTTTCTGAAGTTATGAGATAACAGTGAGGTATTAGGGTGGAAAATTTGCGGCAAAAATAGACACGAAATAAGATACGGCTATTAGCCGTATCAAATTTGATACGGCTATTAACCGTATCTAAATAAGTGGGAAAGCCAATTTTCTAGAGGGAAGCAGTGCGTATTGGGGTGGAAAATTTGCGCCAAAAATAGGCACGAAATAAGATACGGCTATTAGCCGTATCAAATTTGATACAGCTATTAACCGTGTCTAAATTTTTAGATACGGCTAATAGCCGTATCTAATGAGGCGGTAGGAGGGGTGGCTAAATCTGCTTTTTGGTGTAGTGATTTGAATTTCAAACTCTTATCTAGACTGTCAAAACATGATCTAGTAAGAGGTTTCCCTAAAATGAATTTTAAAGTAGATAGTTTATGTGATGCATGTCAATTAGGAAAACTTAGAAAAAGTTCCTTTAAATTAAAAGATATGATTTCAACTTCAAAACCCCTTGAGTTACTTCATCTTGATTTATTTGTCCATCTCAAATTCTGTCAATAAATCATAGTAAATATGTTTTTGTAATTGTAGATGATTATTCTAGATTTACATGGACAATATTTTTGAAACATAAAAGTGATACTTTTGAATGTTTTAAAAACTTTACAAAAAGGATTCAAAATCAATTATCTTTAAAAATTATAACTATTCGTAGTGATCGCGGTGGTGAATTTGAAAATGAAAAGTTTGAGGAATTCTGCAATAAGAAGGGAATAACTCACAATTTCTCATTTCCAAGAACTCCACAACAAAACGGAGTAGTTGAACGTAAAAATAGAACGATTCAAGAGTGTGTGAGAACTATGCTTTCAGATAGAATTTTTGGAAGTAAATGTTTTATTTTAAATACAAAAGATAATTTGGATAAATTTGATCCTAAATCCGACAAAGGAATCTTTATCGGATATTCTAATAAAAGTAAAGCTTATAGAGTTTTTAATTTGAGATCTAACACCATCGAAGAAACAATGCATGTTTCGTTTGATGAAAATTTAAAAGATTTTGAAATTACAAATGATGAAGAAGATTTAATTACTCAAAACCAAGAGTCAACTGAAACTAATAATGAATTAAATCATCCTAATAAAAGGATTAGACTTTTAAAAGATCACCCTATAGAAAATATACTTGGAGATATACAATCTGTTGTTAAAACTAGAAATCAACTAAGTCATATGAGTAATGTAGCTTTTATATCATCTATTGAACCCAAAAATCCTAAAGAAGCATCAACTGATGATTCATGGATTTTGGCTATGCAAGAAGAATTAAATCAATTCACTAGAAATGAAGTTTGGGAACTTGTTCCTAGACCTGAAGATAAAACTATAATTGGAACAAAATGGGTTTATAAAAATAAAATGAATGAACAATGTGAGGTCGTTAGAAATAAAGCAAGATTAGTCGCCCAAGGTTATTGTCAAGAAGAAGGTATAGATTGTGACGAAACCTTTGCTCCTGTAGCAAGATTAGAAGCCATTAGGATTCTACTTGCTTTCGCAAATCATAATAATTTCAAATTATTTCAAATGGATGTTAAAAGTGCATTTTTAAATGGATTTGTAAAAGAAGAAGTATATGTTGAACAACCACCACTTTTTGAAGATGAAAATTTACCAAACCATGTGTACAAACTTAAGAAAGCTTTATATGGTCTAAAACAAGCTCCTAGAGCCTGGTATGATAGACTAAGATCTTATTTATTACAATCAAATTTTGAAATTGGTAAAATAGATAATACTCTTTTTATTAAAAGAAATAAAAATGATATTCAATTAGTTCAAGTATACATAGATGATATCATTTTTGGTTCAACTAACTTCGAAATGAATAAAGAATTTTTTGAAATAATGACAAAAGAGTTTGAGATGAGTCATATGGGTGAATTAAACTTCTTTCTAGGATTGCAAATAAAAAAGTTAGATAATGGTATTTTTATTAGTCAGGAAAATATGCTAAAGACCTAGTTAGTAAATTTTGTTTGACTACTGCGAGTGGAAAACCCACTCCATGGCAACCAATGAGTACCTTAGTAAAGAAGATCTCTCGAAAGATGTAGATCAAAAGTTGTATAGAGGAATGATTGGATCACTACTCTATATCACTGCTAGTAGACCTGATATCATGCATAGTGTATGTCTCTGTGCAAGATATCAATCTCATCCTAAAGAAACTCACTTAAAAGCTGTAAAACATATCATAAGATATATTAAACACACCTCTGATTATGGCTTATTTTATCCTAAAAATGATTCATTTGATTTAATATCTTACTGTGACGCTGATTACGCTGGTTGTAAATCAGACTGAAAAAGTACAAGTGGAACTTGTCACTTTTTGGGACATTCTCTGGTTTCCTGGTTTAGTAAAAAGCAAAATACAGTTTCTTTATCAACAACTGAAGCAGAGTATATTTCTGCTGCTTTGGCTTGTTCTCAAGTAATATATATGCAACAAACTTTAAGAGATTTTGGATTAAATATCTCAAAATCGCCAATTTATTGTGATAATACTAGTGCAATAAATTTATCTAAAAATCCTACTCATCATGCTCGAACTAAACATATTGATATCAGCCACCATTTTCTCAGAGATAATATAAGTAGAGAAGTAATTACTCTCGACTATATCAATTCTGAAAATCAAATTGCTGATATTTTAACAAAACCCTTAAATGAATCTACATTTACCAAATTAAGAAGAGAATTGGGTATTTGCTCTTTAACTGAAATATAAATAACAAGTATAATTAAAATTAATTCAAAATTAATTAAAAAGGCAAAAATACAAGGACCATGTTGACATCCTCACTAGACCCATGTCGACATATAACGATTTTATTTTTTAAATATTTTCCCACCAAAATTCAAAAAAATTAGTTATATATTCTTCTCTATTGTGAATTCTTATTCATTCTCTCTAGTTTCTCTTCATTTTCTATTCTGAAATAAATAAAATAATGGCATCTTCCTCTAAATCAAACATATAACCAACTTTCTTATTCCCCTCTACTACTTCTGGTCCACTCGAATGCTCTACTCTTGCACGTGTTAATAAATTAGAGGAGTCTATGAAGGATACTCTTCAGATGTTGACTGAAATTCAAGTGACTCAACTTCGTATGGAAAAAGAGCAAGAAAGGCAAGGGAAGATTCTTAGGAATTTACAAAAATTCCTAATGGATAACCAGGCCAAACCTATCTTGATCGATGAAGACTCTTCACTCAATCAAAAAAATGAGGTCAGCGAAGAAGAAGAAGAAGAACCAATGGAAGAAGCACATAAGGAGGATAATGACCAAGTAGTATGCGTTGGAGAAGTGTGTTTTGATAAAAATGGGAATCTTGTCGAACAACGTGGAAATTTATGTTTCCACTATCCAAACCGTTCGATTCATAAATCCCCTATGATCAGAAACACACATTAGTGCTTTCTTTTCTCTTTCTTTCCGTTGTTATTTATGTTTTTCGAACGCAAATGTAAATAAAACCATACTCGTAATAAATAAACTCGTGTTCTTATATGTGTTAGTATTATTGTGAATTCTTTGTTAGGATAGTTAATAGTTTAGAATTATATTTCTGTGTTAATTATTTATGATAACACTATCATTATAATAACACGTCATAGAGTGATAAGTTTTAGGGGATGTTATATAGTTTAGAGTAAGTTTTTGTTGATGACAAAGGGGGAGAAGTATAAAATAGGACAGTTATGTATAGATTAAGGGGGAGTTGTTAGTTTTAGGGGGGGTTATTAGGATAGAAGGAATATTTTATAAACAAAGGTTGTCATCATCAAAAAGGGGGAGATTGTTAGTCCTTGAGATGATGGTTTTGATGACAACAACCTTAGAATAGATTATAAAATATATATACTAACATTACAAGTTTAGATATATATGTATTTGCAGGATCTAACCATGTAGGTATCAAGAATGAAGACTGTACAGTATAGAGATTCAAGATACAGAAATAGAAGACTCATGAGTATCAAGATTATCAAGAGTTCAAGAGTTCAAGGTTAAGTCTGTTTTATTAGGAATATTTGTTAAAACTCGTAGAAAAGCACCGGCATCTTAATATCCAATTTATTCGTGGAATGGAATCCACTTCGAGCCCGTTAAAGGGATGAAACCCTAAGTAGGATGGAACCTACGAAAATCTAGTGGGACATTGTTTTGTATCCACTAATTTTAATTTAAAATGTTTTTACAAAATTACCTTGTTTTCAAAATGATTTTAAAACTTTCCTTTTAAAAGATTCAAAACTCTCTATCCCGATTTTAAATAATTTTAGCCTCAAAACATCTTTAATTTCAAAGTCAAAATACTCCTGATTTTAAAATGTCTTTTCAAATAATATATTTAACTTTTTATATTTATACTTAGATTTAAATATAAAATTATAGTTAAAATATGTATATACTGTTCTTTATATTTACTTATGAATTTCAACTATATTCAAGTATGTTTATAAAGTTTTAAATAGTTTTATATAAGATAAATATTGTTTTTATAGAAATTCAAAATATCATTTTTGGCTGAGGGATGTCGACATGCCCCTAGGTTGTATGTCGACATAGTGACAGTTGAAGTTCAAATTCAAATTTCAAAAGAAGTGTCTATTCGCCATAAATCTTCATGAATGGTCATGGCTGTTGGTTTTCTATAAATAGGGGTCAGTTTCAACGAATTTTCAATCACTTTTTTTCTGGTTTTCACTCCTCTTCATCTTCCACATTTCTTATTACAAAATCATACCATTACTCTACCGAAATCAACATCGAATCATACTTGATTACTTCTAGTTTGATTCTCCATCACTATCTCTACAAGGTTCTCAGTGCTATTTAGAGTTATAGATTTCTTTGTAATATATAAGCAAGAAAAGGTGCGATTGTAGCCTTTGAAATCAATCAAGCGAGAAAAGGTGTGATTGTAGCCCTGGAAATCAATTGGGTGAACTTATTGCCCGGTAAATCAAGTATCCCTACCCAGAGGATTGGTATTCTGGAGGGTATACCTCGTAGCCTTGAAATCGAGGGTTGTAATTATTGAATTGCTTTTTGAAAGGAAATCCATACTTAGTTGTACGGGACTGGATGTAGGGTAACTCCGAACCAGTATAAAATCCGGTGTGTTCTTTCCTTTACTGCTTTTACTTTATATTTGCATCTGTGTTTGATTCTGTGTTCATATCTGTGTCTGATTAGTGTATACATTGTTAATAAAGTAAGATAAACTCAAAAAGATTAACAAATTTCTTAAAACACTATTCACCCCCACTCTAGTGTTAATTCTAGCCTTAAGATCCTTAATCCGCATTTGTCATAGTGGCATGGGAAGAAAGTAGAGAGGAGGAGGATGGAGGGTTAGAAGAAAGAGGCGTGAAGGAGGAAATAGAACTGAGTGGAGGAGCGATTTGGATGGAGGAAGGGGAGAGGTAGGGGTTAGCTGCCATGAAGGAAGATGGATATGAATTTAAATTTAATTTTGTTAATTACTAAGTGGATTTGGAAATATTTTAAGGCCTTTATAGGCACTTTCTTGGCCAATCATACATTGTGAGGGGAGAGGATTTTATTGAGATTTAATGAAATTAAAGTGGGAAGGTTTTAAATGAGGGAATTGGAAAGGTTTCAATGTTTCCTTCAAAACAAATTTTTCTTTCATTTACTCATTGGTTCTCCTGATAATTCAATTTCTTATAAGCTTCTCTCTCCCTCTTTTAGGTTGAAAGTTCATGGCTTCCAAGCCATAAAAAAAGCCAAACAAAATCAAATCAAATCACTAAAATAAATACAAAGGTGGTGCTTCAGGTTGTTGCAATTTCTAGAGATTATTCAATCGGATCTAAGAGTTTTATTCTTCAATTAAGGTGCAATTTTTGGCTTCATCTTTAGGTAGTACTTTAATTTAATTTATTTATCATTCATGATGCTAATACAGTTTAGATTTCCCTAATTTCTTCTATTTTTCTTTTGTTCTCATCTTCTATGTATTGTTTAGATCTTGAACCTTTACAACAAATTTATATATGCCTGAGTTATCAGATCTAATTGTGTTATTTTATTTGGATACTAATGATTAAAAAACAAAAAACAATTTTGATTTGGCAAATTATTTTAATTTATTGATATAATTTTGTAACCTTTCTTATATACAAACATAAATAATCTGCATGTGTTGAACAATTGAAATCATTTTGAAAAATGATATCATATTTTATATGTTTGTTGAATTTGTTTATAAATTTATTTGGTCATTGTTTATATAATTTTAGAGGTGTATCGATTCAAAATTTCATAAGTCGAATTTCTGTGCAGAATTATAAACCAACTTTGAATCCTTCATAAGTTAAGGCTAATTTTCTATTTGTTAACTTTAAGTTTTAAAACACACATATAAACCACAAAGTTTATAAATTTATGTTGTTTTTAAATTTGAAACATTGTTTTTATTTATTTATACATGTATACATATATGTTTGTTATTTTAATTTAAAGTTTAAAAATATTGCTTTTGTGTAAAAACCTTAAATTTAATTTTAACATCTTCCTATGTTAAAATTAGATTTAAAATTGTTAATTCTATAATTCAATACATTTAAAATAGTCAGAATAATAATTTAACACACACACACATACACATATATATGTTTTGACAAAAAATGGAACAAAACCTCAATGAAATATCAAATATGAAAATTGAAAAGAAAAAGGACTCAAAGTGAGAAAAGAACACCCAATATTTATGGTGGTTTAGAAAATGCTCCAGCCTACGTCCACTTAGACGTTTTTAGTGATTATCCTTTGGTTTTACAAAGCTATTCTTACAACTCAGTAGCTTACAACTTGGTAAGAATCCAACATATTGTAATCCAGAAGTGAAATTCACAACTCGTTGAAATCAAGAGTTTAGGAAGAAGAAAGAAAAAAAAGCCTCATTTGAAGTGATCTCTACTCCTATTTTATAGAAGAAAATCCCTAAAATAAGCTTCTGAAAATGCTCCAGCACATTCACTACATTGCTCCACAAAAAGTTCCATGACCGACCCGTCCCAAGAATTCACAACTCGTCATCGAGTTGTGAATCTCAAGTCATTACCGAGTTCACTTGGGTCTTACTCGAGTTTGACTTGAAGTTGCATTGCCTTGGTGTTTGCTATTTCTTGCCTCAGGGTTTTTCGGTATTTTCTTAGGTTTTGCTCGGGTTCGACTCAGGTCCGACCCGAGGCATCGAATTGAGGAATTTTTTCTTCATTTTCAACTATTTTTTTGATGAATTCCTACTCTATTTTCTTGTAATGTTTTTCAAGTGGTTTGCATCAATTTTTTCTTTGTTCCTTAGCCCAATTTAATCATTTGAGTTTGTTCGGAGATCAAAAAACTAGGCCGTAACACTTGCCCTCCAACATATGCCTTTTGAATGTAAGGTGTGCTTTGCTCAAGAACAAGTATTAGGAGTGATCAAACATTGGCAGTCGAGCTCTCTAGCTATCTGCTGGACTAATTAGGGCAAGTCATCTATTTCTTTTAGATTCAACTGTAAATCAAAGGTCATAATGGACCCATCCAAGCTAAGGACTCAAGTCCTTCTCTGAGTGTTAGTCACAAATCATAACCATTCCATGTTCATCTAGAATTCAGTACATCATGTATCATAAATCAAGATCATCCTGCATTCGCTTAGGTTTAATTATCACATATCAATGTCAATATCACATTGTGTTCATCCAGGACTGAATTATTATATCATATATCGAGTTGTCAGAATCATCAATCATTGGAGTCTAATGCCACCGATTGGATCACTACTTATAAATCATTTGGTATCTCCTATCATCCTATCATAACCATGTCCAATTGAACCGAGGCAATGGTATGATCCAAAAATCATCATCAAATCATTTTAAAGTCAAGAGGCATTCAAATCCACAAGTCCAATTCTTGACCCTCTGGATCACATAACCAATTTCTAGTTTGGTTTTTAATCTCTCTGGATTATATAACCATACATCAAATCCAATTTCTGATCTCTCCAGATCACATATCTATTTCAATTTTCGATCTCTCTAGGTCACATGTATTCAAATTGAGCCCAATCCACTCACTCTCCGATGAAAGGACCTTATATCCGAGTGAGTCCATCTACTCACTCTGTAGCGAGGGCACCTACTATCCAAGTGCAACCATACACACACTTTCCGTTGATAGGGCTTTCTATCCTAGCTTACCTATCCATTCACTCTCTGGCGAAGTGGCATGCTATCTGATATGAGTGAATTAGCTCACTCTTCGGTGAGGGGACTCATATTATATCATTTCATTATCTTAGCTTTAGGGAATAACCAAACTCGGTTTGCATTCCATCGTAATATCAATATCATTTGAGTGATTTTTGAATCCATAAATCCAACTGATCCCAAATGATGATCTATCATGGGATAATCATCCATGGCCTAGATTCCTAGCATGATCCAGAAGTATCCGTTATAGATGGTGGTCACTCTGGCTTCATCACTATGGTTTGATTCCTTATATATTATAGCAATCAATTACTCCAAATCTTTTCTTTATCAAATAACGTAGATGCCTACATCGTTCGTCCCGAGCCCATCCAATTCATGAGATATGCAGTGTTTTCTAGAATTTCTCTCCCAATCTAAGGGTTCTCTCCTTGCAGGTTTTCTATAGAGAAGCATCCCTTAGTATCCAAGTAGATCCTTTTCGAGATCTTTGTCAATTCAGTGTAGGAGGAGTATTTCGGTTCCCTCCTTTTCCGCTTCGGTCCACCAAAGCCATCATCAGCCTTTCGTTTTCCTTTATCTTATACATAACTTATTCTGGATGGCCTCCATCATCCACAATGTTTATTTCAGCGCCTTTGTTCGCTTCAACGTCCTCCTGGCATAGAAACCCCTCAGCTTGATAATAGAAATATGCCAGATCCACTGGTGGATCCCTTTCCAAAGCAATTTTGACTCCCGCAACCACCGCTATCAAAACCATTGATGGATCCGGCTTATGGACTGCAGCGGCTGTTGCATTGAACCTGATCAAATAACTATTTGGGGTTCTCCGACCTTTTCTTCATGCTAGAAAATGCCATCACGTTCTCTGGTCATGCAATATGAACTATTTCATGAATCTATCTACCAACTTGGTCCACATAATAATGAACTCATTTAGCTATCTAAACCACATCGTTGTTAAATCTATTAAATATAACAGGAAACACCGCTTATTACTTCCTTTGAAGCACCCAACACCTCCATGTATCAAATATATCTCATCAAGTGAATAGTCGAATCTGACTTGTCATCATACATCTCTAGCGCTGGTAGTTTGAAATCAGGTAGATTCCTTGCGTACCTGATGTTTGGAGTGGATGGGTTCTTGTTCACATCCTCCAAGTTCCGTTCTTCTGGTCCACTTTTTAGTGCCCTTCTTATCATCTCAATAATTCTATCATTATCATCTAATGAAAGTCTCCAATCTATTCCTTCGTCTTGCCCCCGTTCTTATGAGGAACTCCTGGCTGAAAATCCTATTATTATACATTTGCATTCAAAACTTTGTTCTATGACACAACATCATTCCTTAAGCATGCTCCGTCCCATTATAAGTCAACATCGATCATGCCTTCCTGCCATCATGACTCGACACCTAGTTGTAATCCTGGGTTGACACCTAGTTATGAAGCTCCCAAGGGGTGATTCAAAGTCCTTCCACTCCATTTCCAAGCGTGCTTATTTTGCCTTTTGGTCTATGGCCTTGGTTTCCAACAACTCTAGCTGTTCTATGCTTTTCCATTCTTCTGAATAATTCATTAAGCGTTTCCTCTTGGCGAGCTATCATCCTATCTTGCATCCCCATCATCATTCTCTCCATCTCTTCTCTAGTTACATAGATAGACATGAGATTTGATCTTGATGACACTTCATGGATGGCTCCTTGTTCTTGCTGGTTTCCTCTAACAATAGATCTTGTGTTAGGCCTCTTCAGCTTTTTCAATCCTAGCTTCAAGTTGTCAAATTCGAATTCTCGGTGAAAGCACTAAAATGTTTGAATCAAAAATGGCACAAACACCGAATGAAATATCATATATGAAAATTAGAAATGAAAAGGGAGTAAAAGTGAGAAAAGTGCACCCAATTTTTATAGTAGTTCGGCAAATACTCCAGCCTACGTTCACTTAGATATTTTCTATTGATTATTCTTCGTTTTTACAAAGCTGTTCTCACAACTCAATTACTTGCAACTCAGTAAGAATCCAACAGAGTGCAATTTAGAAGTGTAATTCACAGCTCGTTGAAATCGGGAGATCAGGAAGAAGAAGAAAAAAAGTCCACTTTGAAGTGATCTCTACTCCTACTTATAGACGAAAATCCCTGAAATAAGCTCTTGAAAATGCTTTAGCTCCTTCTCTACATTCACCACGTCGCTCTGCAAAATGTTCCATGATTGACCGGACTTAAGAACTTATAACTCGTCATCGAGTTGTGAATGTCAAGTCATCATCGAATTAACTCGGGTCTGACTTGAAGTTGCATTACTCTGGTGTTTGCTATTTCTTGCTTTTGGTTTTTTTAGCATTTTCCTAGATTTTTCTCTAGTCTGACTTGGGTCCGACCTTAGGCAGCGAATTGAAAAAAAAATTCCTTCATTTTTAGCTCTCCTTTGTTGATGAGTTTCCACTCTATTATCTTATGATGTTTTTCAAGGATTTGCACCCATTTCTTCTTTATTCCCTAGCACAGTTTAATCAGCGAGCCTATTCGAAGATTGCAAAACTTATCTATAATAATATACATATGTATATGTGTGTGTATGTAATTGTTATTATATGCATATATTTACAATTTTGATTTTAGGTTTAAAAAAAATTTGGACAACAAATGCATGTATAAAGGGACAATTATGTCAATTGCGGTGTAAATCCCAACTCCTATATACATTCACTAACCATTTGCACTTTATATCTGTTGCATGTGCACTTTATAGATATAAGTGTATTTGATACACTTATAAATTAGGACTCATTCGGTTTAAATTAAATAAAACTTCCTTTAAACAAATTAAGTAAAACATTGTTTTTGTTTATAAAGCAATAGTGTTATTTCTAATTAGTTGAACATTCATACTTTTATATAAATTATTTAATTTACATAACCACCAATTTGCTCTTCACTTGCCAAAATTATAATGCAAAGCAACTAACTATTACACACATATACATATAAGTGTATATTTGATATACTCTAATTTATATAAATATCATATTTATGAAACTCTTTTTGAATAACTTAAACAAAATGAGATTTGATCAAAAACAATATTAGATTGAAATTAATAATCCTATAAACTTCATAGGCCCAATAGATCCAAAATAGGAAAAAAATTGAATTTTTTTTATTTCACCTGCTTTCGACTGATTGGGTTCCTTCAATGGTATCAGAACACATATGGTTAATGTGGTCTAAATTAGCAATATTAGGGCTAACTAATTAAAGATTATCCATTTAGTAGGATGTCTAGAAAGGTAGTGTCTAAGGTTGGGTTTAGGTAACAATTACTTTGCTCTACCTAGCTACTGGCATGGTCCGAAGGATGAAGTAAGCTCAAAGGTTATCCATAATTTAAAGGCCTTAATTGATATTGGGTCTTGGGCTAGTTTTCAAAATTTGGTTGAAAATTTAAAATTATATTTTAAATTTAAAAGTTAAGTTTAAAATATATAAAAAGTGAAATTTTATAAAAGTTTTAAATTGCATTCCAATTTTTAAATATTGTTTTGAGAAATTAAATAATTAATTTTGAAAATTTGAAAGATAAAATCTAATTAATGTGATTAAATATATAAAATAAAATAATTAACTACAAGTTAGTTGGTTAAAACATACATATTGATATACATACATACATAATTCATACATATGTATATATGTATGTATAACTATAATTGTTGATGCTATCGATTTACCTTAAAATTGTTTATGATAAATTAAATTAAAATTTCAAATTAATTAAAATATTTAATTGAATAGTTTGATTAAATAAAATTAATTCAAATATATACATATATTGATATGTACACATAAACAAACTATAAAGGATATAGTTGCTTAACTATCTTAAACAGTTTAAAATGACTGATACAAAATTTTAGAAATTTTATACAAATTACATCAATTGAATATAATTTAATTAATAAGAACTAATTTTAATTGAACGATATTTTACCAATAAGATATACATATATATTATATGAATAAATTAAATAATAAATGTTATAAATAAGTTAATACTTATATAACTGTATATGTATAAAATTAAGTGGAACTGGAAAGAAACCAAAATGAGATTTGAGGAATAAGTACATACACATAGTACATGTTACACCTAATTTTCCCCTATAAGCACGTGTAACGTAGGTTAACAAACTGAGAATATTATAACAGCGCAACCAAAAGGAAAAGGCAATTCGGCTACAGTTTCACCAAAGGAAGGGAAGTGCACAAAGCTGAGCATCTTTGAACCCAAGAAACTTCATTCCTAGACAACTGGACAAAAACATGACCTATATACAATCAACAAAGCAACAAAGAAATCAAAGACCATACACTGACAAGTAAGTAGGGAGGTCTCTCTTACAAAAATGGTCGAATAAGTGTTGCCTACAAGAAAAAAAGTAAATCAAAAGAACTCATCTACCCACAGAAAGAAAAGACTACACATATCTCTTTTGAAAGACCGCACCACCATCTCCTTGAAGACAACACTAATTTCTCTATACAAACTATGTTAGCACCTATCGAAGACTGCACCAACATCTCCAAAGAGACTACACCGTCACCACTTTAACATCTAACTTGCCATCCCTTCGAAAACTGCACCGCCTTTTTTCTTTAAATAGAAAACTTCACCACATCCTTCTTAAGTTCCACATTGCCACTTCATAAATAACTACATTAATACCCTCTTGAAACCAGCAATGACACTACCCTTAGAACTGCATCACATCTCCCTGAAATCCAAGAGCCGTCAATTAAGAAACGAAACTAACACTAAGAGAAGATTTTTGAATCGAATTGAGCTTCAGAGCAAAAATAAAAAGGTTACTTTCTTTAGTAAAAAAATAAATAAACATAATGGAGTTTTAAGTTGCTTTGTAATAATACAATGAAATAAAAATAAAATAAAACAACCTTGCTACTTGTAGTATAATACCGTATAAAACTATGGATAAAATAAAAGCTCGCTAATTATGTTTAAAATTGGCATCGTTATGGTATCGCTAAAATTTAGCGATGCCATTGCGATGCTAGTTTTCTAATAATAACTTTCATCATAATGGCATCGCATGCCGTAGCGATGCTAATTTTAAGGAATCTTAGCGACATCAAACTATTTAGTGGCACTCATTTTTCTATCGAAGCTTGTGGCATCATTAAATTTTGTGAGGCCTCAATGACATCAAACTGTTTAGTAACGCTCATTTTTCTATCGAAGATTTTGTCATCGCTAAAAAAATTAACGACGCTAAAAACATGTCAGAAAACTACAGATTTATGGTAGTGTAATATGTATTTAAATGGAGCTTCATATTTCATATACTATTCGTAATGGCGGAGATGGTGGGAGCATGCCATATAATGCTTGTCGGTGGATGCATCAATATATGAAAAGCTAATTCATAAATATACCAAATATTATTTATGAAGCAATAATTGTTTTCAGTATTGATCAAAACTAAATATAGTTTTATTTTGTTATGAATATTTTGATTATTTGTTAATAAGTAAATTTATTAAAATAATGATATTTGTTGCATTGGCTACGTAACATAGAAGTGTTTAAAATTTCAACAATTAATTTTAAAATTATGAACTAAGCCATATGATTATGAATCGTATGGTACTGATGAATTATATTTTCAAAGATTAAGGACAAAGCACTCATTTACTGAGAGTGACAAAAAAGTTGTTGAGCTTTCAGATTGATACACATAGATGTATGTAGTCAAGGTCCAATAATGCCAAAACATATCCACTTACTTTGTTAAATTCACCGATGAATTATCACAAACATAAACATGTGTATTTGATACATATGGAATGTGTCTACGATAAGTTCAAAGAATACAAAATGGAAGCAAATAACAAAATGTGCAAAATAAAACAAAAGAATTCGAATTGATTGAATATACGAGTATATTGGAAAGGAGCTCGAAATATATCTAAAAACCAATAAGATTCAATCTCAAAAGTCATTACTCTCTATGATACATAATGATGTATTGAAAAAGAGTAATCAGACTTTGTTGGACTACGATTAATGATGAGTGAAGTAAAATTCTTTCTGTAAGGACGTGTACTAAAGAATAAGTACACCGGTTTAAATTTGATTTCATCTAAAACAAAGTCTACAAAATCATACAAGATATGGGTTGATGAAACGACCCTTACATATCTTAGATCAAGGAGTTGACATGTCATGTGAGTAGAAAGACTGTACATAATACTGTTCGTGATGGATCTTTTGTGGACCACACCAAATGAGTTTAGGACCGATCAATATTGAGTAATCAATTTTTGTTATGAACATAAGTTTAATAAATTTAAAAATCAAATCATTTTTATACATATATATAGGTGATTCACATAATCTTTGTGAACACCTATTCTGTTGCGTTAAGGAAAAAAATGGTGTTTCGGGAAACACCAATTTCATAATGAAGCAATTTCTTTTAGAAATCATCGGTAGTAAAATGGATTTGGATACAATTAAAAAAAACTGATTTCATAAGATGAAATGAAATTAACTAAACCAAATTAGACACAATACATTAGAATTGATAATGTTAGAGGCATGCTCTAGAGGTAATTATGTAATTTATTACATTTATCTAGATGGATAACAAATCTAGTCCAAAATAAAAAGTGTTTTCTTTTTATTATATACTTTTTATATTATGACATAATTAATTAAGTAATTAATTTAAAGTATATTAAATAGAAAATCTTTTAATGATATGTTATGTGATAGTAATTACAATGTGTTGTAATCATGAGAAATTTATCACATTAAATTGACATATTATTTTAAATATTCCTATTCAAGACTAGAGTGCGTAACGCTCTCCAAATGTTAAGTAGTGTATTAGTCATGGCCATTGGGGGCTTGAAGGGGTTACATATGGCTAGTTATTGGATAACCATGAAATGAATCACTTAAGAATTTCTTGTTGGTTAATATAACTAAGGTCAAATAAAGAATCTCGAAGTTATGATGTTACATAATTCCCTCAACTTGTGAATATTGTGAAACTTCAATATGGACACTCCAATTTGATTTTAGTTACATCGTGGCATGACATCCATCGAACGACTATATTTGGGTCTAAGTTGAAGCATTGGAATTGAAACATTATTCAATACATAATTCGTCTCTTCAGTTATATGGAGTCAGTATCACGGTCAACCGTAGTCAACTCAAAGTTAAAGTCTCTACCTTGAGCAATATGGTTATTAATTATTATTATTATTGATGCAAGAATTTTGCGTTTAGACTTACAAAGTTGAATGTGGACGATATTGAAATTTTGACCAAAACCAAATTCTACAAGTCCTAATACGATATAGTTTTGACAAAAAGAATTGGTGTAAATAATCACTGCTATCGGGTGCTGCTTATAATAAGTAAAATTGGATTTACCAAAAAGATGTGTAAGCAATAAATTCAGCAAAGTGTTACAACGCTAGCTAAGATGATGTATAAACGTTAATATTCAAATTGTTTAATATTAACCATTGATTGAATTTACAACTTTGAGTCACGTGATTGAAATGTCGAATACTCCAAATGAACCACATAATTTAATAAATATATAATTATTGTAAATTAATTAAATTAATTCTCTATGGCATTCTTCTCTTAATCATGCTATTAATCAATCAAACCTCCTCCAAATTCCTAAAATTGGATCTTTTTTTACATGGAATAATTGCAGCAGATCTGGAATAGGAGTTTTTGTAAAATGGATAGATCTTATTTTAATGCTTTAGCTTTTACTAATTGGCCTCAGCTTATTTCTCATTTTCAAACTCCTCCTCTTTTAGATCACAGCCCAAAAATTTGACTTGGGGCATGACAAAAATAAAAGGACCCCTTTGTTATAATTTTTTATAATTCTTGGGCTAAAGAAATTGATCTTTTATCTATTGTAGAACAGGTTTGGAACTCTCCTATGTATGGAAATCTCATGTTCATTCTCCAAAGAAAACTAAAGTAAATAAATAACAAGCTAAGAGAATGGTCTTAAGAAAAATTTAGCAAAAGCAATCTACTTTCAAATAAGATTAGGGAGGAACTACAACCTCAGCAGCTTCTTATGCAAGAAAACAGTTCTAACATAGGAATATCTAATAAGGAGCATCTGTTAACTTCACAACTTGCTGCTGTAATTAAAATGGAGCTTGACATGTACAAACAAAAGAATAAAATTTTGTGGATTGAAGGAAGAGATAGGAACTTTGAGATATTTCATAATTCTCTCATGTTGAAAAATCTAATACTATTATTCACTCTATAAAGGATCAACATGGTTATCAAACTAATACTCAAACAGGTATTAAAGATGCTTTTCTATCTTATTACACACATCTATTATTGCTTTTCTATCTTATTACACACATCTATTATCTGATAATTCTAACCTCTCTAATTTATCTCCCTTAAATCATCTCCATTTAACTGCAATGTCTGGTGATCAAGCAAGTTTTCTAAATAAACCAATAACACATGAAGAAATCACTGAAGCATTTTTTGATAAGGAACCTTCAAGTTCTCCTGGATCTAATGGCTTTACAGCTAATTTCTTTTAATCAGCGTGGAATATCATCAAAGCTGATTTTTTCAAGGCTATTATGCATTTTTTTCAAATCTATTGTCATGCTCAGTGGCATTAATCACACAAGGCTTGTCCTAATCCCAAAAACTGATCTCCCTCAAGATGTTTAACAATTTCTCCCAACTGCTTGTTATAATGTTACATGCAGGTGGATTACTAAAATCTTATCTACTAGAATGAAGGATTGTCTAAGTGATGTTATCTTTATCAATCAAACTGGTTTTCTGCCTAAAATATCCATAAAAAAGAACATTATCTTATCTCAAGAGCTCATAAAGGTATAGTAGGAAAAATTCTCTCTTAGATGTTTTCTTAAACTTGATATACAGAAAGCTTATGATACCGTCAACTAGAATGTTATCATCTCTATAATGTCCAAGATTAATTTTCCCTTACCTTTTTTTGCATTTTAACTGTCAAAATATCCCTCTCTCTAAATGGAGAAAGCTTTGGATATTTCTACTTAAGTAAGGGCATTCATTAAGGAGACCCTATATCCACATGCATGTTTATAGCAGTTATGGAAGTAACAAGCCCAATCAACCAGCATGTTACTGACGAGCTAGTTGAAAGAAAACCAAAATGCAAAAAGAATAATATATCTACCATAATGTTTGCTGATGATATGCTGTTATCCAATAAACCATCTGTAATCTCTATAACTAATACATTCAAAGCTTTGGCTTGTTCAAAATCATGACTGGCCTAAGCATTAACAACTAGAAATCACAAATTGGAATTGCTGGTCTATCTTAAAATGATGCTAATGATATATTAGCTTTATCTGGCTTGCAATCTTTGGATCATAAAGCCATCTATCTTGGAGCTCCCGTGTGTACAGCTGGGGTCACTACTGCTTAATGTTTGCCTTTATTTGAAAAGATAACATCTAAATTAAATTTAATGCCAGGCAACAACGTACCTCAGGACACGAGAATGGTGATAATTAAAAGTATTGCAACTGCTATGTGCACTACTATTTTAGGATTTTCATAATCCTTAATAAACCAATATCTATGCTGAATAGAGGTTTTAACCATTTTTTGTAGCATGGTAATGTGTAGTCTATGAAGCCTATCCCTATAGCATACAAAAAAACCCAGATACCATGTATATATGGTAGCATCAGTATTATTAGTCTAAAGCTATGGAATTAGGTAGTAACCTCTCATTATGTTAATCAAACTTCTCAATAAAAGTAACAGTTTGTGGGCCTTATGGAATTCGCATTATAATTTGAAACATAGGAACTTTTGGACTATGGAAATTCCATTAGACTCTAGCTACTTTTGGAGAAGTATTTTAATGTATAGAATCAAGTATCTTCCAATGATCAAATGCAACTTGAAGCAATCATTTTGGCATTTCCTTGGAGCAAAACTGGAATCATTCTCTCATCTTTGATTAATTATAATTTGCATGATATTAATGGAATCCTTAAGTCAGCTCTTGTAGAAGATTATTTTTATGATGATACAATTACTCTTCCTCATGTTAGTTACTACCTCAGGAATATATGGTTCTCAATTCAAAATTCTTCCACTCCTATAACTAACATGAATACGCATTGGAATAACAAAAGCAAGCACTCTATTTCTTCTATTTATTAAGCTTTGCTAAAAGATTAACATCTTAATATATTCCCGTGTTACATAAGAATTTGAAAATCGGGCTCCAAACCTAAAGAAAATTTGTTAATGTAGAGGATCATCAACAATGTAGTTCACACATAAGACAATCTTTTACGTAAACAAATCATCAACTCCTCATGTTGTCTCATATGTGATTGAGCTCCTGAAAATATTGGGCATCTTTTCTTTAATTGCTTGTATGTGTATAATTTATGGAAACGACTCTGGAATCACTTTAATTTACATGCCCCGGCCAGAGACCATATTACTGAATAGATAAGGATTTTTAAAGCTAGCAGAAGGAGAATAACTGCTGCGACCATTCTCCTCAAATTATTGAAGAAAGTGCTGGTGGTGATATGGGAAGAAAGGAATGCGAGACTGTTTAAAGGGACAAGTAACGCTTTATCGTCTGTATTCAGAATATAATTAGGTGGGCTTAGGGTTTAAATTTGACTTAATACTTCTCTGAAGCATTAATCGAATTTTTACGTTGGTCCGTTTGGGCTTTTCTAAGTTGTAGCGTATGTATTTTAAGTCTGTTGTTTTTGTTAGTTTTGTGCTTTTTATTATTAACAATATAAGTTGACGGTCCATTGTAAAACTGGATGGCCTTGCAAAATTAATTAAATTAATTATTATTTATGAAATATTAATTATTAAATTAAATTTTATTTGTTCACATATCATTAATATTTAATAAAGTGCGTATATAAAAGTTATAAACATGCGTAACGATATTTAATGTCGGCAGAATGCTTAAATTGGATTTAAATATGATATGTGACGCCCCACCTCTATACTCACACTAGCCAAGGACACTACTGGGTGATGCCATCTACTAGCACGACGAATAAGGCAATTGAGGAGCGACCATCTATGTAATTGCTTTGTGCGAGTACCGTTATGTCAGATAGTATGTCATGCATTTCATTTTCAAGAGGAAATCCGACATATCAAATACAAACTCAAAGATACTACACCGTGGCTATGTGGTCTTCGAAAACGAATATAGAAATAAGCATAACACAAATCAGTCATAGATATTCATATCACAAAGGCGGAAACATATATGCATATAACACATAGAAGTGTTGTTTGCACCAAAAATGGTCACAAACCCCAAGTGTAGTGAAAGCACCAGCGTATGAATACGAATCAACAGTATTCACACACAAATCACAGATCTAAGCAAGTAACAATCAGCAATCAAGAAATAATGAACAGTGACACACAATTTATAGTGGTTCGGCTATCTTCGGCCTACGTCCACTTCAAGGTTTTTATGATTTTATTGCTCGATGCTTGAAGATTACAATTTCGTATGTTGTATTACAACTAATTTGCTGAGCTAAGTCTGAATCTAAGGCAGCAATGGTGATCTGGAGTAAATCTGGCAGAATCTGGGCGCTCTTTAGCTCTCAAAATTGTCCGACCCCTTTCCTGAATGACCAGGGGCTCTATTTATAGGTGTAGGAGGCAGATATTTCGCCTAAATTGAGGGGAGACCAGTTCTGGCATGTGAGGGGGCCCGCATGGCCGAGATCTGGAGATCCGGGCCCACTTTGGGATCGATTCGACCCTTGGTTCGAATCGATCAAAATTGTCCAATCAAGCTGAAATTTGGTGTGGACATTCTTCAACATGTGCTCAAGCTTCTGTGAAAATTTCATAGCATTTGGATGTGTAGATCTCAAGTTATGATCGATTCAAGTTGAAGATTTTCGCTTCCTGGAGTCGTTCGAATCGATATGCTCGAATCGATTCGTTCGAATCGATTTTCCTGCACGCGAAGACTATGGCGTGGTGCGCATGCCTCGGTCAACCCTCCTTTTTCTCCGAGTTTTACTGAGTCGTGGCCGGGGTTTTAGCTATGTAGACGTGGTGGATTCGAAGAGAAGGATCTGAAGGTATACTCCTTCGATTCGATCAAATGTGCGTTCCTTCGTATCGATCGAGGGACAAGTAGTTCGAATCGATCTCTTGTGCAAGTCCTCGAATCAATGGTTTCGAGTGCCTTCGAATCGATTCGAAGCTATGCATAGCTCACGGATTCGAACAACCTTTTACTTGATGGATTCGAACCAAGGTTGGGTTTATGGTTTCGAACGTGAGGCTATCTTGTGGATTCGAAGGCGGGAATACTCTGATGGATTCAAACTAAGGGAGGCTTTGGATGGATACGAAGTGGATGGAGTCAATCTTGATGGAGTCGACCTTAATGGATACGAACCATATGGAGACGAACACAAGCCTATGTCCTTCACTTGTGTCGATGATATCTTGGGCGTACGAACTCGGATCGACTCGAGATTTGGAATGTTGTTTCATCTGGCCTTGCTTGACATGTCTTATCAATTGTAGCCCGATCCGGACTCGGACAAAATTCATCGATATCTGTGGTGAACCTGCGATGCACAATCGATGTTCATGACTAATAATCATTGATTTTCAGTTAATCTTTGGGTATCTCGGCTTTGCCAAAAGTTGGGATAACAAGTGTACATCAAAATAGTGGTCTTACAAGATCCACTACATCACAAAAGAATAGGTACAAGTGCTAGACAAAAGAATATGTATACATCAAGGAGTCTCTATCTCGAATGTATAAAAGCAAAAACTACTAATCTAAAGTAGTTAACCAAAAGTCAGATGACAGTCCCAGATAATAAGTCAAGTGGAAGCACTTGAAACACCTCGGTCTGACCCGAGTATTATTTAAGAAGAAAAATAATAAACGGATCAGTCTAGCTATAAATATCATATAAGTTAAGATAGGATAAGAGATACAACAAAAATATATGATAACAATAATGTCGTACTTTGACAAGCATACATTTGATAACAACAAAAATCATACAATATCGCAAATCACCTCAAATATCCAAAAAGGATATCACATTCTTTAGCTTATTCACCAAACCCAAAATATTGACAAAACACAATAATGCCAATCACAAAAATTGGTGAAACAAAAATTCCAGAAATCCATAATAGAAAATCCAGAAAACACAAAGGGGGAGGCCTTTCACAAACGGGAGCATGAAAACTCACCAACACGTGTATCACAAACGGGACGCTATTCCATGGTCGCTAACCATAGAGCCGGTGCAACGACGTAGTACAATAATGGTACGCCCGAGGAACCTGATACTCAAGTAATTTGGAACAACGACGTAGTACAATATCGGTACGCCCGATGAACCTGATAAGCTGGAACAACGATGTAGTATAATGACGGTACGCCCGATGAACCGAACTCCATAAAACCATAGGTCGCTAACCTATAAAAAAATGAGACGAAGCTCCATAAAACGAGGTACAGTCCCCCACGTGGACAAACAGACATCGCATATCGCTAGTCTAAACCATAAAATGATCACCATTGATCAATAAAAAGTGTAGACTACACTAAGCTAGTAAATAAATGAGTTTAGCTTCATGTCACATAACCACTAGCTTAACTTAAATATTTAAGAACAAATTGTAGATTTCCACTCGAAAATTGTCACGAGAGTTCAATCGAACAAGTCCAAGAATTAACCGACGAAGTAAACGCATGCATTTCATACTACTTGTTTTGCTAAGCCGTTTAATTAGATTTCTCATACGAATGAGGTAAAGGTTTGTATATACTAATAGATTGGAAAACGGGTTTTAAAAACGAGCTTTGTATTTAAAAGTAGTGTTGAAATTGTTTTTGGGTAAGAGTTTGAGTATTTACTACTAGCATAGAAACCTTTGTATTTTAAAGTGACAAATCATAGAAACGATTGTAAAAACAATCTATCACCAAAAATTCACATTTAACGACGTGAATCAATACCATAGAAATCGATATCAAATCCATCAAATGGATATTCCCAAAAATCCAGAAAAAGAAGTCATCAAAGTTGATAATAAGTGATGACAACTAATCGGATCAACCAAAAATCGATTAAAACGGAAATCCACTCAACATAGGCAATTTGGCTGAAATAAGCAGCTCTAGACGTCTGGTAGACTTCCCAGACGTCTGAGCCGAAAGACTGGAAATTTTCTTCCAGATCGCCCAGGCGTTTGGGAAGTAAGCTCAAACGTCTGAGCTGAGAATCTAGAATTTTATTCCCATAGCTCCGGACGTCTAACCTTAATACCAGACGTCTGGGCTGAAGCTCAAGGCAATATTTTTCCTAGGCCAATGATGGCCAATTCATATCGGAAGCGATCAGATGAGCGACGATGGCTAGGGATTTATGCCAAGCGACAACCCAGCCCTATAGACTCATCCATACACTCCGAACAACATGTCCAAACATCCATAATAGGATTTTCATAGATTTTGACTTCAAAATACTAAAACTTGGAAAATTCACCAAACCAATTCAATTCAAAAGCAAATGGACAAGAAATAGATGTTAGGAATTCATACCTAACAACTATCAAAGGTAAAGACATAGATGTGAGTTCAAAAACTCACTTTATACCCAAAAACAACGAATGAGCTCTAAAACAAAGCAAGACAAATTCCTCTTCAATTTCAACTTAAGAAGCTCCAATCTAAGCTCATAAGCAAATATTTCCTAAGTTAGGGTTTAGGAATTTCCGAAAATTGAAGAGAGATTGAGATGGAGAAGATGAAGAGGATGCTTACCTAAGCTTCTCTTTGATTTCTAGAGCTTGAATTTGAATTTCCTAGTAAACTAGTGCTTAGGAATTTTGATTTCTTTTCTCCTCCCCCATTTTTCTTTTAGCTTGAAAGTGTTAGGAAATGAAAATGAATGAAGAGGAGTTGGAGGAGGAGTTAGGGTATTATGTTGGGTTAGTGGGCTAAAACCCAAACCCAAAGCCCAAAATAGAAAAATAGCAAAATTCTACTCAACTCCAAACATATCGATGTTTATACTCAAAAAGGTCGCAAACGCGATTTTGGACTCAATGGAAATAGTCTTGAGTCCGGATTCGACCGTTTACAAAAAGTCACATTTGAACTTCTAAATTCAACCAAACGATGCTATATTTAAATAAATCATTTAAATATATAATCGTAAAATATGCAGGTTATTACAAACTCCCCCCTCCTTAAAGAAATTGTGTCCTCGCAATACTTAAGAAGAAAATAAAAAGTAACAACCATACTAAGGCATAATAACATAAAAGAAAATTTTGAAATGAGAAGTTCACCTCAAGGAGCACGAGAGAGTAAGTCCGGATGTGTTCGCTCGATGAATTCTCTGGATTCCGAAGAACAATCCTTAGGATTTGAGGACCATTGAACTTTCTCAAGCGGAACATCTTTATTTCGAAGGCGTTTAACCTTCGTAGCAATGATACGAATAGGATGTTGCTCATAAGTCAAATTAGGTGAAACTTCAACTTCTTCAATAACACCGGGCTCAAGAATAGAATCAGAATCTCTAAGGCATTTTCGTAATTGAGAAACGTGGAACACGTCATGGATAGCAGAAAATTGGGCCAGTAACAAAAGGCGATAAGCCACGGAACCAATGCGTTCGGTGATGGAAAATGGACTAATATATTGAGGTGCTAATTTTCCGTATCGACTGAAACGCACAACACCCTTCATAGGTGAAACACGAATGAACACTAAATCTCCCACAGAAAATTCCAATTTCCTTCTTCGGTTAGCGGCATAGGATTTTTGTCTACTTTGAGATTCTTTCATCCTATGACGAATGAGATCAACCTTTTCTGTGGAATCACGAATAAAATCTAGACCTAAAACCAGCTTCTCACCAGCTTCAAGCCAACACGAAGGAGATCGGCATGGCCTTCCGTAGAGTGCCTCGAAAGGTGCCATACTAATACTAGATTGGAAGCTATTATTATAAGAAAACTCAACAAGGGAAATATGATCTTCCCAACTTCCACCAAAATGAAGAACACATGCACGAAGAAGATCTTCAAGAGTTTGATTCACATGCTCAGTTTGTCCATCAGACCGAGGATGATAAGCGGCGCTAAAATTAAGCTTCGTTCCCAAAGCTTTTTGAAGACCTTTCCAAAATCCACTAGTAAATAATGGATCACAATCACTAACAATAGAAGTAGGAACTCCATGCAATTTAACAATTTCTTTAACATAGAGTTTGGCCAAAAGAGGTACGGTCCGATTGGACCGAACGGGAATAAAATGGGAGGATTTTGTAAGTCTATCAACAATCACCCATAGACTGTCATAACCCGAACGAGAACGGGGAAGACCATCAATAAAGTCCATGGAGACTTGATCCCACTTCCAAACTGGAATGTCCAAAGGTTGCAATAACCCACCGAGCCTTTGATGCTCGGCCTTTATGAGTTGGCAAGTCATGCAACACTTAATAAAGTTAGCAATATCAGATTTCATTCCATCCCAATAATAAAGTCATTTCATGTCCGCATACATTTTACTACTACCAGGATGAATGGTAAATTTAGAATGATGAAAAACTTCTAAAATGTCTTTACGAATATCACTAATATTTGGCACGATAAGTCTACCAAATTTTCGAATATCGCCACAAGCATCAACATCAAAGTCTTTCAAACCTTCAATATCAATTTTATCCCTACAACTTTGGCTAGGAAGACCCAATTCGAGATCATGATTTTGAGCTTCAAGAATGCGGTCTAAAAGAGAAGGATGAGCCTCAAGGCTACATAAAACAAGAGATGAACACGAATCAGATACACGATCTCGAATCTCACATGTGGACAAAGTCTCGAGATCATTCCATTCGGATATCATCATGGAAACAACCGCTTGTTGCTTTCGGCTAAGGGCATCGGCAACACGATTACCCTTTCCGGGAGTATAAAGAATATCAAGATCATAAGATGCAAGGAATTCAAGCCAACGTTGTTGACGCAAATTAAGTTCCTTTTGAGAAAATAAATACTTCAAAGATTTATGATCGGTGTAGAGAACAAATTTCTCTCCCAAAAGATAACGACGCCAAATTCAAAGGGCGAAAACAATGGCCGCGAGCTCTAAATCATGAGTGGCATATCTAGTCTCGGCGGGCTTTAATTGTCTAGAAGCATAAGCGATAACACGTTCCCTTTGCATGAGAACGGCACCCAAACCAACACGACTGGCATCGGTATAAACAATAAAGTCTTGGTTCCCTTCGGGAATCACAAGAATAGGAGCATCGGAACAGAGTTCTTTTAATTTCTGAAAAGCAGCTTCACATTTGTCTGACCAAATGTACTTAATTCCCTTCTTTGTCAAACTAGTAAGAGGTACAGAAATTTTAGAAAAGTCTTTTATGAACCGACGGTAATAACCCGCCAATCCAAGAAAGCTACGAATTTCCGTCACACTCTCCAGTCTCTTCCAATTTTGAATTGCTTCAATCTTTGAAGGATCCACGGAAATTCCGGATTCAGAAATAATATGTCCCAAAAATTTAACACGAGATTGCCAAAGTGGCACTTGGAAAATTTTGCTTTCAATTGATTGCTCCTAAGAGTTTCCAACACAATCCGAAGATGTTTTTCATGCTCTTCCTTGGTTTTATAATAAACAAGAATATCATCTATAAAGATGAGAACAAATCAATTGAGGAAGTCTTTGAAAACTCGATTCATAAGGTCAACGAAATAAGCTAGAGCATTCGTTAAACCAAATGGCATAACAAGACATTCATAAGATCCATAACGAGTACAGAACGATGTCAAAGGAATACTATCCTCTGCAATTCGAAGCTGGTGGAAACCGGTTGCTAAGTCTAACTATGAAAAGACTCTAGCACCGCTAAATTGATTGAATAGATCATCAATCCGAGGTAAAGGATATTTATTCTTGATGGTGAGATCATTAAGCTTGCGGTAGTCAGCACAAAGCCTAAGTGTACCATCGAATTTATTCACAAAGATAGTTGAAGCTCCCCATGGAGAGGAACTAGAACGAATAAATTGTTTTGCTTCCAATTCGGATAATTGTTACGCAGCTCCTTATTTTCCTTATTAGACATACGATAAGGAGGACGAGTGATAGGTAGAGCTTCAGGGATTAGATTAATTCTGAACTCAATTGCTCGCTTAGGTGGTAATCCTAAAACGGGCTCAAATATATCAGGTAATTCACAAACAACGTGAATGAGAGAAATAACATCTTCCTCATTATCATCATCATCATCATGAGGATTTAAAGAATACAAGGATGCTACCAAATTGGAATCTGAATCTTTAAGAATAATAGAAACCTGCTTAACAGATTGAGGATGTCGAAGATAAATAGTCCTCTCGGGACATAGGATATGGGCTTCATATCGATTAAGCCAATCCATTCCCAAAATCATTCCGAAACCAAGGTAACGCATAACATGCAAATTGGCTCGGAAAGCATAATCACATAAAATAATCTCGACATCTTTACAAAATAAAATGAGTGTTGCGGACCCACCAACTGGATTCGCAATTTTCAGTGAAGTCATCAAACACATAGCATTTAAAGAAAAAGTATCAACAAGTTCTTTTGATATAAAAGAGTGGGATGATCCCGTATCAAAAAGAACTCGAATAGGATGATCAAGAAACATAATAATGCCATCAAGGACAGAATGAGAAATACCTTGACCAAGAGAAGTGTTAGTAGGGGCTTGCACAACATTTAGCTTTCCCTCATTTTTGCTTTGAAGTTTAGAACATGAAGATAGAAGATGGCCCGAACTTTTGCAATAATGACAAAAAAGGGGTTTCAGACACCTATTAGCATAATGGTCCTTAGAACCACAATTGTAGCATTGCCCACGACTAGAGGTAGGAGTCTTTGCTACCGAAGTTGCTTGTTTCCCTTTCTTGTTGGGATTAGGCTTGAACTTAATAGGTCTCTTCTTGTTGTTATTGAAGTTATGTTTGGCACCCACAACTTCAACATCACTTTCTTTATCGGCTTCTTCAAGCCGAAGAGCGATATCAACAAGCTGATCAAAAGAAACTTCTAGTTTCAGAAGTAAAGGCTTTTTGAGGTTCTTATTCAACCCATAGACAAACCTCTGATTTTTCTTCAATGGGGTATT
Organism: Allium fistulosum; assembly: GCA_030737815.1. Lineage (NCBI taxonomy): Eukaryota > Viridiplantae > Streptophyta > Magnoliopsida > Asparagales > Amaryllidaceae > Allium > Allium fistulosum. The sequence goes on from CM060901.1 coordinate 1,379,372,935, forward strand.
AATATACTCGACCCCATATTTAGAGAAAGATTCAAAAGATGCGATGTAATCCGTCACAGAAGATTCACCTTGAACAAGGTCAATAAAGCGTCGGGCCAAAGTTACATTTTCAGCTTCCGGTACAAACTTTAACTCGAACCTTTCTCGGAATTTCTCCCAAGTAAGATCCGCTTTAAAAATTTCCAAGATCAGAAGCTCGTACCAATCTAATGCTCTATCCTGGAGCATGCTAGAAGCCACTTGGACTCGATATAGATCCACAAGGTTCATGCGAGAAAAATGCGGTCGCATGTTCTAAGCCAAGCTTGTACTTCTATAACACTTTCAGAACCCTTGAATGGCCTTCCACCCAAATTGGTATAATAACTGCATAAGCGTGCAAACCCAGATTTAGGATGAGTAGGCTCAAGAATGGGTCCGACAGCTTGAGCATTCTTTACAAGATCCAAAAGCTGTTGAGCAAACATGAATACTCCATCCTGAGGAGTAGCACTGGATTGACCAGTGCTGGGACGGCTAGGTCTAACCATTTCTCTTCTTTAATAAAGAAATAAAGAAGAGGAAAAAGGCTATTCTCAGAATGAATATCAAACAAACTTGATTTATAAAACAAAGCATCACAAAAAAAATAGGATAGTACGGGTCCAATGACTCGAATTAAATCCTAAGGCACGACTCCTAAGAGAGACTTAGGACAATGATCCTTGCTAGATTATTCCATATTGTTCCAAAGTTTGGCTCTGATACTAAGCTGTGACGCCCCACCTCTATACTCACACTTGCCAAGGACACTAATGGGTAATGCCGTCGACTAGCACGAAGAATATGGCTGTTGAGGAGCGACCATCTGTGTAATTGCTTTGTGCGAGTACCTTTATGTCAGATAGTATGTCATGAATTTCATTTTCAAGAGGAAATCCGACATATCAAATACAAACTCAAAGCTACTACACGGTGGCTATGTGGTCTTCGGAAACGAATATAGAAATAAACAAAACACAAATCAGTCACAGATATTCATATCACAAAGGCGGAAACAAATGTGAATATAACACATAGAAGTGTACATCAAAACAGTGGTCTTACAAGATCCACTACATCACAAAAGAATAGGTACACGTGCTAGACAAAAGAATATGTATACATCAATGAGTCTCTATCTCGAATGTATAAAAGCAAAAACTACTAATCTAAAGTAGTTAACCAAAAGTCAGATGACAGTCCCAGATAATAAGTCAAGTGGAAGCACCTGAAACACCTCGGTCTGACCCGAGTATTATTTAAGAAGAAAAATAATAAACGGATCAGTCTAGCTATAAATATCATGTAAGATGAGATAGGATAAGAGATACAACAAAAATATATGGTAACAATAATGCCGTACTTTGACAAGCATACATTTGATAACAACAAAAATCATACAATATCTCAAATCACCTCAAATATCCAAAAATGATATCACATTCTTTAGCTTATCCACCAAACCCCAAATATTGACAAAACAAAATAATGCCAATCGCAAAAATTGGTGAAACAAAAATTCCAGAAATCCATAATAGAAAATCCAGAAACACAAAGGGGGAGGCCTTTCACAAACGGGAGCATGAAAACTCACCAACATGTGTATCACAAACGGGATGCTATCCCATGGTCGCTAACCATAGAGCCGGTGCAACGACGTAGTACAATAACGGTACGCCCGAGGAACCTGATACTCAAGTAATTCGAAACAACGACGTAGTACAATATCGGTACGCCCGATGAACCTGATAAGCTGGAACAACGACGTAGTACAATAACGGTATGCCCGTTGAACCGAACTCCATAAAACCATAGGTCTCTAGCGTATAAAAAAATGAGACGAAGCTCCATAAAACGAGGTACAGTTCCCCACGTGGACAAAGAGACACCTCATATCGCTAGTCTAAACCATAAAACGATCACCATTGATCAATAAAAAGTGTAGATTACACTAAGCTAGTAAATAAATGAGTTTAGCTTCATGTCCCATAACCACTAGCTTAACTTAAATAGTTACGAACAAATTGTAGATTTCCACTCGAAAATTGTCACGAGAGTTCGATCGAACAAGTCCAAGAATTAACCGACGAAGTAAACGCAAGTGTTTCATACCACTTGTTTTGCTAAGCCGTTTAATTAGATTTCTCATACGAATGAGGTAAAGGTTTGTATATACTAATAGATTGGAAAACGGTTTTTAAAAACGAGCTTTGTATTTAAAAGTAGTGTTGAAATTGTTTTTGTGAAAGAGTTTGAGTATTTACTACTAGTATAGAAACCTTTGTATTATAAAGTGGCAAATCATATAAACGATTATAAAAACAATCTATCACCAAAAATTCACATTCAACGACGTGAATCAATACCATAGAAATCGATATCAAATCCATCAAATGGATATTCCCAAAAATCCAAAAAAAGAAGTCATCAAAGTTGATAATAAGTGATGACAACTAATCAGATCATCCAAAAATCGATTAAAACAGAAATCCACTCAAAATAGTCAATTTGGCTGAAATAAGCAGCTTCAGACGTCTGGTAGACTTCCCAGACGTCTAAGCCGAAAGACTGGAAATTTTTTTCCAGATCGCCCAAACGTCTGGGAAGTAAGCTCAAACGTCTAAGCTAAGAATCTGGAATTTTATTCCCGTAGCTCCAGATGTCTGACCTTAATACCAGACGTCTGAGCTGAAGCTCAGGGAAATATTTTGCCTAAGCCAATGATGGCCAATTCGTATCGGAATCGTTCGAACGAGCGACAATGGCTAGGGATTTATGCCAAGCGATAACCCAGCCCTATAGACTCATCCATACACTCCGAACAACATGTCCAAACATCCATAATAGGATTTTCATAGATTTTGACTTCAAAATACCAAAAATTGGAAAATTCACCAAACCAATTCAATTCAAAAGCAAATAGACAAGAAATAGATGTTAGGAATTCATACCTAACAACTATCAAAGGTATAGACATATATGTGAGTTCAAAAACTAACATTTAAACCCAAAAACAACGAATGAGAAGCTCTAAAACAAAGCAAGACAAATTCCTCTTCAATTTCAACTGAAGAAGCTCCAATCTAAGCTCATAAGCAAAATTTCCTAAGTTAGGGTTTAGGAATTTCCGAAAATTGAACAGAGCTTGAGATGGAGAAGATGAAGAGGATGCTTACCTAAGCTTCTCTTTGATTTCTAGAGCTTGAATTTGAATTTCCTAGTAAACTAGGGCTTAGGAATTTTGATTTCTTTTCTCCTCCCCCATTTTTCTTTTAGCTTGAAAGTGTTAGGAAATGAAAATGAATGAAGAGGAGTTGGAGGAGGAGTTAGGGTATTATGTTGGGTTAGTGGGCTGAAATCCAAACCCAAAGCCCAAAATAGAAAAATAGCAAAATTCTACTCAACTCCAAACATATCGATGTTTATACTCAAAAAGGTCGCAAACGCGATTTTGGACTCAATGGAAATAGTCTCGAGTCCGGATTCGATCGTTTACAAAAAGTCACGTTTTGGACTTTTAAATTCAACCCAACGATGCTATATTTAAATAAATCATTTAAATATATAATCGTAAAATATGCGGGTTGTTACATAATAAGTACTAATTGAGTTTTAAATAAACTAGTATTTATGAAATATTAGTTACTCAAATTTTATTTTATTTGTTTTGAATTCCGTTAGTATTTGATAAAGTGCATACATAAAAGTTATAAATGCGCACATCATTATACGATATTAGCCGAACATTTAAATTGGATTTAAATGTGGTCAGAATTTTGAAAATTTTAAGGGTCCATATGGCACCATCTATGGCTGGCCATGCATGTAGAGGAGGGTCCATTTTGAAATTTAACGAGGAATTCTTTGAGGAAGGAACATGAAAGGTTTCTATTATTCCTTTGAAAAAAATCCTCATTCATTTCTTTCATCTAATTCATTTTTCTTTCCTGAAAAAATTTCTCTCCCTCTCCCACCATCTATAGCTTTTTTTCATGGTACCCTAGGTTCCCAAACTTCAAAATGTAATCAAATAAAATCAAATAAAAATGGTGGTTATCTCTCGACTGTTGCAAGATCCAAAGGTTGATTCATTGAATCTGGACATCCTTTCATCATTCAAGGTGTTTCTCATGGCTACATCTCATGGTAACATTTTATTTTATTTACATAAAAATTCATCATGTTTGTATGTTTTGAATTCCCACCTCTTGTATTGTAACATCCCCTACTTCAGACTCGAAGATGCACGCCGATGATGTTGTAGTCATCACCAGAATCATCTTCAAGCAACGAAAGTGAGTTCAATTTATTAGTTAACACATATAAAGTAAATAGAATAGCTAGATATTTTCATTACACCGTATATTCTCTCTAACATTCTTTACATAAACTTCAGTCATAGTTAAACCGAAAACGTGCCCACACAGGGGTCAAATATAGTAGAAAATAACATAGTATAGAGCCGGTTCAACATATGATGATGCGGCTCGCACTTCTTAATACAGACCGAAAAAAATCTTTATTAGCTATTTGGCCTCATGCATAATCTTCAATCTTCATATTGCAACCCTTATTTATTACTATCTAATCCCATAAACTAAGCCTACTCAAATGAGCACCATGAATTTATAGGGAAACAATGATAAAACCACATGTCAGACATACAGTCTAGTGTGAATAATACTTACCCAAAACAATCATATAGTAAGACCAAACTGTACTGCATAGATTGAATTTCCACCTTACTATTCAAACATTAAGAGTGGAACATTTAAAATACATATGCAATTGGTTTTTATCGACATCCACATTTTATGCATCCCTAAGCAGGCCTCATTTACTACTGCACCCACAGTGCAACTCCTACTCAATTCCCAATTTAGATTATTCTTTAAAAAACTATTCCCATTTAATACCGCGCCCCATGCATATGCCATTTTAACATACTATTAAGATTTTTCTCTTATCAATACTGGTTGGAGTCATCCCATCGTAGTCTTCTTTAAAATCATTCATTAGTTCAAACTGTGTGGACCCCGCCACTCACAATAGTTAGCTATTTAATTATTTAAGCCCAGAACTATAAAGAAACAGACACCTGCAGTCCCTCTATATCTATTTACTTACTATTTTAAATTTTTGTAATCACTATACCGCAGTCGACCACAAAGAAATCCACATGCAGTCCATAACCATTTATTTAATTTGGAACTATCTGGAACACCCCACCGGGTCTCTAAAAGTTGAATGCCTCTCCTTACCTTCTTTGGGTGTGTATTCGAGTGAGCGTCCCCACTTCTCATCAATTGCCCTTCATATCTTATTTGTAGCACATGATCACTTCCCTTACTGACCCGGCCTCCCATCGAGTCCCACCAACCTGTATTTTATTAGGTTCCGTTTACTATTTTTCTTAGCGCAGTACCACCCTGCCCCAACACCGTGCGCTTCCCTCTTTTCTTATTAAGTGTTCCCTTCCCAATTATGGCACAATATGACTCGCTTAATGTGGTGCATAGTTCTTACTTATAAATGTAGAGTTGTCGCACCAACACTGTTTTAGACAAACTCTAACATCCATAACAACATCTTTACCTGTTCGTTCTCTTATTTGTCCCTATTTTACTTTCTGTTATTTTCCTTGTCCTTTTTTCTGTCATTTTAGCAAATAATTTAGATATGGTTTCCTTTCCACCCGACACTTGTTTTTTCCATATAATATAATTCATGCATCCCCGCTGCCCAATCTTTCCCCAGTGCAATTATTACACATATTAGTTTATTTTCATTATAGTAAAACCCTAATGAATTCCCAGAAATTTGTTAACCCTTGTTCTTCATATTTAAATCTTTATCTGGAATTTTAAGAGCCTTTTTCCTTATATATATTTTTACTTATGCAACTTCTATAAATCGTATAAAATCAGGTAGGCCTATGAAATTTCTCAAACTAAAAACTCATCTTAAAAATCATAATTAGAACATCATATAAAACTTTTATGGTATTTCAAAATTATTAAAGTTTGGAAAACACATATAAACATCCCTTTTTATCTACTCTTCCCCAAAACATTCATTAAACCCTTTTTATATTAGTTGATAGAAATCCGTATTATACCATCATACTTAAAAATGCATAAATCTTAACCGAGACTATATACTAGGGATCGATATAGAAAGGTTAATTATTACTCACCTACATCTTTAAGATGACCAACTTTAGTCTTCTTAATACCCTTTAGCTCACGTTTTCCTTATCTTCTTTCTTGTTACACTCTTTAAGCCACCACCATTAAAGTTATTCTTTAGCTTTTATTTTATTTTAGGTAGGATGAAATGAATGAATAGAAAATAGTAATGCTTATTGTCCCACAATAATTTAGACTTGGGCCCTTATACATCATCTTTATTAATCCATTTCTCCTTACTTCTCTTATTTGGGTGCCCTAGCCTTTTAGTTAATTTATTTGATTAATTTAAATTTAGGGTCATTACATTCTTCCCACCTTAAAGGAATTTCACACTCGAAATTCAATTTAGTTTCGATAGATATTTGCCCTCTATTCCATGCTTACTCGAAGCATAACCATGAAGTCCCAATCTATGCGTTTAAAACATACTAAAGCTATCAACTATTACGGTAACATCCATAATATTCATACATACATATATATGGTTTACAACAATATAATTCAATACATAGCTCATGTGCTAATCTGAAACGAATAACTTTGGATAGGTCCTCCTAACCTTATCCTCAATTTCCCACCTGCAGTCCTCTCGATCTGCGCTCTACTAGACACACACTAGCTTCACTAGCTTGTTCCGAAGCTACTTCTCATACCAATCCACTATTCGAATCGATCTGCGCACATATATCATATCTGGCCTTATGACCATGTCTTTTACTATGCTTTGATTGACTACTGCGCTTGGATCTCTAATTCATTTCTGCAAACATGATACGTGAAACACATTATGAATCCCTGCAAAATCACTAGGCAGATCCACTTTATACATCATCTTTCCAATCCTATCTATGATCGGAAATGGTCCCACATATATGGGTGCTAACTTTCTAGCTTTTCTGAAGCACATTACTCCCCTCATTAGAGCAACCTTCACAAACATTTGATCGCCTAACAAACTCTAGTTCCTTTCTCCTTGTGTTGGCATAACGCTTCTACCTAGACTGCTCTACCCTCATTCTAGGTTGGATCAGTTCCACCTTCTCAGTAGTATCCTTAATCACATCTAGTCCCAACACAATCCTAGCCTCTATCTCCAACCAACATGTAAACAACTTACATAGCCTTCCATACAATGCCTCAAATAGAGCCATCCCAATACTACTCTTATAGTTATTGTTATAAGAACTCTACTTGATGTAAGTAATCCTCCCAAGGTCCACCGAAGTCCTAAATGTATGCTCTTAGCAAGTCTTTCAAGATCCTATTGATCCTCTCGGTTTGCCCATCTGTTTGTGGATGGTACGCAGTGCTCTTGCGCAGTTCTGTACCCAATACCTTTTGTAGAATTCACCAAAACGCACTAGTGAACAATGAATTTTGGTCACTAATAATAGTACTAAGCACCTCATGCAGTCTCACTATTACCTTCACATAAGTTTTTGCTAATTTCGTCGTGGTTCTCTTAGCCTTCGTCGGAATAAAACAGGCACAATTAGTTAGTCTATCAACCATGACCCATATGCCTTCATTCCCTACCCTTATCATCGACAACCTATCTATGAAAGTCCATAGATACTGAATCTCATTTCTATATTGCAACCTCTAAAGGCTGCATGAGCCCACTTGGCTTCTGATGTTCTGCCTTCACCTGTTGGCATGTAAGGCATCTTCTCACATACTCACCCACATCTTTCTTCATCCCTTCCTAGAAGAAACTCCTCTTTATATCTCAATACATCTTCGTACCTCCAGGGTGTAGAGTAAACTTTTAATGATGGCATTCGTCCAATACTTCCTTACTCAGTCCTTCAATACTTGGAACATACAAACTACCATTCTTCCGCAGTCTACCTTCTTTATAAACACTGAATTCCTTCAGCACTATTACTCCAACTCCTGAGTCCAAATTCCTTACTATGCCCGTGAAGAAATTACTCCCTTCTACAGTTCATCTATCCTTTCCAAAACTGCACATCACATGCAAACAATGTTTCTAAAATGACCCATTACTCTATCATAGCCAAAACCCGATTTGCTATTTCCGGCTTAAGCCGTCAGCTACTTTGTTGCCTTTTCCTGAGTATAGTCTATCGCAAAATCATATAATGCTAGAAACTCCAATCATCTCTGTTGCCTCATTTTCATCTCCTTTTGAGAGAAAATATATCTAAAAGACTTGTAATCAATATATAACTCAAATCTCTCCCCTAAGAGATAATGTCTCCAAATTTTTAATGCGAAGATAATTGTTGCCAACTCCAAATCATGCATTGTATATCAAACCTCATGGGGTTGCAACTCCCTAGATGCATAAGCAATTAATCTACCCTTCTGCATCAATACTGCACCTAACTCCAAACTTAATGCATCAGTGTAAACGGTCATACCGTTATTCCCCTCAGGTATTACTAACATATGTGCATTTATCAACCTACACTTCAGTTCCTGGAATGCCTTCTCACACTCCTACGCCCAAACAAACTACTCACCCTTCCTGTTCATCTTCATCTTCAGCGTAGCTATATGAGAGAAGTCTTTAATAAATATCTGGTAATAGCCAACTAATCCTAAGAAACTTCTCACTTCGGTCACTATCTCAGATCTCTTCCACCCATTTATCACCTCTATCTTCGAAGGATCTATAACTAAACCTTCTTCCAAAATCACATGGCCTAGGAACTTGACTTCCCTTCTCCAAAAATGATACTTAGAAATTTACACCTTCAACTTATGTTGTCTTGGTATCTCCAGCACAAGCTTTAGGTGAACTGCCTGTTCTTCCTCATCCTTTGAGTACACCAAGTTGTCATCTATGAATACCAACACATACTAATCTAACTTATCCTGGAAGATCCTATTCATCAAGTCTACAAAGAATGCAAGCCCATTGGCCAGCCCAAATGGCATAACCAACCACTCATATGAACCACACCTTGTTCAGAACGCAATCAAGGGAACGCTTTCCTCCGCAACTCTTAGTTGATGGAACCCTATAGCCAAGTCAAACTGCAAAAACACCTTAGCTCCACTTAATTTATCAAAAAGATCATCAATCTCAGTAGTGGATACCTATTCTTCACCATCCTTTCATTCAGCTTTTGATAGTCAATGTAGAATCTGAAATACCCATCAGACTTTATTACGAACATCGCTGCTGCTCCCCAAGGAAAACTACTTGGCTTTATAAAGATCTTTCCTTATAACTTTGCTAATTTCTTCTTCAACTCCTCCATCTCTTTTGAAGGCATTCTACTTGGGGGTCGACTAAAAATTTCAGTCCCTAGTAGCAAGTCAACATGAAACTCTACCACTCTCGAGGGTGGTAACCTCGAAACCAGTTCAAACACATCTCAGAACTTCTTCACTATACATATTACTACTCCAAGATCTTCTTCTTTCGAGGTTAAAGTAAATAAAACACTCTTGCTCAGTTTCTTTACATTCTACAAAGAGCACATGCACTCTATCTCTACAGTCCAGATAACTCAGAGTAATTATCCTTTCAACGCCGTGCACTCTTACACTATACTTCTCCAATCAGTCCATCCCTAGAATAACCCAAAAACCTATGAAGTCAAACACGTGGGGATCAAAAGAAAACTTAAACTCACCTAACTCGATATCTAGGCTAGTGCATCTTAATCCAAGAGTGGCATGCTCTGCTATCAGATTTGCTACACGTAGGAAGTGACTAACCAGGTGATTCTTAACCCAAATCTATCAACCAAGTCTTTAACTATAAATGAATGTGTGGCATCAGTATCAAACAATACTTTAACTAAAATACCAAAAATCAAAGCCATACCTTCTAATACTTTCCCCTTGCCTTTCTCCTCGGCAGATGGTCCTTCCCTCGATCCTTCCAAAGCGTAAATATGTGCTTTATGCTCTAGGCAATCCTACTTCAGATGTCCCATCTTGTCATACTCGTAATAGTTCTTCTTCCTAGCATTCTTAGGTGTGGGGCACTTTGAAGCATAATTTCCTTTTTGTCCACCGTTGTAACTGACCTCCTCTATAATAATAACATCTCCACTCTTCCTGTAACAACCTCCCTACACCCCCGATGCTCATATAACCGATTAGTGCAATGTTGGAGCATCGGTCGATATAGGACGATTGTCAAAGGAAAGAAATAGAAATGAAGAAGAGAAATGGAAGAGAAGAAAAGAGAAAGGAAGAGGAAGAAAAGGAAAGGAAAACTTCAAATAATCATAGAACCTGTCATATATCTCACAACATATCAGATAAAATATAATAGTCATCATAGATATAAAATAGGTCATACAATAATAACTACATGAACCACAGAATCATAATACATAGGCTCATACAGTTGTACAAAACAGTAATAGAATACATACAACCGATAAATAAACTCAACTAATAAACTATCTCTGATAATAGTAAGTTAAACACTGTTAAGGCTTCACAGTGTCACACAGCGGAATATGCAACAAAAAACTCAAATATAAGTATGAGAAAGCATCTCCTCCTGCTAGTCTATTAACCTAAAAATTGGTCTGACACCCATGATGCCATGTTGAATCTAGAAATTGGTCTAACATCCATGTTGTTGTTTATAGTGATTTTGCTTCGGTAGGTCAATGGGGTATCAATGGACCAAAGATTGGCTCAATCATGCAAGACCTAGTACAATATAATGTTATTTGAAATGGTCCCATGATGCGCATAAACTTTTGATATGGAAATGTTCAAAAGTTCACGTCACATGTCCAAGGGTAAAATAGGCAAGTTGTGTTAATATGCAATAGTCCATTAATTATTCTTTAATAAGCAAGATGGGTAATCCACATAATCCATAATCCATTGTTCATATATTAAAAAGGAAAAATAGTCATTATGCAAGTTAAACACCAATTTAGACAAGGGATTAAGTAGCCTTGTTCATGATAAGGGCCCAAAATCAAGTCCGAATCCAAAAAATTAGTCATATGCACGTCCATATTCAATAATAATCAAATTTTACACAATCAAGTTAAATAGGCTATGCAAAGTTATTTATTCAAGTCCTTATTCATGAGTTTCAAAAGTTACAAATTAACTATTGATTTTTCCCCAACTCAATTTAGGGTTACAATTCTTTGATTTTGAGAAGGAGAGAAAGAAATGATTTGCTACTCCCAAGTGGCCATTGGGTCTGTATTTATAGGGGTGGAGGGAGGCGGCCTGGTTGCCACGTGTCATTCGACATCCTCGATTTTCGGCATCATTCATTGCATTGATAATATGCGGAAAATTTTTGTATATTGTTGAAATGCGGCATTCTACCTCATTGTTGATTTACGACATCCTTGCCATACTAATGACTTACGGCATTGTTTGTTATGCTGGTGAAATACATCAACCTTCTTTATATTGTCAATATTTTTCATCCCCCTATATTGTTGATATCCAACATCCTTCCTAGATTGTCAATTCACATCATTTCTCATTATATTGAGACATACGACATTCCAATTCATACTATTGACTTTTGACAATCTCTATAACTATAGATATTCGACATCCTTTATATTCTTTAAAGCCTGACATCACTCTCTACCTGTAATTATTCAAAATATCTTACACTTTTGGGTGCTTTACAACTGTTATTAGTTGTAAAAGCTCGATATCTATAGAGTCCCAACATACCTTCTATGTGAATATGTGTTCGACATCTCTTAGTGATGTGATATCTCTTCTTTGTTGAAGTTCGATAACCATTATGTTTGTCAATCACTTGGAATTTGGCATTCTTGGAAGCTCACCACCCTTTCTTAGGTGCCCAACATCTTTTATTATAGAAGTTCGACATCCCATCTTGCCTTCAAATTCGACATCCTTTGTGGGCCGATATCTTCATGTTAGATGCTTGTTACGTTATTAACTTGGAAGCTCAATATATAACCATGGATTTATTAATTCGACGTGCACTTATAGGCACAGGATGCCTTCTTTTTGCATTTGTATCTTATTGTTCATTCTCTTATAAAATATGTGGATAACATTTGCCCCTCTATAACTTTATGTAAGATTTTGTCTTAAACCCCATTCTTCTGAACTAAAGTAAATAATCATGATTTTCATTATTAACTTTAAATTGAATTTAAAACAATATCTCTCAGATCTGGTAAGGGTATGAGTTAGCTTGTCCTCTTTTTCATATACAGAAGCTTTCGTACTTCAATACAAATCTAAATTTAATTGAAAATACCAAAAACTTGCTCGATAGGAAGATCATAAGTTCTCTTGATAATAAAAATATAAATTCATCTACAAGGAATTCTATGGACTCGTTTGATAAGAAGGACAGAAATTCAATCTATAAATCCATTATCCTTTTGATAAGAAGGACATGAATTCATATGGCAAGAAGTTCATGAATTCATTAGCTAAGAATACTAGAAATCCATATGGTAGTAATTCTAATTTTATCCGAATCGAAGACCAGAATTCCTCTAGGAATATATGTTTTGAATAAAAGACCAAAAAACCATATGGTAATAATATGGTTAGAGCAGAAGACCAGAAAACCAACTAGCGGTAATAATTTCATCTGAATTGAAGACCATAAATCTTCTGGCAATAATATCAAAATTTTATCTTGAATAGAAGGTCAAAAATCCATATGACAATAATACGATAATTTCATTTGAATAGAAGCCCAGAAACCCATATGGTAATAGTATCACAATTTTCCAAATAGAAGACCAGGAATCCATCTAGTAATAGCATCATAATATTTTGAATAGAAGACCAGAAATCCATCTGGTAATAACCTCATAATTTTTTGAATAGAAGAAAAGAAACCCATCTGGTAATAGCATTATAATTTTTTGAATATAAAACTAGAAACCCATCTGGTAATAGTATCGTAATTTTCCAAATAGAAGACTGGAAACCCATTTGGAAACAACACCATAATTTTCTAAATAGAAGACCAAAACTCATCTATCTCAACTAGTAGGAGACTGGGGTTTTGAGTAATAATGAAGATTCCCATTATTTACTATAAAATTTAAATTCCATCATAGGAACATAAAATTGGGAGATAGTTCGATCTTGAATTTCTTAGGTTAAATTTTGGAACTTTTTGAACACTCATATTGGCGTTGAAATTTCAAATAGTTTTTTATCCATCCTTTGCAGGTTGCTTAACTTTGCCTCGATGTGAAATGTGTTTGACTGTTCCTCCTCTAGAAGATTGCTTTTACCCATCTTTAAGGTAGATTTGAACTTGCTTGATTGATTCCTTTTGTCCCTTACCACTCCTTTGGTGATGATTTAGGCTTTGATCTCTTTCGCCCCTTATCACTCTTTTGGTAATGATTTAGGCTTTAATTCTCTTCGCTCCTTATCACTCTTTGGATGATGATTTAGGCTTTAATTCTCTTCGCACCTTATCACTCTTTGGATGATGGTTTAGGCTTTAATTCTCTTCACCCCTTACTAATATCTGGGTGGTGATTTAGGCTTGAGCTTCATTACCTTATAGGTAAGAAGAACCAAAGTGTTACTAGTTCTACCTCAAGGAGGCAATCCAGTTAGGCCTTATATGCATAACTGAAGGCTGAATCGGTGCTTTGGCCAGGCCATCTTAGGTGGGACCAAAGGCTTACTCCATCCTTCCTCTAGGAGGCGCTCTAGCCATGGCACCTAAGCGGGACCGAAGGCTTCTAGTGCTTTGGCCATCTTAGGCGAGACCAAAGGCTTACTCTGACCTCCCTCTAGGAGGTACTTTGACCAGGCCTTTGTGGTGGAATCAAAGGCTTTTCTTTCACCCCTTACTATCATCTTAGGTAGTGATTTAGCCTTTTCCTCTTAGTTCCTTTCTTTCTTTTGATTATCCATTTCCATATATATGCTAGTCTAAATTTTCTTTATTCCTCCATTGTAGGAAAGTAAGGCCTTATATATTCAGCATTCCAAGTTCTCACTATTACATTGCCATCAGGTCAGCATAATCGATAAGTCCCTGGTGGGACTACTTCATGAATAATAAGAGGACCTTCCCTATTTGGTCCGAGCGGTCCATTTGACGGATTTTTGGTATTTGCTATGACTTTTCGAAGTACTAAATCTCCTTTTTGAAATGACTTTCCTTTTACTTTGGAGTTATAATACCTCGATATCCTTTGTTGATATTCGGCCATTCGTATGGCCGCTTCATCCCTTAACTCATTGATTAAATATAAGGATTCATTTCCCAATTCTTGATTCGGATCAAATGCATAAGCAATTCTTCATGAGATGGAACTTCAACATCAATTAGAAGCATGGCTTCATATCCATATGTTAAAGAAAAAGTGGTATGTCCCATTGCAGTCTTAATAGAAGTTCTATATGCCCAGAGCACTGATGGTAGTTCTTCTACCCAATTTCCTTTCGCTTTGTCCAATCGTTTCTTAAGGATAGTTTTAATAGTTTTGTTGGTAGCATCAACGGCTCCATTAGCATTAGGATGCACTATAGATGAAAAGCTTTTGATTATTACATTCTTGTTACAAGATTTAGTGAATTATTCACTTTCGAATTAAGTTCCATTATTAGATATTATTTTATATGGAATTCCAAACCGAGTGACTATGTTTTTAATCAAAAATATTTACACTTTACTTGATGTTACATTTGGTAATGGGTCTGCTTCTACCCATTTGGTGAAATAATCAATGGCTACTCTGCAAATTTAGCTCCACCTTTGGATATAAGTAATGGTCCAATTAATCGATCCCCCATACATTTGACACTTCTCACATCTTTTTACATGATTCACTACATCATTATTCATTTGGGGCCAATAAAAACCTTGCCTTATGACCTTTTTGGCTAATTTTATTCCATTAGAATGATCTCCACATAACCCTTTATGGGCTTCTCTTAGTAATCTTGTATCACTTCCTATACTAACACATCTCAAGTAAGGGAGCGTATATCTTTTTTCATAAAGTATTCCATCCATAATAATAAAAGATTGGAGCTTGGCGCCTTATCTTTCTAGCTTCCCTTTTATCCTCTTGTAGATTTTCTTCTACCAAGTACCTAACAATGGGTGTCATCCAGTTATTTTCATGTTGACTATTAATCTCTATATGAATGGTTCTTTCTTGGTTTTCTTCATTGCCATTTCTTAATTTACTTTCTTTATTGACTTGTTCAAGATCTTAGGATCTTGGCAATACCATGGACTCATTTTTTGGTTCGGAGACCTTTTCCTCTATATTAGGACTTGGTTGGAAACTGATCGACATAATTTGAGTTTCTAGTGCTCCTCATGAGCTAGCCAAATTTGCCAAAGAACCGGCTTGGGAATTCTTCCCTCTTGGTACTTGATGTAATGAAAAATCTTCAAATTGAGCCAACATCTTTAACATGTTTTTACGCAAAGGACCAATTTGGCATCTTTCGTTTGATACGTTTGGTTTAACTGGTTTACCATTAGTTGAGAATCGTTGAAGATTCAACCCTTGTAAATTTTTAAATGTAGGGCTAAGATGAGTCCTACTACGATCGATTGATATTCTGCCATATTATTGGTAGTAGGAAAACCTAATTTTATTACATAATGCAACCAGTGTCCATTATGAGTAATTATCACGTATCTAGCGCCAGCCCCTTGCTCATTTGAAGCTCCATCAACAAACAATTGCCATTTGGGCTTCAAATCTCTTTACTTTTCTGACTGTTCTTTGATGAATCCTATGCATTCATTTACAAAGTCGGCTAAATCTTGTCCTTTAATTACTACTCAAAGTTGAAACTCAATATCATATTGGCTAAGCTCTATTCCTCACTTTACTAATCTTCTTGATGCCTCGGGTTTATTGAAAACTTGTTTGAGGGGGAAGTTGGTTAGGACATTGATTGGGTGTGCTTGGAAATAGGCCCTTAGCTTTCGAGCAGTGAGCATTAAATAGTATGCTAATTTTTCTATGACCGAGTATCTAATTTTACGTCCTTGAGCCTTTTGCTAATATAGTATATTGGAAGATGGATTCCATTCTCTTTCCTTATTAAAACAAAGCTTACCACATGCTCAGAAACTACCATATAGAGGGAAAGATTATCCCCTTCTACTAGACTAGATAGGATTATAGGCTTTTTAAGATGATCTTTCAGTTCTTTAAAGGCCTTTTGGCAATCCTACCCCATTTAAAGTTCTTGTTCTTATTGATCAAATCAAAGAAAGGTATGCACTTTTCAGTGGCTTTAGAGATGAATCTGTTCAAAGCTGCCACTCTTCCATTCAAACTCATCACATCATTACTTGTCTTTGCTCTGCCATGTCTCTAATCGCCTTGATTTGGTCAGGGTTAGCCTCAATTCCACTGACACCGACAATATATCCCAGAAAATTCCAAGATTGTATCCCGAAGGAGCACTTTTGCGGATTCAATTTAATTTTGTATTTTCTTAGTACTTCAAACATTTCCTTAAGATCTTTCAAGTGTTGGTTTCCTTTTGAGATTTGACTAGCATATATCTACATATACTTCAGTGTTTCGACCAATTTGTTCTTTAAACATTCTATTTACCAGTCTTTGATACGTAGCCCCCACATTCTTCAGCCCGAAAGGCATAACTTTGTAGCAATATATTTCCCAATTTGTTATGAAGCTTTCGTGTTCTTTATCCGGCATGAACATGAGGATTTGATTATATCCCGAGTATGCATCTATAAAAGAGCAGTTTGCATTCACTTGTCACATCATCAATTGGTCTATTCGAGGCAAGGGATAACAGTCTGGGACATGCTTTATTTAAATTAGTATAGTCAACGCACATTCTCCATTTTCCATTGGGCTTTTTGACTAGCACGGGATTGGCCAACCATTTTAGGTAGAAAACTTCTCTAATGAATATATTTTTAAGTAGTCTTTTAACTTCCTCTTTCAATGTGTTAGATTAAACCTTATCGATCTGCCTTTTCTTTTATTGAATATAAGATATATTTGGATCTATATTCAGATCATGACTCATTATTATTGGCTCTATTCCAACCATGTCTGAGTGGGTCCATGCAAATACATCCTTGCTAGATTGAAGATACCGAATTAGTTCTCCTCTGAGCTTGTTGTCTAATTTCCGATCTTTACTATTTTTGTTGGATCAACTGAATCTAGGTTTATTTCTTCTAGGTCTTTGGTTGGCTTTATCCTTTCCTTCTTATTTCTACAATCTAGTTCAATAATAATTTTTCCCAATCTATTTCACTGTTTATTAAGTTCACATCTTTTCATTTTCTTTTCCTCTTGGCAAAGTCAAATCTTCAGTACATTCTTGGGCTTCTTAGATATTTTATTTTCTTATCTGCCTTGAATAGCCAGTTTGAAGGCTATTGTCCAAAGGCTTTTCGATTTCATTTTTTCTTAACTTTTTTCTCCGATTCATAACATGAATCACTATCTCTCTTGAATTGGTCAAGTTAGCAAAATACAGTTTTCGGGAACTCAACTGCTCCCTCTTATTGTTCCTTAACTATTCTTAGTCAGGAATTTCACCATTAGATATTTCGATGAAATAATCGCATCTACCTCATCTAAGGCCGGTCTCCCAAAGAAAGCATTGTAGTAGGAAGTTTAATCCATTATGACAAATAGACTTTCGAAAGTTCTGGAATGTGGCGGAATTCCCATCTGCACCAAGAGCTTGATTTGTCCTACTGGAGTATACCCTTTATCTTTGAACCCAAAGATAGGCTTAAAGCTTGGTTCCAACTTCTCTTCAAGAATTCTCGTTTGATCGAAAGCGTGTTTGAAGATGACATTCACAGCACTTCTAGTGTCCACTAAGATCTTTGTTACCATAAAGAGACCAAATTTCGAAGTTATCATCAATGGATCGTTATGTGGGTGACGAACCACTCTCAACTACTATGGAGTTATTGTTAAGTTGGGTATTTGAAGCTGATATTTGTGATTTTTGAGTGGTGGCTCCTCCAAAACAGAATAGACTCCATTTTTGCTTCTTTATATATGTGCACTTGGCTCCTTTGTTGCTTCTAATGAAATGGGGACTTCCATGGATGACATCTGTGCGGTTGATTGGAAGTATAAAATCATGTTGAGAGTCATTTTCTATGAAATTTGGAGTATTGCTTGGAGGCCTTTGATTATTCTCCTTGGGATAAGAAGGTTTTTGATTCTCCTTAATTCTTTCAAGAGCCTAGATCGGATCATATTTTGAATGATTCCAGCCGAAACATGACATCCGTCAGTTTTGTGCCCCCCGCCGTGTGGTAGGCACAATAATCTCCTCCTTGCCTTGTAAGATCTTTAGTTTTAGCAAAAATATAAGAGATTGGTTTGTTAAAAGCCGCATAGTTAGATTTCAGGATTTCCTCCCATCTAACTCTCCTGTTCTCTTCCCATTTTGGCTTCTTGTTGGGTTGATCAAAGCCAGATTTTCCCGCTTCTTTCTTTGTTTGAGACTTTTTCTTAGAGTGATACATCTCATTCATACAGATGAATTTGTCAGCTTGGAAGTGAAAATCTTGAAGGTCTATGCACCCATGGATGTAAAGTTCCTTACAGAAGGGGGTTTGCTTAATCAATCCTAAGCGCACTGCCAATAATTTTTCTCTATCAGTAATGTTCTCTGCTTTTAGTGCCTCCGTGTTGGATCTTTTTAAGTATTCACTAAGCAGCTCTTGTGGTCTCTGCTTAACATTGGCCAGTACACTGGAATAGATAGCAGGGTCCTTGCACACATAAAATTGTGCTGAAAATTCGTAAGAGAACTTCTTACAAGAATTAATGGATTTCTCTGTGTAATGTCGATACCACTTAGCAGCTGGTCCTTGAAAAGTGGTCGTGAAGGGCCTAAAGCGTATGGCTCCAGATGCATTATGAAGGTCCATTTGGTTCTCGAAGGCTAGAAGATGATCATCGGGATTGGTGGTCCCTTATACCTTAGTGATGGAATGTTGATTTGTGATCGAATTTTGATAAACATTATTCTTTATGTAAAGTGGACTTCACAAAAAATTTTGTTGACCTTAGGATCAAGGGTTCTCTTTCCGTTGATATGAAGCTTGTCTTTTGCCATTTTATTAGCTATATCTCTCAACTCTGCTTCGTCATCATGGTAATCACGTCTATAAGGCATGTACTCTTTATGTGAGATTGACCTTCTCGATTGTTCGTTAAACCTTTCCGCTAACTCTTCCTGGCGATCCACTTTAACCTTGTTATCTACTAGCAACGTTGGAGAGAATACTATAGTTCCAACCTTTTGGATTCCTTTTTCTATGGGGTCATAATGATTTTGCCTTTATCCTTGCTTTTGAGCATGGAAGTATCTAAATTTCTCCTTGGAGATTCGACCACTTCTCCTTCAGTAAGTCTTGTTATTTTGGAAAACTTCTGTGAAAGGACCTTCTCTAGTAGTTCTTGCATTGTCGCCATTTGTTGCGTTATGTCTTTGATTTTGGCTTCACTATTTGCTGGCTTAGCTGGTTTTGAAGGTTGACCAGCTTCTACATTTTCTAGATTAAAACATGGAGTGACATTATCTTCTAATGCCGTTTGTTGTACTATCTCCTCATCCAAAACGTTAATCTTTTAGCTTTCATCATTTTCCTAAAACAAAAATCAAGTAATTAATTTCAAAGATAAATTTATAATGACCTGGAGTTCGAGCCCTTCTTCTAGCGTCGATAATGTTAACCCAAAAAATGAACTAACACCTATGATGCCATGTTGAATACAAAAATTGGTCTAACATCCCTGATGTTGTTTATAGTGATTTTGCTTCGGTAGGTCATTGGGGTATCATTGGACCAAATATTTGCTCAATCATGCAAGACCTAGCACAATATGATGTTATTTGAAATGGTCCCTTGATGTCCATAAACTTTTGATATGGAAATGTTCAAAAGTTCATGTCACATGTACAAGGGTAAAATAGGCAAGTTGTGTGAATGTGCAATAGTCCATTAATTATTCATTAATGACCAAGAAGAGCAATCCACATAAGCCATAATCCATTGTTCATATGTTAAAAAGGAAAAATAGTCATTATGCAAGTTAAACACTAACTTAGACAAGGGCTTAAGTAGCATTGTTTATGATAAGGACTCAAAGTCAAGTCCAAATCCAAAAAATTAGTCATATGCATGTCCATATTAAATAGGCTATGCAAGTCGTTTGTTCAAGTCCTTGTTTATAAGTTTCAAATGTTACAAATCAATTCTTGAATTTTCCCTAAATCAATTTAGGCTTACAATTCTTTGATTTTTAAAAGGAGATAAATAAATGATTTTCCACTCCCAATTGGCCATTGGTTCCATATTTATAGGGATGGAGGGGGACGACCTGGCCGCCATGTGTCCTTTGGCATCATTGATTTTTAGCATCATTCTACTGATAATATGCGGCAACCTTTTATGTATTGTTGAAATGCAGCATTTTGCTCCATTGATGATTTATGGCACCCTTTCCATACTAATAACTTATGGCATTGTCTGTTATGCTGGTGAAATATGCATCCTTCTTTGTATTGTCAATATTCATCATCCCTCTATATTGTTGATATTCGACATCCTTCCAAGATTGCCAATTCCCGGCATTGCTCATTATGTTGATGATATACAACATTTTAATTCATGTTGTTTAATTTTGGCAATCTCCATTACCATAGATATTTGACATCCTTTATATTCTTTGAAGCTCGATATCCCTCGCTGTCGGTAATTATTCAAAATCTCTTGCCGCTTGTGGGTACTTTACAACCATTATTAGTTATAAAGGCTCGATATCTATAGAGTCCCGATATATCTTCTATGTGAATATGTTTCAACATCTCTTAGTGATGTGATATCTCTTCTTTGTTAAAGTTCGATAACCCTCATGTTTTTCAATCAATTGGAATTTGGCATTCTTGGAAGCTCGCCACCCTTTCTTAGATGCATGACATCTTTTATTGTAGAAGTTCGACATCCCTTCTTGCCTTCAAATTAGACATCCTTTGTGGGCCGATATCTTCGTATTAGATGCTTGTTACATTATTAACTTAGAATCTTAACATATAACCATAGATATATTGGTTCGACATGCATTTATAGGCACGACATGCCTTCTTTTTGCATTTGTATCTTATTATTCATTCTTTTAGAAAATATGTGGATAACATAGTCCATCTACAGAACTACATGTACCGTTTACACCTGCTTTCTATTCTACTCATTTAAGAGTATCCAAGTTAATAAGGAGCAAAGCATAAAACCTCAAGTCGGACAATAGTCTGGTGTGTGCGATAAACAATCCCAAAGTACTATAAAAGTCGATATAGAATAAGGATCGAAGGGTATATGAACCATACCTAACATGTCCCTGCAACCAATGAGTTAGCACATAACGAACATAATATGCTACTCTACGAATATCCTGAAGGGGTACTCTACAGTAAGTACAATGTTGGGGTGCCTAGGTATCCTATCCATAATACCAACATCATGTGTCCCTAAAGCGACAGACTACGTAAAACAATCATGGCAAACATGGCATCCATCAAACAAACCTCACTATCACTCAATTTGCTTTGGATATATGCTTACTTATATGACCATTCCTCTACTAAGGTTTAATGGAAAAATCTTGGTTTTCAGTGTACTCACGTATCTCATAGCCCAAAGCTAGATACTAGACCCACATCCACCCATCCAGGATATATGCATCCAAACAAATGATCCGGGGTAGCTAAACAAAGTACCTATGAGTGCACTCAAAATACCCCTACTCTGAGTACAATAAAAAACACTCTGAGTATCAACGATCCCTTAGCGAGCATCTTCAAGCCCTTTGCTGACTCCATTTTATTTCCAATTTTCTTAAGAAACTATTCCTACATTTCTACATTCCACAATAGAATCAAATACCATTCTATCTACGGGTCACCCTTCCTAGAACCCACCCTTGCCGAAAATCATCATGACCCCCATCACCATCGAGCCGTCATCATCAGAACACAACTTCCATTACCATCGAGTCGTCATCATCAAAGTCCCAAAGCCATCACATTAAAGCATCACGACATTGCTTCTCCATCGAAATCGCTCATCGTATAGCACTAATATCAAGACCTTGAGTCGCCCGCACGGACAAACCATCACATCACGCTCCTCGAAGCCTCCTCATCATCTTGCCAAAGATCGGCAAAATCGACCATCATCAACTATACAATTGTCAATACCAACCACTTTGGTTGTGTACTTAGCAAAAAATGGATAAGTACAAACTAAATGAAAATGTCCAGCACCTATCCTGAAGTCCGAAGCCTGTCCAAGTCCATCATCTTCCATCTTTCGATTGGTCGGCATGCTTTTCAGTACCCTTCGACAACTTATTCCATCTGTTTGGGTTTTTTATCAATATGCACGAAACCCCAACGCGTGGGATGTTCCCCAACGCTGGATTGCCGATGAAGCGCATTTTCAACAAAACAAGCAAACAAGCATACATGCAACCAACAAGCATACATACATCCAATATAATACACATCCAACATGTATAACACATCTATATCAATCAACGGGGGTTTCATATCAAAAACGACCTAAAACTAGTAATTTCCTAAAATAGCACTTCTGTGAGAAAAATAAGATATTCAATTCAAAACCATTTTTAAATATGTTTAATTTCTTTCATAAAAATAAAGTGCATGTTTAAATATATTTAAATCGCATTTTAAAGTTAGAAATCATTTCAAAACACCGTTTTTATACTATACTAATAATCATAGTATGGTGAGGACTATATCACTCACCTCAACAAAGGCTATAAAAACTAACCCCAAGTTGTAGAGCTCCCCTTCATGAGCACAACGCAAGAAACCGCGTCCAAAATGGGCCTCGTACCCAAAAGATATGTATTAAATACGAATCGAGATTAAATAAACTATTAACTAACTTAATTAAATGTTAATACCTTAATTACTTTAATCATTCTTCCTCTCCAAATCACCCAAATCCTATACATGCACATGCACCAATTCACGTCGTGCATTCATCCCCATTTTCTCCTCGTCCACACCACGAAAGGACGAACGGATGATTGCAGCGTGCTCCACTATGCGCGTGCCCCGCTACGGACAGGACGAATCCAAGCTTGACCACCTCCTACCGTTTGCGACCTGAAGCATCACTCGGTAATAAAAAAATGTCGCATCCCACTGGAGATGATCGCACTTCCCCATATCGCCGCCACTTACACCTCTCACCTCCCTCAAGGCAACTCTGGCCTTCATTTTTCCTATCTTTGACAATGCCACTAGAAAATTGAGAGTTCGTAACCACTATACATCGAATTTGCCAAGCATCATCGCACACTTCAATCTCCATATGGATTCGATGCTCCCTCCATCCTAAGTGCAACATATCCAGTCTCAACAATTTTCGTGGAGCGAATCTACCTATTTAACCTTTTGCAGCATTTTAAAGGGAGGCAGCCATTATTTTCTAACGATAATGCAACAGTAAAGGGTATAGAGAGGGTTTGGGTAAGGGTTTACTTATATAATATTTTATATAATTTATTTGAATTATCAAATAAATCGTCATATATTTCGAGCTCGTACGATCATATGGTGCATCCGATTAGAACAAAACTCATCGGCGTACATCACCTCATTTTTCTGGTCTCAATGGTATAAATTTCGTCGCTATCCAAGACCTCGCTCTAAGATGATAATTTCGCGCATTTCAAGATCATTTTGGCCATTGTATTGCCTGATCTCTAAATACGGTGACACTTATACTCATTTTAATCCGCAACATCGATCCGAACTCGATGCAAGTGGTCTCGAGTGCTGATTCAATCGTAAGCAAAAAATTATATTTTGGGGCCTTTAACTAATTAACGATTCAATATTTAAATCAATTATTTAAATATCCTATCCTTAACAATATGGGACATTACATTCTCTCCTCCTTAAAGGATTTCATCCTCGAAATTCCCAAAGTAGGGCGAACATCCCTCACTCACTAGTTTTCAAAGCCCCTCATGTTTTGGAAAAATTAGACAACACCTCCTTTGCATGGTTAGATCCGGAAAATCCCCAGAACAACATAGATATACATACATCTCATATCCGTGGCATCTCGTTTCCGAGAACAACTAAGCATATATACCCAAACCTACACTACAAATTTTACATTCCTCTTTTATAGCAAGAGTATACAGATTTTACATTCCGAGGACAACATCGATCCGGGGAATATCACAGATCATAGATATAGAAAAAGAACAGTAAAAGAAAGTAGATAGAGAATTTTTATAGTGGATCGGCTGTTAATGAAGCCTACGCCCACTTTATAGTTTTATTAAAGACTGATTGTTGTTACAAGAGATGTTTAATTACAAGTTTTGGATTATCTTTAGCTAGATTGAATCTCCAGAGTTGGAATCCACTGGAGAATCATAGTGAATTCCTTTGGAGATTGTTGTGAGGGAGGTAGAGAGTGAAGAATAATTCCAGCAGGGCTTCAACCACCAGTCCACAGAAGATCTCGTTTATGTTGCAGGTAGGTTGGTATTTATATAGAACGGAAGACTTCTAGGCCAGGCTATTTCAACCACTGCTCGCAGGTAGGTATGGAACAACCCAAGGAGGTTTTGGCTTGCAAACCGAGGAAAAACATGGGCTGCTAGCAACCCATGGTCTATGGGTCGCTAGCGACCCATACACTTGGCTCGTTTGTGAGCCAATGCCTTGGCCTCTTTTCATTGCATTCTTAGTTGGTTCATTTGAAGATTTGAGGAGAGGCATGGGTCGCTGATGATCCAAGCACTTAGTATTTTTCTGGAGTTTGGAATTGGAGATATTTCCATAGTCTTTCGTCATCGTCGTTCCGTTTTGAAGATAATTTACTAGCTGTTTGCGCTCAGCTGCTGTTTGCGCTCAGCTGCTGTTTGCGCTCAGCTGCTGTTTGGGCTAAAAGAACGCTGATCTCTCAGTTTAGTTGATCCCAGTCGTTGTCATAGTAATATAGCTTGGCTCTTGTTAACTCCTTGCCTTAGCCTTTCTGGTTAAGTTCCAAACCATTCCAATAACACGAGACTGTTCTGTCTCCTGTTAGATCCTGTTGGGTTAAAAACCCGGATAACATTTGCCCCTAGAGTACATCTTCGTTGTAAACAAGGCGTGCTCTGGAAGTTATCGATCTCAATATCCATTCGATGATTTCCAAATGATTACATTAAAGTTTTGCGAATACGTAGCAGGTTATGCTGTTGGTCATCTTGCTTTGGTTTTGATTGCTATTGCTTGCCACAACGGATCAAATTTCTCCCCTTAGCTTCCTGGCATGCTTTGGAACGGTAGATAAATGTCATAGGGTGAGCTCAAGAAAAAGTGCCTCTAACACTATGGGTCGCTAGCGATCCATACTATTGAAAATTTTCTTTGGATCGGGTCGCATGCGACACTAGCGATCCATGATGGATCGCATGCGACCCGATGCCATAGGAAATTTTTTGCCTCATTTTTTTCTTGCCTATTTATTCCCTTAAACCGACCTTGTAGCTTCATTTGACTTGAGCCCTTGCTTCTTCACACGATCTTATTCTAGCGCGATCCAATTCGAGGCGATTCATACTTTTACTCGACTCGATCGATTGCCTCCTCAGATCCATCTACATGTCGTTCAAGCACCTTCTCGTGAAACCCTTGCCGACCCAAAGTTCTGCTGTTGATCCATTCGTTTGAATCTAAACCCTAGCTCACCTTTGAATTGTAGCCGACCCATCTCCTAGCTCGCCAACGGTCCATCCACGTCTCGTTGGCTCTACGTCTTTGATCTCTCGTGTATTCTTAAATTCAGTCAGAGGTGGGTTCACTTGTTTGTTAATTACTGTATTTGTGTCATGATTTGATGACGAGCTTTCATTTGCAATGTTGATTGTGAGAAGTTCGAGTTGATTGCTGTTTAATGGAGGAAGATAGTAAATCGAGTCTCGAGTTATTTCCCGAAACGACATTCAGACTTTGGCCTAGTGCTTGACACGTTTTGTTATCTTCGTCCATTACACCAGAATTGACTTGTGTCTAGTTTTGCAGTTGTTACTATACGTCACATCACCAGTCGATCACGATTCTTCTGCAGAATTTGGACTTATCCTGCTCGCTTATTGCATGCTTGGCGTTCCTATAGTGAGAAGCGTTTTCCACGTCGCTTCGAACAACGGATCCGTTATCGATCATGGATCGATAACGGGTAAGTGTACATGAAGTAGAAAACGAAGTGACACGGGAAGTTCTTTTCTTCTTCCACTGTGAGCGAACAATCTACACAGGATAAGGCTTTGGCAGTGTATCGAGCACCGAGTTTATCCCATATAGATAGCACATTGCACTTGCCCTAATCCGCACTTGAAATCCAACATGGCGATTACAAGTTAATGTTTCATCAGAATTCAAGTGTGGCATGGAAGCTATTAGTTTAGGATAGATTTACCTGATCGTTTTCAGATGCAAGTTCTGTTATTTAGAATGAAGCAGCCATCCACGCATCTTAAGTCAATCGGGGGAAGCCCGACGCTCTCAGAAGCCGAGTCATCATCCACTTCGCAAATTCAGTATGACCAGCTAGTCCCGATTGGGCCAATCATGGATCGTACGCCTTACAACTTTAGAGTCTTGCTTAATCCGCCTGAGAGAGCTTCATCGGTTGTTTCCACCAAGGTCCTTCATAACATCTGTGCACAACATGGAATTCCCAAAGGGGATGTTCGTCATCCAGAGAAGGACGAATTTGCTCATATGCCTCCCCTAGGGTACACCACTTGCTACTGATACATGTGTTTTAATGGAGCCGTGCCTCCCTTCAATGACTTTCTACGTGAGACTCTCTTGAACTTGGATATTGCCCCATTTCAGCTTCATACGAATGGCTATGCTATCCTGACTAGCCTGCATGTTCTTTTCATGCGGGCGTTCAACCATGCTCCAAGTTTTGATGAGTTGCGGTACTTTTTGGCTTTCAAGAGGAGAGATGATTGTCCCTCCTTGATCATAATCGAAGCCTAGAGAAATCGAAAAATCATTCAGCGCCTGCGAAGAAACTTATCGCAATTCAAGACGCAGTATTTCTTTGTCAGATACCCGAGGGGTTCAACAGTCGGTGGACGACAGGGGGTAAGCTTCCTTTTATTCATCGAGCTTTTGATGCATTGCAATGGATTTCCTAATCAACCGTATGTCTCTTGCAGTTATTCCAAGGTCGAACAGAGACGCGACACTCAATGAAGTTTGTCAGACATTAAAGGCTATCGATGCCGAGGAGAGAAGCGTTAAAGTATTACCGACTGATGAAAACTTACGTTGATATGGACTACTGGCTCTGGGTAGATCTACCGTTCAAGTTGAAATTCCCTCTCCTACTCGATCTAAGGTTCATACAAAATCTATTTCCTCCTCCCACAATTCCGAAGAAGGAGCTTCTCAAGAGAAAGAAAGCCTGTCCAGAGGACTCACCGACGAAACCCGTGAGGGGGAAGAGGCTGTTGCGACTGGATTAAGTGGCCCACGTAGAATGCCTCCAATTCTGGAGGAAGCAGAAGAGGAGTTCAAACAAAGAGAAGGCAAGGCCATGTTGGACTCGGAAAAGGAAGAGGGAGAGTTTGAAAGTAGTAGTGATGAGCCCACTGCCAGTGATTACTTCTTGTCTGAATCCGACGGCAGGGACTCAGAGTCCTGTGATGAAACTTCTGAAAGTCTATAGTATGGTGGATCGATTATACAAATGACAAGTATATGACTAATTTAAACTATATTATAACAATATTAAAGTATGTAAACAAGAATAATCACACCAGGGATTTTATACTGGTTCGGACCTCCCGTCCTACGTCCAGTCCCGAAGCTCCTCTTCGGAATTTCCTTTCACCGAATAACCCTCACTTCACCTGGAGGAATAGGTTTACAATAGCAGAGTTTCTTTGTCAACTGTGTGTTCTCTATTACACGGATTTTGACTATATAGTACAAATGCTTCCAATATATATCTAGAGAGTGTTGTCTATGAGGAACTGTATATTTGGAAGAGTAGAATACGAGTATAGATTGCTAGAGATAAAGAATATATCAGAGTATAAGAGTAAAGAGCGCAAGTGAGTAAGGTAAGATCTTCTCTTGGATTCTTGATGCTATTAATAGTGGTAGATAGATTCCTTGAGTAGTTGCATCCATTAGCAAGTGTTCTATGGTCGCTCCTGATGGTGATGAAGAGTTGCAGCGAAGAGGAGCGAAGGTGTCTTTTCAATTGTTGCAATTGTTCTTTGAATGGTAGCAGCTGAGTTCAAAATCAGACGTCTGGAAAAATGTTTCAGACGTCTGTCTGTTATATATTTTTGTATATGGTTGCTTTTTAGATGTCTGAGTACAATAACCAGACGTCTGATTCTGTCTGATTTGCGAACCAGAGGATTCAATCAGACGTCTGACTAGTGCACCTAGACGTCTGAACTTGTGCATGTTGCTTTTGTTGTGTCTGTGTCATTGCTCTTCTGATTCTATCGACTTGAAGTCTCTTGATACGTTCTTCGAGCCTTGTTCTTGTCTCTCTAGTGATGTTTCTTTAGCAATTACCTATAAATAGAAATATATATATGCATATTCGATTTCCATTGTATAGTTGTTATCATCGAAACCGTAGATTTGATTTCCTAACAATCTCCACCTTTTTGATGATGACAACTATACAATGTACTTATATATAATCTATAAATCTCCCCCTGAATATGTGCTTATTTTTAATGTTTTATAATTATACTCATATTTCTCCCCCTTTGACATTATCAAAAAGGAATTAAAAGTTAAGCCAATCGTCAAACACAAAAGGAAAATTTCATTAATAATTCAACATTGATTACATTCATAGATTTTGTCAGTTTTACAAAAGTTGAAATCCTAAAATTCAAAAAATCTATGATTTCTTTGGAGAAGTCTTGTCTTGATCAACCCCAGTTCCTTCTTTATCAAAAGTGCTAGGCTTTGTAGGAGATGTCAAAGCTTGATCATCCTCAGAAAGTTTGGAATCTTTTGCGGGAGGAGAAGGTACTAGGGTTGGCCAATCTTCAGAAGGTGGTGTTGGACCACGAACCCGTTGTAGTACTTCTATGAGAACTGATAAAACAATCGAAAGAGATTCTTCAATTGTGGCTAGGCATGTAGCAAACGATGTTTCGAAGCTATCAATCCGCTTAGCTAAAAATTTTTGATTTTGAGATAGTATTGTTGATTTCGAAGGGTGAGATCTCGAACACTTTCATTTGGATTTGTATCCATTCGAGTCTCCATAATCTCATCTTGTCCCGGATAATCAAATGGTGCAGGAGGCTGTGGAGTTGTTTCTCGATGTTGTTCCTCCTCTTGAGATTGTTCAATGTGTGGTTGAAGAGGAGGCGCAACTCGTCTAGATTGACGATTGTGCATCCAATCTTCGAAGGATATAAATTCTGGAGGATTCTCGGGTAAATGCATAAGCGAGAAAAATTTGGTGGAAGCATATTTTGGTGAGATTTCTTCGAAAGTTGATAGATAAGATGGGATGTTATGTGGACGAAGAAGTCGCATAATATATGTCGGGTAAATAATTGATGGCCGTGATCGAGTCCAAAATTGTTTGAGCTCGTCGAAGATGAATTTGGCCCAATTCACCCGTGTTCCACTAAATAAAGCATATAAGGCTTTGTGCTCCAACTCAATTATTTGCTCATGGCTTCCCATACGTGGAATAATAGTATTGATTATCATTTGAGTTATGAGTTGTGCTTTTGGACGTAGATATTTAGAAGCAAACTTTGGCATTTCATCTTCCCAAATCTGATGTGTTATACTATCTCTTTGCTTGAAGCGCATATCGAGAATGTTGTATAAATCTTCGCCTGTGTCAGAACATCCTAGGGTTCTCCCGATTATGCCAGGAGTAAGTCTGATCATGTTGCCATACACGCTAGACCATAGCCAGTTATCTTCATCTTCAGTGTTCCATACTGAAGTGCTGTCTAAGTTTGCATAGAAAAGAAATATTGCCAATTGATCGATTTGGACGTCATTAGGAGTGAATGAAATTAAAGTGTCTAGTCCGGCATTCTCACATATTTAATCCAAATCATACATTGGAAATTTAAGTAGATTATAGAAAGGACCTGTGTGTAGTTTTTTCTTTTGTATATCTTCGTACCTTTTGATTGAATGTGATGCTCTATTCATCCATTTTTCAATTTGATCATCTGAACAGACTTGGGGGGTTTGAAGATGTTGTTGGTTGGTCTTGTTTGCGTTTTGATGTCTCGAGATTTTTAGTTCTAGGAGGCATTTTGAGTTGAGGTCGAATTTTTTTGTGAGAAAAAAAAATCATCAATTGATGAAATCGTAAATGAATATTTTAAGATGAAAGTAAAAAATGACGTTTATTTGGGTTAATTTAAAGGGTCGATTGAATTTCAGACGTCTGGATATTAAATCAGACATCTGGTTTGCCCTAAATTAAAACCAGTAGATAAGTTCAGACGTCTTGTCTATGAGTTAGACGTCTGGTTCGATCGATTGTGCAATATTTTATAGTCAGAGAGTTTTACCAGACGTCTGGAAGCAAATTTCAGACGTTTGAAAGTGTCTGATTTTTAAATTTTGAATAGACAGAGCAAATTTTCAGACGTCTAGGAGATATAACAGACGTCTGATATATGCACAATGGATAAAAATAGACGTATATCAGAGTGTCAGACGTCTGAGGTCTATATCCAGACGTCTGGGTTAGGCATTTTTTCTAAAAATAGCCTAAAATTTAATGGTTTTGCTTATTTGTTGATTCTCTAATTTATATATAAAAAGATGTAGTTTTATTTTGTATAAAATAACAACCAAACATAGATACACACAAATAAAATTAAAAATAAAATAAAATAATTTATTTAGAAGGCGATGGAGTTATACGATCTCCTGACTTGTTATTCCCCTATGGTTTAAGTGGAGACCATATATTACCACGTTCGTGGGTTCTTGGAGAGCCAGAAAATCGTCTCGGTGATGGATCCGAAGGAGTACGATATGAAGATGAGGGATCTAAAGAACTGCAAGGCTTTGGAAGCGGTTCCTGAACATCTTTCTTTTGTGACGTACAAAACTTCATCGCTACTTGTTCCAAAAAGCTTAGGCGACGTGCTGTAACTTTTTGTTCAAAATAAAGTTCTCGTTGAAGATCTATTTGTTGTTTCTGATAGTGATGAATTTCATTAATTTTCTCCTTTGTATTAGGAGAGACAAATATAGATCTTTTACTCTTCTTGCTCTCGGGAGTAAATCCCGTGTGATATGAAGACCACCTGTGCGTCGGTTCCTGAATTGGTGTGGGTGTAGGAAACCGTTGTGGTGTATCAACCGAGCTATCCGGCGTAGGCATCGAGATGGAAATATAAGAGTTATCAGAAGACATGGCTATATTTTGTTTCTTGAGGAAAATATGAATTGTGTGTATATAATTTTTCTTATAGTATAACTATTTATATATACGTTAAAAAATTATTTATAGAAAAACTAACAACCTAAAAAACAAAAGGTAGACAAATGATTAATTATAATTTGTGGATAGAAAAACAAATGCTAAATATGGCTTTAGATGAAGCAGTTATTATTAAGTAAGAAGATCATGTAGAGAGCAAATCCCTAAATCACGTCGGAGTTTAATAAAAGTTTGTTCATTTAGTGGTTTTGTAAAGATGTCTGCTATTAGATTTTCGGTATTTATGTATTCTAATGAGATATTTCCTTTTTCAACATTGTCTCGTAAAAAAATGATGTCGTATATCTATATGCTTAGTTCGTGAGTGATTGACAGGGTATTTTGATAAATTTATTGCACTCGTGTTATCACAATATATTAGAGATTTATTGATAATTTTGCCGAAGTCTGTAAGTGTTTGTTGCATGTATATTACTTGCGCACATGCTTGAGCTGCTGAGATATATTCAGCTTCGCAAGTAGATAAAGACACACAATTTTGCTTTTTGCTAAACCATGAAACTAATGATTGTCCAATAAAGTGACATGTTCCACTAGTACTCTTACGATCTGTTCTACATCCACCGAAATCCGCATCACTATATGAAACTAGTTCAAACGATGATCCTTGAGGGTAAAACAAACCATAATCTCTAGTACTAGATAGATAACGTAAAATACACTTAACAGCTCTTAGATGAGAATCTTTTGGTTTTGCTTGAAATCGGGCACAAAGACATACACTCATCATAATATCGGGTTGACTAACCGTCAAATAGAGTAAAGAACCAATCATGCTACGATATAATTTTTCATCAAAATCTTTTCCGTTATCATCCTTTTCTAAGGGAACAGTAGTACTCATCGGTGTTGATTTACTTGAAATTTTATCCATTCCAAAGCGTCGTAATAGGTCGTTACAATATTTTTCTTAATGAATAAAAATACCATTTTCAAGTTGTTTTATTTGTAAACCCAAGAAGAAATTTAATTCTCCCATGTGAGACATTTCAAATTCATTCGTCATAATATTTGAGAAATGATTATAAAGATTTTCATTAGTTGTACCAAAAATAATATCGTCTACGTAAATTTGCACAACTAAAATATCTTTATTTTCTCGTTTAATAAATAAAGTTGTATCGATTTTACCTATTTGAAAACCAGATGTAATTAAGTGATTTTTAAGTCGTTCGTACCAAGCTCGGGGAGCTTGTTTTAAACCATATAAAGCTTTTTGTAATTTAAAAACATGATCGGGATATTTTTCGTGAGTAAATAATGGAGGTTGTTCAACATATACATTTTCTTTGATAAAACCATTTAAGAAGGCACTTTTGACATCCATTTGAAATAGTTTAAAATTATGATGATTTGCAAAAGCGAGTAATGTTCGTATGGCCTCGAGTCTTGTTACTGGTGCAAAGGTTTTGTCGTAGTCGATACCTTCTTCTTGATTATAACCTTGAGCGACTAAGCGTGCTTTATTTCTAACAATATTTCCATTCTCGTCTGCTTTGTTTTTAAATACCCATTTTGTTCCTATAACCGATTGGTCATCAGGTCTTGGTACTAGTTCCCAAACATTATTACGTTCAAATTGATTCAATTCTTCTTGCATAGCCATTATCCAAAAGTTATCGTTTGAAGCTTCTTTACAATTTTTGGTTCAAAATTGGACACAAATGCTACATGGTTTATTTGATTAAGTTGATTTCTAGTTACTCTAGAATTGAGATCTCCAATGATACTATCTTTTGGATGATTCTTAAGAATTCTAGGGGATGATATTAAAGTGTCATTTTGCACATTTGTTTCATTATTAATAGAATTTGTTGAATTTGTTATTGAAATAATCTCTTCTTCATCATTAGTATGATGGTTAAATAGATTTTCGTCGAATAAAACATGTAAACTTTATTTAATAGTATTATTTCGTTTATTAAAAATTCTATATGCTTTGCTACGATCCGAATATCCAACAAAAATACCTTCATCGGCCTTTGGGTCAAATTTTCCTAAGTTATCTTTTGTATTTAATATAAAACATTTTGAACCGAAATTTTTAAAGTATGATACTTTAGGTTTTCTTCCAAAAAATATTTCAAAAAAAGTTTGTTTAGTCATAGGACGTATGGTTACTCGATTTAATACATAACAGGCTGTGGCAATAGCTTCTGCCCAAAAGTGTTTTGGTAAACTACTACTATTTAGTAGTGTTCGTGCACATTCTTGTAATGCACGATTTTTTCTTTCTACTACACCATTTTGTTGAGGTGTGCGAGGAAAAGAAAAATTATGACTTATTCCTTTCTTATTGCAAAAATTAGTAAAAAGATCGTTTTCGAATTCTCCTCCGTGATCACTTCGAATATTTTTAATTTTTAAGTCCATTTGTGTTCTAATTCTTTTAGCAAATATTTTAAACATTTCAAAAGTATCACTTTGTGTTTTAAAAACAAGGTCCATGTATACCTTGAAAAATCATCAACTATAACGAAAACATATTTGTTGTGATTTATAGATCGTATTTGTGTTGGACCAAATAAATCTAAATGTAATAATTCTAATGGTTGTTTTGTAGAAATATTATTTTTAGATTTAAAAGAGGTTTTCTTTAGTGTTCCAATTTGACAATCGTCACATAAATTTTCTACCTTGTAATTTATTTTAGGTAAACCTCTAACTAACTCATATTTTGCCAGTTTATTAATATTTTTCAAATTTATATGAAAAAAACGTTATGCCATAACCATGGATCATTATGTTTGGCGATTAAACATAAATTTGAATTTTTATTTATATTCATGTTTAATACATAGATATTTTTGTTTCTAAAACCTTCAAATATAAGTTGTTTGTTATTATCTAAAATATTACATCTATATTTTTCGAAATTTATTTGAAAACCTTTGTCGCATAATTGACTAATACTTAGTAGATTGTGTTTTAGATTTTCTACTAGTAAGACATTTTTAATAATAGGAGAATTAGAAATACCAGAGTTGATGACCTCTTCAGTGCCCACGACATATCCTTTTGAATTATCTCCAAAGGTTACTGTTCCACCATTGATGTATGTTATATTTGATAACATTTTTGAATTTCCGGTCTTATGCTTGGAGCATTCGCTATCTAGTATCCATTTCTCCTTATGTTTTATTTTGGGTACCTGCAAAATAAAAGATGTTTTAATTGGTACCCATATACTTTTGTTAGGGTCCTAATTGTTAGGAGAAGGCAGCCATACCCAAGATGGTTTGGTACCTTTATAAATATAATTTTTATTATAGACTACATTCTCTAAGAAATTATTAATATGTTTTTGTTTAATCAAATTATTATTTGTCTTAGGAATCCAAATTTTCATAGTTTTGGTATTCATATTAGACGTAGGTAAACTTTTAGTTTTTTTATACCAAAATTTTTTTTGCATCATTTCCTTTTCGTTTAGAAATATTTTTAAATCCTATTCCATTTCTATTACCTGATGGTTTTGAAGTTTTGATAAGACTTTCCAAATCTTGTTTCCCTTTATTGAATTTTGATACATTATTTGTAATTTTATCTAATTTTTCTTTTAATTCTAATTTTTCAATTTTCAATATTTCAATATTGCTTTTCAAGTTGACTTTTTCTTTTAGCAAATTATCCTTTACTATTTTAGTGTTTTCAAAATCAATAGTAATAGCCTTACTTTCTATCAAATTATTTTTAATTTTTTCTTGAGATAATTCTAGTTCTTCTTCTAAAATAATTTTTTCATCTTTTAACATTCCTACTTCAAGTTCTAATCTATTTATTTTAGCTATATATTCTTTGTTCAATTTTTTAATTTGTCTAAATTTATCATCTAATTCCATGCTAAGTTCTAATAATTTTTCATAGCTAAGTTCCGGAGATACCTCATCAGTTTGTGCCATAAAACACACATTAGCTTGTTCTCCATCACTATCACTATCACTTTCAGATGATGAAGAATCCAAGTCATCCCATGTTACTTTGAAAGCCTTTTTCTTTTTGAATTTTTCAAATTTGTTCTTCTTTTTATCATTATTAAGTTTAGGGCAATCCTTCTTCATATGTCCGTATTGATCACATTCATATCACTTAATTTGAGATAAGTTTATTGTGTTGGACTTCCCTTCTTTTTGGAATTTGGTCATCTTTCTAAATTTCTTGACTCTGTTATAATTCTTGGCAATGAAGACTATCTCTTCTTCATCTAAATCAGAGCCATCATTTTTTGTTGCTGGAAATGCTATGTTCTTCTTTTCCGAATTTAGTTCTTTTCGTGCCTGCAAATTAGCTTCATAGGATATTAAATTTCCTATCAACTCTTTAGTTTTGAGAGTAGAGAGATCGTTAGCTTCTTCAATAGCTAATACTTTCCTTTCCCAATTTGATGTTAAAGAATTGAGTATTCGAGAAACTAAATCAAAATCGGTAAACTTAACTCCTAATGCCATAAGATCATGTTGAATAGTTTGAAATCTAGAATACATATCAACAATAGTTTCATTTTCTTCATTTTAAATGACGAAAATTGGTTTTGAAAAATTGAAATCTTAGTTTGTTTGACCTTTGTTGTACCTTCGTGTGTAATTTGTAAGGTACGCCAAATGTCAAATGCAGTAGTACATAACATGACACGTGAAAATTCATTTTTATCTAGAGAGCAAAATAAAACGTTCATACCTTTAGCATTGTTTGATGCTAAGGTCTTTTGTGCATCAGTCCATGTGTTCATAGCAGTATTAGGTACTTCATATTTATTTTGTGTGGCTGACCAAATTTCTAGACCATTAGCTTCCATAAAAATTCTCATACGTGTTGACCAATATGCATAGCTAGAGCCATTAAAAAGTGGAGGTCGTGCTGTGTATTGTCCTTCTTGAAAAATACTTGCCATATTAAAATGATTCAAAAACGTGTTACTGTATTTTGAGCAAACCTTGCTCTGATACCAAATGAAAGTCTATAGTATGGTGGATCGATTATACAAATGACAAGTATATGACTAATTTAAACTATATTGTAACAATATTAAAGTATGTAAACAAGAATAATCACACCAGGGATTTTATACTAGTTCGGACCTCCCGTCCTACGTCCAGTCCCAAAGCTCCTCTTCGGAATTTCCTTTCCCCGAATAACCCTCACTTCACCCGAAGGAACAGGTTTACAATAGCAGAGTTTCTTTGTCAACTGTGTGTTCTCTATTACACAGATTTTGACTATATAGTACAAATGCTTCCAATATATATCTAGAGAGTGTTGTCTATGAGGAACTGTATATTTGGAAGAGTAGAATACGAGTATAGATTGCTAGAGATCAAGAATATATCAGAGTATAAGAGTAAAGAGCGCAAGTGAGTAAGGTAAGATCTTCTCTTGGATTCTTGATGCTATTAATAGTGGTAGAGAGATTCCTTGAGTAGTTGCATTTATTAGCAAGTGTTCTATGGTCGCTCCTGATGGTGATCAAGAGTTGCAGCGAAGAGGAGCGAAGGTGTCTTTTCAATTGTGGGAGTTATTCTTTGAATGATAGCAGCCGAGTTCAAAATCAGACGTTTGGAAAAATGTTTCAAACGTCTGTCTGTTATTTATTTTTTTATATGGTTGCTTTTCAGACATCTGAGTACAATAACCAGACGTCTGATTCTGTCTGATTTGCAAACCAGAGGATTCAATCAGACGTCTGACTAGGGCACCCAAACGCCTGAACTTGTGCATGTTGCTTTTCTTGTGTTTGTGTCATTGCTCTTCTGATTCTTTCGACTTAAAGTCTCTTGATATGTTCTTCGAGCCTTGTTCTTGTTTCTCTAGTGATGTTTCTTTACCAATTACCTATAAATAGAAATATATATGCATATTCGATTTCCATTGTATAGTTGTTATCATCGAAACCATAGATTTGATTTCCTAACAACTTCAGGTATGAGTCCCGTTTTTCCGAGCTCGCCTCTCCCTAATATAAGTGATAAAGGTACAGCTCCAAAGTTCGGAAGGCATCGAGACTCTCTACATAAAGACGTCGTAGCGGAGTTCGAGGATTTCAACGATGTTTATGTTGACTTTGATAAGCTCATGAAAGATGATTTTAAATTTGTTATGGCACCTCCCAGCTCGGGTGATATCATGCTAGAAGTTAGCTCGGTTCCGCCCACAACAACCGAGGTTAGTTTGATTCCACCTACGACGGTCGTCCGTCCCGGTTCGTAATGACGTTTTAGGTTCGCCTTAGAAACACAATACATGTCACGCTAGGATTACACTCATTTTCATTCACTTCTCCATATTCATAATGTTTATCTTATGTTTCTGATACTTTTTATGTATGTTTTATTCCAGATATGATGGGAGGACGAGGTTTCTACGACGACTTTGAAGAGTTTACTGACTCACAACGATATTCCAAGCGCACCTCCAGCCGTTATCAATCCCGAGAAACGGAGGAGGAATATAAAAGGAGGAAAGAACCCGAAGCTGAAACCCGCTATTTGGAGGAAAGGGACCGAAGCTGATCGTACAAAGGTGGATAAGAGAGGAGGAGACCTCTTGAGGAGAGGGATGAACCATCGAAAAAGTCTAAGTTTTAACACCGTCCTCATTCTTCAGAGCTCGCTCCAAAACACTCTTCTGTGGGCTAAGAAATTCCTATTACTTCTGCCCCGCTTTCACCTTCGACTCACATTTTGTCTTCTTCCATAGTTACGACTGCCTCCGGTGCTTCTTGTCCAGAACAGAGACCTGCCTATTCCTTTCCTTCAGCCCCCCTAAACTTGAGGCAACACTTCCTGGTTGGTTCTTGAAGGGGTTTAAGTTCGACGTGGATCTACACCCCAATTGCAAGGGTTTCTACATGCCGCATCTCCAAGCTATTCAGAGTGACCTAGAATAGGCCGAAGGTAGGGAGAAGCTTTGTAAATAGCTGGTGGATATGAACATAAATAATTATCAGGAGATCCTCTTCTTCAAATCAGAGAAGGACGATTTGGAGAGGGCGTTAACCGACCGTGACACTAAGGTGAAACAGTTGGAGGAAGAGAAGGAGGCGGCCCATCGTGAAAGTAGGAGGAACGCCGATCTGGTGAAGGAGTTGAAGGATGCGCATGCAAAAGTTGAGATCGTCTGGAGGTACGAGATTAAGAAGACTCATGCGAAGGAGGCTAAGCTGAAAGAAGAAGTGGTCGCTTGTAACGTCGTCATCGAGGCTCAGAGGAAAACTACCACCGACCACGATCTGATTGTTAAAGGGCACAAGAAAACTATTTCCAACCAAGCTGAGACCATCGCCAAGCTATAGGCTCAGGTCGTGCAGCTCAATGCCGATAAGACTGCAGCTGAAGTTGAGAAGGCTCTGTGAAAGCGGATTATTTGGACCTCCAAAATGGCTTCGATAGGAAAATGGAGAAGCTGGATGCGACTATTCTGAACTTCTATGTTAACTCCCTGTTGCATCAAAGAAGTCTCAGTTATCTCGGCCCGAAGTTTCCGCGCACTCTCGCCTTAGTTTGGAAGGAAATCTTATCTCGTTTTGTCGACAGTGGCGTCGTTTATTCCGATCGAGAGTTGTAGGATGCCTATCTTAATGACAAATCCAAGAAGGCGTTCCTTAAGGGCTAGGAATTTCTCCAAGTTGAAAGAGAGAAGGAGGCCACCGATGCTGCCTTGACAACTGTCGCTGACGTTCTTACCAAGCCTTCTACTTCCGGCACGGGTGAATTATTGGAGCAGCTCCACGATCAGCCAACGAGTTAAGGACTTGAAATTCTCGCTCAGGTGGCAGAGCCATCAAAAGAAGGCAAATGAGGTAAATTCAAGGTTGCTATTCTCGATCGTTCCTCGGGTGCAGGTAACGTCCTCGCTTCCCCCGAATTTGGGAGCTTCCAACTTACGCCGCAAGAGCAGGAAGAATTTAATGCTTTCATTTTTGACCTTATAGGTCCATCTACCTTTCCTGTTGATGTGCCAGTTACTTCAGTACCTGCACCTGCTACCATTTCCATATCTTCTATGGTTGTCTCTGTCCTTGTTCTAGTTCCCGCATCCACATCCGGTTCGCAACCAGGGCCAGAATCTAAAAAGATAGCTGCACTTCATGGCCTGGATGACCCATCTGTGCCGTTGGAAGGAGACGTAACAACAGCAAAGGCCAAGGAGCAGGAGACTTAGATGGAGCAACTACAGAAGACTCAACATGAACTGGCTACTATCAAGAGGGAAAAGGTCGAAGCGATCAAAGCCTCTAAAAGCTCCCGCAAATCACGAAAGCGAAAGACGAAGGGAGAGGCTTCTAAGAAGGCTTCGGAGGGAGATAAGGACATTGCCACCGAGCTGTTTGTTGACATCACCGGCAATGACACCACTCCTGAGAAGAAGCAGAAGCTGCCGATTAAGGGCAGAAAGGGGAGCGGTGGAAAGAAGCGTTAAGCATCTTGCCGAAAGACTACTTCGATTTTGGTCAACAACTTACACGAAGGTTAAATTTTTTTGTTTCTCTTTTGAGTCATTCTATTCAAGTGTAGAGTCTGCACTTTGCGTCTTTACTGTGGAGTCTGTATTTTCTTTTTATTGGCCGGTGTTGTGTGGGTACGACCCCCACATTTTGATCCTGGGTACAGAAAATTATAAGAAATATATTGAGATTTTGACTGTACTCTAATATGTCTGTTCATATGTGTTATATGTACTTGTGCTTGTTTTATCTCATACTTTTCTAGTTCTTTGATTATAGCCAAAGCCCTTCGCTCGAAGTAACATAACTTAGAGATTAACAGAACCTAGAAATTAACAGCACTTTGTAAATTAATAGAACTTTAGAAATTAACAGAACTTAAGAGTTTCTTTATTAAATTTTTTGTTTAACAAAGTTTTGTTTGGAGTGACATAACTTGTGAACTTATTGTTTTCACGTGCTTTTGTTCGGGTACGGTGTATGCCCCCAGTTCACAGGGCTGTTTACTTCAAACAATTTTCAAATGACCGAAAACTTGAGATTTAGATAGCTCTTTTATCAAACTTGAAATTTGGCTAAGTTACAACTTGATCCCCCTTTATTCGGAAGTTTTGCAACTTTAGCATGTAATCCTAGTTTCTGGCGATATTCTAGTAAGTATGAAATTTATGCATGGGTAAGTGTTGCAGCATCATTTTGTCCGGGTTGTTCTTATTATTCCCAACTATATGCGTGCAGTTTCTCATGCTCCTCAGTGTTGCCCATCTTCGGGTCATGTAAGGGGCTATTATTTTGGAATTTAGCGTGCAGCTTGTTTAGTGTGTGACATTCGGTGCTCCTTGATGTAGCCTATCTCCGGGCAATGCGAGGAGTTAGTTTTTTGTTGCGCGGCTTTTGGTGCTCCTTGGCATTGCCTATCTCCGAGCAACACAAGGAGTGTAAGTTTGGATGCTCCTCGGCATTGCCTATCTCCGGGCAACGCGAGGAGTTAGTTTTTTGATGCACGGCTTATGAGATGCGCGGCTTTTGATGCTCCTTGGCATTGCCTATCTCCGGGCAACGCAAGGAGTGTAAGTTTGTATGCTCCTCGATGTTTCCTATCTCCGGGCAACGCGAGGAGTTAGTTTTTTGATGTGTGGCTTATGAGACGCGCGGCTTTTGGTGCTCTTTGGCGTTTCCTGTCTCCGGGAAACGCAAGGAGTGTAAATTTGGATGCTCCTCGATGTTTCCTATCTCCGGGCAACGCGAGGAGTTAGTTTTTTGATGTGTGGCTTATGAGATGCGCGAATTTTGGTGCTCCTTGTCGTTGCATATCTCCGGGCAACGCAAGAAGTGTAAATTTGGTTGCTCCTCGACGTTGCCTATCTTCGAGCAACGCAAGGAGTTAGTTTTTTGATGTGCGGCTAATGAGATACGCGGCTTTTGGTGCTCCTTGGCATTGCCTATCTTCGGATAATGCAAGGAGTGTAAATTTGTATGCTCCTCGATGTTGCCTATCTCCAGGCAATGCGAGGAGTTAGTTTTCTAATGTGTAGCTTATGAGATGCGTTACTTTTGGTGCTCCTTGGAATTGCCTATCTCCGGGCAACGCAAGGAGTATAAATTTGGATGCTCCTCGACGTTTCCTATCTTCAGGCAATGTGAGGAGTTAGTTTTTTGACCTCCCGTTGTTGCCAGGGCAACATTGGTTTTTTTAAAGGCAAGGATCGGGTTCCGTCGATCCAACGGTTTGAGTCGATTTGCTTCCGTCGATCCGGCGGGTATTTATTATGGACACATTTTTGTCGGTTCGAAAGAGCGAATATAATTTTATTAAGGAAAGCATGGCAGATTCTTTGCCTATTTACAATGCCCCTGGAATTTTCGAGTTGGCTTATTTGCTGAAAAATAGAAAATACATAAAGTAGATTTTAAATGAAATAACGACGGAGTGATTCGCTATTCCAGGCTCTGGGAATTGTGACTCCGTTGGTGGTTGTCAGCTTGAAAGTCCCATCCCTGAGCTTTTGATTAACGACATATGGTCCTTCCCAGTTTGGTCCGAAGGCCCCCGGAACGGGGTAAACTCGCTTGAGCATAAGATCTCCAACTTCGAAGGTTTGACTGTGAACTTTGGAGTTAAAGTACCGTGCGACCCTTTTCTGCTGTTCTCAACTCTACTTCTTCTCTTTTTTCATCGACTATGTCTATCGATTCGAGTAGGAGCCTCTCGTTTTTTTATTGAAATTCTGCCTTCGGTGCGAGGGGACTTCTAATTCAACAGGAATCATCGCTTCTAAACCATATGTTAAGGTGAACGGAGTGTGGCCAGTTGCCGCTTTGTGGGTAGTTCTATAAGCCTGTAGTGCGAGTGGAAGTTCGTCAACCCAGTTTCCTTTTGCTTTTTCTAGTCGCTTTTTAATATTGGACTTGATGATCTTGTTTATTGCTTCCACCTGCCCGTTTGCTTGCAGATGAGCCACTGCGAAAAAGCTCTTTTCAATTCGGAAGCGCTTGCAGAAGTCTTTGAACTTGGCACTTTTGAATTGATTTCCATTGTCAGTGATGATTTTTTGCGGCACACCAAACTTGCAAATGATGTTTTTAGTAACAATGTTAATAACTTTCTTTGTGGTTATACTGGCCAGCGGTTCCTCTTTGGCCCATTTTGTGAAATAATCTACGACAACTATAGCATATTTGGCCCCTCCTTTTGCTATTGGCAAGACGCCAATCAAGTCGTCCCCCATATTGCGAACGGCCATGGACTGACCATCTGTGTTAACTCCATTGAGGGAGTTCTCTTAATTTTACTGAACCTTAGGCATCGATCACATCTCCTGGCATGATCTGCAACGTCGCGATTTATCATTGGCCAGAAATACCCATACCGAAGGACTTTCTTCGCAAGGGTCTGCCCCCTAGTGTGGTCTCCGCATTCGCCTTCATGTACCTCCTTTAGGATTCTTCGTGCTTCATCATCGGTCACACACCTAAGAAGAGGGGTCGAGAATCCCTTTCGATAGAGTATCCATCCTGTATCATGAACCGTGGTGCTTTCCAGAGGAGCTTCTTCCGTTGATTTTGGTCAGTTGGAAGGGTTCCTGCAAGTAGATAGTCCTTTATCGGTGTCATCCATGTATCCGGTTCGATGGTGGTTTCGGGAATCCAGTCTACGTCCATTTCGTCTATGCTTGGGTTGGTTAGAGTTTCAACCGGGACCAACCCCAATGACTGAGCTTCTCCGGAACTTGCTAGTTTAGCCAAATAATCCACCTTGGTGTTTTGTTCCCATGGAATGTGAGTTATAGTGTAGTGCTCGATGTCGCTTAGCAGTTCTTGTACTTTGTATAGGTTCGGGGCAAGATTTTCTCCACGTGCTTGGTATTCCCCTTTCACTTGGCAGACGACCAGTTGGGAGTCATTGTATATGTGAATAGATTTTATCT
Source organism: Allium fistulosum (assembly GCA_030737815.1). Taxonomy (NCBI): domain Eukaryota; kingdom Viridiplantae; phylum Streptophyta; class Magnoliopsida; order Asparagales; family Amaryllidaceae; genus Allium; species Allium fistulosum. The sequence goes on from CM060901.1 coordinate 1,379,416,537, forward strand.
TGAGTTCCTTCACAACCTTCAATCCATTGATCAGTGCTTTGTACTCTACTTTATTATTTATTGCTGGGAATTCCAAGCGCAAAGCATAGCTAATGGCTCGCCCTTTGGGGGTTTCAAGCACTACCCCTACTCCCGAACAGAAGTTGTTGGATGCGCCGTCAACGAAGAGCATCCATTGAGTACTTACTTCTAACTGAACTTCTTCCTCGTCATCCCTTATAGTAAATTCGATGATGAAGTCGGCCAATGCCTGCCCATTGATGGCTTTCCTGGGATGATATGCGATGTCATATTGACTTAGCTCTATATTCCACTTGAGTAGTCGTCCAGAAGTTTCTGGTTTGTATAAAACTTGCATAAGGGTTGGTCGGTCAATACTTTAATTGGATGAGCCTGGAAGTATGGCCTTAATTTCCAGGACGCGATCAAAAGACAATACGCTAGCTTCTCCAGTTTTGGGTAATTCTTCTCAGCTCCGATGAATCGTTTGCTAATGTAGTACACGGGTCACTGGATTCTCGTGTCTTCCCGCACGAGAGCTACGCTCAGTGCATGCGGGGAAACTGCTAAATAAATGAATAGGTCTTCTCCATCGACTAGTTTTGATAAGACCCACAAACTGATCAATTCTAGGGAGTGGGAAGCTATCCTTTGGGAAAGCTTTGTTTAGGTCTGAGAAATCAATACAAGTTCGCCACTTTCCATTTGACTTCTTGACTAAGACTGGGTTTGATATCCATTCAGGGTAAGTTGCATCTCGGATGAAGCCATTAGCCATTAGTTTATCTACTTCCTCTCTCAATGCCTTGGACCGTTTAGGGCTCAAGCTGCGCCTTTTTGCTTCACTGGTTTAAATTTGGGGTCAATATTGAGTGCGTGACGGGCAATTTCGGGTAATACCCCACACATATCGGAGTGTGTCCAAGCAAATACGTCCAAATTGGCATAGAGGAATTTGGTTAGTTCCGACTGCATCTTGTTTCCAAAGGGCGACCTAATCTTCAAGACCCGCGTTGGGTCATCCATACAGACTGGGATAGACACCGTCAATTCCGTCGGTGCTGCCCGATCCTCCCCTAAGCTCTTCTTAATGGGGTCCAAAGCCTTGTCGAATCGGCTATGGTCCCCAAGTCAGGGCGGCCCTGTAGTTTCTATTCGGAAGTATTACGGATGTGGAGGTTTCCCCCACATCCTTCCTTTTTCTTTCTTCTTGACTCGCGCAATTCCGCGATGTAGCATTCCCGTGCAATGCTCTGGTCTCCTTTCACAATTCCGACTCTGTGCACGGTAGGGAACTTTATTGTAAGGCACCATTGGGCCAATTCTATTTTGAAGTCGGCTAATGCGGGCCATCCCAAGAATGCATTATATGCTGACATTTCATCCACGATCACAAAAGTATGAATGAAGATGACCCTTCGCTCACCCTCTCCAAGCTCCACAGGTAGGTTAATTGTTCCTACCGGTTGTTTAGGTTCGCCGGTAAACCCCTGAATCTTTGTTTGGCATGCGAATAAGCTTTTCATGCCAATCTTCATTTGATCGAAAGTACATCTGAAAAGTATGTTAACTGAACTGCCATTATCAACCAGCACTCGTCGGACTACGGCGGGCCCGATTCCTACTGTCACCGCCATTGGGTCAAGAGTTGGAGGCTTCAATCCCTTTAGTATCCCAATTGCGGAACACTATGTCATCACTCAAAACCTTTTGCAGCTTGATCGGAGTTTCATCATCTATTTCTAAACATGATTCCTTTGGGGCATGCTTTTATGAACTCGCATATCGCTCCATCTCTCCCCAACTTCTATGCGTGGGATGGGGTCCCCCAGATATTGTTCTAATAATAAGCCTCTAGTCGGTTCATTTCGACCCTTCTTCACCAGTTCCAGCTTGATTTCATTGTTCTCTAGAAGTTTGAGGGGCCGCAGGTTGATGGGTTTTGGTGGCTTTTTCACATATTTTTGAAGCTTGTTGTCTTAGATTAACCCTTCGATGAGGTCCTTAAGGTGGCATCATTCGTCTGGCCATGTGTCGCATGGAGGTGGTAGAATTTCCCTGAACGCTTTTGCTGTTCCATGGCCTATTTTATAAGAGGTTTCTTATATTCTTTAGTCTCTTGTGTTGCGAGATAAATATTCTCTGAAGTATCATTCAGAGGGGTATAGTCTTCCTGTCTGAACTCTCTAAATCTTTTGTTGCTGCCACCGTTATTTCATTTATCGGAGTTCTGGTTTCTTCTCTTCTGATTCCCACTCTTCCTCGTGACTCCTTGAATACTTCCAGGATCGCACGTGTTTTGATTTACCGCCTTGTCATTTTGTTCGATGTTCATATTTTGTGTACCAGAAGACTTTCTTTCCACTCCTGTGCTTCCTCCAATCTCAAGTACTGGCTTGCTTTACGGTTGAAGTCTTTCCTGTTGGTAGGTTGCTTCATCTTAATCCAGTTCCCAAACTCCGTTTCCGAGTGAATAGCGTGGACTAACGCCATAAAAACCATATCCTCATTGGAGTTGCTTACTTCGGTCACCGTGGTGTTAAATCTATTCATGAATGATTTCAATGACTCGTTGCGCCCTTGGATCAATCCAGATGGGACATGACGTCCTTCGGTTGCGCGGTATGAAGCCTGAACTGGTCAAGGAATTTTGTTGCAAGTTGGTCAAAGGTAGAAATAGATCTAGGGGGGAGTCTGGTGAATCACATAGACGCGACTTCTTCTAGAAAAATAGGTAAACATTGGCAGTGATCGACCTTTGGAGCATTAACTCTATCCATATACCAGCTATACTTGTACAAATGGGGTTTTGGGTCCTTCGTTCCATCGTAGGAGGGGATAGTTGGCATGGTGAATTTTTTGGGTATCTTTCATTCAAGATTTCTTCGGTAAATGTGGTCCGACTCGGGGCAGATCCCCATTCATCATCCTTTCGGTTTTTACTCTCGTCCATCAGCCGTTTGACCATGTCTTCTATGTATGCCTATGATGTTCGGTAGTCCTGGGGGCGGCAATTAGTCGCTACGCCAAGTATTTGGTTCTGCAAATGGTCTTGACACGTGGGTTAAAGCCTAGGCCCTCCTATCTCCGGGAGGGCCACTCCCGTGGGACCCCGTTTGCCTGACTGGGGAGTTTGGAAGTTTCTAGCATCTTCGAACACATTGACGTTCTCTTCCATCTCATTTCCTTGCTCTCCATCTTTTGAATTAGAGAGATTGACAGCTATATCTTCCTATGGGTTTTGCCCCTTGATTCAAATACAAGATTGGTTGCCTTGCGCTAGATGGAGTATTCTCATTCTCCTCTATGTTACATCCTGTTGTTACCCTTCTTTGTGGCTGCTTTCCATTCCTTCTATGCAAGCCGAAAATGGAGGAATTCTTTTATTCTACAGCAGTCACTGGTTCAGGCACATTCCTTGGGGCGGGATATGATTATAGGGTCAACAGAGCATTGAGCTTATCCACTAGTGCCTTTTGGCTATTTTCCATTCTCTGGTTGATCTCCTCAGCCATCTTATTCAGCTCGTCCTTGGTGACGACTTCATGCTGATTGGAGGATGCTGGTGCCTGGTTTCCTAAGTTAGCACCATTTACTTCAGCTGGTTGGAGACTAGCACCTATTCCAGCTATTACTGCCCCTATGGATCTCTTAGAGGCAGTTCTTCTTCTTCCAGGAGCCATTGATCCTAAAACAAGTTGTTCTTCAAGCAAAGATTGGGGATCTAACTTCTGAACCTATAGGATCCAAAGTAGATAGCTAGATCTAGACCTTGAGTTGGGTTCTCAGTGAAAGCACCAAAATGTTAACCCCAAAAATGGATCAACATCCTGGTTAGAGTTTGAAAGCATCATCTCTGTTATGACAGGGCAATATCACGGATCACAGATATAGAAAAAGAACATTAAAAGAAAGTAGATAGAGAATTTTTATAGTGGTTCGGCTGTTAATGAAGCCTACATCCACTTTATAGTTTTATTAAAGACTGATTGCTGTTACAAGAGAAGTTTGATTACAAGGTTTTGATTATCTTTAGCTAGATTGAATCCCCAGAGTTGGAATCCACTAGAGAATCACAGTGAATTCTGGAGATTGTTGTGAGGGAGGTAGAGAGTGAAGAATAATTCCAGTAGAGCTTCAGCCACCAGACCGCAGAAGATCCCATTATGTTGCATGTAGGTTGATATTTATAGAGAACGGAGGACTTTTAGGCTAGGCCATTTCATCCACTGCTCGCAGGTAGGTAGGGAACGACCCAGGGTGGGTTTGGCTCGCAAACCGAGGCATGGGTCGTTGATGATCCAAGCACTTAGGATTTTTCTGGAGTTTGGAATTGGAGATGTTTCCATAATCTTTCATCATCGTCGTTCCGTTTTGATGAAAATTTACTAAATGTTTGCGCGCAGCTGCTGATTGGGCTAAAAGAACGCTGATCTCTTTATTTAGTTGATCCCAGTCGTTGTTGTAGTAATATAGCTCGGCTCTCGTTAACTCCTTGCCTTAGCCTTTCTGGTTAAGTTCCTAACCATTCCGTTATCACCAAACTATTCTGTCTCCTGTTAGATCCTCCTGGGTTAAAAACCCAGATAACACTAAACTGCCTAGTATAAGGCATCAAATATGACAACTGGTATGAAGCTGATAAAAAATGAAATCTCACTAAGTGAAGAGCTCTGGATAAGCGGTCCTCATGCTCTTCTCAGTCTCCCATATGCTATCGCCTTGGCTTTCACTCTATTGAACCTTTACTACTCATCGCCTTCCTCCTAACCTGTTTCATATCACGTCCTATGATATTAATAGGCCTATGAAGTCTCAAAATTTCTGGTTCAGTCTCGATAACATCTAATCGATTCAGTGCCATATGTCCCAATGCCTCTTGTATGTTCTTCAAAAACCCATTATGAACAATGGGTTTCGACTGCTTACAATGCTCTTCGACACATAATGGATTTAGACAATCCACACGACATACAACTCCACTAGTTTGGATGCCTGCAACTAGAGCTATTGAATATAAATCTAGCACTCTTAATCAACCTCTCGACTTTGATCCAAATGCTATCATATCCTTTTTTGGGTCCTAGGCAATCCATCGATGGAACCCACAGATATCTGCTCTAACTTCTACTCGAGAACAAACAATCCCCCATCCCTACAAAACCAATGGTTTTAGTTGGATTCGCACTGCATCACCTTTATGACACTACTTGGTTTCCTAACTTAGCCATGATCTTCCTAGTCTAGCTTCGTGCCTCTGACTATGACCAATTCGCTAAATCCAAGTAGGTATGATGGTCAAACTACCCATCATCTTTGGTCATTGCTCACATCGAGTTCTGAAGTCATAACCAGTAATAAACTTAAGCAATGTCCACTCTAGTAATATCGCTCTCAACTAGTATGTCTTCCACTCAAAGCATTAACAAATGCATTTCCCTTATACGCATATAACAAATATCAAAGTCGTAGGAGGCAAACATCGCATCTAGCAAAGGTTAAGATCCTTCTCGGAGAAGAGATACTATGTAGGATCAATGAACAACCCGAACCTCTCTCCTAAGATAGTGCCTTCAAATCCACAAAGCAAATACTATTGCCGCCAACTCAAATAATGAGTTGGATACTTCTACCCGTACGGTTTCGATTGTGGACTAACATATGTGACAATCTTACATTTTAGCATCAATACCGCACTAGTTAAGTACCACAGACATGTGTGCACAAACGACTCCTTATTCCCCCTTGGAAATGAGTAACATTGATGCACTCGTCAACCCCTCTATCAGATTCACTAACAAATGTCCCCACCTCACATCTCAAATAAAGGTACAATTCTCCCTCGTCAAATCGGTTAATGGTGCCGCCACCTCTAAGAAGTCCTTAGTAATACGTCTATAATATCCCGCTAATCTAAGAAAACTCCTCATATTCGTAGCAGTCTTGGGTTTATTCCAATCCTAAACTGCTGTAACCATCATGGGATCTACAGCAATGTCCTACTCCAAAACAACGTGACCCAACCATCTCTTTTCCCTCCTCTAAATGTGATACTTTGAAAATCTCACCATAAATTGGTGTTTTCTCAACACCTCCAACACAATCATCAAACATGTCTTGTGCTCCTCTTTCGTCCATGAGTAAACAAAAATATCATCAATGAGCACAAACACAGCTTATTTAAGTGATCCTTTGAAACACAGTTCACAAGTTCAACAAAGCATACCGACTCGTTGGTACACTTAGTTGATGAAACCCCATTGCAAGGTCCGACTGAAAGAATACCTTCGTGCCATAGAGCTGATTGAACTAGCCATCAATAAGCGGAAGTGGATACTTGTTGTCATCTCATTTAGTTCATGGAATCAACATACAACTCATAGAGCCATCCGCCTTAGTGGAGAACACTATAGGTGCATCCCCACTTAGAAATACTAATACAAATAAACCCTTTTTGCAAAAGATCATTCATTTGCACCTCAAGCTTCCTATGCTCTTTGGGCATCATATGCCTTAAGGTTATAACTACTTGTCTAGCATCTATGACCAGATCAATTCGAAACTCAACCCCTATATGGTGGTAATCCAATCACCTAATCAAATATGTCCGCACACTCTCTAGCTACAAGTATAGACGACAACGAGATATCGAGCGAATATAGAAAGCTAACAATCACCTCATTATTAGATGGGCAGCCGAACACTGCCTTCTGCTCCTTGTTAGTCCCTATCATCACTAACAACCCCTCACAATCCACCACTATAACGTACCTCATCAGCCAATCCATTCCCTGACTATAATACCTAACCCAATTAAACAAAAAAAATCAATAACAAACAAATAAACATCCATGATTTGGTAAGGCTAAGTCTAAAAAAACCATGTACAGGATGGTTGAGCCCCCAATAAGGTTCGCCATAATTAAAAGCCCAGCCAACTATCTTGGGTCTTAATCCCAATCTATCTGCCAAATCACTAGATATGAAGGAATATGGAACCCTGATATCGAATAAAACACATATGGAACACCATAAGTAGAAAACATACCCTAGATAGTAATGCCCTTTCCCTTTTATTATGTTGTTGAAGCACTTGACAAAAACAGAACATCATTCAACACATATGCTTCCACTATTTGTCCCTACTTAATTAGTTTGGGACAATCCTTTTACACTGGATACAAGCTCTTAAGTCGTAAAGCCTTTTCGATCAACTCCTCGAAGCTCTTGTCGATATGATTAATAAACTGCTTTCCAAGATGATCGCTCAACCAGTGACAAGCTTTCATTCTTTCTAAGTGAAGTATCAATAGATGATAAACCATACTTCAGTAGCACAACGAGTACAACCACATACTCTGCAACATGCACATCGCCTTACTTCAAACCGACGAACTTCCTAACCAACACCAACTTTTGAAAAAAGTAGAGATAAATTTCCTTCGAAGCGAACAATGAACTGATCCTAAGTAAATCAATCCTTGAGAGTCGAAGCTATAAGAGCACTCCACCAATTCATTGTTCGTCCCTGGAGTTACCAAGAGGTCAATTGCTACTTCACGGTGTCATCCAACTCCAAGTCATTGAAGATTCCTTCGCAAGTATCCTTCCCATTTTGCATCTCAACAGTCGACTCCATTTCAAGGAATGGTCTTCCTCCTAGACTCATGTGGTCCTTATAAAGCTTGACAAAGTCGACTCTAGGTGTTTGCACTTGAGCGACATATCCATTTGCATCATCCCTGCGAGCGTGTTTTGTCTATCAGGGTTAGTGCCCCTGACCTTGCCCACTCCTCTACTCTAGAGATGGAGTCAATAGCAGCATTTCACGTATGCCAGATCATTCCTAATCTACAATAAGGATGATCAGTCCTCATAAAGAAAATTGCATCAATAGTGCTCCTGTGTGCAATACAACTTATATACTATTATATAATTTTGAAAATCAAAATATATTACAAATACGCACTCTCTCATATATATAGGTATACTCTCGATCCGACCTAAGGTGATAAATCCTACCCAATCTCTACTGGATCAGGGTACCAACTTAGGTTAATCACATAACCTAAACTCTAATACCAAACGTAACGAGCGACCTACACCTCCGGTGCTCATATAACCAAATAGTGCGCTGCTGGAGCATCTAGTCAAAGTAGGATGATTATCAATGGAAAGAAATAGAAGTAAGAAGGGAAATGTAAGAGAAGAAAAGAGAAAGGAAGAGGAAGAAAAGGAAAACATTAAACATTCACAGAACCTGTCATATATCTCATAGAGCATCGGATAAAATATAATAGTAATCACAAATATAAAACGGACGAGATAGTAATAACTACATGGACCACGGAATTAGAGTACACGGGCTCATACAGTTATACAAAATAGTAATAGAGTTTATACAACTGATCAATAAACTTAACTGATAAACTATCTCTAATAATAGTAATTCAAACACTGTCAACGCTCCACAACATCACATAGTGGAATATGCAACAATAAACCCAAATATAAGTATGAGAAAGCATCGCCTCCTGCTATTCCATCTACAAAACTCCATGTACCATTTACACCTTCTTTTTAGGATACTCATTTAAGAGCACCTAAGGTAATAAGAAGCAAAGGAAGAAGCCTCGAGTCAGACAATAGTCAGGTATGAGCGATAAACAAGCTCAAAATACTACAAACTCGATATAATATAAAGAATAGAGGGTATAGGAACCATACCTGACCTGCCTCTACAACCAAAGAGCTAGCACATAACAAACATAATATGCTACTCTACGAATATCATAAAGGGATAATCCACACTAAGTGCAATGTCATAGTGCCTACGTATCCCTATCCACGGTACCCACGTCATGTGAGAGACTTAGAGTGATAGACTACATAAAACAATCATTGCAAACATGGAATCCATCAAAAAAACCTCACTGTCACTCAATATGCTTTGGATATATGAGTACACTTATACCATTCCTCTGCCAGAGATTAGTGGAAAATCCCAATTTTCAGTGTACTCACGTATCTGTAACTTGAAGCTAGATACTAGACCCAAATCCATCGGTCCAGGGTTTACGAATCCAAATGATCTGGGCTAGCCAAAAAAAGTACCCATGAGTGTAGTCACAATACCCCTGCTTTAAGTACAACAAAAAACACTCTGAGTATCAACGATCCCTTAGCGCGCATCTTTGAGCCCTTTCCTAGCTCCATTTAATTTCCATTTTTCTCATGGAACCATTCATATATTCCTCCATTCCACGATAGAATCAAACACCATTTTATACATGGGTCACCCTTCCTAGAACCCGCCCTTGTGGAAAATCATCATGACTCCCATCACCATCGAGCCATCATCATCGGAACACAACTCCAATCACCATCAAGTCGTCGTCATCAAAGTCCTAAAGCCATCACACCAAAGCGTCACGTCATCGCCTCACCATCGAAATCACTGGTCATAAAGTTCTAACATCAAGCCCAAGAGTCGACCACATGAACAAACCATTACATCGTGCTCCTTGAAGCCTCCTCACTATCCATGCCAAAGATCAGTCAAATCGGCCATCATCAATAGTGATGGGCACCAACCACTCTACAGTGGTCAATACCAACCACTTTGGTCGTGTACTTAGCAAAAAATGGATAAGTACAAACCAAATGAAAACTTCCAATGTTCATCCTGAAGTTCGAAGCCTATCCAAGTCCATCGTCCTCCATCTTCAGATCGATCGACATGCATTTCAGTACTCTTCTACAACTTATCCTGTTTGTTTGGGTTTTCGATCAATATGCACGAAACCCCAATGCAAAGGATATTCCCTAACGTTGGATTGACAATAAATCGGCGTTTTCAACCAAAACAAGCATACATGCAACCAAAAAGCATACATACATCCAATATAGTATACACCCAACATGTTTAATGCATCTATATCAACCAACATGGGATATAAAAAATGCCTTAAAATTAGCAATTTCCTAAATTAGCACTTCAATGAGAAAAATGTGATATTCGATTTAAAACCATTTTTATATACTTTTAATTTCTTTTATAAAAATCAAGTGCGTGTTTAATTATATTAAAATCACATTTAAAGTTAGAAATCATTTCAAAATACCGTTTATATACTATACTAACAATCATAGTATGGTGAGAGACAATATCGCTTACCTTAAAAAAAGCTGACTAAACCAATCCAAGTTGTAGAGCTCCCCATCACGAGCGCAATGCAAGAAACCGCATCAAAACGGACCTTGTATCCAAAAGATATGAATTAAATACGAATCGAGATTAAATAAAATATTAATTTACTTAATTAAAAATTAATTACCATAATTACTTTAACCATTCTTCTTCCCCAAATCACCCAAACCTTGTATGTACACACACAAACTCATTTACACCATGCATTCATCCCCGATTTCTCCTCATCCCCTCTATGAAACGACAAACAGATGATTGTAGCGTGCTCCACAGCACACATGCTCTATGACAGAGACCACAAATCTAAGCTCGATTGCCCCTGCCATTTGCGATGTGAAGCATCACACGATGACAAAGATTCGCCTTATCCCACTAGAGACGACTGCACTTCCCTAAATCGCCGCCACATACATGTCTTGCCTTCCCGAAGCCAACCCCGGCCTTCGTTTTGCCTATCTTCGACCACATTTTTAGAAAATTGAAACCTTAGTTGTACATCGAATTTGCCAAGTGTCATCGCATACTTCAATCTTCATATAGATGCGAAGCTCTCTCCATCCTGAGTGCAATGAATCCACTCTCAATAATTATCATGGAGTGAATATCTACATTTAATTTTTTGAAGCATTTGAGAGGGAGGTAGCCATTTTTTCTAACGACACTGCAACAATAAAGGGTAGAGATAGATGGTTTGGGTGAAGGTTTACTTATATAATATTTTATATAATTATTTGAATTCTCAAATAAATCGTCGTACGTTTCGAGCTCATACACTCGCAACGAAACTCGTTGGCATGCATCACCTTATTTTTCCAGTTTCAATGGTATAAATATCCTCAATATCCGAGACAGCTCTGTAGGATGATAATTTCGTGCATTTCAAGATTGTTTTAACCATCGGATCGTTCGATCTCCAAATATAGCGATGGTTATGCTCATTTTAATCTGCAACATCGATTTGAACTCAACGAATGTGGTCTTGAGTCCTGATTCGACCTTATATGAAAAATCATATTTTGGGGCCTTCAACTAATTAACGATTCAATATTTATATCAATTATTTAAATATACCATCGTTAAAAATGCGGGTCGTTACACTTTCCCATTGGCACTCCATTCTAGCATTTCATATATGGGGCAAACTTCTTCTTCTGCTCTTCTTTGTGTCTAACATCCATTCTTCTCTCCTTCTTGTACATCCTATCATGCCTTCTAGCCATGTCAACAACAAACTCAAAAGGAGATGCTAGACGAGCCATCACCTTATAATCAAGACCTTGCTTCAAGCCTTTGATAAACTACTCATTCTTCTACATCGGGGTATTGGTGATCTGCTTGCCTACTTAGCCCACGAGTTGAACTTCTGGATGTACCCATCCACCATAAGGTCACCCTGCTTCAGACCAATAAATTCTCTCAACGACACACTACGCTAAGTTTCTAATATAAACTGCACCTCAAACCTCTCTTTAAACTATTCCCAAGTGATATCCTCCTCTGAGGTCTCAACAGCTACTGTCTCCCAACCATCCAGTGCATAATCCTACAACTGCTTTATACCAACCTTCTCTTTTGCGCATAATTCAATACTAGATCTCCAAATATCGCTCACAACTTCTGTTAGTACCAATGTTAATGTCGAAGGTATGCGTCATGGCAACGTTGTGGTAACTCTGCATCATCAAGTGTTATTGAAAGAATGAAGATAGTGTGTTATCAAAGCCAATGCCGAAAGCCAATAAAACCACCGTGCGTTAACAAAAAGTTAATTGGCGATGTCGCATGTCATCAATAAAGTTGGAAAATGGATCAACATCGTAAACATACAATATTGCATGTCATCAATGAGGATAAAGCTACCAACTGTCATCAATGTCGCATGTCGTCTATAGAGTTGAATGATAAATTTCGGGACTCCTATATCACCAGACAATGTCAAATAGAATCAATAGTGTAAGCTATCAGTGTTATTGCAATATGATCTATGTCGTATCCCATTGATGATGTATCCTATCAATGCCGTCATTTACCTATAAAGACGGAATGGATGTCTCAACTCATTAATACCGCTCTTTATAGACATCGATCATCATTAATACCATCTATGGCCAATGCTACAGGGTTGAATGATGCGGCAATTGAAGTAATATCAACTGGATCAATGTCACAGAACATTGATGCCAAGTACATCCTAATGCCGTAAGTGTTTGATATCAGAAGCTAACAATGTCATAGGGAGATTGATGCGGCAAATGAACAATGCCGCCAATTTATGATGTTGCGACTGTTTGATGCCATAGGTTAATTATGGCCCAGGCTATTCAATGCTGCAAGTTTATTGATGCCAAGAATTACCAATACCCACTGAGGATATCAAGGTCGATAACACCACTTTATGACAATGCCGCTCCATATCAATGCTGTTCCATGTCAATTCTGCAACATACTAATGCCGCTTCAAATTTATGAATACCTTCATTATTGGGATGATGGTGAAGCTCCATTATGCACCTAGGAACGTCGAAGGTCATCATTGGTCAAGGCCTAGCACCATGCGCCATTGATTTTGCTAACGAACATCCATGCCGAAGTCAAGCTGCTATACCGCACTTCAACCCTTATAATATGGACCTAGGGGTATGGGAAAGGGAGAATCATTTTATCTCATTTCTTACATTTTAAACTTTATAACCCTAAATTGATTTGGGAATTTTAGAACTAATTATAGCACTCGAACTTTTGCATATAGGACCTTGTACATTCAACAATTGCATAGTACATGAATAAAGAAGATTTGAATTATGGCTTACTTTCGAGTTCCAAAGCATTTGTGACTCTTACTTCGTAACTCACTTCAAATTCCAGAAGCACTCATAATCTCTAGTTTGATGGCTTAATTTAGAACTATTGAATTTTACATGACATGCGATATGACTTTGACCTTGATACTGAACATGCGAAAGAATTTCATGGATTCAATATGGGCATAATCCTTCATAGCAATTAGCCTAGGACTGCCTTAGCCAAACCAAATCCACCTTCCTCACACCTTTGGGGTTATCAAAGAAATTCCTTAACATTTTTTGTGATAGAAGGAGGGCTTGAACCTTCGACTTCGTTGAACTACCTTGACTCACATACGTAAGGCTTAGAGGACTTGTCACTACTAAGCATATCCCCTTAAGAAACAATTTCAAAATAACCAATACCATTTAATCGCATCAACTAAGCTTTGTGTGGTCGTGCCAATTAAACATACTAAAATCTCTGAATAAAGATCTTCCGAGCCTTAAATGACTAGCCAACCTACCAAATTACAAGTGTTCCTCAACTTCATGAGGAACACGTATTAAGGCTTATGGCATTACAAGAATGGAAGGTAAGAAGAGACAAGTAGCTTTTAATCTAGAAAAATGAAGCTTGAATCCATTTTATGTATGGCCAACATGAATCTTCACCCTAAGGAGGCAGTACAAAAAGGATAGCATCTTCATGAAGATGAGAAAGAAAATTCAACTTAAAGCTAAGGGAATTATCTTCGAAAAGGAAATAGAAAGAGACTTCAATCAATTTACTAGAAAGTGGAGAAGTGTACTTGATCGATCCTATGAAATAAATGAAATACAAAACTCCTTAAAAAGAAAACTGGCCATTGAAGATGAAGGGTCCATCACAAGCAATAAAAGAGTTAAGCGTCAATCATGAGGATCATTCCCTAAAAGATTACAACTTTCTAAAGATTACTTCCTTACTACTTCTTATGAGAATGTCTACCTCTTGACTAAAGACAAGCTCGATTACTAGCCTTCACAAAAGAAGTGACCAAAGAATGGAAGGAATCTTAGAGGATTATACTGCATTATAATCATTCTAATGGCCATGATACCAATCAATGCCGGAGTTTGGAAGGAATCATCAATAACTTCTTAGGATTGAGGAAGTTAAAGAATTTGTGCAGAAATATTAAACAAATCGGTAATAATGGAAGATTTATCGAGAAAAATAAGTGTATCTACATGGTTAAGGAGAAAAAACTCCTAAAATAAAGGGAATGTCTAAACCACTACCTATGATGGCAGTAAGGGGCAAAGGCCTTTGTCCCTGCCAAGATGGCCTGGTCAAAGCACCTCCTAGAGGAAGACTAGAGTAAGCCTTTGGTCCTGTTTGAAAAGGCTTGACCAAAGTATCTGCAAGCCTTTGGCCACTGCCTACACGGCTTGGCTATAGTGCCTCCAAGACGGAGGATGGAGTAAGTCTTTGGTCCCGTCTAAGATAGCTTGACCAAAGTACCAAACCAACCTTCAGTACCATCTTCAAGGCCTTACTGAAGCGCCTCCTAGAGGAAGGCCGGGCAAGTCTTTGAATCCGCTTAAGAAAGATACCCAAAGCACTAGACAAGCCTTTAGTACCATCTCTAAGGCCTTACTAAAGCGCCTCCTAGAGGGGGGTCGGGTAAGTCTTTGGTTCTGCTTAAGGAAAGCTAACCAAACGCACTGGATAACAGACCTGAATCATCAACTAAGACGATGCTAAGGGGTTCGATCCAAGTTGAGACCATCATCTAAAATGTGCCAATCAAATTCAAAATGAAATCTAAACTCTATCCTTAAGAATGGATTAAAAACAATCTTCTAGAAGAAGATTTATCAAAGGCAAGCCATTTGTACTACGAAACAAAATCAATCAATCTTCTAGAGGAAGATTTGTCAAATATGAGCCTTTTATGCTCTAAAGCAAAAGCAATTTTCAAACGCTAGTTAAATTTTCTGGTCTTCCTTATTAATTACATGGAGGGTTTTTTGGTCTTTCTTATTAATTACCAGATGGGTTTTCTGGTCTTCCTTATTAATTACTAGATGATTTTTCTGGACTTCCTTATTAATTACCAGATGGGTTTCTTGGTCTTCCTTCATTATTACCAGATAGGTTTTCTAGTCTTCGTTTATTATTGCCAAATGGGTTTTCTTGTCTTCTACCGTCAAATGTTTTTTTGGTCCTCTATTCACACTATTACCAAAATGGTTCTCTGGATTTCAATTCAAATTATTATTAAAAGGATTTTTTGATGGCAAAGCTTCATTAAATTAGCTCTCAATCTTTTAAATTCAGAATAAAATTCAACTTTCTTATTAAACGGGGATCTCCGTTACTAAACAAGTTATCATAATCTATGAGGATGCAAATTCTTACATCAAGGTCAAAACTTATGGTCTTCATACTAACTGAAATGTTGAATGTTCAATGCTTAAAATACAAAAAAAACAAAATATTAATCATCAAGCAATTTAAAATAAGAACCAATGTTCGATTTAAAGTTACATACCATGTAAAGGTATTGAAAAGCAAGTATAAAAGCTCAAAAGGAAAAAGTACATACGATGCATTTGAGGTAACATTCATTTAAATACTAATTTATTTACAATATGACATATCATGCACAAAGTTGTAGGTACAAGAAATATATTCAAAGCAATTCTCCCTTAACAAACAAGGCTCTGTGCCATCCTCTCTAAATCTTAGCAACCGATGAAGAGTCAGAAATGTGGCAAATAGCCAGTTCCAAAAGCTCTTTAAGTTTCTTCACTTTTTTCCGAATAGAATCCCCATCGTTAACTAAATCAATTTGAGTTTTTAGTGCACGGTGGAGAGTCTTATGAGCTCCTCCTAAGATTTGAACTGTACCCTTTAATTCTTTTATCTCTTGCTCGAGAGCATTTTTCTCTCGCTCAAGCTTTTCAACTTAACCTTCATAATCATCAAGACATTAAGACACCATTTCATCCCATTTCTTGTTGAAAAACTGCATGCATTCAAACTTGACCCATCCGCCTCATTTGGAAATTTCTTTATTGCTTAAACCTGTGGTGTGTTTAACAGAGTAGGAAATTCTTTGCTGGCTAAGGGTTGAGATCTTATCATTCTCGTAGTAGTAGGAAGGCTAGAATCGCCTCTACTTGCAATAAGTTCCAAAGTTGGCAGGATACTTGACTCTTCATTAAGTCCACTTCAAGGTCATTTATCCATTGATGTAATCTAGCCATTTCTACATCAACCTCCATTGAGGGCCCATATCCTAAGGCCGAGTCTATCTTTTCATTCAGTTCTTGAAACTCTTTGTTCTTCTCATTAATTTGATTCTCCAAGCTAGAAGTCATTTCTTTATAGTTACTAAATGTTGATTTTAATTTATGATACTTCCTATGCCATTCTTGCACATTAGAATTATTCGGGAACCGTAAAGTTGAAGCATATTGAAAAGACCACCTCGTTTCAATATCAGCCATCAATTTGTCTTTGAGATCAAGCAACGAGAAAGAACATCCGTGAGACGAAATGCAAGCTTTAATTGACTTTCCTATTTAAAATAGATAAAGCAAAAAATTAATAGACGAAAATAATCTCTTTTACTTATAACAGCAAAAGATTTACAAACGATAAGGAGATTCAAATTATATTACAATTCCATTTTTTGAATATTCAACCAACTCTTAAAGTTGTGAGCAGTTTTAGCCTTTTCAAACGACCTAGCAGATAGGGTAAGAGTAGAATCAAAAGAAGCTTTGATCCTTTCTAGGGTATAAGAGAATCGATGATAGTCCCATTCCCCAACTGGAGAGCTAGCATGATCACGTATTAATTTGGCGTGATAAGTTCGAATTTCAGTAAGTAGTTTGTCCTTCTCATCACCCAAGGAATTAAAGAAAAAACAAGGAAATTTCATGTAAACTTCTTGCAGATCTCTAAGAAAGCAGTGTTTTGCTAACTAAGACATTCTGAGAGTTAAAGATTTTTCTTTAAAACCTTTATTAACTTGACAAACTCACTCAAGATTTCCATAGGAATAGGGTTACTGGAGGTTTCCTTAATCTATACAATATGTTAAAATTAGACTAATAATAGAGAAGCAAAAACAATAAAGTTTATAAGCTACTTGAATTACATACCATAATTATAAAATTATTTGGGTTCGTACAATATTGATTTCTTATAAAATTCGGAGATAAATCTCTTCTTATTATACTTAATATTTTTGGGAGGAAGAGAATTAGGAGTAAAAGGAACACCAGCAACCGTAGTTAAGTTTCAACTAGCTCCGGGATGCGGGTCGCTTCCATGTTTATTCAAGTATCTTTTATGAAAGCGTCTATTTGTACCCCCAATGTTTTCGCCTAAGTAATAAAAGTCAACAAACTTACCTCTGAAGTAAACTTTATAAAGGAACTCCACCAAAGAATCTCTATCATCGATTACTATCCAAAGTGAGTCATCAATTTGGTATTCTCTCTCATAATTCTGTCTCGATGAAGACGAGCTTTTTTTCAAGCGAGGAGCGGCCTGCTTCTCCTTAAAAAACTGTATCTGCGTAGTATCACTAGAAAGGCGTTTATATCTGTTGGACAAGTCATTATACTCCTTAAGTTACCTTTCAAGTTCCCTATGGAGTTTGTTCTCCTTATCCACACTCTTTTCATAAAGAATCTTGTAATAGTGTTTGTTCTTTTTCCTTAACTAAAATAGTAAGCTTATCAATTAAATGCTAAACAGATAGCCTTAGATGCTTTAATGAAAACTCCATACCTTGGAGGTTGGAACTTGGGATATAGGATTTAGTTTTCCCCTTCGGTTGATGGCTGGAGGGAGCGCCATCTTTTGGAGTAGAATCCTACCATGTGGTATCTTATGGGTCAGGGAGTTCAGAAAAGCCCGCGTCATGAGTAGACGAGTCAAAATTAGGATCGCCTGATCCCCCTCCACCATCATGTGGTCCTCTAGGACACTTTCTATCACTATCACCACTATTATCATCATGATCATCATTATTGTTATCATTATCATCGTCATCCTCTTCTCTAGTCAGATTTGGTCTCTTAATCAATTGGAGGGTCATCAAAAGTTAGCCATTTTTTGGCATCGACCTCTTCTGCAACAACCCTGGTTTAGATTACCTAAATTTAGAATGATTAAATTAAGTGATAATTAAATAATTAATAGATTTGGGGATTTAGTGTCAGTTAAAATAGAGTTCGTGTGAATGATTTGCTAACAAAAATGGGTATTTGGGAATTCTAAAAATAATGGAGATAATTTCATTGTGATTAAGTCTTTTATTTCATGATAAAAGAAAGTATGAAATTTAATTAATGAAATAAGTAGTTGAGAACCATTATATTTAAGTATAACTTAGTGGCTTATTTTATTACTTGTAAAATCAATGTAATAAATCTTAAATGAATATATTAATTTTATAGTATTTTTATTTCTTGATTAAATGGAGGATTTACAACTTAATGGGCTTTTAGCTTAGTAGTTATATTAAAAAAATGGTTTATTGTTATTATAAAAAGATTGTAAATTTATTCCATTATTTGAAGTCGAAATTAAACTTCGATTTTAAAGGATGTTTCACTAATTTAGAAGGAAATTAAGTACTTAGTTATTTTATGGGCTATAATTAATTCAAAGCCAAAAATCTAATGTTTTGTTTAGTTAAGTAAAGCGATGAATATTGATTGAACTTGAGAAAATAAAGTGCATGTATACTCCTCTTTTCATTTCTTTCTAACTTTTGTTAATAGCCAGAACAACTTACAATAAACAGTTAATCGCCCTCTTTCTCAAAGAAACCCTAGTTCTTCCTTAAATCAACGAAATAGAAAGTGAAATCACTAGTTTCTAAAGCTAATAAACTCAGATAATCTACAAATAACCGTTGACATATCTCGTTTCTCCTTTATTTCAGTTTTGATTAGTAATTGAATTGTGTGTTTTAGGTCCACTTCTAAGATTAATAGGAACATTAGTTGCAAGGAGTTGAGCAGAGGTCTAGAAGCAGTAAACCACTTCTTCTCTTAGCTGTAAGGTGAGTTAAACTCACAAGACCTACCTCTAGTGCTTGAATAGTTGAATTACTATATATGGTGATTTATTTGTTCAATTTTGGATGAATTTATTGTCTGTTATTTTACTGTAAACGATGTTTTGATACCCTGTAGGAATCTTGACAGTAAACTCAAATCCATTTCTTAGATAAACTAGAAGATTAATTAGATGCATGCAAGTGATAACTAGGGATATAAACTTCAAGTAAGGACCGGAGGTTGTTGGAAGAGTCGCCGGACTGTGGGGGAAATTGTCGCCTGGAACGCACGTTCCAGGCTACCCACCGGTAGATAGGTCGATCGTCACCTGGAACGTGAGTTCCAAGTGATAGCTAACCTCATCTATCGCCTCGTGGAGTTTAGTTTGCTTCTTGGTTGTTTTGTTCTCTTGTCATTGTTGTGATTGTTGTTTTGTGATGATTTTGGGTTGCATTTCCGAATTGTTGAATCCTCTTAGATGATCTTGTTATATTGGGTTCTTGTTCTATGGTTAAGTGTTAAACATACAATTTAATTCTGCATACAATTGCAAAGCTATTTATAAAGGAAAATCCATTTTGGAAATAAATTATTTTCTGTTACGTGTTTATGTAATATATATATATATATATAAAGAATATGTGTAACTTGGATACAAATGTTTTGGGACATATACACACACAATTTAAGTTTTGGGATGTTTTGGGAAATATATATATATACACACTTTAAGTTTTCAAGCGATTGTAAAGAAGTTTTATACAAATATAGTTTTGAATGGAAAAGTTTACAAAGGAATTGATCATTTTAAAGTTGTAAAGGAATATTTTAGAAAATTTATTTATATATACAAATATTGTTCTCAAACTAATTTACAAATTCTCTAATAATATGATTTCCTATTATTTAACAAATCTTAAAATAAATCTTGGATTTAATGCTGTTTTGGATGTCTTCGTATGACTTTGGGAACTTAAAAATAAAATGTTTTGAGAACCTTAATTCTATAATATGAGGAGTATTAATAATCAATTTATTGTTATTCGATTGGTTTAAATGCTTTCAAGTAACGCTTCATCGAATATTGTACAACTCGTTGAATAGAATGTTAGAGTGATACTAGCCCATTAGCGAATACTTGAATTTTATAGTATAGGATGCCTTGGTTAAGTTGTTGTGATTCCTTTTAGGAAGTATTTAACACTTTTGGGTTATATTCTCTTTTGGTATTCGGTAGGGGCTGATAGATCCTTAATAGAATATAGTTCAGCTTTTCCAGCGGTATCTATAATGAGTGAGATTTACTAGCTTCTAGTAAATACTTGAATTTCACCAGGCGGTATGAGACGTTTTGGTTAAGTTATAGTAATTACTGAATGTGATAATATTTGGAACTTTAGAGTATATTTCCTTTTGGTGTTTGGCCGGGGGCCGATAGATCCTTAAGAGGTATATTCATGGATGTCTTTACGACCATCTTGATCGGTATGAGTTATAAATAAATAAAGGTAAATATATAATAATAATGAATAATTTATAGAATTTGAGTCATCGTTGCTATGATCTTTTTGATTGGTTTGAACGATCCTTAATATTGGTTGTGATTATGTTTCCATGGTATGGATGATCTTAGGTATCAGATCGGTATGGAAGATACTAATTTGTTTTGTTGTTTGCCACGGGATGGATAATCATTAAGATTGGTATGGATGATCAAGATGATAGATATGGCTTTTGTTTCTCCGTATTGGAGATATTATTCTTTATTCTGGAATTTTGTGTTAGTGACTGTTTTGTGTTTCTTAATCTATACATATATTCCTGTGCCTTGTGATAAATTCCGAGTTAAACATTTCAGTGACTAGTGCATGTTATCATGTCTTATACCTTATGTTATATCATGTTCTCACCTTTTTGGATATTTGGAGATAGTCTGACCCATTTATTTTATATACTTGGGTCAAGCCGAGTCTTTTCTTGTTTCAGGAGGCTCAGGCTTTTGGATCGTTGTGGTAGCAGATGATAGACATTTTGACACTTTAGTTTATCTTCCATAGGATATTTACATGTTGTATTATGGGATGTATTCTTTGAGATAGTGACTTATTTTGGATGTGTATTATGTGAGCCTAGTTGTATATTTTTTAGACTCACATTTTGTATTGTGTATGATGTATATTATTCCACTGTCATATGTGATTATTATTATTTCATATAGTTAGAATGAAATAACAATACGGGGATAATATTCTTATCCTTTGTAATATGGGCTCGGGCTTGTATAACTAAACCGGCCCATCACTGCTTTATTCCGTATATATAAACTGTTGTATAAGTGTAGCAAATACACAATTGATTCTACTGAAATAAGATCATTATTACAAATCTACTATATCGCTATCTCAATTACTATCTTCTCCTCATCGATTCATAAGAATTCTTTCATGGTATCAGAGCAATAAAATCTGTCTAACAACAGTAATCCAGATTCAAACAACCTTCAGTTCCTCATCAGAGAATCATAGCATCATCACCGAACCATCCAAGGAGGTGTCAGAGAATTCTCATCATCCACCATCCTGGTTGCTCTCAGATCATCGCTATCTCATCATTTGAGGGTTAAAGTATACCTATCTCTGTTTCAAGAATTCCCAGTACCCAGTAAAAGTGCCTCGCCAGGATTCTTGAATCAAGAACATTAGCTGCACCATCAATCCAATAGCTTCAGGTTGTCTGAACAACATCCTCTCATAATCCATCATGGCTGGAGACGATGATACTGCATCATCAGTAACCAGTGGAGTAAAGAATCAGAAAGGATCAAGATCAAGAAACCAAGATTCATCAAATACTGGAACAACCTCCTACAAGATCATAAAACCAAAGAACAATTTAGTAACAACAACCCTTGATGAGAACAACTTCATATTATGGAAGTATCAAGTTGAAACCAGTATAAGAGGGTATGGACTGGAAGATTTTCTTTATGAAACCGCTACTGTGCCAGCCAGGATGATAACTGATAGCACAGGAGAGAGAGTTATCAACAAAGATTTCATTGATCATCAAAGACAGGACAGTCTACTGGCAGCATGGCTACTGTCATCCATCAGTTCAGATCTGATGTCACAGATTGTCGGATGTAAAACATCATTCGAAATATGGTCTGCAATTCAACAAAACTTCAATACACAATCAGCTGCAAGAATTATGTATTACAAAAGACAGTTGCAGAATCTCAAGAAAGAAAACATGTCAATGAGGGAATATCTGACTAAAGCAAAGTCATACTACGACATTCTTGACACAGCTGGTCATAAAGCATCTGAGACTGAGCAGATACTGACCATCTTAAATGGTCTTGATAGCGAATATGAGTCTGTAGTAGCAATCATCTCATCACACCAAGATCTACCCAACATGCAATATGTCAATTCAACACTGTTAGCTCATGAAGGAAGAATTGAACAGAGAAAAGAAAATTACACAGAACTGTCCCTCAATTATGCCTCAAACTCAAGAAACATAAGTCAAGGGAGAAAACAAGAAAACCATAATACCAGACAAGACAATACCAATCAGAGAAATAATGTCACTCAGAGAGGCAGAGGAAGAAATGGTAGATGGAATAATAACAGAACAAGATTTCAAATCTGTGAAAGGCCAGGACATACAGCAAGACAATGTTACTTTAGACTCAACACTGATCATTATCCAAATCAACAAAATCAGCCAAGTCAAAGAAATCAAAATCCTAGTGCAAACATAGCACATGCTGATCAAAGACAAGGCAGTCATATAGAAAATTTGAGAACTCAAAGCTTAAACTCGGAAAGACTTACCAGATCTGATGAAATAGCAGAAGAGGAATGGTATCCAGACTCAGGTGCAACAAATCACCTCACAAACATCTTGCAGAATCTTAACCTTGGCAACAAAGAGTACACAGGTATGCACTCTATCCTTATGGGGAATGGTGAAGCTCTGAAAATAACACATGTTGGAACCAGTAGTGTTCCAGGTAAAAGAATCCTTTATCTTAACAATCTATTGAGAGTACCACAGATCAAGAAAAATCTATTGAGTGTATCTCAATTTGCTAATGATAATAATGTGTATTTCGAGTTTCACCCTAAATTCTGTGTAGTTAAGGACCTACTATGTCAAAACATATTGTTACAGGGTAAACTGGACAAGGGATTGTACAAATTCAATCTTGGGGATACAAGAAAGAGCAACTTTAGAAATATGCATTGTAACAGTACTGAGTGTCATGCCACAAGTAATCAAGAAATATTTACTCAGTGGCATTATAAACTAGGACATCCCAATGTAAACACTGTAAAACAAGTACTATTGAGTAATAATATTTCTGTTGATGTTACTCTACCATTTGTATGCACCTATTGTCAACTAGGCAAAAGCCATAAATTGCCATTTGTAGATTCAACAACAGTTATAAACAAACCACTACAAGTGATTGCTACAGATTTATGGGGTCCAGCCCCTATAAATGCCGACTATGGATACAGGTACTGTATATCATTTGTTGACTTATTTTCTAGATATACATGGATATATTTCTTAAAGTCAAAATCTGACACTCAAAAGGTTGTAATACAATTTATAACTCAAATAGAGAAACAACTGTGTAATGAAGTCAAAACTATACAAACAGATGGTGGGAGTGAATATAAGCCACTAAAGGAATATTTCCAGAAAAGAGGTATTATTCACAGAACCACTTGCCCACATACATCTGAGCAAAATGGAATAGCAGAAAGAAAACATTGACATATAGTGGAAACTATTTTAACCTTACTAGCTCAGGGGTCACTACCTATGAAATTTTGGCCAGATGCCTTTAATACTGCTGTTTACTTAATTAACAGACTCCCTACCAAAGTTCTTAAGCATCTGATCCCTATAGAAGTGCTATTTGGGGTAAAACCAGACTATAAAAGTCTAAAGACCTTTGGTTGTTTATGCTTTCCATGTCTCAGACCATACAACAAGAACAAACTAAGTCTCAGATCTACCCCATGCACTTTTCTAGGATATGGAAACAACCAGAAAGGATACAGATGCCTAAGTAATGATGGTAGGATCTATGTATCAAGACATGTAGTATTTAATGAGACTATTTTTCCTTTTGCAGATACAAATATACAAACAACCAAGAAAGTTCACAGCAAAAATAGCTTGTCAATACCTTCTATACCAACTGTATCTGAAAGGGACAAATATGATGAAAGTGTGCAAAGAAATCAAGGGGTGTCACAACACACTCTACCCAGCAGTGCTACTGAATCAGGTCATGATTCACCTGAATTCTCCAGCTCCTCTCACAATGCAAATCAGAAGAGCAATGTCAACTCAGGACAAGAAGAATCTCCTCCATCAGTGTCTCAGCATAATGATGAGGACACACATACTCAAGAGTCACCACTTGAAATGTCCAGGCACCATATGATTACGAGGTCAAAAAGTGGAATATTTAAACCAAAAACATACAATGTACAACTTGATACAACTGAGCCAAGAAATTACAGTGAAGCCATTACAAACAACAACTGGAAACAAGCAATGGACAATGAATATGATGCTCTTATTAAAAACAAGACCTGGAGTCTAGTGCCTCTACCCAAAAACAACAACATAGTAGGATGCAAATGGACCTACAAAGTTAAAAGAAATCCAGATGGAGACATTGCAAAATTCAAAGCAAGGCTAGTGGCTAAGGGGTATAATCAGCAATATGGATTCGACTTCAATGAAACATTCTCACCAGGTGTCAAACCAACAACAATAAGAATTATGCTTACCATAGCTCTTCACAGAGGATGGAAAATCAGGCAACTAGATGTAAATAATGCATTTCTTAATGGGGACTTACAAGAGACTGTATATATGGAGCAACCAGAAGGCTACAGAAAAGGGGGAAACAGCAATCTAGTATGCAAATTACATAAGGCCATTTATGGATTGAAGCAAGCTCCACGTGTATGGAACGAAAAACTTAAATCAACACTAATGGACTTGGGATTCAATCCAACAAGGTCAGACAGCTCCCTATACATGCAATACAATCAAGCAAAGATCACTTATATTCTGGTGTATGTAGATGACATCATAATTACTGGTAATGACGATCAAACAATAAATCAAACTATTAACCATCTTGACAAAACATTCTCTATAAAAGATCTAGGGGACTTACATTACTTTCTCAGAGTTGAAGTCATCAGAAAATAAGACTCAGAAATGTTCCTATGTCAGAAACGATATATACAGGATCTACTAAAGCGAGCAAACATGGATCAAGCAAAGCAACTCCCAACTCCTATGACCAGTAATCTCAAACTATCAAGAAACTCAGGAGAAACCATAACTAATGAAAAGCAATACAGAAGTACCATAGGAGCACTACAGTACATTACAATAACCAGACCAGACATAAGCTACAATGTAAACAAAGTGTGCCAATTCATGCATAAACCACTTAGTCATCACTGGAAAGAAGTAAAGCGTATATTAAGATACCTGAGAGGAACTATGAGTCATGGAATACATCTCAACAATGAAAAGGGGTTGAACATACAAGGTTACAGTGATGCAGATTGGGCCTCAGATCCGGACGACAGGAGATCGACTACAGGCTTCTGCATCTATCTTGGCTGCAACCCAATTTCATGGAGCTCCAAGAAACAGGCCACAATTTCACGCTCTAGTACCGAAGCCGAGTACAGAGAAATTTCCAGTACTACAGCAGAGATCACCTGGATCATGTCTCTACTCTCCGAAATTCAAATCGATACTACAAATACTCCAATAATCTGGTGTGATAACCTAAGTTATGTGTCTCTCTCATCAAATCCAGTCCATCATACACGAACGAAGCACATCGAAGTAGATCTGCACTTCGTTCGTGAAAAAGTGCTAGAGGGGAAGCTAAAGGTTAATCACGTACCAGCTCAGTTTCAGAAGGCTGATATTCTAACTAAGCCTCTCTCAACAAAGAATTTCAGTCGATTAAAATTGGATTTAAGAGTTGAAGACGGCGGCGCAAGAATAGGGACGAGAGAAGGAAACCCTAGATGAAACTGAAGGGGAGAGTTAGAATGAAATAACAATACGGGGATAATATTCTTATCCTTTGTAATATGGGCTCGGGCTTGTATAACTAAACCGGCCCATCACTGCTTTATTCTGTATATATAAACTGTTGTATCAGTGTAGCAAATACACAATTGATTCTACTGAAATAAGATCATTATTACAAATCTACTATATCTCTATCTCAATTACTATCTTCTCCTCATCAATTCATAAGAATTCTTTCACATATAATATATTGGTCTGATTTTGAGAAATCGATATGCTTATACTTTAGTATGAGATTGTATAAGTCAAATTTTGATTCCAAATATTCAGTAAAAACACTAAGTTGACATATTAGTGTTAGTTTTAAAGATATATTCACATTTGGTCGTTCTTAACAAGCCGCATTCTTCATATTATTAGACAATATTATTTACAATGTCCTTTAATAATATATGTATAACTGTAGGGTCATCACATCTTCCTCAGCAGGAAATTCTTTTTAAAGAGTCGCTTTGTCCTTCCTCTGCCTAAGACTAAACTTTATTTTGAACTTTTCATAATTCGGGAGGGATGAAAAGTCTAAGTCTGGGAATTTACACGGACTGTTAGCATATGCCACAAACAAAACATCTTCGTAGCACTTCTCGATAATTTTGGGAAGAGAATTATCAATGAAAGAGTCATATTTCTTTTTGGCATCGCTAATAATACTGTTTGAGTAGGCCAAGATGGTAGTTTTCCTTTGAAGCATGTCCTATAAGGATTTGTTCTTACCGGCCAACTTGTCCTTTTCTTTGTTGGCAATCTCCAAATCTACTCTTAGCTCGGCTTCCTCTTTATTGACCTTCTCGAGGTCTGCTTTTAGTGCCTTCACCTCCTTCTCTAGCAATTGTTTAGCATTTTTCTCCTCATTGAGTGAGGAGATGAGCTTTTCTTTTCCAGTAACAGCTTAATCTCTTGCTGATGCAATATAAATTATCTATGATTAAGCGAAGTGATCTGTCTTTTGAGCTCGACTACTTCGTTAGAAGTCCCTTAAGAAGCCTCTTGAAGGAGAAACATGTCCTTTCCCACCTGGAATGTATAACGAGTTTAGGTTAGGACAAGATTCATGGAGCTAAAGAAGATTAACCAAACGAAGGGAAATGTGTACTGATAAAAGCTGCTTAAAAATAATAAAGAGATGGTCCATGGAATAAATTGATGGCCGAGATGATCCGAGAGAAGTAAAAGAAGGAGGTCGGATGGCTAATTAAACCAGATCATCAAAATTGGCCATGGGAGACTAGACCTGGGCCTTCGAAGGAAGAGGATCCTTTGGAGAAGGAGACAGCCCAAGATCAGCATACAAATGACTAAGAGCTATAGAAGGAAATGGAGGAGTAATTTTGAGGAGGGGACCCCAAGAGTGAGCCACCTCAGTCAATTCTTGAGCTGTGTGCCCAAGAGATTCGAAATTCACCGCCTTATGACTCGAATCAATGTTGATATGCTTATCCTCATCCACAACAACAGGGGTGAAATCCCCCATAAGCTTGGGCATTTTGCTTGAGGAAGTAGGTGGGTTATCAGTTTTGACACCCTCACCGGCATGCTTCTCTAATGTTTCAGATGCTCTGCCAACGAAATCCTTGAGAGAAGTAGGCTTACTCAACTTGGAAAGTGCGAGAACCTCATCTTTATTCCTCCTCTTTTTGGAAGCATGATCTTCAACTTCTTTCTCTTTAGAAGCGATGACAAGAGCAAATGAGCTTAAAAACAAGAAAATAAATTTATAAAAATTGACATTAGGAACTCCATGTTGGTCATATCAAAAGCTCACTATAAGTTTCAAGCTGAACCGGAGAATTAGTAGAAAAAATCCTGGCTTGCTCATTACTAACGATCATTTTCCTTGAGCATTTCCTTTAATCATTAGAGGTCCTCCCAAGATTTTGTGATGATCCAAGATTATAAAATATCGAAGGAGCTTTGCCTGTGATTGCAACATAAGCTTGCTGCCCATAGTTTTAGATGCTAGAGTTAAAGCTTTGATAGTTGTTTAGTAGAATCACTTAGTTTCTTAGGAGTAAGATCTAAAGAAAGCATTCATTAGGAAAGGCTGATAAAAAAACATGAGTAATGAGGAGAAGAAACTTACTGACAGTAGAGAAAGTTCCCCTAATATTGGAATAACACTTAACGTAGAAGAATTGCATCTCCCATTTCTTGGTCTTATTGACAGTGTTAGTTATTAGGCTTTTCGGAAGAGGACGAATTCATTATAATGGATTATCCTGATGATCGCCAATTTTTGTAGGGCCAGCTATAGAATGGAAGATTTTAGCACTTAAAGAAGGAAGTCCAGTTTCCTGAGCAAGGACTTCTAGGCATGTCAGGTAAGTGCATGCATTTGAAGCAAACTTGATCAGAGAAATGTTTAGACGCTCCAAATATCTCAAAAGAAAGTCAAGAAAGGGAAGGTAGCCCGTATACCAGATGTGAATTGGGGTAAAAGCGAAATACCCTTCTAGAGGGTCATAGATGCTGCCGGTGGGACCAATTAGAATAGCTTCAATACCAGTAATGCCAAAATGACTCAACATAGAGTCAACTTCATCCTGGGTAATGATATGTGATGGATTCAAGAGAGGATCCCCATTTTTATTAGTAGAGGGAGAAGCTTTAGTACCTAAGCTAGTCTTTTTGATAGATTTCTTGCTTGACTTTTGGCCTTCCATTTTCCTATTAGGTGATATTAATCCAAAATTGAGAAATGCTAATTCTTATTATAAAGATAGTTTATTATATGCTATGTCAAAAAGCATATAAATGATTTACCTAACATATAGTCTATTATATCAAAATATTAGAAGTTTATAGTCTAACTTAACATTTGCAACAAATCAATGACCATTGAATAGTTAATGTCAAATTCGTAACTTTTTGATTGGTTAAAAGTGCATAAGTAAATGCTAAACTTATGATAAGAAGATGAATCTATGGGAATTTGCATGAAACTTGAATAAGAGTTAACTTAAAAGTACCCTAAGTACAATGTTATACCACTAAATCTATGTCCAATGGGTAAATTAATGTCGTAGGTTACATTAGTTACACCATAAAACTGTAATATAACGCCGCGACTATAATTAATGTTGAAATGGTAAAATAATCAGCATCACCAAGTAATGTCGATATAATTCGACAATACTTTTATAAAATTATTAGATAAATAAGTAACCCACAACATCACTATAATAACTATGTCGTAAAGTAACAATGTCGTGTATGGTTTGCATAAGAATGTAGGAGATAATCACAGTTAGGTATCAACGTCGTGCACTGGCCTCACAAATCATTATTGAATCTAAATGGCAATTCTTTCATTTAATGTTGAATTTATGTATGTCGCGCCTATAGATAGCGACCAACATAAACTCTTTCATGACAAATGGTTACATCACGAGACTGCTATGTCGCATAGAGTTTGAGTCCCAATGCAAAAAAACCAATTGTTATAAATAAATAATAATGTATTCTAAGATTTTCGAATTCACGCGGTAACCCCCTAAGTTAATGACGAATAAATACAACAACAATTTTAGCTGGCATCGGTCCTTCGAATACCGAAAATATAAGGGACTTACACCGTATACTTTTTAAACTTAGAGATTGATTGTCGAAGAGATAAATAAGGTTAAGCTAATCAATATCGAATATGATATTAATATCGTAAGGCATCAATATCACAATGAAATAGAGTGAAATCAGGTTCTAGGTCTAGTAACCTATCCACTTTGTCCTCAAATTAAAAGTTCTCAAGCAAATAAACCAAAATCACCTGGTTCACCTATTAAGATTCCCCAACGATGTAACAATCCAAAGTTAAGCATAATTAATTGTCAAATTAACCAGAAATATAAAAATTAACCATTCCCATTGGATATCAAAACCTAAGAATTGACTCAAACCCAAAAATCACCAAATTGAGCCCTAACAGCTATTCGAATGAAAAATTGTTTAATTGATTAAAATATGCACCTTGATTTTTGCGAGAGACTGAAATTTGCAAATGATTTGGTGAATTTTGATTTTTTTTGCTTGACCTTTTAAATTGCAGGTAAAAGAGGAACGATAGAAAAGCACTAGTATTTATAGAAGGAAGAAGGCAAACAGATGCCATTGAATTAATTTAAATGTACAGATAGATCCAAACAAGAATACCAATAGGCGGAAAAATACCAATTCCAAAGATATTGACTTGAAAAGCCAATGCTACCTTTATACTAAAGGGCAAATGTTACTACCAATGTTAATGCCAAAGGTATGCGACTTGGCGACGCTGTCGTAACTCTGCATTAACAAGTAATGTTGAAAGAATGAAGGTAGTGTGTTATCAAAGCCAATGCTGAAAGCCAAAAACCACCATGCATCAACAAAAAGTTATTGGTGATGTCGTATGTCATCAATAAAGTAGGAATATGGGTCAACGTCGTTAACATACAACGTCGCATGTCATTGATGAGGATAAAGCTACCGAATGTCATCAATGTCGCATGCTGTCTATAGAGTTGAATGATAAATGCCAAGACTCTTATATATTGCCAAACAATGTCGAATGGAATCAATACAGTAAGCCATCAGTGTTATAGCGGCATGAGCTATGCTGCATCTCATTGATGCCATATTCTATTAATGTCGCCATTCACCTATGAAGATGGAATTGATGTCTCAATTCAGTAATGCTACTCTTTGTAGACCTCGCTCATCATTAATACCACCTATAGGCAATGCGCAGGGTTGAATGATGCCGCAATTGAAGTGATGTCGACTAGATCAATGTCATAGATGATTGATGCCAACTACATCCTGATGCCGTAACTGTTTGATATCGTAAGCTAACGATGTCATAGGGAGATTGATGAAGCAAACGAACAATGCCGCCAATGTATGATGTTGCGGTTATCTAATGCCATAGGTTAATGATGGTGCAAGCTATTCAATGCTGCAAGTTTATTGCTGCCAAGAATTATCAATACCCAAAGAGGCTAGCAAGCCTAATACCACTACTTCATGACAATGCTGCTCCATATCGATGCTACTCCATGTCAATTCTGCTTCATACTAAAGTCACTTCAAATTGATGAATGCCTTCATTATTAGGATGATGTCGTAGCTCTATAATGCACCCAGGAACATCAAAGGTCATCATTGGTCAAGGCCTAGCGCCATGAGCCACTGATATTGCTGACTATCATGCATGCCGAAGTCTAGCTGCTATGCCGCACTTCCACCCCTATAAATACAGAATTAGGGTTATGGAAGAGGGCAAATCATTCTTGTCTCATGTCTTACATTTTAAAATTTGTAACTCTATATTGATTTGGAGATTTTAGATCCGATTGTATTATTCGAACTTCAGCATATATGACCTTGTACATTCAACAATTGCGTCGTATATGAATAAAAATGACTTGAATTATGGATTGCTTTCGAGTTGCAAAGCATTTGTGATTCTTACATTATAACTCACATCAAATTTCAGAAGTACTCATTATCTCAAGTTTGATGGCACTTATAATCTCAAGTTTGATGGCTCTATTTAGAACTATTGGTTTTTACATGATATGCGATATGACTTTGACCTTAATATTGAACATGTGCAAGACTTTCATGGACTCGATATGGAGCATATGCCTTCCTAGTAGTTAGCCTAGGATTTTCTTAGCCCAACCAAATCCACATTCCTTACACCTTTGGGGTTAACGAAGAAATTCATTAACAACATCTTAGCCAATTAGTACTTCTACTGCAGGCTCTTTCCCTATAAACGCCTTTCCTCCTAGATTTCTATAATCTTTTTTCATCTTTTGAAAGTCCTCTCTCACCCTTGCCTACCTTGGCTAAACAGCCTTGGGTGTAGCTTCCCTCATCATATGAGCAATGAAATACCTAAATAAGACATTCATCCATGCCTGCCTCATTTGCTGGCTGTGCGACTTCCTCCCCTACACCTTGGAACTATTTCCTCCTTCCCTTCATTAGTCTATGTACTTTCAGCCACTCTTCTTACACCTGCTCCGCATATAGTAATTTTCCCACTCCTCAGATCCATCTTTCTTCTTCTGTTAAGCAAGTCTTCATTAGAAATGAAAAGATAGGGAGTGAAACAACAGTTTGAGGATATATATACCTTCCTATATATTTGTATAGCAACATACAAGTACGTTATATATATAGTAGCGCATCCCCTCCCCAGAGTGTTTAATTTTCTATAACACCCCTAATTTTTGATAACATTATTCAGGAGATTTAATTAGATAAATTAAATAGAATAATGTAAATCTTAAGTGATAAGGGGATTGAGATTTGAATAAATATAATTAAGGCTGTGCTCAATTAAGTAATTAAATGGGCTTGAGAATGGGTTAAAAGTTAATTAATCTACATAAGGGTATATTGGGAAATTTGCACATAAACCTTACCCTTATATATATATATTCCATTCACGTTTCATTTTCTTCATTTTCACATCATTTTGAAAACAAAACAAAAATGTAAAAGAAGAGGAGCTGGCCATAATCAAAGAGAAAAGAGAAGAGAAATCAAATAAAAGCTAAAGATTAAAGGTAGGGGAATAAATCTCAATCTCAATCTCAATCCAATCTCCTTATCTTAATCAAGGTGAATAATAATTCATTCCATCTCTAATTTGTTTTATAATCATATGTTTTCATATTTAATGGTAAATTCATTTCGATTATGATTTGGACGATGATATGCTTGAATTATAATTTTTTTGATTTAAACAAGAATGTTTAAATAAGATTATATGCGGTTCTAGGGAAAACTGATTGATATTGATGTTTAAATGCCATGGAAAAATTTTATGTTGCGTAAAACATGATTTTGGAGTTGGGTTTTAATTTTGATAATTTTTCAAGCTATGAAAAGATTATTATGAATTTTCAAAGGAAAATATGGTTAATTGAGTTTAGAGATTTAATTCAGAATTTATATTAAGAATTTGGGTTTGAAATTTTGATATAGATAACATGATGAAACTGAATTTATGTAATTTTGGGAATTTTTCCTAAGTGATTTGTAATGCAAATTAAATTATTTTAAAAGAAGGAATTATTTGCAATATTGGTTTTCTTTAATGGAAGGGCTTATTTGCTAACTTAACCATGGTTTAGATCTGAAATTAAACGGCAATTATTTTGGTAAAGAATTCGAAAAGTTAAAGCAACCAATCATAGGTTTACATGTGGCAGGTTAGTTAGATAAAATTTGCTTTAAGTGGCATTAATCAGCTTTTACTCAGAAAAGTAGGTTCCACCTCTAATAGAGGTACCTTTCGACTCAGAGCTTCCACCTTCAATCAACTCGAAACCCCACTAAGACGAAACCAATACACAAGATATCACTTAGATGGTACATAGTGGATTGGAGAAAGGCGAAAGGCTAGGTGTCAAAAGCATTGCTTTCGATGGGGTCGATACCTTTGTTTGTTTTAAAAAGTGAAGCGCCTACCTTTTTTTATTAAAGCCTTCGAAGGAGTCGAAGCATATGTTTTCAGAGGTTTTCTAAAGGCTTTCGTAGGGGTTGCTATCTTATGTTTTAAAAGTAAGAGCTTTCGAATGAGTTCCTTTAGTTGTAAAATAATGCTTTCGAAAGAAGGGGTTCCGACCTAGTCGAAGCTCTACTGCCATTCTTTTGCCTT
The DNA here is from genome assembly GCA_030737815.1 of Allium fistulosum. Lineage (NCBI taxonomy): Eukaryota > Viridiplantae > Streptophyta > Magnoliopsida > Asparagales > Amaryllidaceae > Allium > Allium fistulosum. The sequence goes on from CM060901.1 coordinate 1,379,450,417, forward strand.
TCGAGTATATTGAAGTCATCCATGCCTTCGAAGGGTAGTTTTTTTAAAGATGTTTTAAGCCACTTCCTAAATCGAAAGGGTCCAAGGGTTTCGAAGGCAATGGCTTCGAAAGGGGGGTTCGACGCTATCCTTCAACATTTTATTTAAATGATTTGAAGCTTTCGAAAGGGATAGTGCCGACGCCATCTAGTTTTCCCCAATACTTTTATATGATAAAGGATGGTTTTGAAAGAGATACTTTCGTTTATATTCACTTTGACCCAAACGATATTTTAAGTATAAACCTAATGGTTTCGAAAGAGGGACTTCCAATGGTTTCGGAAGGGATACTTCCAAAGGTTTCGAAAAGGGTACTTTCAGTGGTTTCGAAGCTATGCTTCTAAAGGATAATAAGTAATACTTTATTACATTCAAAAGGTTTTGAAAGAGAAGTTTTAAAGTGTTTCGAAAGGCAAGGGCTTAATGTTTTGAAAGAGATTTATATGCTTTCGAAGGAGCTCATCCAGTGAGGTCGGAAGCAAGGTTTTGGAGGTTTCAAAAACCTTAGTTTTCAAAGCAAATAACCCAATCTCATTTTTAAAAGAAACCCATGTCATAAATAAATAAATATAGTGTTTTGAAAAGGAGTTTTTGAAGAAGTTTTCTTTGATTAAAAGGTTAAAGGGATTAACCGATTAACCAAGTTATTGTGTTTGCTTCTTCATATATGTATATATATTCACATTGTAATAGACCCATAACTGTATTTTGGGGAAGGGTAGAATAACTAGCTAGTTTGACTTAGTAGTGAATATAAATTAAGTTAACTCTTGAATGAGTAGAATCGCATCCAAGAGGTCAAAAAGACCAGAATATAGAATGCTAAAATATTAAAATAAGATATTGGTAGGGGCCAATAGGTTCTCAGTTAGCCCATGAAAACCGTGTATGGGAAAAGATATTGGCAGGGGCCAATAGGTTCGTAGTAAGCCCATGAAAGCTATGTATATTTGAAAATGTTAGAAAGACATGTTCATAGTTAGCCCATGAAAACTATGATTTGATATTGGTAGGCGCCAATAAGTTTATAGTAAGCCCATGAAAACTATATCCAGATAAAGATATTGATAGATGTCAATAGGTTACTAGTCAGCCCATGAAAAATAGGATAAAAAGTAAAGATATTGGAGTTACCAATAGGTTCCTAGTCAATCCATGAAAACTAGGATAAGAGTAAAGATATTGGAGTTACTAATAGGTTCATAGTGATCCCATGAAAACAATGTAATTGGACAGGGAGTCCTTAAACATTTTACCTGTTGTTAGTCAGTTATGAAAACTATTAGGTTAATAGTTATCCTAGAAACTATAATTGAGACAGATAGTTAGAATGAATGTGGATGGGTAATCTAGTATTGATTCACTTGTTTTGCATATCATCGTATCATAAGGTTTCGAATTGTTTTAACCATTGTGGATGCGGAGCACAGTATATGGTTTTATAAAGGTTTTAAGATACTAGTAAGGGGAAAACCCGTTCCGCTAAGCGGCGTGGTCTCACTAGATATCAAAATGGTTTGAGATGGTAGATTACTATTCATACCAGGCTTTATGTCTGACTTGAAGTTTATGTTTTCCCCTTAAACTCTCGGGTACTCAATTGATTTTGAGTAGTTTGAGAGTTGAGGTTTTCAGGTACCTCATTAGATGAATAAAGCTTCCGGAGACATATAGGAGGCATGATAGCTATCTAAAGTTCTCTTGTATTTTTATTCCGCTGTGTTGTTTGTAATAGCAAAGTTGTTAAATTTCCTGCATATACTCTGATCATCTAAGGGGGCATCTTCATATGTCGCTCTTGGCTTACGTTGTAATAAATATATTTTCTCTGAACCTGCTTAACGATTGTGGGATTATGTAATGAACTGGAAAAGTTTTGAAATGGAATGTGATCTTGTTTGAAGTTTCAAAATTTTCCATATTCATGTGTTTCTTTGTATCAATGTATCTAACATCGTCGTATTTGGTCGCCGAAGATTAATAACTATGGATGACTACAGCAATCATAGCCATTAGTTTTGGGCCTCCAAATGGGGGGCTGTTACAAGTTGGTATCAGAGCATTGGTTTATGAAAACTTAACCTAAAAGCTTTTTCAAACATAATCCAATGAATTAGAAATATGATCGGGGTTGGGATAATGCTATAGTAACGTACTTGTATTTGATATATAGATATATAAGTACGTATTCCCCTCTCTCTTAGATTGTTCTTCTGTATCTTACTAAGGCTCGTATGAAGATCTACGAGAAAAAAGATATGGAAGCAGGAACGGAAGAGGAAATCTCGGTGATGGAAGCACCACAGCCAATGGAAATGCTCGACCTAATACCAGGAGGAACCAAGGTTGATAGGATAATGGTAACCAAAACATTGATGCCAATGTGGGTGTTGGGAATCCACCATTAGATATGGGGGTGGTGTATCAGTTCTTCGTCAATGTGATGCAATCGAGAGCTGCTATTGGAGTTGCTAGGAATGTTGGAGGAGCTAATCCTGTGGCTCCAGTTGGGAATAACTATGCTAAGTTGCACAGAGACTACACCAGCCTAGGTGGGAAACCGTTTATGGGAACAGAGGATGCCATAGAATTTGAAAATTGGCTGTTGCATTGTGAGCGTATCTTTACTGATTTGGATTTAGATGATTAGTAGAAGAGAAGGTTAGCCTCTAGACAGTTGCAGGGGTCAGCACCTCATTAGTGGAATAGTGTTACTGCTAGAGTTCCGGAGGAGTTGACTTGGGCTGAATTCAGAAGGAGATTTGAACAGAGGTTTTTATCTGAGGTTGCTAAGTCAGCATTGATGAGAAAGTTTATGTATCTAGTTCAGGGAGAGATGTCGGTTATCAAGTATGCCAATAAGTTTGATGAGCTGTCTCGATATGGGTATGCTACTATTGATACTGACATCAGAAGGAATGAGAGGTTCATTCGGGGTTTGAGACCTGAGCTTGCTAGGACGACCCTGGCACATATTCGTGATCCTTGTAATGTGGTTGTGGAGATGGCAATTCGCCATGAAGGGATGCTTGCTGTTTGTGCTAGAGAGAAGCTAGTTGAAATCCAGGGTTCTCAAGAAAAGAAGAGAAAGTTCTTTAAGAAGAAGGGAGCCCAGAAGGGAGATGCTGCCAAGAAGGCAAAGGTTGATTTAGTTTGCTACAAGTGTGACAAGAAGGGTCATTATGCAAATGAGTGCCGGTTAGGAAAGGTGAAGAAGGCTGCAGATAAGAAGAACGTGAAGTGCTTTAACTTTGATCAAGTTGGGCATTATAAGAACCAGTGTTTAAAGCTAGTCAGGGCAGATAAAGGAAAGGTTTTTGTTGTTGGATCATCTACTAAGCCAACTGCAGCTGATAAAGGGAAGACTGTGATGGAAGGTATATTTTTGTTTCAGAGTATACCAATTAGGATATTATTTGATAATGGTGCATCACATTCATTTATATCCCAGTGTTTGGTTGCTAGGTTATGCTTAGAACCCACATACCTTGTTACTTCCTTAATGGTTGTGAATACAACAGGAGGGTATGCAACTCTAGGGATGAGATATGACCAGTTAGAAATTGATTTGTTAGGTCATAATTTTGCATGCAGTCTGTATGTTTTCGATTTTGGAGATTTCAGAATCATTTTAGGTATGGAATGGTTAAGAAGGTATGAGGCTAGGATATTTTGCCAGGATGGGGAGATATCACTAAGACACCCTGATAGTCATAACCGAATTATAATCTCAGTGGAGAATTCTGACCAGAGTAGTTGTGCTTTGTTAAGTACAATGGAAGTGGGAGAAGAGCTAAGTCAGGTTCGAGTAGCAAAAGATTTTGCAGATGTCTTTGAGCCAGGCATAGGACTACCACCAAAACGAGCTATTGAGTTTCAAATAGATCTTGTACCAGGAGCTGAACCTATGAGCAGAACACCTAGCCGGATGACACCTACTGAGATGAAAGAATTGAAGGTGCAACTAGTGGATCTAGAAGGAAGGAATTTTATTTGACTAAGCAGTGCGCCTTGGGGAGCGGTGTCGTAGTATTCGTGAAGAATCTGGATGGGTCGTTGAGGATGAAATCGACTATTGTAAGCTGAACGAAAGGACGATAAAAAATAAGTATCCTTTGCTGAGAATTGATGATCTATTTAATCAGTTGTGTGAAGCCAGACTGTTTTCCCAGTTGGATTTGGCGACAGGTTTCCATTAGTTGAGAGTGGTAGAGGACAGTAGATAGCATTTCGAACTTGGTATGGTTCGTACTAGTGGTTAGTAAGCCATTCGGGTTAACAAATGCATCTGCTTTCTTTGTGGATTTTATGTACCGAGTCTTCCGAGAGTATTAGGACAAATTCGTGTTGGTGTTTATAGATGACATTTTGGTGTACTCTAAAGATGAATGAGAGCATGAAGATCGTCTTAGAGTTATGCTTGAGACGCTGAGGCAGCATCGGCTAAAGGCAAAGTTTTCCAAGTTTCATTTTTGGAAGAAAGAGGTTAAGTTTCTTGGTCACGTGGTTTTAGAGAAAGGGTTGTCAGTCGATCCAGATAAGATCGAAGCTGTTAATAATTGGAAGACAGAGACGGTAACTGAAATTAGAAGTTTTCTTCGACATGCTGGCTATTACCGGAGATTTATAAAGAATTTCTAGCCGATAGTAGCGCCTTTGACTAAGCTAACCAGGAAGGAGGTGAACTTTGTTTGCTCCGACAACATGAGGAAGCATTCCTTAAGTTAAAGCATTTGTTGACCAATGCACCAGTGTTAGTAGTTCCAGACGGAAACCAAGGGTTGATGCATGTGGAACTGGATTGGGAGTTGTGTTGGTGTAGAAGGGTAAAGTGATTGCCTACGCTTCATGGCAGCTTAGACCGCATGAAGTGAGATATCCTACTCATGATTTGATGTTGGCTGCGATGATCTTCACATTGAAGATTTAGAGACATTATCTCTTAGGGGAGATATTTGAACTATACACAATCATAAGTCTTTAAGATACTTATTCTCTCAGAAAGAGTTGAATATGAGACAGTAGAGGTGGCTGGAGTTTTTAGCTGCTTATGATTTTGGTACAGAATATACTCCAAGGAAAGGTAATAAAGTAGCAGATGCTATTAGCAGAAGACATCAGAATAGCTATGCTGGCAGAATGGAAGGATTTAGAAGCTTTGACTAGTGTGCAGTTAAGATCGACTGCTAGTTCTAGTCAGGATACTGCCATATTGTCCTATTTAGAAGTTCGACCAGTGTTGATCGAGGAATTGCTTCTAAGCAGAGGGAGTATCCATTATTAGCCGAGAAGATCAGAAGACTTGAGGTTGGAACTGAGATCGATGATCTGAAAGATTTTTGTCTTAACCAGAGGGGATGGTTGAGAAAGAAGGAATGATTATGTGTTCCAGATGTTGAGAACTTGAGGAAAGAAGTTCTTGAGGAATGTCATCGATCCAAGCTTACGATTCATCCTGGAGGGACCAAGATGTATCAAGATATGAAGAGGAGCTTCTATTGGGAAGGTATGAAGAGGGATGTTGGCTTGTGGGCTAGGCAGTGTGCAAACTATCAACAAGTGAAAGCCGCATATCAAAAGCCGAGTGGCTTGCTTCAGCCTTTAGAGATTCTAGTTTGGAAATGAGATTCGATATCCATGGATTTTATAGATGGGTTGCCATGGTCAAATAGAGGAAATGAAAGTATATGGGTCATAGTGGACAGGTTGACCAAGAGTGCCCATTTTATTCCAGTAAAGTCAACCAGGACGACACCTGTTTTAGCTAAGTTGTTCATGAAGAACATAGTTAGACTACATGGAGTTCCTAGTAGCATAGTCAGTGACAGAGATGCTTTGTTCACTAGTGAACTCTAGAAGAGTCTACAGGATTTGTTAGGCACTAAGCTCAAGATGAGTACTGCATATCACCCTCAGACATATGGGCAGACAGAGAGAGTTAATATGGTGCTCGAGGATTTGTTGAGAGCTTTTGTATTGAACTTTGGTGGATCTTGGGAAGATCACCTACATTTTGTTGAGTTTTCCTATAATAATAGTTATCAGACTAGTATATGAATGGAGCCTTTTGAAGCTTTGTATGGAAGGCCATGAAAATCACCAGTATGTTGGTTGGAGATAGGAGATAGATTGGTCTCAAGTCCAGATCGGGTTAGTGAGGTGTCAGAGAAGATTGAGTTGATCTGAGAAAGGATGAAAGAAGCTCAGTCTGGACAAAAGATTTACGCAGATAAGAGGCGCAAAGACCTAGAATTCTCAAGTAGAGACAGGGTTTTCATGAAGATATCACTGATGAAGGGTGTGGTGCGGTTCAGAAAGTCGGAAAAACTGGCACCGAGATATATTGGTCCATTCTTGATTGTAGAGAGGATTGGAAATCACGCATATAGAGTAGAGTTGTCGAGCAGTATAGCAGGTGTCCATAATGTATTTCATGTTTCTCATCTTCGCAAGTATGTGCATGATCCAAAGACTACTATTCCTCCGACAGGGTTGGAAGATTTGGCAATAGAGCCTAATTTGACTTTTGTTAGACAAATAGTTCGGGTTGTAGTGAGAGATGAGAAAAGATCGAGGAACAAGACAATCAAGTTGGTGAAAGTTCAGTGGAGCAATAACGAGAAGGACTGTACTTGGTAGACATAAGATAGTATTCGAGATACTTATCTTGGTCTCCTTTGAGGGTATGTCTATATTAGATTTATATGGATAATATCTAGTCAGATAGACTAGTATGGTTGTTAGGAATCGTTACAGATGATTTCTATGTTTAGTATTTAGTCCTTACTGAATTTCGAGGACGAAATTCTTTAAGGAGGGGAGCCTGTAATGCCCCTAATTTTTGATAACATTATTCAGAAGATTTAATTAGATAAATTAAATAGAATAACGTAAATGTTAAGTGATAAGGGATTGAGATTTGAATAAATATAATTAAGGCCATGCTAAATTAACTAATTAAATGGGCTTAAAAATGGGTTGTAAGTAATTAATCTACATAAGGGTATATTAGGAAATCCGCACATAACCCTTACCCTTATATATATTCCATTCACGTTTCATTTTTTCCATTTCCACGTCATTTTGAAAACAAAAAAAATGTAAAAGAAGAGGAGCCGGCCATAATCAAAGAGAAAAGAGAAATCAAAGAAAAGCTAAAGATTAAAGCTAGGGGAATAAATCTCAATCTCAGTTTAATCTCCTTATCTTAATTAAGGTGAATAATTATTCATTCCATCTCTAATTTGTTTTATAATCCTACATTTTCAGATTTAAGGGTAAATCTGTTTCTATGATGATTTGGATGATGATATGCTTGAATTACAATTTGTTTGATTTAAACAAGAATGTTTAAATAAGATTATATGCAGATTTAGGGCAAAACCGATTGATATTGATGTTTAAATGCCATGGAAATTTTTTATGTTGTGTAAATCATGATTTTGAAGTTGGATTTTAATTTTGATAATTTTCCAAGCCATGGAAAGATTATTATGAATTTTCAAAGGAAAATATGGTTAATTGGGTTTAGAAATTTAATTCAGAAATTATATTGAGAATTTGGATCTGAAAATTTGATATGTTAGATAACATGATGAAAGTGAATTACTATAATTTTTGAGGATTTTCCTTAAGTGATTTGTTATGCAAATTAAATTATTATAGAAGAAGGACTTATTTGCAATATTGGTTTAGGGCTATTTGCCAACTTAACCATGGTTTAGATCTGAAATTAAGCGGCGGTTATTTTGGTAAAGAATTTGCAAATCAAAGGCAACCAATCATAGGTTTACACATGGCATGTTAGTTAGATAAAATTTTCTTTAAGTGGGATTAATCAGCTTTTACTTAGAAAAGTAGGTTCCGCCTCTAATAGAAGTACCTTTCAACTCAAAGCTTCCGTCTTTAATCAAGTCGAAACCCCACTAAGCTGTAACCAATACACAAGGTATCACTTAGATGGTATGTAGTGGATTGGAGAAAGGTGGAAGGCAAGATGTTGAAAGCGTTGCTTCCGATGGGGTCGATACCTTTGTTTGTTTCAAAAAGTGAAGCGCCTGCCTTTGTTTTATTAAAGCCTTTGAAGGAGTCGAAACATATGTTTTCAAAAGAGGTTTTCTAAAGGCTTTCGAAGAGGTTGCCATCTTATGTTTCAAAAGTAAGAGCTTTCAAATGAGTTCCTTTAGTTGTAAAATAATGCTTTCAAAAGAAGGGGTTCCGACCTAGTCGAAGCTCTGCTGCCGTTCTTTTGTCTTTCGAGTATATTGAAGTCATCAATGCCTTCGAAGGGTAGTTTTGTTTTAAAGATGTTGTTTGTACCAAAATTGGGCACAACAGTCTTCAGAAGAGTTTGAAGAGATAAAAATGAAGAAATTAAATGGAAAAAGAGGATTATCTAACAAACACTTCAAAAACAGATATCACTATAACAAAACAGGCTTTTTACAACGGGCAATGCCCGTTGTAATATGTGTTCCACAACGGGCAACGGACCGTTGTAATAGGCGATGTTATAATAGGTCACCCATATTTTACAACGGGCAGTTAATGTTGTAAAGACCGTTGTAGTAATCTTTTTTACAACGGTCGCCGACCGTTGTAATAGACTATAATACAAGCTTATTTGTCCGTTGCAAAATACTATCATACAAGATGGATAGCATGTTTCACAACACTCTTTGACCGTTGTAAAAAACATTTTGACAACGGTTTTCGACCGTTGTTATAGACTTTAATACAAGGCGCAAATGACCATTGTGAAAATGATTTTTACAACGGTTATTGACCGTTGTAATAGAGTATAATACAACGCGCTTTGACCGTTGCAGGAAAAATGCAAATTAAAAAAAAAAATACAGCAACGTATAGATAGCACATCCATACAAATAATAAATAATTTAACATCTCTGAATTTGGCCTAAATAAAAAAGCTTCTAGTTCCACCGCTACATCCACCCATACTTTCCAAGCTTCTCCTCCAAGCTTTACAAAATGTACCGACGCATACAAACCGAAATCATGTTCAAACTGTAAGGTCTATGGTTACAATACACCGAACTGTAATGTAGCCTTTTGCTCAACTTGGAAAATGAAGAATAAACAATCGGATGAAACTACTATAGAAAGTAATATAACTATCGAGGCCATTAGAGGGCCCGCTTCCCCTCTAAACAAGCGGAAGTTAAAACATATTTTACTACAAGTCTACTTCTGCAAGTACTCCAAAAGTGCAGCCACAGAAAGACAAGCGGAAGTTAAAACATATTTTACTACAAATTTTTTCCCCTATCATACCTTAGCTCTGTAAAAATAATTGAGACTTTCCAGTTCTTCCTCCTACACAATGCAAATTCATCTCGTTAATAGGAAGTCAGAGTAAGTTATTTATAAATAACACATACTGAGCACGGGTTACCCTTTTCTGCATGTATTCGATCTCCATTAACAATTGCTCATGCTGATAGGAAAATTTATAATTTAGAATGACATCAAAATGATGTAATATTGATTAGTTAAACTTTGATTAAATATTTAAATGGAAAAAAAATTAACAAAATTGTAGCTAACCTTCTTCGAGCGGATCCTAGTAATGCCCCTTTCAAGTCGGTTCTCGAGTTGTTCGAGTTCTTTGAGATTAAAGCACTCAATGAGTCACCCATTAAGTGTCTATATTTTGAATATAATAAATGGTATGTAAATACAAATATTTGCTGAGATGAAATGCTTTCAACATTAGCCATAATTAAGCTTACTTGTTAGCATTAGTTAAAATTTGAATCTGATGGCGTAATTTTGCAGCTTCTTGCTCATAGTACTGCTGTAGCAACCATTTCATGCATATTACACTTAATATAATTTTAATCATATACTTGTAAGGATCTGATACATTGTTGATTACATGATTTACCTTTTTATTATCAGAAAATACACATCTCACAAGCTAGTATAATTAATATCTAACTAATAAATTACCTGAGAATTGACCTCGACGACTGCATTGGAGACTGAATTGTTTGAGCAAGCCTTCTTATATCTCTCAATAGTTGATTTTATGTTGAATCAAATATTTAATTAAAAAAAAATACAAAAACCATGACACTAAAAATCAAAATATAAAATTTGGAACTTCAGATATAGTAGAGTCCATCCATCTACAACACCTGATACCTTAAAATATTTTGATCTTTAATTATGTTCTTGTATCAAGTAACTAAATTAGATGTGGTTATAATTTGTTATCAAACAACTATTTAAAATGTTGTCTATGTACAAACAAAAAACCAAGCAAGATCCAAATCATTTATGTGCATGTAGGAAGAGTCATGGAATAAGAGCCTAACATTAGCATTTATTACGAGAATTATAATGAATTTGGAAATGAATTGTCCTGACAAAGCATCCACAACTTAACATGTTTTCTTGCAAAATCAATTAATTGATAACATTGAATCCAATTTGTTTTATACAATCTTCTTTTCAAGTTTTGTTGACAGGTTTTGTAAATTAAATGTCATGAAAACAACATGGAGTACTGTACACACAACAACATAGGAACTTGAAATTTTTATTAAAATCAATGTATAATCAATCTTTGAATGGGAAATTATAACTAGTAAAAGAAAGGGAGAGAGAGTTGCAGTGTTGCACTAGAATAGAAACTTAAAAATGAACTTAGTAAAAAGAGACAGTTTCCATGTATATGCTAGCTAGATATATGTTGGGAAAGATCATTATAGTCTGCAAAAAGAGATGGACTGTTTTCATTCATTTAACTTTCAAAAAATCAAAACAAATCTTATATAGATTTAGACAAATCTTTGAGTTAGCTTTCACAGTTTTGAAGCCTTGACAGCACACAGTGCAACATCACACCAAATTTGTAGTCAAATTATTCTTTAATATATATTTCTTAATTCATACATATAGCTAGTGAATTAATTATTTTATTGTAAATATTCTATTTCCTACCATCTAGAAAACTGGAAATAAAATGTATGTCTCAGCAAAACTCATAAACAAAAAGAAAAGTCATGAAATTTTAAGTGCACATATATTTCTAGACTACTCATCATATATTATTCTAATAAAATCTTTTAAAAGCTAACACTTTGTTTAAACCTTAAATGTACACAGTACTCATGGTCTAGTATTAAATAATTTGCTACAAAATATTGATAAGTAGAGAGATAATTTAAGTTTGCTACAAAGCCCTACATTTCTATGTTTAATTAAAACTGTAAACAGTTCAACCAAATTTGGCGTACAATAATTTCATGCATAAATTTCAAAATTAATAAATAAACAAAGAATTTGGGATCAAGTAAAAAAGTTAATTTAAGAAACAAAGAAAATGGAACCGATCAGTCTTATTTAAAAATCCAAAGAGAATCCGAAGCGAATCTAATACCTCAACAGCAAAGCGAATGATAGTCTTCGATTTTTGGAATGTCCAGACCTTTCGAATTTGGATAGTCTTCGATTTTGAGAACAAGCGAAGCGAATGATTGTAGGGATAGGGTTAGTCGATTTGGGGTTTGGCGGTCAAATTTGGGGAAAGGCGGACAGTGAAAGGGAAAGGCTGAAGGAAAAATATGTTTACGTGTGTTTAGATGGTAATTTATTAAAAAACCCTTTGACATTATACAACGGGCAATTCATGCCCGTTGTGAAAATGAAACCTATTACAAGGGGCATAGAAATGCCGTTGTAAAATATACACCTATTACAAGGGTCAGCAGAGGACCGTTGTAAAAGACCCAATATAAAACCTCTACTACAACGTTCAAAAACAGACCGTTGTAATAAAGTTCTATTACAACGGGCAAAAATTGCCCGTTGTAAAAATAACGTTGTAATAGAGTATTTTTGTTGTAGTGTATGTAAATGCACAAAAACACAGGAATTTAAAGTGGTTCGGCGTATTGCCTACGTCCACTATGAAGTTGATCACTTTATTGATGTTTCTTTGATGATTACAATTGATTGCAACGGATTATAGCGAATTAAAGTTATGAAATTCGAGTACAACAGCAGTAATGGAGTATAAAATTGAATCAAGCAGAGTCTGGGCGTTGGACTGTCAAAAGATCCTTTTTCTGAAGGCCCCGGGGCTCTATTTATAGGCGTAGGATCCAAATATCTCGCTTAGATCTCGGGTGACTTCTTCTGGCACGTGGGTGGGCCCATGCGATCGATCCCATGAAGTTTCGGCCCGATCCATGATCGGTACGAACGTAATTCGTATCGATCAAGATTTTGTCCAATGGAGTCGAAACTTAGTGTGAACATACTTTAGCTTGTACGTAAGCTCCTGTGAAAATTTCATAGCATTTGGACTTGTGGATTGCGAGATATGATCGATACGAGTTAGTGTTCTTCGGCAGGCTGTTTGGTTCGAATCGACGGTTTCGAATCGATGGTTGCACGTGCCCCGGTGATGATGTGGTGCGCACTCTTCGGATCGATCCACTTTTTATGCCGAGTTGATCGAGTCGTCCCATGATTCTCGCCTTGTTTGTATCGATAGCCGTTGTTTAATCCGCATCGATGGAAGATGACTCTGTTCGCATCGATGCAACGAACTCTGTTCGTATCGATGGAAAACACATGGAATATGTTGACTGTATGGCCTTGTTCGTATCGATCGGAAATGACTCCAGTCGATCGATACGAAGTTGAAGTGGCCCGATGGACTCGAACATTGATAACTCGATCGATACGAATAACCATGATATGAACTATACGAACAGGGACTTCTCGATGGATACGAAGCTACTGGACTTGAAGGATACGAACAAGGGCCTTCTAGGATGGATACAAACTAAACCACCAATGGATACAAATTATGCAATTGATGGATACGCAGCAGAAGGGTCCGGATTGATACGAAGTAGACTCCATTTGTTGCTGATCGATTCGAAACTACGTGTAGACAATGGATTCGAACAAAGCCTTACACCAGATGGATGCGACTACTGTAACCTGATGGATACGAAATGGAGCTTGCTCACTGATGGGTTCGAAATTGGATCGATTCGAACCAAGGCTTAATGATGGATACAAAACGGGGTTATTTCCTTTGATTTGCGTTGATCATAACTTGAGCATACGAACTCGTATTGACTTGAAACTTGGGATGTGGGCTTTTATAGTTTTGCTTGTCATGTCATATCAATCGTAGCTTGATCCGGACTCGGACAAAATTCATCGACATCCATAGCAAACTTGCACATACTCAACATTCGGGATGAACGATCCTTGGTTTTCAGTCAATTCCTTGATATCTCGGCCTTGCCAAAAGGCGGGATAACATTTGCCCCCCAAAGTACGTCTTGTGTGAACATGACGTGCTTTGAACAGTCGCTTTTTTCGTCCTGAATGCATCTGTCCGACTTGCTGAATGATTGTCGTCTTTTCGTTGAAATTTGTAATCTTTGACTGATTTCCTCAGTAATGTGAACTGTTGATTGTCAACCGTCGTACCCTGTATTGTTGTAACTGATTGCTGTATGATAGTGATTAGCTGTTTGTCGTTGTAATCGTTATCAGACGAGTATCCAATTCCTGTGGATGTTGAAAATTGAATATTAGTCCGACATATATGCATATATGTTAATCTGACTCTTGTTAACGTTGCACGTTCACGAGTTGTTGTTAATTCTTTTGTATCGAATCCCGTATCGATCCTCTCATGGACCGATGTGAAATTCGAGTTGCAACAACGCTTGATGGTTGTTTTTGAATGTCCCTTCGTATTGATCCTCTCCTGGATCGATGTGAAAGGTTGAAAGGTGGTTCTCGCATCGATATACTTCGCATTGATGGATACGAAATGAACATTTCGTATCGATGGACATGAGCTTCGATGGACTCTAATGCAGTGGACTTCATTTCGTATCGATTAACTCATGCTATTGTGGGTCGAGAGCCGATGGATACGAAATAAGCATTTCGTATCGATGGAGTTCAATGCCTTTAGAACATCCCTCATTGTGTATTTCAAATCGATAAACCCTGTGTCGTTGGATACGAATAGACAATTCACATCGATGGGTACTGGCCTTTGGAAGCTGTGATTTGATGGACTCGAAAGGCGTAGTTCATATTGATGCACAGTGGATGGAGTCGAGAACAATGGATACGAACAAGCGTTTCGTGTCGATGGACTTTGGTGTCAGAAAAATCTGTGCTACAGGTTTTGTGTCGATAAAACTTGAGTCTATGGATTCGAATGGCTTATTCGTATCGATTTGGTGATGGAACCTGTTGCCACCGGTTGAGACTACCAGGAGGTGAAACGTCTTTTCCCTTCACACTTGAGTCCATATAAATACGTTTGTACTTATCCATTTCTCCTTATTTGCTACTTTTATCTTCTACCTTCGTATCGATAAGAAGACCGAGAATTAGAAATCGCCTTCATCTCCAAAACAATACAACACTTTAAACTCTCGAACATACACCTTGATTTAGGTAATTGATTGAACAGTTTGATCGCAAGAACAACGAGATTCGATCCCTTGCCATCCCATTCGTCTTCGCGGGTGACTCTGGCGAAGTGGTGGCCGCGAATGGTCAGAAAGAGGTGGTTGACATAAGGTCAAGGAGGAAGAATATGGCGTCTGAGTTGTTTTGGAGAAGATAAAGAATGGATGGTAGCCAAGTCTCAGTTTCGAACCGATGAAAGGAAGGAGAAAATGTGTCTTCGTATCGACTTGGGGAGTATGTTCGCATCGATACGAACTTCATAAACCCATGATCGATACGAAGTCGAACTTTTCGGATCGATGCGAGCGAACTCTTTTGGTGATCGATTCCAAACATGCCCTTATGATCGATACGAAACATATCGATTCGAACAGGATCGATATGATATACACTTTTGTCATCGATACGAAACGTATCGCTTTGAATCTTGATCGATACGAAACTGAGGCACCCTAAACCGATATGAACTTGAACTTTGACGATCGATTCCAAACCGAAATTCGATGAATTTGAAAAACTTTTGCATATTTGAGACACTTGACTCCGGCAAGCTTCGTTTCTGCCCATATGGACATAACTATAGAACAGCATACTTGACTGCCTTTTGAAGCTTGTCAATGGAACTGTAACTTAACAAAATGATAACGAATTTTAACTTGGATCGATCGCTAACATCTGGATGGCACGGTTGTGACGGTCAGCGATGACGGTCACTCCAGTTGAATTTCAAAGTCTTGTCGTTTTCGTGTTTATTCAAACTCTGTTGAATCCTTTCAAGTAGCATAAAGCATTGCCCATGCACAACACATTCACACACTTCACACTGAGGGAAGCACGAGTGTTATTATCGTCTAATGATGATTTCTCATAAGTTAGTTAGTTATGGAACCTTCAAGCTCACAACAGCAGGAAGTTCAGGATTCATCTTCTTCCGTCCTAGAGATCCTTGCCATCACAGTCGAAGTTATAGACCCAGCTCCGGATGAGCTACCTGACGCTACGTTCATTTGTAATCCCCAAGATTCTATACCGTCCAATGTCTCTGAAGACATGTTGGGACGAATATGCCTAAGGCATGGTTTGTCATTGGACAACGTACTATTACCGGGACCAAACAATAGACCGCACGCTCCCCCAAAGGGGTTTACTGCCTTTAACCGTCATGCATGTGCAGCGGGAACACTTCCTCCTTTCAACCAATATATTAGAGAAGTGTTGTCTTTTCTTGGAATTGCCCGATCACAACTTCATCCCAATGGATATGCTTTGCTGAATAGCCTATTTATCGTATTCATGGAGCATCTCTTCCGACCACCAATGCTGACTGAGATTAGATACCTTTTTAACTCCAAGAGTAGGGGAGATAGCATGTCTTTCACTTTCCTGGAGTCAGTCAGGAATTGCCAAGTAGTAACCAGATCCTAGGGAAGGCTGAGTTACTTCAAAACAGAATGGTTCTATGTCCGGTGCCCCCCAGGATTCGCCAACCGATGGCTAGTCAGACGTAAGTGTCACAGTATTCTTCAAGAGTTATCCAGATGATAGTATTTGATATAAATTGACATCTTCTTTTCTTTTTACAGCCGTAATTTCACGACCGGAAGGCGGGTATTTCAAAGAGGTAGTAAGGGTCCTTCAAGAAGTTCCGAGTGAAGTGAGGGACATTGATTCGGTTCTAACTGACAGAAATTTGAGAATCGTCAGGCTGATTGAGCGAAATCAAAGCATAAGGCTTGAAGGGACACTAAGGGCAGTCTCGAAGAAGTGGGTGAAACGCAAAGCGTCCGGTGTCGTAATAGCTGAAGGGGTTGATCCGGAGAGGACACCCATTGATGACGAACTTATAGCCGGGTCTTTTGGCAGTTTTTAGGGCTCTGAAGGAAGAAGAAAAGGCAAGGCAGTTGCTCATAAGCGTTTTAAATCCATGAGATTGAAATCTGTGGTTGTGTCTTTGCCTGTTCCTGGAATTAGAATTTTGGAGGCTTCTCCCCCGCAAGTAGAGAATCCTTTCGAAGGGCTTACTGATATTCCGATCCTGGATTATGTGTCGCTTCAACATGACACCGAGTTAGAGGAGCTTGACAGTGCTCTTGATCTGAGCGAGTCGCTTGCTATAAGTGCGGCCGACATTTCTGGTTGGTTGGGGGGTTGCACATACATACACTTCACGGCACTACACGATTTCCTAACCGTAAATTGTCCAACTCAAGAGATCACTAACTTTTCTTTCGTTTCTCACTTACAGGTACGCTGTCTGGGAGAGGATCGATGTTAGGGAGCCTTCGTTCGGCTCGAAAGTCTTCTACTTATTACGAGTCCCGCAGGAGAGATTCAGATAGGGACCGCCATCGCGGGTACTCTAATCAAGAGAGGTACGAGCGGTATAGGGATAGAGACTATAGATATCGATCTAGGTCCCGTTCTCCACCTCTTAGAAATCCATCACCACCTCCTGTTCACACTTCACATCTGTTTGTACCAGAATTGGCACAACACTCTTCGGAAGTCTTTGAAGAGATAAAGTGAAGAAATTAAATGGAAAAAGAGGAATTATCTAACAAAAACTCTAAAGTTTAGAAATGAGAATAATTAAAATGCAGGGAGACACAAGAATTTAGAGTGGTTCGGCGTATTGCCTACGTCCACTATGAAGTAGTTTGCTTTATTGATCTTTCTTGGATGTTTACAATTGATTTCAGCAAATTACAGCGAGTAATAATGATTTGCAGCAATGAAATTCGTTGGTAGCAGTAGCAATGGAGTTCAGATCTGGATCTGGCGTAGTTCGGGCGTTGGAGATCTCAAAGAGGAAGAAGAACCCCTTTTTTGTTGGCTTTGGGGGTCTATTTATAGGTGTAGGAGGCTGATATTTTGCTCAGATCTCAGGAGACCCTCTCTGGCACGTGACCAGGCCCGCGCGCCCAAGCCCGTGAAGTTTCGGTATGATCCGTGATCGATATGAACAGATTTCGTATCGATCAAGATTTCATCCAATGGAGTCGAAATTTGGCTAGACATCCTTTAGCATGCACGTAGTCTTCTGTGAAAATTTCATAGCATTTAGACTTGTAGATTAGGAGATATGATTGATACGAAATGGGATTCTCAGTGGCTGTTTGGTTCGACTCGCTCTCGTTTCGACTCGCTTCCGTTCGACTCGGTGACGTGGCGCTTGAGTCTTTGGATCACTCTGCCTTTGATGCTGCCTCGATCTGCTCGGAATGTACATCGGTTGAGCGAGTCAAAGTGTGCCCAGATCGAGCGAGTCGAAGCGTGCACTGGTTGAGCGAGTCAAAGTGGAGCGTCCTGAGGGATTCGAACAAAGGCTCCGTGATGGACACGAAGTGGAGCGAGTCGAAGGAGTCATTTCTGGTGGCTGCGGAGCGAGTCGAAGGAGTCACTTTTGAGGGATGCGAAGCGAGTCGAAGGAGTCACTTCTAAGGGATGCGAAGCGAGTCGAAGGGAGTGAGTCGAAGGGGGCGAGTCGAAGGGAGCGAGTCGACCGGTGATTGGTTTTCATCCAATTTTGTATCGTTCATAACTTGAGCATACGAACTCGGATTGAATTGATATTTGGAACGTTGACTCTCATGGCTTAGCTAGTCATGTCCTACCAATTTTGGCTCGATCCGAACTCGGGCAAAATTCATCGATATCCATAGTGAGCCTGTGTATAACTGATCTCTAGGACGGGCCGTCATTGGTTACTAGTCAATTTCTTGGTGTCACGGCCTTGCCAAAAGGCGGGATAACATTTGCCCCCCAAATTACGTCTTGTGAAAACATGATGTGCTTTGAAGTGCTGCAATCTTCATTTTGAATAGTCATCGTTCTTTCGATGAAAGCTGTAATCTTCGACTATTTTTCTTGATAATGTAAGATGTTGACGGTCAACTGCTGTACCCTGCATTGCTGTGACTGATTGCTGCATATATGTTAACCTGACTCTTGTTGACGTTTGTACGCTCACGGATCGTTGTCAGTTTATTTTATATCGAGTTTCGTATCGATCCTCTCCTGAATCGACGTGAAATTCGTGGTAACAATGCTCGATGGTTGTTTTTGAATGTTCCTTCGTAATGACCCTCTCCTGAATCGATGTAAAGGGTTGAAATATCGAAGATGATTTTTTATTGAATTTTTGGATACGGAGTAAGTATTTCGACTCGATGGAGTTGGCCTCTGGAAGCCATGATTTGATGGATTCAAACTGCTTGTTCGACTCGGTCTTGGATTCGAACTACATAGGAGTCGGAGTCGAAACGTACAGGAGATGGAGGAGCGAGTCGAAATGCACAGGAGACGGAGGAGCGAGTCGAAATGCACAGGAGACGGAGTCGAAGACAAGCAATACGAAGGGGAGCTTCGTATCGACGCACTGGAGAGGGAGTTGAAACACGTGTTCGAATCCACCGGGATACGAAACGTTTATTCCCTTTGCTTTCGAGTCCATATAAATACTTTGTACTTAGCCGTTTTTTCACTTTTTACCTTTCGCTATCCTTCCTTACCTTCGTATCGCTCATAAACTCGAGAAGAGAGAAGAAAACTATCTTGCCTTTGAACTGATTCATCCCTTCAATCGCTTCGAACTAACTGACAGATCTAGGTAATCCAATAAGCGAATCCACGCATAAACGATGAGACTCGGATTTTTAACACCAAATCAACCAGAGTCGAGATCGATTGAAAAATCCATGGCCTCAGCTTCATGTCGATCTGAGTAGGGGTTTCGAGATAATGAGGCGGAGGCCTTCGTATCGATCGATGGTGGAGCTTCGCATCGAATCAAATGCTTTGAATATATAGATTGATACGAAGGGGTTGCGTCTGATGGATTTGAAATGATGGCCTCCGATCGAGTCGAAGTGGATGGTATTAGATCGAGTCGAAGCGCGTGGCTTTGGATCGAGTCGAAGCGCGTGGCTTTGAAGCGAGTCGAAGCTGTAGCCTTGGATCGAGTCGAAGCAGAGGCTTCGAAGCGAGTCGAACTGCAGCCTCGGATCGAGTCGAAGAGCGTGGCTTTGGATCGAGTCGAAGCGTGTGGCTTTGAAGCGAGTCGAAGCTGTAGCCCTGGATCGAGTCGAAGGGGAGGCTTCGAAGCGAGTCGAAGTTGTAGCCTTGGATCGAGTCAAGGTGGAGGCTCTGAAGCGAGTCGAATTGTGTAGTCCTGGGACCGATACGAATGCGTCCCTAAGTGATCGATTCGAACTCGAACCTTAGCGAGCGATTCGAACTTGCACTTTTGATGATTGATAATGAACTTAATTTTGACAATACCAAAAACTCCAATGCATTTGAACACCTAATTCCGACGAGCTTTAGACTTGCATAACTGGACTTAATCGTTTCACCGCATATCTGACTGCCTATCGAAGCTCGTCGATGGAACCAGAACTTACCAAAATGATAACACACTTTAACTCGTACCGATAGGTAATAACTTGATGGCACGGTCGTGACGGTCAGCGATGACGGTCCTTCCAACTGAATTCTAACGTCTCGTCGTTTTCATGTTTTCTGCAATCTCGTAGATCTCTTCAAGTGATACACAATACTGCACTGTACATCGCATTCACACACTTTTACATTGGGGGATGCACGAGCGTTATTGTCTGTTTAATAATGATTTTTCATAAGCTAGCTATTCATGGAACCCTCAAGTTCATAGCAGCAGGAACTCCCGAGTTCTATCCCTCCAACCATAGAGATACCTGTTATTGAAGCCGAAGTTATAGACCCAGCTCCGGACGATCGTCCGGGTGCCTGGTTTATTTGTAATCCGCCAGATTCAGTGCCGTCGGGTATCTCCAAAGATATGCTAGGACGGATTTGCTTAAGGCACGGTTTGTCGCTCGACGACGTGCTACTTCCTGGGCCAAATGACAGGACACATAATCCCCCGGAGGGGTTTACTGCTTTCAACCGTCATGCTTGCACAGCGGGGACACTTCCTCCCTTCAATCAATATATAAGGGAGATTTTATCGTTTCTTGGCATAGCTCCATCTCAGCTACATCCCAACGGGTATGCCTTGTTGAACAACACCTTTGTCCTCTTTATGGAGATCCTCTTTCGACCGCCGAAGCGGATCGAAATTAGATATTTATTCAACGTCAAGAGCCGTGGAGACAGCCCTTCTTTCACCTTCCTAGAAGCGGTCAGAAACTGCCACATCGTACTGGGCTCCTAGGGGAGGCTAAGTTACTATAAAACCGAATGGTTCTACGTTCGGTTCCCCTTTGGATTTGCTAGGTGGTGGTTGGATAGACGTAAGTGTTGTCATTCTTCTCTTTAATCATCGAGATATTATCAATTGACTTCAAAACTGACATACTTCTCCTTTTTTATAGCCGCAATCTCTCGACCTGATGGTACATACTTCAGAGAGCTAGTTCGGATTCTTCAAGCGTTTCCGGGAGAAGAGAGGCATATCGACTTGGTTCTGTCTAACAGAAATTTGAGGACTGTCGGGCTGATAGAACGGAGGCAGAGCATACAGCTGGAAGGGATACATAGAGTGGTCTCGAAGAAACGGGTGAAGCGCAAAGCGCCCGCAGTCGTGATAGCCGAAGAAGATGACCCAGAAAGAACGCCCACCGATACCGTGCTCCCGGTTGGGCCTTCTGCCGATGTGCAAGATTCTAGAGGAAAAAGAAAAGGCAAGGCCGTTGCTCACAAACGCTCTAAATCCGAGAGATTTAAATCTGTGGTCGTGTCTTTTCCCGTCCCGGGAATTAGCATTGCGGAGGCTTCTTCCTCGCCGGTAGAGAATCTTTTTGAAGGGCTTGCCGATGTTCCGATTCCGGATTTTGTGCCGTCTCAACACGACGCCGGGATGGAGGAGCTTGATAGCGCTCTTAAACTGAGCGGGTCGCTTGCTACGAGTGCGGCCGACATTTCCGGTTGGTCGGGGGGTTGCACATGCATACACTTCACTACACTGTATGATTCACGACTGTAAATCGACCAACTTAAGAAGTCGCTAACTCTTTCTTCGTTTCTCATTCTCAGGTACTATGTTTGGAAGAGGATCGATGCTCAGGAATATTTGCTCAGCCCGAAAAGCTTCTGGTTACTATGATTCCCATAGGAGGGATTCAGACAGAGATCGCGATCGCGAATACTCTAACCAGGACAGGTATGGGCGTGACAGAGAGTATAGACATTGATCCAGATCACACTCTCCTCCTCCTGTTCAGACTTCAAATCCACCAGAGCCTCCTCCTCACAGGCCATCTTCTCATGCTTCTAGGTCTGAAACTCATCTTTAGAGAATTGAGACTACGACCTCCATGATTACAGAGCAGGTCCCTGCTGAGCCCATAGGAGAAGGGGCCCTTAAATTAGTTCAGATGAGGAAGGATTTTCTGAATATCTGCTTCGACGGCTATGTCTTCCCTCCTCACTTAAAGAGAATTCCATCAGGGGTAGAAGGCACGATGCATGATTATGTCCACGACATCTACACCCAATACCGAGAGTGGGTTAAGGCTACAGAGAAGGCTTCTAAGGTGGCCTTTGAGCGAGCCAAAGCGCTTGAGAAGATCGAGACCGAGCTCGCTGTTCATTGATGGAAATTCTATCGGATTAGAAAACCATCGAACGAATTTAAATTTAAATTACCGCAAGCGCACGGCGTACTATTGAAGCATGTGGCGAATACGGGTCGATCCGCAGGGAATTGCTGATTTTAAAATTCTAATCAATCAAATTAAACCAAAGTCGAGTGATTGTTAACTAACTAAAAGAAAGTGAAAACAAACTAAAACTAAAGAGAATAAAAAGATGAGATTAAAGAGTAATTTAGAGGCAAATCCCCTCTCATGATCATATAAACCAACATAATGACATTATGATCTCTTTTTGGTCATGTGTGAGTTTAGTTGATGCATTTATCATAAGCATAGCCTAATTGTGTTATTAATTAACACACTTAAACCATCAAACTTTAATGCACCCTCTAACCCACTTACTAACTTCAATGAAAATGATATGAAATCAATAGTAAAATCTATTTTAAGCATGGTTTATTAACTATTGAATTAGAAACATAAACCATCAAATTTTGATTCTAAATCCACTTCCATTACCATGATCATATGTAGATGAAGAGGTAATTAATGATTCATATGACTAAGCATAGCCTATTTGTTTTGAACAATATAAGCTATCAAACTCAATATTAAACACAAAACCACACAAACATCTACTTTCCATTAAGTACAAAAGAGACATAAAAGAAATTATGTTGCATCTACATGATTCAAGAGAGCTTCATTACCCCTAAATTAAAGGGATTAGCCTCTCATTTTTGTTATCAAATCAACAAATGTAGAAAGCAAAATTTAAACAAACAAGAGGAAAAAGAGAGAAAAAAGAAAAGAAAAACTAATCTACTTGCATGAAATAAGAGAGATCTACACTACAAACATGAAAGTAAATAAACAAAAGAAGCATGTAAAAGAAGAGAGCACTAATTAACATTGCATAAAAAAAATGAAAGTTACATGAAAATAAAAACGGCTAAGTAGCCATGTAAAAAAGAAGAGAGCTTTCTTTTATTTGATCTAAAACTAACTAAGAGAGACTAAAAGAGGAGAGAAGGTTACATGAACATAATGGGTTATTTATACAAGCATGAAACCCTAATCCATAATTTGGGGAATGCCCAAACTACCCTTGAGGTAGTGTGGTGGCCAAGTAATCATTAGCCTCCCATAATCATCCATTTAAGTGTGCATGAAGATTTGATGACCATTAGCATGTGGATTAGATTCTAATTTGTACATGAAGGAAGGTGGGTAGGTGGGGTCCTCCATTATCTTCACTTTGAATTATTTCCATCTTCATTTGTTCTCTTCACTCTTGTGCATGCATGTGTCTTGCATGTGTCTTCATGAAACCACTTGTATATGAATTCAAATTCCTACAAAATAATATAGAAATTTTCAATTAAATTTTAGAAAATTAATTTATGCACAAAAGTGACCATTTTGCCAATGGATGAAGATGAATATGTGACAATTTCAAATAATTTGAATTTTGGTTTAAACAAGTTAAAATACCCGATATGATCATTTATTTAATTTAAATAGATTAAATATGGTGGTAAAAATATGCACATTTACGTGCACATCACTCGCTCAAAGAGATTGGATTATTCAAGTGCTTACTGCCGAAGCCGAGTCTTCTCGTAAATCGGAAATTGAGGCCACCAAAAAAGCTGACGAAGCGAAGGCGGCAATGGAGCAGTTGGGGCAGACACATGTTGCCCTGGCTCGACGATTACCCAACGCATCTTTATAAAGCTTGGGACCGACTGGTTGAGGAAGAGAAGGAGGCGCATCAGGGCGAGTCTGTGGATGAATTTGAACTTGAGAATCGCGTTTTGACTGAAGATGAAAAGAAGATTCTGCACGAGTCAATGATTCTGCACGAGAAGGAAAGACTTGGCGCCCGGTACTTTGAAATAGGAGAGGGCTCAGGGGTTGATCACCATGAAGCGAGTCTTGAAGTTCCCGCATCAACCCAGCCCAAATCCTCGTCTGCGGTCGATCCCCAGGCTGTTCCTACTTATAATCCAGATCAGCCGCAGATGTCTCCGGCTGCAGCGCAAGTCACTGATGCCGCCCTGCCGCCTACGAGTCAAATTAAAGAAGGTATTCTGGAAATTCCACATATCTTTCTTAAGTTGAAATCTTTGATTGAGTTAAGTTCTAACAGTTCTCTTATTCTTTGTCCAGTGATTGATGCTACCCATGTCAAGCCTCCTGTTACTCAAGAATCACATCAGACACAGGAGGCCGTCGTTACCGAAGCGATCGTCGTGACTACAACTGCTGCGTCTCTAGACGATATACAGGGGAGTATGATTGTGTTCGATGAGCAGATGATAGACGAACTCTTTCGCCGTCATGGCGACCCTTTAGCTGATTTATCATTCGTCATGGGTGGAGGCGTTCCTGCCACAAGTCTTCCGATGCCAACTACTGACGCTCCCAGCGAGGCTCGGTCGACTGCTGAAGAGGAAATCTTGGCACAAATCGCTGCTGAAATGGATGCCACAACACATGGCGGCAGTTTTGGAGGTGGGATGGCGGCACTTGGTCCAGCTCCGCTCAGAATGGTATCGCCCGGCAATACATTCTCTGATACTGGTGCGGCTATTCCATCTTCCACATTTGATCCTCTCCCTTCAACTCCGCCCACGGGGAGAATTCCTATTCACTCGAGTTCAGAGGAGGATGTTGTCATAATGCCCTCGCCTGAAGACCAACCGCCGAAAAGCAAAGGCTCGAAGAGGAAGATCAGCGGTGGCTCCAGTGGGTCTACACCGAGGAGGAAGCCAAGGAAGAAGAAAGATTAAACATGCTTCTCCGGTTTATTTTGACTTGCATTTTGTTGGTCGTGTATAGATGCGGGTTCGGCCCCTGCTAGTAGGAATTCTTGGAACAAACTTGTACACAAACTTCTTTCATAATCAATAGAAATGAAACTTCTCTTTTTTGGCTTCTTTTCTGTCATTGTGTATTTGTCCAAGTGTTTCAATATCTGAAGTGTACTTGCGAAGTTTTAGCTTTCGAATCAAGTTTGTTTTTGTTTGCCAAGTTTGGAAATTGTGGACATGGTTTGCGACCGGGAAACGAGTTGAATTTTGACGTCGCATTGCTTCAGTCGATGTTTGACGCTTAAGTCTTACCCTCCAGTCTTGGTGGTGTGTTGCAAAACATCAGTCAGCGATCGCTCTTTTCTTATAGCATGTCGAGTCTAGTGCCACTGAATGGGTGTTTGAGACAAACAGAGATTGAGAGGTTTATTCATGCTTGTCCAATCGTCGACGATCATATCCGCACTCCGGGGATTCTCATTTGTTTATCGACGGTTGGTCACGCCGGCTTAAGTTTCAACCATATGCCTGCGATCTGGGGACTTGGAATTGACGTTAATACTCTGACTCGCGCTCTGGGAGTTTGGAGTTGATATTTATGCTCCGACTCGCGCTCTGGGAGTTCGGAGTTGAGGTTTATACTCTGCTTCGCACTCTGGGAATACGGAGTTGATGTTTATACTCCGACTCGTGCTCTGGGAGTTCGTAGTTGATGTTTATACTCCGGTTCGCACTCTGGGAACTCGGAGTTGATGTTTATACTCCGACTCTCGCTATAGGAGTTCGGAGTTGATGTTTACACTCTGGTTCGCACTCTGGGAACTCGGAGTTGATGTTTATACTCCGACTCACGCTCTGGGAGTTCGGAGTTGATGTTTATATTCCGGTTCGCACTCTGGGAACTCGGAGTTGATGTTTATACTCCGACTCGCGCTCTGGAAGTTCAGAATTGATGTTTATACTCTGCTTCGCACTTTGGGAATACAGAATTGATGTTTATACTCCGACTTGCGCTCTGGGAGTTCGGAGTTGATGTTTATACTCCGGTTTCGCACTCTGGGAACTCGGAGTTGATGTTTATACTCTGACTCGTGCTCTGGAAAGAGTTGATGTTTATACTCCGCTTCGCACTCGGGGAATACGGAGTTGATGTTTATACTCCGACTCGCGCTCTCGGAGTTCGAAGTTGATGTTTATACTCCGGTTCACACTCTAGGAACTCGGAGTTGATGTTTATACTCCGCTTCGCACTCTGGGAATACGGAGTTGATGTTTATACTCCGACTCGCGACCTGGGAGTTCGGAGTTGATGTTTATACTCCGGTTCACACTCTGGGAACTCGGAGTTGATGTTTATACTCCGACTCGCGCTCTGGGAGTTCGGGGTTGAGGTTTATACTCCGCTTCGCACTCTGGGAATACAGAGTTGATGTTTATACTCCGACTCACGCTCTGGGAGTTCGGAGTTGATGTTTGTTAGGATTTGAGAGAGAGAGAGCGGTAACATTTGAGTTTTATTATTATTCAACTTAACAAAACAATCAGCAGATACTCCTCTTATATAATAGAAGAGAGTCTTCTATTTGAGGAAAGAAAAGATATGGGCCAACATAAATGGGCTTTGATAATAAGCCAAACATAAGAAGCCCGAACAAAATAAGAAAGACACACAAAGCAATGGAACACAAAGCAATGGAAAATACTACTCTAACACTCCCCCTCAAGTGGAGCATATAGATTTATCATGCTCAACTTGTCATTTAAAGCTTTAATTCTGGCCCCATCCAATGCCTTGGTAAGTATATCAGCGACTTGATTTCCAGTTCTAACAAAGCTTGTACATACAATCCCTGGTAAAATCTTTTCTCGTATAAAATGGCAATCAACTTCAATGTGTTTTGTTCTTTCATGGAATACAGGATTCGAGGCAATGTGTAAGGCTGCCTGATTGTCACAAAATAGTAAGGCTGGTTTCTGAACCTCTAGACCAATTTCAGACATAAGATGAAGTATCCACATAATTTCGCAAAGTCCTTTAGCCATAGCTCTGTACTCTGATTCTGCACTAGACCTTGCAACTATAATTTGTTTCTTACTTTTCCATGATATGAAATTTCCTCCAACATACACACAGAAACCAGATGTAGATTTCCTGTCTAATTTGGACCCTGCCCAGTCTGCATCCGAGAAGCATTCTACCCTAGTGTGTTCATGATTTGTATATAATATACCCAGACCTGCTGTCCCTTTAAGGTACCCTAGGATATGTTCAATTGCCTTCCAGTGATGAATACAAGGTGCAGACATAAATTGACTAACAATACTTACTGAATATGGGAGATCTGGCCTTGTGACAGTCAAATAGTTTAGTTTACCAACTAATCTTCTATATCTTTCTGGATCATTGAATGGTTCTCCATTTTCAGCTAGATTGTTATTGGGTATCATTGGAGTAGAATTTGGTTTGCATCCAAGCTTTCCTGTTTCAGTTAGGAGATCAAGCACATATTTCCTTTGTGATAGGAGAATTCCTTGTTTACTTCTTGCTACTTCTATACCAAGAAAGTATTTAAGTTTCCCAAATCTTTGGTATGAAATTGTGCTTGTATAAATGTTTTCAGAGACAAAATACCTTTGCTATCACTTCCAGTTATAATGATATCATCAACATAGACAACCAATAGAATGATTCCATTTTCAGTTGTCTTGTAAAATACAGAGTGGTCAAATTTGCTTTTATTTATACCAAAACCTTCTAAAGCTTGACTAAACTTTCCAAACCATGCCCGAGGAGATTGTTTTAGGCCATATAGTGTTTTCTTGAGTTTACATACCTTATTTTTCTCCCCCTTAACACTAAAACCTAGAGGCTGTGTCATGTAGATTTCCTCTTGAAGTTCTCCATGCAAAAAGGCATTTTTAATACCCAATTGGTGAATTCTCCAATCATGTGTAGCAGCTAGAGATATGAATAATCTAATTGAGGTAAGTTTAGCAACTGGACTAAAGGTTTCTAAATAATCCACCCCATATACTTGTGCATATCCTTTTGCCACAAGTCTAGCTTTAAATCTAGCAACTGACCCATCAGGATTGACTTTGATAGAGAATACCCACCTGCATCCAATTTCCTTCTTCCCTTTAGGTAGAACTGCTAAGTCCCATGTTTTATTCAGCTCCAAGGCATTTAGTTCTTCAATCATTGCCTCATGCCACTTTGGGTGTAAGATAGCCTCATTAACTGTCTTTGGGATAGAAATGGCATCAAGTGTTTTTATGAACAAACATGTGGTAGGTGGTAAATGATTATAAGTAACATAAGATGTAATAGGATATGTGCATTGGCGTCTCCCTTTTCTTAAAGCAATTGGAAGGTCTAGCTCTGGATTATGATAGAGTACTGACTCATGAATAGGTGGAAGGGGTGTAGTAGATTCATCATTATTTCCTGCTTCTTATGTACGTGTGTTTATAGAATAGATAAGAAATTCACTCTCTTCATCTGGATCAGACTCAGTTTGACTTGCTCTATTCTGAAAGTATGGTATATCTTCATGAAAAGTTACATCAATAGATACTAGGTATTTATCAAGACTTGGGCAATAGCACCTATATCCTTTTTGCAACCTTGAATAACCAACAAACACACACTTTAAGGATTTAGGGTCTAATTTAGACACTTGTGGTCGAACATCTCTAGCAAAACATGTGCATCTAAACAGTTTAGGTTTAACAGGGTAAATAGCTTTTTGTGGAAAGTGAACTTTGTATGGGATATCACCATTTAAAACACTTGATGGCATCCTATTAATTAAGAAACAAGCCGTGGCAATTGCATCAGCCCAAAAAACTTTTGGCATGTTCATTTGAAATAAAAGAGCTCTAGTGGTTTCTAACAAATGTCTATTCTTCCTCTCTGCTATTCCATTTTGAGATGGTGTGTCAACACATGAAGTTTCATGCATAATGCCATTAGCAGCCATAAAATTATGAAAAAGACTAGAAGTGTACTCCTTAGCATTATCACTTCTTAGCACTTTGATCTTAGCATTGAATTTTGTTTTTATTTCAACACGGAAATTACAGAAAATAGAGTATAGTTCAGATCTATTTTTCATAAGAAATAGCCAAGTTAGTCTAGAGTAATCATCTACAAAAGTAACAAAATATTTTAATCCTGGTTTAGATGTTACTGAAGATGGCCCCCAAATATCTGAATGAACAAGATCAAATGCAGCATTAGCTCTTTTATTTTCTCTTGGAGTTGAACTTTGACGGTGGTGTTTGGCAAACTGAGAAGAATCACACTCCAAAGACTTTATTGAATTAAACTGAGGACATAGAATTTTAAAATTCTGTAGGGAAGGATGACCAAGTTGGCAGTGAGACTTGAGAGCTTGATTAATATTGGTACATGCAATAGAAGTTGATGGCAAGCTATCAAACATGTATAGGCCCCCAAGTTCATAACCTCTACCAATAATCTTCTTGGTGGTTAAATCCTGAAACACACAATGATTAGGATAAAAAATAACACAACAGTCGAGTTTTCTTGTTATTTGATAGACAGAGATGAGGTTAGAACTAAGCTCTGGTGTATATAAAATAGAATTTAATTTCAGATAGGAGTTAAAGTTGATAGACCCTGATCCATGAACAGATGATAAGGATCCATCTGCTAATGTTATGCTCTGTGCTTTGTGGTTTGCATGAAATTCTGAGAGGAGCAGTGTGTTACCAGTCATATGGTCAGTGGCACCTGAATCTATGACCCATTTATTTGATTTGGCAACAGTTGAGATACTAGATGATTGATTGTTTAATTGCTTCTTCATATTATTTTGATATTCAGAGAATTTTGCATATTCTTCTCCAGAGATCAGCATAGACCCTTCTTCCTGAGTTCTTGCCACATTTGCTGCTGCTTGATTTTGCCCCTTGCCTTTATCAAAGTTTTCTGCTTGTTTCGTTCCTGTAATTTCCAGCATTGTTGGTACCTATGACCGTTTCTTTTACAAAAGGTACAAAAATTTGGGTTAACAGTTTGATTTTCAGGTTGGCCACTTCCTTTCTTAGTGTTGTATTGGTTAGGTCTCCACTGTGCATTATTCTGTGCATATCTTGGTTGTGCACTGCCTTGGCTAATAAGAGCACATGTATTTGGTGTGGTATTTTGTTCATTACTTGAATTGTCTGCTCTTAGTATTCGACTAAAAACTTCTTGCAATGAGGTAACATTAGATCCAGAAAGAACTTGTGCTTTTGCAGAATCAAAATCACTTGATAATCCCCCCAAAAAACTCATAATTGCCATTTGTTCTCGTTGTTGTTGCTGAACCTTCACATCTGTACTAATTGGTAGCAGCATGTTAAATTCTTCATATGTCTTTTTGAACTTCATAAAATAGTTCATCAGAGATAGGTCTTGTTTTTCAGATCGATAAAATGCCTTACAAACATCATACATCCTACTCAAGTTCCCTTTTCCAGACTACAAAAATTCGAGGTAATCCATTAATTCTTTTACAAAACTGCAATGATTCACTAGACTGATTACACAACCATCAATCGTATTCCTGATCTGAAGAAACAGTCGCGCATCATCCCTTAACCAGATTTGATCTTCCTTGTCATCAGAATTTTCCTTTGGTGGATCTCGAGAGAGGTGATCTTCCTTATCAATACTTCGAAGATATAATCGAATTGTTTTATTCCAATCAAAATAATTCGAGTCTCTCAATTTGTGTTCTGTGATCTTTGACATTACTGGCATAACATCCATGATAGCCTTATTCTCTGCCATAGCCTTAGAGTTTAGATCTGAATTGAAGAAGAGATAAAAGCGGAAAATGAAAACGGAATTTAGATCGGATCTGTATGCTCTGATACCATGTTAGGATTTGAGAGAGAGAGCGGTAACATTTGAGTTTTATTATTATTCAACTTAACAAAACAATCAGCAGATACTCCTCTTATATAATAGAAGAGAGTCTTCTATTTGAGGAAAGAAAAGATATGTGCCAACATAAATGGGCTTTGATAATAAGCCAAACATAAGAAGCCCGAACAAAATAAGAAAGACACACAAAGCAATGGAACACAAAGAAATGGAAAATACTACTCTAACAATGTTTATACTCCGCTTAGCTCTCCGTGCATAGTGATGGTCATATGAAGTATTTCAAGTAAATCACAGTTCTGGCTCGAAGAGGTTGCATTTTATTGCTAAAATAAGAAAGTATGGCAAAGTCAGTTTCCTTATTACAAGTTCTAATTTCGAAATGCATAAACAAATTGCAGAAAAGGAAAGTAAACTAAATGGATAAAGATAGCCTGTTAGGTGTAATAGCGGCGAAGGCTCTCGCTATTCCAAGCTCTTGGCAGGGTAAGACCGTCGATGGTCGATAACTTGAATGTGCCATCTCTGAACCTTCGTTCAATAACATACGGTCCTTCCCATGTCGGCTTCATATGCGAAGGAACCAGATAGATTTTTTTTAAGACGAGATCGCCTAGTTCGAAGGTTCGCGGACGGACCTTGGCGTTGTACAATCGGGCGACTCGACTTCGATGCGCAGCTGCCCTCAAATCAGCTTCTTCGCGCTTCTCATCTAGTAGACCGAGAGATTAAGCAATTAATATAGCATTTGTCTTTGGATCATAGTACGTCACACGATGAGAAGGTACTTCTAGCTCGACTGGAATAACGGCCTCTGAACCGTAAGAAAGAGAGAATGGAGTGTGGCCGGTCGCGGTCTTGTGGGTTGTTCGGTAAGCCCATAGAGCCATAGGAAGTTCATTGACCCACTTGCCCCTGACCTTTTCCAGACATTTTTTCAGGATGGATTTTATAACTTTATTAACTGCTTCGACCTGTCCGTTTGCCTAAGGGTGTGCAACTGCGGAGAATTTCTTTTGGATGTGAAATCGTTTGTAGAAATCTGGAATTCAGCACTGTCGAATTGGGTTCCGTTGTCCGTAATAATGGTGTGTGGGAGACCGAATCGACAGTTGATATTACGAACCAAAAATTTGATCACTTTCTTCGTTGTAATGGTAGCGAGAGCTTCGTCTTCAGCCCACTTTGTAAAGTAATCAACTGCGATGATGGCGTACTTCACACCACCTTTTGCTAGAGGTAGAGCACCGATGATGTCAATGCCCCACATTGCGAACGACCATGGGATGACCATCTGCGTTATCTCGGTAGGAGGAGCGCTAGGAATTCAGGCATATTTTTGGCACCTATCACATTTCTTTGCATAGTCCAACGCATCACGATTCACGGTAGGCCAGTAATATCCATAGCGAAGTATTTTCTTGGCAAGTGCTTGCCCCCTGGTGTGATCACCCCATTCTCCCTCGTGCACATCACGCAATACTTGTTTAATTTCATCGTGAGCGATACACCGGAGTAGGGGAACTGAGTACCCCCTTCTGTACATGAGTCCATTCTGGATGGTAAATCTTGAGGCCTTCTGAAGGACTTGTCTCTTTTCACTCCCGCGCTCCGGCAGGGTTCTGTGCTCAATGTAATTTCTGAGTGGGGTCATCCATGAATCCTTTTCGGGAACGGTTTCGCATACTCGGTTTATTTCTGTCCGGTCGACACTTGGGGAAGATAGCGTTTCTACGGGAATGAGTCCCATTTGCTGAGCTTCACCTATGCTGGCTAGCTTTGCCAATGAATCGGCCTTTTGGTTACGCTCCCGAGGTATACAATAGATGACGTAGTAATCGAACTGATTCAGTGCTTCCTGAACTCGAGCAAAGTAAGCAGCCAACCTTCGATCTCTTGCCTAATACTCTCCCCGTACTTGACACACAACCAATTGTGAATCACAATAAATTTCCACAGCGATAATTTTCAGATCTCTGGCGAGTTTAAAGCCAGCTAAGAGGGCTTTGTATTCAGCTTCATTATTGGTTGCATGAAAGTCAAACTTCAAAGCGTAGCATATAGATCAACCTTCGGGGGTTTCGAGCACAACACCAGTGCCTGAACAGCTGTCGTTCGATGCATCATCAGTATACGGCTTCTAGACATATTCGGGGGATTTACTGGTTTTGGGCAAATCCCCTGGAACGGTGAATTCAGCTATAAAATCAGCGAGGAATTGTCCTTGGATTGCTCGTCTTGGAGTGTAAGTAACATCAAACTGACTCAGTTCAATGTTCAACTTGATTAGCCTACCAGACGTCTCAGGCCGCGAAAGGACCTGCCGTAACGGCTGGTCGGTGTAAACAACTATGGGATGTGCTTGGAAATACGGTCGGAGTTTTCTTGATGCAATTACAAGGCAATAAGCCAACTTTTCTAGCTTTGGATAGTTCCTTTCAGCCCCAGTCAATCGTTTGCTGACGTAGTACACTGGCTTCTGTATCCCGTCTTCTTCTCAAACCAAGGCAGTGCTGATAGCGTTTTCTGATATCGCCAAGTATGCATACAACTTCTCATGATCAATAGGCTTTGATAGTATTGGCAGTGTGGATAGATGTTGAACTAGTGCTTGGAAAGCGCCCTCACACTCCGTGGTCCATTCAAAGTTTCGTTTCCCTTTTCGAATCAGATCGAAGAAGGGAATGCATTTGTCAATGGACTTTGAAATGAACCTGCTCAATGCTACTACCTTTCCATTGAGACTCTGTACTTGCTTTATAGTCTTGGGAGTTTCAAGATTTATGATTGCCCAAATCTTTTTAGGATTGGCTTCGATTCCCCGGGCGTTAACGATGAACCCAAGGAACTTTCCGGATGCAACTCCAAAGTGACATTTCAGTGGGTTGAGCTTCATCTTGTATTCCCAAAGTATGTTGAACATAGTTTCCAGGTCTTTAACATGCTTGGTGGAGAGTCGCGACTTCACAAGCATGTCGTCTACATATACTTCCATTGTTTTCCCGATTTGATTAGCAAACATCCGATTGACCATTCGTTGATAAGTAACCCCGGCATTCTTGAGTCCGAATGGCATAACCTTGTAACAATAAAGTACCAGATTGGTTACGAAGCTGGTATGTTCTTGATCTGGTAAATGCATTAGTATCTGATTGTAGCCTGAATACGCGTCCATAAAGGATAAGAGTTCATGCCCAGCCGTCGAATCTACTAGCTAATCAATTCTGGAAAGCGGGAAGCTGTCTTTGGGACACGCTTTATTCAGATCGGAATAATCGACACATGTTCTCCACTTTTCGGCTTTTGGACGAGCATGGGATTCGACACCCATTCAGGATATAGCGCATCTCGAATGAATCCGTTCGCTTCAAGCTTTTCTACTTCTTCTTTAAGGGCGGCAGATCTCTCTGGATCCATAACGCGCCTTTTTTGTTTGACCGGACATGCCGCGGGTCAATGTTTAGAGTGTGGCTCGCGATGTCCGATGAGATCCCACACATATCAGAATGTGTCCAGGCAAATACATCAAGGTTTGCCCACAGAAATTCAACCAATTCCTCCTGAGCTTGCTGGCTTAGCTGAGATCCAATCTTCATCATTTTCGAATCATCGTCACTGTCAACTGGGACATCAATCGTTAGTTCGGCCGGTGATGCTTGATTTTCTTTAGATTCTCCTTCGTCTTCAGTTTCTCTTGGATCAAGATCCTTGAGTAATTGGCTGGGGTGCCCAGGCCTATGCCCGGGTGTTAATTGTCAATTATTGGCGAAACAGACGTAGAGAGATTCCTCTACGCCCTTTCCTTTCTCCTTTCGCTGCACCTCCCGCAGCTCAGCAACATAACAGGCTCTGGCAGTAGCCTGATCTCCTTGAATGATTCCTATTCCATGATCAGTGGGAAACTTTAAAGTCAAACACCACGGGGCAATGGCTACCCTAAATTCAGCGAGGGCCGGTCAGCCCAAGAAAGCATTGTAAGGGGA
Source organism: Allium fistulosum (assembly GCA_030737815.1). Lineage (NCBI taxonomy): Eukaryota > Viridiplantae > Streptophyta > Magnoliopsida > Asparagales > Amaryllidaceae > Allium > Allium fistulosum. The sequence goes on from CM060901.1 coordinate 1,379,485,215, forward strand.
GTCTATGTCTAAAACAATGAACTGCAACATCCGTACTCTCCGACGTTCTCCAACTCCCAACTCTACTGGTAGTTCCTCCATTCCAGTGGGTATAGTGGCACTTTCGTTGAAACCATAGACTCGAGATTGACAAGGCTTCAAGTCCGTGGCTTTCATCTTCATTTGATCATAAGCTCGCTTGAACAAAATATTCATAGAGCTTCCACTGTCAACTAAGATCCTTTTCATCCAAGCGGGACCTACTTGTGCTGAGATGACCAGTGGATCGATAGTGGGAGCTTCGACTTTATCAGCGTCTCTGTTCCTGAATACGATGTCATCCGTCATCGTTTTCTGTTGCTTGGCCGGAGCCCCTTCATCAAAACTACCACAACACTCGAAGTATGCATGCTTGATAGAACTGGCATACGACTCCATTTCCTTCCAGCTTCGATCTGCTGGATGAGGACCACCATGTATTGTATTGATAACCAACCTCCCGTCTGTACGAACGGGTTCCTCCTGTCTTTCCTGATTTGGCGCACGATTCTGATTTGATGGGCCCGCACCACCGGATTGCGGCGCCCGCACATACTGATCCAACTTCCGCTCACGTATCAGTTTTTCAATGAGGTCTTGTAAGTGACAACACTCATTGGTGTTGTGGCCGTAACTGTCATGGAATCTACAGAATTTTCCTGTTTGGATTTGCCTCTCAGTTGGCGGTTTTGGGGCAGACTTCTTGTATTGCATGGTATTGCAGGTCTGCAAATACACATTTTCCAATGACGTGTTCAATGGAGTATAATTATCGTACATGGAAGCTCTACGCCATGGTCCACGATCCTGATCGCGTTTTTTCTTCTGATTTCTATTGTCCCTCTGCTGATTCTGTTTATTTTGGACGTTCAACTGAATTTTTCCAGAACTATCTCCGGACTATTTAACAGCGACGTTACTTTGGATACCTTCGATGTTGGGCCCTGCATCATCCTGCTTCCTAGACTGTTTTGCATCCTCCCTTCTCAGGAATTGGGCTGCCTTGGAATAGAAACGGTCCAATGACGCAGGTGGTTTTCCAGCTAACCAATTTCCGAACTCGGAATCAGCATCAATCCCCTTAGTCAGTGCCATCAGGATAGAGTTATCATTGGGATTGCTTATTTCTGTACACGCGGCATGGAATCGCTCCAAGTAACGTCTAAGTGTTTCTCTGGGAGCTTGTGTAACACTAGACAGAGTGTTAACGTCTTTAGGCCTCGCTACGTGCATACGGAATTGTTCGGCAAACTTGGTGGCCATCTGGTCAAAGTTAGAGATGGATCGCGATGGCAAACGAGTGAACCACATGGTAGCGATGCCCCCTAGGGAAATGGGGAAACTATGGCACTTTACTACGTCATCAGTTCTAGCAGCATTCATCAGCCATTTGTATTTTAGGACGTGTTGATTGGGATCAGAACTTCCTTCATAAACTGGCAAAGCTAGCATCCTGAAGTGCCGAGGTGGTTCAGCATATAAAACGTCATCGGTGAAAGGGGTATGACTCTGGGATATTCCCCAATCATCATTAGAGAGACCATGACTTTCACGGATCATTTGGCGGATCATCGCTGGTATATCCGGCGTTCGGATACTTGGAGCCTGTTGTGCCAAGGTGTGGTTGAGTTCCACAACGCGAGTCTGGACCGGACGCGGTCGACGGTCCATGCCTCGCCTCCTTGGTTCAACATCCTCAGGGACATAGGGCTCAGGAGTCTGCTCTCGTTAGTTACATTGAGGATCAGCTTGGTTTCTAGCATCACCTCCCCGTCCGGCACAGGTGGCAGTAACAATGTTGCCGATAACATGGTAAGGAGCAGCTCCTCCTCGAGTTGAAGGTTCTGTACGGAGACTAGCGGATGGTCCAGCTCTAGGTTGCCCAAGGTTCGAAGCAGGTTGGTGTCCCGTGGTTGGGTGTAGCTTACACCTAGCTGTGGACGTGTGGATCTGGTTTGGCCATTGGAGGAGGCTGAACTTTCTGTGGAAGATTAAGAACCTTGGTCTCTTCGGAATCTTCTTCGCCTTTGGCGATTTAGATGGTTAGTCAACTCTATGTTGGCGCGCAGTTGTTCATTAGCTGCTGTCGACTTTGGGTCAACTCTTGAAGCAATGTCTGGAATTCTTGTCTAGTGATTGGACCTGACGGATTTGAAGGTCCTACAGCAATTTGGTTGGATGGAGGTGATTGCATGGGATTTTGTCGGTCTCGCGCTCCTTGATCAGCAGCTGTCGAAGTGGTACGTGTGCTCACCATAATGAATTGGTGAAGTCCTTTCCTAGATCTGATTGCAAATCTTAATAGAATGGAAGGGCTTCAAAGTTCTAGATCTGGATCTTCTTCTTAGATTTATGCAATCCAATATAGATAGGAGATCCAAAGAGCAGGAGAAAAATTGGGTTGTTCTCAGTGAAAGCACCAAAGTGTTTGTACCAGAATTGGGCACAACACTCTTCGGAAGTATTTGAAGAGATAAAGTGAAGAAATTAAATGGAAAAAGAGGAATTATCTAACAAAAACTCCAAAGTTCAGAAATGAGAATAATTAAAATGCAGGGAGACACAAGAATTTAGAGTGGTTCGGCGTATTGCCTACGTCCACTATGAAGTAGTTTGCTTTATTGATCTTTCTTTGATGTTTACAATTGATTTCAGCAAATTACAGCTAGTAACAATGATTTGCAGCAATGAAATTTGTTGGTAGCAGCAGCAATGGAGTTTAGATCTGGATCTGGCGGAGTCCGGGCGTTGGAGATCTCAAAGAAGAATAAGAACCCATTTTTTGTTGGCTTTGGGGGTCTATTTATAGGTGTAGGAGGCTGATATTTCACTCAGATCTTGGGAGACCCTCTCGGGCACGTGACCAGGCCCGCGCGCCCAAGCCTGGGAAGTTTTGGTCCGATCCGTGATCGATACGAACAGATTTCGTATCTATCAAGATTTCATCCAATGGAGTCAAAATTTGGCGTGGACATTCCTTAGCATGCACGTAGTCTTCTGTGAAAATTTCATAGCATTTGGACTTGTAGATTAGGAGATATGATCGATACGAAATGGGATTCTCGTGGCTGTTTGGTTCGACTCGCTCTTGTTTTGACTCGCTTCCGTTCGACTCGGTGACGTGGCGCTTGAGTCTTTGGATCACTCTACCTTTGATGCTGCCTCAAGCGAGTCGAAATGTACATCGGTTGAGCGAGTCGAAGTGTGCCCAGATCAAGCGAGTCGAAGCGTGCACTGGTTGAGCGAGTCGAAGTGGAGCGTCCTGAGGGATTCGAACAAAGGCTCCGTGATGGACACGAAGTGGAGCGAGTCGAAGGAGTCATTTCTGGTGGTTGCGGAGCGAGTCGAAGGAGTCACTTCTGGTGGTTGCGGAGTGAGTCGAAGGAGTCACTTCTGAGGGATGCGAAGCGAGTTGAAGGAGTCACTTCTGAGGGATGCGAAGTGAGTCGAAGGGAGTGAGTCGAAGGGAGCGAGTCGAAAGGAGCGAGTCGACCAGTGATTGGTTTTCATCCAATTTTGTATCGTTCATAACTTGAGCATACGAACTCGGATTGACTTGGGATTTGGAACATTGACTCTCATGGCTTAGCTCGTCATACCCTACCAATTTTGGCTCGATCCGGACTCGGGCAAAATTCATCGATATCCATAGTGAGCCTGTGTATAAATGATCTCTAGGATGGGCCGTCATTGGTTACTAGTCAATTCCTTGGTGTCACGGCCTTGCCAAAAAGCGGGATAACAACATCCATCAAAGCCTCTGCGACACAGAATGTCTTCTCAAATTTCTAGGCCTGAAACTCATCGCCAGAGAGCTGAAACTATGGCTCCCATAATTGCAGAGCAGGTCATAACTGAGCCCACGGGGGAAGGTGCAATAAAGATTGCCCAACTTAAGAAAGATTTCCCGAACATTTGCTTTGACGGCTACATCTTCCCCCCTCACTTGAAGAGAATCCCTTCGGAAGCTGAAAATACAATGCATGATTACATTTATGACATTTATGCCCAATATAGAGAGTGGGTGAAGGCCGCAGAAAAAGCTTCGAAGGTGGCCTTTGAGCGGGCTAAAGCAATTGAAAAGATGGAGTCTGAACTTGCACAAAGGGACCGAATCATCCAAGTGTTTAATACCGAGGCCGAGTTTTCTCGAAAATCTAAAATTGAAGCCACCAAAAAAGCTGATGAAGCGAATGTGGCGATGGAGAGATTGAGGCACACACATGTTGCCTTGGTGGAAGAGATGGGCCACCGAAATACTACTGTCATAGCCGAACGGGATGCAGCGATTAAGGAACTTAATGAGCTTAAAGCCAAATTCTCTAACATTACCAAGGAAAGGGACGACGAGAACAACGCAGCCCAGGAGGCGTGCGAACAGGCTGTCTTGCTTCAGGGTGAACGGGATGCGGCCGTGGCTAAGGTCCGTGAGGTGGAGACCAAGGTTGAGGAGGAGGTGAAATCGGCTGAGTCTAGGCTAGAAGCCCATATTGAAGATCTTCTTGTCATTTACAACGCTAATGTGTTGAGGCACAGAGGTCTAGCCTGGCTCGATGACTACCCGACACATCTACACAATGCCTGGGGCCAATTGGTTGAGGAGGAGAAGGCGGTGCATCTGGGTGAGTTAGTCGATGAGTTTGATCTCAAGAATCGCATTGTGAATGAAGATGAAAGGAAGATTCTCCGCGAGTCAATGATTTCTTATGAGAAGGAGAGACTCGGTGCCTAGCACTTAGAAGTGGGAGAAGGCTCAGGGGTTGATCACCGCGATGCAAGTCTTGAAATTCCTGTGTCAACCCAGCCTGAACCCGTGCCTGCGGTTGATCCCCAAGATGTTCCTACCTACAATCCGGATCAGCCGCAAATGTCTCCGGCTATAGAGCAAGTTGCTGAAGTTGTTCAGCGATCTACAAGCCAAACTGAGGAAGGTACTCTGAACATTCTATATGTCTGTCTTATGTCGGAATCGTCACTCGAATTAAGTACTAACAGTTCTCTTATTTTTGTCCAGTGATTGATGTTGCACCGATCGTGCCTCCTGTTACTCAAGAATCACATCATATGAAGGAGGCAATAATAACTGAAGCCACCACCATAACGACAACGGCTTCGACAGACGGAATGCAAGGGTGCACTCTAGTTTTTGATGAACAGATGATGGAGGAACTACTCGGTCATTACAGCGACCCTTTTGCGGACCTGCCATTTGTTATGGGCGGAAGCGCCCCTGCTATAGGCTCTTCAATGCTAACCACTGATGCTCCTAGTGAGGCCCAAGCGATTAATGAAGAGGAAATATTGGCCGAAATTGACGCTGAGATGGAAGCAGCGGCTCGTGGTGGCAGTTTTGGAGGTGGGATGGTGACACCTGGTCCAGCTCCGCTTAGAATGATATCACCTGGTGGTACAGCCACTGACACTACTCTGTTCATTCTGCCTCCCACAATTGATCCTGTTCCTCCGACTCCGCCCACAGGAAGTATCCCTATTCATTCAATCTCGAAGGAGGGCGTCGAGATCATGCCCCCGCCTGCAGACCGACCATTGAAAAGTAAAGGCTCAAAGAGGAAAGTTAGTGATGGCTCCGGCGGATCTACACCGAAAAGGAAGCCAAAGAAGAAAAAAGAGTAGACGTGCTTCTTCAGTTCATTCTTAGTAGATAGATAAGGATTTATTTTTGGTTTTCCTTTCGTAGGCCGTGTATAGATGCGGGTTCAGCCCCTGCTAGTAGGAATTTTTTGGAATAAACTTGTACATAAATTTCTTTCACAAACAATAGAAATGAAACTCTTCTTTTTTGGCTTCTTCTCAGTCATTGTGTATTTGCTTAAGTGTTTCAATATTTGAAGTGCACTTGTGAAGTTTCAACTTTCGAGTCAAGTTTGTTTTTATTCGCCAGGTCCGGAAATTGTGGACACGGTTCATGACCTGGAAGTGAGTTGAATTTTGATGTCGTACTACTTCAGTCAATGGTCGACACTTATGTTCTTCCCCCCAGTCTTGGGGATGAGTAGTAGAACATCAGCCAGCAATTGCATCTCATTTATAACATGTTGAGTCTAGTGCCACTGAATGAATGTCTGAGACAAGCGGAGATTGAGTGGTTCAACCACACTCGTTTGATTGTCGATGATCACATCCGCACTCTGTGGATTTTCATTTTTTACTGGCGGTTGGTTACGCCGTTTTAAGTTTTAATTATCTGTCCGTGCTTTGTGGACTTGGAGTCGACATTTATACTACGACTCGCACTTTAGGAGTTTGAAGTTGGTGTTTATACTCCAATTCGCACTCTGGGAATCCAGAGTCGATGTTTATACTCCAATTCGCACTCTAGAAATTTGGAGTTAAGGTTTATACTCCATTTCGCACTCTGGGAATTCGAAGTTGGTTGATGTTTATACTCCGTTTCGCACTCTGGGAATCTGGATTTGAAGTTTATACTCCGTTTCGCACTCTGGGAATGTGGAGTTGGTTGATGTTTATACTCTGTTTCGCACTCTGGGAATCCGAAGTTGATGTTTATACTCCAATACGCACTCTGGGAATTTGGAGTTGAAGTTTATACTCCGTTTCGCACTTTGGGAATTCGGAGTTGGTAAATAGACAGTCAATCACATCTGTTGCATGTTTTTTGGATTTCGCTCGCACTCCGGGAACGAAAGGTGTATCAGGATCGTGGATGGTCGGATCACATCCACCCCGAGTTAACAAGTGAGGTTGTTAGATGGACGGGTCCACCCTCCTCAAACTTGGTTCAGATACGGACGAAGTCGTTAGGTGGACGGATCCACCCTCTTCGAAGACGTATTTGTAAGTTTATACTCCAGTTCTCGCTCTGGGAATCTGGAGTTAAGTGAAGGTTTGTCGTATATCAATCCTTTTTTGACTTTGATGTGATAGCTTGTCCCCGAGCTCGGGTTTCACTTAGCGAGTGACCTGTTGCATCACAGTCACTCCCTATTTGAATAAATCCCACTGTATGGTGGAACTTAGCTCTCCGTGCATGGTGATGATCATATGAAGTATTTCAAGTAAATCACATCTCTGGCTCGAAGAGATTGCATTTTATTGCTATTATGTGTAGTAGCGACGAAAACTCTCGTTGTTCCAGGCTCTTGGTAGAGTAAGATCGTCAACGGTCGATAATTTGAATGTGCCATCTTTGAGCTTTCGTTCAATAACATACGGCCCTTTGCCATGTTGGATTCATATGCGAAGGAACCAAATAGATTCTTTTCAGGACGATATCGCTGAGTTCAAAGGTTCGCGGGCAGACCTTGGTGTTGTACAATTGAGCGACTCGACTTCGATACGCGGCTGCCCTCAAATCAGCCTCTTCACGTTTCTCATCTAGTAAATCGAGAGATTCGGTGTTTGTACCAAAATTGGGCACAACACTCTTCGAAAGTCTTTGAAGAGATAAAGTGAAGAAATTAAATGGAAAAAGAGGAATTATCTAACAAAAACTCCAAATTTCAGAAATGAGAATAATTAAAGTGCAAGGAGACACAAGAATTTAGAGTGGTTCGGCGTATAGCCTACGTCCACTATGAAGTAGTTTGCTTTATTGATCTTTCTTTTGTGTTCACAAGTGAATTCAATGATTTACAGCAGTCAATTATGATTTGCAGCAATGAATTTCGTTGGTAACAGCAGCAATTGAGTTCAGATCTGGATCTGGCGGAGTCCGGGCATTGGAGATCTCAAAGAGGATGAAGAACCCCTTTTTTGTTGGCTTTGGGGGTCTATTTATAGGTGTAGGAGGCTGATATTTCGCTCAGATCTCGGGAGACCCTCTCTGGCACGTGGCCAGGCCCACACGCCCAAGCCCGTGAAGTTTCGGTCCGATCCGTGATCGACACGAACAGATTTCGACTCGCTCAAGATTTCGTCCAATGGAGTCGAAATTTGGCATGGACATTCTTTAGCATGCACGTAGTCTTCTGTGAAAATTTCATAGCATTTGGACTTGTAGATTGGGAGATATGATCGATACGAAACAGAGTTTTCAGTAGGCTATTTCCTTCGACTCGCTCCTGTTTCGAATCGCTTCCCTTCGACTCGATGACGTGGCGCTTCCTGGATCGCTCCGCCTTTGACGCTGCTTTGAGCGAGTCGAAGCGCACACTGATTTGAGCGAGTCAAAGTGTACAATTGTTGATCGAGTCGAAGTGCATGGTTCGATCGCTTCGAGTAGTGACTTTGCCAACCGGAGCGGAATTCGATGGAGTCGAATAGCTGTTTGAGAGGAGCGAGTCGAAGTTGATGGAGTTGACCAGTGGTTTGAGGTGAGCGAGTCGAAGAAGGTAGCTGAGCGAAGCGAGTCGAAATAGGTACTTCAGATGGCAGTGAAGCGAGTCGAACAGGAACGAGTTGAAGTTGGTATCTGAGGGAACCAGAGCGAGTCGAAGGAGCGAGTCGAATGGTATCTGATTTTCGTCCAATTTTGCATCCTTCATAACTTGAGCATACGAACTCGGATTGACTTGAGATTTTGAACGTTGGCTCCCATGGCTTAGCTTGTTATGTCCTACCAATTTTGGCTCGATCCGGACTCAGAAAAAATTCGCCGATATCCGTAGTGAGCCCGTGTATAACTGATTTCTAGGATGGGCCGTCATTGGTTATTAGTCAATTCCTTGGTGTTACGGCCTTGCCAAAAGGCGGGATAACATTTGCCCCCCAAAGTACGTCTTGTGGGAACATTACGTGCTTTGAAATACTACCATCTCTACTCTGAATAGTTATTGTCTTGTCGATGAAAGCTGTAATCTTTGACTGTTCTTCTTGATAATGTAAACTGTTGACTACTGTACCATATATTGTTGCAACTGATTGATGTATGTTAGTGGTTACCCATTTTCCGTTGTAATCTTTATTAGATGAATTTTTGATTTCTGAAAATCTGGAATATTGAATATTAGTCCGACATTCATGCATATATGTTAATCTGACTCCCGCTGACGTTTGTACGTTCCCGCTTGACGGTTGTTTTTGAATGTTCCTTCATAACGATCCTCTCCTGAATCGATGTGAAGGATTGAAACATCGAAAATAATTTTCATTGGATTTATGGATGCGAAGTAGACATGTCGAGTTGATGGAGTTGGCCTCTGGAAGCCATGGTTCGATGGATACGAAGTGCTCGTTCGACTCGATGATGGATGTGAATTGAGCGAGTCAAAACGGGGCGAGTCGAAATGAATTTCCCTGATGGCTGTGAACTAGGCAAGTCGAAGTGTGCCCATATCGAGCGAGTCGAAGTAAGCACTTGGTCGAGCGAGTCGAGGCAAAGCACTGGTCGAGCGAGTCGAAATGGGCTTCCCTGATGGCTGTAAACTGAGCGAGTCGAAATGGAGCGAGTCGAAATGCACTTCCTTGATGGATTCGAACTGCTCGTTTTGCTGCATCGAAGAGGGAGTCGAGGACAAGCGATATGAAGGGGTGCTCCGCATTAACACACTGAAGAGGGAGTCGAAGCACGTGTTCGACTGCACTGGAATTTGAATCGTTTATTTCCCTTGCTTTCGAGTCCATATAAATACCTCGTACTTAGCCTTTTTTCACTTTTTACCTTTCATCTTTATCTGCCTTGCTTTCGTGTCGCTCCAGAGCTTCTCAAAAGAAGAAAATTCGCCTTCGAATCGATTCCTATCTTCAACCATTTGAACCAACTGACAAACCTTAGGTAATCCATTGAATGAAACCATCACGTAAATGAGGAGACTTAATTCTTAACACCAAATCGATCGGAGTCGTGATCGATCAAAAGCTCTCTGGCCTTAGCTTCGTCTCGATGGAGTATGGGTTTCGAGATGATGAGGCAAAGGTCTTTGTATCGATCGATGGTGGAGTTTCGCGTCGAACCGAGTGCTTTGAAACCATGGATCGATACGAAGGGGTCACGCCTGATGGACTCGAAACGATGTCCCTGGATCGAGACGAAAAGGTTAGTTTTCGATCGAGTCGAAGTGTGTAGTCTCGAGAGCGAGTCGAACTGCACGGTCTCAGGAGCGATTCGAAATGCGTGTCTTGGGACCGAGTCGAATCCAATGGTCCTGGGGAGCGAGTCGAACTGTGTGGTCCTGGGGAGCGAGTCGAAACGCGTGGTCTTGGGACCGAGTCGAACTCGATGGCCTTGGGGAGCGAGTCGAACTTACAAGCCAACCCTCTGATTGAGTCTGACTAATATGCACACGATCATAGCTTATTGATGCGAACATGGCTTCTATGAGCGACACGATTTGAACATTACAAAATTTAAAACTTCCTGCACATTTGAACAGTTGACTCCGATGAGCTTCAAAATTGTATTACTGGACTTAACCGCTTCACCGCATATCCGATTGCCTATCGAAGCTCGTGACGGAACTGGGACTTATCAAAATGACACCAAACTTTAACTTGGAATGATAATTAATCAGCTAGACGGTACGGTTGTGACGGTCAGCGATGACGGTCCTTCCGACTGAATTCCGAAGTCTCGTCGTTTACACGCTTCCTTTAACCCTGTTGATCTTCTCAACTGATATACAGTATTGCACTGCACAATGCACTCACACACTTTACACTGGGGAATGCACGAGTGTTATTTGTTAGTTTAACAATGATTTTTTATAAGCTAGCTAGCCATGGACCCTTCAAGTTCTCAACAGTTGGAAATTCCAAGTTCTATTCCTCCAACCATAGAGATACCGGTTATCGAAGCCGAAGTCATAGGGCCAGCTTCGGACGAGCGTCTGGGGGCTCGGTTTATTCTCAATCCAATAGATTATGTGCCGTCGGGTATCTCCGAAGACATGTTAGGACGGATTTGCTTAAGGCATGGTTTGTCGCTTGACGACGTGCTACTTCCTGGGCCAACTGACAGGCCACACACTCCCCCGGAGGGGTTTACTGCTTTCAACCGTCACGCTTGCACAACGGGGACACTTCCTCCCTTCAATGAATATATAAGGGAGATGATCGTTTCTCGACATAGCTCCATCTCAGCTACATCCCAACGGGTATGCCTTATTGAACAACATCTTCGTTCTCTTTATGGAGATCCTCTTTCGACCGCCGAAGCCGATCAAGATCCGATATTTATTCAATGTCAAGAGCCGCGGAGACAACCCCTCTTTCACCTTCCTGGAAGCGATCAGGAGCTGCCACATTGTACAGGGCTCCTGGGGAAGGCTAAGTTATTATAAAACCGAATGGTTTTACGTTCGGTGCCTCCCGGATTTCCTGGGTGGCGAATAGATAGACGTAAGTGTTGCCACTCCTCTCTTGAATCATTGAGATACTAGTAACTGACTCAAAAACTGACATACTTCTCCTTTCCTATAGCCGCAATCTCTCGTCCTGATGGCGCGTACTTCAGAGAGCTTGTTCGGATTCTTCAAGCGTTTCCAGGCGAGGAGAGGCACATAGACTTAGTCCTGACCGACAGGAATCTGAGGGCTATCGGGCTGATAGAACGAAGACAGAGCATACATCTGGAAATGATACATAGAGTGACCCCGAAGAAATGCGTGAAGCGCAAAGCGCCCGCAGTTGTGATCACCGAAGAAGTTGATCCAGAAAGGACACCCACCGATACCGAGCTCCCAGCTGGGCCTTCTACCAATGTCCTGGACTCGGGTGGAAGAAGAAAAGGCAAGGCCGCTGCTCACAAACGCCCTAAATCTAAGAGATTTAAATCCATGGTCGTGTCTTTACCTTTCCAGGGGATCATAATTTCAGAGGCTCCTCCCCCGCAAGTGGAGAGTCCTTTTACACAGCTTGTTGACATTTCGATCCCGGATTTTGTGTCGTCTCCACATGACGCCGGGACGGAGGGGCTTGATAGTGCTTTTGAACTAAGCGGGTCGCTTGCTACGAGTGTGCCGACATTTCCGGTTGGAAGGGGGATTACACATGCTTACACTTCACTACACTACATGATTCACAACTGTACTTCATCCAACTTAGGAAGTTGCTAACTCTTTCTTCGCTTCTCATTTTCAGGTACTATGTCTGGAAGAGGATCAATGCTAGGTAGTCATCGCTCCACCCGAAATGCTTCTTCTTACTACGATTCCCGTAGGAGGGACTCTGATAGAGATCGCGATCGCGAGTACTCTAGTCAGGATAGGTATGGGCGTGATAGGGATAGAGAATACATGCAACGGTCTAGATCACGCTCTCCTCCTCCTAGGCTTCCATCTACACCTCCTGCTCATGTTCCACAACCGTCAGAGCCTCCTCGTCTCAGGCTTTCTTCTCACACTTCCAGATCTGAGACTCATCTTCAGAGAGTCAAGACTACATCTTCCATGGTTACAGAGCAGGTCCCCGCTGAACCCACTGGAGAAGGGGCCCTTAAGTTGGCTCAAATGAAGAAGGATTTTCCAAATATTTGCTTTGACGGTTATGTCTTCCCTCCCCACTTGAAGAGAATTCCATCAGGGGTAGAAGGCACGATGCATGATTATGTCCACGATATCTACAGGCAATACCGGGAGTGGGCAAAAGCTGCTGAAAAAGCTTCCAAAGTGGCCTTTGAGCGGGCCAAAGAGATCGAGAAGATGGAGACCGAGCTCGCAAAAAGGGATCGAATTATTTAGGTACTCTCTGCCGAGTCCGAGTCTTCTCGGAAATATGAGATCGAGGCCATTAATAAAGCTGATGAAGCAAAGGTGGCCATGGAGAGGTTGAGGCAGACGCATGTCGCCTTGGTGGAGGAGATGGGCCACCGAAATACTATGGTTATCACCGAGCGGGATGCGGCAGTCAAGGAACTGAACGAACTTAAGGCCAAATTCGCCGATATGGCCAAGGAAAAGGACGACGCGAACAACGCAGCCCAGGAGGCGTGCGAACAGGCTGTTCTACTTAGGGGTGAATGGGATGCGGCGGTGGCTAAAGTCCAAAAGGTTGAGACCGAGGTCGAGGAAAGGGTGAAGTTGGCCGAGTCCAGGCTAGAGGCCGACATTGAAGACCTCCTCGTTGTCTATAACGCTAACGTCCTGAGGCATAGGGGTTTGGCCTGGCTCGATGATTATTCGATGCATCTCCATAGTGCTTGGGGCCGACTGGTTGAGGAAGAGAAAGAGGCGCACTCGGGTGAGTCTGTGGATGAATTCGAGCTCGAGAATCATCTGTTAACTAATGACGAAAAGAAAATTCTCCATGATTCAATGATCTCTTATGAGAAGGAGAGGCTTGGCACCCACCACCTGGAAGTAGGAGAAGGCTCCGGGGTTGGACATCATGATGCAAGTCTTGATCTTTCAATGTCAACCCAGACTGAATCTTTGCCTACGGTTGATCCTCAAGTTGTTCCTGCCTATAATCCGGATCAGCCGCAGATGTCTCCGACTACACCGCAAGCGATTGAAGCCGCCCCGTCGCTTATAAGCCAAACTGAGGAAGGTACTCCTAACATTCCACACGTCTTTCATGAGTCGAAGTCTTCGATCGAGTTTAAGTTCTAACAATTCTTTTATTCTTTGTCCAGTGATTGACGTTGCGCCGCACATGCCTCCTGCTACTCAAGAACTATATCAGACACAAGAGGCTATCGTGACCGAAGCAACCACTGTGAGCACAACTGCCCCGATTGATGATATGCAGGGGAGTACAATGGCGTTTGATGAGAAACTGATGGATGAACTCTTTCGCTGTCACGGCGATCCCCCTACTGACTTGCCACCTGTTATGAGCGGAAATGATCCCGCTGCAAGCTCTTTAATGCTGACTGCTAATGCCCCCAGCGGGGCTCAAGCAGTAACCGAAGAGGAGATGTTTGCTCAGATTGACGCTGAACTGGCAGCAGCGGGTTATGGCGGCAACTTTGGAGGTGGGATGGCAGCATCGGGACCTGCCCCGCTCGGAATGATGTCTCCTGGTGGTTCTGTCTTTCTCACCAGCCTGCCCATTCCACCTTCTGTAATTGATCCCGTTCCTCCAACTCCGCCCGTACGGAGCATTCTTATTCACATGAGTTCGGAGGAGGACGTCGACATAATGCCCTCGTCTGAAGACCAACCGCCGAAAAGCAAAGGCTCGAAGAGGAAGACTGGCGATGGCTCCAGTGGGTCCACATCGAGGTGGAAGCTAAGGAAAAAGAAAGATTAGGCATGCTCTCCCGGTGTATTTTGATTTGCATTTTGTTAGCCGTGTATAGATGCGGGTTCGGCCCCTGCTAGTAGGAATTTTTTGGAAACTTGTATATGAACTTCTTCTATAATTGTTAGAAATGAAACTTTTCTTTTTTGACTTCTCTTTTGTCATTGCGTATTTGTCTAAGTGTTTCAGTGTCTGAGCCGCACTTGTGAAGTTTCAATTTCCGAATGAAGTTTGTTTCTGTTTGCCAAGTTCGGGCATTGTGGACATGGTTTGCGACCGGGAAACGAGTCGAATTTTGACGTCGCATTGCTTCAGTCGATGGTTGATGCTTAATTCTTGCCCCCAGTCTTGGTGGTATGTTGTAAAACATCAGTCAGCGATTGCCCTTTTTTCCTAGCATGCCGAGTCTAGTGCTACTGGATGGGCATTTAAGACAAACCGGGATTGAGCGGTATATTCGCGCTTGTCAGATCGTTGATGATCATATCCGCACTCCGGGGATCCTCATTTGTTTACTGGCGGTTGGTCACGCTGGCTTGAGTTTCAATCATATGCCCACTATCTAGGGACTTGGAATTGGCTTTTGTACTCTGACTCGCGCTCCGGGAGTCTGGAGTTGATAATTATATTTCGATCCATGCTTCGGGAACTTGAAGTTGGTGTTTAGGCTCCGTTCTACATTCTGGGAATCCGGAGTCGATGTATATGCTCCGACTTGTATTCTGGAAATTCAGAACTGATGTTTATACTCCGGCTTGCACTCTGGGTATACGGAGTTGAATGTTTATACTCCAACTCGCGCTCTGGGAGTTCGGAGTTGAATGTTTATACTCCGACTCGCGCTCTGGGAGTTCGGAGTTGAATGTTTATACTCCGCTTCGCACTCTGGGAATGCGAAGTTGAATGTTTATACTCCGACTCGCGCTCTGGGAGTTCGGAGTTGAATGTTTATACTCCGCTTCGCACTCTGGGAATATGGAGTTGAATGTTTATACTCCGACTCGCGCTCTGGGAGTTCGGAGTTGAATGTTTATACTCCGACTCGCGCTCTGGGAGTTTGGAGTTGAATGTTTATACTCCGCTTCACACTCTGGGAATACGGAGTTGAATGTTTATACTCCGACTCGCGCTCTGGGAGTTTGGAGTTGAATGTTTATACTCTGACTCGCGCTCTGGGAGTTCGGAGTTGAATGTTTATACTCCGACTTGCGCTCTGGGAGTTCGGAGTTGAATGTTTATACTCCGCTTCGCCCTCTGGGAATACGGAGTTGAATGTTTATACTCCGACTCGCGCTCTGGGAGTTCGGAGTTGAATGTTTATACTCCGCTTCGCACTCTGGGAATACATAGTTGATGTTTATACTCTACTTCGTACTCTGGGAATACGGAGTTGAATGTTTATACTCCGACTCGCGCTCTGGGAGTTCGGAGTTGATGAAGGATTGTCGTGTATCAATCCCTTTTTTAACTTTGATGTGATGGCTTGCCCCCGAGCTCGGGTTTCACTTAGGGAGTGATTGGTTGCACCACAGCCACTCTCTATTTGAATAAATCCCACCGTATGATGAGACTTAGCTCTCCGTGCATAGTGATGGTCTATGAAGTATTTCAAGTAAATCACAGCTCTGGCTCGAAGTGGTTGCATTTTATTGCTGAAATAAGAAAGTATGGCAAAGTTAGTTGCCTTATTATAAGTTCTAATTTTGAAATGCATAAACAAATTGCAGAAAAGGAAAGTAAACTAAATGGATAAAGATAGCCTGTCAGGTGTAATAGCAGCGAAGGCTCTCGCTATTCCAAGCTCTTGGCAGGGTAAGACCGTCGACGGTTGATAACTTGAATGTGCCATCTCCGAGCCTCCGTTCAATAACATACGGTCCTTCCCATGTCGGCTTCATATGTGAAGGAACCGGATAGATTCTTTTTAAGACGAGATTGCCAAGTTCGAAGGTTCGTGGACGGACCTTGGCGTTGTACAATCGGGCGACTCGACTTCGATACGCAGCAGCCCTCAAATCAGCCTCTTCACGCTTCTCATCCAGTAGGTCAAGAGATTCAGCAAGTAATATAGCATTTGTCTTTGGATCATAGTATGTCACACGATGAGAAGGTACCTCTAGCTCGACTGGAATAACGGCCTCTAAACCGTAAGAAAGAGAGAACGGAGTGCGGCCGGTCGTGGTCTTGTGGGTTGTTCGGTAAGCCCATAGGGCCATAGGAAGTTCATCAACCCACTTGCCCCCGACCTTTTCTAGTCGTTTCTTCAGGATGGACTTGATGACTTTATTAACTGCTTCGACCTGTCCGTTCGCTTGAGGGTGTGCAACTGCGGAGAATTTCTTTTGGATGTGAAATCGTTTGCAGAAATCTTTGAATTCAGCACTGTCGAATTGGGTTCCGTTGTCCGTGATTATGGTGTGTGGGAGACCGAATCGACATATGATGTTACGAATCACAAAGTTGATTACTTTCTTCGTTGTAATGGTAGCGAGAGCTTCGGCTTCAGCCCACTTCGTAAAGTAATCAATCGCGACGATGGCGTACTTCGCACCACCTTTTGCCAGAGGTAGAGCACCGATGATGTCGATGCCCCACATTGCGAACGGCCATGGGCTGACCATTTGCGTTATCTCAGTTGGAGGAGCCCTAGGGATTCGGGCGTATTTCTGGCACCTATCACATTTCTTTGCATAGTCCAACACATCGTGATTCACAGTAGGCCAGTAATATCTGTAGCGAAGTATTTTCTTGGCAAGTGCTTGCCCCCCGGTGTGATCGCCACATTCTCCCTCATGCACATCGCGTAACACTTGTTAAATTTCATCGTGAGCGATACGTCGGAGTAGGGGAACCGAGTACCCGCTTCTGTACATGAGTCCATTCTGGATGGTAAATCTTGATGCCTTTCGAAGGACTTGTCTCTTCTCACTCCTACGTTCTCGCAGGGTTCCATACTCAATGTAATTTCTGAGTGGAGTCATCCATGAATCCTTTTCGGGGATGGTTTCGCATACCTGGTTTATTTCCGCCCGGTCGATACTTGGGGAAGATAGCGTTTCTACAGGAACGAGTCACATTTGTTGAGCTTCGCCAGTGCTGGATAGCTTTGCCAATGAATCGACCTTTTGGTTGCGTTCTCGAGGTATACTGTAGATGGCGTAGTAATCGAAATGGTCTAGTACTTCCTTAACTCGAGTTAAGTAAGCTGCCAACCTTCGATCTCTTGCTTGATACTCTCCTCGTACCTGACACACAACTAATTGTGAATCACAATAAATTTCCACTGCGATAATTCTCAAATCTTTAGCAAGTTTCAAGCCAGCTAGGAGAGCTTCATACTCAGCTTCATTATTAGTTGCATGAAAATCGAACTTTAAGGCATAACATATGGATCGACCCTCGGGAGTTTCAAGCACAATACCAGCGCCTAAACACCGGTCGTTTGATGCTCCGTCGTTATAAAGTTTCCAGACGTATTCGGGGGATTCACTGGCTTCGGGCAAGTCCTCTGGGACGGTAAATTCAGCTATGAAATCGGCTAGGACTTGTCCTTGTATGGCCCGTCTCGGAGCGTAAGTAAGGTCAAACTGGCTCAGTTCGATGTTCCACTTGAGTAACCTACCAGACATCTCAGGCCGCGAAAGGACCTATCGTAACGGCTGGTCGGTGTAAACAATAATGGAATGTGCCTGAAAGTATGGTCAGAGTTTTCTTGATGTAATGAGAAGGCAGTAAGCCAACTTTTCCAGCTTTGGATAATTTCTTTCAGCCCCAGTCAATCGTTTGATGACATAGTATACTGGCCTCTATATCTTGTCTTCTTCTCGGATTAATGCAGCGCGGATAGCGTTTTCTGATATCGCCAAATATACGAACAACTTTTCATGATCGATAGGCTTTGACAGTATTGGTGGTGTGGATAGGTGTTGAACTAGTGCTTGGAAAGCGCCCTCGCATTTCGTAGTCCATTCAAAGTTTCGTTTCCCTTTTCGAATCAGATCGAAGAAGTGAATGCACTTGTTAGTGGACTTTGAGATGAACCTGCTCAATGCTGCTACCTTTCCATTGAGACTCTGGGCTTGTTTTATAGTTTTGGGAGTTTCAAGATTTATGATTGCCCAAATCTTTTCGGGATTGGCTTCGATTCCTTGGGCGTTAACGATGAACCCAAGGAACTTTCCAGATGCAACTCCAAAGTGGCATTTCAGTGGGTTGAGCTTCATCTTGTACTCCCGAAGTATGTTGAACATAGTTTCCAGGTCTTTTACATGGTCGGTGGAGAGTCGTAACTTCACAAGCATGTCATCTACATATACTTCCATTGTCTTCCCGATTTGATTAGCGAACATCCGATTGACCAACCGTTGATAAGTAGCCCAGGCGTTCTTGAGTCCGAACTGCATAACCTTGTAATAGTAAAGTCCCAGATTGGTTACGAAGCTGGTATTGTTCTTGATCGGGTAAATGCATCGGTATCTGATTGTAACCTGAATACGCGTGCATGAAGGATAAGAGTTCATGTCCAGCTGTCGAATCCACCAGCTGATCAATTCTAGGAAGCGGGAAACTATCTTTGGGGCATGCTTTATTCAGATCGGAATTGTCGACACATGTTCTCCACTTCCTGTTTGGCTTTCGGATGAGCACGGGATTTGTCACCCATTCAGGATATAGCGCATCTCGAATGAATCTGTTTGCTTCAAGCTTCTCTACTTCCTCTTTAAGGGCGGCAGATCTCTTTGGATCCATACCGCACCTTTTTTGTTTGACCGAGACATGCCGCGGGTCAATGTTCAGAGTGTGGCTTGCGATGTCCGGCGAGATCCCACACATATCAGAATGTGTCCAGGCAAATACGTCAAGATTTGCCCACAGAAATTCAACCAATTCCTCTTGAGTTTGCTGGCTTAGCTGAGATCCAATCTTTATTATTTTTGAATCATCGTTATTGTCAATTGGGACATCAATCGTCAGTTCGGCCAAGGATGCTTGACTTTCTTTAGATTCTCCTTCGTCTTCAGTTTCTCTCGGGTCAAGATCCTTGAGGAATTGGCTGGGGTTCCCGGGCCTGGGCGCTAATTGTCAATTATCGGCGAAACAGACGCAGAGAGATTCCTCTACGCCCTTTCCCTTCTCCTTCCGCTGCGCCTCCCGCAGCTCAGCCACATAACAGGCTCTGGTAGTGGCCTGATCTCCCTGAACGATTCCTATTCCATGATCAGTGGGAAATTTTAAAGTCAAACACCATGGGGAAATGGCTATTCTGAATTCAGCAAGGGCCGGTCGGCCCAAGAAAGCATTGTAAGGGGAGTATATGTCCAGAAAGATGAACTGCAACATCCGTACTTTCCGACGTTCTCCTACTCCCAACTCTACTGGCAGTTCCACCATCCCAGTGGGAATTGTGGCACTTCCGTTGAAACCATGGACTCGAGATTGACAAGGCTTCAAGTCTGCGGCTTCCATCTTCATTTGATTATAAGCTCGCTTGAACAAAATATTCACAGAGCTTCCACTGTCAACTAAGATCCTTTTTATCCAAGCGAGACCTACTTGTGCAAAGATGACCAGTGGGTCGATAGTGGGAGTTTCGATTTTATCTGCGTCTCTGCTTCTGAACACGATGTCATTCGTCATCATTTTCTATTGCTTGGCCGGAGCCCCCTCGTCAAAACTACTGCAACACTCGAAGTCCGCATGCTTGATAGAACTGGCATACGACTCCATTTCCTTCCAGCTTCGATCTGCTGGGTGAGGACCACCACTTATTGTAATGATGACCAACCTCCCGTCCGCACGAGCGGGTTCTTCCAGTCTTTCCTGGTTCAGTGCATGATTCAGATTTGATGGGCCCGCACCACCGGATTGCGGCGCCCGTACATATTGATCCAACTTCCGCTCTCGTATCAGTTTTTCAATGAGGTCTTGTAAGTGCCGACACTCATTGGTGTTATGGCCATAACTCTCATGGAATCTACAGAACTTTCCTGTTTGGATTTGTCTTTCAGTTGGTGGTTTCGGGGCAGGCTTCTTATACTGCATGGTATTGCAGGTCTGCAAATACACATTTTCCAACGACGTGTTCGATGGAGTGTAGTTTTCGTACATGGAAGCTCTACGCCGTGGTCCACGATCCTGATCGCGTTTTTTGTTCTGATTTCTATTGTCCCTCTGCTGATTCTGTTTATTTTGGACGTTCAACTGAATTTTTCCAGAACTATCCCCGGACTGTTTAACAGTGACGTTACTCTGGATACCTTCGATGTTGGGCCCTGCATCATCTTGCTTCCTAGACTTTTTCGCATCCTCCCTTCTCAGGAATTGGGCTGCCTTGGAATAGAAATGGTCCAATGACGCAGGTGGTTTCCTAGCTAACCAACTTCCGAACTCGGAATCAGCATCAATCCCCTTAGTCAGAGCCATTAGGATAGAGTTACCGTTGGGATTGCTTATTTCTGCACACGCAGCATGGAATCACTCCAAGTAACGTCTAAACGTTTCTCAGGGAACTTGCGTAACACTAGACAGAGTGTTAATGTCCTTCGGCCTCGCCACATGCATACAGAATTGTTCGACAAACTTGGTGGCCATCTGGTCAAAGTTAGAGATGGATCGCGGTGGCAAACCATATGGTAGCGATGCCCCTAGGGAAATGGGGAAACTACGGCACTTTACTGCGTCATCATCTCTAGCAGCATTCATCAGCCATTCGTATTTCAGGACATGTTGATTGGGGTCAGAACTCCCTTCATAAACTGGCAAAGCTGGCATCCTGAAGTGCTGAGGTGGTTCAGCATATAAAACATCATCGGTGAAAGGTGTATGACTTTGGGAGATTCCCCAGTCGTCATTAGAGAGACCTTGACTTTCATGGATCATTTGGTGGATCATCGCTGGTATATCTGTCGTTCGGGCACTTGGAGCATGTTGTGCTAAGGTGTGGTCAGGTTCCACAGCACGAGTCTGGACCGGACGCGGTCGACGGTCCATGCCTCGCCTCCTTGGTTCAACATCCACAGGGACATAAGGTTCAGGAGTCTGCTCTCGTTTGCTATGTTGAGGATCAGCTTGGTTCCTAGCATCACCTCCTCGTCCGGCAGTGGTGGTAGTAGCAATGTTGCCGGTAACATGATAAGGAGCAGCTCCTCCCTGGGTTGAAGGTTCTGTGCGGAGGCTAACGGATGGTCCAGCTCTAGGTTGCCCAAGTACCGAAGCAGGTTGGTGTCCCGTGGCCTGGGTGTAGCTTCCACCTAACCGTGGACGTGTGGATCTGGTTTGGCCATCGGAGGAGGCTGAAATTTCCGTGGAAGATTGATAACCTTGGTCTCTTCTAGATCTTCTTCGCCTTTGGCGATTTAGCTGGTTAGTCAACTTCGTGTTGGCGCGTAGTTGTTCCGTTGGTTGCTGTCGACTTTGGGTCAACTCCTGAAGAAATGTATGGAATTCCTGTCTAGTGATTGGACCTGACAGATCTGAAGATCCTGCAGCATTTTGGTTGGATGGAGGTGACTGCACGAGATTTTGTCGGTCCCGTGCTCCTTGATCAGCAGCTGTAGAGGTGGTACGTGTGCTCACCATAATGAATTGACGAAGTCCTTTCCTAGACCTGATTGCAAACCTGAATAGAATGGAAGGGCTTCAAAGTTCTAGATCTGGATCTTCTTCTTAGATTTATGCAATCCAATATAGATAGGAGATCCAAAGAGTGGGAGAAAAATTGGGATTTTCTCAATGAAAGCACCAAAGTGTTTGTACCAAAATTGGGCACAACACTCTTCGGAAGTCTTTGAAGAGATAAAGTGAAGAAATTAAATGGAAAAAGAGGAATTATCTAACAAAAACTCCAAATTTTAGAAATGAGAATAATTAAAGTGCAAGGAGACACAAGAATTTAGAGTGGTTCGGCGTATTTCCTACGTCCACTATGAAGTAGTTTGCTTTATTGATCTTTCTTTTGTGTTTACAAGTGAATTCAATGATTTACAGCAGTCAATTATGATTTGCAGCAATGAATTTCGTTGGTAACGGCAGCAATTGAGTTCAGATCTGGATCTAGCGGAGTCCGGGCGTTGGAGATCTCAAAGAGGAAGAAGAACCCCTTTTTGTTGGCTTTGGGGGTCTATTTATAGGTGTAGGAGGCTGATATTTCGCTTAGATCTCGGGAGACCCTCTCTGGCACGTGGCCAGGCCCGCACGCCCAAGCCCTTGAAGTTTCGATCTGATTCATGATCGACACGAACAGATTTTGACTCGCTCATGATTTCGTCCAATGGAGTCGAAATTTGGCGTGGACATTCTTTAGCATGCACGTAGTCTTCTGTGAAAATTTCATAGCATTTGGACGGGTAGATTGGGAGATATGATCGATACAAAACGGAGTTTTCAATAGGCTGTTTCCTTCGACTCGCTCCTGTTTCGAATCGCTTCCCTTCGACTCGATGACATGGCGCTTCCTGTATCGCTCCGCCTTTGACGCTGCTTTGAGCGAGTCAAAGCGCACACTGATTTGAGCAAGTTGAAGTGTACAATGGTTGATACAGTCGAAGTGCATGGTTCGATCGATTCGAGTCGTGACTTTGCCAACCGGAGCGGAATTCGATGGAGTCGAATAGCTGTTTGAGAGGAGCAAGTCGAAGTTGATGGAGTTGACCAGTGGTTTGAGGTGATCAAGTCGAAGAAGGTAGTTGAGCGAAGCAAGTCGAAATAGGTACTTCAGATGGCAGTGAAGCGAGTCGAACAGGAACGAGTCGAAGTTGGTATCTGAGGGAACCGGAGCGAGTCGAAGGAGCGAGTCGAACGATATCTGATTTTCATCCAATTTTGCATCCTTCATAACTTGAGCATACGAACTCGGATTGACTTGAGATTTTGAACGTTGGCTCCCATGGCTTAGCTTGTCATGTCCTACCAATTTTGGCTCGATCCGGACTCGGACAAAATTCGCCGATATCCGTAGTGAGCCCGTGTATAACTGATTTCTAGGATGGGTCGTCATTGGTTATTAGTCAATTCCTTGGTGTTACGGCCTTGCCAAAAGGCGGGATAACATTCGGCAAGTAATATAGCATTTATCTTCGGATCATAGTATGTTACATGATGAGAAGTTACTTCTAGCACGACTGGAATAACAGCTTCTGAACCATAAGAGAGAGAGAATGGAGTGTGACCGGTCGTGGACTTGTGGGTTGTTCGGTAAGCCCATAAAGCCATAGGAAGTTCATCGACCCATTTGCCCCTGACCTTTTCCAGTCTTTTTTTCAGAATGGACTTTATTTTATTGACTGCTTCGACATGTCCGTTCGCTTGAGGGTGTACAACTGCAGTGATTTTCTTTTGAATGTGAAACCATTTGCAGAAATCTTTAAATTCAACACTGTCGAATTGGGTTTCGTTATCAGTGATAATGATGTGTGGGAGACCGAATCGACAGATAATGTTGCGAACTACAAAGTTGATCACTTTTTTCATCGTTATGGTTGTAAGAGGTTCAGCTTCAGCCCACTTTGTAAAGTAATCAACTACGACGATTGCCTACTTCGCACCACCTTTTGCCAGAGGCAGAGAACCGATGATGTCGATGCCCTATGCTGCAAACGGCCATGGCCTGACCATTTGAGTTATCTCGGTAGGTGGGGATCTAGGAATTCGAGCATGATTTTGACATTTGTCACATTTCTTGGCATAATCCGACGCATCGCGATTTACAGTCGGCCAAAAATATCCATATCGAAGTACTTTCTTGGCAAGTGTTTGCCCCCCGGTTTGATCGCCCATTCTCCCTCGTGTACATCATATAATACTCGTTTAATTTCATCGTGAGCGATACACCGGAGTAAAGGAACAGAGTACCCTCTTCTGTACATGACTCCATTCTGGATGATGAATCGTGAAGCCTTCCGAAAGACTTGTCTTTTTTCACTCCTTCGCTCCGGCAGGATTCCATGCTCAAGGTAATTTCCGAATGGAGTCATCCACGACTCCTTATCGGGAACGGCTTCACATACCCAATATGTTTCTGCCCGGTCAATACTTGGGGAAGATAACGTCTCTACAGGAATGAGTCCCATTTGCTGCGCTTCACCTGTGCTGACTAACTTTTCCAATGAATCGGCCTTCTGATTGCATTCTCGAGGTATACAATAAATGGCGTAATAATCAAACTGATTCAGTATTTCTTGACCCCGAGCTATGTAAGCAGCCAGTCTTCGGTCTCTTGCTTGATATTCACCTCGAACTTGACATACTACTAATTGTGAATCACAATAGATTTCCACAACGATAATTCTCAAATCCCTAACAAGTTTCAATCCAGCTAAAAGGGCTTCATATTTAGCTTCATTATTGGTTGCATGAAAATCGAACTTTAAAGCATAACATATAGATCGGCCTTCGGGGGTTTCAAGTATAACCCCAGCGCCCGAGCACCGGTCGTTTGATGCACCATCAGTGTACAACTTCCAGACGTATTCGAGAGATTCATTGGTTTCGAGCAAGTCCTCTGGAATGGTAAATTCAGCTATGAAATCGGCTAGGACTTGTCCTTGAATGGCTCGCCTTGGAGCATAAGTAATATCGAACTGACTCAGTTCGATGTTCCACTTGAGTAACCTACCAGACGTCTCAGGCCGCATAAGGACCTGTCGTAACGGCTAGTCGGTGTAAACAATAATAGGATGGGCCTGGAAATATGGATGGAGCTTCCTTGATGCAATAACAAGACAATAAGCCAGCTTCTCTAGTTTCAGATAATTCCTTTCAGCTCCAGTCAACCGTTTGCTGATGTAATACACTGGCTTCTGTATCCTGTCTTCTTCCCGAATTAAGGCAGCGCTGATAGCGTTTTCTGATATCGCCAAGTAAATGTACAACTTCTCGTGATCAATAGGTTTTGATAGGATAGGTGGTGTGGACAGATGCTGAATTAATGCTTGGAAGGTGCCCTCACACTCCGTGGTCCATTCAAAGTTTCGTTTTCCTTTTCAGATCAGATCGAAGAAGGAAATGCATTTGTCAATGGACTTTGAGATGAACCTGCTCAGTGCTGCTACTTTCCCATTGAGACTCTGGACTTGCTTTATAGTTTTCAATATTTCAAGATTTCTGATTGCCTAGATCTTTTCAGGATTAGCTTCAATCCCTCGAGCATTGACGATAAACCCAAGGAATTTTCCGGATGCAACTCCAAAATGACATTTCAGTGGGTTGAGCTTCATTCTGTATTCTCGAAGTATGTTGAACATTGTTTCCAGGTCTTTAATATGGTTAGTGGAAAATCGTGACTTCACAAGCATGTCTTCTACATATACTTCCATGGTTTTCCCGATTTGATTGGCAAACATCTGATTGACCAATCGTTGATAAGTAGCCCCAGCATTCTTGAGTCCGAATGGCATAACTTTGTAACAATAAAGTCCCAGATTGGTTACGAAGTTGGTATGTTCCTGATTAGGTAAATGCATTGGTATCTGATTGTAGCCAGAATACGCATCCATGAAGGATAAGGGTTCATGTCCAGCTGTTGAGTCTACGAGCTGATCAATTCTGGGAAGAGGAAACTGCCTTTAGGACAGGCTTTATTCAGATCGGAGTAATCGACACATGTTCTCCATTTTTCGTTTGATTTTCGGACAAGCACGGGATTCGACACCCACTCAGGATATAGCGCATCTCGAATAAACCCATTCGTTTTAAGCTTCTCTACCTCTTCTTTAAGGGCGGTAGATCTCTCTAGATCCATACCACGCCTTTTCGGTTTGACCGGGACATGTCGCGGGTCAATATTCAAATTGTGGCTCGTGATGTCCAGCGAGATCCCACACATATTAGAATGCATCCAGGCAAATACGTCAAGATTCGCCCGTAGAAATTCAACCAATTCCTCTTGAGTCTGCTGGCTTAGCTGAGAGCCAATCTTTATCATCTTTGAATCATCATCATCGTAAATTGGGACATCGATCGTCAGTTCGGCCGGGGATGCTCGACTTTCTTTAGATTCTCCTTCATCTTTGGTTTCCCTTGGGTCAAGATCCCTTTGGAATTGGCTGGGGTGCCCGGGCCTAGGCCCAGGCATTAATTGTCAATTATCAACAAAGCGGACGCAGAGAGATTCCTATACGCCCTTTCCTTCTCCTTTCGCTGCGCCTCCCATAGCTCGGCAACGTAGCAGGCTCTCCCAGCAGCCTGATCTCCTTGAATGACTCCCACTCCATGATCAGTAGGAAACTTCAGAGTTAAGCACCATGGGGCAACGGCTGCCCTGAACTCAGCAAGGGCCGGTTGGCGCAAAAAGGCATTATACGGGGAGTCTATATCCAACACGACAAATTGCAGTATCCGGACTCTCCGGCGTTCTCCAACCCCCAACTCCACTGGTAGTTCCACTACTCCAGTGGGTATAGTAGCACTCCCATTGAAACCATGGATTCAAGATTGGCAGGGCTTTAAATCTTTAGCCTCCATCCTCATCTGATCGTAAGCTCGTCTAAACAGAATATTCACCGAGCTTCCACTGTCAACCAAAATCCTTTTCATCCAGGCTGGACCTACTTGAGCTGAGATGACCAGTGGATCGATAGTGGGGGCTTCGACTTTATCAGCATCTCTGTTTCTGAATACGATGTCATCAGTCATCGTCTTCTGTTGTTTGGCCGGAGCCCCTTCATCAAAACTACTACAACACTCGAAGCCCGCATACCAAATAGAGCTGGCGTACGACTCCATTTCCTTCCAGCTTCGGTTTGCTGGATGAGGACCACCACAAACAGTGTTTATCACTAACCTCCCGCCGGTACGAGCGGGTTCCTCCTGCCTTTCTGGGTTTGGCGCACGATTCTGATTCGACAGGCCCGCGCCTCCTGACTGCGGCGCCCGCACAAATTGATCCAACTTTCGTTCACGCATCAGTTTTTGGATGAGATCCTGTAAATGACGACACTCATTTGTATTATGGCCATAACTTTCATGGAATCTACAAAACTTCCCTGTTTGGATTTGTCTTTCCGCTGACGGCTTCGGGGCAGGTTTCTTGTATTGCATGGTATTACAGGTCTGCAGATACACATTTTCCAACGACGTATTCAATGGAGTATAATTGTCGAACATGGGATCTCTACGTCGTGGACCACGATATTGATCTCGTTTTTTACCTTGAATTCCACTGTCCCTTTGCTGATTCTGTTTGTTTTGTATATTCAACTGAACTTTTCCAGAACTGTCCCTGGATTTTTTAACTGCGATGTTATTTTGAATTCCTTCCATGCTGGGCCCTACATCATCCTACTTCCTAGACTATTTCGCATCCACCCTTCTCAAGAATTAGGCTGCCTTGGAATAGAAACAGTCCAATGACGCAGGTGGCTTCCCAACTAACCAATTTCCGAACTCGAAATCAGGATCAATCCTCTTAGTTAATGCCATCAGAATAAAGTTGTCATTGGGATTGCTTATTTCTACACATGCAGCATGAAATTGCTCCAAGTAACGTCTAAGTGTCTCTCCGGGAGCTTGAGTGACACTAGACAGAGTATTAACATCTTTAGGTCTCGATAGGTGCATACGGAATTGTTCAACAAACTTGGTGGCCATCTGGTCGAAATTAGAAATGGATCGTGGCGGCAAACGAGTAAACCACATAGTTGCAATGCCCCCTAAGGAAATGGGGAAACTACGACATTTAACTGCATCATCAGCTCTCGTAGCATTCATTAGCCATTCATACTTTAGGATGTGTTGATTGGGATCAGAATTTCCTTCATAGACTGGCAAAGTTGGCATCCTGAAGCGCCGAGGTGGTTCAACATATAATATGTCATCAGTGAAAGGGGTTAGACTCTAGGAAATCCCTCAGTCGTCATTAGTGAGACCCTGACTTTCACGGATCATTTGACGAATCATCGTCGGTATATCTGGCATCTTGATATTTGGAGCATGTTGTGCCAAGGTGTGGTCAGGTTCCACAATGTGAGGCTAGACCGGACGCGATCGACGGTCCGTGCCTCGCCTCCTTGGTTCAAGATTTTCAGGGACATAAGGTTCTGGAGTGTGTTCTCGTCGACGACGATGTGGATCAGCTTGATTTCTAGCATCAACTCCTTTTTCGGTAGTGGTGGTGGTAGCGAGGTTTCCTGTGACATGGTAAGGAGCGGTACCCCCTCGAGATGAGGGTCCGGTCTGATGATTGGTGGATGGTCCAGTCCTGGGTTGTCCAAGATTTAGGGCAGGTTGGTGTCCCGTGGCCTGGGTGTAGCCTACGTCCAGCCGCGGGCGTGTAGATCGGTGATGATCATCAAATGAGGCTAAACTCTCCGTTGAAGAATAAGAAGCTTGATCTCTTCTGGATCTTCTGCGCCTTCGGCAATTAGGCTGGTTGGTCAACTCTGTGTTGGCGCACAGTTGTTCAGTAAGTTGTTGCCAACTCTGGGTCAACTCTTGAAGCAGCATCTATAACTCTTGTTTGGTGATCGGGCCTGATGGATCTGAAGGTCCGGCGGCATCTTGGTTGGATGGAGGCAATTGTACAGGATTCTGTCTATCCCGTCCTTCCTGATCGAAAGCTGTAGAAGCAGTTTGTGTGCTCACCATGATGAATTGACGAAGTCCTTTCCTAGATCTGATGCAAATCTGAATAGGATGGAAGGGCTTTTAGGCTTGAGATCTGGATCTTATTCTTGGATTTATGCAATCCGGTATCGATAGCAGATCCGAAGAGCAGGAGAAAAACTAGGTTTTTTCTCAGTGAAAGCACCAAAGTGTTTATACCAAAATTGGGCACAACACTCTTCGGAAGAGTTTGAAGAGATAAAAATGAAGAAATTAAATGGAAAAGGAGGATTATCTAACAAACACTTCAAAAACAGATATGTAAATGCACAGAAACACAGGAATTTAGAGTGATTCGGCGTATTGCCTACGTCCACTATGAAGTTGATCACTTTATTGATGTTTCTTTGATGATTACAATTGATTGCAGTGGATTACAACGAATTAAAATTATGAAATTTGAGTACAACAGCAGTAATGGAGTATAAAATTGAATCCGGCAAAGTCTGGGCGTTGGAGCGTCAAATGATCCTTTTTCTGTAGGCCGTGGGGCTCTATTTATAGGCGTAGGATGCAAATATCTCGCTCAGATCTCGAGAGACTTCTTCTGGCACGTGGGTGGTCCCACGCGATTGATCCCATGAAGTTTCGGCCCGATCCGTGATTGATACGAACGTAATTCGTATCGATTAAGATTTTGTCCAATGGAGTCGAAACTTGGTGTGAACATTCTTTAGCTTGTACGTAAGCTCCTGTGAAAATTTCATAGCATTTGAACTTGTGGATTGCGAGATATGATCATTACTAGTTAGTGTTCTTCGGTAGGCTATTTGGTTCGAATCGATGGTTGCACGTGCCCCGGTAATGACGTGGCACGCACTCTTCGGATCGATCCACTTTTTATGCCGAGTTGATCGAGTCGTCCCAAGATTCTCGCCTTGTTCGTATCGATAGCCGTTGTTTAATCCGCATCGATGGAAGATGACTCTGTTCGCATTGATGCAACGAACTCTGTTCGTATCGATGGAAAACACGTGGAATATGTTGACTGTATGGCCTTGTTCGTATCGATCGGAAATGACTCCAGTCGATCGATACGAAGTTGAAGTGGCCAGATGGACTCGAACATTGATAACTCGATCGATACGAATAACCATGATATGAACGATACGAACAGGGACTTCTCAATGGATACGAAGCAACTAGACTTGAAGGATACGAACAAGGGCGTTCTAGGATGGATACGAACTAAACCACCAACGGATACGAATTATGCAATTGATGGATACGAAGCAGAAGGGTCCGGATGGATACGAAGTAGACTCCATTTGTTGCTGATCGATTCGAAACTACGTGTAGACGATGGATTCGAACAAAGCCTTACACTAGATGGATGCGACTGCTGTAACCTGATGGATACGAAATGGAGCTTGCTCACTGATGGGTTCGAAATAGGATCGATTTGAACCAAGGCTTAATGATGGATACGAAATTAGGTTATTTCCTTTGATTTGCGTTGATCATAACTTGAGCATACGAACTCGTATTGACATGAAACTTGGGATGTGGGCTTTAATCGTTTTGCTTGTCATGTCATATCAATCGTAGCTTGATCTGGACTCGGACAAAATTCATCGACATCCATAGCAAACTTGCACATACTCAACATTTGGGATGAACGATCCTTGGTTTTCAGTCAATTCCTTGATATCTCGGCCCTGCCAAATGGCGGGATAACAGATGTTTTAAGCCACTTCCTAAATTCTTTCGAAAGGGTCCAAGGGTTTTGAAGGTAATGGCTTCGAAAGGGGGGTTTCGACGCTATCCTTCAACGTTTTGTTTAAATGATTTGAAGCTTTCGAAAGGGATAGTGCCAACGCCATTGAGTTTTCTGCATTACTTTTGTTAACCTGCCTTTTGGAAAGACACCATACTAGCGGATTTAAGCCATTCAAATACACAAGACACATCATATTTGACAAACAAACAGCACAATATGTTTAAAATATGGTTTCAACAAAGATCGAGTCATTTCAAACTGCTTGGCACCTGCTCCGAGTCACTTTTTTGTTTGCTTCGGGTTTCTAGACAGCTTGCTTCGAGTCGGAGGAGGGTTTGTTTCGAGTCTTGGATAGGGTTACATGTTTACAAGCTGCTTTGAGTCATCAGAACACTTGCTTCGAGTCACTAGAAGGTTTGCTTCGGGTTAAGGAGATGATTGCTTCGAGTCAAAGCCACGGATCGATCAACAACCAAGGTCTCCACCAATATCGTACCTTTCATGTTCGTATCCATTAAGCAAAGACAGCTTGGTTCGTATCGGTCGCCAACCACATCCCTTCGTATCCATCACTGGCCTCACTTCGTATCCATCAGGCACCAAACTCCTTCGTATCCATCAAGCAAAGACAGCTTGGTTCATATCGGTCGCCAACCACATCCCTTCGTATCCATCATGCCTACTTAATTCGTATCCATCACCTAGGGGCATTTCGTATCGACCCCACCAATATACAACACGTATAGTTCATCCTCTCCAGAATTCATATTGATCGGTCAAAGATCGATACGAAGCGCATCCCATGAACGATATGAAATGACACTCTTCCATCGGTACGACATGATCCAGAACATATCAATACGAATAGGAATAGGAACCGTCGATACGAAGTCAACCAAGTGTATGGGTATGAAGCGACGTCTCATGATCGATACAAAATGGAGCAATGATCATCGATACGAAAGACCTAGCAACCAATCGATACGAATGGGGAAGCGATCAACGCGGCATGAAAGATGGATCTATCCTAACTTATCGCTCCACGTCAACATCATTTGATCAACCCGAAGGAATCGATACGAACCGTATCGATACGAGCTCGACATCACATCAACAAATCAAACTTGCATCGATCATAACTCAAAATACAAGTCCAAATGCAACCAAATTTTCACAGGAGCTTGCATACAACCTCAAGAATGTCCGTGATCAATCCCAACCCAAAAGGAGCAATTTTGGACCGATACGAATTTGGTACGTATCGATCATGGATCGAGTCAAAGTGTCAGGGGATCGATCACGTGGGCCCACCCACATGTGAGAAGGATTCTTCCGAGATCTGGGTGACATATTTGCAGCCTACACCTATAAATAGCAGTCCAAGGGCTTCAGAAAAGGGATCTTTTGGCTCTTCCACGCAGATATTATGCCGGAATCATTGTTGCAACTCGGTTTTACTGTTGTAAACCTCTATAACCAGCGAGTTATAATCAATAAAATAGCAACTCTTCAAGGTGGACGTAGGCTACAATGCCGAACCACTGTAAATCTTGTCTTTCTACTACTTTCCTTTGAATTTCTTGAGTGTTCTTCATATTTAATTCTATTACATACAATCTATCTGCGATCTGTGACTGTGATTTGGTGTTTTCATCGGCAATTGGGTATTTATGACCAATTTCGGTGTAAACATTTTGGTGCTTTCACTAAGAAGGGCTAGAACTCAGGGATTCTACAGCTTGGATTTTGGATCTGAAGGCTTAAGGTCTTAGATCTGGAAAGAAATGGTGAAGCAATCAGCAAGGAGACCAAGAGAAGAAAGAAGCCAGCATAAAGGAAGTCAGGAGGCTTCCTCAGGAGCGAATCAGGACTTGGTCTTCATCACTCGAGACGAGATGGAGATGATGATGGAAGCTGTGCAGGAGGGAATGCTGAAAAGGCAAGAAGAGATGATGCATAATTTACTCCAGCAGGTTGGACAAGCTCGAGTGCAAAATCAAGGAAACGCAACTACAGAAAGCGCTGGAAATGGGGATCAGGAGCATGGAACAACCCGAATTCAAAATAGAGCAGGACCATCAGGAGCACCCCTAGAGCTAGTGGGCACTCCTACGGAGCATGTTAATCCAATCTCAGGCAGGATACTAGGAGAACTGTGCAACATGGCGTTGATAGAGGAATGGATGCTCGTCCGGGAGAGCAGATGCTAGGATTCCCTTGTGAACTCAGGGGGGAGGGGTGGGTGGGGAAATCGGAGGCAACGAACAAGGACTACCACTTGGAGACAGTGACAGATTGGAAGAGATGGTCAGGCGAGCCATGAGAGGCGGACTAGTGAATAGAGATCTGGAAGATGTGAATAGGAGCCCCTTCGCTCCTGCAATTAGGCAGACCAGGAATCCACCAGAATTCAAGCTACGGACATTAGAGATGTATGATGGAAGGACATACCCAGTTGTTCATCTGACGAGGTATATGCGGTATATGAAAATACTGGGGGCATCGGAGGATGTCATGGCTCGGTGTTTCCCATTGTATTTGACAGACATAGCAGCACTATGGTTCAGGCAATTGGAGAGCGGCTCCATTGGAATGTTCGGAGTTCACATTTCAAGACCCAAGAATGTGATGAGTTTGACAACACTAAAGCAAAGAACTAGGGAATCTTTGAAGAGTTTTCTTACACGATTCAATGCAGCGGAAACATTGGTGGATCGAATCGATCCTTCCATGGTTTTGATGGCAGCTGTATCTGGCATAGCTGATGGCACAGAATTCTAGAACTCACTTACAAGGCATCCACCTAATTTAGGAGAGTTTTACTAGGAGGCAGAAAGGTTTCTGCGACAAGAGGATGCCGATGTTGAGAGAGAGAAAGGAGAGGGGGTTGATGTTTATGTAGTCAAAAGCGAAGACCCGCCCGGAAACGATCCATGCAAAGATAAAGGGAAATGAAAAGTAGATGATAGCGGTGGTGAACCAAAACGACCATGAAAGGAACCGAGATTCACCTCTTACACGGAGTTGAACGAGACTTTGGAACGAATCTACCAAGACACTAGGGGGCAGGTTCCCTACCGGAGGCCAATGAGGAGGGATCCGACCAACAATGAGAGGAAATCAGACAAGTACTTCTTATTTCATGAGCTAAATGGCCATAGCACAAACGATTGTAGGCACTTGAGAGATGAGGTCGAAGGACATATCCGGAATGGATTGCTATCACAGTACGTGAGAAGGCGGACGACAACGGCGGAACAAGGGAGACCGCCAATCACACCAAATGAGGACGGCTCTAGGTCTAGGCATTGTCGGCTTACCATCAACCGATTAGAATAATGACGAATAAGCAGCAAACTCAACACTAACATGGTGGAGTCGCTTACACATATACGGGATCACGAATGGTCCTCAAGCATGCTCTAAGATGACTATCAACCGCATCAGTATAGGTGTTTGCACTTTGAAGTCTCTGTTTTTCTTTTGTTTTCTATTTTCTGCATCTGGATTTGATTTAGTTGGACATTTTTGTTATAAGACTCATTTGAATATAAATCTGGTATTTATAATTTCATAATGGCCGAGTCACTTACACATGTACGTGATCGCGAACGATCCTCAGGCATGCTTTGAGATGGCGACGAACCGCCATAATAAATGATTCAAAAACTCACTTGAACGTGAAATCTGACATTAATAATACTAGTACCCCCGGGCATACACCACTCGCCACGAATGGCACCCGACCGCTAACGGTCACAATTCGCCTCGAGTGGCACCCGACCGCGAACGGTCACAATTCGCCTCGAACGGTACCCGACCTCGAACGGTCACCATCCGGCCTTGAACGGTCACATACCGCCTCAAACGGCATACGATCGCGAACGATCACTATCCACAATCATGTAAGATTATCAATCTCTTTACAGGTCATTAACCGGATACGAACATCCAGCTTATCGAACTACAAAACACATCTTCCTGTTGCAAGATATGTTTTGGGGGGCAAAGTGTTAACCCGCCTTTTGGCAAGACAACATACTAGCGGATTTAACCCAATCAACTACACAAGACACATCATAGTCGACAAACAAACACCACAATATGTTTAAAATATGGTTTCAACACAGATCGAGTCATTTCAAACTGCTTGGCACCTGCTCCGAGTCACTATTCTGTTTGCTTCGGGTTTCTAGACAGCTTGCTTCGAGTCAAAAGAGGGTCCGCTTCGAGTCTTGACATGTTTACAAGCTGCTTCGAGTCATCACAACACTTGCTCTGAGTCACTAGAAGGTTTGCTTCGGGTTAAGGAGATGATTGCTTCGAGTCAAAGCCACGGATCGATCAACAACCAAGGTCTCCACCAATCTCGTATCTATCATCTTCGTATCCATCAAGCAAAGACAACTTGGTTCATATCGGTCGCCAACCACATCCCTTCGTATCCATCACTGGCCTCACTTCCTATCCAGCAGGCACCAACCTCCTTTATATCCATTAAGAAAAGACAGCTTGGTTCGTATCAGTCGTCAACCACATCTCTTCATATCCATCATGCCTACTTCAATCATATCCATCACCTAGGGGAATTTTGTATCGATCCCACCAATATACAACACATATTCGTTCATCCTCTCCAGAATTCATATCGATTAGTCAAAGATCGATACGAAGCGCATCCCATGACGATACGAAACGACACTCTTCCTGTAACAACCCGACTTCCTATGCCCAGAAAGTCGGATCATTATGAAGAAAGAAAGGGGTAGAAAATAGAAAAGAAGAGAAGAAAGAAAGAAACAACAACAACGATCTCACAGCGGAACGAATAAATTATATTAATAACATAAACTATTACATAGTTTACAACAATTTACAGAGTTACACAGCATATACATCACTTACTAGACAGTTATAAACATCTGTCTAGACATTACAACTCAATACACTACAGAGATACAGACACAGCGGAACTACTATATATATCTACAACGCTGAAGCCTCCTGCTCCATTGCTCCTCCATAATTCGTCAAAGCTAAACCTGAATCCCTTCGCTACTCGTAAAAATTTGAGTACCCAAGAGTTTATAAAACAGAAATAAACACTTGGGTCAGACATGGGTCTGGTGTGAGTAAACGGGTTAAAATTGCTTAACTTCAAAACCTTTTGAAAGAAAAGGTATCACGTAAGACTCCCCACAAATAAACATGGGTAAGTTTTTACCTTACGCTAACCAAAGCATTTGATAGGAAATCTGATTGTATTATAATAGGGTCTAGGGTTTTCAAGTAAAATACAGAAATAGCTGAAATGCTTACATCTCACATTCCAACGTAGTTGGGCACAACTAATACGTACGGCACTTATTGGAGTTTGGATTCCATACAATGGCAGGGCTACTAGGGTACCGCCCGTCACAGTACGTGGCCTAGATCACCGTATCGAGGAGTACGCCCGCTCCCCTGCAACACAAAGCCGGAACCATCCCTTACTGGATAATCCCGAACAAGATAATCCCGTAGTTGGCGCGACCAACCACACACTAAGCCGAATAAAAGAAAAGGGACCTCTAGACAGGGATCTATCTTGCTCTCAGTGGGTGCTACCCACGAAACCTTGCTGCACCTCCCCTGTTTTAGCCATTCCCGGTTGATGAGGCTTGAGGTTACGATTACCTTTAATCAGAACATATCACTTAGAATGCTCATCGTCCGCTTGACGATGTGCTGAAAGCATTCAATCCATATAAGTTCGTTCCGGGTTCGAACGAAACCGAAGGCATTATCTCGTTACACTCGTTTTGGAATCACCCTCAGAGTTAACGACAATAACCCTTGCACTCTGGATCTTCATCTTCATTTGAGATTCACGACCTATCGTAAATTTGGATCGATGTGGTATTCGGGTCTCCAGACCTGGAATACCGGTATACGGAAACCCGATCCCGGTCTCATCGAAATCCAAAGCGTATCTTTTAAGGCCAAGTTGTTTTAAAGGTTAAAACAATTAAACTTATATTCAGGATGATATAAACAGATAGATAAATAACATTATCACAATAGATAATTCATATCAACATTCATCTCACAAAGCAACATATCACATATCATAGATATCATATCCAAATCATCCAATATCAACCATTACCCAATATCAATCATCCAATATAAATCAATCATCCAATATCAGTTAATCAATATTAACCAATCATTCTTTAAACAGAATTGATTAACTCTTAATCAATTTAATTAACCTTTAATTAAATTAATTACTATCCTTTAATCACTTGGATTATCTTAATCCTTTTTCATTGATTTATTACATATCAATTTATTAATCATCTCTTAATGATCTTCCTTAATTAATCTTCCCTGATTAATTATACTTTAATTACATTCAAGTAATTAGCCTTTAATTAATTTCACAAATTAATTATCCTTAACCATTTCAGTAATTAACCTTTAATTACTATCATTAATTACAATAATTAATGATCCTTCATTTACTTCCATTTATTAATTAATTAACTATAATTAATTACACTCAATCCTCAATTAAATTCAATTAATTAGTCATACTTTAATTAATTACTTTTATTAATCAACCTTGATTAATTACATTAATTATATTAATTAACAATCCTCTAATTACTTCATTTATTAATTAACCTTCTAGTTAATTAAATAATTAATCTTTAATTAACTATATTCATTAATTAACCTTAATTAATTATAAACAGTAATTAACCATCTTGTAATTACTTATCTTAATTAATTACTTTTTAATTAATTATATTAACCTTGATTAATTAATCTAATTAATTAATCTTTAATTACTTCACTAAGTAATTATTAATTATATTAACAAATAATCCTTAATTAATTATTTTATTAATTAATTACTTTTAAATTAATTACACTTAATAATTAATCTTAAATTAAACACATTTAATTAATCACATTAATTAATTAACTAAAATAATTAAGTAATTAACTCTTAATTACTTACATAAGTAATTATCTTCTAATTACTTCCATTAAAAACTTTGATTACTTTCTTAATTAATTACTTAACCAACAATTAATTCCATCATTAAATAATTCTTAATTAATTAATTACTTCATAATTAATTAACTTCAAAGTAATTATATTAATTAATTCCTTAATTGATAACATTAAGTGATTACCCATTAATCATCTCAGCTAATTACTCCTATGAGTAATTTACTCCTCCTAATTACTTTAAGTAATTATCCATTAATTACTTTATTAAGGAATTTACTCACTTACTTACACATTGATTATCTTAAATTAATTAGACTAAATAAAGAAATCTAAAATTAATTACATTAATTAATTAACTAATTAATCATCTCTTAATCTCTAATTAATTCATTAACCATCCACTAATTACTTCATTAAGTAATTATCTTTAATTTCAATTAAGTAATTAAGCTTTAATTTAATTATTAATTATCCTTAATTAAACTCAAATTTATTTACTTTATAAAACCCATTTAAAAATCAATTTTTGAAATATGATTTTATTTATAAACAACAATTCAAACACCTAATTTAAACACACTTAAAATCTTTGAATATTATCCCAAATATGTTTGATTTAAATTAAATAAACAATAATTTAACTTTGGAAATCCCAAATTTTATATCTTTAAACTTATTCATTTAAATATATTTTAAATCTAATTAAAACATTCCTTTATAATTACCTTGAAGATAACTTTAACTTGAAAACATTTTTAAAATCAAACTATCAGTTTAAAACCCAGATCAACCCGAGTAAATCCACTAAAACCCCCGAGTCTACCCCGAGTCCACTTGAATACCTACCCACTTCGAGTCGAAACACGAATATCACGAGACTTCCCCCGAGCGTCACTCTTCTTCCCCAAATTCACGAACTCCAGTACACCCAAACGTGTACACGTGCACATGGTGAACTTACCCAAACACCTCCGGCCAACCAAGGTCGTCGCAGCGATCCTCGACGATCAACTTCAACCTCGCGAACCCATACGCGACTCCAGATCATCCATATGCCACACGAATCGAAATCGAGCCAAACGATCAAAAATCTGGAACCCACATCGATGCAAATGACCTCGCCGCCGACGATCAGAACGACTAGAGTTCACGTAGACTTAACCGAAGCTTCGTCACGACTCCAGCAAGCTTTTCCACCTATCGCGATTGACTCAATTTCGACCACGACGATGTATCGCCCTAGAAATCAACGTCGACCAAAACAGGCTTTAGAACCCTAGATCACCGTTGACAAGCCACCACGGTGATATAAAAAATCACTGACTATTTTTCTCTTGACCCCTGACCTTCACACTACCTCCAGTATCTACCCGCGGCTCCATCCATCATCGATTTCCGAGAAATCAAACAAAGTTCAATTTCCGTTCATCTCTCAATTTCTACCCAAATACAAACTTAAAATTTGTGATTTTTCTTTTAAAAATCCTAGTTTTCAAAGACAATTTAGATTATATACATGGAACACTAAATTGTTGAAATCGAATTTTGCCAAACTTTGGGTTTTTACTACATATTTCAATTTTCCAGAAATCTTTAAACTATTTATACTTAGAACTACTTTTAAAATTAACAATACACTACTATAATCAATTTGTATTCACGGATCCAAGTTTAAATTTTAGTGTATTAGGAGTTTTTGTTTGTTGTTTGGGAACTGTAATCATAACAGAGAAGAGAACATATACTTACAGGCAAATATATTCATATACACAAAGCCCTTCATATATATATATATGCATTCATATCAGATCCATATAAACAATTTAATCTATCACAGAAATCAAGTATAATCATCAGGTTAAACAGTTTTTAAAATAAATTTACTCACCTGTAAAACAGAGAACTGGTTTTGTTCTATTTTCTGGAAATTTTGCATTTGATTTTGTTTGTTGTTGGAATTGAATCCTTGCATGCCAGACCTTTGATTTGAATTATATTGAGTTGAAATCGAATGCTTGCTAAGGTTGGATATGTAAAAACTGTTGTTGCTATTTGATTTAATTGCTTGATCTTCTACTTGTTTGTAGATTTGTATTCCAGGTTGAAGATTGGAAAGCACTTTGATTTTATTTCTTTTCAGTTTTTAGTTTAGGAAGAAGAAAATATTTTAGAAAGGAGAAAGATTTGAATTGGAAAGAAAAATAAACCGGTTTCTCTAACACAATATTCCTTTTATAAATCTAAATTCCTAAATAAAAGAAAATGTTGCCACTTGTATTTTTATTAGTATTACAAGTGTCCCAACTTGGTCTATGTGTTTACAAGTGTTAAAATCAATGCCTAATTATGTTTAAATCCTTGTCTTAAAAGTATTTATGTTTTCTTAATTATGTAATATGAATATGTATTGATATTTATATCAATTTAAGTTTTATTTATTTACTTACAAACTATTTTAGTTTAAGAGATATTAAAAGAAATGTCTAATTAAATCTATATATATATATATTTATAACCACTTAAATTTAAACAATTTTAAGAATACAAAATAAAACTTTATTTAAACTATCATGTTTTTAAAATAAATAATTATCTTATATTTTTAAAATAATTGAATAAATCTTTAACTTTTGAAAGATATTAAATTTAAAACAAAGCTTAAATCACAATATATTCCTACTATATATATATCAATAGATTAAATTGTTTTCAAACAATTTCAAATTATAACATATACTTACATATATATTACAATTTGAAAAATTCATCTTTTAGTTAAAACAAAAGATATCCTATTCACAATATATATCAAATATATATATTATATACTGAATAAAATTTATTTAGCTTTCAAAGATAAATTTTTTCCATTTTGAATTATTGGAAAAGATATGAATTAATATTGCCAGATTAAATATTGATTATTCTTTAAAGATTAAATTACCAATTTAAACTAAAATTATAAAGGAAAATTATCAATTTAATTGAATTATCAATACAGATTATTAAATTATATTGCTCAAAAACCCGGGATATCACATTCTTCCCCCCTTAAAATAATTTCGTCCCCGAAATTAAAAACAAAGATAATTTAATAATCCAGCAAAGATTTCAATCTCTAACAGCAAAGCATACCTATCATCCAATTACTAACAACCAAAGCAACCAATCAAACAATCAAACAAACCTAACTAACTATCCTAATACAAATCAGGATAGATCTTCACTAACACCATCTGGAGTTTCCCAAGTATAAAATCACCGGGATACTCGCTCT
Organism: Allium fistulosum; assembly: GCA_030737815.1. Taxonomy (NCBI): domain Eukaryota; kingdom Viridiplantae; phylum Streptophyta; class Magnoliopsida; order Asparagales; family Amaryllidaceae; genus Allium; species Allium fistulosum. The sequence goes on from CM060901.1 coordinate 1,379,525,934, forward strand.
ACAGATTCTAAACAATCAACACTACTAAGCTACAGAACTTCTACTCATCTAGATCTACAGAACTAAACAAGATATCAGACTATAGACGAGTCTGACTTAACAACCAAATCCTCCAGAACTGCTGGTTCTAAACCAGAGATAGATCAAACACGTATTCCCTCAGAGATACGTAAAATACATATCGAATTCCAGTTATCCAAACTGACAATTCAATCCAGTAGACCAAACTCTTATCCAAAACAGAATATAGAAAAGATCCAATATTTCTCGGAGCTGACTTCCCAGACTTACCCAATCTTATAGCTCCCTTTACCAGAGAAAACTTCAACAACAACGAAGTCTCCAACTTCGAATTCAAAATTCCTTCATCTCTTATCCACAAAATTCTTCAGACGATCCTGAGCTGTCTACATCCTTCCTGATCAGCTCAACCTTTGCTGATGCTTCTAGAAACAAACTAGACTAAAAATAACTCAACAGAATGATCCTCTCAAGATCTACCCATATCCAAAACACAATCCTACTCACAAACATCAGTAGACCGAACTAACTTCTCTTATCCAGAGATGTACTCCCAAACTGCTTCCGCTGCACCACTCTGATCTGGAACAAAATGAAAATGCTGATGAAGAACACGAGCACAGACTGGACAACTCATCCCAGAAAATCTCAGATAACTCAAGAGAATACTCAAACTATCGCAAGTCACTTTTGCGATCAACCCAGTCAAATCCAAAGAAAACTGTTCTCTCTTTATCAATCAGAACAGTCCATACTTAATTATCCAATCCATCGAAGAAATGGATCCACTCTGCTGCTTTTGAACTTCACCTTCAGAAAAACTGCTAAGCCGGAAGAACTTCCTGCCAATGCACAGAATACTCCGAGCTGTACTGCTGCCACCGATGCCAAAGACTTCCTAACCAAAGCTCTTCGAGAAACTCGGACCCAAACTAAACAGAATCACCATGCTGAACTCAGCCACAACCCCGAAGCAGACATACTTCATTAACTTGTTCCAAAGAAAACATCTTCGGGAAAATCCATATTCACTGCGTCTCATCACACAGCTACTTCTTCCGGAAGATACCGAGATACTATCACTCGCTTCTGCCCAACTGACAGATCCAACTCTACTCATCCAACTTCAAAGATAAACTCCGAACCTTAACAGGTTTCCTTCAGAGATTGTGAAATCCTTACACAACTGTAAAGTTCACTCGAGACGGTATTAGGTTTACAGTCTCGACAGATACTCTTCCAACCTCAACACTCAGACTCCTAATCCTAGATGATAAATTATTATCATCTCAACCAATCATTACAAATACCATATACATTTAAAATGATACTTTTTATATAGAAATTATATCTGGGTAGAATTATTTCATCTACCTCTTTAAAACAATATTGTGTCCGTTGGCCTGGTCAAGTGTTTAGAGATCCCTATCAATAACGTTAGCTACTCGTATTGACCAGAATCCATATACCACTCAACCGATCAATTAACACAATATAAAACCATTTTATATAACTAACAAATACGCGCTCTCGTATATATATACACTCGGACTCAAACAGGTTGCTACAGATCCTGTCTCTAATGAACAACCCTTCCGAACCTAGGTATTCACTCAACCTAGTGTTCTGATATTCACTTAACCAAAAGCTTGGGCATTCGCTCAACCTATGCTCTGATACCAATTGTAACAACCCGACTTCCTATGCCCAGAAAGTCGGATCATTATGAAGAAAGAAAGGGGTAGAAAATAGAAAAGAAGAGAAGAAAGAAAGAAACAACAACAACGATCTCACAGCGGAACGAATAAATTATATTAATAACATAAACTATTACATAGTTTACAACAATTTACAGAGTTACACAGCATATACATCACTTACTAGACAGTTATAAACATCTGTCTAGACATTACAACTCAATACACTACAGAGATACAGACACAGCGGAACTACTATATATATCTACAACGCTGAAGCCTCCTGCTCCATTGCTCCTCCATAATTCGTCAAAGCTAAACCTGAATCCCTTGGCTACTCGTAAAAATTTGAGTACCCAAGAGTTTATAAAACAGAAATAAACACTTGGGTCAGACATGGGTCTGGTGTGAGTAAACGGGTTAAAATTGCTTAACTTCAAAACCTTTTGAAAGAAAAGGTATCACGTAAGACTCCCCACAAATAAACATGGGTAAGTTTTTACCTTACGCTAACCAAAGCATTTGATAGGAAATCTGATTGTATTATAATAGGGTCTAGGGTTTTCAAGTAAAATACAGAAATAGCTGAAATGCTTACATCTCACATTCCAACGTAGTTGGGCACAACTAATACGTACGGCACTTATTGGAGTTTGGATTCCATACAATGGCAGGGCTACTGGGGTACCGCCCGTCATAGTACGTGGCCTAGATCACCGTACCGAGGAGTACGCCCGCTCCCCTGCAACACAAAGCCGGAACCATCCCTTACTGGATAATCCCGAACAAGATAATCCCGTAGTTGGCGCGACCAACCACACACTAAGCCGAATAAAAGAAAAGGGACCTCTAGACAGGGATCTATCTTGCTCTCAGTGGGTGCTACCCACGAAACCTTGCTGCACCTCCCCTGTTTTAGCCATTCCCGGTTGATGAGGCTTGAGGTTACGATTACCTTTAATCAGAACATATCACTTAGAATGCTCATCGTCCGCTTGACGATGTGCTGAAAGCATTCAATCCATATAAGTTCGTTCCGGGTTCGAACGAAACCGAAGGGATTATCTCGTTACACTCGTTTTGGAATCACCCTCAGAGTTAACGACAATAACCCTTGCACTCTGGATCTTCATCTTCATTTGAGATTCACGACCTATCGTAAATTTGGATCGATGTGGTATTCGGGTCTCCAGACCTGGAATACCGGTATACGGAAACCCGATCCCGGTCTCATCGAAATCCAAAGCGTATCTTTTAAGGCCAAGTTGTTTTAAAGGTTAAAACAATTAAACTTATATTCAGGATGATATAAACAGATAGATAAATAACATTATCACAATAGATAATTCATATCAACATTCATCTCACAAAGCAGCATATCACATATCATAGATATCATATCCAAATCATCCAATATCAACCATTACCCAATATCAATCATCCAATATAAATCAATCATCCAATATCAGTTAATCAATATTAACCAATCATTCTTTAAACAGAATTGATTAACTCTTAATCAATTTAATTAACCTTTAATTAAATTAATTACTATCCTTTAATCACTTGGATTATCTTAATCCTTTTTCATTGATTTATTACATATCAATTTATTAATCATCTCTTAATGATCTTCATTAATTAATCTTCCCTGATTAATTATACTTTAATTACATTCAAGTAATTAGCCTTTAATTAATTTCACAAATTAATTATCCTTAACCATTTCAGTAATTAACCTTTAATTACTATCATTAATTACAATAATTAATGATCCTTCATTTACTTCCATTTATTAATTAATTAACTATAATTAATTACACTCAATCCTCAATTAAATTCAATTAATTAGTCATACTTTAATTAATTACTTTTATTAATCAACCTTGATTAATTACATTAATTATATTAATTAACAATCCTCTAATTACTTCATTTATTAATTAACCTTCTAGTTAATTAAATAATTAATCTTTAATTAACTATATTCATTAATTAACCTTAATTAATTATAAACAGTAATTAACCATCTTGTAATTACTTATCTTAATTAATTACTTTTTAATTAATTATATCAACCTTGATTAATTAATCTAATTAATTAATCTTTAATTACTTCACTAAGTAATTATTAATTATATTAACAAATAATCCTTAATTAATTATTTTATTAATTAATTACTTTTAAATTAATTACACTTAATAATTAATCTTAAATTAAACACATTTAATTAATCACATTAATTAATTAATTAAAATAATTAAGTAATTAACTCTTAATTACTTACATAAGTAATTATCTTCTAATTACTTCCATTAAAAACTTTGATTACTTTCTTAATTAATTACTTAACCAACAATTAATTCCATCATTAAATAATTCTTAATTAATTAATTACTTCATAATTAATTAACTTCAAAGTAATTATATTAATTAATTCCTTAATTGATAACATTAAGTGATTACCCATTAATCATCTCAGCTAATTACTCCTATGAGTAATTTACTCCTCCTAATTACTTTAAGTAATTATCCATTAATTACTTTATTAAGGAATTTACTCACTTACTTACACATTGATTATCTTAAATTAATTAGACTAAATAAAGAAATCTAAAATTAATTACATTAATTAATTAACTAATTAATCATCTCTTAATCTCTAATTAATTCATTAACCATCCACTAATTACTTCATTAAGTAATTATCTTTAATTTCAATTAAGTAATTAAGCTTTAATTTAATTATTAATTATCCTTAATTAAACTCAAATTTATTTACTTTATAAAACCCATTTAAAAATCAATTTTTGAAATATGATTTTATTTATAAACAACAATTCAAACACCTAATTTAAACACACTTAAAATCTTTGAATATTATCCCAAATATGTTTGATTTAAATTAAATAAACAATAATTTAACTTTGGAAATCCCAAATTTTATATCTTTAAACTTATTCATTTAAATATATTTTAAATCTAATTAAAACATTCCTTTATAATTACCTTGAAGATAACTTTAACTTGAAAACATTTTTAAAATCAAACTATCAGTTTAAAACCCAGATCAACCCGAGTAAATCCACTAAAACCCCCGAGTCTACCCCGAGTCCACTTGAATACCTACCCACTTCGAGTCGAAACACGAATATCACGAGACTTCCCCCGAGCGTCACTCTTCTTCCCCAAATTCACGAACTCCAGTACACCCAAACGTGTACACGTGCACACGGTGAACTTACCCAAACACCTCCGGCCAACCAAGGTCGTCGCAGCGATCCTCGACGATCAACTTCAACCTCGCGAACCCATACGCGACTCCAGATCATCCATATGCCACACGAATCGAAATCGAGCCAAACGATCAAAAATCTGGAACCCACATCGATGCAAATGACCTCGCCGCCGACGATCAGAACGACTAGAGTTCACGTAGACTTAACCGAAGCTTCGTCACGACTCCAGCAAGCTTTTCCACCTATCGCGATTGACTCAATTTCGACCACGACGATGTATCGCCCTAGAAATCAACGTCGACCAAAACAGGCTTTAGAACCCTAGATCACCGTTGACAAGCCACCACGGTGATATAAAAAATCACTGACTATTTTTCTCTTGACCCCTGACCTTCACACTACCTCCAGTATCTACCCGCGGCTCCATCCATCATCGATTTCCGAGAAATCAAACAAAGTTCAATTTCCGTTCATCTCTCAATTTCTACCCAAATACAAACTTAAAATTTGTGATTTTTCTTTTAAAAATCCTAGTTTTCAAAGACAATTTAGATTATATACATGGAACACTAAATTGTTGAAATCGAATTTTGCCAAACTTTGGGTTTTTACTACATATTTCAATTTTCCAGAAATCTTTAAACTATTTATACTTAGAACTACTTTTAAAATTAACAATACACTACTATAATCAATTTGTATTCACGGATCCAAGTTTAAATTTTAGTGTATTAGGAGTTTTTGTTTGTTGTTTGGGAACTGTAATCATAACAGAGAAGAGAACATATACTTACAGGCAAATATATTCATATACACAAAGCCCTTCATATATATATATGCATTCATATCAGATCCATATAAACAATTTAATCTATCACAGAAATCAAGTATAATCATCAGGTTAAACAGTTTTTAAAATAAATTTACTCACCTGTAAAACAGAGAACTGGTTTTGTTCTATTTTCTGGAAATTTTGCATTTGATTTTGTTTGTTGTTGGAATTGAATCCTTGCATGCCAGACCTTTGATTTGAATTATATTGAGTTGAAATCGAATGCTTGCTAAGGTTGGATATGTAAAAACTGTTGTTGCTATTTGATTTAATTGCTTGATCTTCTACTTGTTTGTAGATTTGTATTCCAGGTTGAAGATTGGAAAGCACTTTGATTTTATTTCTTTTCAGTTTTTAGTTTAGGAAGAAGAAAATATTTTAGAAAGGAGAAAGATTTGAATTGGAAAGAAAAATAAACCGGTTTCTCTAACACAATATTCCTTTTATAAATCTAAATTCCTAAATAAAAGAAAATGTTGCCACTTGTATTTTTATTAGTATTACAAGTGTCCCAACTTGGTCTATGTGTTTACAAGTGTTAAAATCAATGCCTAATTATGTTTAAATCCTTGTCTTAAAAGTATTTATGTTTTCTTAATTATGTAATATGAATATGTATTGATATTTATATCAATTTAAGTTTTATTTATTTACTTACAAACTATTTTAGTTTAAGAGATATTAAAAGAAATGTCTAATTAAATCTATATATATATATTTATAACCACTTAAATTTAAACAATTTTAAGAATACAAAATAAAACTTTATTTAAACTATCATGTTTTTAAAATAAATAATTATCTTATATTTTTAAAATAATTGAATAAATCTTTAACTTTTGAAAGATATTAAATTTAAAACAAAGCTTAAATCACAATATATTCCTACTATATATATATCAATAGATTAAATTGTTTTCAAACAATTTCAAATTATAACATATACTTACATATATATTACAATTTGAAAAATTCATCTTTTAGTTAAAACAAAAGATATCCTATTCACAATATATATCAAATATATATATTATATACTGAATAAAATTTATTTAGCTTTCAAAGATAAATTTTTTCCATTTTGAATTATTGGAAAAGATATGAATTAATATTGCCAGATTAAATATTGATTATTCTTTAAAGATTAAATTACCAATTTAAACTAAAATTATAAAGGAAAATTATCAATTTAATTGAATTATCAATACAGATTATTAAATTATATTGCTCAAAAACCCGGGATATCACACTTCCATCTGTATGAAATGATCCCGAACATATCGATACGAATAGGAACCATCGATATGAAGTCAACCAAGTGCTATAGGTATGAAGCGGCGTCCCATGATCGATACGAAATGGAGCAATGATCATCGATACGAAAGACATAGCAACCAATCGATAGGAATGGGGAAGCGATCAATGCGGCATGAAAGATCGATCTATCCTAACTTATCGCACCACGTCAACATCATTCGATCGACACGAAGGAATCGATACGAATCGTATCGATACGAGCTCGGCATCGCATCAACAAATCAAACTTGCATCTATCATAACTCAAAATCTACATGTCCAAATGCAACCAATTTTCACAAGAGCTTGCGTACAACCTCAAAAATGTCCATGATCAATCCCAACCCAAAAAGATCAATTTTGGATCGATACGAATTTGGTACGTATCGATCATGGATCGAGTCGAAGTGTTAGGGGATCGATCACGTGGGCCCACCCACGTGAGAGAAGGAGTCTTCCGAGATCTGGGCGAGATATTTGTAGCCTACACCTATAAATAGCAGTCCAAGAGCTTCATAAAAGGGATCTTTTGGCTCTTCCATGCTGATATTCTGCCAAAATCATTGTTGCAACTCAGTTGTACTATTGTAAACCTCTGTAACCAGCGAGTTACTATCAATAAAACAGCAACTCTTTAAGGTGGACGTAGGCTACAACGCCGAACCACTATAAATCTTGTCTTTCTACTGCTTTCCTTTGAATTTCTTGAGTGTTCTTCATATTTAATTCTATTACATACAATCTATCTGCGATTTGTGACTATGATTTGGTGCTTTCATCGGCAATTGGGTGTTTGTGACCAATTTTGGCGCAAATAACTTTTATATGATAAAGGATGGTTTTGAAAGAGATACTTTCCTTTATATTCACTTGGATCCAAATGATATTTTAAGTATAATCCCAATGGTTTCGAAAGAGGGACTTTCAATGGTTTCGAAAGGGATACTTCCAAGGGTTTCGAAAGGGGTACTTTTAGTGGTTTCGAAGCTATGGTTCTAAAAGATAATAAGTAATACTTTATTACATTCGAAAGGTTTCGAAAGAAAAGTTTTAAAGTGTTTCAAAAGGCAGAGGCTTAATGTTTTGAAAGAGATTTATATGCTTTTGAAGGAGCTCATCCAGTGAGGTTGGAAGCAAGGTTTTGGAGATTTTGAAAGCCTTAGTTTTCAAAGCAAATAAGCCAATCTCATTTTTAAAAGAAAACCATGGCATAAATAAATAAATAAATAAATAATGTGTTTTGAAAAGGAGTTTTTAAAGAAGTTTTCTTTGATTAAAAGGTTAAAGGGATTAACCAAGTTATTGTGTTTGTTTCTTCATATACGTATATATATTCACATTGTAATGGACCCATAACTGTATTTTAGGGAAGGGCAGAATAACCAACTAGGTTGACCCAATAGTGATATAAATTAAGTTAACTCCTGAATGAGTAGAACCGCATCTAGGAGGTCCAAAAGATTAGTATATAGGATGCTAAAATATTAAAGGAAGTTATTGGCAGGGGCCAATAGGTTCTCGGTAAGCCCATGAAAACTGTGTGTAGGAAAAGATATTGGCAGGGGCCAATAGGTTCATAGTCAGCCCATGAAAACTATGTATCTTTGAAGATGTCAGAAAGACAGGTTCATAGTTAGCCTATGAAAACTATGATCTGATATTGGCAAGGCCTAATAGGTTAATAGTAAGTCCATGAAAACTATATCTGGATTAAGATATTAACAGATGTCAATATGTTCCTAGTCAGCCAATGAAAGCTAGGATAAAAAGAAAAGATATTGGAGTTACCAATAGGTTCGCAGTCAACCCATGAAAACTAGGATAAGAATAAAGATATTGGAGTTACCAATAGGTTCATAGTGATCCCATGAAAACTATGTAATTGGACAGGGAGTCCTTAAATTTTTTACCTGTTATTAGTCAGCCTATGAAAACTATTAGGTTCATAGTTATCCCCAGAAACTATAATTGAGACAGATAGTTAGAATGAATGAGGATGGGTAATCAAGAATTGATTCACTTGTTTTGCATATCATCATATTATAAGGTTTCGAATTGTTTTAATCATTTGGCATGCGAAGCATAGTATATGGTTTTATAAAGGTTTTAAGATACTAGTAAAGGGAAAACCCGTTTCGCTAAGCGGCGTGGTCTCACTAGATGTCTAAATGGTTTGATATGGTAGATTATTATTCATACCAGGCTTTACATCTAACTCAAAGTTTATGTTTTACCCTTAAACTCTCGGGTACTCAATTGATTTTGAGTAGTTTGAGAGTTGAGGTTTTTCAGGTACCTCATTAAACGAATAAAGCTTCTGGAGACATGCATGAGGCATGATAGCTATTTAGAGTTCTCTTTTATTTTGATTCTGCCATGTTATTTGTAATGGAAAAGTTGTTAAATTTCCTGTATATACTCTGATCATCCAAGGGGGCATCTTTATATGTCGCTCTCGGTGTATGTTGTAATTAATATATTTTCTCTGAACATAGTTAACGATTGTGGGATTATGTAATGAATTTGAAATGTTTTGAAATGGAATGTGATCTTGTTTGAAGCTTTAAAATTTTCCATATTCATGTGTTTCTGTGTATCAATATATCTAATATCACCGTATTTGGTGGTCGAGAATTAATAACTATGGTTGACTACAACATCCATAGCTGTTAGTTTTGGACCTCCAAGTAGGGGTTTGTTACATTTTTCTTAAGTATTGATCTCATCTTTTCTTTCCTCTTTTTTACTTTAGTGTCCCTAACTATGCTTCGATACCAAATTGTAACATCCCTTACTTTAGACTCGAAGATGAACGTCGACGATGCTGCAGTCATCATCGTAATTATCTTGTAGTGACGAAAGTGAGTTTAGTTTATTAATTACATAGATAAAGTAAATAGTGCAACTGAATAGTTTCATTACATCATTGATTTTCTTTAAAATTCTTTACATATACTTCAGTCATAATTAAATTCAAAAACATGCCCATACAGGTGTCAAAAATAGTAGAAAATAACATGGGACATTTCACCAGAAGGACAAACTTTGCAGTCAAATTGGTTTCTAGGACACCCATTCAAAGAAATTACTTTCAAGGCCAAAGTCAGCAGAATAATTACTTTCAAGGACAAAGTGAGCAGTTCAATTACTTTCAAAGACATAATTTCATAGATTTTTAGGCCTTAGAAACTAATTATTTTGCGTTTTGTCCTTAAAAGTAATTATTTCAGTTATGTGTCCTAGAAACTAATTCAACTTGCTAAAGAGGCCCTTGTGGCTAATTTCCACAAATAACATTGTATAGAACCGAGTCAACATGTGATGATGCAGCCCGCACTCCTTAATACACCAGGAAATAAAAATCTTTATTAGCAACTAGGCCTCCTGCACCATCTTTGATCTTCATACCGAGGCCCTATTTTCATAACTATCTAATCCCCTAAACTCAACCTACTCAAATGAGCACCCGTGAGTTTACGGGGGAATAATAACAAAAATACGGGTCAGAGATAAAGCCTGTTGTGAATAGTACTTACACAAATCAATCATGTAGTGAGGCCAAACCGTACTGCATAGATTGGTTTTCCCTCTCATTATTCAAAAATCAAGAGTGGAACATTCAAAATACTGACACAATTGGTTCTTATCAACATCTGCATCTTACGCTTCCCTAAGAGGTCTCATTTACTACTACACCCATGACGCAGTTCCCACTCAATTCCCAATTTAGATTATTCTTTAATAAACGACTACAATTTGATACCAAGCCCTATGCATAATACCATCTTAACATCCGATTAAGGTTTATCTCTTATCTTATACCGCTTGGAGTCATCCCATCATAGTCTTCTTCAGATTCATTCATTAGTTCAAACTATGTTGACTCCACCACTCCAATACTTAACTATTTAATTAGTTATGCCCTGAACTACAAAGAAACCACAACATGCATTCCCTCTAAATCTATTTACATACTATTTCAAACTTCTTGGTGCAATCAACCACAAAAAAACCCTCATGTAGTCCCTAAAAATTTGTTTAATTTGGAACTGCTTAGAATACCCCACCATAGTCCCTGGAAGTAGAATGCCTCTCCTCGCCTTCTCTAGTTGTGCATTCGAGTGAGCATCCCTACCCTACGCTAATAGCCCTTCCAATCTTATTTCTGGCATAGAATCACTTCCTATTATAAACATGGCCTCTCTCCGAGTCCCACCTACTTGCCTTTTATTAGGTTTCGTTTACTACTTTTCTTGGTGAAATACCACCCTACCCCAATACTGCGTGCTTTCCACTTTTCTTGTTAAGTGTTCCTTCCCCAATTATAGCATAGTATGACATGTTGCACGTAGTTCTTACTTATAAATATAGAGCACCGCCCAGCGCTATTTTAGACAAACTTTAACATCCCTGACAACGTCTTTACACATGTCGTCCTCTTATTTATCCTTATTTTACTTTCTGTTATTTGTAGTGTTCGTTTTTCTTTCTTTTTAGCAAATGATTTGGATTTGGTTTCTTTCCACCTGACACTTGTTTTTCCCATATATTATTGTTCATGCATTCTTGCAGTCCAAACTTTCCCCAGTGCAGTATTTACACATATTAACTTATTTTCCTTATAGAAAACCCTAATAAATTTTTAGAAAATTCGCCCTTGTATTTTATACTTAAATATTTATTTCAAATTTCAAGAGCATTCTCCCTTATTTATTTTTTTGTTATGCACTTTCAGTATATCATATAAAATCAGGTAGGCCTAAGAAATTTCTCAAACTAAAAACCCATCTCTAAAATCATGATTAAAATATCATATAGAACTTTCATGGTATTTCAAAATTGTTAAAATAGGGGAAACACATCTAAACATCCCATGTTTATCTATTCTTCCCCAAAACATTCATTAGGCCCTTTTTATATTAATTAATGGAAATTTGTATGGTCCCATCATACTTAAAAATGCATAAATCTAAACCGAGACAGTATACTAGGGAGCAGTATAGAAAGGTTAAGTATTACTTACCTAGATCTTTAAGATGTCTAACTTTAAGCTTTTTAATCCCTTTTAGCTTACGTTTTCCTCATCTTCTTTCACTTTTGCCTTTTTAAGGCGCCACCATTAAAGTTCTTCTCTAGCTTTTATTTTAGGTAGGATGAAATGAATGAATAGAAAAGAGTAATGCTTATTGTTCCACAATAATTTGGACTTGGGCCCTTATACCCTTTTTCTATCAATTCAATTCTCCTTATTTTTCTTATTTGGGCTACCTAGGTCTTTTGATTAGTTTATTCAATTAATTTATATTTAGGGTCATTACATATATCTCTTTCATCAGTATGAATATTGCAATATTATTTACATCTCCACATGCCTCCCTTGAATCGGTTGTATGCTCATCTTGTTAATATATTTTTAACATCTCCTTGTCCTCCTCTTCTGTTGTTCTTATGCTATTTTTGTTCATAATTATTGATCCCTCATCACCTTTTGTTTCTTTGTTCAGATTGTGTATTTGATTTAGATTTGAATCTCATTATCATGAATTTGTATATGCTCAAGTTGTCTAATTCTTTCTGTTTCAGAAACCATTATTGAACAAATTTTTATTGAAAGTATATTATTATTTGATTTAATGTTTCATGTTATAAAGTTGAAAATTGATACATATACTTTAATTTGGTCCAAAACAATTTTGGCTATTGTTTACATGCGAATAATAATTAAGTCAATTTAAAATTTATTAGTGGTTTTAAGAAAAAACTTTAGCTTTTGATTTATTTATTAAGTTGACAATTGGATCTAAGTTGGATTAGTTTTATTATTTGAAGGTATATCTTTAAATTACGAATTAAATGAATGCGTTTGTTACCGGATTTCATTTTAAAGCATTGATTTAACTATTGTGTATATATGTGTATGTATATAAATGGTATCTGATGTAAAATATTGTAATTTTTATTTAAAACTATCTCTTAATTGAAATTAACATTATATTGTTTACTTAACTATGAAAATGTTAGAATATCAAAGTGTATCTTAATGTAAATGTGTATACATACATGTGTGTGTATGCACAAAACAAATCTTATTTTTTTTATAAAAATTATTTTGGACAAAAAAGGAATATGTAAAGGGTAAATGACTCCGTTGAGATGTAAATTTCAGCACCTAAATACGTTTACATTAACTATATACACTTCCAATATGTTGCATTTGCACTTTAACACGTGGGTGTTTTTAATGCACTCATTACAACATACATACAATTGCAATTAAATCAAATTATTTTAAATAAATGAAATATAATGAAGATTTTATTTGAAACTTTAGATTAGATCCACAAAACAATTTTGGCTTCATAGGCTGAACTAAGATAAAAATGAAAAAATTGAAATCCACTCATTTAACCCGCTTTCGACTGACCTAGTTCCTATAATGGTATCAAAGCCCAATAATCTATGTGTTTATATTAGTTATGTTAGGTCCAACTAATTAAGCTTACCATTTAGTAGAGTGTTTAGAAAAGTAGTGTCTAGGCCGGGCTTAGGTAATCAATTACCCTCCCCTAATTGGTTACCTCCCGCCCGAAAGGTAAAGTGAGCCCAAAGGTTATCCCTAATAGAAAAGTCCCAATTTGAATATAAGCCTTGGGCTAATTTTCAAAATCTATTTTGAAACTAAAGTACAATTTTAAATTTAAAAATTAAATTTAAAATAAGAAAAATATTATAAATGTTACAATATGGTTTTCAAAATTGTTCTGAAAATCTATAAATTAACTTCAAAAATTAATTAATTATTAATTAGATTATTAAATTAATTAAATAGTTAATTAATTGAATTATATAACATATATCATGATATATGTTATATTATCTTGAGTTGTTTAAGGTAATGTAAGTATGTTTGAAATTTTCAAAACTAAAAATGATTAATTAATATTTTTTAAATAAATAAATAAATAATATATAATATAATACATATATAAAGATAAATGTGTATGACTATAAATGTTATAGTATATTTATTCAACTTAAAAGGTTTAATTAGATAATATATAATTAATTAAAATGTTAATCAAATTATTAATTAAATTAATTAAGTTAGATTTAATTAATTATATTAATACAAGATTATATATAAGACTATTATATAAGTTAATTAAATTATAAAGTTATATAATAATTAAAACTTATATAATATAAATGTATACTAAAAGGTGGAATAATAAGAAACCTTGATTAGACTTGAGGGATTTATACATACCTATAGTCCGTATACCGTGATTTCAGATGTGTCCGGCACTAAAATCATGAGGGTATGTCATAAGAAATACGCCATTCCATAAGTTGATGTCAATCAATTAAATATATTAAAGATTATAAACCTTTAACATAAATTTGTCCTCTGCCATTTAAATATTAACAGATCGCTTGCATACTCCTTAATAGAGCATTTCTCAAGCTAGGGATGTTATGTGTAGTACTATTAATTTGTAGAATAGAAAAATAAGATAACTACATCTATTAGTTGAGCTTTCCTCAAAAGATACATGAATTATACTTAAACCAACGCAAAATAGTAGGTACGAGTGAATAATCACTCCTAATTTGTTGAGCTTTCCACTAGATTAAGATGAGATTAAGACAAAGACCATGGGTTAGGAGTTGTATATAATACAATCGATAAGGTGTTATCCATCGCTTATGGGCCTATGATTTGTTGAGCTTTTCTCAAGGTCAGAATCCCAAGGTAAGTGAGTCCTAACACTTATGTTAACCCAAAAAATGGAGCAACACGCTGGAGAGTGTGAAAGCACCAGTCCTGTTTATCAAGGCAAATAAAATTGAAACAAGGAAACATAAGTTGCAGATAAAGTAAAGAGACAAGAGATTTTTATAGTGGCTCAACTATTAGCGAATCCTACATCCACTATATAACTTTTGTTATCGACTGATTACAATTACAAGTTGAATCTGATTACAATTTGATTGGATCTAGTAAGTTAGATCAAGTCACCAGTGTTAGAGTTCACTGGAGAATCACATTGAACACTTTAGATGACCATTGTGTGGGAGGAGAACAATGAAGAATAGTTTCTGCAGAGTTTTAGTAGTCAGTCCAGAAGATCCCCTTTATATTGAAGGTAGGATTGTATTTATAGAGGCTGGAGAGCACTTAGGCCAAAGCCGCTTTGCCAGGGACTTACATTTTAAGGTACGGAGATGCACGAGAAATTTCACAATGAACCGACCCAATATGATGGATCGCCAGTGATCCATAGGGCATGGATCGCTAGCGATCCATGGAGTTAGAATGTGTTTAGCTCGTTTCAATTGGATTATGTTCCTTGCCTTGTGTAGATGCTCTCCATGTAATTTCATGACTAAATACCTTATTTTGATGATGATTCATGTACTAGTTGCATCAAACTGTTGTTGGAATTGGATGAATGCTCACTTCTCGGTCTAACTAGCTTGGAACATCGTGAAACTTAGCAGGTGTGCCTAAAAAAGATAATGCTTCATGATGCAAGAAGAATGGACGATCCATGGGTGATATTTATGGATCGCTAGTGATCCATGGGTGATGGATTGCTAACGATCCATCTCCTTAGGCAATTTTTGCCTTTTCCTCTTGTGTTCTTCTTGGTTCCTTCTTCTGATCCTTCTGGTTAGTTCTTGAGTTATTTTGACTTGACGTAGATGTTCTAACTTCCTTTGAATTTCGCTGGGTCAAAAACTCGGATAACATTTGCCCCCCAGATTATGCTTTTATTGAAAACAAGGCATGCTCTAGAAGTAACTACTTACGGGTTCCTACTTTGTGAAGTTTAATTGATCGCGTTGAGGCTATTATACAAATTTGGCTTTGGTTATCCAACCATTTTTTGAGTTCTGACATGAATCATCGCTACTCGTCCTAATAAATCAATTTCAATCCCACAAATTTCAAGATGCTTGCAAAAGATACTTAGATCATGCTTGGTGGGTTTGGGAAAGTTTGGTTGCAATTCTATGGATCTCTAGTGATCCATAGTACTGTATCGTTAGCGAACCAAGGACTTAGCATATTTTTCCTATGCAATGTCTTATTTAGTTCATTTGAGCCGACCTTCTTCCATTCCATAGTTTCATTTGTGCATCGATCCTTCTTCCTCACGACCCAAACCAAGGCATTCAAACCCTTGCTTCCCCTCTGCCATTGTCGCCGCTTGCCTTCGCCATCGGGACTTCTCACCATCGACTACTTGACCCCACCATCGCCTTAACCTAGCCCCTAGTTCCCCTTTCTTCATATTTTTGGATCTCTGCTGAGCTTATCCTCTTGGATTGCCACCGATCTTACCTGCTTTAGGTCGCCAACATCCTAGGTTCAACCGTGTTCTCCTTTTGATTATTGATTAGAGGTAGGTAATTGAGATTTTTCTTTTGTTTAGCAATTCGACGACGAGGTTGTATTGGTGTTGATCGTTACAGAGAATTTGATTTAACTACAATTTTGTAGAAGAAGATAGTAAATCGAGTCTTGAGTTCTTCATGGAATGAAATTCGGGCCTTGGCCCGGTGCTTGACATGTTTTGCTATCTTCATCCACAAAATCCAAATTAACTTGCATCGAGATACATTGTTAATCCGACACGACGTCTTGTCGATTGGTTATTGTTTTTCTAGGGGTGATAATTGCTTAAGGTAGCGTCTCGTGTGCAGCTTATGCTGTTGTCACCTTCCGGAGAGTTGAAACCGACTTATGCTGAGAATTCTCTACTTGATTCAGAACCATCAATCTATAGTTGCAAACTTCGGATCGGTCCCGTTTTTGCACAATCGGTGTACCTGGAATGGGAAGAGCTTCCCGTGTCGCTTCAAACAACAAATCCGTTATCGTTCGTTGATCGATAATGGGTAAGTGTAGGAGAAATAACTTCAATAAATGATACGAGAAACTCTTTTCTTTCTTCACTGCGAGTGCACTAACACAGGATAAAGTGTTTGTAGTGTTCAGGACATCGAGCCCATCCCACATAGATAACACACTGCGCTTGCCCCAGTCAGCACTTGGAACCCGATGTGTCAACATAGATCGATATTTTTTTGAAGTTCAAGTGTCATAGGGGGACTTTTACTTAAAGATAGAATTTCCTGACCGCGTTAGATCCAAGTTGTATAGAATGAAGCACCCATCAACTTGTCGTAAGTCCAGTGGAGGAAGTCTGACACTTTCAAAAGCTGAATCGTCATCAGTTGTGCCTTCACAAATAGTTTCAGTAGCGCCTACGTCTTCAGTAGTGCGACCTAATACGTTCAACTGGTTCTCGTTGATCCGGTTGTAGACGGACTCCTCAAAATTTTAGAGTTCTACTCAAGCCTTTGAAGAGGGATTTTTCCGTAATCTCTGTTAAAGTTCTGCATAACATTTGCTTACAACACGGCATTCCAGACGATGTCGTTTTCCATATGTCGAAGAATGAGTTTGCACATATGCGGCCTTTGTAGTACACCGCTTTCCACTGATATATGTGCTTAAATAGAGCAGTGCCCCGCTTCAATCACTTCTTGAAAGAAACTCTTCTGAACTTGGGAATTGCTCCATTTCAAATTCATCCTAATGTGTACACGATCTTGACTTGCCTTCAGGTCTTGTTTATGTAGACATTTAATTGTGCCTCAAGTTTCAATGAGTTAAGATATTTTCTCTCATTCAAGAAGAGAGACGAATGCCCATCCCTCATTGTCATCGAGGCCTAAAGAAACCACAAGATCGTGCTGCAGCTTCAAAGTAACATGTCCCAATTCAAGGTCCTATATTTCTTCATCAGGTGTCTTGAGTGATTTAATCGTCTTTGGATGACGGGGTGTAAGTTCTCTCTTTTACTTATTGAGATTTAATACATTGCTATCAAATTTTTGATAGATTGAATACTTCTTGCAGTTATTTCGAGGCCGAACAAAGATCCATCACTTGATCGGATTTTCCATACTTTGAAGGTCGTAGATGCCAAAGAGAGATCGGTCAAGTTTTCGCTAACGGATGAGAATTTGATTCGGTATAGGTTGTTCCATCCTGGGAGGTCTACTGTGGCCACTGAAGTTCTGTCTCCTTCCCGTTCTAGAATTTGGACATGTTCCACTTCTTCATCATGTGGCTCCGAAGTGGGCGATCTCCTTGAATTAGAAGGTCTGTCTAGCGGATCGACTGAAAAAATTGATGAAGGAAGGGGTGTTACGACTGAAGCCAGCTACCCGCCCCCAATTCCGAAGGAGGAGGAAGAATAATTCAAGCAACGTGAGGGCAAGGCTATGGTGATAACAGAAAAGGAGGAGGGTGAAATTGATGGCAGTAGTAGTTATGATTCCTCCTCTAGTGATGATAAATTCGGTGCAAGTTCCAGTGATGGAAACTTCGAATCATGTGATGAAACTCCAGGAATGAGTCCCATTCTCCTGGATACACCTCCCCAAGAGATTCATGTTAAAGATTTCCCCTCAGCAGCCAAGCGACTTCAGGGATTCCCTGCTTAAGAAAACCGGTATTAACTTTAGGGATTTAAGCAATGTTTACATAGACATCGATGAACTCATAGGAGAGGATTTTGAATTCTAGGGATCGTCTCCTCATCCTGGTCATATGGTGTCTAGAGTTAGCCCGACTTCTATTGCAGTGACTTCCCAATTTGGATTGGAATGTCCTTTTAGGCCGCCTATAACATGTTACACATTTCACTAGGGTCACGTTCACTTACACACACATTATTTAGGTCCATTTTTTATTGCTAAAGCTCTTTATTTATTTTTTACATTAGGTACTTCAAGAGGTCGTTGGCATTACAAGGATCTTGAACAATTCGCTGATTCGCAATGCTGGTCAAGATGGTCTTCAAGCCGCTATCAGCCCCGTGAAACCGAGGAAGAGTGGAGAAGGCAGAAATTTTTGGAAGCTGAAGTATGTCATCGGGATGATAGAGAATGGAGTAAAGTTTACAAGAGTGGTTATGAGAAGAGAAAAACTCATGACGACTGAGAAAAGCTACCCAAGAAGCCGAAGGTAGATCGCGGTTCTTATCTCTCTAACCACCAATCTTTATTAGAATTGAAGTTCCAACTTCCAATGTTCAAATTTCACCTTCATCCTAAGCTCCGTCGACTCATTTGGTGCTTGCTTCTGGTTCTTCACGTCCTCGTAGGAGGCCAGCTTATATTCTTCCGTTTGGTTCCTCTATACTCGAAGCTGCGTTCCTCAGATGGTTTCTAAAGGGAGTTGAATTTGATCGCGACTTGCGCCCAATCCGTAAAGATTCCTATATGCCCCATCTCCAGGCGATTCAAAGTGATTTGGATAAAGCCGAGGGATGAGGAAAGTTATGCAAGCAACTGGAAGACACGAACCGCAACAATTATCAAGAAATCCTTTCCTTTGAATCAGAAAAGAACGATAATGAAAGGGCATTAGTGGAACGTGACTCTAGAATCGAGCGATTAACAAAGGAGAGGGGCTCTACACTCCGAGAGAGTAAGAGCAACACCAGCTTGCTAAAGGAACTGAAAGAGGCCCATGTTGAAATAGAGATCATATTCCAAGACGAAATCAAGAAGGCCTATGCAGATGAGATTAAGCTGAAAGAGGAGCTTGAAGCCCGTGACGCGATCATTGAAGCTCAGAAAAAAACTATCGCTGATCATAATAAAGTTGTTGAAGCCTATAAAAAGACAATTGCTGATTATGCGGGAATGGTAGAATCCCATGATAAGACCATTTCTGATCAGACTCAAATGATTGCTTCGCTCCAAGAGAGAGTCACATAGCTTAACGCTGAGAAGACCCGAGTTGAGGTTGATAAGGCCACCGTGACAGCGGACTACTTGGAGTTGTAGGATACTTTTGAAAAGAAGATGGAGAAGATGCATGACACCATCTTAAATTTCTATGTTAACTCCTTGCTGCATCAGGGTTGCCTCAGCTATATGAGCCCTAAATTCCCGCGTACTCTTGCTGTGGTTTGGGAAGAAGTTCTGGTCCGTTTCTGAGAGAACGAGGTTGTATACACCAAGCAAGAGTTGGAGGATGCCTATCTCAATGAAGAATCGAAGAAAGCTTTGATAGAGGGTCGAGAGATCATAAAAATTAAGAGGGACAGGAGGCCACCGACGCTGCTGCAATCGCAACTGCTAAAATGCTACTATAGCCTTTCATTTCTGAGCCTGGCGAATCATTAATATAGCATCGCGATCAGTTAGTGAGTTCGACCGGTGTTGCCTTATTGTCCGCCCTCCGGCGGTTGTCTTTGAAGCTTCGGGTGGTCCTGGAACTTCTCCGAAGATTGTACAGCCATCCAAAGAAAGAGAAGGTAGGGAGTATGAGAATTAAATTCTCGGTCATTCTTCTAATGAAGGTAACTTTCTTGTTTCCCTCAAGTTTGAGAATTTTCTCACGCCGTAAGAACAAGACGAACTGAATGCTTTCTTTTTTAATCTTATAGGTCCGTCTTCTTTACCTACCGACCTGCAGATTTTTTCGATCCCTGGGCTTGCTGCTATTTCAACTGCCTTGACGCTTGTTTCCATAGCCGCTTCGATTGCTGCATCTCTATCTGGCTCACAACCAGGGCCAAAATCGAACAAGATTGCTGCATTGCACGGTTTGGACGACCCTTCCGTATCTTTGGAGGGCGATTTCATGGTAGCTAAAGCTCGAGAGTAGGAAGACCAAACTGGCCAGCTAAACAAATCTGAATAGCAGATGGTGGCCGTTAAGAAGGAAAAGGTCGAGGAGAGAAAATGTTCGAGGAGCTCTGGCAAGTCTCGAAAGCGCAAGACCAAGGGGGAGTCTTCCAAGAAGGTCGAAGAACAGGGAGGAGATGTTGGCACGGAGGAGATAGTTGATATTTCAGGCAGCGATACTACTCTTGGTAGGGATTCTAAGAGAAAGAAGAAAGTTCCAACTAAAGGTGGGAAGGGGAGTGGTGGAAAGAGGCATTGATAGGCTCGAGTAACATTGGAGCCAGATATTGGGACATTCTATTTTTTTATATCTATTTTGTACAAGTGTAGAGTCTGCACTTATTGCTTCGATTGTTGTAGCATCTGTATTTTTCTTTTTTGTTAGTTGATATTGTGTGGGTACGGCCCTCACATTTTGACTTTGTATAGTAAATGCTGTAAGTGGTACAATATTGACATTTTGATTGTAACTTTATCTGTCTATTTATCTACGTTTCATCGACTTATGCCAATTTTATTTACTGCTATTTTATCTAGTCCTGTAATTACAGCCAAAATTCTTTGTTTGGAGTAACAAAACTGTGAAGTACTTGGTTTTTTTTTTGAGTATCGGTGTGTGCTCCTCCCAGTTCACGGGGCTTTTTACTTCAAATACTTGACGAATGACCGGGTGATCCGTGTGATTCTTCAGAAATCTATAACTGAGTTTATTTTGCGGTTCCTATCTTTGGAAACTTGCAATTGGAGCGTCTCGATTCCAGACATTTTGTCGGTCAACAATTGGGATTCTTTGCTGATTCATAGCCGTGCGACATTGCTCGATACATGCCCATTACTCCTGCTAGTGGGAGTGGATTGATTCTTGTTAGTCCTACAATAGACGAGTTTCCAAGCACTACTGGACAATGTCGATACTTAAGAGTGTGCACGGCTTATGAAATGCATAACTTTTAAGAGTATGCACAGCTTATGAGATGCACGGTTTTGGGAGCGATATGACCCATCGATCCAGAACGGTTTGGAATCTCCTAACTTTACCAATCTTCGGGCAACATGAGGAGTTCATGTTTCGAGGGCATGGTTTCATGACCCAGGAAGCAATGCGCGAATAATGGAGTTGTGCAACCTTGATTGGGGCCCTCCCACTGTTGCCGGAGCAACACTTGTTCTTAGAAGGCATGGATCGAGACCTAATAGTTTGAGTCGATTTGCTTCCATCTACCCGGTGGGTGGATGGGGGCATACTTGTGCGTGGTTACACTATCTCAAGCAGCAATCGGAGGGTTTTGAGTCGATTTTACCTCATCAAATCAGCATGTTACTTTTGTGAACACAGTTTTATTGGTTCAACAAGCAAAGCAATTTTATTAATGAAAGTTGGGCAAGTTCTGCCTATTTACAATGCCTTTGGTATTCCGGGGTAGCTTATTTGCTAGAAATAGGAAATATATAAGATAGTCTTATATAAAGTAAGAACGCAACAATTCACAGTTCAATGCTTGGGGAATTTGGGCTCCATCAACAGTTGTTAGTTTGAATGTGCCATCCCTTAGCTTCAGACCGATCACATAGGGTCCCTCCCAGTTTTGTCCGAATGCTCCTGGTATAGGGTAGACCCTCTTGAGGACAAGGTCTCCCACCTTGAAGTTATGGTTATGAACTTTGGAGTCGAAGTATCGTGCAACCCTTTTTTGATGAGCGGCAATCCTTAATTTGGCTTCTTCCCTCTTCTCATCGACCATATCGAGTGACTCGAGTAGGAGTTGTTCGTTCTGCCTTTGATCGAAGTTCCGCCTTCGATGAGAAGGGACTTCTTGCTCAACCGGGATCATTTCTTCTGAACCATATGCTAGGACGAACGGAGAGTGCCAGTTGCAGATTTGTGCATTGTCCTGTAGGCCCATAGTTCGAGTCGAAGTTCATCGAACTAATTTCCTTTTGGTTTAGTTAGCCATTTTTTGATGATGGACTTGACGATCTTATTTACTGCTTCCACTTTCCCGTTTGCCTATGGATGTGCGACAACTGAAAAGCTTTTCTCGATTCGGAAGCATTTGCAAAATTCTTTGAACTCAGTACTTTCGAATTGAGTCCCGTTATCCATGATGATTTTTTATGGCACCCAAACCTACACATAATATTTTTAGTAACAAAGTTAATGACTTTCTTTGTGGTAATATTGGCCAGCAGTTCTGCTTTGACCCATTTGATGAAATAGTCAACAACAACGATATAATATTTGGCTCCTCCTTTAGCCATTGGTAATACGATAATAAAATCAATTCCCCAGATCGCGAACGGCCATGGGATGACCATCTGTGTTAGCTCCATTGATTGGTTTCTTTTCATTTTGACGAATCTTTGTCATTGATCGCACTGTTTGGCGTAATCTGCTGTGTCGCGGTTTACTGTTGGCCAAAAGTAACCATACCGGGGAATATTTTTTGCAAGGGTTTGCTCTTGGTATGATCTCCGCAGTCGCCTTCATGAACTTCTTTTAGTATCCTTCGAGCTTCATCATTGGTCACACATCTGAGCAATGGGGTAGAGAATCCCCTTGGTAGAGTATCCCATCCTGTATTGCGAATCGCGGTGCCTTTCGGAGAAGCGTTTTCCACTGGTTACTGTCAGTGGGAGTGCTCCTGTGAGCAGGTTATCTTTGATCGGCTTCATCCATGTCTTTGGTTCCTTGGTTGTCTCAAAAATCCATTCGATATCCATTTCGCTTATGCTTGGAGTGGTCAGGGTTTCAACTGGGACTAGCCCCAATGACCGAGCTTCTCCAAAACTGGCTAGTCTGGCTAGATAATTCGCCTTCATGTTCCGTCTCCTCGGTATATGAGTTATGGTGTAATGATCGATGTCGTTTAGCGGTTCTTGCACTTTAGATAGATACGGGGTGAGGTTCTCCCCTCGAGGATGGGATTTTCCTTTCACCTGACAAACGACCAGCTGAGAGTCGCTATATATGTGTATAGATTTTTTCTCGAGTTCCCTCAAAATCTTTAGTCCGGCTATCAATGCTTCATATTCTGCCTCATTATTTGTTGCAGGGAATTCCAAACGTAAGGCTTAGCAAACGGATCGTCCTTCGGGAGTCTCGAGCACTACCCCTGCTCTCGAGCAGAAGTTATTAGATGCACCATTGACGAACAGCTTCCAACGTGTATCCACTTTTGTAGTCATTCCTTCCTTATTATCTCTTATTGTAAATTCGGCAATGAAATCTACCAGCACCTGCCCGTTTATCACCTTTCGAGGATGGTATATGATTTCATAGTGACTTAATTTAATGTTCCATTTGATAAGCCATCCAGAGGTCTCACGGTGGTATAACATTTGCTTCAAGGGCTGATCTATTAGCACTTCGATCGGGTGTGCGTGGAAGTACGGTTGTAACTTTCTGGATGCAATCAAGAGGCAATATGCCCATTTTTCCAATTTTGGATAGTTCTTTTGTGCTTTAGTGAACCGTTTACTGATGTGATATACGGGTCGCTGGATCTTAGCTTCTTCTTGTACGAGTGCAACATTAAATGCATGTAGCAAGACTGCTAAGTAGATGAACAAATCTTTCATGTCTACCGGCTTGAATAGGATTGGCGGGGTTTCCGTATGTCGCAGCAGCTCTTTGAACACAGTTTGACAAGCTTGATTCCATTCAAAGTTTTTCTTTCCCTTCTTTAGTGCGTCAAAGAATGGTATACATTTATCGGTTGATTTTTAGATAAACCGGCTCATTGCTGTAAAATTTCCATTCAGGCTTTGTAACTCTTTCCTGTTCCTCGGGGCCTCGACTTCCCGCAAAGCGGTCATTTGTTTCGATGCCTCTAGCGCTTACGATGAATCCCAAGAACTCTCAAGAGGCTACCCCGAAATGACACTTAAGTGGATTGAGCTTCATTCCATATTTGCGATGTATTCGAACATTTCGGAAAGGTTGTCCAAGTGATTTGCAGCTATGCACGATTTAACCAACATATCGTCTACATAAACATCCATAGTTTTCACAATCTGATGTTTAAATAGGGAGTTCACTAGTCATTGGTAAGTTTCCCCAGCATTCTTTAAGCCAAACGACATTACTTTATAGCAGCATAGTCCCGGATTGGTAATGAAACTGGTATTTTCTTGACCCGGTTCGTGCATCATGATCTGGTTGTACCCCGAGTATGCATCCATAAATGATAATAATTCATGTCCAGTTGTCTCGTCCACAAGCTGATCGATTCTGGACAGAGGAAAGTTTTCTTTCGAGCAAGCTTTGTTCAAATCGGAGTAGCCGATACAAGTTCGCCATTTCCCATTGGACTTCTTGACCAAAACCGAGTTAGATACCCATTTAGGTTGGGTTGCATCGCGGATAAAACCATTCGCCATCAGCTTATTCACTTCTTCTCTTAGTGCTTTGGATTGCTCGGGCCATAGGCTCTGCCTTTTCTGCTTCACTGGCATATAATTGGGATCAATGTTAAGTGTGTAGAAGGCTATCTCCGACGACATCCCGCACATATCGAAATGTGTCCAAGCAAATACATCCAGATTGGCGCAAAGAAATTTGATGGGTTCCAGTTGCATCCTATTTCCAAGATGCGATCCAATTTTGAGGACCCTATTGGGTCATCCATATCAACCGAAACAAACACCATCAATTTTGTCGGTGCTGCCTGTTCCTCCCCTGAACTCTTCTTTCTATGGTTCAAAGCCTTATTGAATCGGCTATGGTCCCCAAGCCAGGGGCGGCTATGTAGTTGCTATTCGGTAGGTTCACGAATGTGGAGAGTTCTCCCCACATTTTCCCATTTTCTTTTCTTTTAGACTCACGTTGTTCCTTGATATAACATTCCCTAGTGGTGCTTTGGTCTCCTTTGATAAGCCTGACTCCATTTTCCATCAGAAATTTCATAGTCAGATACCATTGAGCTAAAGTAATCCTAATATCTACCGAGGCAGGTTGCCTTAAAAAGGCATTATAGGCAGAAATTTCATCTACGATCACAAAGGTTTGGATGAGGGTGACTCTTTGGTGGCCATCTCCGAGTTCTACGAGTAAGTCAATCATTCCGACAGGTTGTTTGGGTTCATTGGTAAATCCCTGATTCTTTGTTTGGCAGGCGGATACATCTTTCATACTGATCTTCATCTGATCAAAGGTGCATTTGAAAAGGATATTCACAGAACTACCGCTATCTACCAATACTTGTCAGACCATGGTGGGTTTGATTCCTACTATCACAACCATGGGACCGAGAGTTGGAACTTCTATTCCCTCAGTGTCTCGATTCTGGAATATTATGCCGTCGTTCAGGGTTCTCGGCTGCTTAGCAGGGGCTCCATCTTCGATCGCAAAGCATGCATCTTTCGAAGCGTGCTTTAATGAGGTCACATACCGCTCCATTTCTCCCAACTCTTATGTGCAGGATGAGGCCCTCCAGATATCGTTCCAATGATGAGTCCCTGGTCAGTTCATTTGGGTCCTTCTTTGCTGGTTCTAGCTTGGTTCTCCTGGTCTCTAGGAGCTTGGGGTGCTTGGTTAGGATTTAGTGGTTTCCTCACATACTATTGAAGCTTGTTTTCCCGAATCAACTCCTCAATCAAGTTCTTCAAGTGGCGACACTCATTTGTGTTGTGGTAATGTGTCTCCTGGAAGTGGCAGTACTTTTCGGAATGCTTTTGCTGTTCAGTTGCTTCCTTTGTAGGCGGGTTCTTGTACTCTTCCGTCCCTTGTGTCGCGAGATAGATGTTTTCTGGAGTATCGTTGAGCGGGATGTATTCTTCAAGCCGCAATCCTTTGAGTCACTTATTACTTCCGTTTCACTAGTTGGAATTCTAGTTCTTCCTTATCTGATTTCCATTTTTTCCTGCATCCCATTCTGCGGTCTGAGAGGTATTTATATTTTGGTTTATCGCCATACCACTCCGCCCAACGTTGGTTGGTTGTAAGTTAGCAGATTTCCATCTTAATTCCTATGCCCCTTCCAAGCTCAAGTACTGGCTTGACTTTTGGTTAAAGTTTTTTCTAGTGGTAGATTGGTTCATTTTGATCCATTTCTCCAATTCAGTTTCGGGGTGAATTGCATAGACCAAGGCCATGAAAACCATATCCTCGTTCGGATTACTTACTTCTGTTACCACAGTGTTGAGCCGATTCATGAAAGACTTCAGGGATTCATTCCGTCCCTAGAATAGGCCTAATAAGGACATCACATCTTTTGGTTGTGTCATGTGAAGTTTAAAATGATCAAGGAACCTTGTTGCTAGTTGATTGAAGGTGGAGATGGATCTTGGCAGAAGCCTGGTGAACCACATGGAAGCAATTCCCTCCAGAAAAGTTGGGAAACATCTACATCGAACGGCATCTGAAGAATTCACTCCGTCCATATACCAACCGTACTTATACAAGTGGGATTTTGGGTCTCTCATTCCGTCGTAAGACAAAATAGTTGGCATAGTTAACTTTTCGGGGTACAGCTCATTCAGAATATCATCAATGAAAGGAGTCTAACTTGGAGTGGATCCTCATTCATCATCCCTTCTATCCTTACTTTCATCCATTAGTCACTTGACTATGTCCGCAATATATGCCTCAGATGTCCGGTAATCCGAGGTTCGGTTGTTAGTGACTACACCAAGTGTTTGATTTTTCAAATGATCTTGATGAGTGGGCTGGAGCCTAGGCTCTCTTATCTTTGGGAGAGCCACACCCTCAGGGTTCCGTTGGTCTGCGGTTGGTCTAGTAGGGGCAGTTTGGATCTCCTTGGCATCATTGAATGCATTGGTATTTCCTTCCAACTTGTCGTCATCAAGTCACTCACCATCTTCTGAGTTGGAGAGATCCATGGCAATATTTTCCCATGAGGTTTTCTCTCCTAGATTCAAGTTTGTTGTTGGTTGCCTCGTAGTTGGTGGAGTGTTTGTGTTTCCTTCCATATTGATTCCTATGGTTCCACCTATCACTCCTTTCTATGGCTGCTTCCCGTTTCTCCTATTCAGGCCAGAGACAGAAGAATTTTCTTGTTCCATGGCAGCCGCGGGCTCTATCATGGTTCTTGGAGCAGCATGTGACTGTAAGGTCAATAGGGCATTCAATTTGTCCATCAGAGCCCTTTTGCTATTTTTCATTTTTTGATTAATTTCGTCAACCGTTTTTTATTTAATTCATCTCTAGTGACAACTTCACGCTGAATAAAGGATCTTGAAACCTAATCTCCGGAGTTAGCTCCTAACTGAAGATTGTTGGGGTTGTTGACTTCAATCTACTGAGGGTTGGTTTCTTCTTCAGCAATGGTTGCTCCTATGGATCTTCCAGAAGTAGTTCCCTTTATTCCAGGTGCCATTAATTCACAGCAAAAAAATTATGAGCAGAAATTGAGGATCTAACATCTGAACCTATCTGATCCAAAGTAGATTGCTAAATCTAAGCCTGAGTTCAGTATTCTCAGTGAAAGTACCAAAATGTTAACCCAAAAAATGGATCAACATCCAAGATTGAGTGTGAAAGCATCAGCCCTATTTATCAAGGCAAATAAAATAGAAATAAGGAATAATAACTTGCAAACAAAATAAAAAGACAAGAGATTTTTATAGTGGTTCGACAATTAACGAAGCCTACATCCACTTTATAACTTTTGTTATTAACCGACTACAATTACAAGTTGAATCTGATTACAATTTGATTGGATCTAGTAAGTTAGACCAATTCACCCATGTTAGAGTTTACTGGAGAATCATAGTGAACCCTTTAGATGACCGTTGTGTGGGAGGAGAAGAGTGAAGAATAGTTTCTGCAGAGTTTCAGTAGCCAGTCCAAAAGATCCCCTTTATGTTGGAGGTAGGATTGTATTTATAGGGGCTGGGGAGCACTTAGGCCAAAGCCTCTTTACCAGAGGCTTACATTTGAAGGTACGAAGATACTTAAGAAATTTCACAGCAAACCGACCCAATATGATGGGTCGCTAGCGATCCATAGGGCATGGATCGCTAGCGATCCATGGAGTTAGAGTGTTTTTAGCTTGTTCCAATTGGATCATGTTCCCTGCCTTGTGTAGATGCTCTCCATGTAATTTCATAACTAGATGCCTTGTTTTGATGATGGTTCATGTACTAGTTGCATCGAACTATTACTAGAATCAAATGAATGCTCACTTCTCGGTCTAACTAGCTTGGAACACTGTGAAACTTAGCAGGCATGCCTAGAAAGGATAATGCTTCATGATGCAAGAAGAAGGACGATCCATAGGCGATATTTATGGATCTCTAGCAATCTATGGGTGATGGATCGCTACCGGTCTACCTCTATAGGCAATTTTTGCCTTTTTCCTCTTATGTCCTTCTTAGTTCCTTCTTCTAATCCTTCTGGTTGGTTCTTGAGTTGTTATGACTTAATGTAGATGTTCTAACTTCTTTGAATACCAATGGGTCAAAAACTCGGATAACAACCCACTAGAGAGATCAAAGGATTTCTACATTTTTCTTAGGGTTTTGCAAAACATAAAAAATCTAGTGGGAGCCTTATTAGAAAAATGAAATGGTAACATCTAACCTTTCTAATATGGTAAGAACATTTGCTATAAAATGTTAAAATAATCAACATTGATAAATTTGTGCAACTAATAAAATTGATAAAATATTTATCAGTTAAAATATACATATGAACAAAATTAAGGATTGACAAAGAAATATAAAATACTTACATTAAATCTTTTTCATTGTTGTCGCTTCAAGGCTCATGCAAGAGCCTAATTATACACGATTAAATACATTCGTAACTCGGTTGCTTAAAAAACTTTATTTGTCTTAGGCTGTATATTGTCTTTTATTAGTTTTAGACTCTGAAGCAGTATAAAATATGGATATTTAATCCATACTATATATCATATGAAAGTAGCATAGTAAACAATCATATTTGTGTTGTACACAACTTCACTGAAAATAGTTCTTTGGAAATAAGCAAATAAATTGAAATGGGAAATGATGTATTAAGTATGATTGATTATAATAAGGATTTATTTTCGAATGGTTTAACCATTTATAAAATGGATGCAATGTAAGAGTGAATGTAACCTAGGCATGGTTGGGATGAAGAGAGTGACTAGTCAACTTTGCTTCATGAAGTGATCTCGAAAATGTGAATTGTATAAAATGCTAGTAGATACTTACTATGGATGAGAAATGTTTCCAATTGTGTTTTTCATATAAAAGTTGTTTTTTGTAAAAGAAATTTCCATGAAAGTAAGATAGTCGATTGAAAACTTGACTATAAATTAGTTAAGAAAAGAAGTAAATAGTCCATAATAGATAGTTGAATGGTGCTTCATATTTCATATGCTATTATATATATATAGTAATAGTGGAAATAGTGGGAGCATGCCATATAATACTTTTAAGTGGACACATCAGGAGACCAAATTTTTTTTTGTAAATATACCAAATATTATTTATTAAATAATTATTATTTTTAGTACTGATTGAATGTGGATATAGTTTTATTTTGTTACGAATGTTTTGAATATTCGTTGTGAAATAAATCTATTAGAATAAAGATATTTTTTGCATTAGTTACATGGTACATAAGTATCTATAATTACTACAATTATTTTGGAATTAAGGACAAAGCGCCTGTTTAATAGGAGCGACATAAGAATTGGTGAAGTCTTTACCGTAATACATGAAGATGTATGTAGTCAAAAAGTCTAATAATACCAAAATAGTTCCACATACTTCTTCAATTCATAGATGAATTATCATAAAAATAAACATGTATAATTAATACACATGTAGTATGTATATTTGATGCATTAACTACATTTAACAGATATGTCATTTAACATACTTTAGTTAATTTTTGTTTTACTCACAAACTTTATCGCTCAGTATGACTTTGACTTTTGGTATTGTTAAACCTAAATTTCTATGTATAAATATAGTATAGTCCATCGAAGATTGACAAAAAGAGCTATCGAAGAATGAAAACCTAAGCAATGAAAGTTGATATGTATGGGCTATCGCATAGTGACTTCATGAACTACTGAAAGTTGAGATGTTAGAGCTATTGCATGCTGACATAAGGAGCTATCGAAGGTTGAGGGGTTAGTGCTATCACATGCTGTCTCCAGGAGCTATTGAAGACGGATACCTATAATGACTCAGAATTTCCAACACTTCGTATTTAAATATCTGAATTATTTAAATATTTGTATCTTGGATTAAACATTATTAAAGTGATGTAATAACCTTGTGAACCCCTTTTAAATCATAACTAATGATGGTAAACTTGTTTTTAAAAATGTTTACAAAAATATATACTTTGAAGAAAATTCGATAATATGCCGAAAATCGTTTTATCAATAAACAACATTTTACTCATCAGAAGTTGTTCACTTTTTTTTACATACACTTATTTGCGTACGAGAACATTAATATTTACATACACTTTGTTAATCATTCTGATTTCTTATTCATTTATGGAAGTCATTAACACTATACTTAACACTAAAAGCCAACGAGGTAGACTTATCTCTCCATGAGATTCAAGAATGAAGTGTCTAGGCAAGGTTTTGATATGGAACCAGTGCTCTAACTTACCTAGCTTCACTCTTGAATGAGGGATAGTATAAGTTGGAATGGCGACAATGTGTTAAGTATACAGACCATGATTTCTATGAGCGATCATTTTTAACTGGATAGTCGATTAGTCGACTACCGAACATAACCAAATATTAACGTAGATCTTTAAAAGATTGTTTTTAAAGATGATATAGGTATGAAATAGATTGAGTTTGTTGTGACAATGTGTTAATAACATTCGTCTTTAACTCTTTTCGGCTATACTTATGAATTTAAATAGATCTTTAAAAGAATGTTTTAAAGGTAAGCATAAGTGAAATGGTTTTGGGTTTATAGCAATAATGTTTATGTAACATTAGCCTTAAACCTTTTTGAATGGATTTTTTAAAGTACTTAGATCCTTAAAATGGATATTTGAAGGAAATTATAAGTATGGAATCTTTTAGAAAAAGATAGATAAAGTAAAGGTTTAAAGTAAGAAATCTTCTTAATGATTTGTGAATATACATATACCATTTGAGATAAGTATATAAATACTTTTTGAAGTATTAAAAAGAGTACAAATGAATAGTAAAAGTTGATAAAAGAAAATTTATTAGATAAAAGAAGTTTTACTATTAAAAGAAGTTTTAATTAATAAAAGATTAATTAAATAAAAAGGGGATGAGAAGTCGCTTATGTGACTTAATCGTGTTGTATGTGACTTGATCGTGCTTTGTATGTTTACTTGTTTATGGAAAGATTTAGTCATGTACTTTGCACTAAAAGTTAAAAAATGTGATAAGTATATGAGACTTAGTTTTCATGTGTGATTATTCTTGTTATTGTTGAATACGACCAAATTCGTCGATTCAATCTCGAAGAGATCGAGATCGATAAGTGTTTTACTTATCAAAAACCACTTCAAGACCGAGATACATGTTCTATCTCTTAGAAATGGATCTGTTTGAGATGTTGAATCCATGTTTGGTTTTGAGATCTGTTTGAGATGTGGAAATCCATTTGGGTATTTGTGCTCTGTTCGAGTGATGAAGACCTATTTGAGATATGCTAAACATGACCTCGACATCAGAAATGATAGAAAACAGAGTTGGGGCGTAGATTGGGGTTTAGCTAACCTGTGATAGATATTATCAC
Organism: Allium fistulosum; assembly: GCA_030737815.1. Lineage (NCBI taxonomy): Eukaryota > Viridiplantae > Streptophyta > Magnoliopsida > Asparagales > Amaryllidaceae > Allium > Allium fistulosum. The sequence continues at coordinate 1,379,558,442 of CM060901.1, forward strand.
TCCATATCTGGAGTATGCATATCGATGTTGCGCGTGAAAGGGGATGTTATTCGGGATCACGTATTAGGGCGTGGACCGGCTATGCATTCCTTAATGGTATATTTTATCTAGAGATAGACGGTGTTCGAAGGTAGTTTCTAACCCTTGTGCAAGAGATAGGATCCGGATTCACCAGAGAGATCTTGTGGAAAATCCATTATGCAAACATACCTTATCAGTTTTGATTATACCCTCTAATATGCTGTTGAATGTAATTAATGTAACCATTTTGGCTATGTTATATATTTATATTCTTCACCCTAGACATTATCTATTATATCACCTTATGTACTTATTAGGTGGTGGCTCTTTTGAAGGGATAACCTTTCCAAACTGTCTCAAAAGTACCATTATATGCTGATCACATATTTCTTTAGTTTCTTATACCAGACTTATGTCTAACACGTAGTTTTCATTTTCCTTAAATTCCTCGTGTGCTCTTTCGAGTAATTTGAGAAATGCAGGTTTTAGTTGGATGTTCTGGAGCTCGAGAAGATCAGCTAATGTTTCGCCTACCGTAGCGTTCTTATTTCCCCCGCATTACTATATTGTAATATCAGCATTTATGAGGACAGGCGGTTATAACTGTCCAGACCGATGATAGTATTTAGAATTGTAACTCCGAAATGCTTTGTATTTTAGAGTGACAGTTTGTACTGTCTTTTGATATTATATATTATCGTTCCGCTATGAGATTCTGATATTGTGTTTCTTCTTTCTTGTTATGTTGCTTTTTCGCTTTATTTTACCCTAACAATCTGTCTTTTCGGCACTTAGATGCTCGGCACATGAATACCGTGAATGTATTAGTGTCGACATTTAAGGGTCGAAAAGGCAGATTATTACAGCTAGTATTAGAGCTGAAGGTGAAGCTAGAATCATAGATTTAGTGGGATATAAGTCATTAAAAGATAGGGTAATAGAATGTCCTAACATGAGCTGAGTGTATTATACATATGAGAGCATATTTGTAATTGTTAAAAACATATACCATTTACAAATGCAAAAATTAAAGCTCTTATATATGGCAACTTATGTAAGTATAAGTTGAAGTGTAGTTCAATTAATGTAGGGATTAACGATGTTCATTCGTTACCCTTCATTAATTAGTTTAGCCATGCTCGACCGGTTTATGAGCATTGTTATCCTTCGTAGAATGATTGATGAACATATTTTTCCGCATTTTAAACCGTTTGTTTCATATATTTTTATTTTAATAAAGCGGTATTATACGGGTATTTTGTTGTGGTTTTGCAGATTATAGATTCCGAAGTGCAACGATGAAATTAATCGGTTGCGCCGTCCATTGGTTCAGATGACAAGCAGAAAAGAGTGCAACATTTTGAGCACCGAATAAATCAAAGCAAAAGCGCACATCATTTCAAAAATGCCAACTCACCATCATACTTGGTTCAAACACGGTCACGTTTTGTAAAAATGGGACCATTTCAAGGAGCAGCTCACGTTTTCTTCAATGCAACATTACAATTCAGCACATATATTTCTCAAGCATGGATACATGGCCATATTAGTTTAATCTTAAAAGAAGCTCATGTGAAGAGACGTGAGTGCCAAGCAAAAAAAACAATTCAAGATGCAGTCACATAATTTTCAAGTTCAACATATATTTTAGTCAAAGCAACATGTATTTCACTACTCACGTGCAAGCCATATAGCACATCAACTTATGTTATTTCCAGTTCAAGTTTAGCATTTATGCATCAATGCATGGTCACGTTTTCAAGTCACGTGAATGTCAATTCAAGCTCAACATATATATTTTAGTTCAAAGCAGCATTACACAATGACGTGGCATATTATTCTTTTTACCAATTCAAGCAAGAGACCCGGTCAGCACATGTATATCGGCAGAGAAGTGATGAAGACCTATTCTTTTGTGAATACTCTGACTGATTTTAGGGGCTGGAAGCCTATAAATAGCAAGCAGAAAGCAACGAAAGGGGATCATCATTTCCCAGCACTTCTTTCTTCTAGTTTAATTTATTTTTCAGCATTGTTATTGATTTCTTCAAAGAATGGACAGAATTGTTAATTAGTTTTAGCAGTCTTTTTATTCTGGTTTAGTTATTTGTCAGTACTCTTTTCATTTCAGTAATTTAAATTCAGTTCGTTTGATTTTCAGTTGTTCACTCTGCTTATTTCCCTTCCATACTTTTTATTTTTTTTACTCTGAATTCTACAGTAAATTTTGTTGATTAGTTTCAGTGAAATTTGGAATCTCAGGGTGATTGCTTTTATTATTGTTTTTATCCGCTCAAAACCATCATCGAATTTGTTTAACACGCCTAAGAATTAAAAATGGATTTCAAACATTTTAAAATACAATTCCCTGTGTTCGACCTGCATACTACATATCTGTGCGCTTGCAGAATTTATTAAAATTTGTGTTTTTCTAATCAATAGAAAAGTCGCAATAATGATTTGACATGCTCGACCGGTTTATGAGCATTATTATCATTTGTGGAATTATAAGCTTAATATTGCTCAGTCAGTTTATGAGCACTTTTATCATTTGTTGATTAATTATTTATGCCCGACCATTTTGTGAGCTTTGACTATTTTTTGTTGATTGTTGATTTTTACTTGATCATTTTATGAGTAGTTTTACCTTCTACTGTGTAACGATCACGATTTTTCGACGCTCGAAAGTCGACATTAATACGTCCACTGTATCAAATGCTGCGCAATCAAATGCCAGAAAACTGAACCATTAGTGTTAAAAAGAAGAGGTAGAAGAAAAGATAGAAGAAAAAGAAAGAAGAACAACTACAGAAACACAGAATCAGAGACAATATCAGAATCTCACATTTTGCAGCGGAATAATATACAATAGATAATCACTAGTCTTTTAAAACAAAGAACTATATCAGTTTATACATACCTCAATCAGAGTCAATATACAACTCGATACAACAATGGACAGTTATATAAACCCGTCCTCATACAGAATACACAGCGGAAATAAATAACAAGTACGGAAGTACGTCTCGCCATCCAGCTTATTCCCAAAGCTCCAGAATATCCAGAATATCCTGATAAAAATAACTCTAGGCTGCCCGTGTGGAAAATTATGGGCACCCAGAGTTTAGAAGGGAACAATAAACTCCGAGTCAGTCATGGTGACTGGTGTGAGATCGTAAAACAGTTATTTTCACAAAGAAAATAAAACAATTCGCAATGTTTTTTGGAAAATGAAACTACCATAAGACCTCCCGCCACACACACAATGCAAACGCAGAATTGGAGGAGATTTCTTCTTATGATAGTCAAAGATGCTTACTACGCCAATAATTGGATTATTATTATTAATGTCTAGTGTAGAAAACATTTCGAAAGTATAATATTAGTCTTAGCCAGCATAGGCATTCCGCACTTATGCCTACTATAGCTACTATGTTCAATAGCAGGTTACCGCCACATTCCATAGCAGGTAATACAATTGCAATCGTAAAGGTTCGTATTGTTTCTTTGGATTTTCCAACAAATGGTCAGGCTAAGGAACTTCCTTTCCTCCTGCCGAATGGGATCGCCTCTGGCTGGACGTCTCGAGAGACAAACTGCTCTCTGCCAAACAAGGCCGGGTTACCCTTGTAACTAGGTAACTCACAAATATGTCATCACCCGGTCCTTTAGGACCTTTATCCGAGCGCTCGGTAGCATTATCACACATAATAAATAAGGTGTGTCCACATGAGTAAGTATCTGGGCTCCATACCATGATACCACCCCTTTCCAGAAGGAAATGACATACCCTAAAGGGCGCGACCCTCATAACCTTGCCGCAACATTCCTGTTTCGACCATTTCCGGGTTGTTGAGGCCCTGACGAAGTCTCGTCCACAAAGCTACGCTTTTTCACAAAGCCGTGCTTTGATCACAATTGATCAATAAATGATCATCATCACAGCAACACTCGGCATGCCACATTACCATATTGGGAATATATCGCTGATAAATTTCAACTACATAACCTCTGAGCTCGTACGTCTCAGAGAAGGGTGTTAGGCTAAGAGAATAAATTCTCCGCCACCAACAGAAATGTATTTGAAAGAAATCAGCTCTATATCTCAAAATGTAATGTCAGACACGTAACCATACAATCCGGGTTCGAACAGAACCGAAGGCACTTCCAAAGAAGTCCTTGCAATCCGGATATTCACAATCACGATAAAACTTCCCATCACAAAGGAAATCTCAATACCGTAGCTAACGTTGCAGAGACAATCGATAGGTCATCCTATCGTTTTCACAAATACGCGGTCTTCACCACCGGTCTTCAATACGATCCATATCGTCGTATTATTATTCGGAATGGGTTATCTGACACAAAGGTCCTTTCTCGGCTAAACCGAATAATAAGCGTTTGTTTTAAAAACAATTCAAGTGCCATTTCAAAGGCAATATTGATAGTCGGTGATTTAACTATCAACAATATTCACAACAATCATCAGATTTAAATAATTTTCCCAAATTATTTATTATCAAATATCTTCACGATATATGGTTTATACTTCAACCATTTGAAAACAATTTCCAAATCATATTCATTTAAACCCCTTAAATAAATCCTTATCGATTTATTTCAAATTTACATTCCAAAACTGTAAATTTATTTCCACACTTCATCACTTTGAAAACCGATTCCAAATCATATTTCTCATACTTTAAAAATAAATCAACGTTTATTTTTTTAAACAAATTTCCCTTCCTTTATAATTCTATTCGGAATTTACATTCTCAAATATTCACTTTCAACACCAAATCGACTTTCAAATTGATTCTAATTTTAATCCCAAATACCAAATCAATTTACAAATCGATTTACAAATTTATTCTCAACACCAAAAATCGATTTTTTTTTCAAACACCAAATGGATTTTTATATCGATTTCCCAAAGATTTATTTCTTCAATACAAAATCAATTATCAATTGGATTTCAACAATTTATCGCCTTTAAAATAAATTCCTTTTCAAATAAATTTCAAATAAATTCCATTTCAAATAAATTCCAAACCATTTAAAATTCCATTTCAAATAAATTTTCCAACTTCCGAATAATACTATTAAAAATTATTTATAAAAATCTTTTCCCATATCTTGGAATTTATTCAATAAGATTTCGACAATCCATTTTAATACTTTAAAATTCCTTTTTTCAAATAAATTCAATTCTTAAATATAAATTCATTTAAAGTTTTCCACTTTAATTTCAAAATCCAATTTATATTCATTTCTGGTATCCAACGATACCAAAAATACATTCGGCTAAATTGTAGCCTTCACAATTTCAATTATCAATAAATCATCCACAGATTATCAATAAATCACATCATTCACATATGAAATAATATTCAAACAATTTGAGGAATCCAGTTGGATCCCTCCAACCTGTTTCCCTGCATCCACAGATGTTAGCACCATACCAATTCCACTTCGAGGTGGAATATCGCGGTATATGGGATTTTATAAAATATCATCCGCTTACTAACGGCGCAATAGGGTCTCATCCGCTATACAGTGCGAGAAATCAATCAATCCAATATATACATATGCCAATATGTATATATTGCTATATATATATAGATATATCCTACTATATCTAATATCACATCCAAATAGTCAATTAATCAATCAATAACTATAAAATCAAATTTTCCTTCAAGTGAGAAAATCTCACCTTTGCTTTTATTTTGCAATCCCATTTCCGTTTTGATCATTTCTTCATTGTATTAACCTTGTATAAACAATTATACAATTTGTTAATATTCGAATCAACTGAACAATTAATTTTCGTTTTCAATTGTTTTAGATTAACAAATTTCTCCTTTAATAATTTTATTTAACTACAATTAAATTCTAAAAACTAAATTTTCTTCTTTCTTAAAATCAAACTAGTAGGCTTAAAATGGATATAAGCATATACATTTTTATTTCTCATTTAGAAACTCCATAAGTATATTTATAAATAAAAAATAACCCGTATAGATTTTAAAAATCAAATCTTTCTATAAATTCCTATAATTTCCAAAACTTATATATTTATTTTCACCTTTACTGTAATCAATTCATCTGCTTATCTATATATCTATATATACATTTACTGTAATATATTCTCTGTCTATATAAAAATCTGCATATTTCTTTGACTGCTAAAAATCCTATTTTTAAACTTTATTGTTTTAAACTCTTTATATATATATATATATGTAGATATATTCAAAATAGAAATGTTTTTATACCTATCTGAAATAAATTAATTTTTTCTACCTTCCGAATATATATTTCATAATTTTATCTTTCTGTAACAAAATAAATTTTTATAAGTTAATTTACCAATGATTTTCCTTTGAAAATAAAATAAAATCGAATTACCTTACTGCCTATTTGAAATCTCGATCCTCGAACCCTAGATCAACGCACTGAATCTCCACCAGACCATCACACTCCGTTGCCGATGCTATCGCGATTTCTATTGCTTGCCGTACGAAGCTATGCCCTAGCTTCCTCCTACAACCAATCGCGCATGCCCACGATTTTGTCGGCGATGAAGTCGTGCCGCCTTCGAACTACTCGCAGCCCCCGCCACATCACCTGGAGTCGCGGCCACTCGAACCTGCCCTGGTTGCGAACCTCGCGATTGTCGAACCGGAATCGCGACAACGTCGCTGCCTTCTCGATCGCGAAGCCCTCTTCCCTGCTGGCGATTCGTGCACATGATGACGAGTGTGAAACTCATACGCCTCCATGCTGGTGATTCGAACGAATAGGTTTTCAAGTTTTCTTTTCCAATCGGCTATTTTATTTATTTTTCTTGCTTTCGATTTTGATTAACAAAGAGGAGGGATGGCCATATTCAAATAAGAAGAGGGAAAACTCGATCGAACGAAAATAGAGGAAAAGGGGAGAACGAGAGTTTATCTTGATTTCATTCGGCCATTAATTTTTGTTTGAACGAAAAAGCTTTCGTTCGATTTTTCTTTGTTTCTGATTTTGAATAGAGAGGAGGAACGTGATTTATCAGAGAAGAAATGGGAGACAAGAGTACGTGACATTGCAGAGAGTAAGTCGGTATTGAAAAGTTGATTAAAAATTTATATTTTTATATTCAAAAATATCCCGTTATATTATATCAGCGCGTTTGCTTATCGTACGATCACACGATAACTTTGATCACTACGAAAATTGAAATCCGGTAATAATACAATATTACGGATCCAATGGAACTAGTTTCATCGAATTCCGAGACTGTGCTCTAGAACGCTATTCTCAAATATCGATTTAAACGATATAATTCAAAACTGAACAAAACAGTTTCAAATTCAATTCTGAAGCTTCCGTTATCTTCAGAAATATCAATATGAATTTTCAAAGCCTTGAAAATATTTTTAATCGGCTTCAAATTAAAGATTCAAATTTTTACCCAGTTTCAATAATTAAATTCAATAATTTAAATCGCCAAATTCACTTTGATATTCGAATTTTCAAATTAAACAATCATTCAAATATTTAAACTCAATTAAATATTCACTTTTCAAATGTCCAAAAATTCAGGGTCGTTACATACTGCATGGGTTGGGTAGAGAGTAATTGTGGGTACATTAAAATGAATACCTTGTGAATTGAGTTTCATAGTTGGACTATAAGGCATTCAATGACAATATTGGGTTAAAGTTGAATTTAGAAAAGTTTTTTATTACAATCTAAAGGAAAGATAAGATATTTTGTAAAATAAACATTTGTGAAAAGGTATAATATAAAAAAGTGATTTTATATAAGTACAGTTTATAAAACGTGGTTTATAAATTAAAAGGATTTAAACTGATATTTTGAGAACTTAAATCCCGGTGTCTTTGAAAATGTTTTTCAAGATTTTGGAAAAATAGTAATAGTATTATTATTATTTGAAGGTAAATATTTGGAAAATTGATTTATGAGATTGAGATCATGTTACTCAGTAATATTTACGAAGTATGTGATACCACTTTGAAAATGATTTTGGGTTAAGTCCCAAAGGCATGATTTGGATGTATTGAACTTACTTCTATCACTTGAAAATAATTCTGGTAATGACTGCAATATCATCGGCATTCACTTTCGAGTTTCAAAGTAGAGGATGCTACGAGGTTGTTTTGGTAAAACGAATTTTGATTTAATCCTAAATGTATGATGTAGTATACAAAAGATATATGTATATGTTATTATTTCAAATTGATTTGAAATAAAACCCAAGTATTTAGTACTAAATTTTTTCTTTAAAAGAACTTTGATATAAACTTTTTGTTGTAGAAAAGTTTTGTATGTAGGGTGCCGAGTGGTAGTGGCATAACTCAGAATAAATAATGAAAACTCTTCATGTTTTCCCTTTTTGGGTAAAGAGAGTTTAATAAACAAGTGAAACTCCATTAAGTTGTTTTGTGGATGCATGTATCCTATGCATTAGGACAATATGTTATTTTCATCATGTTATGGCATTTGTTTGGTAATTTCCATTTGTTCAAATGAAACCGGATTTTCAGTGATTTTGGATAGTTGGGAACTTCCAAATCGTTATTGAACTGGAAGTAGGTGTTTTTGTAAAAATATAAAAGTTGAGTTTTTATAACTCTTGGATTGAAAAGGGTAGTGAATTAACAACAAGTTTTAAAAAGTTAAATATACTTGTTAAGTGAGATAAAATTTGATGTTTCATGTATACTCTTAGGTTGTTGTGGAGTATTATACAAGTATGAACTTAAGTTATAAAATGTTTAATAACTTTAAGTTGTGTTTCTATGGAATGGTTCACAAATGGTTTAGTATTGAATGATATACTATTTTGATAAAAGAATGTGATTTAAAATGGAAATTTGTGTAGTTAAGAAACCAATAGGATAAAGTGCGTAAACTTTATGCAGATTGTTTTATTCGCATGACTATACTTTGATCTGGTATTCGAGCACATGATTTCGAGGTGACTTGCACCAGTCCGAACAAGGATTTTTCAACTGATTCTTGATGATGAAAACTTGATACGGATTCTTGATATGATCCAAAGTTTTCTATAATAGTATATGGCTATGTAAGGAGAACGGAGGTTTCTAACCAAGGAACCCGATCGAAGTTCGCACTAGAGAGTCAGGTGATCTATACTAGTTTGGAAATGAAATTTATGTGGTCGAGCAAGTGATCAGATCGGATATTGCATACGGATGGTCCATGTAAATTTTATAGGCTTTAGTATATATGCATACTATTTGTATTGGCTTATGGAGAGTTAGGTGATGACTCTTCGATTTGTTTTGAGGTAGCATGGATAAACGACCAAGTAATAACCTAAGGCCGTTGAGCGTATGGTATGCTTAATAGATTTTTTATCATCCTTGTGCGATAACAAGATTTTTAAAATAGGAAAATTGTGAGCTTTGTTTGCTAGTAAATGTAATACTATTAAGTATTGATGTGTGAATTTGTTTTGATTGCTTGTGTTTGGAATTCCGAGGATTAAACATTCTAAGTAGAGGAGAATGTAACAACCCGAAATTTCGGACACTTCGTACTTAAATATTTGAACCTTGGATTGAATGTTATTAAAGTAATTTAATAACCTTGGTAAACCCTTTTTAAATCATAACTAATGGTGGTAAACTTGTTTTGGAAAAATGTTTACAAAAATATATACTTTGAAGAAATATCGATAATGTGACCGAAAACCGTTTTATCGATAAACAACCTTTTACTCGTCGGAAGTTGTTCATACTTTTTTTACATACACTTGCTTAAAAGAACATTAATATGAAATAAAAATATTTTTTCGTTATGGAAAATAAAGTTTTTGGGTGATGTCATGAGTGATGTTATAGAAGATCTTTTGTGTGTAAGGGTAAAAGGGTAATTGCTAAGACATCAATTCGTGTAAAGTGAAAAACATGCAAGGCACATTGGGGTTCTTTTAGGCTGGTCTTAGATATGTATAGGAGAGGCTCTGTTTTGTTAAACACTTCATAATTTTGCAAAGCTTAAAAAGAAACAAAAGATAAAAAATGGTGAGAGTGGATTGGCACAATCCACTTTTTCTTCACCAACTTTCTCTAATTAATTCAAATATCTTCCAAACTCCACCAAACTTTCACCAATGCCTTAGAACACATTATAAAGCATGGATTAGAAGTCAAAGTGGAAGAAAGATGAGAAAAAGGTGATATCTTTTTTAGGCCATGAGCAAGGAAGGAGGATGGGAGCTTTGCTTTGTGATTTTGGTGCTAAAGGTTATATTTTTATGTGTTTGAAGATGGTAGGAAGTGGTTCTTTTTTCTTGGATTTTTTTTCATGGTTTATTCATGTGTTTGGTGAGTTATTTCATTGTCTTGTGTGTATATGATGTGTGCTTGAAATATAATTTAAAGTGATATTAACTGTAAAGTAATAAACTTTGGACCCTTCTTGCTTTTGAAGCAAATTACAACTTTATATTGTATAATATCACTTCTATTAACCTCTTAAACATGAGGCATAACCTTGACTTAATGTTTAAATGGTTGGTTGGCTTGTTTGCTGTGTTGAAGTATGTGTGAAAGTGTTTGAAGCAACAACAGTAGCTATAAGTGCATTTAATATCCCTTAATTTTAACTTATGTTAATGAAAGATCTATGATCTTAACCTGGAAAATTTTGATTTAGTTGTTCTGTAAACATATTTTTCTATATAAGACGGTAAATAAAAGGTTCGGAAAGTTATAGAAATTTTAAACCAAAATTGTGAAAGTTAGAAGCGAAAAGGTCGCTATGGATGCACTTTGAAAATTTCTTGTGTTCGACGATTTTCAAAGTTAACTTTGAGAGACTTTCTAGAGGCTTCTTTACATTATGATAAGTACTATAAGTGCACTTATTATTGGAAAGAAATGAAATTTAAACCATTCATTAACTTGTGAAATGAAGGTGCAAAAAGTTATAACGAAAAGAAGATCGCTATATGAGCTCTTTGAAATATCCTATTCTTAGAAATTTTTGTAATTAATTTGAAAGACATCCTCAGGGGTTTCTTTGCATTTTTAATAAATATTATATGCTTGCTTATAAATAAAAAAAATCAAAGTTTAAAAGATTTTAGAACTGGTCAAACAAAGTGGCTAAAGTTAGAGCAAAAAGGTGGTTATAAATACACTTTGTAAATATACCTTGTTTTTTGGAATTTTTATAAATAAATAGAAATGTCCTTAAGGGTTTCTTTCCATGCTTTTTAACTAACCTAAGGTTAGTAATTACTATAAAAATTTCAAGCCTTAAATAATTTGTTTGAGTGGTTAAAACCGGCCATAAAGTTCATGCTTTTCAATGTTGCTCTTTAACAAGGACTTTTAACAACACTTATATATGCTGTAGTAATTTGCTTATGGTTTTAAATGTTCAAAAATGATAATTAAAGTTATTTTTCCCTAACACTTTTAGGGATATTTTCTAATATATGTTGTAGTAATATAAAGTTGGTTTAAAGTTTAAATATATTTTTAATATTTATTTATGAATTTTGGAAGTAAAGGGATTTTAAATTATAAAACATGGTTAATTATTTTTGTCAAATTATAAATTAGTTATTTTTAAGTAATATTTTACATCGATATTTAAATCCTATTTATAATATTTTTAAAGAGTATATATATAAGTTTTGAAAAAGGAAACTAACTATGCTTAATACTTAAAGCCGACGAAGTAGGCTTATATATTTGTGAATGTTAATATTGACGTTCGAGTAGGGATAGAAGCAATAGTGCTCTAACCTACCGGCTCCCCTCTTGACCAAGAAATAGTTAAGTCCAGAATGTCGAAAACATGTTAATCGTGTTGATTTCTTACTTATTTATGAAGTCATTAATACAATACTTAACACTAAAAGCCGACGAAGTAGTTTTATCTATTTATGAGAGTTAAGATTGATGTTCGAGTAGGGATAGAAGCAATAGTGCTCTAACCTACCAGCTTCCCTCTTGATTGAGGAATATTTTAGTCGGAAATATCGAAAACATGTTAATCATGTTGATTTCTTATTCATTTATGAAAGTCATTACTATACTAACACAAAATGCCGATGAGGTAGACTTATATATCTGTGAGATTCAAGAATGAATTATCCAGGCAAGGCTTTGATATGAAACCAGTGCTCTAACTTACCTAGCTTCACTCTTGAATGAGGGATAATATAAGTTGTAATATCGAAAACGAGTTAAGTATACGAGTCGTGATTTCTATAAGCGATCATTTTTAACTGGATAGTCGATTAGTCGACTACCAAACTTAACCAAATATTAACATAGATCTTTAAAAGAATGTTCTTAAAGTTGATATGAGTATGGAATAGTTTCGGGTTTGTTATGATAATGTGTTAATAACATTCGTCTTTAACTCTTTTTGGTTATACTTATGAATGTAAATAGATCTTTAAAGGAATGTTTTAAAGATAAGCATAAGTGAAATGATTTTGGATTTATAGTGACAATGTTTAAGTAACATTAGTTTTAAGCCTTTTTGAATGGATTTTTGAAAGTATGTAGATCCTTAAAATGGATATTTTGAAGGAAATTACAAGTATGTAATATTTTTGAAAATGGTAGGAAAAGTAAAGGTTTAAAATAAGAAATCTTGTTAATGATTTGTGAATATACTTCTACCATTTGATATAAGCATACGAATATTTTTTGAAGAATTAAAAGAGTACAAATGAATAGTAGAAATTGATAAATGAAATTTATTAGATAAAGAAGAAGTTTTACTAATAAAAGAGGTTTTAATTAATAAAAGATTAATTAAATAAAAAGTGGATTAGAAGTCGTTTATGTGGCTTAATCGTGCTTTATGTGACTTGATCGTGCTTTGTATGTTTACTCATTTATGGAAAGTATTTAGTCATTTACTTAGCACTAAATGTTCAAAAACATTATAAGTATACGAGATTTAGTTTCCATATTCAAACGTTCTCGTTATTGTTGAATATGACCAAATTTGTCGATTCAATCTTGAAGAGATGGGGATCGGTAAGTATTTTACTTATCAAAAACCACTTCAAGACTAAGATATGTGTTCTATCTCTTCGAAGTGGATCTATTCGAGATACTGGAATCCATGTATGGTTTTGAGGTCAGTTTGAGATGTGGGAATCCATTTGGTGATTCATGTTTTGTTTGACTGATGAAGACTCCTATGAGAGATGTCGAACGTGACCTAAACATCGAAAACGACAGAAAATAGAGTAGGGCATAGCTTAGGGTCTAGCTAACCAAAGATAGGATAATATCACTCTATATCTAAAGTATGCTTATCGATGTTGCGTGTGAGAGGTGATGATATTTGGGATCATGTGTCAGGGAAAGGTCCGGTATGTTTTTCTTATGGTATATTTTGTCTAGAAATATACGGTGCTTGGAAGTAGTTTCTGGCCATTGTGTTAGAGACTGGATCCGGCTTCACCAGAGAGATCTTTGCGGAAAATCCATTATGCAAATGTACCTTATCGGTTTTGATTATACCCTCTAATATGCTATTGAATGTAATTAGTGTAACCATTCCGGCTATGTTATATATTTGTATTCTTAACCCTAGACGTTATCTATTATATCAGCTTATGGAGTTATTAGATGGTGGTTCTTTTGAGGGGATAACCATTTTTGAACGGTTTCAAAAGTACTTTTATATTCCCATCACATATTCCTTGAGTTTCCGTAATGACCCTGATTTTAGCTAACATTATTTAGAACATTTAATTGGGTAAATTAAATAAAATAATGTAGAAAGTTAAGGGATTTAGATTTGTAAATTAAGGAGGAGCAGTGCCTTAATAAATGTGTTAATAAGAGGAAAATTAGACATAATTAAAAAGGAGGAATATAGAGATGGTAAAATGGGAATAATCTTTATTCCTATACCTTAAACCCTTCCATTCTTAATTCCTCATTCATTTTAACTTTCACAAACAAAATTAAAACTCTAAATGAACTTGGCTGGCCACCATTAAGTGGAATCAAGGAGAAGAAAAGCTAGGATTCAAGTAGAAAGCTTGAAGAAATCAATCTAAGGGCAAATCTCAACCTTTTTAACACAGAGCAAAGGTGAATAATTAGTTTACATCTCTAGTATTGATGAATGATTTCGGTTTACAGGTAAACCAGTTTACTTTTGCAAGTATGTGCTATGTTATAGTGATTTAATGATTAAATGCTTAAAGTTAATGATTTATAGAGATTTAATAATAATTTTATGTTATGTTTAGATTAGAAAACTTATCATGTGACATCCAATTGACTTGAGATTTAGATATGATATGAGAATCATTATTTTAGTAGTGGGTTTCAAGTTTTATAATTTTCCAAGTTAATATGGATTTATGGTGAATTTTCTAAGTTTAAAAAATGATTAATTCGGTTTTAAATATTTTAAATGGTTAAATTATGTTTTTGTCCCAAAAATTTGGACATGGGGAAGAGAATGGTTAATTTGATTTTTGGGGATTTTTCTAAGTGTTTAATTATGGTTAATAATTATTTTAGTTGAATGGCTTAAATGTTTTAATTATTTTAAGAAGAAGAATGAGTTATTTGCTAAAATGTTTTCAATTGCTCAATGCTGAGTTCGACAGCTTTGTAGAAAAGAATTTTGGTAAAGTATCGGTAACCAAATATTTTTGCAAATTATGTAAGTTAGGTGAAAAGGAATTGCTTTAAAAGGTACAAAATCAGTTTTAAATTAAATTATAGCTTCGCCACTTACCATGCTTGCTTCTGTCACCATAATCCTGCTTATAAACCTTTCACACCCATTCGAAATCAATGCACATGGTATCAAGCATTTGGTATGTAGTGTATTGGAGAAAGGTGGAAGGAAAGGATAGTGTCGAAGGTATGCTTGCAAAAGGGTTGAAGCCGCTTTTATTTTCTTTCGAACCCATTGACCCGCCCCTGTTCTAAAAGTATGCTTTCAAAAGGGTTGACGCTTTTGAACTCCTTCGATTCTAGTTGCCGCACCAATTCTTCTACCTTTGTTAGAGGTCGCTTTTTGGAACCTCAAAACTATGTATGCAAAAAGGAGGCTTTCGCTTACATACCTTCCGCATACCATGGGAGCCGTCTTCCCTAATGTTTTCGAAAGAGTAGCTTTTGAATGTATTCCCTATTTATATTTTGTAGATTGTTTTGCTTTCAAACTATGGTTTCGAAAGTAATAATTTTAATTGGTTTCGAAGCTATGCTTTCATAACTTCTTACTTGAACCTAATGCCTTCGAAAGGTATGTTTTAAGTGTTTTAAAAGGTATGTTTTAAGTGTATTGAAAGGTATGTTTTAAGTGTTTCGAAAGGAATGTTTCTCAGAATTTTGAAAGATATGTTTAATGGCTTCGAAAGAGGATGTCTAAGATTTTAAGCAATGATTCTGAAAGGTCTATTTCCAATGCATTCGAAATAGAAGTTTTGGCCTTTCAGCCTAATGTTTACAAGGTTAAAGTATTTATCTTATTTCGAAAGGATAGATAACCATATTGATTTTAAGTTTTCATCAACATTGTTTTATGTTAAAAGTATATATCATGACATAGGTATTTTGAGTAAAGCAAAAAGTATATTTTCATTGTTTAAGTATGATTTAAAAGGGTTAAATCAATTTGAAATAAATGTTTTAAAGGAAAATTAAATAGGGTGGTTAACCCTAAGTATATGACTCAGATATTAGAAGAGCAGATGAGACTGGTGTGGGGTCGTGCCTAATACTTTAGTTAGTAGCCACTAGCTAATATAAGTCCAAAATTCCAGTGTGTAGGGCTTTGTCACAGGTAAGACTAAAATGATGTTACACACAAAAAGGGATATACAGAGTAAAGATAGGTTATTGGTGAGCCCGCAAAACCATTAAGGTTAGTTGATCCTAGAAGAAGTAAGTTAAGGATAGACCATCCAATGTTGTGTCTAATAGAAGTTAGAATATTTATTATGTCTAGTAGGCCCGAGTCAGCCAGTGATTAATAGTCAGCCTGATAAAACTATAATGTTCAGACGAATAATCCATTGATTAACTGATTTACATGCATATATGTTATTACTATGGTTGTTATAATCAGTTTGATTGTAGGATTTTGATTTGCAAAAGATATGATTTTAAAAAGATATTAGTGAGGGGAAATCCATTCCACAAAGTGGAGTGGTCTCACTTAATATCAGGAAACCGCGATGTAATAGAATTATTCACACCAGGCTTTATTTCTGACTCAAAGTTTATGTTTTCCCCTTAAACTCTCGGGTGCTCAAACTTTAATTTGAGTAGACTAAGAATTAAGGACTTTTCAGGTTTAGTCGGTTGGACGAATAAGCTTCCAAAGACGTGAAGGAGGCAAAGCTAGCTATGTAGGAGTTATTTAGTATTATTTCTACTGTGATGTATTTATGACTGATATCTCTATCTATCTAGTACTTTGATCATCGAAGGGGGCATCTTCATATGTCGCTCTTGGCGTAATTTGTAATAATTATATTTGATCTAAACCTGGGATCGTTTTGGGATTATGTAATTGAATATGAAATATTGATTTGAAATGTAATCAGTAAAGCTGTTTTTGAAATCTGTGTAGATTTTATTTCATATTCATGTGCTTCTGATATTATCGATACAATTAACATTACCATACTTTATCACCGGAAGTTAATACTATAGATGGCTGCAACATCTGTAGCACTTAGCTTCGAGCCTCAAAATAGGAGATGTTACAGTTTCTCATACCAGACTTATGTCCGACGTGTGTTTTTTGTTACGCCAATATTTCCATAAGGTACAAATTATAAATATTCGAGAAGAGATTCCCTTGGCTTGCAGTTACGAGACTATTGTTTAGTTTCCATCGAGAGTTAAGGCACCAAACTTAGTATTCGAGAACATGAAGGCCGAGAACATGAGCTAAGGCAACAAAAAAGACTGAGATTATTGTCCAAATAGAGCAAGAAGCTTAACCGAGTGCATCAACTGCCAGAAGTAGCGAAATTTCAACAAACCGAGATCAACGACCAAGATAGCAAAAGGAATCATAGAAGATATATTTATACACATATATATAAGCGCCATGTATCCTATCTATGACAAAATTCTTTCAACTGGCTGATGATAGGTATTTGAATCAGAGCCGCCTATAGCAAGCCAAGTCATCAATCTGAGTTAAAGCCCCTGCATCAATGGAAGAACCTTAAATCTGCTATAAGTAGAGGGCCTTATACTACCAAAAAGGGGCTGGCTCACAAATTTCAAACATTCTACAATCATTCAGTATACTTTACTCTTTTCGAAAAGCTTTAATTAAATTATCATTAATGGCGGACTTAGTATCAAATGTATTTATACACCATGCCAAGGAATAAAAAGCTCGTAGAAGAATCTTCAAAGTGGATGTAGGGATCAAGGTCGCGAACCACTATAAATCTCGGGTCTCCTTTAACTTTTGGCATTTATTTTCTATTTAAGTTTTGACGTTTTCTTAATTTGCCATCATCCTCTCGAAATAAGCTTCCAGGAACTCTAGGGTGCTGGTTTGACGAAAAATCTATCGAACATTTTTGGTGTTAAAAGGAGAGCCCGAACCTCTGTCCTTCTCTAATCCAGCACATTCCGACCTTTCAACCATACATACAGTCAAAGCTTTCCTCCTGAAAAACTCCTCATTCCCCTACTCGGGATGAGGAAGTTGAAGAACTGCCTACGAACGATGGGAATCAGGCAAACTT
Source organism: Allium fistulosum (assembly GCA_030737815.1). Classification (NCBI taxonomy): domain Eukaryota; kingdom Viridiplantae; phylum Streptophyta; class Magnoliopsida; order Asparagales; family Amaryllidaceae; genus Allium; species Allium fistulosum. Next base: position 1,379,576,227 of record CM060901.1, read on the forward strand.
GGTGAATAAAACTACCACTGAAGAAATTGCCGCCCGGTCCTTTCCGAAAATGAATTTCGCCAGATGATGCTAAAATTTGTTTCTGATACAGACCAACGATTGGACGACTACCAGACTGAGGTCAAGAAAACTTTTGTTGAATTAGAAAAGAAAGTCTCGACAATACTTGTAGACGACGAGAATCCTCTCACTATCAAACAGAATCTCAAAAAATTCCTAATAACTAATGAAGACTTGGAAGCCGAGCCTATGACAACAAAGGAAGCAACAAAGAAAGCCGAGATCACAAAGGCAGCAAGTGCGGTATCTTCTAAGAAGTCCTTAACTTTAAGCCCAGAAAGGATGAACTTCGGAGGAAGGCAGTTACATGGGTCAGAAACCTAGGGTATTGAAGCCGGAAGCTTGGTAGGGACCAAAGGATGGAAACCTTATTGATGAAGTTATCGAAACAGTACAAAAGCTATAGGAAGACCGATCCAGCCTTACTTCAGAGATGAAGCTTCGAAAGGTTCGACCTTTCCCCAAAGAAAGTATGAGAGCCCCTATGCCTTAGGGATTCAAGATCCCAAAGCTTTCTTATGACGGATCATCTGACCCCGAAGATTACCTCGCCCTGTATGAAATATAGATGCATGCTATTTGAGCTTCAAATGAAATATAATGTAGATTTCTTCCTATAACCTTTAGTGGGCCTGCATTGTAGTAGTTCTAGAGTTACCCACCAAACTCTATTAGTTCTTTGGAGCAGCTGACCATCGAATTCATAATACCTCGCTTCAAGGGACACCAGAACGGGACTAATTTTGCTTGCTGGCTTCAAGAAAGGGAGAGGAGAATCTCTAAAAGATTATTGCAAGAGATTTAATGATGTTGCTACCCGATGCAATGGTATGACCGATGAAAACAAGTTATTCGCTATCACTTTGGAGTTATGGAGCAGTACCCCATTACGGAATGATCTACTGGGGCAAGAGTGTAAGTCCTTGAATGAGTTCATTTATCGAGCTTGAGGAGAAATTCAGATTGAAGAATTCAAAGTGGTTGTCTAAAAGACAAAGAATGGGGAAGGGACAATAAGAAATTCATTCCAGCCAAGAGATTCGGAGGTCTATCCCCTAACTCACTCTTATGCCTAGGTGTTTGCTATGACTTAGGACCGAATCCCTTACCACCTAGAGGAAGAGAACCTAAAGTGAACCGAGGTGGAAAATACTATAAATACCATTGGCAAAATGGCCATAATACAAAAGAGTGAATATTTTTTAAGACCTTCATCAACAAGTTGGTCAAGGAAGGAAAGTTGGATGAATTTTTAAAGGATGACAATGCTCAAGGAGCCATTACCCCAGTAGTAAATGAAAGCATGCAACCTCAAGCACAGGCACTAAGATCTTTACTAGCCCTTAGGAATTTTGTAGGCATCATTCAAGGAGGACCTCATATTGCTCGGGCAAGCAAGGGTAGTTGGAAGAGGTATATCAATGAAGCCAAAGCAGGATATGTCTCAGTATATGAGACGAAAAGAATGGAGAAAAACAGAAGGTGGGGCCAGTAATCACATTCGATAATTCTGATAAGCAGGGTGTCTACCACACTCACAATGACCCACTTGTGATTACAACTCAGATTTGGCTTTTATAAGTGGCAAAGATAATGGTGGAGACTGGAGCCGCCATCAACATAATCTTCAAGCATGCATTCAACAAGGTGGAATTACCTGAGAGTGTACTCAAACCTAGTCAAACCCCCATATATGGATTCAATGATGAAGGAATAATGCCTTTCGAAGAGTGTAAATTGATGGTCAAAATCGAAAATAATCCTCACTGTAGAATTTTTGAGACCACTTTTGTCATCATGGACATCCCGTCAACATACAACACTTTCTTTGGAAGACCAGCTCCCGGCGCTATAGATGGGTAGGTTTCTACCAAGCATTTACTTTTGAAATTTCCCACCGAAACAGGAGAAGGGCTTGTAAGAGTAGATCAGGGGATCTCTAGACAGTTGTATTATGCAAGTCTTAACACGACCAATAAAGGAAAGGATTCATCTTATGAGGACAATGTCAAATTTAACCAACCTACACCTCTTGAAGTTAAGGAGACAACCAATACCATGAGTTCTAAACCTAGGGAAAGCTAAAGGAAACCATTAAGAATTTTCCAAAATAAGAAGATCTCATGATTGACGTATCAAGCTATCATGGAAGATTTAAAGAAATAGAACGGGGGAAGAATAGTAAACCTTCTAGAAGAAAGAGAAAGGTTATCCACACTATATAGGAAACTTCGAAAGAGGAAGAAATTAAGCTTGATCTTAGTCCGAGATAAGGGATCGAGACAGTTTCAATAGCCGAGACTCTTGAAGAACCATGCCTCGATGAAATGACAAGTCTAAGACAGTCAAGATAAAGGCTTATTTTTACCCCTCTATCCGAGAAGAGTTGGTTTCCCTTCTCAAACACAATTGAGACGTATTTGCATGGACTCATGATGATATAGTGGGAATTGACTCCTCAGTCATTTGCCATTGCTTAAATATAGATCCAAAATTTAATCCCATAAGGTAGAAAAGGAGATCCTTGAATAGGAACAAATATGTAGCTTTACAAGAGGGGGACGAGAGGCTACTAAGGAACAATTTCAGTCGAAACATGTGTTATCCAAAGTGGATTGCCAATACAATGCTAGTAAAGAAAACAAATAGGAAGTGGAAGGCTTGCATTGAATTCATCGATCTAAATAAAGCTTGCTCGAAGGATTGTTTCCCTCTGTCAAGAACTGAACAATTAGCTGACTCTACCGGTATATAGATGATTATTCTGGGTATAATCAAACTCCAATGTTTAAACCAGACGAAGAGCATACAAGTTTCTTCACCAACATGGGCCCGTTTTACTATAAGGTGATGTCCTTCAGTCTTAAGAATGCGGGGGAAAAATATCAAAGGTTATTCAACGAAATGTTTACTAAACAGATAGGTCAAAATATGGAAGTATATGTTGATGACATGTTAGTCAAATTTAAGCAATTAGAAAGTCATGTTTCAGATCTGGCCGAGACATTTGAAGTCCTTCGAAAATATCAAATGAAACTAAACCCTCAGAAATGTACCTTCGGTATATAATCCGAAAAATTTCTAGGTTTCATAGTAAGTGCTAGGGGATAGAAATAAATCCAGATCAGATAAAAGCCGTAACAAAATGAAGGCTCTGACTAATGGGAAAGAGTTAAAGAACTTAAATGAAAAGATTGCTTCTCTAAACAGGTTCATATGTCGATTAACTGACAAATGTGTCCCTTTCTTTAGCCCCTTAGAGAAACATGTTACCTTCAAATGGAAAGACAAATGCCAAAATTCCTTCGAAGACCTACAAAAGCATTTAGCTCTCCTTCAGTGTTATCTAAACCAATAGATAGAGAAACCTTGTTCCTCTACTTGACCACCACGGAGCAGGCCATAAGTTCAACCTTAGTAAGAAACGATGATGGCACCCACAGATCGGTATATTATGTAAGCAGAAGGCTAGATCCAGCTGAGAAGCACTATCCAATGATTGAGAAACTCGTTATAGCTTAGTGTTCACAACTAGGAAGATCCGACCATATTTTCAAGCCTATCCTATTAAGGTCCTTACGGATCAACCACTTCGACAAGTTTTCAGGAATCCCGATACTGCACGAAGGTTAATTAAATAGGTAATAGAACTCAGCCAGTATGAGACTTCTTATGAATATAGAGCAACAATCAAAGGTCAAGCGCTAGCTGACTTCATCACCAAATGCATTGGTTTCGGGGATAAAAATGGAAAGGAAAACAACAAGGAAAAATAGCTCTCTTGGCAACTTTATGTAGATGGAGCCTCAAACGAAAAAGGGGCAGGCACTGGTTATATCCTAATAACCCCGGATAATCATCAGATTTATTGTGCAATCAGGCTCACTTTCTTGGCAACCAACAATGCAACAAAATATGAATCCTTGATTGTAGGGTTACGAATGGCTATTTCCACTAAGATCTCAAAAATTCAAATATATAATGACTCTCAAATAGTTGTTAATCAAGTTCTTGGCTGCTACCAGGCCTGAGACCCAAGGTTTGCTCTCTATGTTAAACAGGTGAAGTAGTTACTTGTAGCTTTCGAGAGCCATCACATTGAAAGCATTCCAAGGGATCGAAATGCTAAGGCAGACGCCTTAGCAAAATATTCAAGCTCGAGAGATGTAAGGAGTTTAATTTCATCCCACTCGAGATCTTGGAAGCATACAAGTACCAGAGAAGATATTAGTTATAACACGGGCTCTAGCTACCCAAGATAAAGCCATAACACCAATAATATTTGAAGAAAACTGGATGTTGCCATATATCTGGTATCTAACTGAAGACATTCTACCCTTGGATGCGACTAAGGCAAGATGAATCAAACATAATGCTCCAAGATTCAATATTGTAGACGGAATGCTCTATAGAAGAAGATTCTTAACTCCATACTATCGATGTGTGACGGCCTCGGAAGGGCATCAATTATTAAAAAAGCTCACGATAGAATTTGTGGACACTACTGTGGTGGGCAAAAATTAGCAAAGAAAATACTTAGACAAGTCTTCTAGTGGCCAATACTAAATCAAGATGCCTTAGACTAGTTAACAAAATGTGACAAATGCCAATTTTACGCAAAGGTGCCAAGAGCTCCTCCTAGTGTGCTCACCCCAATGATGAGCTTTTGGCCATTCGATATCCGGGGCATTGATTATATTCGGCCCCTTCCTATTGCAAAAGGAGGAGCGAAATATTCCATAGTGGCGATTGAATACTTTACAAAATGGGTTGAAGCCAAACCCTTGGCTACCATAAACTCCCATCAAGTAATTAAGTTTCTGATGAAGAACATTGTATCCAGATTCGGTCTCCCGTATAAGATTATTACGGATAATGGAACTTAATTTGAAAGCCAATAATTTGCAGAATATTGTCGAGAACATGGTATCATCAAGAGTTTTTCCTCGGTGCTACATCCACAAGCTAATGGGCCCGTAGAAGCAACCAACAAGACCATTAAAGATTGTTTGAAGAAAAGATTAAATAAAGCAAATGGCAATTGGGTAGATGAATTATCTTTCATTCTATGGGCTTATAAGATGAGCTCCAAGACTTCAATGGGACATACACCCTTCTCCTTAGCTTACAGATTTGAAGCCATGCTTCCAATTGAATTAGAGATTGCCTCCCACCGAATGCATTATTATGATACACAACAGAATGTATAGCTCCGAGAGGAGTCATTAGATCTATTACCCGAGCTTCGAGACCAAGCCACTTTAAGAACGGTAGAATACATTCGTATGGTGACTCGATACTACAACCAAACGGTTCAAACTAGTAAGTTTGAGAAGGAAGACCTCATCCTTCGAAAGATAATGCTCAATACAATGGATCCGACAGATGGACCTCTTGATCCAAATTGGGAAGGACCCTTGATAATTCATGACGTCATCCCCGCAGGAACATATATGTTAAAAAGACCAGACGGCAACATAATACCTTGGACTTGGAATGCCAAGCATTTGAGACATTACCATAGTCCGGAGCTATTAAATGAATAAAAGATCTATCCGCAAGTTTGAGAACAGTAACCAGTATCTTGGCCGTTTCTCATGTATGCCACATGAGACTTCAATTTTCTTGAGACTTAAGCATTTTCAACATTGCATCAAAATGCTTTAGTTGTAACGATCTCGAATTTTGAATCAAATTTAAATTAATAATTAATGTAAATTTTGGAATAAATTTTGAAGTTATTTAAAATTTACCTTAGAATTTGAATTTGAAGATTGTATTTGTATTTAATAAATAAATGACTTACAAAATGTTGATATATAAAACTTTAAAACAAAATAAATTTTTATTAATAGCATTTTCTTTTAAAGTGATATGTATATGATAATGATAAGGAAAATATATTATACAAATTTAAGCTTTTGATTTGTGGATTGAAATAAAAATAGGGATTTGTGTTAAAAATAGAATTTAATCTATAAGTTGAAATTTATAACAAATTATAAAATATAAAGTAGAACACAACTAAATTTAAACAACATATTAAAATAGAAAATATGTTCAAATATGTACAAACGAATAAAGTAAATAAATTAAGATAAATATTAGTATCATGTTGAAAGTCAATACAAAGCAAAAGTAATATGACTAATGTAAAGAAAAAAGAAAAATCTATGTACACATAAATAAAATAACATACCAAAATCACCTCAGCCGAAAACAAAAAGATACATAATCAAATACAAAACAAAGTAGACATATATACATCTATGAATAAAAAAAAGAAGGTAAAATACATACAAGTAAACAAACAAACAAATAATGTATTCATGAAGTGTTTGCAAAATAAACAAACAAGGTACAAAATTATATTCAGGTATGTACACTTGAACAAGAAACAAGACAAAGAAAAATTAATGCCATGTCCTCTCTAGCCCAAACTATATCTCGTCAGCCACCAAGACATGATTTGCAGCCACCAAAGAAAAATCTTTAGTCAACAAAACAATGGAAAAATATCTGGTCACAAATATATTAAGATCTAGCAAGAAGATATATATGTACATATATTTTGTACAAATCATTAATGCAGCCCCAAACAACAACATCTCATACATGTATGGTGTACAACTGAAATGAGGTATGGAAAAATAATAATAATACAAAGGTACAAAACAATTAATGCAAGTATGTAGAGATTCACATCATCTTATTCAAATAGTTTAACATCCTCTGTACAAATATACACCCTGTAAAACTTTTCATCTTATTTCATTCGTTCTTCAAAATTAAGCAAACCTCTGAAGTTAATATCATTTCAAAACATAAACAAAACTTCAGTTTAAAGTATCAAGACAAATTAAACCAGAGATCAAGATAAGGACTTCAGCAGCTTGGTTCAAGCCTGTAACAAAGATCAACCTTCAATTTAAAAACCTCTGGAAACTGAAATGATTAAGGTGAGTAACATCACTAATAACAATTTAAATGCATATAATTCTGATGCATACATATGTGAATAAGTGTGTTTATATTCTTTTACAAGAATGTGCTGTGAATGATAATATTTAAGTGCGGGCTAGTTATCATATAAACTCTCTGTTTGAATTTTCCCAATGCCATGCTTTGATTTAAAAATCATTTCTTCAAAATCTACGCAATGTTAGGACCTAATATTAAAACGAAAAATGTTTGTTTGATCCTAAACTAAGTTCTAAAAATAAATTTAAGTAAAAACAATATATAAATATCATTGAAAAATCAAGAACTGAGCAAATTTTGATTTTATCAAAATTTTTGAATATCTTAAATCATAGATTCAGGTATGCAAATTTAATTCTCATGCTTTAACCTAAATTTTAAGGCAAGAATCATGATTTTTCGATGAGGGAGTCGAGAGAAATCCTTGGGTGAACGAAAATGGCTTTTCGAACAAATTCTGGTGATCTATGAAGCGTGGAGGCTCGGGGTTCTTCCAGGTGATGGAGGAGGGTTGGGAGAAGCTAGGAAAAATCATGGGTGGTAATGGAAATCGTTGTGGAAGTTGCGGTAGTGGTTTTTCTTTTTAAACCCTAGTTTTTACAGTGATTTAAAGAATCGATCACCATGGCACGCGTGGTTGACCGAGCGTGATGATACTTTGGGGATGGGTAAATGGGTGGATGATGCAGTCCAAGTACTAGGTCGTGACCGACCTAGCAAACTCGTAGGTCGTAACATGTTGTTGGGTCGAATCCGACCTAAAGCTAAGGAGTCAATATTTCGTGAAGAAAGGTGGAAGGTTGAAGTCATAGGTCGCGACCGACCTAACGAAGCCTATAAGTCGCTCCAACGACTTAGTGAAGTTCAACGACCTAGTGGAAAAGCGCTCAGACGACCTAACACGTTTTTAGGTCGTGTACGACCTAACGAATTGGAAGATAGGTCGCAAGTACGTCTTACCGCGTTAAAAGTGCTCCGGGTTAAAATGAAACGACCTATACTAAGTCGCAGGAAAATGTCTCGACCTAGGTTAGGTCGCATAAAGATGGTTTAGATGCCAGGGTTCTTAGGTCGCAAGGTTTTAAGTCGTACAGGCTTAGGTCGCGGAGTTATGTTATCTTTAAGTCGCAAAGCTCTGGATGCCATTGATTCTTCTGCCGAGTTAATCTCTACCTTTGATTTCTTTGAGTCGCTGATCTGAGGTGCGCATGTTTTAAGTCGCTGAAGACTTGTTGCCGTAGATCTTGTTTGCCGACTTAATCTCAGCTGTTGATTTCTTAAGTCGTAACTGTTTTTAGGTCGTTACCGACCTAAGTTAAGTCTCTGAAGACTGAGGCCTTAGATGTCTATGCCGCTTTAATCTGAACCGTAGAAAGATAAGTCGTCTGGTTCTTATGTCGTAACTCGCATGTTTTAGGTCGTCTGCTTTGGAGGCGCTACTGGTTGAGTCGTGTAACCTGTTTGTAAGTCGATGGGATAATGTAGCTAGGTCGTTACCGACCTAAGTGGAGTCGTGTACCTTGTAGTACTGTTAAGTCGTAGGTCGCAACTTTAAGGTCGTAAGTCGGAGATTGTTAGGTCGGTGCCGACTTAGGAGTTGTTGTAATTTTGTGTTTTCTTTGCGTGAGTTGTAAAACGCCTATAAATAGGCCGTGTGAATCATTTGTAAAAGGTTGTTGAATATTGAATAAAATTCTCTTTTGATTGCTTTGTGCTTTCATTCAAATTGGTAGTTGAGTGTAATCTCCTATCTCCTCTTTCGGTTAATCGAGTGCGCTCGATTCAACGATTGCAGAAGCCGATTCGCGGAATCTAGTGCGCTAGATCAACGCTCGAAGAATTGAAGATCTTTGGACCCGGTATCGTGCACGATCAACAGGTTCGGGATAGCTAGAATTCGGCATCTTCGGATCAACGAATTCGGGCATTTCAGTATCTTCCAATCCACCGATTACTACATTCACCGATTGAAGTTTGTTTTGTAATATCCGCTGCATCAATTTTGGTATCAGAGCCTGTTCTAGCCAATCATAGCTAGATCGAGACTTGGAGCCTATTCATTTAGAAGTTGAAGAGATTTGCCGAACTTGAAGGGAAGATTCGAATTTGCTTATCACGGCCGAGAGAAAGAAGTGTTCATCATTGTTTGAAGTTGTTTGATCGGATTTGAATTGGAGGCCGAAACTTTGTCAATCGTGTTCATCGCGATTTGCTACAAAGTGGAAGTTTTCGATCCGTTTCATTTTGGATCAAAGTTCGAATTGTGTTTGAATTTGAAGAGTTTGTAAGTTTCAAGTATGCCGCCAAGGAGAGCTAATCGTCACCAAAACGTAGAAGCTTTGTATCGAAGAGAAGAGGCTGATGAGATGGAACAAAGAATCAACGAAAACTTTAGTGAAAAGCTTAACGAAGGAATTGGTCGGTTAGAGAAGCTTATGACAAAGATGAATCAAAATCGGAGAAGGGTTTCACCGGAATCTAATCATGGGGGTAGTAGAGTCTCGCCACATTCCAATCGAGACCGAAGTGTTGAAAATGATCAAGGACGTGGGAGGAACGTGAATGATCGAGAACGGAGGAATGTAGATAGAAGGGATGATGGTGGTAGACGTAATGGAAGTAGAGATGTGGGTGGACGAGATAGACAACGATATACATCTGATTTTGAAGAGGAATATGATGAAGGTAGTGTTCGAGGACAAGGACGAGGACAAGGGAGAAATTACTCTGAGTATGATCACAAGTGGGAGTCGGGGATGAAGACTGAAATTCCTGAATTCAAAGGTGGTATGCAAGCGGAGGAGTTTCTAGATTGGGTAGCTAATGTTGAAGAGATTTTTGACTTCAAAGAAGTTCCAGAACAGCGTAGAGTGAAGTTGGTTGCTACGAGGTTAAGGGATAGAGCTTTGGCATGGTGGCAGCAAACCAAACTTACACGTGATCGGATGGGAAAGTCAAAAGTTGAATCTTGGGAGAAGATGAAGAAATTGATGAAAGCAACATTCTTACCTTACAATTATCAATCTTTGATGTATCAACGTTTACAGAATTTGAGGCAGGGCACAAAGACTGTTAATGACTATGCTGATGAATTCTATCAACTTATTGCAAGGAATGATATTATGGAAACGGAAGAGCAGCTGACATCTAGATTCATTGAGGGATTGAGAATGCAGATTCAGGATATAGTTAATATGTTCGATCCAAAATCTATAGCGGAAGCACATCAGAAAGCATTGGCTTGGGAGAAACAGGGACGACGAGGAAGTGGTGTGTTTACTAATTCTAACAATCAAGCGAAGAGTGTTGGAGGAAGTTCGAATGTTTCTAAACCTATCAGTAGACCAGTGGTGAAGGAGGCTGAGAAGGCGAAAGTTAACAATGGTTTCAAATGTTACAATTGTCAGGAATTGTGTCATAAAAGCAGTGAGTGTCCAAAGCCAAAGAAGAGAACCATGATTGCAGAAGTTGAGGATGAGGATGGTGATGGGATTGTTCTAGTCCAGTTGAGGAGGATGAGCAGGATATTGCGTCAGGAGATGAAGGTTGTAATCTAATGCTGAGGAGATCGTGTTTAACACCGAAGCAGGAGGAAGCTAGTTGGTTGAGAAGTAATATTTTTCAGTCAACATGTACTATTCTGGGGAAGGTGTGTAAGTTTGTGATTGACGCAGGAAGCTGTGATAATATTATTTCAACCGAAGCTGTGACAAAGTTGAAATTGAAGACAGAGAAACATCCGAGTCCATACAAGTTAGCATGGTTGAGAAAAGGAGGAGAAGTAAAAGTGGATAGACGAGTTCGTGTTCCATTCTCTATTGGGAAGAAATACAAAGACGAAATCTGGTGTGATGTAGTAGAGATGGATGTTTGCCACTTATTATTGGGAAGACCATGGCAGTATGATCGAGCAGTACTACATGACGGTCGGACCAATAGCTACAGTTTTATGTTTGAAGGCACAAAAATTATCCTAGTTCCGAAGAAGAGATCACAAGGAGAAAGTAAGTCAGAAGAGATTGAAGAGTTGAAAACTTTATTATCTTTGAAAGAATTTGTTAAGGAGGTTGAGGAAGAGCCTGAAGTGTTCTTGTTGATTGGCCGAGAAAGCAGTGAAGAGGTTGAAATTCCAGAAGAAGTTAAACCAGTTTTAAAAGAATTTGATGATGTATTTCCAGAGGAGTTACCAATGGAGTTGCCACCGTTGAGGGATATACAACATCAGATAGATCTTGTTCCAGGTGCTGTGTTGCCACACAGACCACATTATCGAATGAGTCCGAAGGAACATGAAGAGTTGCGGAGGCAAGTGGAAGACTTGCTTGAACAGGGGCGTGTGCAGGAGAGTTTAAGTCCTTGTGCAGTACCAGCTTTATTGGTACCCAAAAAGGATGGAACGTGGAGGATGTGCACTGACAGTCGAGCATTGAATAAGATTACTGTGAGATATAGATTTCCAATGCCGAGATTGGATGACTTGTTAGATCAAATAGGCGGAGCTACTATATTTTCGAAGATTGATTTGAAGAGCGGATATCATCAAATTCGTATCAGACCAGGAGATGAGTGGAAGACTGCTTTTAAAACCAGGGAGGGTCTATACGAATGGTTGGTCATGCCATTTGGTTTATCCAATGCACCAAGTACTTTTATGAGGGTGATGAATCAGATTTTTCGAGTGTTCATTGGGAAATTTGTGGTGGTGTATTTTGATGATATTCTGATTTACAGTGGGAGTCCAGAGGAACATTTGAATCATCTTAGAGAAGTGCTGATGGTATTACGACAAGAACAATTCTATGCTGCAACGAAGAAATGCGTGTTCATGACGCATAGTGTTTTATTTCTGGGGTATGTTGTTTCGAAGGAAGGTATACAGGTGGACCAAAGTAAAGTTGAGGCAATCAGAGATTGGCCGCAGCCCAAGACGATAACGGAAGTTCGTAGTTTTCACGGGTTGGCTTCATTCTATCGAAGGTTTATACCACACTTTAGTAGTGTGATGGCACCTGTTACTGATTGCATGAAGGGTAAACAGTTTGCATGGACGGAGGAAGCCGGGGTTGCTTTTGAGCGAATCAAAGAACTTTTGACGTCTGCACCAATTCTAATATTACCAGATTTTCAGTTAGTGTTTGAACTACATACTGATGCATCCAAGGTTGGGATTGGAGGGGTGTTGAGTCAGAAGGGGCGTCCTATTGCATATTTCAGTGAGAAGTTGTCAGGAGCGAAGATGCGATACAGTACATATGATGTGGAGTTCTATGCTGTTGTATAATCTATTAAACACTGGAGACACTATCTATTTCAGAAGGAGTTTGTTCTGTATACTGATCATGAAGCATTGAAGCATTTGCAAGGGCAAGACAAGATTTCAGCGAGACATGCATCGTGGATTGCATATCTGCAACAGTTTACCTTCGTTGTTAAACACAAGTCAGGGGTGACGAATCGAGTGGCTGATGCTTTGAGTAGGAGGAATCATTTGTTGACTACAGTGAAAGTTGAGGTGACAGGGTTCGATGTGTTGCTAGAATTATTTGTCGATGATCCTTACTTTGCAAAGGTGGTTGATAAAGTCAAGGAGGGAAAGACGGATGAGTTTTTGATGGTAGATGGTTTTCTGTTCAAAGGAAATCGATTGTGCATACCGGAGGGTAGTCTGAGAATGAAGATTATCAAGGAGTTACACGAAGAGGGACATGTTGGGAGAGACCGTACATTACAGTTGATTTCACAATCCTACTTTTGGCCATCAATGAGGAAGGAGGTGGAAAGGTTTGTGGAGCGTTGTCATATTTGTCAGGTTTCGAAAGGAACTGCGACTAATGCTGGTTTATATATGCCGTTACCTGTGCCTGTAAAACCATGGGTGGATATCAGTATGGACTTTGTGTTGGGGTTGCCGAGAACGCAGCGTGGTAATGATTCCATTTATGTGGTGGTTGACAGATTTTCGAAAATGGCACATTTTATTGCTTGTAAGAAGACGGCGGATGCTGTTCATGTTGCTCAGTTGTTTTTCAAGGAGATCTATCGACTTCATGGATTGCCAGAATCTATTGTGTCGGATAGAGATACTCGATTTCTGAGTCACTTTTGGTTGAGTTTGTGGAAAATGGTAGGAACGAAGCTGAAGTTTAGTAGTGCTTATCACCCGCAAACGGATGGACAGACCGAGGTTGTGAACAGATCGTTGGGAAACTTGTTGAGGCGTCTTATTCAAGACAATCTGAAGAGTTGGGATATGAAGTTATGCCAGGCAGAGTTTGCCCATAATCATGCTGTCAATCGAAGTACTGGGTTCAGTCCATTCCAGATTGTTTATTCGAGCTTACCGAAGGGACCGTTGGATTTGACGGTAGTGCCACAATCAAAGAAGACAGTTAAGAAAGCTGCTGATTTTGTTGAGGGGTTAGCGGAATGTCATAAAATCGTTCAAGAACGATTGGAGAAAGCAAATGAGAAATATAAACGATCTGCAGACTTGAAGCGAAGGAATGTTGAGTTTAACGAAGGAGATATAGTTTATGCAGTGTTAACAAAAGATCGTTTTCCAGTAGGCGCTTATAACAAGTTGAAAGCCAGGAAAATTGGTCCGGTGGAAGTCATAAAACGAATTAATGAAAATGCTTATAAGTTGAGGCTGCCAGAAGATGTGTACACTTCTGATGTGTTCAATGTTAAACATCTCGTACCATATCATGGGGATGAACGAGCTGATGTGGAAGAATTTACAAATTCGAGGTCGAATTTCTCTCAACCAGGGGAGGATGATGCAGTCCAAGTACTAGGTCGTGACCAACCTAGCAAACTCGTAGGTCGTAACATGTTGTTGGGTCGAATCCGACCTAAAGCTAAGGAGTCAATATTTCGTGAAGAAAGGTGGAAGGTTGAAGTCATAGGTCGCGACCGACCTAACGAAGCCTATAAGTCGTTCCAACGACTTAGTGAAGTTCAACGACCTAGTGGAAAAGCGCTCAGACGACCTAACACGTTTTTAGGTCGTGTACGACCTAACGAATTGGAAGATAGGTCGCAAGTACGGCTTACCGAGTTAAAAGTGCTCCGGGTTAAAATGAAACGACCTATACTAAGTCGCAGGAAAATGTCTCGACCTAAGTTAGGTCGCAAGAACTTAGGTCGCATAAAGATGGTTCAGATGCCAGGGTTCTTAGGTCGCAAGGTTTTAAGTCGTACAGGCTTAGGTCGCGGAGTTATGTTATCTTTAAGTCGCAAAGCTCTGGATGCCATTGATTCTTCTGCCGAGTTAATCTCTACCTTTGATTTCTTTGAGTCGCTGATCTGAGGTGCGCATGTTTTAAGTCGCTGAAGACTTGTTGCCGTAGATCTTGTTTGCCGACTTAATCTCAGCTGTTGATTTCTTAAGTCGTAACTGTTTTTAGGTCGTTACCGACCTAAGTTAAGTCGCTGAAGACTGAGGCCTTAGATGTCTATGCCGCTTTAATATGAACCGTAGAAAGATAAGTCGTTTGGTTCTTATGTCGTAACTCGCATGTTTTAGGTCGTCTGCTTTGGAGGTGCTACTGGTTGAGTCGTGTAACCTGTTTGTAAGTCGATGGGATAATGTAGCTAGGTCGTTACCGACCTAAGTGGAGTCGTGTACCTTGTAGTACTGTTAAGTCGTAGGTCGCAACTTTAAGGTCGTAAGTCGGAGATTGTTAGGTCGGTGCCGACTTAGGAGTTGTTGTAATTTTGTGTTTTCTTTGCGTGAGTTGTAAAACGCCTATAAATAGGCCGTGTGAATCATTTGTAAAAAGTTGTTGAATATTGAATAAAATTCTCTTTTGATTGCTTTGTGCTTTCATTCAAATTGGTAGTTGAGTGTAATCTCCTATCTCCTCTTTCGGTTAATCGAGTGCGCTCGATTCAACGATTGCAGAAGCCGATTCGCGGAATCTAGTGCACTAGATCAACGCTCGAAGAATTGAAGATCTTTGGACCCGGTATCGTGCGCGATCAACAGGTTCGGGATAGCTAGAATTCGGCATCTTCGGATCAACGAATTCAGGCATTTCAGTATCTCCCAATCCACCGATTACTACATTCACCGATTGAAGTTTGTTTTGTAATATCCGCTGCGTCAGTGGTTGATGGAGTCGAGGCCGGAGTTGCAGTCCTTCCGGTGGTTGGAGCGTAGAGGACGAGGCGTTATTCAGGTTTGAGGAGGTGGTGGGTTTTGCGTTTCCAGGTTTTGTTTCTGGTACATGTATCGAGCTCGAACGCTCGATTTTGATTTGATGATGTGATCATCGATCTGATTATCGGAATAGGAATGGGGGAGGATTGCCAATGTGGGAGGATGGTCGATGTTGATCGGCGATGGCCATGGTGATGGTATACGTGCACCATGTGTCACTTGTATCTGATGAAGTTTTGGTGGATTGTGATGTTGGGAAGAAGAAGGCGACTCGAAGCAGATCACGGGAGAATTGATGAAAAACTCAAAGTACTACTCGAGTTTAGAAGGGGTAGTACTCGGGTGGTTTTATTTGCAAAACTGCAGTATTAAAATAAAAAGAAGTTAAGAAAATTTGTGTTTCAACTGGACTTAAGCATTGTGAATTTAATAAATGTTTAACAAAATTAAGTTAAAACTTTAATACCAGTTTAATTATATAGTTAATACTTTACAATGTCTCAACTCTTAATTATTATTTTAACTAAGTAATTGATTTAAGTTAAGTATTAAATTAATTAACTTTTAAAAGTTTGTAGTTAGTAATAAATTGGTTTTCAAAGTTTAAAGAAGATTTCTATAAAAATGTTAGGTAAGTTGAATGATTAATTTAACGATAATAAATTTATTAAGGGTCAATTATTAATTAAAGATAATTAATTAAATGATAAATTAAATAATTAAAGGTTAATTATTTAATAATTAAAGGTTGATGAATTATAATTAATGGTTAAATAAATTTATTATAAATGATTAATTAATAAATGATTAATTAATAAATGATTAGAGAATAATTAATCAAAATAATTTGTAATTTATCGATGTTGATTAACCAGGGTTAGTAATTCATAAGAAATTAATCTGATTTAA
Source organism: Allium fistulosum (assembly GCA_030737815.1). Lineage (NCBI taxonomy): Eukaryota > Viridiplantae > Streptophyta > Magnoliopsida > Asparagales > Amaryllidaceae > Allium > Allium fistulosum. The sequence continues at coordinate 1,379,592,341 of CM060901.1, forward strand.
ATTAATTAGACAATTAACTGATTTTACTTATGAATGTTTGGATTCTATTGAATGTGAATTGTTTGATATCCCTGATTTGTGATGCTTTGTGATACATCCTGATTTATGTTGTGATCTGTAATTTACTTATTTGTGATATATATATCTGTGATCTGTAAATGAACGATAAGCGTGATAGTTAATACCGCTTATCAATCATATTTCGGTATTCTGGTCTGTGATGATTGAATGATATTGCACTATTGTGTAAAACCCCTGGACCACACTTATACACACACAAATATGGATTTCACGTGGAAATCGGTTAAGTCACAGATAATTTAAATTTTATGTTTTTGAAATTGAAATTTTAAATTTCAATTGATTTTGAAATTGGATATTTGGGTTTAAAGTGAAAAGCTTTTGAAATGGAATTTCAAAGATAAAACTTATTTTCGAATAACTTGATTAAGTTTTGAAATTTAAATAATTTGATTTGAATTCAAGTTTGAAATTGAATTCTATGATTCGAAACTAGGGATTTAAGATGTTGTACAAGTTATATGAATTTAAACCATTTTAAAAGTATAATTTTGGGAATTTGAATTTAACCCAAGGATTTCAACTCGTATGAATGAATTAGATTTTCTGAAATGAAAACGGTTTGTTTTAAAAGAATAAAAGCTTTCAGATAAGAAATGAAATTGCAGTTTAATTAAAGGAATTTCAAGATTGAATTGAAAAATGGTTTTCCAATTTATGAATGAATTCTTTTTGAAAGCTATGAATTAAATCTGTTTATTTTTAACATATTTAAAATGATGTTTTGTTTAACCCATTCGAAATGAAATTGTTTTGAAAGCCTTGAGTTAAATCTTTGATTTAAAGATTTAATGAATTAATCAAATTGAAATGGAAATCGATTTGGAAAATCTGTGAATGAATCTTTGTGAAATTAAGTGAACTTTGTGAGTTGAATCTTTTTGTTTAAAAAGATTAAAATGGTAATTTGTTAAACCATTTAAAAGAAAGTTTGGGTTTAAATTGTGACTTAATTGAAACCCTATTATCCATATATTTTTAAATATTGCGCTCACTATTCGGGTTAGCCGGGAAAAGACCTTTGTGTCACATAACCCATTCCGAATAAGTGATACGTCGTATATGGATAGCATTTGAAGACCCGTGTTGAAGACCGGGTGTTTGCGAGAACGATAGGATAACCTATCGATTGTTTCTACACTGGGTCGATCCTGGTATAGAGATCCCCTAAGTGATGGGAAATCCGATCGGGATTGTGAATATCCGGAATTGCAAGGGCTTCGTAAGAAGTGCCTTCGGTTCTGTTCGAACCCAGAACAGACTTGTATGGTTACATGTCTGACATTACACTTTGAGATATAAAGCCGATTTCTTTCAAATACATTTCTATTTGGCGGCGGAGAATTTATTCTCTTAGCTTAACACCCTTCTCTGAGACGTACGAGCTCAGAGGTTATGTAGTTGAAGGTTATCAGCGATATATTCCCAATTTGGTAATGTGACATGTTGAGTGTTGCTGTGTGATGATCATTGTTTGATCATTTGTGATATGATCATTTGTTTGATCATTTATCTTTGTGATCATTACTTTGATCATCTGTTGACCCAAAGCATGGCTTTGTGCCAAAGCGTAGCTTTGTGGATGAGACTTCGTCGAACCTCACACCCCGGAATGGTCGAAACAGGAAAGATGCGGCAAGGTTATTGGGGGTAGCGCCCCTTAGGGTATGTTAATTTCCTTCTGGATAGAAGTGGTATCATGGTATGGAGCCCGGATACTTAACTTATGTGGATGTCGCAAATATATATATATATATATATATATATATATATCTTATTTTGTGATTTGTTGCTGGGGCCCCGGTTAAAGGTTGGTTACAACTGGGAGATGGCATACTCGTGTCAGTAGTTACCCAGTTAGGGGTAACCCGGCCTTGTGTAGGCAGAGATCCGGTTAGGTTCTCGGGACGTCTTTCTAGAGGCGTACCTATGTGGCAATGCGAAGTTCCTTGGCCTGACCATTTGTTGGAAATCCAAAGAAACAATACGAGCCTTGTATGGTATTAGTTGTAGAACCTGCCATTTACTTATGGTGGCGCCCCACTGTTTAGATGGTAGCTATAGTAGGTATAGTTCGAAATGTCTATGCTGGCTAAGATTTATATTCTACTTTCGAAATGTTTTCTGCACTATGCACTAATAATAATAATCCAATGATTTTGCGTAGTAAGCATGTTTGACTATCATAAGAAGAAATCTCCTCCAATTCTGCATTTGCATTGTGTGTGTGGCGGGAGGTCTTATGGTAGTTTCATTTTCCAAAAGCATTGCGGGTTTCAATGTTTAAAGATCTTTTGTGTTTATTTTAAAGATAAACTGTTTTTGTTGCTCACACTAGTCCCATGACTGATCCGGAGTTTATTGTTTCTTTCCTAAACTCTGCGTGCTCAAAATTTTCTACACGAGCAGTCTAGAGTTGGGTTTTTCGGATAGTCAGGATTAGTAGATTATCTGGAGCTAGTTCAGTCTTTGGATATGGACTGCACTTGCTTATCTTTGTGTCTCGTTATTGGGAGTTCAAGCTATATCTGGATTAGCGCTTTGAAGATGGAGATTATCCGCTGCTGATGTTATCGTTTTCTTTTCCGCTGCTATTTCTTGTATCATACCTCTGATGTATATTGATATTCATTGTATCACTCTGTTGTATCAGATATTATATCAGATATTGTATATCAATGTATTATTCTTTTTCTTCCGCTGTGTTGTTTACTTAATTGTGTTATAAGCTCCGGCGACTCGGATTTGAACGGTCGAATCTATGACATTCGAGTACGATGTAAAGTATGGATGTCGATTTTCGAGCGCGAAAAATCCATGACGTTACATTTCATGACATGGCTCTGATTAAGTAATATCATCAAACTTTCAAACACTACATTAAAACATTTTAGTCATGATTGCTTCCATGATCAAGCAATATCACGACAAGTAAATGATTTCACCTCATGGCAATTACTTAGTTTTGCCTTATGGCAATTAAATAATTTCGCCTCATGGCAATTACTTAGTTTCGCCTCAGGCAAGTAAATGGTTTTGCCTCATGGTAAGTAAATGATTTCCACTTACGGCAATTGCTTAGTTTCACTTCACGACATGTTGCGCCTCATAGAAATTATTTAATTTCATCATCGAGTAGATTCCCGAGAACGTTAGAAAGATGGGTAGGTTCCTAAAAGATTTAAAAATTTGGGTAGATTCCCTATATAGTGAGCCATGGTCAAGTAGTACCATGCATCGGGTATATTCCCAAAAAAGTCAGAATAGTGGGTAGATTCCCAATAATAGTAAATTATGGTTATGCAGAACCTTGCGTCGGGTAGATTCCAAGTGATATTGAGCCATGGCTAATAGTGTCATGTAAAGTGCATGCCTCAGCCAAAAAGTGTCGTGCAAAGAGTGAGTCATGGGAAGTCGACCATGTCGGACTCACCAAGTAAGCCACAACCATGGCATTGTGCAAAGAGAGAGCCATGACCGAATAGTGTCATGCAAAGATAAACCATGGTCAAAAGTATCATGTACGCTGCTGTATAGTGAGTTACGTCAGCCGTGTGCAAAATATAGGCGTTATACCACCACTGGTAGTTTACTAAAAACCCGATAACTATGAGACCAAGTCTAGATGGCTGGATCATGGTATTAGAATATTTTCGCATCTAGGCACTCATTTCAAGCTATTTTCTAAACCCTTTGAATGAGTTTAGATTTTAAATTATTTTTAAAGCCCTCAAGACGAGGTTAGGTTTCAAGTTACTTTAAAAAAAATCCTATGAACGCTGTTAGATTTCAAGTTATTTTCAAAACCCTTAGACGAGGTTAGATTGTAGATTGTTTCCAAAGCAAGGTCAGATCTTTGCAAGTCTTCTAGGTAAAGTAATACTTCAAGATTTTTCAGAATGTTATTCCACCCGAAAGCCCAGGATCAACTTTATAATGGGAATATAGCAAACAAACCAAGCACTAAACATGATGTAACTCTATTCTTTCAAAGTCCACCTCATATCGACCACATAAGGTAAACTTTGGGGTGCATGTGTTACACCATAATTTCCACAAGGTACAAATTACAAATATTCAAGTAAAGATTCCTTGGCTTGTAGTTTCAAGACCCATTATTTAGTGTTTAACGACGAATTTTCTACCGTTAGAAAATCGTCGAAAAATATAATAAAAATAACCACAAGCGCACGGCGTAAAATTATAGTACGTATGTGAGTACGGGTCGATCCGTAGGGAATTGAATTAATTTTTAATTCTACTCAATCAAATTAACCCAAAGAGTTTGAGATTGTTTAAACTAAAAAGAAATGCAAATGCTAACTACAAATAAAAGTGATTAAAAATATGAGTTTAAAAGACAATTTAGAGGCAAATCCACTATCATACTCTAACATAAATCAACACAAAATCAATCTATGATCTCTCATTTAAATCTAAGTAGAATTAGTGATGCATTTATCATAAATATGGTCTATTTATGTTATTAATTAACATAACTTAAACCATCAAACTTTAATATAACAACTCAAACCACTTTGTTAAATGTCATGAAAATGAATATGAAACATAAAAAATCTATTTTAAGCATGATCTATTTACTATTTTGATTAGTAACATAGATCATCAAATTTTGATTCTATTTTAATCCATGATCAAAATCACTTAGCTAGATGATGATGTAAATTGTGTTTATGTTGGATTAAGCATATCCCATTTGTGATTAGAAACACAACATAGGCTATCAAATTCCCTAATAACTTATATCATAATCCAACTTTTCATTAAGCACTAAAAGAGATCATAAATAATAAAATATGTTGAATCTACATAATTTAGGAGAGCTTCATTACCCCTGAATTAAAGGGGTTTAGCTTTTCATTTGTATTATCATTTCAACACATGTAAATTTCAACATAGAACAAAAAAAGGAAAGTGCAAGCTAATTAAAAGAAAAGAGAACAAAACTACTAGCATAAATTAACTCCAAACTAATTTCAATGAAAAGAAAGCTAATCTACTAATATGAAATAGAAGAAAGCATGTAAATAAAAGTAAGCATGAAAATAAAATAAAAGCAAAGAAGAAGAGGCTTTGGAAGCCATTTCATTTCTCATTAATTTTGTGGCTACAACTTGCATAATATGATAAGAAGATTAAAAAAACATTACATGAACATAAGAGGGTTATTTATACATGGCTAAAACCCTGATCCATATTTTAGGGGACTACCCAAAATGCCCCTTAGGAAATATAACCTCTGTAACGACCCGTATTTTTACGGATCGAAAAGTTTTGTCAAAATCTGGAATTCTAGTGTAGTTGAGCCATTTCAGATTTTAGGCAAAATATTGTTTAAGTCCTAGGTCGTACACGACCTAAGTGATAGGTTGTGACCGACTTATAGATTGGAAGACCTAAGAGTTAGAACGTTGGAAGCTTAGGTCGTGTAGGAAGTAAGTCGTGAGTGGTTTAGGTCGAGTGACGACTTAGAGGTTAGGTCTTCTTGGTTTAGGTCGTAGACGACCTAAGAGGTAGTGCGACCTAGTGTGTGAGCGACCTAAGTTTGGGAGTTGTATTGATTAGGTCGTCTAGATGACCTAAGGAGGTGAATTGGTTAAGTGCTAGGTCGGTTGGAACGACCTATAGAATGTTAGCGACCTAAGAATTTTAGACAGTAAGTGGTTAGGTTGTATGGTAGGTCGAGCGACCTAAGCGTTGATGACTTATGGGATGTTAGCGAGTTAAGAGGGCTTACGACCTAGTGGTTATCTAGTTAGTATAGTTAGGTCGGCAACGACCTAGAGAAGCTGGGTAACAGTGAGCGACCTAGTAGTTTAGTGTTAAGTCGCGTGGGTCTAAGTGTTAGGTCGTAACATTTTTAGGTCGCTAGGCTATTACACTGTTAGGTCGCTGGGTTGTTGAGGCGCGTGAGTGTTAGGTCACGTGAGGACTTAGCAGTTAGGTCGTTGAGGCGTTATGTCGTTAGGTCGCGGATGCGCATTTGGTTAGGTCGTAGAGTCTGGGGTTTGTTAAGTCGGAGGTTGATAGGTCGGAAGAGGCTAGGTCGGAGGGGTCTTAGGTCGTAGGTCGGAGACGACCTAACTCCGAGTTACGACTTAGTGAATTTTCAGCTATAAATAGAAGGGGGTTGGCTTCATTTTTGGGATTCGGATTTTGAAGCGACGAAGTGCTGCCATTTTGAGAGCTCGACTTCTACACTTCTTCAGTTCTTTTCTCCACTCTAACCTAGTGCTTCCTTTCATCCAAATCGAAGATTAAGATTGAAGATTCAAGAGCTTGGATTGAAGATCTTCATCCTTTGAAGTGAGATTTCTTCGTTTGAAGCGGATTTGTGATAGATCAAGCTTGATCCTTCGCTGTCCAGATCTGAAGCGTGTTGATTTGAGGTTGTTTAGGTGATTTGGTGAGTGGTGATTATCTCTCACACGGATCCAAAGGAGTATATCGGATTGTTGGCTCGATTTGGTGTTAAAATAGTGATTTCCATACATTTTCTTCATCCTAAGTGTAGATCCATATAGATCCATTGTTCATGATGATTTGACAACCATTTTACTACATGTTAACCTATGCAAGTTCATCCATCAAGATTATAGAGACATTGCTCATGTTTTCATGCTTATTTGACTTTCGACTCTTTAATTACGAAATTGCGATTATAGTGATAATTGTCTACATAGATCATATTTGAATGTTTGATTGCTTGGATTAATGTTTGACTTGATTGATTGCTATGAATTAGATGATTGATGATTTGATTTAGACCGAAGATGATTCAAAAGCTAAGAGAAAGGCTCTTGAATTGGGAAAGCTGCTTGTGGCATATGTAGCGGGTGATGAAGCTCTTATGCATAGATTCGATGATGATGATGTTGAGATGAGACTTTGCGAGGATGTGATGAAGCGAAGTATGATATGAGATAGTCTTGGTCTAATCCAGATGGGATCATTCCAAGCACGTTGGTAACTCGGTGATATGATTCGAGTTAAGGGTAATGGATGCTCGAGAGGCGCTTGAGCTAGTATGGAAATAGTCGTCGAGGAGGATGACTAGGAGGCTTGGATAGCATAGTTGTTGAAGGTTCTAGCATGCTCTAAGCAAGAGTACGTTTGGGCAGATTCGATAGTCCCAACGACTAACTGTTGATGGTCGAGTACTCTGGGCAGATTCGATAGTCCTAGGCACGGGCTGCGACGACGTGCAGGAGTTATGTCTAGAACCGGGGTTTCCATTAGCCCTTGACGGACGGCTGAAAGAATGTGCCGGTCATTCAATTAACGGTGATATCGAAGCAATGATAACAGTGATAGCCAGAGTCATGGATGTTTGGTTGTATCGTCATTCGGTCTCAAGAGCAGTGTTTTCTGGGTGCTTACCTGATCTTGGTTTAGGCCTTGGGGGTTTGTGCTTGGAAAACATCGCCCTTGACAAGAGTGATAATCTCTTTGCTTTACATTGTATGCTCTGCTATGTTTGCTTCTGCTTAGTGTGTGTCTGGGGGCTATCACTGTAGAAAGAGGTTGGAGTGGGAGGGTTGTATTCCTATTCATTTTTCCTTTGTACTCTTTTGGTATGTTGTTAGTTAATTTACCGCTCACTAAGACTGTTGTCTGACTCAAGGCTTTATGTTTTAATTCTTATTGCCTTGGGCTGTTCGTCCATTTTTGGGACGGGCAGACTAGGTAGCAGGTGACAGGTGTTGTTCTCTTCTCACGATGCTGATATCGAAGACGAGCTAGAGGGTTGCATATTATCTTCTTATATGTACTGGATGTTCCGCTGCTTTGTATTCTCTGAGTGATATATAGTGAGGCTTGATGTATTGACTATTTGGATGCTTGTATTCAACTATTATGGAGTTTTATATGATGGCATTTTATTCTGTAAAGCTTCACTATACATATGTTCTATTGTATTTTGTCCATGCGCTGTGAGTAATACGATAGATTTTGTTGTTTTAATTTACCCTGACAATCGTCCATGGTCGCCTGGCACACTTTACAGCGCATTTTCTCTAGATTCAGTGCAGGGGTCATGGGCGGTCGTCACAACCTCCAAGCAATCATTAGCATGAAATTAATCCCACTAATGTGCCTTTAAACCTTCATGTACATGTTCATGTGCTTTTAATCTCCTTTAACTTTTAATTGTGGTCCATGGGTTAGTGGGTAGGTGGGCTCCTCCATGATTACATGAATTCATTTATTTCCATCTTTCATTTGCCTTCAACATATGTGCATGCATTCATCTATGAGAGCTTCTTCATATTTGCTTTCCAATTCCTACAATTAAAAATAAAAATGTGCAAATAATTTTTCTCAAATTAAATCATACACAAATTTACCATTTTTTCCCCAAATGAAGATGAATAAATGATGATTTGAAAACAATTTAAATTTTGGTTTAAACATGTAAAATGCCCCAATACGCTTATTTATTAAATAAAAGTAGATTAAATATGGAAGTAAAAATATGCACTTTTACGTGCACGCCATTTAGTTTCCATCGGGAGTTTAGGCACTAGACTCAGTATCCAAGAGCATGAAGGTCGAGCACATGAGTTAAGGCAACAACAAAGACCGAGATTATTGTCCAAATTAAGCAAAAAGATTAACCGAGAGCAGCAGCTACCGGAAGCAACAAAATTCCAACAAATTGAGATCAACGACCGAGATAGTTGAAAGGAATCAAAGAAGCTATATATATAAGCACTATGTCAGCTATTCGTGTCAAAATACTTTCAACCAGATGATGAACGGTGTTTGAATTAGGGCCACCTATAGCAAGCTAAGTCATCAATCTAAGTTAAAGCCCATGCGCCAATGGAAGAACCTTAAATCTACTATAAATATTAGGCCATGTACTACTAAAAAGGGGTTGGCTAACAAATTTCTAACATTCTACAATCATTCAATATACTATACTCCTTTAGAAAAGCTTAAATTAAGATATCATTAATGGCAGACTTAGTATCAAATGTATTTATACACTAAGTTGAGGAATAAAAGCTCATGACAGAATCTTCAAAGTGGACATAGGGATTAAGGTCCCGAACCACTATAAATCTCATATATCCTTTACCTTTCGGCATTTATTTTCTATTGAAGTTTTGACATTTGCTTAATTTACCTTCATCCTCTCAAAACAGGCTTTGGGGAACTCCAGGGTGTTAGTTATATGAAAAATCCATCTAACAGTTTTCATTTATTAAATTCCTCGTATGCTCTTTCAAGTAGTCCGAGAAAGGCATGTTTTAGTTGGATGTTCTGGCACCTGAGGAGATGAGCTGAGGTTTCACCTACTATAGTAATCTTATTTTTGCTGCATTACTATATTATACATATCAACATTTGTAAGGACATGCTGTTATAACTGTCCTAGTTGATGATAATATTTAGAATTGTAACTCTAAAATTCTTTGTATCTTAAAGTGATAGTTTAACATGTATTTTGATATTATACATTATCGTTCCGCAATGAGATTCTGATATTCTATTTCTCCTTTCTTGTTCTGTTTCATTTTCATTTTATTTTACTCTAACAATCTGTCTTTCTAGAACTTGGATGCTCAACGCACGAATACCGTGGATGTATTAGTGTTGAAATTTTAGAGTCGAGAAGGAGGGTCATTACAATACCCTTAAACCATCACATGTTGACTCCAAAGGATTATCGAGGATTGATACCTTGAGCCATCACATGTTGACTTCAAAGGTTTATCGATGACTGATACCTTTGAGCCATCGCATGTTGATTTCATAAGCTATCAAAGATTAAGAAATTCGAGCCATTACATATTGATGAACCATCAATAATTGAAGCATCTAAACTATCACATGGTGGAAAAAGGAAGCTATTGTAGGATAAGTTCATAAAGCTGTCGCATGTTGGTATGAAGGAGGGCTATCGAAGGTTAGTAAATTAGGACCATTAAAGGTTAATATTGCACGAAGTCATCACATGATTAATCAATCTATCTATCATTCATACGAAGAAGCCATTGCATGTTGAATAATAGAATTATCGAAGTTTGGAACTCCATGGCTACAAAAAGCTATTGCATAATGAAGATGGGTAGCTATCTGACGATGAAATTATGAAGCTGTTGAATGAGGAGTTTGAAAGCTATCGCATAGTGAAGATGAGTAGTCGTTGTATGTTGAGAACAATATCCATCGAATGCTGGAACCATCCTATCGAATGCTGGAAAATATATCCAAAATTGATAGTCCCAGTTTCCATGTGAAATTTTTGTTATTGCATATTGTCCCCCAAAGATTTTGCCACGTCAGTAAATCTCGAGCATCCATTTCCTCCAGATGACATGTGTCATGGATCCAAAGGCTAGAGTTTCCTTTAAATAGCATGCACCCCCTACTAGAAAGGGGAGAATTGAAAGTTGAACTTATTCCTCATTTCGTTTTAACTTTTGCATACTAAGGAGAGCTTGATTTGAACCATCAATGGCCGAACTGACTCAAAGGGACTTTGTGACTTTTCATTTTAGAACTCTAGCAATGAACTAATTACATAATGACTCAGCATAAGCATAATTCTAGCATACTTAACTAAAAGACCCATTTTAGTCGAGTACCTTTTACGCAAATCCAAGGAACAAAAAGTTGGTGTAGATTTTGACCTAACATTAAGTGGTGCTTTCACTGAGAATTGAACTCAAGGAAAAACCTTATAGCAACCACTCTAATAAAATGGGAAGATTCATTAAGAAAGTGAATGTACAAGTCCAAGAAGAAGTAGCCTACTACACAAATCTTGAATATAACTCCTTAATTAAACATAGAGAACGTTGAGGTTGAACAAGCATTAACACCAAAGGAAGTGACAAAGGAAGAGAACGATATCCAAGTTATGAAGAGGCAATTTCAAACAATTTACGAGTTAATCGAAGCACTCATCTCTTAGAAATCTTTGAAAACATCATAAAGAACAAAAGAAGCGAAAGGAAAAGAAGTTAAATCCCCATGTTGGAAAGTTGGATAATCCAATCTAAAAAGAAAAGACATAGAGAAAAGTGCTTTAAGGCCATAGAGAAGGGAGGAGAATTACCTAGCACAAAAGGTGAATAAGTATTCAAAATCACCACTCGTACAATCTTCTAGTCCTACTTCGCAAAAGGAATATAAGATAAAATGGAAGGATTATGAAAATGTCGAGCCAGGGACACAACTAATAAGATGGAAAAAGACATAACAAAACTAAAATGGAAGAGGACAATGGATCCAAAAGCCAACAAAAACTATAAGGGAGCATTATAAAGGAAATCATGGTAGTACCGCTACCATCTTATGTCAAGATTCAATCGATCAGGTATGACAACGCAACTAATCTCGATGACCATCTGATGGATTCAAAAGTCAGATGGACTTATATAACGCCCCAAAGGTGGTAAGTTGTAGACTATTTCCAACCACATTCTTTTGTACAGCGGTAAAGTGGTAGCGAAACTACTAAGAGCTACCAAGAGAAGATGATTTATTCGTGGAAGCAATTCTTTTGTGATTTTTCAATCTAATTCTGCACCTCGAAAGAGCCAACTGTCAACTCTAGTGTAACTGCCAATATAAAACAAAAGCCGAGAGAATTGCTTAGGGATTATCTAAAATGATTCAGTACCAAAGCAAATAGAGAAAAAAGGATGAGCGACCATGAAAAGTTAAAGGCAGTAAAATCTAGCTTGGTTGAATACACTCAATTTGGAAAGAGCTATATATTCATTTAAGTAATGTATTTAGAATTTGATAATAAATATTATATTAAAATGATAAAACTTGTAAAAAATAATAATGATTTAATTATTTTGGAATATGAAAATTTGAATTAATCATTTTGGAAATAATGATAAATTAAATTTTGTTGATAGGATAATAAATTTATTCATATAGTCTTGAAATTAATTAGTAAATGATTTAATTAAAATGATTAATTAAATAAAGTTATAGAAAGTAATTTTGTAATATAAATAATGATGTAATTTATTAGAAAATAATTTATTAATAGAAGTGATTTAATTAAAATGATTAATTAAATAAATAAAGTTATATAAAGTAATTTTTTAATATAAATAATGATGTAATTTATTAGAAAGTAATTTATTAATAGAAGTGATTATGTAATTATGCTTGGATATAATTTATTTCATGGAAAGAAAAGAAAGACGGAAGAAAAGAGAACGAAGTGAAGCCTAAAGCCCAACAGCACATACCCTAAGATCATGTATCCTGACTTCTCCATTTCCAAAGCCTTCTATCTCCTGATATTTCCCCTTCTTCTGCAAATACAACCTAAAGATTTCATTTATCGCTTTAGAAAACCAACTTCATCCCCAAACCCTACCTCTCTAATAAATCAAAATAAATTCAAAAATAATTCTATAAAGTTCCAATAGCTTAAAATCAAGCTTCTCGATAGCTCTACACTACATTGCAATGAAGAAATCAAGTTATCGATCATCAATTTGAGGTGGAAGTGGATGACAGTAATGAGAAATAAGAAGTAGTGAAGAGAAGAGTATAAGTAGTATGAGGAGTAAGTGAGATTCTTCTATCTAGGTGAGTATCTCTACTCACATCCATGTCTACGGTGATATATTGATGTTATACATTGCAAAACTGAGATATTATAATCACTTTTGCATCAATATCTCATCACCTTCATCATTCAGCTTCATTTCCTGTAACCTAGTATACTGAAATTGAATTGATTTTTATGGAAATTGGTTGATGTTAGGATTGATTGTATCATGATATAATAGAGTAAAATTGCTTAGTAATATACGATAATGGAGTGGATGAAGAATGAGGAGTAGGTGGCAGGAGATGAATAGAAACATGCATATAATTTGCGTGATTGTAGGTTAATTGGTTGACCTCTGACTGCTATCGATTGACCAGTGGTCGAGATCGATTAGGCAACCAATTGTCTAATTTTTAATTCTAATATATATATATAATTAAATTAATATATAATATAAACATGTCAATATACTATAGTGTATATATATATATATATTTGGAAATGAATATTATTCAAAATGTTTAACAATTAAATAAAGTGAATTCAATAATATTATTTAAAATAGAAAATAAAAAAGGTTAGTAAATTCTTATTTATACATTATCAAGTGAACTTATAAAACTTAAGGCAGATTATATAACTTATATCATAGACTTATAAAGGAATTCTATGGCGTATAAATATAATTAATTGGATATTCCCTTATATAAAATAATTAAACAATGTTTCCTTTAAATAGTAATAGTACTATGTTTTCAAATATTATATATATTTATTAATTACTTTGAGTATTATTATTTATGTGTTATTATTTCTGTATGATGAGGATTTATATAAATGGATTAGTGATACCGTCTTGTATAGGACTTTCTATAACACTTTTCTGATTATTCATCGGACTTGTTGCGTAGAGATATTGAGTGGTATGAGTGTAGTTTATGGGCATTAAATAAATGGACTTGTATGACACGGTGGTATGAGACACCGATGTGATACTTATTCGGTTATTTAGTGTAAGTTGATGATACTTATTTGAACGGAATAATTATGATATATTATACCTACATGAGGAGATGCGTACAGGCGTGAGCAAGCTAAGTAGGTTAGGTTCCCTTATATTCATTTCTATTGTGTGCCATAATCATGTTGTACTCCTGTTATTGTAGTCGGAGAGAACCAAGTTAGGCTGTGTTTCCACCCCGTAGGCCTGATCTTAGGGTCGGTCCCAGATCCACGACACTTTTTTATTGGATATTTTATTTGATGCACATCACGAGATTTGGGTTAGGTGACCCGTAAGGTAGGTGCCCTATATTACAAGGTTTGGGTTAGTTGACCCATAGGGTAGGTGCCCTATAGTTGACCCATAGGGTTGGCGACCCTTGTTAACTATTCGTGGCAGGAGGGAGGAGCACGATGCATTGCTGATGCGACCTGGAGGTCGCTAGATGTTGTCATGACCTAAGTAGTGGCAAATAATGGAGGTGAGCAATCCAGGTTCAAACGAGGCGCATGACAGGTGATTGATGGAGATGCACAACATTGGAGGAGCAACAAGGCAGGTCAAAAGCTAGAGATGGTGTGATTTTGGTTTGGCTGGAGGCGTGGCTATAGGAGGTGATGAATGATGGGATTGAAAGGTAGGTAGTTATGGTGCTGAAGTAGGTGCGTGCACATGGCTTCAGAGTTGCTACATTGCGACAACGATTGGGCTGTGCTAAATTTAGTCTCTAGTTTGGAACATGAACGTTATTTTGGTGAGTAAATTCTTTTTACTCACAACTTTTGTCTAATTTTATGCGTAATATTGTTTGAATTATATTACTTATTTTGTTCTATGACATTGGATGGTCAATTTGGTATAATTGCGTTGTTTGAGTGAGCTAATTTGGCTAACTGACCAACATGATCTAAATCCTATTCGCTACATTTTTTTATTGTTTGGTGATGTGTGTTTGTTGATATTGATTCAATTGGATGAAATTGAATTGCATATTTTGCTCACTTGTTGTTGTGATGAGATCACATATTTTTGATCGATTGTTAATGTGATGAGATCACATATTTTTGATAGATTGTTCTTGTGATGAGATCTAATTAGTAACTGGTCGGAAGGGAATTAATTGATTAATATGGAAGGCTTTGAGAAATAAAATATTTTGAGAATAAATGGTGGATTTTGGAAAGATTTTATTTTAAAATTGTAGATACTATTTCAGATAGAAAATATTTAAGTAATTATTTTGAGGATTTTTTGAATAGAAATTATTTGGAAATGATGAATTTTGGAATTTTATTAGATATAAGAATTTTTAAATATTTGGATTTTATTCAATTATCGTTGACTATAAAAATATTTAAATGATTTTTCTAAAATGATATTTAAATTTTGTAATTTTTAAAGTGATTGGTTATTTCTATTTGAATTTAATAGTTTATAAGTTAGGAAATAATAGTTGTAAGTAATATGCCAAGCATTTGATTATCATTATTTTCAATAAAAATGAATCCATGAATTATAAAACTTAATTCATATTATCATTTTAAATTATTTGAGTGAGATTACAAAATGTATAATTTTCTTCTAAAAGGAATTTTTAAGGATTTGGAAATTGAGTGGAGTTTAATTTATAGACTTCCTTGTAATTGAATAAGAGATCTATAACTATTTATTTTGAAATGGAAGATGTTGTGGAAAGAATGAGAAATTTATAAATTGATTTTCTTTTGATTGAATATTAATATTTGAAATTGTTTTGAAGATTTTGGGAAAAGTGTATTTTAAAAACCCTTCCGAATCAATAAATAATAGAATTGAATATTTTGATTGATTTATATTTTTATTTAACGAGGAATTAGAATAAACGGAGTTATAGTACACCTGATATAAGACTTTCGGTAATATTTCTATGACTATTCTTTGGGCTTGTAATATAGAATAATTTTGTGATGATGATGAAATTTACAAGCAATGAGTAAACGATGGAGTAACATAGATGGTATGGGATGCTTGAGGTGATATTTGTTCGTTTAGTCTCTATAAGTAGATGTCACTCTAATAGGGTCAAGTATAAGGCGTATTATATTTATGGTGATGCACGTTAAGAGTATGCCGGCTGAGAGCTATAAGAGTCTCTATTTATTATGTGTACTCCTATTATACGTCTGGAAGAAAACCATATTGGCTAGTATCCATTTTAGGGGCCTAATTTTAGAATTCCTCCCTGAATTCGAAGCACGCCTGCTAATGTATATGGTTGAGAACCATGGCTGAGAGCCACTGCCCCCGTGTCACTTAGGCCACCAGTCTATTACCATAAAGGCATTTGCAAGTTCATGACCAACGCATAGCATAGTCTTGCACTTGATGAATATTGGGCCACGATGGCCATCGAGGTAACTAAGACTGTAGAAGTAGCACCGAGAGCATATAAGGAAGGCTCCTGGAGCAGGCTGGGAGATATCAGTCTCTTGTTTAGTTATTATTGATGAGATAGCATGTAACACCCGAAAATTTAACAAAACTTCAATAAGAAATTTAAATAAAATAAAAATAAGGACCAAAAATATTTTTTTCATAGATATTCGAATTTCGCTATGAAAATCTGACTAATGAGTTCGTAGCGATTATCTGGGCGATTTTCATATATAACACATCGAAATCGGAGTTAATATGAAGAAGTTACGAGCGAAGGAAGATTTGAAATAAAATAAATTTAAAAACGAAAAAGAAATAAAAAAGTACATAGGTCGACCCTGGGAATGTCATGGCCGATGGGTATAGGTCGACCATGGGTCTTCTTAGGTTGACCTTGGAGAGTGAAAAAGTAGACACCTGGAGCGTTGCTTTGACGGCTTCGATCGTTTCTTTTTGGCCAAGTTTTTGATGAGCGTGTGCGGTATTAGCAAAATATTATTTAGCCTAAATTAACACTTTAAATTTGTTTCTAATCCCTATAAATTCTAGCCTAACCTAACCTTAAAATCTATATAACACTTTACTATAACAAAACTCTTCCAAAATCCAAGCTCTCCTCTACTACAAATCTTCTCAAAAATCAAAATAAAATCAACGTAAAAGAACAAAAGCAATTGAGTTGGACAGAGTAAGCAGAGCTAGCATATGGAGAGGTGATTCTCAAGCAAGGCAAAAAGGAAGAGGTTAGGCTTTAGGTGAGTGGGAAAAAATTTAGTTAGATGATTATCTACCGTTAAATTTACTCTATCCTATATGATCTAGGATGCTAGAAAACCTAAATTGAAATATATAAAACCCTAAATTAGAATATGCAAACTAGATTAGAATTGAACCATTGTAAATTGTTAAACCAGATTTGATGCTAGTACACCTCTCCTATGATTATATTGCAAACCCTAAATTAGTAAACCCTAAATTTATAAAACTCTAAGTTGGACAATTTGACATTGAAATTAGAATATAGATTGGTCGATTAGTAACTAGGGTTAAACGAAACAACAAATGAGATGAATTGAACTAAAATCAATAATCGACATTGAAAATAACAAAAACAATAATTTTAGCCTACGACCAGTTGACCGTGACCTTTGGTGGTTGACCGATAGCTGTCGACTAGTTACGGTTAGCGGTCGACAGGCAAGTGTGTAAAATGCAGAATCTGAACCTCAGCCTAAGGCCCAGGTTGTAATAAAAATTATATAATTTGAAATGAAAATTATATAAGTGTAAATTGTTGTTTGAGCCTATTTTAGGGCTAGGAGTGTACGTTAGAAATATTAGGGAAGCTAGTAGGAGAGAATGCTAAATCATTATGGTGCTGGGTAAATGTTCTTTACCCAATTTGAGATAAAGTAATCAACCAGAGACGATTACGCAAATGGCACTTATTGGAGGTTCCATGTGGGGTGTAGCATTGACTAGGATGCCTAATGGAGTGGGTCTGGCATAATGGGAGTCCTAGTATGCAAGATTTATGAAGCATGTGATACAGTTCAAATGAAGGATCCCGACGCGTTCAATAAGAGGCCAACACTATGATCGAGAAGTGGAAGTGAATGCAGATGAGGAGACATACCAACGAGTATAGTGAAGCGGAATAGGATCTCTAGTAGCCTATTGGTGGTGATAGTAGTGGGAATTTATTCCCACAATAGCGTAGCGATGGTGTTTTCTTAGTTAGTTGTCAATAGGGTGGTGTTTCCATTGTGGTGGTGTTTTCTTGTTTTGGTAGCCTAGTGGCAGTGTTTATATTAAGTAGCTCTAGGAGTGGTGGCCGATCGTTAGTTGTGAGGTTCGAACCGTAGTTTGATCCTTGGAATAGCCTACACAATTGTAGTGTAGATATGTATTGGACAGAACCCTTAGGTAACAGACTTTAGGAATTCACGGACACTATAGAACACTCTATGTCATCTAGAGTAGAGCTAAAGTTAACTACACATGATCATCATATATTAAACTTGTACTCATTCACCGGACTTTTGTCTGACCGACCCCCTTCTTTTCATTTTCCACTACCACGGGATGACAGATTAGTAGTTAATTGGGCATAGTATGTGGAGAAATGACCTTACATTGGATTTCTCATATCATTTATTGTTCTTCATGTAGTTACCTATTGTATTAAATGTTATCAAACATATATTGTACTTTGGGAAATAGTGTATCTATAAATCATGTATTTTGGAGAGTGTTTTTCTAAATTGTCTATTTTGTTGCACTTTTATCTTAATTCCTTTCACTGTGAGACCTGAAAGTTTAGATTAGAACTTACCCTTATAGTTATGCTCTGTAACATTTTAAAATCCTAACTGCTCTTATTTCTCAGCATGATGTATGTCCGAAAGTCACTTTAGGCTTTGGATCGGTGTATCGAGAGGTGCAGGTTGTTATATTTGCCTTTAGAGCCAGGTTTAAGATTCCCTAGGATTTATATGCATATTGAGAGAACACACTTGAAAAGTTTTGAAAAAAAGGGTTTTCCAAAAAGGTTTTGAAATGGGTTTTCAAAATAGACTTTTGAAAGGGGGGGGGGTGTGTGTATATATATGTATAGATAAAAGGCTTTACGTATATATAAGTATAACAAGAAAGAACGATATCAAATATTCTTACCAAGTACTATCTTTAGGAAAGTTGAAAATAATTCCCAATCACAGATAGTGAGAATGATTCAAAGTCTTAGAGGAATGGCTCCAGTAAGCCGGCTAAGTAACCAGGCATGAATATCACTATAAGGTTCCATGGGTATCTAAAGCGAGGAACAAGATGAGCCTAACCCAACTAAGGGAGTGTAATTATAATTTTTTGATATGTGTATTAATACACAATAACCTATATTTTTTGACTCATAGGGTAATTATTAGCTTAACCCTTATAGAAGCAGGGTCAGAATAAGTGCTAAGATTATAACAGTTGAGGTGAGAGATAAACTTTTCACGTTTATGGAGTTTACCCTATAAAGAATAGCCAGTGGATGTTTTATATACCAACTAGCAGTAGCAAGTAAATTATGGACTTAAAGATGAGTAAAGAAGATAAGTAGCATGAGATCTGTATAATAGGAATATAATGTTGAAAGCATAATAGGAATATGATGTTGAAAGCATAAGGGGGACTTTACAAATTAAAAGCAGATTTCCAAATTAAAGTATAAACCATGTTCTCATATTGGTTGTAATCGCAAGGACTCTTATTTATTTAAAAGTATGGTAGGGTATTTCTGTATTGAAGTTGGATACTGAACTAGGAAATAAAATTGAGTTAACCATCTTTGGAAAGAAGGACAGATACCTTATGCAACTAAAGCATTATTAAGTACAAGTGGCTTAGGTAATCGGTTAATTTTGTCTACTCCAATTTGAGCAATAAACCAATGAAAATATTTTCTAAAAGTTAGAAACAACAGATGCCTAATATTTTAAATAGAAAAAAGGTGGGCTTATTATTCCATATAAATTAACCAGACAAACTTTATATATATGGAAATTGTTTCAAAAGTAATAGCAAAGAATTTGATAAAAAGTGATTTTACAACAACTGTTTTGAAGCTTTGTTTTGTCTTTTGGGTACATTGTTATGCTTACCCTCAATGCGAACTTTGCTTATAACAGTAGAACTTTTGAAATAAAAATTAAGAAGTAAAGAAGACACAACTTTTGAACTCCTTTTATAAAGAAAAAATGGTCAGTGTTTGAAAATATCATTTATGAAATGTTTCTGTCAAACTCTAAAATAATAATAGTAATAATAAGTTAGAAATAGCATATTTTCTTTAAAAATATGTTTTGTGAAAATTTCATATTTATGAAAGAAAAATTTGAAACGATGTGTTTTATGTACATTTTGCTAAGTTAAGCTCAACTATTTTTGATAATTTAATTAATGGGGAATAACATGAGCTTAGAAGGAAGGAAATGCTTGTTAAAATAATGAGAGAGTTTTAAAGTATTAAAACTTAATAGTTTAGAAGAAACAAAACAAAATAAAAAGTTTTGATATAAAAGGGTAAAGTGAAAATATTATGACAATCACTTAAACTTAAAAGAAAAGAAATAGATCGGAGTTACATAAATAGGATTAAATAGCCCACTAGGACATAATTACTATGGAATTTGGAAGCCTTGAAATGGTTGGGAAGAGATAAAAAGGAAATATGAGAATTTAGTGACAGTCAACGGTTGAATTGAAAGGATAAAGTACTAGGTCAAACGTCATGTAATAGTGTTGGGTGTGCACTACCTTGTATCTTTTTACCCAAGTATGGTTTGAATAGTAGAATCTTTGCGTGAGAAAGTTTGGAAAGTATGATTTGGATAAATCATATTCCTGAATAAGGAAAGAGTAAGCTGAGATGTTTTATGTTGTCAAAAGATACTGATATGCAAGAAGTTATTAGGTCTGAAGTATAAAAAGAGCCAAATAGGGTCTACTTTAATTCTAATATAGTGAGTTAAGTGATAAAAGGTGCAATTCCTTGATTTCATTAGACAGTCTAAATTGGAATGGTAAGTTCAGCACTATAGCAGTAAGGTCGGTACCATATAGATGAGAATAGGATATCTGTAGGCTACAGGCAGACCATGTTGATATGAGTGGAAAGTTGTACTAGTGGGAGAGCAGGCCCTACGGTAGCATTATGCAGTGGTATTAGTGGAAATTGGTTTCCACAATAGCCTACGGGTGTGTTATCTTATTCGGTTCTGTCATTGTAGTGTTCTGAGCATGCCTACGTAAATCTAGGATTTGCAGGGTTAGAAATTTGCACATATTTGAATTTGCAAAATATTAGGTATTAGTAGTCCTTGAATTTAGTATTGGGTAGTAGTAGTCTTTGAAACTTATAGATCATGTGATTGTTCCAGATTTATGGATTTGAATGACATGTGTAAGTAAAATGTAAATTAAGTTATCCCAGTAAATTTTGGGATTTAGGCGATCCTAGATTTTTGTTGGGTAGCTAATATGGGTTAGTAGACATAATTGAAAGTAGTGATAAATTAAGAATGGGAATTATGTAGTATTTTACTTCATTGGAATATAGTGGGTTGCAATGTAGATTCCCAAGGATTATCAAGTTCGGATTTATAAATATAAGTGTTTCGTTTGAAATGATAAGTAATACGCTAAAAAAGAAAGAGATGTATAAAATATGGACATTTACCATATTTTATACCGTTCAATAAATATGAGCAAGATAATCACTCATAATTCCAAATGTAACACAAATTCTCCTTTGGGATAGTACATAAAAATTTACATTGTTAACCTTTCCATTGGAAGAGAAGTAATTACAATGCATAAAAATACAGAAATCCTATGTATAAATCAAAGTATTGGTCATCATGTTTATTGGATTAAAATGGTGAGTCATTATTTTATATTGAGTTATCTCAACCATGAAATAATTGGAATAAAGTGATAAGAGGTTAAGTTTAGTAAAAAGGTCTCATTTACGAAGGACATTAAGAGATGGTAATGTTTTGGAAGTTCAAACTACAATCTGGTATCCTAGATAAGATTATAGTCAAGATTTTATAAGGGATTGTTAATTCAAGGGTTTGGATCCCAGCAAGACAAAGATAATATTATTTGCTTGCATTGAGAATGCATAGGTAATGTTCATAGAAAAATAGATCGGAAATTTTTTGATAAGATTTGATGGAAGGGATTAAAAAAAGAAAAAGGATTCTTTTCAATCATTCATCGGATTGGAAGAAGACTATGTACTTAACGAAATTTAAGGAAGACTAACTTAGAATACACAGTTGTGTGCATGGTAGTCGCACGCAAATACAGTACCACTTAGGTGATTATTTCCATTGCTAGAATGATTCTAAGCTATGACTTAAATTAATTTTAGGACATTTACTCCTAAGTTTGAATGGGAAGATAGACCAAACTTTCACTTGTAGAATTTAGGATGGATCCCTATAGACTCTAAATGTGATACCTAGGTACCATGATATTTGAAGGACCGAAGAAACATTTAGAAGTAAAATGAGATGACTTAAGTCAAACCGAATTGGAAAAGAGGTTTTGCTATTTTCAACAACTTAAGAAATCACCAAGTTTGGATATCTTTGGGTATAGTGGAGAAGTAGCAAAGAGCTAAATAGGAAGTACCATAGAAGGAGACAACATACATATTCAAATTGTCTCACTTGGTATCTAGAAATTGAAGTGATTAGGTATACCACTAGTTGAATTAAGGCAATATGTTGTGTATTGAGGATTTCATAAGGCTACAGTTTCATACGAGCATACTTATGCTCAAGTTATTTAGCATGGTGCATGTCGACACCATTTGAGTTAATGTTAACCGAATTTTTAACCAAGCAAAAGTTAACGAAATTTAGAATGTCGAGATGAAGACGAAATAACTCAGAAACTTGGAAACACAATTAGAAGGAATAGAGAAACACCTCAGCGGAATTTCATATGAATTGGAGCCAAGGACATAGCTCGGTATTGAGCTATGTAGGTCAGTACCGACCTATAAATCCCCTTCGGACACCTCCTAAACTCTAGACTTCTCATATAATTTTCCAATTGCTTATGATCAAGTGGATTTCCCAGAGTTTGGACGACCAACACCATGATTGATGAGAAGAAAGCTAAGAAAATAGGGTAACTCAAGTGATAGAAGAAAGGTTACTAGAATCAACCAAATGTCAATATAAAGGGTTTGGAACCTATCAACTAGAAGATATAAGAGGAGAGCAAGAATCAAAGTTGGATTTGCACCAACACTTGTAGCTCGGTACAGAGCTACATAAATCGGTACCGACCTATCATATTGGGTCGTGGTGTTATGGTTTCTCTTATAAAACATTGGGCCTTCATCTAGACTCTAGTGCAAGTAGGATTCTGACCCATTCTTTGGTACCTATAAATACCAACCTAACTGCAACTAACGAAAGATCTGGTTTCTGCTAACTAGTGACTTATACTCTCTCTAATTTTCTGTACAAACTTTCTCAAATCAACAATTAATAAAACTATAAAGTGAACGTATGCCAGAGATTGCTGAACCAGTATAAAAATCTTGTGTCTCTATATTATATTTTCTTTTATTTTTAATACTATCTACTAGATCTAAGTCATACAGGTTCCCTACAACTCAATCTTGGGCATTGATCCATTTTTGGCACTAATATTTTGGTGCTTTCACTTAGAATTGAACTCAGGCTTAGATCTAGCTCTCTACTACGGATAGGATAGATCTAGAAGTTAGATCAGGAAAAATTGCTTGAAGAACATAAAGAGTTGTTGACAAAAAGGCATGGCACCATTAAGATCCAATAGATCCTCAAGAGCCGTGGCTGGTAGTGATGAAGGAAATGCTCACCAAACTGAGGTTAACAATGGAAATGTAATACCAGAATTCTCCACTCAATAGAAAGTTATTACTAGAGGAAAGCTTAATAAGATAATCCATGAACTTAACAGAAGATGGTGGATAGCCTGAAAGATCTCATGGATAAGATGCACGCTTTGCTCAATCTTCAACCCCGAATTACCATGAGAGTTTGGATAGAAACTTCTCTTGCAGTAGACCAAGAGAATTATTTGGTTTATTTCCTAAACATGAGAGATGGAAAGAAAAAGCAAAAGGAAGTGACTGTAGAAGTTGTAGGAGCTATTGTGGGAGGAAGTAGGAGCGCTCCCCCCATAAGAGAACAACTTGGTATCGAACCAAAACAACTCGGTACCGATCCAAATATTCCAATTGACGATGCTTCGGAGGGAGATGCATTACTAGTTTCTAACTTTGATGACGGCATGCAGCTAGATGATGGTGATGATGGGTTGAATACCTGTTGAAATCGACGGTTTTCTACCGGTTTAGAAAATCGTCGAAAAATTGTAATAAAATAACCGTAAGCGCACGGCGTATAATTTTAGTACATGGCAAGTACGGGGTCGATCTGCAGGGAATTGAATTGATTTAAAATTCTATTCAATCAAATTAATCAAGAGTTTGAAGTTGTTTAAGCTAAGAAATGTATAAACTAGCAAAAGAAAGTGAATAAAAATATGAGAGTAGAAGGCAATTTAGAGGCAATTTCCTTCTCATGATAACATAAATCAACATAATGAAATTATGATCTCTTTTTTTTGTTGTTAGTGAATTTAGTTGATGTTTTTATCATAAGTATGGCCTATTTGTGCTATTAATTATCCCAACATAAACCATCAAGCTTTAACATACCCTCCAAACCACTTGTTAACTCTTATGAAAATGATAATGAAGTTTAAAATAAAATTTATTCTAAGCATGATCTTTACTATTGATTAGTAATATAGACTATCGAATTTTAATTCTAATCTCCACTTCATTACCAACATCATATGTAGATGAAGAGGTAATTTGTGTTTATTTTGTTTAAGCATAGCCTATTTGGTGTCAACAACATAGGCTATCAAATTCAAAGCTAAACAACAAATTTTTTATCACATCAAACATTCCATTAAGAACAAAAAAAGATCAAATGAAATCACTATGTTGAATCTACATGATTAATAGAGCTTCATTACCCCTAAATTGAATGGGTTCAAATTCTCATATTTGTTACCATTTCAACAAATGTAGAGTTCAACATATACATAAACAAGAGGAAAATGCAAGCAAAGTAAGAAGAGAGCTAATTAAAATAAAATAAAAGCTAATCTACTTGCATGAAATAAAACTACACTAATTGCATAAAGTAAGAACAATAATTAAAAGAGCATGAAATTAAATTGCATAAAAATTACATAAGAGAAAAGGCTAAGAAGCCATTAAAAAGAGAAAGAGAGTTTTTGTTTATATTTGTGGCTACCACTAATCTAACTACAAGGTGGTGCTGAGAGCTCATTACATGAAACATAAGGGGTATTTATACATGCCTAAAACACTAATGCATATTTTAGAGGACTACCCAAAATACCCCTCTAGGAAATGTAACCTCCAAGTAATCATTAGCATGAGCATAATCCTCCATTTAAATGTGCATGTAGATTTAATCTCCACTAACATGTGCATTAGCACCTAATTGTAGATCATGGTAAGTAGGTAGGTGGGGTCCTCCATGTTGCATGAATTGATTTTTATTTCCATCTTCATTTGTTCCTTATCTTGTTCATGCATATTTTCATGAAGCCTCTTCATATTTTTCCACCCAAATTCCTACAAATAAAAAGAAAATTTTCAAATAAATATTCTCAAATTAATTCATATACAAAATTGACCATTTTGCCCCCGTATGAAGATGAATAAATGATGATTTGAAAACAACTGAAATTTTTGTTTAAACATGTTAAAATACCCTATATGCTCATTTATTTAATTAAATTAGATTAAATATGGAAGTAAAAATATGCACATTTACGTGCACATCAATACCGGTGTTAATAGACAAAATGCTAGGACTGGAGTTCAAACTGCCACGACAAGACCAACCGGACGCCAACGAAACTTTACAGGAGTGGTTCTCTTAGAGAATGGAGAACCAAGACTTCAATCGTCAAGCCGAGATAGTTTGCGGCGCCAAAATCTCATTGCGGCTCTTGACAGTCGACCCATAGATTACCGTGCCAGCGTGGAGTATATCGCTGGCATGGTCAAATGGTTAGTGGAGGAAATTAGAAGTAGGAAAGGTGAAGACTGGGGTTCTGCAAGAAGAACTCCATTTATTGAAAATGTTCTGAGAGAAGAATATTCCTGAAAGTTCGCCATGCCGATAATGCCGTCTTACAATGGAACTGCTGATCCTAGACAACATTTGCTCAAGTACGATGGCATGTGGATGGAGCTAGAGCTGCAGATGTTGGTCATTGTAGGTGTTTCCTTATCTTCTCAGAAGGTGTCGCTTCAATGTGGTTTACCAGGCTTGTGCCTAATCCATATTGACATTTGATGAATCAGCGAGGTTTCTAGAGCAATTCAGTCTCCACATAGCATGACCAAAGGACGTTATGTCATTGTCTAGCTTGTCACAAGGACCCTAGGAGTCATTGAAAACTTTCTTCAACCAATTTAACATCGTTGTAATGGAAGTTAGCAAGTCGAAGGAAGATCTTGTATTCATGGCGCTTGTTTGGGTCACCCGAAGGTGGGTAAAAATGAAACAGCCAACAACTATAGAAAAATTTCATAGAAAGGCGAATCAATTCCTATGATTGGAAGAAGCAAAAATGGCCGAAAGAATGGTTGGCGATGAGAAATCGAAGGAAGTTATCCAGACAAACAATGTAATAAATGCTAGACTGGTAATTAGAAGAAAAGAATTCAGAACTTTGGTAACAACCACAAATGAATGTGAAATGTCCGAAGAACTTCGTATTAGAAGATTACATGCCCTTGAATGACACACTGGAGAACAATTATCTTGCCACTCAGGGAACTAAGCAATATAAAAAGATGCCCAAGAGGGAAGCAACAGAGCAAGACAAAAATTCTGGGAAGTACTGTCGCTTCCTGGGAACTCATGGGCATAACACCAATCAATGCCAACGGCTGAAGAATTTGACTGAGAGCTAATAAGGAAAAACAAGCTCTACCTGTATATTAAGGAACTGCTGAATGATGGAGAAATGGCAAGACTCCCAGGTCTACCTACTCAAGGAAAATTATCTGGACCCAATGAAGAGGGGTCAAGCAATCTGATGAAAGACTGCCAATCAAATAACCTCCAAGCTAGATGATCACCCAGGAGTGAAGCTACAACTTAAATAATATTGTTTCATTCATCCTTATCTAATTTCCTTTCGCAAATAAGCCGATAGGGACATTGGGGGCATTGTAAATGAGCAGGTCTTGCCATTTCCTATACTCATTAATAAAATCTACTTCTTGAACCAATGGAACCGATTTCTTACAAGCAAAACTCCTATGCCGTGCAATCGGCAGCATAATCGAGAAAATGTTCCTTTGTTCTCGAAGGATGGACAAGTAGTGTAGACTCACTAACCGCCGAGTTGATGGGGAAAATCAACTTAAACCGCCGGATTGACGGGGAAAATCGATCCCATCCTTCAAAAAATCGATGTCTCCCAAAGACCAACAATGTCGGGAAGTTATAAACCCTCGGATCGACGGTACGTATCGATCCCCAACCCTCTTAGAACTGACGTTGTCCAAGAGTGGCAACGTCGGGAAGGTTTACACCACAGGATTGATGGGTCGTGCCGATCTCCAACCTTCTAAGAACTGACGTTGCCCGAAGGCCGACAATGTCAGGAAGGTCTAAATCACTAAATCGATGAGTCGTATCGATCCCTGGTCTTCTAAGAAAAGGCATTGTCCTAAGACCGACAACATCGGGAAGGTCTAAACAACCAGATCAATGGGTCTCATCGATCCCCAACCTTTTGATAATCTTCGTTGTCCTAGGACTAGCAATGTTGAGAATGTCTAAACTGCCAGATCGACTGATCATATCGATCCCCAACCTTCTGAGAACTTGAATTTTCTCAAGACTGGCAACATCGAGAAGGTCTAAACCACTGAATTGATTGGTCATATCGATCCCCACCCTTCTGAGAACCGACGTTGTCCCAAGACTGGTAACATCAGGAAGGTCTAAACCACCAGATTGACGGGTCGTATCTATCCCTAACCTTTTGAGAACCGACGTTGTCCTAAGACTGGCAACGTTGGGAAGGTCTAAACCACCGGATTGACATGTCGTATCTATCTCCAACCTTCTATGAACCAGCATTGTCCAAAGACTGGCAACGTCGGGAAGGTTTAAACCACTATATCAATTGGTCGTATCAATCTACAACCTTCTAAGTACTGGAGTTGTCCTAAGATTGGTGATGACAGGAAGGTCTTAGCCGCCAGGTCGACGATCACATCAACCCCTCACCTTTTGAAAATGGCATTGCCTAAAGACCGGCAACGTCTGAAAGAGAAAATAACTTTTAGAGAGTCATTGCTGCTCGAAGACTAGAAGGAGCACACTATTGCTCGAAGATAGGCGATGGCATAAGGCGGTTTCAAAATCAAATTTTGGTGCACTAGTTTTCGAAGACAGAAGCAGCTTCTTGACTGAGTTTTCAACTCTAACTTGTAGGAATTAGCAGTTGCCCAGAGATATGCAACACCAAGGAAAAATCCATGAAATCGATCCATTCGTGTGCTAGTTTTTGATGATAGAAACTGAAACATGACTGGATCCTCAACCCTAAACAATGGAAGAGTTTTTTATGAGAAAAGATGATGACGCAACTTTATAATACATGCACCCAGAATGACGTTGGCGAAAGATATCAGCTTGGAAGAATTTGATCGTGGCCTAGAGATTGGCAGCATCAAAAATATAATGCTTGGAATCAGGCGGAAAAGTACTAGGTCCTGGAGATAGGAACCCAATTGCAAGTAAACCATCTAAGAAAACACCGGCAACAAGTGGGACGCACATGGCTGGATACAAGTAAGGAAAGTCATAGAAGGATAGGAATCTAACCATCAGACTCACCCTACTCTAGAGTAGGATTGGGAATCAGACTAAGGGAAATAAGACAAATTGCTCAGGGTGTTTGGTCTCTCGTAAAGGCAT
This sequence comes from Allium fistulosum, assembly GCA_030737815.1. NCBI lineage: Eukaryota > Viridiplantae > Streptophyta > Magnoliopsida > Asparagales > Amaryllidaceae > Allium > Allium fistulosum. The sequence goes on from CM060901.1 coordinate 1,379,621,007, forward strand.
TAAATTTTGAATACTGATGTTCCCCGAAGACTTACGTTGGCAAGAAGGTTCCTAAAACCAAACTAGGAACAGATCGGATAATTCGATCTTGGCCTTCAGGAATTTGTTGTTGCCTGAAGTTAGGCAACAATGAGAAAGATTGATAACCTACTTAAGGATCGATCAAATTATTCGGTCCCAACTTGCAGGAATATGCCATCGCCCGAAGATTGGTAATGGTAACGAGAAACCCTAAGAATAGGACCATCAATACACTGGCTTTCAGTGGCAGAAGTAGGAGCTCGATCGAATCATCAGCCATACCTCCTAGAATCTTACTATGCCGAAGATTAACAACATTAGGAAGGAGCTGTCTTCTAACATTCGAGTATCTGACATCACCCAAATATAGGCAACGTCAGGACGGCATAATCGTAAAATCTTCAGGAATCTAATGTTGCTTGGAGACGGGAAACATCAGGAAAAAGTATTCACTTTCGAGTCGATCGAATCAGTCGACTCTGACCTACACTTATCTACTATTCCCTATAATAGGCAACATCATGGATGAATCTTCAGAATTGAACCACGGTATGCTGGTTTCCAGATATAGAAACCGGTGCACCACCAGATCTTTGACTCTGAACTTCAAGAACTGAACTATTGCCTAAAGACAGGCATTCTCAAAAAATTAATTCTCAAAATCTAGCAATTAAACCGTCAGTTCCCAAAGACAGGGACTGGTGTACATACTATATTCTAGAGATCGAAAAGTAAATGGAATCATGGGGTACTCCTATAAAGGACTATTTGCTCAAAGGAATTCTCCCGAGAGGCAAGAATGAGCGAAAGAAACTTCCTTGGAAAATGCCACGGTCCATGGTTCAAGACGGAGTGCTATATAGAAGAAAATTCTCCTCCCCCTACTTCGACACATAACCAAAGATAAAGTTGGGAAAATACTAATGGAAGACTGTAAGGGCAACCATGGTGATCTCACCGGGGGGTAGACAGTGGAAAAGAAGGTGCTTCAATATGAATATTAATGACCGACGATAAATCGAAATGAAACTTACAACAAACACCAACTAGTGCAACCGATTCCAAAGATTTGCGAAAATTTCGAGAGCCCTATCGATGGAATTTAAGCCCATAGCCATTTACAATTTGAGAAATCAACATTATTGGTGTGTAACTAGTGACAAAGTGAGGAGAAAATGCTATTATTGCAGTCGACTTTCGCTAACGAAGAAGAACTGTTCGCCACAATCGTGGCAAAAAAGGTAAATGTACCGGTGGAAGCAGTGAACAAAAATATCTTAATACCAAGTGGAGCCTCGTAGTACTAAAAGGTTTAGAGTTAAGTCATTGATATCCCCGTTGCTAAAGATAGAAACCGACGCATGACTGGGCTTCTAGCCACAACCTATAGGAATCTGTCGTTGCCCGGAGATTGGCAATGTCGGGAGGGTGTAAACATTAGCCATAAAGAATTCTGTTATTCCCTGGAAGCAAGCAACTTCAAAAAAGGATAATCAAAATCAAATAATTTATGCAATAGTTTCCAGAGATTGAAGCTAGTGCCTAACCAGATTCAATGGTAGCATTGGCATCCAAGTAGGACACGCTCGGTCAAGAATAGGAAAGGATGGTTATTGAAAATGGAAAACAAGTATTGTTGGACATTCCTGATCCAAGATCGGGATTATGGAAGTGCAATTGGACCAGGGGTAATCGAAAAATTTTCCCTGCATGTTTAGCTCACTTGATCGCCTGAACTTGCGATAGATAAACTCCATGAATAGGATTCAGATCAAGACGAAAACACATGAATGAGGAGTAAATATTACACATAATGTTCCCCATCAGTAGGGAGTGAGGTAGAACATGGACTATACGACCAAAAGGAAGACTGATAGACCAACAAGCTTTCGAGGATCCCTACTTGCTTTTCCCTCTTCGTCATAGACCCAAATAAAAGGCGAAGCTTAAGCTGTGAAGGATCCAGCTTCAGGAGGAGCGGACTTGAAACATGGTGATCAACGAGTCTTCCTAAGCAAGAAAACTTGGCACTCAACATGATAAGGTATGTATTATTTTGAAGATTAAAAGCCATGTGACCAATGTCCAGATTCTAAGGGATGTCGACATATGTTGACTAATCGGATTCCGAGCGTTTGTCGGGAGCAAGTGAAAAGTGTTAATCTATGCAATGTGAGTCCTATGTCCTGAATACGACGAAGGGACCATCCTATGTAGATAGCTTGCTCTTGAATCGCGTCGTGCAATGATATTATATGTCGAAACTTACCCGTTATCGATGAATAATTGATAACGGAGCCGCTGTCTGGAGCGATGCAAAACTTTTCTTTCCATAAGAGATAAGGCAAAAGGAAAAGTATAACAATGGAATCATCCAACACGACCGTTTCTTAAGCGAACTGTCTCGTTGGAATGCAAATGGCAATACAAGAATAGCCGTGCATTAATGGGAGTTAGCCAAAGACAAAGAGCTGGACGTGTCTCCAAAGCAGTGTAAATACAAGCTATGACAAGCTTGTGATCCATTATAGGACAAGCGCAACCCAAACTTCGACTATCTTCACCAAGAATCAATCAGCTCCACCACCGTCATCATCAACATTGCCACAACAATCGCCATTCCTCCGACCTTAGGTGAATCTCACTCAATGGCAAGGGCCAAAAGCTCTCGAAGGCAACAGAAAAGCAAAATGATAACGAAACATGTCAATGAGACAGCTTGCTCCTTTAGAGTATAGATCTGATCTCCATAGCATATATTTGGTCCTAAGCATGAAGAATGGATCGATAAACCCAACAATTGAGAGAAAGTCGACCAAGTGATAACTACATCTCAAGACAACACTTGAGTGACCAACTAGAGTTTATAGAATAGCAGTCCAGAATTTGTCTCATTCTAGAGCATGTTTTGTTTTCAACGAAAGCATACTCTCAGGGGCAAGTATTAACCGGGTTTTTAACCAAGTAGAAGTCAATGGAAGTTAGAATGTCAAGAAAAGACGAAATGACTTGGAAACATGGAAACACACCAAGAAGGAATAGAGAAACACCAAATTCTATATGAATTGAAGCCAAGGACATGGCTCGGTACAAAGCTATATAGGTTGGTACTGACCTATAAATCCCCTCCGGACCACCTCCCAAACTCCATACTTCTCATACACTTCTCTAATAGCTCGTGGTCAAGTCGATATTCCAGACTATGAACGACCAACTCCACTATTGATGAGAAGAAGGCCAAGAAAGCAGGGTAACTAAGTGATAGAGGAAAGATTACTAGAGTCAACCAAAAGCGAATGAAAATGGTTTGGAACCTATCAACTATAAGATAGAAGAGCAGAGCAAGAGTCGAAGTTGGGTTTGTACTAACACTTGTAGCTTGGTGCCAAGCTACATAGATCGGTATCGACATATCATATTGGGTCATGGTGTTCTAGTTTTTCTTGTTCAACATTGAGCCTTCATCTAGACTCCAGTGCAATTAGGCTTTTGACCTATTACCTCTGTTTCCCTATAAATACCAACCTATATGCAACTAAAGAAGGATCTGGTTTCTGCTAACTCCATATGCAGAAGCTCTACCTCTTCTTTATCTCCTACCTCCACACAATATTCACTTAGGTAGCTACTCTTGGCAGTTCTTAGCCATAGAACTTGTCAAACCGTTGTACTAGTGACTTATACTCTCTCTAATTCTCTATATGAACTTTCTCAAATCAACAATCAATAAAACTATATAGTGGACGTAGGCCAGAGATTGCCGAACCACTAAATTTTTTTTGTCTCTCTGTTCTATTTTCAATATTATCTACTAGATCTAAGTCATACAGGTTCCCTACAACTCAATCTTGGGTGTTGATCCATTTTTAGGGTCAACAGTTAGTAGCAAGGATTGCAAAGAATTTCCTATGCACATACATTCGCATTAAAGATTTATGCCAGTGGTAGAGGTTAAGAGGTGCAGTTGAAAAGTATGGATAGATTTATTATGTAGAAGGATAAATACTACACAAGATAGGCAGAAAATCATGTACCAACAAGAGACACATTAGGTAGTCCGTGGAGCCGAGTCCACAATTGTCCAAGGTGCTAAGTGCTCTACAGTCCATGAAGTTAAGTCCACAATAGGGAGTAGACAAGTAAAAAATCCCTAAGGTAAGATAGAATAAGACTAAAATATTATGAAGCCATCATTAGGTACTTGCAAAAGTGTCTATGCGATGTAGCTACTATGGTCAAGCTGTGTCAGTTAGTGAAAATTAAAAAGGATAGGTGAGTCTCTTATTCGCCATGTACCTACCAGTATTTTTGGACATAGGATAAATCGACTTTATAATGAAATAATTAAACTGGTTGGAGTCTAGTAGGGAGACGATCTAGTTGAGAGTACATGGGAGCTTGAGGAGAAAGGCCAAGCTATCCATCTTAAACTCTTTTCTGGCATGTTTCCATTTTACTTAGAAGAGATCATTTCTGCAAATAGGTTCTAGCTCAGGTAAAGACCATTAGATGATAAGGAATGGTTGTAAACACGCTAATAGGACATGTTATGGATGATGGATGCTAGTGGATGTATTGTTTAGATTGCTTGTTATATACGTTTAGGATATATATCCTCTAGGTAGTACACACACGTTCACATTATCACTTATTACTGTCTAGCATGTTTTATATGATACATATGGATGCTTGATTATTGTTTATCGTGCATATGGATGTTGCGTGTGGATGGAATGGTTGCGCATAAATGTGGAATTGCAAGTAGACTTACTTAGGATTTGCATACATTTTGGATGCATGACATAAGCACTTGCATAACGGGAGGTCGACTTAATCAGTAGACTGTCTAGTTTTTGCATTAGTATAGGTTTTAACGTGCATTTCACATTGCATATATATGTACATATTGCATTAGAAAACTACTAAGGACCATGATTTTCCCATGTATGATGGATAAGTAGATGATTTTAGCTATTGGTTGTTATATTTGTAAGTTACATTTTTTCGTCCTTTAAGATTTCAAAGACGAAATCCTTTTAAGAGGAGAGTGTAACGCCCAAAAATTTAACAGAAATTTAATAATAAAATAAAATTAAATAAAACAAGAACTAAAAATAAATTTTCATAGATATCCAAATATGGCTACAAAATTTGCACCATTGCGATCATGGCGATTTTCTAGGCAATTTTCATATATAAGACTTCGAAATCGGAGTTAATACGGAGAAGTTACAGACAAAGGATGATTTGAAATTAAATAAATTTAGAAATGAAAAGGAAAAAATCGTATATAGGTCAACCCTGGGAATGTCATGGTTGACGCGTATAAGTCGACCATAGGTTCTTTTAGGTCGACTAATGCTTTGACGACTTCGATCATTCCTTTTTGGCCAAGTTTTTGATCAGTGTGTGCGATCTTAGAAAAATATTCTTCAACCCAAATCAATTACTTAAATTCATTTCCGAGTCCTATAAATTCTAACCTAATTAACCCTAAAATCTACATAACACTTTACTGTAACAAAACTCTTCCAAAATCCAACCTCTCCTCTAACCCTAAATCTTCTCAACAATCAAAATAAAATCAACCTAAAATAATATAAGCAATTGAGTGATGGTGCAAGCGTAGCTAGCATACGGAGGGGAAATTCTCAAGCAAGGAAAATAGAAAGAGCTTAGGCCTGAGGTGAGTGGAAATAAACTTAGTTATATGATCATCTACCGTTCAATTTACTCTATCATATATGATCTAGGATGCTACAAAACCTAATTTGAAATATATAAAACCCTAAATTGGAATATGCAAACTAGATTAGAATTGAACCATTGTAAATTGTTAAACCTAATTTGATTCTAGTACACCTCTCCTATGATTATATTGCAAAACCCTAAATTTGTAAAACCTTAAGTTGGACAACTTGACATTGAAATTAGAATATAGACTGGTCGACTAGAAATTAGGGTTCGACGAGAACAATGAACGAGATGAATTAAACTGAAATCAACAATCGATAATGAAAGTAATGAAAACCCTAATTTTAGCCTACCCGATCGATAGCGATCGACCGGTTAGGGTTAGCGGTTGACCAGTTAGCATGTAAAATGCAGAGTATGAACCTTGGCCTAAGGCCAGGTTGTAACAAAATTTTTATAATTTGAAATGAAAATTATACAAGTGTAAATTGTTGTTTGAGACTATTTTAGGGCTAGGTGTGTATACTACAAATAGTAGGGAAGCTAATTCCCTATGAGAGGACGTTGATCGTTGCATATTTGGTAAATGTTTTTTTTACCCAATTTGGGATCAAGTAATCGACTGGCGGTGATGTCTGTTCGCAAATGCACTCACAGGAGGCTCCATATTGGGGATGTAGCCCCGACGAGGATGCCTGATGGAGTGGGTCCGGCATAACGGGAGTCTTAGTATGCATGATTTATGACGCACATGATATAGTTCAAATGGAGGATCCCAGGGCATGCAATAAAAGGCCAACACTATGATAGAGAGGTGGAAGCGGATACAGACGAGGAACACACCGACGAGTAAACATTTTGGGTTCTTCCTCTCTAAGTGTAGTGAAGGGGGAATCAGTTCCTAGGGGCCTAGTAGCGGTGATAGCAGTGGGATTTTTTTCCCATAATAGTCTAGTGGTGGTGTTTTCATGGTTAGTAACCAATGGGGCAGTGTTTCCACATTTAGTAGCATTGTGGCGGTGTTTTCATGTTTTGGTAGCCTAGTGGCGGTGTTAGCGGTGGCTGATTGTTAGTTATGAGACTTGATCCGTAGTTCAATCCTTGTAATAGCCTACACAATTGTAGTGTAGATATGTATTGGATAAGAACCTTTAAGTAACAGACCTTAGGAATTCACAAACACTTGTTGTACACACTATGTCATCTAAAGTAGAGTTAAAGTTAACTGCACATGATTTTCATATATTAAACTTGTACTCATATACCGGGCTTATGTCTGACCCACCCCATGCTTTTCATTTTCCACCACCACAAGATGATAGGTTAGCAGTTGATTGGGCATAGTACAAGAAGAAAGGAGCTTCACATTGGAGTTCTCATATCATTTATTGTTCTTCATATAATTACATATTGTATTAAATGTTGTCAAACTTATATTGTACTTTGGAAAACATTGTATACTTAAATCAAGTATTTTAGATAATGTTTTTCTAGATTGTCTATTTTGTTGTAGTTATATCTTAATTCCTTCCACTGCGAGATCTGAAAGTGTAGAGTGAATTAGAACTTACCCTTATAATTATGCTCTATAAGGTTTTAAAATCCCAACAGCTCATATTTCTCGGCATGGCTTGTGTCCAAAAATCACTTTGGGCTTTGGATCGGTGTGTGTCGAGAGGTGAGGGTTGTTACATAGCATGATATGCTATAGACACTTACTTATTCACCTATATGAGATCATTGTGTTTACAGCCGAGAGCCAATATGATCATTCATTGAGACCGATGCCGAAATAGATATTTATGATGTTGAGAGCACATTAATTAAGAGTCCAGATGATTTCCATGATATTGAGAGTTGAGTGGATTAGTAGAGGTCTAAGAGACCCTATGATTATTTCTTTGGTTGAATGGCAAGTCTTATTCTACGAGGTTGAAAGTCTAGATGATAATTTTTATGTGGTTGTCGATCTCTTGGATTATTTATGAGACCGAGAGTCTATGCAGTTATGTAACCCTATACACATCGATTATATGGCTATCGAGGATAGCTAGAGATGCTGAGAGCATGGAGTTGGACCATGTACCTATTTTTGCATGGTTATTTGAGAGATGACCTTGGCTATCGAGGGCATTCCATATTTATATATCGTGTATGTTTGATTCGGGTGATTATTATATGTTATATATATTGAGTAAGATAGACCATGGGTATGCCTACTTTATGATTATGTGAGAGATAATCTAGGGCATTATACAGAGCTTGTGATGTATTGTTTTTGATTTTATACCCGATGATAGTTAGATTATGTTTGTATCACCCACTTTATTATATGCCCGTTTGGTGTGTTGATTGCCTTTGCTTGGAAATGGGTTATCTTTTATGTGCATGGTTTTGAGATACGTCGACACTTGGGATATGCATGTGCCACATGTGTTGCACTTGTTTATACGATGTCGTTGTTAATTCATATTAACATCTACATTCTAGACATAGTCTGACCTATGTGTTATTTAAATAATAATCGGGTCAGTCCGAGACATTTCAGATTCAGGGATGAGTTGGCTAGTTTGTGGTTGTTGGGCATAGATGGTAGATAGCATATTTGTATATTATTATGTATATTTGTAGCAACATGTGTTCATGAGTGGTTGAGATGTATATACTGGACATGTTATGTACATTTTTGATGATGGTGGTTATTGGACTATATTTTTAAACCCATTTTGACTCGTGTGTATTTATTATTATATGTTATCGCTGTGTGGATGACTCCGTGTTCTCTGTGATCTATTTTATATTGTGTATTGTTCTATCCTGGAGACTTACGTGTTTATTGCTTTGTGTCAGTACATTGCTTTGTGCCGATATTGTGTATGTATAAGGTGAGTTATGTATTTGATTTTGAGATTCGTACCAGTGTTAGCCTAATGTAATATTCACGTGTGTACCCTATACAGCCTTATTCACCGTACTAATTGATAGTATTACCCAGTACTACTCTTGGATAGCATGGGCATAGAGGTGGGGTGTTACAATTCTCGTCACGTGAGTGTCATCTACTTACAATGAATAACCGAATAAGTATCACATTGGCGTCCCATACTACCATGTTATGCTATATCATTTATTCAATGCTCATAAATTATGCTCAATCTCCATAATATTCTATATAATGAGTCCAAAGAATAATCGATGAAATATTACCCAAAGTTGCATAACAGATGGTATTATAACTTCATTTATTCAGATTTCTCGCTACATAGAATTAAAATAATTATAAACGTAAATATCACAATCATAACAATATCGTAAGAATATACAAAAGGTTGTTTTCACTGTATCCTATTAAAACATTAAAAAAATTCAATATCAACGATGAATTATTCATACAGTCAAAAAATGATAAGAAAGGAAGTAATAACATATATGAAATAAAATTATTTAACTAAATAAATATTTCTACTATATGCTTTATCACTGCGTTCGTTGACTCCATGTTCTCTACTATTTATTGTATGTTGTGTATTGTTTTATCCTAGAGATACACATGTTTATTGCTTTGTGCCGATACTGTGTACGTTTTGTGGTGAGTTGTATTCGATGTTTAAATAGGTATCAGTGTTAGCCTAAGGGAATAGTCACGTGTATACCCCATAGAGCATCATTCTCCATGTTATCTAACATTATTACCTAGTAATACTCTTAGATAGTACGCGTATAGAGGTGGAGTGTTACAAATTGTTATCAATCAGGCTATCGTTTTCCCAAAGATCCATTTTAACGGGCTTAAGTTCCTCTCCTCTATCCATACAATCCCATGGACTATCAAACCAAGCTCTCTTGCATGCATCAAGGATGTTTTCGTGCAACATGATTCTTTCCAGCACTTAGCATATAAAATCTCCAAGGTGTTGATTGAGTGATAGCATGAGATAGATTGTCTTAAGAGAGAGGTGATCCACGATAAAGATATAATTAAGCACCAAGATAGTGAGATCTCGGAGTTAAAGACAAAACTAACTGAGGCAGAAAAGAGTGCCTAGGAAACATCCGAGGCAGTGAGTCATCTGGAAGCTACCCATAAAAAGGAACTTGATGCTGCCATCAACCGCAATGGTACACTTGCCTTGGAAAAAGATTCCTTACAAAAGGAGAAAAATATCTTAGTCCGCTATGTTGAGGAGCTTGAAGAGCTTCTGAAGAAAGAGAGGGAAGAGAAGATCGAAGCTCAAGAAGAATTGCAGAGATATTGCGAAGAAGCTGTTGAGGCCCGAATTTAAAGATTAAACATGATGAGCCACTTGCTCAGATTGAAGTCCTCAAAGAAGATGGGAAGGAAGCACGCCTTAATGAGATGAGGGAACAACTCAAGGCCTAGGTGAAAGATGCCAAGGAAGACGATCGAAATGAAATTAAGGACATGTTTGATCCCTTGACCATCAAATACAATGCTAAAGTCCTTCTTCTTCGTAATCTTAGCTTTCTTGGTTAGGGTTATCTTGAGTCACTCGCCGAGGCCCGGGAGTATATTGTTGAAATGAAAAAAAGAGATCTTGGCGAAGCCGATTTAGATGAAGAGAAATTAGTGCAGGAGATCCTTTCGAGAAATGAACCTCTAGACCTTGTCGTTGCGAGACTTCGACATTCTAACATCTTCCGGCAAAGGGAAAAACATCGCTGAATCTTCGGAGTCTAACCCAAAGGCCCCTCTTTTTTTCAAGCAGCCGGAGCATCAATTTCTTTTGGCCAAGGACATGATCTAGGCTACGATCCTAACAAACCTGATTATCAATCTAAAGTGCCGACCCCTATTCTGGAAGGGGGACCCGGCGATGATTGAAAGTCAGCCCAATGTAGGCATTCGGCTCTATTTTCCACTTTTCGACCGATTTCTTTCTTCATGTCCAATAGTCATAGGCTTATCTTCTTGTTTCCGCAAATCTACATGTCTTTCGGGTCCTGGCCAAACTCCAAAAAGCGATGCTACCTTGGGGCAATAATCGACATCAACTAAGATCCCGGCGGCCACCGATGGTCTAGGGCCCGATGCTCAAGTCATTGGAGCACTCAATGACGTTAAGGCTGAAGATTCACTGCCGTTGGATGAATATGATGATGTTGCAATCACCAGGGCCACTAAACCACCGATGAGCTTAGCTTAAAGGAGCGCGTTGAGAGGGAGGAGTTGTTGAAGAAACAAGCCAAGTTTGAACCCGTTGATGCAGATATTGACGATCCAAATCTCATCCCATTACAAATCATCTGTAACATCCCGCTTTCGGAGGCTCAAAACTAACTACTATGGATGCTGCTGTCATCCATAGGTGTTATTTCTGAGTGACCGAAATCAGAATCTTGAAACTATTGGAAACATAGAAATACAAGAATATGAAAATTTTTAAACTTCAACAAAACAGAATTTCTCATTTCTTATTAATTTCAATTTAAGATTTTAATTACATAATCCCAGACATTAACCACATTCGGATCACATATACATGTACAAAATACGATAAGAGCGACAATGTCCCCTTATGATGATCAAAGAACTAATAAATATGAACTTTATAGTTCTTAGTACATCACAACAGAATACACAAAATAGCTCCTATATAGCTAACACTGCCTCCTACACGTCTCCGGAAGCTTAGTTGTCCAAAAACCTGAAAGTCTCCCACTCTCAGACTACTCAAATTAATTTTCAGTACTCGAGAGTTTGTGGAGAAACACAAACTTCGAGTCAGACAATAAGTCTGGTATGAATAATCCCCTATCATCTCTTATCATAAATAGATATCTGGTGAGACCACGCCGCTTAGTGGAACGGGTTTTTTCCCTCACTAGTATCCAAAATAAATCATGCAAATCATTTACTATGCCCCTGCACCCAAAATGATTAGTCTTGACATAATATGAAATAAAGCCATAAATCATATGTATTGGATATCCTATCCACCCATTTATTAGATATCCCATCTAAAAGCAATTTATTAGATTTCCCATCTAAAATCAATTTATTAGAGTTCCCCTCTAAAATCTTTAAAATGACTATCCGTCATAATTTAATAGGATTATCCATTCCAAATCCATTCAAAATAAATGCAGATACATTGTTTTATAAAAGATGGTATGGGCTATCCACCGCATACTCCACAGTTTTCCTAGGATGACTATGAACCCATAGGGAAAAACTCCTTCTTAATTTATTTAAGTCATTTTCTTTTAGTTCATTCTTTTAGACACGACCGTTGGATTTATTAATCTCATCCCCATACTATTCACATTATTCTATTTAATTTATCTAATTAAATATCCCGAATAATGTTAATTAAAATTTAGGGGTATTACATCGTCCCACCTGGCTGGTCGATTTCCAAAAAACTCCCTCCTAATTTTAAAAGCTCCCCGCCAAAGGCGATAATGGATCGAGGAAATGGACTGGCGGAAGCTCGGGTGGCGCTACTCCCCAAAAATCCAAAAAGGAGAGAAGACAAAAGAAATAGTCGTCGTTTCGGCTCTGCTTGCACATAGCTTATATAGCTGTTTTCTCTTCGTTGGTCATGATTGTACGGGTACGGCCCCCGTTTTCTGAATAAACTTGTATCGTAGTTTTGAAGCTTATTACGTGAATTTTTTTTTGTTTTCTGTTAAACCCTCATGGGAATTGTTATCTAAGTAGTTGGGCTATTACTTTCCATTCAATGTACTTGTAATTTGTTGCTCGTTGCTTTGGATGATAATCCGTTAATTCTATACCATGGCCTCCATGTGGTTATAGCCTTGAGTCGTACCAAATACGAGGCTTGAGCCCTAATGTTGTGCTGTCAAATTCAGCGGTTTGAAGGATTATGCTCTTGCTTCCAGTCTCGGGTTTGCGGAGTTAGACGGTGGTTGGTCGATCTCCATCCTTTGCGAGTTTGTATTCCTCCTCTCGGTTTTAGGCCAGAGTTCATGGAATAGCGAGTAGTCGAACCATGCTTGTCTTTTATACTCATATTCACACTCTAGGGATAAGAATTAGTTTGCGGATGGTCGAATCGCACCCGGCTTGTGTTTATACTCCAGTCCAAACTCTGGGGCCATAGAGTTATTTTGGAAAATAGTTGGATCGTACTTTCCTTAATTGATTGATTAGCCCCAAGGTCCGGGGTTTGATTTAGCGAGCGATCGGTCATGTCACGATCGCTTTTGATTTGTTTTAGTTCCATCACTTAGCAGGATTTATTCGTTCATTGGATTGTCGAGTTACATCCATTCCTCGTTATGTATTCTGTCCATCGAATTATGAACGATAGTTATCAAATGAACGGTCGGACCACGCTCATCATGTTTAATTCAATCAGGAACTAGCGTAATTGGTTAGTTCCAAACTCTGGGAACTGGTTTGAATATATCGACATCAGTCAGTTTTGTAATGTAACTAACATGTAATGCTACAACAAAAATAGATATAAAGGAAGTTAAAAACTTTATTTGCTAAACGAAAGGAAATGCCATACTTTGTCTTGTTACATATCCGGAAAATCAAATTCTAAAGCAAATTCTGAAAGTAAATACAACTGAATGAAAAAGAAATAAACTAAGTGAAATAGTGTCCCAAATGCTCAATATTCCATACCCTTGGGAGTGTGATGCCATCCTTGCTAGCTTGAAAGTTCCTTCTCCAAGCCTCTGCCCAATGACATATGGTCCTTCCTAGGTTGGATTTATGCGACGGGGCAAGAAAAACCCGTTTCAAGATGAGATCGCCTATTTCAAAGGTTCTAAGTCGTACTTTCATGTTGTAGTATTGGGCGACTCGGTGTGCAGCTGCCCTCCAATCAGCTTCCTCATGCTTCTCATCTATAAAGTCTAGAGATTCCAAGAGGAGTTCTTTATTTGTTCTGGGATTGTAGTAAGTCACTCGATGGGAAGGAACTTTGAGCCCAACAGGGATAACAGCTTTGGAACCGTAAGCAAAGGCGAATGGAGTATAGCCAGTCACGGACTTATGGGTGGTCCTATAAGCCCATAGTGCAGTTGGGAGTTCATCCACCCACTTGCCTTTAGCCTTTTCCAAATTCTTCTTCAGAATGAAATTTATGATTTTGTTCACAGCTTTGACTTGCCCATTTGCTTAAGGGTGAGCGACTGCCATAAATCATTTTTCAATACGATGGCGATGACAAAAGTCTTTGAACTCAGCACTATCGAATTGTGTCCCATTTTCTGTTACAATAGTTTATGGAAGACCAAAATGATAGATAATGTTCTAGATAATGAAGTTGATTACTTTCTTCATTGTGATCATAGCTAATGTTTCTACTTCAACCCATTTGGTGAAGTAATCAACTACGACGATGGCATACTTCGCACAACCTTTAGAGATCGGTAATGAACCAATAATATCTATGCCCCATATGGAAAACCGCCATGGACTGACCATTTGTGTTATTTCCGTTGATGGAGCTCTTGGGACTTTTGCATATATCTGGCACTTGTCACATCGCCTTACATAATCAACAGTGTCTCGATTGATGGTTGGCCAATAATACCCATAGCGGAGTATTTTCTTTGCTAGAGTTTGCCTCCTAGTGTGATCACCACATTCTCCTTCATGAACTTCTTTTAGGGCTTGTTTTATCTCATCATGAGCGATGCACCAGAGCAGGGGAATGAAAAAACCCTTTCAGTACATAACGCCTTTTCGCATGATATATCGTGAAGCTTTATGAAGGACTTGTTGCTTTTCATTCCTTTGTTCAGGAAGGACTCCCTGTAGCAAATAATTTTTAATCGGAGTCATCCATGATTCCCTCTTAGGCTCCATCGCTAGTACCCAGTCAAATTCCATCAGGTTTATACTCGGGGCATTTAATACTTTGACTGAACCAAGCCCATCCGCTGTGCATTCATGGTGCTAGCAAACTTTGCCAATGAATTAGCCTCTCTGTTTTGATCTCGATGGATGTGCATAATGTCATAGTACTCTAAGTCAGCCAACTCCTCTTGGACTTGGGAAAGGTATGGGGCAAGCCGTTATCCTTTAGCTTGGTAATCTCCTTGACTTGGTATACTACCAATTGTGAATCGCAAAAGATTTCAATAGACTTTATTCTCAGTTCTCTAGTGAGTTTAAGTTCAGCAATCAGAGCCCCATACTCGGCTTCGTTGTTTGTTGCAGGGAAATCAAGCATTGAAGCATAGCAAATTGATCGATCTTTGGGAGTTACAAGCACAATCCAGCTCCATAACAACGATCATTAGATGCTCCATCTATATATAACTTCCACCGTATGGTAGGGGTTTCACTCCTCTTTGGGAAATCATTTTGCGGTTCTGCCATAAAATCTGCTTGTGCCTGACCCTGGATAGCCATCCGGGGAAGATAAGTGATGTCGAATTGGCTAAGCTCGATGATTGTACCAAAATTGGGCACAACACTCTTCGGATGTGTTTGAAGAAATAAAATGAAGAAAACAAATGTAAAATGAAGCAGATCTAACAAACACACCAATAAACAGATAAGAAAATGCACAACAAAACAAGAATTTAGAGTGGTTCGGCGTGTTGCATATGTCCACTATGAAATTGATGACTTTATTGATGTTTATTTGATGATTACAACTGATTTCAGCGGTTAATAGCAGATTACAATGGATTACAGTAGTATAGCTGAAGTTTGATAATCATTTTGGCAGAATATCAGCGTAGTGAGGCCAAAAAAGTCCTTTCTTCTGTAGGTTCTGGGCTGCTATTTATAGGCGTAGGAGGCAAATATCTCGCTTAGATCTCGGGAGACTTCTTCTGGCACGTGGGTGGTTCCACGCGATCGATCCAAGGCGATTTCGACTCGATCCGTGATCGATACGAACGAATTTCGTATCGATCAAGACTTGCTCCGATCGAGTTGAAATTTGGCAGAAACATTCTTTATGTCATACGTAAGCTGCTGTGAAAATTTCATTGCATTTGGACTTGTAGATCATGAGATACGATTGATGCAAGTTGGAGTTTTTCCATCCGCGATCGATACGAACGAATTTCGTATCGATCAAGACTTGCTCTGATCAAGTTGAAATTTGGCAGGAACATTCTTTATGTCATACGTAAGCTGCTGTGAAAATTTCATAGCATTTGGACTTGTAGATCATGAGATATGATCGATGCAAGTTGGAGTTTTTCCATCTGCGATCGATACGAACGAATTTCATATCGATCAAGACTTGCTCCAATCGAGTTGAAATTTGGCAGGAACATTCTTTAGGTCATACATAAGCTCCTGTGAAAATTTGGTGGCATTTGGACTTGTAGATCTCGAGTTATGATCGATGCAAGTTTGGATTTCTCAACCGTGATTGATCAATATCTTGAGCATACGAACTCCGATTGACTCGAAATTCGGAACGTTGGCTCTCATAGCTTTGCTTGTCATGTTATATCAATTTTAGCTCGATCCGGACTCGGACAAAATTCGTCGATATCCATAGTGAGCCTGCGTATAACCAATCTCCAAGACGAACTGTCATTGGTTTCTAGTTAAGTTCTTGGTGTCACGGCCTTGCCAAAAGGCGGGATAACATTTGCCCCCCAAAGTACGTCTTGTGTGAACATGGCGTGCTTTAAAATGCTGCATCCTTCATTCTGAAAATGTTCTATCTGATTCGTTGAGTAGTTGCTATCTTTTCGTCAAAAGATGTAACCTTCGATTGATTTCCAGTAATATAAATGTTGATTTGTTGACTGCCAATGGTTATGTAGTGCATTGTTGTAACTGAGTGTCGAGTGTTAGCGATTTGTTGTTCACTGTTGTAATTGTCATCAAGTGAGCATTCAATACCTGTAAATTTTGAAAATTGAATATTAGTTCGTCATACGCGTACGTATGTTAACCTGACTCCTGTCAACGTTTGCACGTTCACGGGTCGTTGTCAAGTTTTTTTTATCGAGTTTGGTAATGATCCTCTCCTGGATAGATGTGAAATTAGAGTTGTAACAACGTTCGATGGTTGTTTTAAGTCCTTCCTTTGTATCGATCCTCTCCTGGATCAATCTGAGATGTTGGAATGTATGCTTCGCACCGATAGATACGTCATATTGGGTCTCGGATTGGTGGATAAAGGAGTAATGCTTTGTGTCGATGGAGTTGAACGATCTATACATTATCATGTAGTGAGGCTTCACAGAGGATATGCCATTTCTCATTCCTTCATTCAAGAAGAATCCCCGATTATGGATAATCTTCAATAGGAGTCATTCATGACTCCTTCCCTAGATCCATCTCTAAGATCTAGTTGATCTTCATATGTCAATGCTAGGAATAATAAGAATTTCAACTAGGACAAAGTCTTTTTGCCGCGCATCCCCAGAACTGGCTAGCTTGGCCAGTAACTTAGCTTTTTCATTTTGTTCTCCGAGGATGTGTGTAATGGTGTAATAGTCGAAGTCGACTAGTAGCTTTTGTACCCAGCTAGGATAAGGAGCAAGATGTTGCCCCCTAGTTGAATAATCTTCCCTGACTCGGTATACTACTAGCCAGTAATCACATAATATATGTAAAGTTTCCACTCCTAGTTTTCTTGCAAGTTTGAGCGCCAAGGCTTCATACTTAGCTTTGTTATTTTTTGCAGGGAAGTTGAGTTTGAGGGCGTGGCAGATCGATCATTTCTAAGTAGTCATTAATGCAACTTCGACGTTAGAAAGCCGATCATCGGAAGTTCCATCTATGTACGTTCTCCATCGGTTGGACGGTTCTCCACTATTCTTCGGATAATCGTCTGATGTAGTGAATTCAGATATGACGAATGCTAGTGTTTGATCATGGATAGCTCTATGAGGGAGATAAGTGATATCAAATTGGCTTAGCTTGATATTCTAGTTGAGTAACCTTCCAAACATTTAAGGTTTCTATAGGACCTATCGTAACGGCTTGTCGATATAGACGTTAACGGGGTGAGCTTGTCAATAGCCAGCCTTCATCATATACTAGTCTTTGGATTCGTTTATCTTCACATAGCATTGCGATGTTTATGGCGTGTGTTGACATGGCCCAATTGATGTATAAATCTTCGCGATCCAAAGGTTTGGGTAAAATGGAAGGTCTCTTTAAGCGATCTATCATAGCTGCTTGGTTGTCCTCGGTACATGGGTGTCTCTAACTATCGGAATTTTCTAGAAATTAGTCTTAATTCCATGAGAATTGATGATGAAAACAAAGAATCTTTCTGATGTAATGGTGAAAGAGCATTTCAAAGGATCGAGTTTCATCCTGCATTTTTTAGAGAGCACCGAATACCTCTGTCAAGTCATCGATATGGTCATTTGATAGTCGTGATCTCACAAGCATATTAACCACATCTACTTTCATCGATCGACCGATATGATTTTTGAATGATCTGTTAATCGTCCTTTGGTAAGTAGCATAAGCGTTCTCAAGTTTAAATCCAGGGATTTTAGCATAGCACTATAGGCCCAGGTCAATAATGAAATAGTTGTATTCCTGGTCTAGGACATGCTTCGGTATCCGATTGTATCTGCAGTTTGCATCCATGGATGTGAGTAATTCATGTCTGATGGTCAGGTCCATCAGTTGGTTGATCATTGGAAGTGGAAAGCTGTGCTTTGTCATACCTCATGCAAATCTGAGTAGTTGACGTATGTCCTCCACTCTCTGTTCGTTTTTCTCATAAGTAAAGGATTGGATACTCATTTTGGTTGGAGGGCATCATGAATAAGCCCAATGGTTTTGAGCAGATTTGCCTCCTCTTTAAGTGCAACAGATCTCTCTGAATCCATGTCGCATCGTCTTTGTTCATCGAGACATTCCTCGGGTCGACATTGAATGCAGGGTTCTTCATAGCTGGCGAGAGTCCATATATATGTATATATATACACGAGATCGAGTCCAAGCGAACACATCAAGATTCACCTGAAGTAAAACAATTGACTCTTTCTTCATCATTGCATAGAGTTGTGATCTGATCTACAATACTCGTGATGGGTTGTAGGCGCCTCATGTGTTTATTTGCAATGGTAAATGATCAGGCTTATAAGGACATTGAATCAAAGGATTAGTAGAACTTAGCCTTGTACTGCATGCTGCTACATAGCTGGCTCCAGCTTTGAGATTGAATTCACTTGTGTTTATAAATGATGCGCTTTTCATTCAATGTACTCGCGATCCATTGCTCATTGTAAGGGTCAGAATGATGATCAGTTGTCCATGAGTTCGGGTATTGATCTAATGATTCTATCTCTAGGCATCCTTTTAGTCATAACCTAGAGTTTTTATGAATATCAGGCATGGGTCATAGGTTCAAATTGTCATAGTCAACTCTCGGATAATTACTCTTTTGCCCCCAGTCTGGGGTTGGCGGATGCATTACGCGGACGGTCTAGTCTCGTGCTAGCTGTGTCTATATTGTAGTTCAAGCTTTAAGAACCAGGGTTGACTAATGAATGGTTGAATTATATTAATCTTATCTTCCTGTTCGTCGCCCAAGTCTGGGGAATATCTCGATAAGTGGCAGGGTAGATAATGTCCGCTTTAATTTGTATTCTATCCCATTGCACCATGGGATCGAGTTAACCGATGGAAGGCTAAGTCGTGCCTATCCTGTATTATGTTCTAGTTCTTTCCTATTGGCGGAATACATTGTTGCTTTGCCGACATTCGGACATAAGCTAGATTCTGGACGGTCAATGACATTAACTTCGCTGCTTATGTCGCCATACTTTGGGCAAAAACTAAAGAGTGAATCGTCCAGTCAGATCCAATGCAGGATTGATGCTTCCCTTGTTGAATCCAGGGTAAGAATCAGTGTGCGGATGTTTAGGTTGCACTTGTTTTGAATTGCTCTTTTAGTCGGATCATGGTAAGAGTCAATGAATGAATGGTCGCGTTGCATTCATTTGGAGTTGGGTGATCAACCATGTCCATTTCGATTTATGTTCTCCTGTCAGATTTAAGGATAAAGTTAGCTCGAATGCAATCATGTCATGCTCATATGGTCTCATGCTCTTCCTGACGGATCGAAGGAAGGTAACGGAGGACGAATAGTCAAGTCACACCCATTCGTGGTTTATTCTTCTAACCATGCTCTGTCGGTCAAAGGTATTCGATGGAGTTCGAGTCACATCGACTTATAGATGAAGAGGACCGATATTGACCATCGATTCAATGGTACAATGTGAAAGGTGCAGATCGATATTGCCCGTCGATCTGGTGGTACGATATAATTGGTTGCCCAGAACTTCGGGCATCATTCTGATTGGTTAGCATTAGGGTCTCCTTGTAGTCGTTGCCTTAAGTTGTAAAGGACGCTAAGATGGAGATGTAGCGAGTCACCTTTCTCTTCTTTCGGTGATTTGTACTTCTACCTCCAGTCTTGAGTTAGAAGAGTTAGTTTGTGGATGGTCTAATTGCACCTGTAGTGAGTTTATATTGCTCATGTCGAGTCTAGGTCAGAGTTGGTGAATGAATGGTTGAATCACATTCATTCATTTGTCTATTCTTGTAGCCACACTTTGGGGATCAGAGTCAGTTGAAGGGCCATTCATCACACCTATTTGATGTTTATATCCCTGTCCACACTCTGGGGACTAAGAGTTTTAGTAGAAAATGGTCGGACCGCATTTTCCTCAATTAATCCCTATAGCACTAGTCAATGGCGAAAGTCGAAGTGTGGTCGATCACATTACAACAACTTTAATTTGATGCTTCTCCCACTGAACTGTAGGAAGGAATCAATTGGCAGATGGTTAGGTCACATCCGTCCATGTTGCACACATAACCCGTCGGATCTCAGGCGAGAGTTAGAAGATGAACGGTCATGCCACGTTCATTTGCGGTTGGATGGTAGTAATATCAATTCAGAATAGGATATCCAGCTAGGTCCCTTTTTCGAATCTACGCCTCCCTATCGAATCAAGGAAGAAATTTTGTCTTGTAGGGTTGGAGTGCATCCCTATAAATTTACGTTATGGGTCCCGTGCCGGGGACAAGAGTTGATGCAAGGACGGTTGTGTCATGCCCGCTTAGTGCTGGATGGTCGGATCGCATCCAATTTTGTGTGTTAAGTGTGCCCCCATGTCAGGGGAAGATTGGAAAGAAGACGGTCGAACCACATCCGCTTTTTGTACTACAGAACTTGATGAGGAACCATAGCCGATAGATGGACAGTTGAATCACATCCCTTTTGGTATTCATATTCCAAACCATGCTTTGAGGACTGGAGTTGGTTGATGGGTTGTTAGTCACACCCATTTGGTATTTATACTCCAGTCCACACTCGGGGGACTTAGAGTTAGTTGATGTTTATACTCCAGTTCGCACTTTGGGAATCTGGAGTTAGTTGATGTTTATACTCCAATTCGAACTCTGGGAATCTGGAGTTAGTTGATGTTTATACTCCAGTTCGCACTCTGGGAATCATGAGTTAGTTGATAACTTCAGTTCACACTCTGGGAATCTGGAGTTAGTTGATGGGTGGTCAGTCACACCCATTTTAGTGTTTATACTCCAGTCCACGCTCTGGGGACTTAGAGTTAGTTGATGTTTATACTCCAGTTCGCACTCTGGGAATATGAAGTTAGTTGATGTTTATACTCCAATTCGCATTCTGGGAATCTAGAGTTAGTTGATGTTTATACTCCAATTCGCACTCTGGGAATCTGGAGTTAGTTGATGTTTATACTCCAGTTCGCACTCTGGGAATCTGGAGTTAGTTGATGGGTGGTCAGTCACACCCATTTTAGTGTTTATACTCCAGTCCGCACTCTGGGGACTTAGAGTTAGTTGATGTTTATACTCCAGTTTGCACTCCGGGAATCTGGAGTTAGTTGATGTTTATACTCCAGTTCGCACTCTGTGAATCTGTAGTTAGTTGATGTTTATACTCCAGTTCGCACTCTGGGAATCTGGAGTTAGTTGATGGGTGGTCAGTCACACCCATTTTAGTGTTTATACTCCAGTCCGCGCTCTAGGGACATAGAGTTAGTTGATGTTTATACTCCAGTTCGCACTATGGGAATCTGGAGTTTGTTCGAGGATTGTCGTGTTTCAATCCCTTTTGATTTAAGTGTGTCGGCCCCGAGCTCGGGTTTCACTTAATAAGTGATTAGTCGGATCTCAATCATTTTCCACTTATGCTCCCTCAACGAAGGATAAGATTTAGTTGATGGACGGTCGAATCACGTCCATGTCCGTTTGGATTCCACTTTTGCTAAGCCTAAGGAGTAAGATTAGTGTTCTGGCAAGCTTTGAGCTCGAGCAGAGGAGAGGGCGGTCGAACTACATCCACTCTGAGCTATGTATTTTCCCTTAAGTCAGGGGCTAGAGTTGGAGAGTAGATGGTCGAGTCACGTCCACTTTATACTTTGCACTTTTCCGGTCGAGTTGAGGAAGAGAGTCGAAATGATGGCTCATGATGGTTAGCGAGCAGGCAGTTAGTCGTTGATGACTTTAAGTTGAGGCTTGGGCCCTGACGAAGTTGGTTTAAGGCATGATTGTTTTTGTCGGACGCAAGCTGGAGAGTGAATGGTCAAATCATATCCACTTTGAACATATGTTCTCAAATTACCCCAAGTTCTAATGTAGGATTGGATGCATAGACAGTCATGTCACATCCACCATTGATGTGATTCCAATTTTACTGGGCATCAGAAGAAGCATAAGTATTTTGGCGAGCTTCAAGTACGAGATGGAGAGTACGTTGTTGGGACACATCACTATAAGTCTTTCCCAGACCTCCAATTAAATTGCATAGGTGGATGAGTGGATGGTCGATTTCATCCACTTTGTACTAGAGTCTTGCCCTTGTCGATCTCTTCCACTTTGAGGCCTTGCCCCCGGTCAGGGGCATATAGTAGCCGATGAGTAGTTGAATCATGCTCGTCGTGATGATACCTCAATGATTTGATCATAGTCCGCGGAGGTTGTTTTGCACCCAATCTTAAGTACTCGGTTATCTGCATCATTTGCAAGTATTTTAAGTCAAGTCGGTCATATTTCACAATGTAAATGAAATTGAATTAGAAATAATTCAAAAGAGATCAGATCAAATCTCATTGATAAGTGAGGCAGCGTTGTATGCTCGCTATTGCACTTCAGTCCAGCCCTTCTCAGTTGGAAGTCTAACGCAAATGGTTCAATTTGATCAAAGTCCTTGATCGATAGGGGTCAGATGTTCCCCGTTCTTCGTTTTATAGGGCTTGCACATATTGTCGAAGCTATCCTTTCCGAAGCAGCCTTATGGTGTTGGCCTTCACGGTAGCCATCTAGAGAAGAGGAGTTTTCCGATCTAGAGTATGGAGTAGGTCCCCTCCTTATCTCGCCATGTTGATCCTTCATCTGGTTCATCAACTCAATATTGGCCAGGATATGTTGGTGTACTCGTCGGCGGCTACCCACCAGTTCTCTTATCAAAGTCTGGAAATAAGCTCTGGTGATGAATTCATTTATGGGTATTGGCAGCAACTCGCTGTGGGCTTTGGATAAATTCGTTGGCTGCCAACTTCTTCATTCACTTCAACAATATGAGAAGTAGAACTGGTATGTCTAACCGTGATTGAAGGTCTTCTCTGAGGAATGAAGGAAGACATTTGCGTTTGATGGTATTCATCACCCTTGGCGAAATCCACGCGTCATTCCCACTTCATAAGGTGGTGTCAGGGGTTGTATTTCCATAGTACACCGACATAGTTAACATGTTGAATTTTCACTGGAAGTTTTGCATGTAGGATGGTTTCAACGAATAGGTCTCGACTGGGAAAGATTCTCCAATCGACATTATGATCAGGTCAATTTTATTGCCAAGTGGTCTTGTAACACTGGTGAATGATGTATGCACGATTGCCCAATGTTCGAGTGGTTTGGTGATGCCGATTGGATGGTGGGTTGGTTAAGATGGGCTCATAGATTCGTGGTTATTTCTAATTTTCACCTAGGTAGAAGGCCTATATAAGATAGTGAGGAAGTCCTCTTAAGGCTGTATGTCATGCTTCTAGTCATATGGACACGGTATGATTAAGATGCGGGCATCTGAAGATGGTTCAGCGGTGACTAGCTATGTTTTGAGTTAGCAGAGTAGATAGTGTTGGGCAGTCGTCATATTAGCCATCGTACCATAGTTGTCAATTCAGGATTTTAAAAGCTAGTCAATTGGGGAAGTTACAGTCCACCTTAGAAGCATGATATATTAACCAACTCTAGTTCTTGGCATATTAGCTAGGTTTTCTAGCCTCTGGGAGCACCAGTTGAGTAGTATTCCTTTACCCATTCCTTGATTGCAATTCAGCATTTGTTGTTGTGATTTCCTATGTCTTGTTCAGTCTTGGAACAATTAGAAGCGTGGATGGAAAGTTCCTTCATTAAATTGAGCTTTGAATTCACTATGCGGGTGCTCTGTGCTGCGGGTGCTCTGAGCTTTAAACTGAGCTTTGAATTCACTATCAGTTGTCGTATCGATCGAAATTTGTATCGATAATTTTTCGTATCGATCGACTTTCGTATCGATCACCTTTCGTATCGATAACTTTTCGTATCGATCACTTTTCATATCGATCGACTTTCGTATCGATCACATGCAGCTGGATCGATACGAAGTGTATCTGAGGATCGATACGAATTGGACGCGTCTGGATCGATACGAAGTGCGATCGATACGAACAGAGCAGTTGCGAACGATACGAACAGAGCAGTTGCGAACGATACGAACATAGCAGTTGCGATCGATACGAATAGAGAAGTTGCGATCGATACGAACAGAGCATTTTCGATCGATACGAACAGAGCATTTTCGATCGATACGAACAGAGCAGTTGTCATCGATACGAACAGAGCAGTTGTATCGATACAAATAGAGCATTTTCGATCGATACGAACAGAGCATTTTCGATCGATACGAACAGAGCATTTTCGATCGATACGAAAAGAGCATTTTCGATCGATACGAACAGAGCATTTTTGATCGATACGAACAGAGCAGTTGCGATCGATACGAACAGACTGTGAGTATCCATACGAACATGATGTGAGTATCGATAAGAATTGGACGCAGATGGATCGATACGAACTGCGTGTGAGTATCGATACGAAAAGTGATCAATACGAATGTTGTCATATTTTTTGGGTGTGAATACATGGATACAAAAATGATCATATTTTCTGGATACGAAATGATGGATACGAAAACGGTCATATTTTCTGGATACGAAATGATGGATACGAAAATGATCATATTTTCTGGATACGAAATGATGGATACGAAATTCACCATATTTTCTGGATACGAAATGATGGATACGAAATTCACCATGTTTTCTGGATACGAAATAATGGATACGAAAATGATCATATTTTCTGGATTCGAGAGATCACCATATTTTCATGGATACGAAAATATGGATACGAAAATTACCATATTTTCTGGATACGAAAATCACCATATTCTCTGGATTCGAGAACATGGATACGAAAATCACCATATTCTCTGGATTCGAGAACATGGATACGAAAATATGGATGAATGCAATTCCTCTTAGATCTGGAGCAATCTGAATAGAATAGAAGGAACCAGTTGACAACAGATCTGGATCTCCTCCTTAGATTTTTGCAATCCAACGACGGCAGTAGATCCATGGAGCAGGAGAAAAGCAGGGTTCTCTCAATGAAAGCACCAAAGGGTTTGTACCAAAATTGGGCACAACACTCTTCAGATGTGTTTGAAGAGATAAAATTAATGAAGAAAATAAATGTAAAATGAAGCAGACCAAATAAACACACCAATAAACAGATAAGAAAATGCACAGAAAAACAGGAATTTAGAGTGGTTCGGCGTATTGCCTACGTCCACTATGAAATTGATGTCTTTATTGATGTTTCTTTGATGATTACAACTGATTTCAGCGGTTAACAGCAGATTACAATGGATTACAGTAGTATAGCTGAAGTTTGATAATCATTTTGGCAGAATATTGGTGTAGAGAGGCCAAAAAAGTCCCTTCTTCTGTAGGTTCTGGGCTGCTATTTATAGGCGTAGGAGGCAAATATCTCGCTCAGATCTCGGGAGACTTCTTCTGGCACGTGGGTGGTCCCACGCGATCGATCCCAGGCGATTTCGACTCGATCTGTGATTGATACGAACGAATTTCATATCGATCAAGACTTGCTCCGATCAAGTTGAAATTTGGCAAGAACATTCTTTATGTCATACGTAAGCTGCTGTGAAAATTTCATAGCATTTGGACTTGTAGATCATGCGCTACGATCAATGCAAGTTGGAGTTTTTCCATCCGCGATTGATACGAACGAATTTCGTATCGATCAAGACTTGCTCCGATCGAGTTGAAATTTGGCAGGAACATTCTTTATGTCATACATAAGCTGCTATGAAAATTTCATAGCATTTGGACTTGTAGGTCATAAGATACGATCGACGCAAGTTGGAGTTTCTCAACCGTGATCGATCAATATCTTGAGCATACGAACTCCGATTGACTCGAAATTCGGAACGTTGGCTCTCATAGCTTTGCTTATCGTGTCATATCAATTTTAGTTCGATCCAGACTCGGACAAAATTTGTTGATATCCATAGTGAGCCTGCGTATAACCGATCTCCAAGACGAACTGTCATTGGTTTCTAGTCAAGTTCTTGGTGTCACGGCCTTACTAAAAGGCGGGATAACACTCGATATTCTACTTGAGTAACCTTCCAAACATCTCAGCTTGCTGCATGACCTGTCGTAACGGCTGGTCGGTATAAATATTGATAGGGTGCGCCTAGAAGTAAGGGCCGAGCTTTCGTGATGCAATCAGCAAACAATATACTAGTTTCTCTATCTTCGGATAGTTCCTTTCAGCTCCTGTCAATCGCTTTCTAACATAATAGACCGATCTCTGGATTTGATTCTTCTTGCGAAGCAACGCGGCACTTGTTGCATGTACCGACATGGACAAATAGATATATCAAATCTTCGTGATTCACTAGCTTTGACAAGATGGGAGGTCTATCCAAATGGTTCACTAAAGCTTGAAATGCGTGTTTACAGTCCTATCTCCATTCAAAATTCCTTTTTCCTTAATCAAGTCAAAGAAAGGAATGCATTTATCGGTAGCTTTGGAAATAAATCGGCTTAGGGTAGTAACCTTCCCATTCAGGCTCTGTACTTGTTTGACAATCTTTAGCGCTTAAATATTGCGAATAGCTTGGATCTTCTTGGAATTAGCTTCGATTCCGTGGGCATTAACGATAAAACCCAAGAACTTCCCTAATGTAACACTAAAAGAACACTTCAAAGGATTAATCTTCATCCTGTCATGCTAGAAGATGTCGAACATTTCTGCTAGGTCTCTAATGTGGTCGCTTGACCGTTCGTGACTTCATGAGCATATCATCCACATATATCTCCATTGTTTTTCCGAACTGATCTTTAAACATTCTATTAACTAGGCGCAGGTAGGTCGCTCCTACATTCTTTAGTCCAAACAACTTCACCACATAGCAATATAATCCAACATCGGTAATGGAGCCGGTGCGCTTTTGATCGGGAATGTGCGTTGGGATTTGGTTATACCCTAAGTACGCATCCTGAACGATAGCAATTCATGTCCTACGGTCGAATATACTAGTTGGTCGATCCCTGGGAGGGGAAAACTATCTTTCAGGCATGCCTTGTTCAAGTCCAAGTTATCAATGCACGTTTTCCATTTCCCATTCGCCTTCCTAACAAGTACAATATTATATACCCACTTAGGGTTAGAGGGCATCGTGAAGAAACTCATTGTCTTTGAGTCTATCCACCTCCTCTTTAAGAGCGACAGATCTCTTTGGATCCATGCTGCGTCTTTTTTGTTTCACCGGGACATGCCTTGGGTTGATATTCGATGCATGGCTCGCAATTGCAGGTTAGATCCCACACATATTAGAGTGAGTTCAAGCGAACACGTCGAGATTCACTCGGAGAAATCTAGCAAGTTCTTTCACCATCGAGGGGCTGAGCTGCGATCCGATCATTAGCACCCATGATGGGTCATTGTGGCTGACTGTGATGCCAACCGTCAGCTCTGCCGGTGTAGCCTTGGTCTCTTTGGCCTCCTCCTCGTCATCTTTCGGATCTATATCTCTATAGAGTCGACTATGGTACCCAAGCCAAGGCTCAAGCGCTAGTTGTCAATCTTCAATAGCTTGGATGCGGACTGACTTGTCCACACCCTTACCTTTCCCCTTCCGTTGAGCTTCCCTTAACTCAGCTACATAACAGGCACGTCCGGTCGCCTGATCACCATGAATAACTCCAACACCATTATCTTTCGGGAGCTTCAAAGTCATACATTGTATGGAGAATTGACATCTAAAGCAACAAAAGGTAGAATACGCACTCTCCTATGGTCACCTTCTCCTAACTGTACAGGTAATTCAACGTAACCAACAGCTTTAGTTGCAACACTTTTAAATCCATGAATGTGAGCTTTAGACGGGTTCAAGTCCTTGGCTTCCATCCTCATCTGATCGTAAGCTTTTTTGAAAATTATGTTTGCAGAACTTCCACAATCAACCAAAATCTTCCTCACAAAAGCGGGGCCAATCATAGCCGAAATGACCATTAGGTCGATCTTTGGAGCCTCCACCTTGCCTGTATCTCTGTTTCTAAACACGATATCATCTTCCATTGTACGTTACCGTTTTGAAGGAGTTCCATCTCCCGTATTTGAATAGCATTCAAAATTCACATGCTTAATTGCACTAGCATAGCGCTCCATTTCATGCAACTCTTATCATCCCGATGCGGTCCTTCGACTAATATATTGATCACCAATTTACCACCAGTCCACGCAAGCTCCTCAGCCCTGTGCGGTGCTTGTCCATGGTTGGGGTCAGATGTCCCCTACACGTCATCCTATGCGGTTTTCACAAACTGCTATAATTTCCTTTCTCGAATCAGCTTTTCGATAATATCCTGGAGATGCCTGCATTCATTTGTGTTATGCCCATAGCATTCATGAAACTGACAATATTTCCCAGTTTGTTTCTGCTTCTCTATTGATTCTTTTGGAGGTGGCTTCCTGTACTGCATGGTATTACAGGTAGACAAACAAATATTCTCCATGGAAGTATTCAGTGGCGTGTAAGTATTATACATTGGTATCCTAGGCTTCCCTCTTCCAGGATCCCTCTTTCATTCTCGAATCCTATCTCTGCCTTTCTTTTGTTGATTCGGTTTGTTTTGGACATTCACTTGAACTTTTCTAGAGCTTTCATCATATTGCTTTACAGCAATATTACTCTGTACTGCCTCTCTATTTGGTCCTATAACTTTCTCCTATCAGGAGGATCTAGCTTCCTCCATTCTCAAATATTGAGCCGCTTTTGCGTAAAAGCGTTCCAATGTGGCGGATGGTTTGCCAGCTTTCTAATCGCCAAAATCAGATTCTGGATTAATCCCTCTTATCACGACCATCAATATTGCATGGTCATTCGGATTACTGATTTCTGTAATGGCTATATGAAATATCTCCAAATAATATTTCAACGATTCTCCCGGAGCCTGGATCACGCTGGACAGGGGCATCACATCTTTGGGGCGAGTTGCGTGCATTCAGAACTGCTCCACAAACCTTGTTGCCAAATCATCAAATCTAGAGATCGACCGTGGGGGTAACCTTATAAACCACATCGTTGCTATTCCAAAGAGTGTTATGGGAAAACATCAACACTTGGTTGCATTATCTGCTCGTGCGGAATCCATTATCCATTCATATCTCATGATGTGCTACCTGGGGTCGGTTTTTCCCTCGTAGGCAGGCATCGACGACATGTTGAACCTCCTTGGATACTATGCATGTAGGACATTATCAGTGAATGGGGTATGGCTTCTCGAGATACCCTAGTCATCATTGGTCAAGCCTTGGCTCTCTCTCACTAACTATCCGACCATAGCCGACAAGTCCGGTGTTTCGATAGTTGGTGCCAAGCGGTGGTTGTGCTCCACCTCACGTGAACGGTCCAGTCGATGTCTACGGGCCATTCCACACCTTCTTGGTTCAAAAACTTCCCGATGTGTATCTCATAAAACCACTTCATCGTCATTCTAGGGAAGCACTTAGTCAACAATTAACTGAACTCCATCATCCAAATCGGCCGTAGCAGCTCTAGCTTGAATCCCAGTGTGTATAGGTAAGTTCCCTCTTCTGGAGGAGGGATCGGTACCAATCCCTATGGAAGGATCGATACCGATCGAGCTTGGCAGACCACGATGGTCTGCATGTTGATGCATCGAAGTTTCTGCATGATATCTGTCTATTCTACGGTGCCTATGCCTGTGATACTCATTCGATGAGCTAGAACTCTCCGATGCCGAGTAAGGGGTAGGGTCCCTTCTATCTTTTCCTCGCTGTTGCTGAATGAGTTGGTTCATTAGATTGATATTGGTCTAAATCTGCTGATTTAATTGTCGATCGCTATCCATTAGCTCTGTCATCAGATTTTGGAATTCGGCTCTTGTAATAGAATCAGATGGATTCTGGACTTCAACTGGTTCAGCATTCACATCCATTGGTTGACTGCTCGGGCCTCCTTACTGGATACTAGCGTTCTTGTTTCCTTCCACGTTCTGAGAAGTAGATCTAGGGTTCCTCACCATTGTTGATAGTTTCGCTTAGATTTTTGCAAATTTGAGTAGTATGAGCAACTCCTTGAAGATAACTACGAATCTCCTTCGGGGGATTTATTCAATCCAGTAGCAACAAAGGGATCCTAATAAGCTGAGAATCAAGATTCTTAGTGAAAGCACCAAAATATTTGCACCAAAAATTGGCACAAACACCCAATAGAAACTTTTTGAAGAGAATTAAATGAAGAATAGAATGGAAACAGTGGATAATAACAAAGAAACATCAATTAATTAAAAGAAAAACCCACACACAATGATTTATAGTGGTTCGGCGTTGTTTGCTTACGCCCACTTTGAATAGATTGCTTTATTAATAACTGTATAATCTGAGTAAAAGAGGGATCATATCAAAATCCTTAGTTACAAAAGAGTATAAAGTAATTCGCAGCATAAAGTCATGAAAATGAACAACCAATCTAGTATTTATAGATGAAGGTGGCCAGCTCCATTTACTCAATGAATGACTCCCCTCTAAAACTTTTTGTTTGTCTACTACTTCTTATTTCTTATGTTTTTATTTATTTAAAATAATGAATTCATGAATCTAAACAAAAGATTTCCGATATATCCAGAAAAGAAGAAATATTAATCTTTGGCGAACAAGAGAAAAAGCATTATTATTGTTGAAAGACCCTCAAAACTATATGGGCCCACAAGAGGGGTCGTATGGCCCAATCCCTAAAGAAGAGGGATCGGTACCGATCCTTTCTTTGGTTGACTTTTGGGGTGCAACCCTTATGGTGGTTTGCTCATGCTAAAATATGCTTAGCCTCCAAATTTCATGTCAGTTGGATTAGTGAAGCTCGAGTTATTGCTTGATCATTGCTTTAATATGCTTTACATGCTGCTTTCTACTGATCCCTTCTAAGGGAAGTATACCGATCCCTCCAACTTCATCCCCTTGAGGTGCGATCCCTAGGGTAGGCTCCCTAGGATTCCTATGTCTTGCTCACAAAATTTCATATGCATTGGACTTATGGATCTTGAGATATTAATTGTTTTCTATAGGAATGCTCTCATACCTTAGAACATGCCGATCCCTATCATTGAATCCAATTTATGCCTATCCCTCCTGGGAGTTGAACCATATTTCATACTTAAAACACTCTACCTTGCAAATCCATCAAGTTCCTTCAACATTGACTTAATGTTACCTTCTGTACTTGACTTCTGGACCCCACGATCATCACTCTAAAGTCATCGGCCTTGATAGCAGTCCATCTGACTTGTGCAATTAGTCTAATATAGTTGGGTTAAAATGTCAGATAACATTTGTTTACTTGTTATATTGTGATGTGTTAATCAATTATTTAATTGAACTATATTAAATAGGAAATCCTTAAATAGTGTTGGAACAGGACCAACCTACAGTGGAAACATCGGGTAAATTTCAAATTTTTTTTACCATTTTAAATCTTTATTGGGCCTATGTATTCTAATTTATTTAGAACAATTCTAAATTATTTTTAAATAAAATCATTATTTTATTTAAATTTATAATATAGTTTTATATTATGTAATTAATGTTATATTCTACATATACATGTATCATACACACACGCGCGCGCACAAACATATATATATATATATATATATATATATATATATATATATTCTTGTGCTTGTGCGTCACAGCAAACCGTGCAAAATATAACATACTCGTGTGTAAGTGTTGGGATTTACACCGCAACGGACATGTTAACTCATCTAGTATACAAATATATTGTCTAAATATATGTTTATATACTTTAATTTATTTATATAAAATATTACAAGTATATGTATGTATGTATATAAAATGTATTTTATTCTAAATGTATTATATATATATGTATGTATGTGTAACGACCCGTAAATTTCAACTGTTTTAATAACGTAATTAGTTGAAATTTTGAGAAATTTTAAACGATAAAATTTTGAAATATAAATTTTATATTTGGAATGCGTCTAGTTAAACATAGCAACTGGTAAATTTTCGTCCGAAAATATGAAAGTTTATTTCGCGCGTAAATTTACTTCAAATTAATCAGTTAAAAAGTGATGAAAATAAAGTGTTTTCGAAACCTAAATATTTTTATATGGAAAAATTGTAAACCATTTTCTGAGCAAAACGTCATTTTTCGTTTTTCCAAATTCGGACTTCTTTAGCTCCGTTGATCTTATTTTTCTACGTTTTTCTTGCATTTTCTGTCAGTAGAAAATTCGAGTTTTTATAATTAAATCAAACCACTGATATCTTTATACTATTTTGATCGTCTCGTCGTACCGATCTCTACGGTATATTCATTTCTATTTTCGAGTTCCGGTACGTGGTGAATTATATGAAACGATTCATCGTATCGGTACGTTTGAACCTTTGAATTACTTGTGTCCATTCATTAGCTGCCGTGAATCAAATAGCCGTAACTTTTAGTTTTCCAAAATTTAAGGGATGACAATTATTATCCCAACGTTCAATTTATTGTCAAATCTTTGCCATTGCTATTCCTCCGTTTCATTTTCCTTTAATAAGATATTCATAGAGGTAGATACAAAGTAATATATCAACAGACTATATTTTTCAGATCTGCTAAGAAATGTCTTCTTCTTCCACTTGCCGCCTATTGCTTTCCCCACTTTTCTCTTTTCCTTCTCTTTCCAAACCTCCTCAACAAAAGAAGAAACCCATCAACTTTCGAACCAGTCCACCCTTGACAGCCGCCATGCAAGGCAATCCACTTCCCCTCTCTCTTCTCGTTTTCAAGGTCGGCCTCCCTCCTCTGGCAGCATGCCATGTTTCCCCTCGTCGGCCATGCTTTGCCGAGCACGAACCAAATCACGCCACACCACGTCTGTCGCCCTCCACTTCAGCTGATAGACCGAACCCGACCTCTCGGCCTTGCTCCAACCAACCTTCCACTGCCTATTGCGCCTTCCTCCTTCCCTTTCCAACCGTGCTTTATCGGCAACCGAGCCCAGGTAGCTCCTGTCTCCACAAAATAAACAATCTACCCGCGTGTTATATTGGTAAGTTATATATCTATATTAGTATTTGATGGTAAGTGTTATAGTTAATACGTAAATATACGGTATTTATGTACTTTGGTTTTCCTTCATATATAAGTGTCGAACTGCATATAGGTATAGATTGGTATATATATATGTTATTTAGGAGAGTATTCTATATTAATATATATATTATTTATATCTTCATCCTGTCATTTTATGTAGTAAGATGTTACATATTTTAACAGTTTCATATGTGCGTTTATATTTCGAAGAGTTTACATAACCTGTAAGCTATAATGTCGGTTATAAATATCTTCTTTAAAGTAGTATCCATACATATATATATGTCTATACAGTAGCGTAGAAAAGTGTTATATCTAAGTATACATATTTTGGCAGTATGTGTTGTTATTTGTTATAGGTACAGTTTACATATTATAACAATAATAAGAATAAAGCGTGTTTATATATATATATATATATACTACGCTGAAAAGTTTATGTTAGTTTTATAAGATATTAGTATATATTTTACAAATGAGTTATGTTTTCTTTTGTTTTGTATATTCTCAGTTGGATTAGCAAGTATAATTGGTCACAGGTGATTTAGAAAATTGTATTACAAATTTACTTAGTCTGTTGGATTTTGAATGGATAAAACTATATATATTCGAGTTT
The DNA here is from genome assembly GCA_030737815.1 of Allium fistulosum. NCBI lineage: Eukaryota > Viridiplantae > Streptophyta > Magnoliopsida > Asparagales > Amaryllidaceae > Allium > Allium fistulosum. The sequence goes on from CM060901.1 coordinate 1,379,655,039, forward strand.
ACATGGATCCGCATAGTAAAAGAAATCAGTTTGATATGGTATATGTTTTATATAAGTAATATATATGTTTGGTTAATACGTGAGTCATATAGACTTATAAAATAGCTCAGTTTATATATTTAAGTTATATTTGCATGTTTCGTTTGCATATATCTATGTATTAGGTATACATATATGTTTCGGCAGGAGGTAGAGATATACGTCTATTCTTATATTTGCTACTGGTATGTTCGATGGTAAATAAATGTGTTCTGGGATTTATAATATTAAAGGTTATATTTCATGTATTTTGATTTTTTTCAAAGACAATATAAGAAGTTGTATGTGCTTAGAAGCTATGATTTGTAATATATATACTATATACTCGCATATAAGTCGCTATGATTTGAATGTTGATTTTTGAAATGCATATTTATGATCCTTAATACTTGACTTTAAGAATAATGATTTTTTTGAAATTTTATATTAGTTTATATATAAATATATGTAAAGTTAGTTTTAAATATATAGTTGATTTAATAGATGTGTTTAAATTAAAAGCATGGATGTTGAAATGCATGAATATTAAATGAATTTGAATAAGAGTTCACTTACACCAATTATATTCATCGATCCAATTCTGAGTGATTCCGTCTTTTCCCTTTGATCAGCTTTGTTCGTCGATTCGTGTCCAATCTTGCTTCGATTTGGAACTCGTGCTTGGATCCGTAACCCATTTCATTGACTATTCTCTCTAGCCTCGAAAGGTGAGCAATCACTCACGATTAACGTTCTTTTATTTATTTAAATTTGATTTCAATTGAAACGACAACTGAAATATGTTGCAGTTAGTTATTCACACTATTTTATATGCTATTACCTGTATCAGTTCACCTGTGACATCTGACACCATCATCTGTTATATATATGCAATGATAATCCAGTTTGGTTGTTAAATGATTGATTATTGATGTTTACAATTGGATGTTAAATTGTTAATGCTGTAAGTGATAAATAATTTGAAATTGAATTTGACGTAGGATAGTTAAAATTTGAAATGACAAATGTGTAAATTTGGTTAAATGACATTGTATAATATGACCCCCTTTTTAAATGTTAAATTAATTGACACGTAGGATTTGGTTAATTACACCTTGAACCATTGAATGTATGTTGTTTAAATTGATGATGTATAAAATTGTAAATGGATGACTAGTGAAGAACCGTAATGTAATAATCATTAATCTACATGAAATGATAGTGTAGATTCTAGAAATAATTATATTAATTTGCACAAACAACAATGCAAATTAATACGATTATTTCGGGATTATTGATTTGATTTTTGGATTGTTGTTATTGATTGTTGCTATTGCTTTTTTATTTACTTTGACACCATCCCAGTTATCACACTGCAAGTTCTCTTTACTATGCTTTGATTTTGAATTGAATTGGAATCGGGTTGAAATGATAAATACCCAAATTGAACTTGACCTAGGATAGAAAATTAAATAAAACCCGATTGGTCAATAATTTGATTTAAAAATAAACGAAGATTTTATTTGAATAAATAATATGGTTTTGAAATGAAGTTGAAATTTGAATTTTAATGAAAGGAAAATGTTAATATGTAATAATCTGAAACAAAATATTAACAATGTAATTGATAAAAGAATGTTGTTAAATTTGAGAAATGATTGAATTAAGTTTGAAATTATAAGTAAGTTTGAAATTATTTAATAATTAAGTTTTGAATTATTTAATAATTAAACAAGATTGAATTATTTAATGATTAAATTAAATTGAATTTTTGAATAAGTGAATTTTACTTCGTAAATAATTGAAATTGAGTTTCTTTATTAATTAAGTTTGGAAAATTATTTAAGTAAGTAAATAAGTGAAATTGAATTTCTTTAACAAGAAATAAAATGTGATTTATTGAAATTAATGTAAGACTTGAAATTTAAAGAATTTGATTTGATGAATTTAATTTAATTCAAATTGTAAGTTTTGATATAAGGAAGTTGAATTTAAATAATGGATTTAATGAATTTAACAATAATATAGAATAAAGAAGAATTTAAATTGCTGAAAAATATGATTATAATAAAAGACTATTCAAATTTATGGTTTTAGAAATTGAAAGTTTAAGATAATTGGATAAATAGAAAATGAATTTAGAAATAGTTGAGATAGATTTTAGTGAAATCAAATGGATTAAACCAATTATTGAATATCAATTAATTTAAATTTATATGGTTTAAATTGATTTTTATTCTTCAAATATGTTTTTCTTTCTAGTTGTTTCAAATTCTCCTACCTCGTTCCTTTTCGGGGACGAAAAGTTTTGAGTGGGGGAGAGTGTAACGACCCATAAATTTCAACTGTTTTAATAACGTAATTAGTTGAAATTTTGAGAAATTTTAAACGATAAAATTTTGAAATATAAATTTAATATTTGGAATGCGTCTAGTTAAACATAGCAACTGGTAAATTTTCGTCCGAAAATATGAAAGTTTATTTCGCGCGTAAATTTACTTCAAATTAATCAGTTAAAAAGCGATGAAAATAAAGTGTTTTCGAAACCTAAATATTTTTATATGGAAAAATTGTAAACCATCTTCTGAGCAAAACGACATTTTTCATTTTTCCAAATTCGGACATCTTTAGCTCCGTCGATTTTATTTTTCTACGTTTTTCTTGCATTTTCTGTCAGTAGAAAATTCGAGTTTTTATAATTAAATCAAACCACTGATATCTTTATACTATTTTGATCGTCTCATCGTACCGATCTCTACGGTATATTCATTTCTATTTTCGAGTTCCGGTACGTGGTGAATTATATGAAACGATTCATCGTATCGGTACGTTTGAACCTTTGAATTACTTGTGTCCATTCATTAGCTGCCGTGAATCAAATAGCCGTAACTTTTAGTTTTCCAAAATTTAAGGGATGACAATTATTATCCCAACGTTCAATTTATTGTCAAATCTTTGCTATTGCTATTCCTCCGTTTCGTTTTCCTTTAATAAGATATTCATAGAGGTAGGTACAAAGTAATATATCAACAGACTATATTTTTCAGATCTGCTAAGAAATGTCATCTTCTTCCACTTGCCGCCTATTGCTTTCCCCACTTTTTCTCTTTTCCTTCTCTTTCCAAACCTCCTCAACAAAAGAAGAAACCCATCAACTTTCGAACCAGGTCCACCCTTGACAGCCGCCATGCAAGGCAATCCACTTCCCCTCTCTCTTCTCGTTTTCAAGGTCGGCCTCCCTCCTCTGGCAGCATGCCATGTTTCCCCTCGCCGGCCATGCTTTATCGAGCACGAACCAAATCACACCACACCACGTCTATCGCCCTCCACTTCAGCTGATAGACCGAACCCGACCTCTCGGCCTTGCTCCAACCAACCTTCCACTGCCTATTGCGCCTTCCTCCTTCCCTTTCCAACCGTGCTTTATCGGCAACCGAGCCCAGGTAGCTCCTGTCTCCACAAAATAAACAATCTACCCGCGTGTTATATTGGTAAGTTATATATCTATATTAGTATTTGATGGTAAGTGTTATAGTTAATACGTAAATATACGGTATTATGTACTTTGGTTTTCCTTCATATATAAGTGTCGAACTGCATATAGGTATAGATTGGTATATATATATATGTTATTTAGGAGAGTATTCTATATTAATATATATATTATTTATATCTTCATCCTGTCATTTTATGTAGTAAGATGTTACATATTTTAACAGTTTCATATGTGCGTTTATATTTCGAAGAGTTTACATAACCTGTAAGCTATAATGTCGGTTATAAATATCTTCTTAAAAGTAGTATCTATACATATATATGTGTCTATACAGTAGCGTAGAAAAGTGTTATATCTAAGTATACATATTTTGGAAGTATGTGTTGTTATTTGTTATAGGTACAGTTTACATATTATAACAATAATAAGAATAAAGCGTGTTTATATATATATATACTACGCTGAAAAGTTTATGTTAGTTTTATAAGATATTAGTATATATTTTACAAATGAGTTATGTTTTCTTTTGTTTTGTATATTCCCAGTTGGATTAGCAAGTATAATTGGTCACAGGTGATTTAGAAAATTGTATTACAAATTTACTTAGTCTGTTGGATTTTGAATGGATAAAACTATATATATTCGAGTTTACATGGATCCGCATAGTAAAAAAAAAAATCAGTTTGATATGGTATATGTTTTATATAAGTAATATATATGTTTGGTTAATACGTGAGTCATATAGACTTATAAAATAGCTCAGTTTATATATTTAAGTTATATTTGCATGTTTCGTTTGCATATATCTGTGTATTAGGTATACATATATGTTTTGGTAGGAGGTAGAGATATACGTCTATTCTTATATTTGCTACTGGTATGTTCGATGGTAAATAAATGTGTTCTGGGATTTATAATATTAAAGGTTATATTTCATGTATTTTGATTTTTTTCAAAGACAATATAAGAAGTTGTATGTACTTAGAAGCTATGATTTGTAATATATATACTATATACTCGCATATAAGTCGCTATGATTTGAATGTTGATTTTTGAAATGCATATTTATGATCCTTAATACTTGACTTTAAGAATAATGATTTTTTTGAAATTTTATATTAGTTTATATATAAATATATGTAAAGTTAGTTTTAAAAATATAGTTGATTTAATAGATGTGTTTAAATTAAAAGCATGGATGTTGAAATGCCTGAATATTAAATGAATTTGAATAAGAGTTCACTTACACCAATTATATTCATCGATCCAATTCTGAGTGATTCCGTCTTTTCCCTTTGATCAGCTTTGTTCGTCGATTCGTGTCCAATCTTGCTTCGATTTGGAACTCGTGCTTGGATCCGTAACCCATTTCATTGACTATTCTCTCTAGCCTCGAAAGGTGAGCAATCACTCACGATTAACGTTCTTTTATTTATTTAAATTTGATTTCAATTGAAACGACAACTGAAATATGCTGCAGTTAGTTATTCACACTGTTTTATATGCTATTACCTGTATCAGTTCACCTGTGACATCTGACACCATCATCTGTTATATATATGCAATGATAATCCAGTTTGGTTGTTAAATGATTGATTATTGATGTTTACAATTGGATGTTAAATTGTTGATGCTGTAAGTGATAAATAATTTGAAATTGAATTTGACGTAGGATAGTTAAAATTTGAAATGACAAATGTGTAAATTTGGTTAAATGACATTGTATAATATGACCCCCTTTTTAAATGTTAAATTAATTGACACGTAGGATTTGGTTAATTACACCTTGAACCATTGAATGTATGTTGTTTAAATTGATGATGTATAAAATTGTAAATGGATGACTAGTGAAGAACCGTAATGTAATAATCTTTAATCTACATGAAATGATAGTGTAGATTCTAGAAATAATTATATTAATTTGCACAAACAACAATGCAAATTAATACGATTATTTCGGGATTATTGATTTGATTTTTGGATTGTTGTTATTGATTGTTGCTATTGCTTGTTTATTTACTTTGACACCATCCCAGTTATCACACTGCAAGTTCCCTTTACTATGCTTTGATTTTGAATTGAATTGGAATCGGGTTGAAATGATAAATACCCAAATTAAACTTGACCTAGGATAGAAAATTAAATAAAACCCGATTGGTCAATAATTTGATTTAAAAATAAACGAAGATTTTATTTGAATAAATAATATGGTTTTGAAATGAAGTTGAAATTTGAATTTTAATGAAAGGAAAATGTTAATATGTAATAATCTGAAACAAAATATTAACAATGTAATTGATAAAAGAATGTTGTTAAATTTGAGAAATGATTGAATTAAGTTTGAAATTATAAGTAAGTTTGAAATTATTAAACTTTGAAATTATTTAATAATTAAGTTTTGAATTATTTAATAATTAAATAAGATTGAATTATTTAATGATTAAATTAAATTGAATTTTTGAATAAGTGAATTTTACTTCGTAAATAATTGAAATTGAGTTTCTTTATTAATTAAGTTTGGAAAATTATTTAAGTAAGTAAATAAGTGAAATTGAATTTCTTTAACAAGAAATAAAATGTGATTTATTGAAATTAATGTAAGACTTGAAATTTAAAGAATTTGATTTGATGAATTTAATTTAATTCAAATTGTAAGTTTTGATATAAGGAAGTTGAATTTAAATAATGGATTTAATGAATTGGAAATTTAATAGAAATTGTTTTGAATGACAAATTTACTTAACGAATATTAAATGAAATCGATAAATGAATTTAAATTGATTTGAATGTTAAATTAAGTTAATTTAAATGGCTTCGGAATGAAACTGATATGCGAACTTGAATCAATATTTGAAGTGTTTTAAATAAAAATTGAAATTGAATTGTAAGATCTTGAAATTATGAACGTGGAAGTTTTGAAACGTAAATTTTGGAAATTGGTTTAAAAAGACAAATGAAGTGTTGATTTACAAATTCTATTTGAAATTGAATTTGATTTGGTTTTGAAATATATTAAACGACCAATCGGTGTAATAATTACGAAAGTTATTAAAGAGACCGGAATCGGTTATGGATATACTCTCTATCTAAACCGAAAACCACTTTAATAACTATACGCGGAGTGATGATCCAGAATGAAGTGGTTGGAATGATGTACGTGATGATTGAAGAAAGAGAACGATGATGGATAGCCTTGACACTTGTGTCAAATTGGAAATGACTAAAACAGAAGCCGTGCCGGGCCAATGGAGGTCAGCTACCTCAAGTGAACACACTTCTTCGAACTACTCATTACTTGTTGTCGATTGGTGCACCCTTGATTTTGGGAGTGTTGTTTCACGGTGTTGCGGTCGCTGCGGCGATGCGTTTTCACCAGTCCGGATCAGGCAAATGGTAGTATCACTACCTTGGGTATTGCCTCATGTACCTTGTCATACTTGTATCCCTTTATTCGCGAACACTACGAATTTGTTTTGTACCTTTAGTATATGGATTGCCCTCTGGTGACTTCCGGTTTTGGGGAAACTACGGTCTTGTATATGCTCTTGGGAATAAAAATGTGTTAAGGGTGGAATGGGCCATGACTTAACACTATTTTGATATCTTTATATTACTGATAGACATTATCTACTTATCGTACCCTACTACATAGTAGATAGTTTAACGGATCCTTAAAGGATGGTTATTCCAAACTTCCTTTGAGTTACTTGTATTTCAATTGCTATTTCGCTTGAGTTGGATTTATTAATATAAGAATGTTAATCCTGACTCGAGTGTCTTGTGTTTTTGCTTTACGCTCGGGTCAGACTGAGTGTACCAGTATTCGAGACTCACCTTTGAAGTTGGAGCTTTACTTGAAGATCCAGCCATCTATTCTGCTTTCAGTATTCGATGATTCCAGTGATGTATTCTAACTTGTATCTGATGTATCGTATTACTCTTCCGTTGTATCTGGTTTAACTCTGATGTAACTTATACATTTATATAGTAGCTTCATGAACTACTATCTCTTTTATTTCTGCTATATTTATTACTCTATGTCTGTGATTATTTTATTTACTGTATATGTTTAGTTTTGCCAATTTAAATTAACAACGCGGTATTTTGAGCAATTCAATTCCGGCATGAGTGTCTACCTATACACTTATAATGGGTGCGAATGGTCCAAAATAGCGGGTCGTTACAGTTGGTATCAGAGCTTTGGTAGCTCTAGGCAAAACTCAACATATAGGGTAAATATATTTACAGAATCACTCTCATTCGAGTTTCAATCTCTTCCTTTGACTCAATTCCTTTGAATTTTTGGAACGTTCTCCTCGGTTCCGAAATTCATTTGTGTACTCCACTATTCGTCTTCTTTCAATTCTGGAGCACCCCATAACTCCATTCTGAATGTTACCTATAATAGATCGGCGGTCTCGCCAATTTTAGAATGATTCGTAAAGGAGTAAACTCCTTTATAATAGGCATCGATTTACCGGAGATTCCAGTATCCTCGGTTTACGATGCTATCTATTTCCTGCTATACCTGAATTCCATCTCTTGAGATCGAGTGTTGATTTACCTCGGAATTCAGCATCGATTTTATTCTTGAAGTTACGGACGACCCGGTTAAGGTTGCCCATGAATTAAATAAACTTACCCATCTCCCGATTCTGTTATTGAATCATCTTATCTTTTCTTTCGAATTTGTCTTCGAATCAGAATTCTCTTTGATTTGAGTCCATCAAATTTGAATCTCTATCCTTGCTTTGAATCCATTCTTGTATCGTCGAGCGAGGAAGTGTATTTGTAAATTTATATTAAAAATGTTTTATATATTGTGTTGTTTGAGTTGCTGATGTTGATTTGGGTTTTCGATCGATTCGTCTGATCAACGCTATCGATAGGATTTCCAAAACACTTGAGCAGAGCAAACTGACACAATATTGTTTTCAAATTTGTTTGATTATATTGTAAAAATATAAGTAAAATTTCCTGGAATTTAATAAGTTAATTAAATTGGTTGTTTGAAATGATAATATTTGATTATCATTTATTGTTCTAAATGAATTTATAAATATGGTTTATAAATTGATTTGGAATTTGAAATGAATTTAATTCAGAAATTTGAGAATTTAGTTTCCAGTGATTTCGAACTTTGGTTTTAAAAATTTTAAAGTATATATTATTGGAAGTATTTTCGAACAGAAATCATTTTCAAAGAATTTTAAAATGTTGAAATCAGTGCTCTTCTCTTTGTCGCTGGAAAATAATTTCGGTGATGGCGGCCGCATCATCGACATTCATTTTCGAGTTTCGAAGTGGAGACACTATTCTGTAGTTTTGCTACGGTTTTGTTTTGAGAAAAAAAAATTTATTTTGATTTGAATTTCTCCAGTATATTTTGATTTACATATAATATATTTATATCATTCAGAAGTTGTTTAAAGTTAATCGGAAATCTAATTCTTAAATTTTGTTAAAGGATGATTTCAATTATAAATAAGACCACAATTTGGAATAAATATTTGAACTTGAATAATTGAATTGGGAAAATTTTATTTGTATATTGTTCAACTGCATTCTAATACAACTTACCTAAATCATTCAGAAGTTGAATATGTAATTGGATAATATATAAGATAAATTGAATTTATAAATAAAAATTTGAGTGTTATAATAAATGTTATACACTAAATTTTGATTATAAAGATGTTAATAGAGTTAGATAGGATAATTAGTAAACTCAGTTAATAATGAAATAAATTTGTTTTGAAAGAATTAATAAATTATTTTGAAAGAATTAATAAATTGAAATTTGATCAACTTATGAAAACACTTGAATTTAAAAGCAATTAGTGAATATAAATTAATTTAAATTGAAACTTTTATGGTTTAAATTAATTTATATGGGTTAAATATATGTGATTGGATATATTAAGTAGAATAAATTTAACAATAATATAGAATAAAGAAGAATTTAAATTGCTGAAAAATATGATTATAATAAAAGACTATTCAAATTTATGGTTTTAGAAATTGAAAGTTTAAGATAATTGGATAAATAGATAATGAATTTAGAAATAGTTGAGATAGATTTTAGTGAAATCAAATGGATTAAACCAATTATTGAATATCAATTAATTTAAATTTATATGGTTTAAATTGATTTTTATTCTTCAAATATGTTTTTCTTTCTAGTTGTTTCAAATTCTCCTACCTCGTTCCTTTTCGGGGACGAAAAGTTTTGAGTGGGAGAGAGTGTAACGACCCGTAAATTTCAACTGTTTTAATAACGTAATTAGTTGAAATTTTGAGAAATTTTAAACGATAAAATTTTGAAATATAAATTTAATATTTGGAATGCGTCTAGTTAAACATAGCAACTGGTAAATTTTCGTCCGAAAATATGAAAGTTTATTTCGCGCGTAAATTTACTTCAAATTAATCAGTTAAAAAGTGATGAAAATAAAGTGTTTTTGAAACCTAAATATTTTTATATGGAAAAATTGTAAACCATCTTCTGAGCAAAACGGCATTTTTCATTTTTCCAAATTCGGACATCTTTAGCTCCGTCGATTTTATTTTTCTACGTTTTTCTTGCATTTTCTGTCAGTAGAAAATTCGAGTTTTTATAATTAAATCAAACCACTGATATCTTTATACTATTTTGATCGTCTCGTCGTACCGATCTCTATGGTATATTCATTTCTATTTTCGAGTTCCGGTACGTGGTGAATTATATGAAACGATTCATCGTATCGGTACGTTTGAACCTTTGAATTACTTGTGTCCATTCATTAGCTGCCGTGAATCAAATAGCCGTAACTTTTAGTTTTCCAAAATTTAAGGGATGACAATTATTATCCCAACGTTCAATTTATTGTCAAATCTTTGCTATTGCTATTCCTCCGTTTCGTTTTCCTTTAATAAGATATTCATAGAGGTAGGTACAAAGTAATATATCAACAGACTATATTTTTCAGATCTGCTAAGAAATGTCATCTTCTTCCACTTGCCGCCTATTGCTTTCCCCACTTTTTCTCTTTTCCTTCTCTTTCCAAACCTCCTCAACAAAAGAAGAAACCCATCAACTTTCGAACCAGGTCCACCCTTGACAGCCGCCATGCAAGGCAATCCACTTCCACTCTCTCTTCTCGTTTTTATGGTCGGCCTCCCTCCTCTGGCAGCATGCCATGTTTCCCCTCGCCGACCATGCTTTATCGAGCACGAACCAAATCACACCACACCACGTCTGTCGCCCTCCACTTCAGCTGATAGACCGAACCCGACCTCTCGGCCTTGCTCCAACCAACCTTCCACTGCCTATTGCGCCTTCCTCCTTCCCTTTCCAACCGTGCTTTATCGGCAACCGAGCCCAGGTAGCTCCTGTCTCCACAAAATAAACAATCTACCCGCGTGTTATATTGGTAAGTTATATATCTATATTAGTATTTGATGGTAAGTGTTATAGTTAATACGTAAATATACGGTATTATGTACTTTGGTTTTCCTTCATATATAAGTGTCGAACTGCATATAGGTATAGATTGGTATATATATATGTTATTTAGGAGAGTATTCTATATTAATATATTTATTATTTATATCTTCATCCTGTCATTTTATGTAGTAAGATGTTACATATTTTAACAGTTTCATATGTGCGTTTATATTTCGAAGAGTTTACATAACCTGTAAGCTATAATGTCGGTTATAAATATCTTCTTAAAAGTAGTATCTATACATATATATGTGTCTATACAGTAGCGTAGAAAAGTGTTATATCTAAGTATACATATTTTGGAAGTATGTGTTGTTATTTGTTATAGGTACAGTTTACATATTATAACAATAATAAGAATAAAGCGTGTTTATATATATATATATACTACGCTGAAAAGTTTATGTTAGTTTTATAAGATATTAGTATATATTTTACAAATGAGTTATGTTTTCTTTTGTTTTGTATATTCCCAGTTGGATTAGCAAGTATAATTGGTCACAGGTGATTTAGAAAATTGTATTACAAATTTACTTAGTCTGTTGGATTTTGAATGGATAAAACTATATATATTCGAGTTTACATGGATCCGCATAGTAAAAAAAAATTAGTTTGATATGGTATATGTTTTATATAAGTAATATATATGTTTGGTTAATACGTGAGTCATATAGACTTATAAAATAGCTCAGTTTATATATTTAAGTTATATTTGCATGTTTCGTTTGCATATATCTGTGTATTAGGTATACATATATGTTTCGGTAGGAGGTAGAGATATACGTCTATTCTTATATTTGCTACTGGTATGTTCGATGGTAAATAAATGTGTTCTGGGATTTATAATATTAAAGGTTATATTTCATGTATTTTGATTTTTTTCAAAGACAATATAAGAAGTTGTATGTACTTAGAAGCTATGATTTGTAATATATATACTATATACTCGCATATAAGTCGCTATGATTTGAATGTTGATTTTTGAAATGCATATTTATGATCCTTAATACTTGACTTTAAGAATAATGATTTTTTTGAAATTTTATATTAGTTTATATATAAATATATGTAAAGTTAGTTTTAAATATATAGTTGATTTAATAGATGTGTTTAAATTAAAAGCTTGGATGTTGAAATGCCTGAATATTAAATGAATTTGAATAAGAGTTCACTTACACCAATTTTATTCATCGATCCAATTCTGATTGATTCCGTCTTTTCCCTTTGATCAGCTTTGTTCGTCGATTCGTGTCCAATCTTGCTTCGATTTGGAACTCGTGCTTGGATCCGTAACCCATTTCATTGACTATTCTCTCTAGCCTCGAAAGGTGAGCAATCACTCACGATTAACGTTCTTTTATTTATTTAAATTTGATTTCAATTGAAACGACAACTGAAATATGCTGCAGTTAGTTATTCACACTGTTTTATATGCTATTACCTGTATCAGTTCACCTGTGACATCTGACACCATCATCTGTTATATATATGCAATGATAATCCAGTTTGGTTGTTAAATGATTGATTATTGATGTTTACAATTGGACGTTAAATTGTTGATGCTGTAAGTGATAAATAATTTGAAATTGAATTTGACGTAGGATAGTTAAAATTTGAAATGACAAATGTGTAAATTTGGTTAAATGACATTGTATAATATGACCCCCTTTTTAAATGTTAAATTAATTGACACGTAGGATTTGGTTAATTACACCTTGAACCATTGAATGTATGTTGTTTAAGTTGATGATGTATAAAATTGTAAATGGATGACTAGTGAAGAACCATAATGTAATAATCTTTAATCTACATGAAATGATAGTGTAGATTCTAAAAATAATTATATTAATTTGCACAAACAACAATGCAAATTAATACGATTATTTCGGGATTATTGATTTGATTTTTGGATTGTTGTTATTGATTGTTGCAATTGCTTGTTTATTTACTTTGACACCATCCCAGTTATCACACTGCAAGTTCCCTTTACTATGCTTTGATTTTGAATTGAATTGGAATCGGGTTGAAATGATAAATACCCAAATTAAACTTGACCTAGGATAGAAAATTAAATAAAACCCGATTGGTCAATAATTTGATTTAAAAATAAACGAAGATTTTATTTGAATAAATAATATGGTTTTGAAATGAAGTTGAAATTTGAATTTTAATGAAAGGAAAATGTTAATATGTAATAATCTGAAACAAAATATTAACAATGTAATTGATAAAAGAATGTTGTTAAATTTGAGAAATGATTGAATTAAGTTTGAAATTATAAGTAAGTTTGAAATTATTAAACTTTGAAATTATTTAATAATTAAGTTTTGAATTATTTAATAATTAAATAAGATTGAATTATTTAATGATTAAATTAAATTGAATTTTTGAATAAGTGAATTTTACTTCGTAAATAATTGAAATTGAGTTTCTTTATTAATTAAGTTTGAAAAATTATTTAAGTAAGTAAATAAGTGAAATTGAATTTCTTTAACAAGAAATAAAATGTGATTTATTGAAATTAATGTAAGACTTGAAATTTAAAGAATTTGATTTGATGAATTTAATTTAATTCAAATTGTAAGTTTTGATATAAGGAAGTTGAATTTAAATAATGGATTTAATGAATTGGAAATTTAATAGAAATTGTTTTGAATGACAAATTTACTTAACGAATATTAAATGAAATCGATAAATGAATTTAAATTGATTTGAATGTTAAATTAAGTTAATTTAAATGGTTTCGGAATGAAACTGATATGCGAACTTGAATCAATATTTGAAGTGTTTTAAATAAAAATTGAAATTGAATTGTAAGATCTTGAAATTATGAACGTGGAAGTTTTGAAACGTAAATTTTGGAAATTGGTTTAGAAAGACAAATGAAGTGTTGATTTACAAATTCTATTTGAAATTGAATTTGATTTGGTTTTGAAATATATTAAACGACCAATCGGTGTAATAATTACGAAAGTTATTAAAGAGACCGGAATCGGTTATGGATATACTCTCTATCTAAACCGAAAACCACTTTAATAATTATACGCGGAGTGATGATCCAGAATGAAGTGGTTGGAATGATGTACGTGATGATTGAAGAAAGAGAACGATGATGGATAGCCTTGACACTTGTGTCAAATTGGAAATGACTAAAACAGGAGCCGTGCCGGGCCAATGGAGGTCAGCTACCTCAAGTGAACACACTTCTTCGAACTACTCATTACTTGTTGTCGATTGGTGCACCCTTGATTTTGGGAGTGTTGTTTCACGGTGTTGCGGTCGCTGCGGCGATGCGTTCTCACCAGTCCGGATCAGGCAAATGGTAGTATCACTACCTTGGGTATTGCCTCATGTACCTTGTCATACTTGTATCCCTTTATTCGCGACCACTACGAATTTGTTTTGTACCTTTAGTATATGGATTGCCCTCTGGTGACTTCCGGTTTTGGGGAAACTACGGTCTTGTATATGCTCTTGGGAATAAAAATGTGTTAAGGGTGGAATGGGCCATGACTTAACACTATTTTGATATCTTTATATTACTGATAGACATTATCTACTTATCGTACCCTACTACATAGTAGATAGTTTAACGGATCCTTAAAGGATGGTTATTCCAAACATCCTTTGAGTTACTTGTATTTCAATTGCTATTTCGCTTGAGTTGGATTTATTAATATAAGAATGTTAATCCTGACTCGAGTGTCTTGTGTTTTTGCTTTACGCTCAGGTCAGACTGAGTGTACTAGTATTCGAGACTCACCTTTGAAGTTGGAGCTTTGCTTGAAGATCCAGCCATCTATTCTGCTTTCAGTATTCGATGATTCCAGTGATGTATTCTAACTTGTATCTGATGTATCGTATTACTCTTCCGTTGTATCTGGTTTAACTCTGATGTAACTTATACATTTATATAGTAGCTTCATGAACTACTATCTCTTTTATTTCCGCTGCATTTATTACTCTGTGTCTGTGATCTGTGATTATTTTATTTACTGTATATGTTCAGTTTTGCCAAATTTATATTAACAACGCGGTATTTTGAGCAATTCAATTCCGGCATGAGTGTCTACCTATACACTTATAATGGGTGCGAATGGTCCAAAATAGCGGGTCGTTACAGTATGTATATGTATATGTATACATTATTTTTTTTAAAAACGGGTTCATTTTAAGTCATGCTAAATACCCTACGTTAAAAGCTTCATTTTACCCAGCCATGCCATTCGGCAATATACTGCCGAACGTAGTTGAAATTTTCGGCAGTATACTGCTGAACGCAGTGTGATTTTTTTATACTCAATTTCAGTAACATCCCCCTATTTGGAGGCCCAAAACTAACGGCTATGGATGCTGCAGTCATCCATAGTTATTAATCCTAGGTGACCGAATACGACGGTGTTAGATACATTGATATAGAGAAACACATGAATATGGAACAAATTTAAAACTTCAAACAAGATCACATTCCATTTCAAAACATTTCCAATTCATTACATAATTCCACATTCGTAACCATGTTAAGAGAAAATATTTTATTACAATATACGCCAAGAGCGACATATAAAGATGCCCCCTTGGATGATCAGAGTATATACTGGCAATTTAACAACTTTTCCATTACAAACAACACAACAGATACAAATAAAAGAGAACTCTAGATACCTATCTTGCCTATCGCACATCTCTAGAAGCTTTATTCATCTAATGAGGTACCTGAAAACCTCAACTCTCAAACTAATCAAATTCAATTGAGTACCCGAGAGTTTAAGGGGAAAACATAAACTTCGAGTTGGGCATAAAGCCTGGTATGAATAATAATCTACCATCTCAAACCATTTAAGTATCTAGTGAGACCACACCGCTTAAAGGAACGAGTTTTCCTCTCACTAGTATCCTAAACCTTTTTAAAACCATATATAGTGCTCCTGCATCCACAATGGTTAAAACAATTCAAAATATTATGATATGATTATATGCAAAACAAATGACTTAATTCTGGATTACCCATCCCCATTCATTTTTGACTATCTGTCACATATAGTTCTAGTGTTAGTATTAACCTATTAATTTTCATGGGTTGACTAATAACATGTAAAATGTATAAGGACTCCCAGTCAATTTCATAGTTTTCATGGGATCACTATGAAGCTATTGGTAATTCCAATATCTTTACTCTTATCCTAGTTTTCATGGGTTGACTAAGAACCTATTGGTGACTCCAATATCTTTACTTCTTTCCCTAGTTTTCATGGGCTAACTAGGAACCTATTGACAACTGTCAATATCTTAATCCGGATATAGTTTTCATGGGCTAACTACAAACCTACTGGCTCCTGCGAGTATCAAATCATAGTTTTCATGGGCTAACTATAAACCTATCTTTCTGACATCTACATTTATACATAGTTTTCATAGGCTTACTATGAACCTATTGGCCCATGCCAATATCTTTTCCTATACACAGTTTTCATGGGCTTACTGAGAACCAATTGGCCCCTGCCAATATCTTTACCTTTAATATTTTAGCATCATATATTCTAGTCTTCCCTAACCTCCTGGATGTAATTCTACTCATTTCAGAGTTAACTTAATTTATATTTACTACTGGTTCAACCTAGCTGGTTATTCAGCCCTTCCCCAAAATTCGGTTATGGGTCCATTACAACGTGAATATATACTTACATGAAGAAGCATACACAATAACTTGGTTAATTCCTTTAACCTTTTAATCAAAGAAAACTTCTTCAAAAACTCCTTTTCAAAATACCTTATATATTTATACCATGGTTTTCTTTCAAAAATGAGATTCGATTATTTGCTTTGAAAACTAAGGCCGTCGAAACCTTCAAAACCTTGCTTTCGACTTCACTGGATAACCTTCTTTGAAAGCATATAAATCTCTTTTCAAAACATTAGGCCTCTGCCTTTCGAAACACATTAAAACATCTTTTTTGAAACCTTTCGAATGTAATAAAGTATTACATAATAACACTTAGAAGCATAGCTTCGAAACAATTGAAAGTATCCCTTTCGAAACCTTTGGAAGTATCCCTTCCGAAACCATTGAAAGTCTCCTTTTCGAAACCATTGGGTTTAAAAATATTATTTGGGTCAAAGTGAATATAGACGAAAGTATCTCTTTCAAAACCATTCTTTATCATATAAAAATATTGGGGAAAACTTGGTGGTGTCAGCACCATCACTTCCGAAAACTTCAAATCATTTAATCAAAACATTGAAGGATAGCATCGAAACCCCCTTTCGAAGCCATTGCCTTCGAAACCCTTGGACCCTTTCGAAAGCATTTACGAAGTAGCTTAAAACATCTTTAAAACAAGCACTACTTTTCTAAATCATTGATTACTTCAATACACTCGAAAGGCTAAAGAACGACAGCAGAGCTTCGACTAGGTCGGAACCCTTTCTTTTGAAAGCATTGTTTTATAAGTAAAGGAATCCATTCAAAAAGCAAACATAAGTTGATGGCAAACCCTTTGAAAGCATTTGGAAATCCTCTTTCGAAAATGTATGTTTTGACTCCTTCGAAGGCTTAAATAAAACAAAGGCAGGTGCTTCTCTTTTTTAAAACAAACAAAAGGTATCGACCCCATCGGAAGCCAAGCTTTCGACACCAAGCCTTCCGCCTTTCTCCAATCCACTACGTACCATCTGAGTGATACCTTATGTATTGGTTTCGGCTTAGTGGGTTTCGTCTTGATTGAAGGTGGAAGCTCTAAGTCGAAAGGTACTTCTAAAGAAGGCGGAACCAACTTTTCTAGGTAAACCTGATTTAATACTAATTAAAGCGAACACTTTCTAACTAACCTTCCACGTGTAAACACAAGATTGGTTGCCTTAACTTTTCAAATTCTCTACTAAAATAATTGCCCCTAATTTCAGATCTAAACCATGGTTAAGTTAGCAAATAAGCCCTTCCATTAAGCAAAACCAACATTTCAAAGAAGTCCCTCTTCTAAAATAATTTAATTTTCATAGTAATTAACTTAGGAAAAATTCCTAAAAATTCCAGAAATTCACTTTAATCATGTTATCTAACATATCAAAATTTTAGGCCCAAACTTTCAATATATTTTCTAAAATAAATTTATAAACCCAATTAACGATATTTTCCTTTTAAAATTCATAATAATCTTTCCATAGCTTGGAAAATTATCAAAATTAAAACCCAACTCCAAAATCACGTTTTACTCAACATAAAAATTTTCCATGCCATTTAAAAAACAATATCAATCGGTTTTTCCCTAAAACCGTGAGAAATCATATTGAAACAGTCTTGTTTAAATCTAATATATTTTTGATCCGAGCATATCATCATTCAAATCAACATAAAAACGAATTTATACCTAAATCCGAAAACATATGATTATAAAACAAATTAGAGATGGAATGAATTATTATTCACCTTGATTAAGATAAGGAGATTGGATTAAGATTGAGACTTATTCCCCTAGCTTAAATCCTTGGCTTTACTTTAATTTCTCTTCTTTTTCCTTGTTAATGGTGGGCTACCCCTTAACGTTTGCGTTTTTGTTTTCAAAATACAAAAATGATTTTTGTTTTTAAAATTTATAAAAGAAGTAATTTCACCTAGGATTATATTTCGAATATTTTGAATATTTTTAATATAGTTATTTGATTAAGGAAACGATAATACTGAGTAATTATCATTGATTAATTGGTTGTTTAATTTAAAAATTTAAATACAAACACCTCGTGAATTTATTTTCACAACCTGACTATAGGGTATTCAATAAATAATAATGTTGGTTTAAGATTAACGGAATTTATTTAAGATAAATAAATCTTATGAATATGTTTTATACAAGTGATTTTATAAACTGGATATATAAAATGTGCTTTATAAAGGAATTTTTGAGAATTTAAATCTCGATATTTTTGAAAGGAATTTTAAATGAATTTTGGAAAAGGAATAATAACGGTATTATTTCTAAATGGGATTTTGAAAACGAAAAACAATCTTATAATTATTTGATTCAATTGGCTCAAAAGTAACTAAAAGTGGGCAGGAGATGTGTTCAGATGGTAAACGCTTCTCGTAAGTATCACGTGCGTTTATCTAATCATTTATTTTTCCTCTCTCTTCGCTCGAAGTGCAAAATTGTGTGTTTTATATAGAAATTAAGTTGAAGAAAACGAGTTTTAGGAACGTTTCGAAATCGCTTTTGAAATTGCTTTTGAAATTATTATTATATATTATTATTATTTTTGGTATAAAAAATTATATACTCTATAATAAGAGAATTTCAAAGGCAATTTCTAAAGCGATTTCGAAGCGTTCCTAGAACTCGTTTTCTTCAACTTAATTTCTATATAAAACACACAATTTTGCACTTCGAGCGAAGAGGGAGGAGAATTAAATGATTGGATAAACGCACGTGTTTCTAGAACTCATTTCTTCAACTTAATTTCTATATAAAACACACATTTTTGCACTTCGAGCGAAGAGGGAACTTTCAGGCCTGTACTTTTGGTTTTTGAACTGTTGGAAACATGGCCTGAGTCCTTATTTGGGACAACATTACTCATTCGTTTCATATCGGATTTGAGTGATTCTTCTTGCAGATTGAAGTAGTAATGTTGAATTACATTCCTGCAAAATTTCATGACAATCTGGGTTCGATAGCTATTTCGAAACTGCTGTCGAACTTGAACCCGCAGCCTATTGGAATTTAGCGATTTTACCTTATTTTGGTCCAACTTTGAAATGACGCAGATTCTACGTTTCAAATCCGATTTGAATGATTCTTCTTGAAGGTTGAATTAGGAATGTTAAGCAACAGTCCTGCAAAATTTCAAATCATTTTGACTCAGTTAACTTGTTCAAACCTGCTGTCGAATATTGAGTCACAGCTTGTTTTAAACGAATAATACTTGGTGTAATTTCCGTTATTTCGAGGTTTTCTTGATATTTTTTTCTGGATTTCATACACATGTATTATAATGTGTTATAAAAATGTTTTTCAAATAAATGAGTTTTTGAAATTATTATTATATATTAACTTTT
Organism: Allium fistulosum; assembly: GCA_030737815.1. Classification (NCBI taxonomy): domain Eukaryota; kingdom Viridiplantae; phylum Streptophyta; class Magnoliopsida; order Asparagales; family Amaryllidaceae; genus Allium; species Allium fistulosum. Next base: position 1,379,675,088 of record CM060901.1, read on the forward strand.
TGTATAAAAATTATATACTCTATAATAAGAGAATTTCAAAGGCAATATCTAAAGCGATTTCGAAACGTTCCTAAAACTCGTTTTCTTCAACTTTGCTATAGTTTTGTTTTGGAAATTAAATCGATTTAAATTTTAAGTATGATTTGATTTATATATGTAGTTGTAGTATTTTAAATTCAATTGATTTGATATAAATATATAGATATATCTCTAAATTGTTTGAAGTAAATCGGTGATTTAAATTCTTAAATTTTAGGTTAAATATGATTTCAATTATAAACTGAAGTCAAAATTCTTGGATAAATATTTAACTTGAAATAAATGGATAGTAAAAAAATGTCTTTATAAATAAATGTATAAACATATTATAAACACTCAAATTTTATTTATAAAGACATTAATAGAGTTAGATAGGATAATAAGTAATTGAATAATAGATGAGACAAATAAATTTGTTCTGAAAGAATTAATAAATGGAAATTTGATCAACTTATGAAAATACCTTGAATTTAAAAGCAATTAGTGAATATAAATTAATTTAAATCGAAACTTTTTATGGTTTTAATTAATTTAGATGGGTTAAATATATGGGATAAGATATATTAAGTAGAATAAATTTAACAATAATTTGGAATAAAGAAGAATTTAAATTGTTGAAAAAATATGATTATAATAAAAGACTATTCAATTTAAAATTTCTAAAACCATAAATTTGAGTGTTTATACAAAATGAAGATTTAGAAATTGTTAATTGATGATGACTAGATAATAAGATAATGAATTTAGAAATAGACAGATTGATTTAACTTAAGTGAACTCAAAGGGATTTAACCAAATTGTTAAATATAAATTAATTTAAATTGAAATTTATATGGTTTAAATTAATTGTTTTACTTGTATTCCAATCTATCTTCTTTCTCGTTGTTTCTATCCTCCTACCTCCTTCCTTTTCGGGGATGAAAAGTATTGAGTGGGGGAGAGTGTAACGACCCGTAAATTTTAACCGTTTTAATAACGTTATTAATTGAAATTTTGCGAAATTTTAAACGATAAAATTTTGAAATATAAATTTGATATTTGGAGTGCGTCTAGTTAAACATGGCAATTGGTAAATTTTCGTCCGAAAATATGAAAGTTTATTTCGCGCATAAATTTACTTCAATTTAATCAGTTAAAAAGCGATGAAAATAAAATGTTTTCGAAATCCAAATATTTTTACATAGAAAAATTCTAAATCATCTTCTGAGCAAGACGTCATTTTTCATTTTTCCAAATTCGGACTTCTTTAGCTCCGTCGATCTTATTTTTCTTCGTTTTTGCTGCATTTTTCGCTGGTAGAAAATTCGAATTTTTATAATTCAATCATACCACTGATATCAGTATACCATTTTGATCGTCTCGTCGTACTGATCTATACGTTATATTCTTTTCTGTGTTTTGGAGTCCGGCACACAACAAAATCCGTGAAAAGTGTAACCGTATCGGTATCGGTTTCGTGACTTCTGGTTTGTGACCTTTTGACTTCGTTGTCCATTCAACCTTCCATCGTTTAACTCAAAAGCATTATGATAAATTTATTATTCTGTGACTTTTTCATACCCTTTGTTGTTTCGTTTTTCAAAATTTTACTTAATATCTTTGTTTTGGGAAGAGTTTATTCACGGGTGCTTCATTTTCTTTTCATTTATTTGGAAACCTTCTCCTCCTCTGAAACCATAGCCTATTGTCTGTTTTTTTTTCTTCACTTTCTTTTCTCCTCAAAATCCCATCGCCGAGAAACTGCTTGCTCCTTCCTCCACCCGAAGCTCGCCTCTGCCATCGCCGAGCACAGCCTCACACAACCGCGTCCTCTCCTCCGACCTCTCCTATCACGTGAAGCCCCTCCACACCATCTCGCTGTGCCCTGCTCCTTCACGTCCGTGCCCCACCCCAGCCGAAACCCCATGCCGAGATCACCCCTTTCTCCTCTAGTTTTACCCCACCGCTGTCCTCCTCCGACTCCGTCGCCTTCCACCGCGTCTCACTCCAGCCTGTATTGGCCGACCACCTTGCTCTTCGATTTCAACAGGTCCCAACCCAGTTCGCCATCACCCGACCCTTCCCATCGGCCTTAGCTCTAACCACATCTCCATCAGTGGCCGAGCTTTCCTCCCTGACCCAACTGCAGCATCTCCTCCTCCTCTGTCTATGTATGTATGAATGCGGTAAGTTGTATATATTAATAAAGTTTCAAAAATATATGAAGAATTTTATTTACGTGTTTTAAAAGACATTGATCTTTAAATATAATAACAAAGTTAGTTGTATATATAGCGGATTCACATTTGTTATTGTTTGCATACAAAAGTTCTTATATACATAGTTAATGCGAGTTATGAGAATCTACCGGTTGTATATTCTGGTTTATGTAAGTCTTCATATGTCCTATCTGGGTTTGGTTAAATACTATAATAAGTAAGTTAATATATATGCAGGTATATATTTGTTTGTTATCTATTAGCTTATAGTTGTATATGTGTATATTTGATTCATTTATTAGCTTGCAGACTTAAAAGAATAATAATATAAAGGATATAAAATATGTTAGTATGCACATGTAGGATGGTTATGTATGTTGTATATTGTATATGCGTTTTTGTTTTGAAATATATACCATGATTTTCTTTGTTTCAATATGGGTTTGCTGTGAAGCTTTATTTTATGCAGTTTATATATATGATATAGTATGTGTCTATACTTTGTTTGTTATATTGTTGTTTATATATGTAACTGATGAGTTATATAAGATGTTTGATCACATATATAATATTTTGAAATATAACTTTCGGCTGGCTAGAATATACAGTTTAGTTTATATTACATTGTTTCTTTGTCTTTAGTTATATTTTATATATGAAAATTTTGTTTATAAAGATTTGTTGATATTAGTTTTATATGAATATTGAATTTTATAGTATATTAAGATTATTTTATATATATAGTTATACATATAAGGTCATTTATACCATGTATCTTCACTTATCTTCATCAATCCGGTTTTGATTACGTCTATTCCTATTGATCAACCATGTTCGTCAATCCGTGCCAATCTACTTTGCTTTGCGGTTTGTGCTTGGATTCGTAGCTCATTTCCATTTGTCTATTCCCTCTAGCCTCGAAAGGTGAGCAATCACTCACGATTAATGTTCTTTTATTTATTAAATTTGATTTCAATTGAAACGACAATTGAAATATGCTGCTGTTAGTTATCTACACTGTTATATATATGTTTTTTACATGTATCAGTTCACCTATGACATCTGACACCCTTATCTGTTATTTATACAATGATAATCCAGTTGGTTGATAAATGATTGATTGTTTGATTTTGACATTGGACGTTAAATTGTTAATATTATAAGGGATAAATAATTTGAAATTGAAATTGACATAGGAGTTAACAATTTGAAATCGACATATGTGTTGAATTTGATTAGTTAAATATGACCCCTTTAAATGTAATTTAATTGACACGTAGAAATAGTGATAACTACACCTTGAACCATTGAATGTATGATTGTATAAACTGATGTAGTATAAAGTGGATAATGAATATCAAGTGAAGAACCCTATAAATATTAGTGTAATAATCTTTAATCTACATAAAATGATAGTGTAGATTCTAGAAATAATTATATTAATTTGCACAAACAACAATGTGAATTAATACGATTATTTCGGGATTATTTGAATTGATTATTGGATTGATATTGATTGTTGTTATTGCTTGTTTATTTACTTTGACACCATCCCAGTTATCACACTGCAAGTTTCCTTTGCTATGCTTTGATTTTTGAATTGAATTGGAATTGGGTTGAAATGATAAATACCCAAATTGAACTTTGACTTAGGATAGAAAATTAAATAAAAACCGATTGGTCAATAATTTGATTTAAAAATAAAATAAAGATTTTATTTGAATAAATGATAAGGTTTTGAAATGAAGTTGGAAATTGAATTTTAATGAAATTTAAATGTGAATATTTAATAATCTGAAACAAAATATTAATAAAGAAATTGATGAAAGAATGTTGTTTAATTTAAGAAATGATTGAATTAAGTTTTGAAATTATTTAATAATTTAATGAGATTGAATTATTTAATAATTAAATAAATTTGAATTCTTTATTAAGTAAAAAAATTGAACTTCTTGAATAAATAAAATCAAGTTTCTTTATTAATTGAGTTTGAAATTTGTAACTAAGTAAAGAAATAATTGAAATCGAATTTCTTTAACAAGTTATGAAATTGTGATTTATTGAAATGAATGAAAGACTTGTAATTTTAAAGAATTTGATTTGATGAATTTAATTTAATTCAATTTGTAAGTTTGATATAATGAAGTTGAATTTAAATAATGGATTTAATGAATTGGAATTTAATAGAAATTGTTTTGAATGGCAAATTCACTTAATGAATATTGAATGAAATCGATTAATGAATTTAAATTAATTTGAATGTTAAATTAAATTAATTTAAGAAAAATTTCGGAATGAAGTTGAAATACGAACTTGAATCAATATTTGAATTGAAATTGAATCATGAGATTTGGAAATGGTAATTTGGAAAGTTTTGAAACGTAAATTATGGAAATTGTTTTAGAAAGACAAATGAAATGTTGATTTACAAATTCTAATTGATTTGGTTTTGAAATTTATTAAACGACCAATCGGTGTAATAATTACAAAAGTTATTAAAGAGACCGGAATCGGTTAAGGACATACTCACTGTCTAAACCGAAAACCACTTTAATAACTATACGCGGAGTGTGATCCAGAATGAAGTGGTTGGAATGATGTACGCGATGACTGAAGAGAGAACGATAATGGATAGCCTTGACCCTTGTGTCAAATTGGAAATGACTAAAACAGGAGCCATGCCGGGCCAAATGGGGGCTAGCTACCTCGAGTGAAGACAGTTCTTCGAAAACTACTCATTATTTGTTGTCGATTGGTGCACCCTTGATTTGGGAGTGTTGTTTCGCGGTGTTGCGATCGCTGTGGCGATGCGTTCTCACCAGTCCGGATCAGGCAAACGGTAGTTTCACTACCTTGGGTATTGCCTCATGTGCCTTGTTATACTTGGATTCCTTTATACGCGACCACTACAATTTGTTTTGTGTTATACCTATGGAGTACTCCCTAATATCCCACTAGTTTACGGTGGAGTTTACAGTGCTGTATAGACTATAACGCTTATATAAAATGTGTTAAGGGGGATAATGGTAACGCCTTAACACTATTTTGATACTTTATATTACTGATAGGCATTATCTACTTATCGTACACTACTACATAGTAGATAGTTTAACGGATCCTTAAAGGATGGTTATTCCAAACATCCTTTGAGTTACTTGTTTTTCAATTGCTATTTCACTTGAATTGGATTTATTGATATAAGAATATTAATCCTGACTCGTGTGTTTTGTGTTTTGCTTTACGCTCGGGTCAGACTGAGTGTACCAGTATTCGAGACTCACCTTTGGAGTTGGAGCTTTGCTTGAAGATCCAACCATCTATTCTGCTTCAGTATTCGATGATTCCAGTGATGTATTCTGATTTGTATCTGATGTATCGTGTTACTCTTCCATTGTATCTGGTTTAACTCTGATGTAACTTATATATTTATATAGTAGCTTCATGAACTACTATCTCTTTTATTTCCACTACAATTATTACTCTGTGTTTGTGATCTGTGATTATTTATTTACTATATATGTTCAGTTTTGCCAAATTTAAATTAACAATTCGGTATTTTGAATTATTCAAGTCCGACATGTGCGGATGCGAATAGTCAAAAATAGCGGGTCGTTACAGTTGGTATCAGAGCTTTGGTAGCTCTAGGCAAAACTTAACATATAGGGTAAATGTATTTACAGAATCACTCTCATTCGAGTTTCAATCTCTTCCTTTGACTCGATTACTTTGAATTTTGGAACGTTCCCCTCTGTTTCGGAAATTCATTCGTGTCCCTCACTATTCGTCTTCTTTCAATTCTGGAGCACCCCATAACTCCATTTTGAATGATATCTATAATAGATCGGCGATCTCGCCAATCTTCGAATGATTTGGAAAGGGGTAAAACTCCTTTCCAATAAGAATTGATTTACCGGAGATTTCTTTATCCTCGGTTTACGATGCTATCTATCTCCTGTTATACCTGAATTCTATTTTTTGAGATCGAATGTCGATTTACCTCGGAATTCCACATCGATCTTATTCCTGAAGTCACGGTCGACCCGGTTATGGTTGCCCACGATTTATATAAACTTATCAATCTTCCTACTTTGTTATTTATTCATCATATATTTGTTTCGAACTTATCTGCGAATCAGAATTCTCTTTGATTCGAGTCCATAAAATTTGAATCTCTATCCTTGCTTTGAAATCCATTCTTGTATCATCGAGAAAAGAAGTGAATTTGTAATTAATATAAAATGTTTTATAGTGTTGTTTGAGTTGTTGATGTTGATTTGGATTTTCGATCGATTCGTCTGATCAACGCTATCGATAGGATTTCCAAAACACTTGAACAGGGCAAACTGACACAGTATTATTTTCAAATTTGGTAAATGGAATAAATTTGTATGAATATATTATAAATATATATAAGTAAAATTTTTTGAAATTAAATAAGTTAATTAAATTGGTTGTTGAAATGATAATAATTGATTATCACTTATTGTTCTATAAATGAATTTTTAAACATGGGTTATAAACTGATTTGAAATTTAAATGAATTTAAATTTAGAATTTGAGAATTTAATTTTCGATAATTTCGAACTATGGTTTTAAAGTTTTAAATGTATACTATTAAAGTATTTTTGAATATAAATGATTTTCAAAGAATTTTAAATGTTTAAATCAGTACTCTTCTCTTTTGTCGCTGGAAAATAATTTCGGTGATGACGGCCGCATCATCGACGTTCATTTTCGAGTTTCGAAGTGGAGAGACCAATTCGTAACTTTGTTATAGTTTTGTTTTGGAAATTAAATCGATTTAAATTTCTTAAGTATGATTTGATTTATATATGTAGTTGTAGTATTTTAAATTCAATAGATTTGATATAAATATATAGATATATCTCTAAATTGTTTGAAGTAAATCGGTGATTTAAATTCTTAAATTTTAGGTTAAATATGATTTCAATTATAAACTGAAGTCAAAATTCTTGGATAAATATTTAACTTGAAATAAATGGATAGTAAAAAAAATGTCTTTATAAATAAATGTATAAACATATTATAAACACTCAAATTTTATTTATAAAGACATTAATAGAGTTAGATAGGATAATAAGTAATTGAATAATAGATGAGACAAATAAATTTGTTCTGAAAGAATTAATAAATGGAAATTTGATCAACTTATGAAAATACCTTGAATTTAAAAGCAATTAGTGAATATAAATTAATTTAAATCGAAACTTTTTATGGTTTTAATTAATTTAGATGGGTTAAATATATGGGATAAGATATATTAAGTAGAATAAATTTAACAATAATTTGGAATAAAGAAGAATTTAAATTGTTGAAAAAATATGATTATAATAAAAGACTATTCAATTTACAATTTCTAAAACCATAAATTTGAGTGTTTATACAAAATGAAGATTTAGAAATTGTTAATTGATGATGACTAGATAATAAGATAATGAATTTAGAAATAGACAGATTGATTTAACTTAAGTGAACTCAAAGGGATTTAACCAAATTGTTAAATATAAATTAATTTAAATTGAAATTTATATGGTTTAAATTAATTGTTTTACTTGTATTCCAATCTATCTTCTTTCAGGTTGTTTATATCCTCCTACCTCCTTCCTTTTCGGGGACGAAAAGTTTGAGTGGGGGAGAGTGTAACGACCCGTAAATTTTAACCGTTTTAATAACGTTATTAATTGAAATTTTGCGAAATTTTAAACGATAAAATTTTGAAATATAAATTTGATATTTGGAGTGCGTCTAGTTAAACATGGCAATTGGTAAATTTTCGTCCGAAAATATGAAAGTTTATTTCACGCATAAATTTACTTCAATTTAATCAGTTAAAAAGCGATGAAAATAAAATGTTTTCGAAATCCAAATATTTTTACATAGAAAAATTCTAAATCATCTTCTGAGCAAGACGTCATTTTTCATTTTTCCAAATTCGGACTTCTTTAGCTCCGTCGATCTTATTTTTCTTCGTTTTTGCTGCATTTTTCGCTGGTAGAAAATTCGAATTTTTATAATTCAATCATACCACTGATATCAGTATACCATTTTGATCGTCTCGTCGTACTGATCTATACGTTATATTCTTTTCTATGTTTTGGAGTCCGGCACACAACAAAATCCGTGAAAAGTGTAACCGTATCGGTATCGGTTTCGTGACTTCTGGTTTGTGACCTTTTGACTTCGTTGTCCATTCAACCTTCCATCGTTTAACTCAAAAGCATTATGATAAATTTATTATTCTGTGACTTTTTCATACCCTTTGTTGTTTCGTTTTTCAAAATTTTACTTAATATCTTTGTTTTGGGAAGAGTTTATTCACGGGTGCTTCATTTTCTTTTCATTTGTTTGGAAACCTTCTCCTCCTCTGAAACCATAGCCTATTGTCTGTTTTTTTTTCTTCACTTTCTTTTCTCCTCAAAATCCCATCGCCGAGAAACTGCTTGCTCCTTCCTCCACCCGAAGCTCGCCTCTGCCATCGCCGAGCACAGCCTCACACAACCGCGTCCTCTCCTCCGACCTCTCCTATCACGTGAAGCCCCTCCACACCATCTCGCTGTGCCCTGCTCCTTCACGTCCGTGCCCCACCCCAGCCGAAACCCCATGCCGAGATCACCCCTTTCTCCTCTAGTTTTACCCCACCGCTGTCCTCCTCCGACTCCGTCGCCTTCCACCGCGTCTCACTCCAGCCTGTATTGGCCGACCACCTTGCTCTTCGATTTCAACAGGTCCCAACCCAGTTCGCCATCACCCGACCCTTCCCATCGGCCTTAGCTCTAACCACGTCTCCATCAGTGGCCGAGCTTTCCTCCCTGACCCAACTGCAGCATCTCCTCCTCCTCTGTCTATGTATGTATGAATGCGGTAAGTTGTATATATTAATAAAGTTTCAAAAATATATGAAGAATTTTATTTACGTGTTTTAAAAGACATTGATCTTTAAATATAATAACAAAGTTAGTTGTATATATAGCGGATTCACATTTGTTATTGTTTGCATACAAAAGTTCTTATATACATAGTTAATGCGAGTTATGAGAATCTACCGGTTGTATATTCTGGTTTATGTAAGTCTTCATATGTCCTATCTGGGTTTGGTTAAATACTATAATAAGTAAGTTAATATATATGCAGGTATATATTTGTTTGTTATCTATTAGCTTATAGTTGTATATGTGTATATTTGATTCATTTATTAGCTTGCAGACTTAAAAGAATAATAATATAAAGGATATAAAATATGTTTGTATGCACATGTAGGATGGTTATGTATGTTGTATATTGTATATGCGTTTTTGTTTTGAAATATATACCATGATTTTCTTTGTTTCAATATGGGTTTGCTGTGAAGCTTTATTTTATGCAGTTTATATATATGATATAGTATGTGTCTATACTTTGTTTGTTATATTGTTGTTTATATATGTAACTGATGAGTTATATAAGATGTTTGATCACATATATAATATTTTGAAATATAACTTTCGGCTGGCTAGAATATACAGTTTAGTTTATATTACATTGTTTCTTTGTCTTTAGTTATATTTTATATATGAAAATTTTGTTTATAAAGATTTGTTGATATTAGTTTTATATGAATATTGAATTTTATAGTATATTAAGATTATTTTATATATATAGTTATACATATAAGGTCATTTATACCATGTATCTTCACTTATCTTCATCAATCCGGTTTTGATTACGTCTATTCCTATTGATCAACCATGTTCGTCAATCCGTGCCAATCTACTTTGCTTTGCGGTTTGTGCTTGGATTCGTAGCTCATTTCCATTTGTCTATTCCCTCTAGCCTCGAAAGGTGAGCAATCACTCACGATTAATGTTCTTTTATTTATTAAATTTGATTTCAATTGAAACGACAATTGAAATATGCTGCTGTTAGTTATCTACACTGTTATATATATGTTTTTTACATGTATCAGTTCACCTATGACATCTGACACCCTTATCTGTTATTTATACAATGATAATCCAGTTGGTTGATAAATGATTGATTGTTTGATTTTGACATTGGACGTTAAATTGTTAATATTATAAGGGATAAATAATTTGAAATTGAAATTGACATAGGAGTTAACAATTTGAAATCGACATATGTGTTGAATTTGATTAGTTAAATATGACCCCTTTAAATGTAATTTAATTGACACGTAGAAATAGTGATAACTACACCTTGAACCATTGAATGTATGATTGTATAAACTGATGTAGTATAAAGTGGATAATGAATATCAAGTGAAGAACCCTATAAATATTAGTGTAATAATCTTTAATCTACATAAAATGATAGTGTAGATTCTAGAAATAATTATATTAATTTGCACAAACAACAATGTGAATTAATACGATTATTTCGGGATTATTTGAATTGATTATTGGATTGATATTGATTGTTGTTATTGCTTGTTTATTTACTTTGACACCATCCCAGTTATCACACTGCAAGTTTCCTTTGCTATGCTTTGATTTTTGAATTGAATTGGAATTGGGTTGAAATGATAAATACCCAAATTGAACTTTGACTTAGGATAGAAAATTAAATAAAAACCGATTGGTCAATAATTTGATTTAAAAATAAAATAAAGATTTTATTTGAATAAATGATAAGGTTTTGAAATGAAGTTGGAAATTGAATTTTAATGAAATTTAAATGTGAATATTTAATAATCTGAAACAAAATATTAATAAAGAAATTGATGAAAGAATGTTGTTTAATTTAAGAAATGATTGAATTAAGTTTTGAAATTATTTAATAATTTAATGAGATTGAATTATTTAATAATTAAATAAATTTGAATTCTTTATTAAGTAAAAAAATTGAACTTCTTGAATAAATAAAATCAAGTTTCTTTATTAATTGAGTTTGAAATTTGTAACTAAGTAAAGAAATAATTGAAATCGAATTTCTTTAACAAGTTATGAAATTGTGATTTATTGAAATGAATGAAAGACTTGTAATTTTAAAGAATTTAATTTGATGAATTTAATTTAATTCAATTTGTAAGTTTGATATAATGAAGTTGAATTTAAATAATGGATTTAATGAATTGGAATTTAATAGAAATTGTTTTGAATGGCAAATTCACTTAATGAATATTGAATGAAATCGATTAATGAATTTAAATTAATTTGAATGTTAAATTAAATTAATTTAAGAAAAATTTCGGAATGAAGTTGAAATACGAACTTGAATCAATATTTGAATTGAAATTGAATCATGAGATTTGGAAATGGTAATTTGGAAAGTTTTGAAACGTAAATTATGGAAATTGTTTTAGAAAGACAAATGAAATGTTGATTTACAAATTCTAATTGATTTGGTTTTGAAATTTATTAAACGACCAATCGGTGTAATAATTACAAAAGTTATTAAAGAGACCGGAATCGGTTAAGGACATACTCACTGTCTAAACCGAAAACCACTTTAATAACTATACGCGGAGTGTGATCCAGAATGAAGTGGTTGGAATGATGTACGCGATGACTGAAGAGAGAACGATAATGGATAGCCTTGACCCTTGTGTCAAATTGGAAATGACTAAAACAGGAGCCATGCCGGGCCAAATGGGGGCTAGCTACCTCGAGTGAAGACAGTTCTTCGAAAACTACTCATTATTTGTTGTCGATTGGTGCACCCTTGATTTGGGAGTGTTGTTTCGCGGTGTTGCGATCGCTGTGGCGATGCGTTCTCACCAGTCCGGATCAGGCAAACGGTAGTTTCACTACCTTGGGTATTGCCTCATGTGCCTTGTTATACTTGGATTCCTTTATACGCGACCACTACAATTTGTTTTGTGTTATACCTATGGAGTACTCCCTAATATCCCACTAGTTTACGGTGGAGTTTACAGTGCTGTATAGACTATAACGCTTATATAAAATGTGTTAAGGGGGATAATGGTAACGCCTTAACACTATTTTGATACTTTATATTACTGATAGGCATTATCTACTTATCGTACACTACTACATAGTAGATAGTTTAACGGATCCTTAAAGGATGGTTATTCCAAACATCCTTTGAGTTACTTGTTTTTCAATTGCTATTTCACTTGAATTGGATTTATTGATATAAGAATATTAATCCTGACTCGTGTGTTTTGTGTTTTGCTTTACGCTCGGGTCAGACTGAGTGTACCAGTATTCGAGACTCACCTTTGGAGTTGGAGCTTTGCTTGAAGATCCAACCATCTATTCTGCTTCAGTATTCGATGATTCCAGTGATGTATTCTGATTTGTATCTGATGTATCGTGTTACTCTTCCATTGTATCTGGTTTAACTCTGATGTAACTTATATATTTATATAGTAGCTTCATGAACTACTATCTCTTTTATTTCCACTACAATTATTACTCTGTGTCTGTGATCTGTGATTATTTATTTACTATATATGTTCAGTTTTGCCAAATTTAAATTAACAATTCGGTATTTTGAATTATTCAAGTCCGACATGTGCGGATGCGAATAGTCAAAAATAGCGGGTCGTTACAGTTGGTATCAGAGCTTTGGTAGCTCTAGGCAAAACTTAACATATAGGGTAAATGTATTTACAGAATCACTCTCATTCGAGTTTCAATCTCTTCCTTTGACTCGATTACTTTGAATTTTGGAACGTTCCCCTCTGTTTCGGAAATTCATTCGTGTCCCTCACTATTCGTCTTCTTTCAATTCTGGAGCACCCCATAACTCCATTTTGAATGATATCTATAATAGATCGGCGATCTCGCCAATCTTCGAATGATTTGGAAAGGGGTAAAACTCCTTTCCAATAAGAATTGATTTACCGGAGATTTCTTTATCCTCGGTTTACGATGCTATCTATCTCCTGTTATACCTGAATTCTATTTTTTGAGATCGAATGTCGATTTACCTCGGAATTCCACATCGATCTTATTCCTGAAGTCACGGTCGACCCGGTTATGGTTGCCCACGATTTATATAAACTTATCAATCTTCCTACTTTGTTATTTATTCATCATATATTTGTTTCGAACTTATCTGCGAATCAGAATTCTCTTTGATTCGAGTCCATAAAATTTGAATCTCTATCCTTGCTTTGAAATCCATTCTTGTATCATCGAGAAAAGAAGTGAATTTGTAATTAATATAAAATGTTTTATAGTGTTGTTTGAGTTGTTGATGTTGATTTGGATTTTCGATCGATTCGTCTGATCAACGCTATCGATAGGATTTCCAAAACACTTGAACAGGGCAAACTGACACAGTATTATTTTCAAATTTGGTAAATGGAATAAATTTGTATGAATATATTATAAATATATATAAGTAAAATTTTTTGAAATTAAATAAGTTAATTAAATTGGTTGTTGAAATGATAATAATTGATTATCACTTATTGTTCTATAAATGAATTTTTAAACATGGGTTATAAACTGATTTGAAATTTAAATGAATTTAAATTTAGAATTTGAGAATTTAATTTTCGATAATTTCGAACTATGGTTTTAAAGTTTTAAATGTATACTATTAAAGTATTTTTGAATATAAATGATTTTCAAAGAATTTTAAATGTTTAAATCAGTACTCTTCTCTTTTGTCGCTGGAAAATAATTTCGGTGATGACGGCCGCATCATCGACGTTCATTTTCGAGTTTCGAAGTGGAGAGACCAATTCGTAACTTTGTTATAGTTTTGTTTTGGAAATTAAATCGATTTAAATTTCTTAAGTATGATTTGATTTATATATGTAGTTGTAGTATTTTAAATTCAATAGATTTGATATAAATATATAGATATATCTCTAAATTGTTTGAAGTAAATCGGTGATTTAAATTCTTAAATTTTAGGTTAAATATGATTTCAATTATAAACTGAAGTCAAAATTCTTGGATAAATATTTAACTTGAAATAAATGGATAGTAAAAAAAATGTCTTTATAAATAAATGTATAAACATATTATAAACACTCAAATTTTATTTATAAAGACATTAATAGAGTTAGATAGGATAATAAGTAATTGAATAATAGATGAGACAAATAAATTTGTTCTGAAAGAATTAATAAATGGAAATTTGATCAACTTATGAAAATACCTTGAATTTAAAAGCAATTAGTGAATATAAATTAATTTAAATCGAAACTTTTTATGGTTTTAATTAATTTAGATGGGTTAAATATATGGGATAAGATATATTAAGTAGAATAAATTTAACAATAATTTGGAATAAAGAAGAATTTAAATTGTTGAAAAAATATGATTATAATAAAAGACTATTCAATTTACAATTTCTAAAACCATAAATTTGAGTGTTTATACAAAATGAAGATTTAGAAATTGTTAATTGATGATGACTAGATAATAAGATAATGAATTTAGAAATAGACAGATTGATTTAACTTAAGTGAACTCAAAGGGATTTAACCAAATTGTTAAATATAAATTAATTTAAATTGAAATTTATATGGTTTAAATTAATTGTTTTACTTGTATTCCAATCTATCTTCTTTCAGGTTGTTTATATCCTCCTACCTCCTTCCTTTTCGGGGACGAAAAGTTTGAGTGGGGGAGAGTGTAACGACCCGTAAATTTTAACCGTTTTAATAACGTTATTAATTGAAATTTTGCGAAATTTTAAACGATAAAATTTTGAAATATAAATTTGATATTTGGAGTGCGTCTAGTTAAACATGGCAATTGGTAAATTTTCGTCCGAAAATATGAAAGTTTATTTCACGCATAAATTTACTTCAATTTAATCAGTTAAAAAGCGATGAAAATAAAATGTTTTCGAAATCCAAATATTTTTACATAGAAAAATTCTAAATCATCTTCTGAGCAAGACGTCATTTTTCATTTTTCCAAATTCGGACTTCTTTAGCTCCGTCGATCTTATTTTTCTTCGTTTTTGCTGCATTTTTCGCTGGTAGAAAATTCGAATTTTTATAATTCAATCATACCACTGATATCAGTATACCATTTTGATCGTCTCGTCGTACTGATCTATACGTTATATTCTTTTCTATGTTTTGGAGTCCGGCACACAACAAAATCCGTGAAAAGTGTAACCGTATCGGTATCGGTTTCGTGACTTCTGGTTTGTGACCTTTTGACTTCGTTGTCCATTCAACCTTCCATCGTTTAACTCAAAAGCATTATGATAAATTTATTATTCTGTGACTTTTTCATACCCTTTGTTGTTTCGTTTTTCAAAATTTTACTTAATATCTTTGTTTTGGGAAGAGTTTATTCACGGGTGCTTCATTTTCTTTTCATTTGTTTGGAAACCTTCTCCTCCTCTGAAACCATAGCCTATTGTCTGTTTTTTTTTCTTCACTTTCTTTTCTCCTCAAAATCCCATCGCCGAGAAACTGCTTGCTCCTTCCTCCACCCGAAGCTCGCCTCTGCCATCGCCGAGCACAGCCTCACACAACCGCGTCCTCTCCTCCGACCTCTCCTATCACGTGAAGCCCCTCCACACCATCTCGCCGTGCCCTTCTCCTTCACGTCCGTGCCCTACCCCAGCCGAAACCCCATGCCGAGATCACCCCTTTCTCCTCTAGTTTTACCCCACCGCTGTCCTCCTCCGACTCCGTCGCCTTCCACCGCGTCTCACTCCAGCCTGTATTGGCCGACCACCTTGCTCTTCGATTTCAACAGGTCCCAACCCAGTTCGCCATCACCCGACCCTTCCCATCGGCCTTAGCTCTAACCACGTCTCCATCAGTGGCTGAGCTTTCCTCCCTGACCCAACTGCAGCATCTCCTCCTCCTCTGTCTATGTATGTATGCATGCGGTAAGTTGTATATATTTATAAAGTTTCAAAAATATATGAAGAATTTTATTTACGTGTTTTAAAAGACATTGATCTTTAAATATAATAACAAAGTTAGTTGTATATATAGCGGATTCACATTTGTTATTGTTTGCATACAAAAGTTCTTATATACATAGTTAATGCGAGTTATGAGAATCTACAGGTTGTATATTCTGGTTTATGTAAGTCTTCATATGTCCTATCTGGGTTTGGTTAAATACTATAATAAGTAAGTTAATATATATGCAGGTATATATTTGTTTGTTATCTATTAGCTTATAGTTGTATATGTGTATATTTGATTCATTTATTAGCTTGCAGACTTAAAAGAATAATAATATAAAGGATATAAAATATGTTAGTATGCACATGTAGGATGGTTATGTATGTTGTATATTGTATATGCGTTTTTGTTTTGAAATATATACCATGATTTTCTTTGTTTCAATATGGGTTTGCTGTGAAGCTTTATTTTATGCAGTTTATATATATATGATATAGTATGTGTCTATACTTTGTTTGTTATATTGCTGTTTATATATGTAACTAATGAGTTATATAAGATGTTTGATCACATATATAATATTTTGAAATATAACTTTCGGTTGGCTAGAATATACAGTTTAGTTTATATTACATTGTTTCTTTGTCTTTAGTTATATTTTATATATGAAAATTTTGTTTATAAAGATTTGTTGATATTAGTTTTATATGAATATTGAATTTTATAGTATATTAAGATTATTTTATATATATAGTTATACATATAAGGTCATTTATACCATGTATCTTCACTTATCTTCATCAATCCGGTTTTGATTACGTCTATTCCTATTGATCGGCCATGTTCGTCAATTCGTGCCAATCTACTTTGCTTTGCGGTTTGTGCTTGGATTCGTAGCTCATTTCCATTTGTCTATTCCCTCTAGACTCGAAAGGTGAGCAATCACTCACGATTAATGTTCTTTTATTTATTAAATTTGATTTCAATTGAAACGACAATTGAAATATGCTGCTGTTAGTTATCTACACTGTTATATATATGTTTTTTACATGTATCAGTTCACCTATGACATTTGACACCCTTATCTGTTATTTATACAATGATAATCCAGTTGGTTGATAAATGATTGATTGTTTGATTTTGACATTGGACGTTAAATTGTTAATATTGTAAGGGATAAATAATTTGAAATTGAAATTGACGTAGGAGTTAACAATTTGAAATCGACATATGTGTTGAATTTGATTAGTTAAATATGACCCCTTTAAATGTAATTTAATTGACACGTAGAAATAGTGATAACTACACCTAGAACCATTGAATGTATGATTGTATAAACTGATGTAGTATAAAGTGGATAATGAATATCAAGTGAAGAACCCTTTAAATATTAGTGTAATAATCTTTAATCTACATGAAATGATAGTGTAGATTCTAAAAATAATTATATTAATTTGCACAAACAACAATGTGAATTAATACGATTATTTCAGGTTTATTTGAATTGATTATTGGATTGATATTGATTGTTGTTATTGCTTGTTTATTTACTTTGACACCATCCCAGTTATCACACTGCAAATCCCTTTGCTATGCTTTGATTTTTGAATTGAATTGGAATCGGGTTGAAATGATAAATACCCAAATTGAACTTTGACTTAGGATAGAAAATTAAATAAAACCCGATTGGTCAATAATTTGATTTAAAAATAAAATAAATATTTTATTTGAATAAATGATAATGTTTTGAAATGAAGTTGGAAATTGAATTTTAATGAAATTTAAATGTGAATATTTAATAATCTGAAACAAAATATTAATAAAGAAATTGATGAAAGAATGTTGTTTAATTTAAGAAATGATTGAATTAAGTTCTGAAATTATTTAATAATTTAATGAGATTGAATTATTTAATAATTAAATAAATTTGAATTCTTTATTAAGTAAAAAAATTGAACTTCTTAAATAAGTAAAATCAAGTTTCTTTATTAATTGAGTTTGAAAGTTGTAACTAAGTAAATAAATAATTGAAATCGAATTTCTTTAACAAGTTATGAAATTGTGATTTATTGAAATGAATGAAAGACTTGTAATTTTAAAGAATTTGATTTGATGAATTTAATTTAATTCAATTTGTAAGTTTGATATAATGAAGTTGAATTTAAATAATGGATTTAATGAATTGGAATTTAATAGAAATTGTTTTGAATGGCAAATTCACTTAATGAATATTGAATGAAATCGATTAATGAATTTAAATTAATTTGAATGTTAAATTAAATTAATTTAAGAAAAATTTCGGAATGAAGTTGAAATACGAACTTGAATCAATATTTGAATTGAAATTGAATCATGAGATTTGGAAATGGTAATTTTGAAAGTTTTGAAACGTAAATTATGGAAATTGTTTTAGAAAGACAAATGAAATGTTGATTTACAAATTCTAATTGAAATTGTAATTGATTTGGTTTTGAAATTTATTAAACGACCAATCGGTGTAATAATTACGAAAGTTATTAAAGGGACTGGAATTGGTTAAGGACATACTCACTGTTTAAACCGAAAACCACTTTAATAACTATACGCGGAGTGTGATCCAGAATGAAGTGGTTGGAATGATGTACGAGATGACTGAAGAAAGAGAACGATAATGGATAGCCTTGACCCTTGTGTCAAATTGGAAATGACTAAAACAGGAGCCGTGCCGGGCCAAATGGGGGCTAGCTACCTCGAGCGAACACACTTCTTCGAAAACTACTCATTATTTGTTGTCGATTGGTGCACCCTTGATTTGGGAGTGTTGTTTCGCGGTGTTGTGATCGCTGCGGCGATGCGTTCTCACCAGTCCGGATCAGGCAAACGGTAGTTTCACTACCTTGGGTATTGCCTCATGTGCCTTGTCATACTTGGATTCCTTTATACGCGACCACTACGATTTGTTTTGTGTTATACCTATGGAGTACTCCCTGATATCCCACTAGTTTACGGTGGAGTTTACAGTGCTGTATAGACTATAACGCTTATATAAAAGGGGCATTTCATTAGAAGAACGAATTTTTTAGTTCAATTAGTTTCTAGAACACACATTCAAAGAAATTACTTTCAAGGTCAAAGTCAGCAGAATAATTACTTTCAAGGACAAAGTCAGCAGTCCAATTACTTTTAATGACATAATTTTATAGATTTTTAGGCCCTAGAAACTAATTATTTTACGTTTTGTCCTTGAAAGTTATTATTTCAGTTGTGTGTCCTACAAACTAATTCCACTTGCTAAAGAGGCCCTTGTGGCTAATTTCCACTATATAAAATGTGTTAAGGGGGATAATGGTAACGCCTTAACACTATTTTGATACTTTATATTACTGATAGGCATTATCTACTTATCGTACACTACTACATAGTAGATAATTTAACGGATCCTTAAAGGATGGTTATTCCAAACATCCTTTGAGTTACTTGTATTTCAATTGCTATTTCACTTGAGTTGGATTTATTGATATAAGAATATTAATCCTGACTCGAGTGTTTTGTGTTTTGCTTTACGCTCGGGTCAGACTGAGTGTACCAGTATTCGAGACTCACCTTTGGAGTTGGAGCTTTGCTTGAAGATCCAGCCATCTATTCTGCTTCAGTATTCGATGATTCCAGTGATGTATTCTGATTTGTATCTGATGTATCGTGTTACTCTTCCATTGTATCTGGTTTAACTCTGATGTAACTTATATATTTATATAGTAGCTTCATGAACTACTATCTCTTTTATTTCCGCTGCAATTATTACTCTGTGTCTGTGATCTGTGATTATTTATTTACTATATATGTTCAGTTTTGCCAAATTTAAATTAACAATTCGGTATTTTGAATTATTCAAGTCCGACATGTGCGGATGCGAATAGTCAAAAATAGCGGGTCGTTACAGTTGGTATCAGAGCTTTGGTAGCTCTAGGCAAATATTAACATATAGGGTAAATGTATTTACAGAATCACTCTCATTCGAGTTTCAATCTCTTCCTTTGACTCGATTACTTTGAATTTTGGAACGTTCCGCTCTGTTTCGGAAATTCATTCGTGTCCCTCACTATTCGTCTTCTTTCAATTCTGGAGCACCCCATAACTCCATTTTGAATGATATCTATAATAGATCGGCGATCTCGCCAATCTTCGAATGATTTGGAAAGGGGTAAAACTCCTTTACAGTAGGCATTGATTTACCGGAGATTTCTTTATCCTCGGTTTACGATGCTATCTATCTCCTGTTATACCTGAATTCTATTTTTTGAGATCGAATGTCGATTTACCTCGGAATTCCACATCAATCTTATTCTTGAAGTCACGGTCGACCCGGTTATGGTTGCCCGCGATTTATATAAACTTATCAATCTTCCTACTTTGTTATTTATTCATCATATATTTGTTTCGAACTTATCTGCGAATCAGAATTCTCTTTGATTCGAGTCCATAAAATTTGAATCTCTATCCTTGCTTTGAAATCCATTCTTGTATCGTCGAGAAAAGAAGTGAATTTGTAATTAATATAAAATGTTTTATAGTGTTGTTTGAGTTGTTGATGTTGATTTGGATTTTCGATCGATTCGTCTGATCAACGCTATCGATAGGATTTCCAAAACACTTAAACAGGGCAAACTGACAAAATATTATTTTAAAATTTGGTAAATGTAATAAATTTGTATGAATATATTATAAATATATATATAAGTAAAATTTTCTGAAATTTAATAAGTTAATTAAATTGGTTGTTGAAATGATAATAATTGATTATCACTTATTGTTCTATAAATGAATTTTTAAACATTGGTTATAAACTAATTTGAAATTTAAATGAACTTAAATTTAGAATTTGAGAATTTAATTTTCGATAATTTCAAACTATGGTTTTAAAGTTTTAAATGTATACTATTAAAGTATTTTTGAATATAAATGATTTTCAAATAATTTTAAATGTTTAAATCAGTACTCTTCTCTTTTGTCGCTGGAAAATAATTTCGGTGATGACGGCCGCATCATCGACGTTCATTTTCGAGTTTCGAAGTGGAGAGACCAATTCGTAACTTTGCTATAGTTTTTTTTTGGAAATTAAATCGATTTAAATTTCTTAAGTATGATTTGATTTATATAGGTAGTTGTAGTATTTTAAATTCAATTGATTTGATATAAATATATAGATATATCTCTAAATTGTTTGAAGTAAATCGGAGATTTAAATTCTTAAATTTTAGGTTAAATATGATTTCAATTATATACTGAAGTCAAAATTCTTGGATAAATATTTAACTTGAAATAAATGGATAGTAAAAAAATGTCTTTATAAATAAATGTATAAACATATTATAAACACTCAAATTTTATTTATAAAGACATTAATAGAGTTAGATAGGATAATAAGTAATTGAATAATAGATGAGACAAATAAATTTGTTCTGAAAGAATTAATAAATGGAAATTTGATCAACTTATGAAACTACCTTGAATTTAAAAGCAATTAGTGAATATAAATTAATTTAAATCAAAACTTTTTATGGTTTTAATTAATTTAGATGGGTTAAATATATGGGATAAGATATATTAAGTAGAATAAATTTAACAATAATTTGGAATAAAGAAGAATTTAAATTGTTGAAAAAATATGATTATAATGAAAGACTATTCAATTTACAATTTCTAAAACCATAAATTTGAGTGTTTATACAAAATGAAGATTTAGAAATTGTTAATTGATGATGACTAGATAATAAGATAATGAATTTAGAAATAGATAGATTGATTTAACTTAAGTGAACTCAAAGGGATTTAACCAAATTGTTAAATATAAATTAATTTAAATTGAACTTTATATGGTTTAAATTAATTGTTTTACTTGTATTCCAATCTATCTTCTTTCTCGTTGTTTCTATCCTCCTACCTCCTTCCTTTTCGGGGACGAAAAGTATTGAGTGGGGGAGAGTGTAACGACCCGTAAATTTTAACCGTTTTAATAACGTTATTAATTGAAATTCTGTGAAATTTTAAACGATAAAATTTTGAAATATAAATTTGATATTTGGAGTGCGTCTAGTTAAACATAGCAACTGGTAAATTTTCGTCCGTAAATATGAAAGTTTATTTCGCGCGTAAATTTACTTCAATTTAATCAGTTAAAAAGCGATGAAAATAAAATGTTTTCGAAATCCAAATATTTTTACATAGAAAAATTCTAAATCATCTTCTGAGCAAGACGTCATTTTTCATTTTTCCAAGTTCGGACTTCTTTAGCTCCGTCGATCTTATTTTTCTGCGTTTTTGCTGCATTTTTCGCTGGTAGAAAATTCGAATTTTTATAATTCAATCATACCACTGATATCAGTATACCATTTTGATCGTCTCGTCGTACTGATCTATACGTTATATTATTTTCTATGTTTTGGAGTCCGGCACACAACAGAATCCGTGAAAAGTGTAACCGTATCGGTATCGGTTTCGTGACTTTTGGTGTGTGACCTTTTGACTTCGTTGTCCATTCAACCTTCCATCGTTTAACTCAAAAGCATTATGATAAATTTATTATTCTGTGACTTTTGCATACCCTTTGTTGTTTCGTTTTTCAAAATTTTACTTAATATCTTTGTTTTGGGAAGAGTTTATTCACGGGTGCTTCATTTTCTTTTCATTTGTTTGGAAACCTTCTCCTCTTCTGACACCATAGCCTATTGCCTGTTTTTTTTATTCTCTTTCTTTTCTCCTCAAAAACCCATCGCCGAGAAACTGCTTGCTCCTTCCACTACCCGAAGCTCGCCTCTGCCATCGCCGAGCACAGCCTCACGCAACCGCGTCCTCTCCTCCGACCTCTCCTATCACGTGAAGCCCCGCCACACCATCTCGCCGTTCCCTGCTCCTTCACGTCCGTGCCCCACCCCAGCCGAAACCCCATGCCGAGATCACCCCTTTCTCCTCTAGTTTTACCCCACCGCTGTCCTCCTCCGACTCCGTCGCCTTCCACCGCGTCTCACTCCAGCCTGTATTGGCCGACCACCTTGCTCTTCGATTTCAACAGGTCCCAACCCAGTTCGCCATCACCCGACCCTTCCCATCGGCCTTAGCTCTAACCACGTCTCCATCAGTGGCCGAGCTTTCCTCCCTGACCCAACTGCGGGATCTCCTCCTCCTCTGTCTATGTATGTATGCATGCGGTAAGTTGTATATATTTATAAAGTTTCAAAAATATATGAAGAATTTTATTTACGTGTTTTAAAAGACATTGATCTTTAAATATAATAATAAAGTTAGTTGTATATATAGCGGATTCACATTTGTTATTGTTTGCATACAAAAGTTCTTATATACATAGTTAATGCGAGTTATGAGAATCTACAGGTTGTATATTCTAGTTTATGTAAGTCTTCATATGTCCTATATGGGTTTGGTTAAATACTATAATAAGTAAGTTAATATATATGCAGGTATATATTTGTTTGTTATCTATTAGCTTATAGTTGTATATGTGTATATTTGATTCATTTATTAGCTTGCAGACTTAAAAGAATAATAATATAAAGGATATAAAATATGTTAGTATGCACATGTAGGATGGTTATGTATGTTGTATATTGTATATGCGTTTTTGTTTTGAAATATATACCATGATTTTCTTTGTTTCAATATGGGTTTGCTGTGAAGCTTTATTTTAGGCAGTTTATATATATGATATAGTATGTGTCTATACTTTGTTTGTTATATTGTTGTTTATATATGTAACTTATGAGTTATATAAGATGTTTGATCACATATATAATATTTTGAAATATAACTTTCGGCTGGCTAGAATATACAGTTTAGTTTATATTACATTGTTTCTTTGTCTTTAGTTATATTTTATATATGAAAATTTTGTTTATAAAGATTTGTTGATATTAGTTTTATATGAATATTGAATTTTATAGTATATTAAGATTATTTTATATATATAGTTATACATATAAGGTCATTTATACCATGTATCTTCACTTATCTTCATCAATCCGGTTTTGATTACGTCTATTCCTATTGATTAGCCATGTTCGTCAATTCGTGCCAATCTACTTTGCTTTGCGGTTTGTGCTTGGATTCGTAGCTCATTTCCATTTGTCTATTCCCTCTAGCCTCGAAAGGTGAGCAATCACTCACGATTAATGTTCTTTTATTTATTAAATATGATTTCAATTGAAACGACAATTGAAATATGCTGCTGTTAGTTATCTACACTGTTATATATATGTTTTTTACATGTATCAGTTCACCTATGACATCTGACACCCTTATCTGTTATTTATACAATGATAATCCAGTTGGTTGATAAATGATTGATTGTTTGATTTTGACATTGGACGTTAAATTGTTAATATTGTAAGGGATAAATAATTTGAAATTGAAATTGACGTAGGAGTTAACAATTTGAAATCGACATATGTGTTGAATTTGATTAGTTAAATATGACCCCTTTAAATGTAATTAAATTGACACGTAGAAATAGTGATAACTACACCTTGAACCATTGAATGTATGATTGTATAAACTGATGTAGTATAAAGTGGATAATGAATATCAAGTGAAGAACCCTATAAATAATAGTGTAATAATCTTTAATCTACATGAAATGATAGTGTAGATTCTAGAAATAATTATATTAATTTGCACAAACAACAATGTGAATTAATACGATTATTTCGGGATTATTTGAATTGATTATTGGATTGATATTGATTGTTGTTATTGCTTGTTTATTTACTTTGACACCATCCCAGTTATCACACTGCAAGTTCCCTTTGCTATGCTTTGATTTTTGAATTGAATTGGAATCGGGTTGAAATGATAAATACCCAAATTGAACTTTGACTTAGGATAGAAAATTAAATAAAAACCGATTGGTCAATAATTTGATTTAAAAATAAAATAAAGATTTTATTTGAATAAATGATAAGGTTTTGAAATGAAGTTGGAAATTGAATTTTAATGAAATTTAAATGTGAATATTTAATAATCTGAAACAAAATATTAATAAAGAAATTGATGATAGAATGTTGTTTAGTTTAAGAAATGATTGAATTAAGTTTTGAAATTATTTAATAATTTAATGAGATTGAATTATTTAATAATTAAATAAATTTGAATTCTTTATTAAGTAAAAAAATTGAACTTCTTGAATAAGTAAAATCAAGTTTCTTTATTAATTGAGTTTGAAATTTGTAACTAAGTAAATAAATAATTGAAATCGAATTTCTTTAACAAGTTATGAAATTGTGATTTATTGAAATGAATGAAAGACTTGTAATTTTAAAGAATTTGATTTGATGAATTTAATTTAATTCAATTTGTAAGTTTGATATAATGAATTTGAATTTAAATAATGGATTTAATGAATTGGAATTTAATAGAAATTGTTTTGAATGGCAAATTCACTTAATGAATATTGAATGAAATCGATTAATGAATTTAAATTAATTTGAATGTTAAATTAAATTAAATTAAGAAAAATTTCGGAATGAAGTTGAAATACGAACTTGAATCAATATTTGAATTGAAATTGAATCATGAGATTTGGAAATGGTAATTTTGAAAGTTTTGAAACGTAAATTATGGAAATTGTTTTAGAAAGACAAATGAAATGTTGATTTACAAATTCTAATTGAAATTGTAATTGATTTGGTTTTGAAATTTATTAAACGACCAATCGGTGTAATAATTACGATAGTTATTAAAGAGACCGGAATCAGTTAAGGACATACTCACTGTCTAAACCGAAAACCACTTTAATAACTATACACGGAGTGTGATCCAGAATGAAGTGGTTGGAATGATGTACGAGATGACTGAAGAAAGAGAACGATAATGGATAGCCTTGATACTTGTGTCAAATTGGAAATGACTAAACAGGAGCCGTGCCGGGCCAAATGGGGGCTAGCTACCTCGAGCGAACACACTTCTTCGAAAACTACTCATTATTTGTTGTCGATTAGTGCACCCTTGATTTGGGAGTGTTGTTTCGCGGTGTTGCGATCGCTGCGGCGATGCGTTCTCACCAGTCCGGATCAGGCAAACGGTAGTTTCACTACCTTGGGTATTGCCTCATGTGCCTTGTCATACTTGGATTCCTTTATACGCGACCACTACGATTTGTTTTGTGTTATACCTATGGAGTACTCCCTGATATCCCACTAGTTTACGGTGGAGTTTACAGTGCTGTATAGACTATAACGCTTATATAAAATGTGTTAAGGGGGATAATGGTAACGCCTTAACACTATTTTGATACTTTATATTACTGATAGGCATTATTTACTTATCGTACACTACTACATAGTAGATAGTTTAACGGATCCTTAAAGGATGGTTATTCCAAACATCCAAACATCCTTAAACGATTTGTTTTGTGTTTTGCTTTACGCTCGGGTCAGACTATGTGTACCAGTATTCGAGACTCACCTTTGGAGTTGGAGCTTTGCTTGAAGATCCAGCCATCTATTCTGCTTCAGTATTCGATGATTCCAGTGATGTATTCTGATTTGTATCTGATGTATCATGTTACTCTTCCATTGTATCTGGTTTAACTCTGGTGTAACTTATATATTTATATAGTAGCTTCATGAACTACTATCTCTTTTATTTCCGCTGCAATTATTACTCTGTGTCTGTGATCTGTGATTATTTATTTACTGTATATGTTCAGTTTTTCCAAATTTAAATTAACAATTCGGTATTTTGAATTATTCAAGTCCGACATGTGCGGATGCGAATAGTCCAAAATAGTGGGTCGTTACAATAATAATATATAATAATAATTTCAAAAGCTCATTTATTTGAAAAACATTTTTTAAAACACATTATAATACCTGTGTATGAAATCCAGAAAGAAATATCAAGGAAACATCGAAATAACGGAAATTACACCAAGTATTATTCGTTTAAAACAAGCTGCGACTCAATATTCGACAGTAGGTTTGAACAAGTTAACCGTATCAAAATGACTTGAAATTTTGCAGGAATCTAGATCAACATTCCTACTTCAATCTTCAAAAAGAATCATTCCAATCCGATTTGAAATGAAGAATCTGCGTCGTTTCAAATTTGGACTAAAATAGGGTTTTAAACACTGAATTACAGCATGCTGCGGGTACAAGTTCGATAGCAGTTTCGTAATAGCAAACTAACCCAATTTCGTTGTATCTTCGAGACTTAATCTCGATTGTTAATTCTCTTGTGTTGAATGATCACGAGTCTCATCGACTTGTATATTGTGCCGAATTCTATTCGTGTAGTTGTTCTGAAGATTAAACACCTTCGAAATAAGAATGTTCCGCTTATGAAATTCTATGGTCCGCTAACCCTAATTATTGTACTTGGGAAACCATAGGATTTTCCAAGCAAACATGTCCCGATCCTTTCATCCTCTGTTGAGGGTGAATATCTATGATCCTATCTTTTGATTCCCCTTCTTGTTAATAAAATATGTGATACTATTGGTGGTACCCAGTTCCTTGGTATCAATTTTTAGTTATTCGATCAATATAATTTTCTAAAGTTAAAAAGCATAATGTGAATCATTAGTTTATAAATTAATTGATGATTGACAATTTTTATCAAAGTGTATTATCTTAATTGATAAGCATGGGTATGCTTTAAAATAAATGTTTAAATTTATTAATGAATGGTTTTGGCTTGGTAATAAACGATGTTTTAGCAACATTTATTTTTAAACCCTTAAATGACACTTTGGAAGAAATCTTATGGGTATATCTAGATATTTAATAAT
Source organism: Allium fistulosum (assembly GCA_030737815.1). Classification (NCBI taxonomy): domain Eukaryota; kingdom Viridiplantae; phylum Streptophyta; class Magnoliopsida; order Asparagales; family Amaryllidaceae; genus Allium; species Allium fistulosum. Next base: position 1,379,702,926 of record CM060901.1, read on the forward strand.
GTGATTTTAAAGATAATAACAAGTATTGGAGTCTTTTATAAAAAGATAGAAAATATTATAATTAACATGTTATAAAAAGAGAAGTCCATTATAACAATGTTATGGTGGTAATTGTTTTAATCTCTCTGATTATATTTTAAAGATAAACATGTTAAGTAAATTATGAATATATTTATAACATCTGAATAAGTATATAAATACTTTTTAAGTATTAAAACTGGTATAAGTTAAGAGAATATATATATAAAGGAAGTTTTAATTAATAAAGGAGTGTTAATTAATAAAGAAAGTTTTAACTAAATAAAGAATGTTTTCACATTTGATATTAGCTAAAGGAAGTTTATGATGATTTATCAATTTAATGAATTATTTTGAAAATGATTTTTTCAGAAACCATTAATATATGTTTAGAAATGTATTATAATAAAAAGATAAATATCTTTTGAAAGGAAATGTATTTTTAAGTAGAAATATTTGGAAATAAAAATGTAAAATGGTTATTTATAAAGAAGTATCTTTATAAAAGTTTGAATAAAGAATGAAAGGTTTATGTATTGTTTTCATAAAAAATATTTTAATTATTACATTCATATGAAGTATGTGAATTATTTCATCGCACGATTTAATCTAAGATTCGAGTACGGAACTTTGACGTGTTTGACACTTATCCAAAAAAGGATTTATCACTCGATTCTTGACGATGAATATTGATGAGGGTTTGTTGTTGGATACTTTTGTTTTCTATCATAGTTGAGAGCTATGCAAGGAAAACTAAAGTTCTGATCAGAAAGCTTGGTCAGAGTCCGCGCTAAAGGATTGGGGGATCAATACTAGTTCGGAAGTAAAGTTGTGAACTCGAATAGAATATCAAATCAGATATTGTGTATGGACGATCTATATACATCGTACATGTGTAAGTTTAAAAATAAATATTTTAGGCAAAACTTTTGGGTTTTTGTTTTGGGTAATTTCGGGGATAAATTTTTTTAAGGTGGGAAGTCTATAACGACCCGCAAATTTATCGCTTTGATAAATTATATTTATTTTTAAAATTATTCAAATAAAAGGTTCATAATAAAAATAATATTGTTTTGAGTGATAATAAATAATAGTAATCTTATTTTGAATAAATATTTACAAAAATATTTTCCTTGGGATTTAAATCGATAAAATGACCGAAAATCGTTTTTATCGATAAACAGCTCTATAATCATAAAACATCGCACAAGAAGCTAGATACATACACTTATTTTTACAATTAAACAAGAATATTAAATAAAATCAATTATTTTATTTTTGGAAATTAAATATAAATATGATATCATCAGTGATGCCCTTATATTTAATAATTGGTTTATTAAATTAAATTGAGATTTAACTATTTAATAATTATTTTAATAATGGTTTTAAATGATTATAATTCCTTTTAATTAGTTATGATATAATAGTGAATGATTTATAATGGTTTTATAAAGTTATAAAGGTAATTTGAGATTATAAGGAAAATCGATATCGGTTTATCGGTATAATAACACATTTTGTAAACAACAGTTTAATATTTATTTATACGGTTTCATAATTCAAATATGATCATTTTATTTTATCTAAAATGATAAGAAAAAAGTTTTCAAATTTTGTTTACAAATATTTGTACGTTAACTAAGAAGTAAAAATGTGACCGGTAATTGGTTTTTCTCGATTTTCAACGTTTTAACGAACGAAAGTTGTTTTAAATCATTGCAACCTTGTTTTTGTGTCATGTGTGTAGGATCGATTTCACCCTAGAGGGCGGTGAATAGGGTGATACTAATAAGTATAAAAATTTAATGTGGAAATATATAAAATAATTGCAGCATAGATAATAGCAGAATAATAAAAGCAGAAATAGAACAATACAGATTTACCCAGCTTCGGAAAAATGCTGCCTACATGCTGCCCCCAAGGTTTCTACTAGAAATTAAGTAGTCAGACGCTTACACACGTAAACTTGCAACACCCGCTATTGACTAACCTAACTTACGCTCAAAACCCTACAACAACTCAGCCACTGAGTTGCGAATTCTCGAACTACACCACCGTAGTTCGTCCCCTAGTCACACGACTAGACAATTACACAAGTTAAAAAGAAATTACAAAATAAAAACAAATTTAAAATACAAAACCTATATAAAGTTGAAGCTCAAAATATTAATAAGGACCGACCCAATTCAAAAATAAAAAAGAATCCCCTTTTTTCTTGTTTATGTCGTCGGCCCGTATCCTTTGTGAAAAATGTCTGCCTCTTTGCTCGTTCGTTCCTCTTTCAAAATTTTAGGGCTTTGTGAAATTGGAACCATCGATTGATTGTTGATCAATTGAGTTGATATTCTCGGGTTGATTGCTTTTTTGATCGATCGTCTTGCTTAGACTACACTCGGCTGCTCTAATTAGTCGAGATCAAAAGATGCGTGAATTGGTACGTGAATGCCTTTTATTGATTATTGGTTATTCTCGACTTTGATTCGAGCTTAATGACTTATTGCTCTCAGTTTTTGCTTGAACTCGAATACCTTGATTGCCGATGATGTTAATAGTATTTATAGGGAATAAAACCCTAAATTATCGTTCGTATATTTGACTTGATTTCATCACATTGCTATGCTCGACCATGCGATTTTGATCGGTTGCATGTGATTAATCATGACCGATTCAATTTCGAATATTTTTCTGATGTCCTTTGCTTGATTACCATGGCTTGTTTGGTTTTCTTTTTTTGCGTTCATACGTGTTGCTCCATACTTCTGATGAATTAAAATTTTCTTAATCCTAGTTGAATTGTTCCGTTCTTTTTTCTTATGACTTGTTCATCGGTTTCTTGAGCATGTCATTTGAATTTGAGATATATTTGACTTGATGAAGTTTAACTTGTTAATCGTGTTACCCTCTGTGAATTTTTCTAAACATGTTGCTAGTTGCTGTCAAATTTCTTCGATCGATTAATTTGTTCACGGCTATGATTCTTTGGCATTTTGACTTGAATTGGTTATTTTGAAATCCCCTACGACATTATTTTGTTTTAACTGCTGGATACCATTTCCTTTTGAAACATGACATTGTTTTGACTGCTTGAGGCTTTGTTGTTGAATTTTGAACTGATTGCACTTGTCTGGTTTGATGTTGAAGTCACTGTGTTGAGTTTTGGTTTGCTTGATATTTATCTTGAGTTCCACTTCAGTTTGAGTTGCCTTCATTCCATATCCATTATCACATGTGGTCTGGTTGTTTTTGGAGTTTTGGTTCTGGTCTGATTTGATGTACTTTAATTTTCATGTCCAACTTGGTTGCATATATGTATATGTTGTTTGTCATGTTGCTTCGAGCCAGTTCATGTTGTCATTGGACTTGTGAGTCTAGCCATTTGAGGTTTTGTTTGTTCTTGAAGTCACCACTATTGACATGTGCATTTTGGTTTCTCTGACCAGTCTGGGTTCAAGTGTAGAGTTGGTTTGTGCAGTCAAGTCTACATTGAAATGTTGTGCACTGCATATATATTTATTGCTCCATTGTTATGCACTCGACCATTTGTATCTGGTCTATTCTGTGTTCACACTTGAAGTCTGGTTTAGTTGATCTGAACACTTGAACTGTTTGGTGCTTTGTTGTACACACTAGTCTATACAAGTCTGGGTTGGTTGCTTCATGACTCCACATTTGAGTCTGTTCTCATGTGTACACATTTGTGCACTTGTTAGCATGGTCTGGTTTTGGATTCTTTTTGCATGAGAACTTGTACTCGACAATTTTGTGATGCTTTTGTATTGGACCTGAGTTGAATCCAGCTTATGGCTCGGGTTTGACCTTGTGCTCACCCGTCCCTGCAATTTTATTAAGTGTATATCGGTGTGCACGGCCTTGTGGCATGTACAGTGATACACTGTGCATGTCACAAGGTGTTCGTGTAAGATGAATTCATAATAAATGATGACAAACAACCCAAATTACTAAGGCAAATAATATTTTCAAAAACACACATTTTATTTTACACTGCAAAAATATTTCTTTTTTAGTTTTACTGCGTCGGTGTTTATTTTGCAGATAACTCAGATGTTGGATTCAGGCTGGAGCAAAGTCGAGGATAAAATACGAGTAAATGAGTGATATGTAGTGAGGTGAACAATGTAAAGTGAAATTTGAGATGTAATCGAAATTGTATTGTAATTGAAAATTGTATATATGTAGTAAGAGCTCAAATTTGTACTTTTCAAAATTGTAATAAAATATTTGTTTGAATAAAATATCTGTTTGAATTTAAATTCTGTGTTATTTATTTTATTCAGCAATTATTTATTTAATTATGTGAAAATAAAATAGTACAATAACAAATACATTTAAATGAATATATATATATATATGTTTATTATCATCAAACAAAAATCATATACTAGCATATTCAACGATGTGCACATATACACATGCACATACACACCCTAACATTCACATATATACAAACATAAAAATATACGTGTACACATATATATACATATACACATGATAATATCTAAGATATTTTTAGTTTACATAATACTTAATAATACATAAGTCAACCAAGTACATGGCACATAACCTTATCCATGCATGAAGAGACCTTTGGTCGTCCTAGGAAGTGTAGGAGGGAGGGAAAGTGGTGGTTAAATGATAAGGATGATGATATATGTAACGTAGATACACACACACATGTAAGTTACATATATATATATATATATATATAATCAAATATCCCAGATATTATCACTTCCTTACCATTTAAGCAATCCCAAAAGTCCACACTCTTACACATAAGTACATGCATCATTACATGCACATGGAGGGTGTCTTTCGGCCATATATGGTGATGTAAGGAGGAGCATGTGGTGGTGATGAAGGGAATGATGTAAGTATAGATATCTCCCTCCTCTTCTTTCCTATTAATAACCATACATTTCCCTCTTCTTCATTCCACTATATCTCTCTCATAAATGAACAAAATTGTAAAATTAATTTTTAAAAATCATTTAAAATTTTAGTTGCTATAAATTTCTAGTTGACCACTTCTTCCCAATCTAAGATTTGCTATGCTCAAAACTTCATTCTTTCCAGAGCATTTTCGAGTCCGGTTTTAAAGGCCGAGAATACCTCTTTTTCATTCGATTATAACTCCTCCAAAATTGAACCAAATGAAGTAATTCTTTTATTAAAGCCATAAATAATTCCAGTGGATACAACTTTCATGTTTTGCACTTCTTCTAATTTTGAGTCCAACTATGTCAAAATTCCACCTTTTTATAGTGCATTTTCGGGCTTCATTTTTATGAATCTGAGAACACCCGCTCTTATTTTAATCATATCTTCCTCAAAAAAGATTGAAATCGAGTGTTTCTTTCCTCAAACCGTAGAAAAGAATTTGCTACAACTTTCATGTTGATTATATTTCCAAATTCAGAGAGCAGAATGTCCAAAAACCTAAGTGAAAATGACCTATTTTTAGGTCTAGTTTTTGGTAAATTCAATAATAATCCAAAGTCCTACACCTCATTCCCAATGCTTAGTCGAGCACCAGTTTTGTCATGGAATGGCCGAGCACACTAGGAGGCAAGATGTTGAGGTTTGTGAGCTCGGGTCGCGAGTTAGTGAAGCTATAGCCTTTTTTCGATAGAAAATCAAAGTGAGAAACTCCTAAACTATAGTTATATACAATATTGGATGATACATATATTTGGGTATGATTTTTGATGATGGTTGTTTAATATGGTTGCTTAATATATATCCAAGTCACGTTAATACACGTCGATAAGCACAAAGGAAATCACTTTCCTTTATTAAATGAAATGGTGTGTACGGAATGTTTAAGCCTCTTAAAAATGGTTTAATATGATTTAGAAATGTTTTATTAAAATTCAAAAGTTTTTTGACAAGGTTTAAATGAATATTTAAAATGGGGTCAAAAATAGGCGCGTCGCGTAACGGCAGTACGCGCCCTAAAAGTCAAACAAGTATATATAATGGAATATAACTCAGAATTCTTCGAGATAAGAATTTTCCGAACTATTATATCCGTAGCTTTCAAATAAGAAAGAAAATCTAGATTTCGATAAGTAGATTTTGAAATATGAGTAAATTTTTTTTTGAAAAATCGCGGTTTTGTAGTTCGGAACCCATAAAAGGATTTCTTTAAAAGAATATTTTAAAATTGTTTAAAAGTACGAAATAAATTCTAAAAAATCTTTTAAAATGTTTTAAAAGTTATTTTAGTTATAAAAATGAATTTCCAAATGATAGAGAAGTCATTATGAACAATATAGCTCAAAAAAGCACTTTCCGTAGCACTTTTCGCAGCACTTGTCTATAACTTTTGAAATATAGTTTTAAACGCAACCATTCCTTTCCAAATCTTTTCTAAATTTTTTTCACCAATTAATAAAGTATTTTAAAGGCGATTTGAAGGATTTATGGAGTGGTTAAATAAAGGATTAAAAGTTAGTAGAGTATGTTAAATGATTTAGAGTCGATCAAATAACTTGGCCTCCTTATGGATGAGAGAGATAGTGTCTAGTCTTGAGTTTGGAAAACTAGTTTCCTGCTCTACCTTACTATCCGGACTGGCCTGATGGAGGGAATAGTAAATTTGATTTACTCGGATCAAAATTTTCCAAAGTATAAAGGATATAATTTTCCAAATATAAATAACTTGGATTTTATGGAGATAATCTTCTTGTACTTAGTTTTAAAGCCCGAAGAGGGAACTCGTACTAGTTGTGGAATTTAAAAGGTGATTTCACCATTATTCTGCCTATATTACTTTTTGAATACGGGAATTGATATTGAGTAGAATGAGATGATTTCTATAGATTCCGCTCGCTTAATATTTATTGGTTTTGGACTAACATCCTAGATAACATGGTTTTAACTCAATCCAAATTTTGAGTTTTAAATCAAGAAATTTTTGTTAAGATTTCAATGATTTGGAAATATTCATCTAAGAAAAAAATGAAATGGTTTATATTCCAAGATTTAAAAAGATTTTAAGTAATCGAAGGATTTGATAAGAGAGGTTTAATGATTCCGCATATACCAAAAAGAATGTTTTAAAGATATATAAATCTAGAAAATATTTTGATAAAAAGAAATTAATCAATTAAAGGATAATTCCCTATTCAGTTAACAATTTTTTATTGATGATTGGTTTGAAGGAACAGGTGTCAGATATGGGTGATTCCTATCTGAAGACCACTTCAAATCAATTTACGTATTCGAAGTGAAGACATGGAAATGATTTGGAAGATGGAAATGTAAGGATGCTTGTCACTGACCCTTGGGGGAAATTTCCCATGTCATATTATGTGGCAGTAGTTCTTTATTTGAGATCTTCGATGCAAGGAGTTATCGCTAATAATCCTAGGTTTAATTCCCGAATGGATATGGTAGGAGAACGCCTTCGGTTGTCCTGTTCCTGGACAACTTGTATGGGTGAATGTCCGACGTTGCATTTCTAATTACATAAATTGATCTCTATGAACGTATCATCTGTTTGGTGGTGGAGAAGGCAACTTCTCTTTGCTTAACACCCTTTCCTGAAATGTACGAGCTCAGGAATTATACGTTTGTAGAGATCATTTATGTGATCATGGAATGGCAACGTGGCATTCAAAGTGGAATGTGCTATGTGAAAGGTAATCACTACCTCGGGCCTCATCACTCGGTAATGACTTAAACAGGGTACGCCGCAAGGCTAAGTGGGTCGCACCCATTAGGAAGGTCATCACCTTTCTAAATAACCCTCTATATATCGGGTATGTTGTGTATGCTAAGAGAGCTCTTGAATAGGTCGGTAACGACTAGGGTGATGTCATATTCGGTTTCTATCTAGGTCATGTACGAGTGCCAAATAGGGATAGACCAGTCTTGCCAAATGCAGAGGATTGTTGGTGTATCCTTGGTACATTACTCTAGAGATGTACTGTATGGAAGGTAGTCCCTTACCTACCATTGTGTGGAACCTATTCTCTGAATGAGCCTTGTAAGAGTTTTGTTTGTAGAGCCTAATATATCTGGAATTTAATAATGGTAACAATTTCGGCTAAGATTAATAAGTTTACTTGCAAATGTTTTCAATGGAATGTCATTAAAAAATAATATCAAATGATTTTACGTAGTAAATGTTTTGGTTATCATAAGGTATAAACCTGTTCCCTGTTTATGTGCAGCGTGGTCTTATGAGATACCCTTTGTTTATAAAACACATATTTTGAGTTTATCACAACAGTCCCATAAATGACCCAGAGTTTATTTTCTTTTTCCCTTAAACTGGGTGCCCTAATTTTTTCGGGCAGCTTAGTAGTTAGGTATAGTCAGAAGAAATCTGGAAGAGCTCGAAGCATGGAATTAGAAGATTCTTCTGAGGATTATTATCCATTTCCACCACACTTATTTACTATTGTATTCCGCATTTGTAGGGACAAATATTTATAACTGCCCATGTTTAACTCTAATAAATGTAATTGTATTTCCACAGTAAAGATTATATGTTGAAATAATATATGTTATTCCATCCGTGTGAGATTCTGTTCTGTCTTTATTTTCTTTCTTACCCTTGAGAATTCGCCTCTCCGGCACTCGAATTTACGGCACGTGAATACCGAGGATGTATTAGTGTCGATTTCCGAGGGTCGAGGAAACGAGTCCTCACATTAATTAAATTAATTAAAATTTATGAAATATTAATTATTCAAATTTATTTGATTTGTTTAAATACTATTATTATTTAATAAAGTTCTTATATAAAATTATTATATGTGCGTATCGATATTCTACACATTGCCTCTTATGGCTAACCTAGCATGATGAATAGGGAGATTATTTGATAATATTTAGTAGGAATTAAATAGGGAAGGTTTTAAAGGAGGGAATCAAAATGTTTTAATGTTTCCATTAAAACAAATTTTATTTCATTCATGCGTTCATTGATTCTGTAGATTTTTTTTTCTTCTGCTTTCCTCTCCCTCTCCTATCATGTTTGAAAATCCATAGCTTCCTATCCATGAATTTTACTATAAATAAAATCAAATCAACTCAAGTAAATACAAAGGTGATGCTTTAGATTGTTGCAACTTCTAGATATAAATCAATCGAATCTAGGGGTTTTATTCTTCATTCAAGGTTTGACATTTGGTTTCATGATTACGTAATTCTCCAATTTTATTTAAATTATAGTTTCACCATGTTAACAAAGTTTAGATGCATGCATGCTACTTCTTTTTTGATCATATGCTCATAGTCTTTGTATAGTTTAGACCTAATTATTCTTATAATGAATTTATATGTGCCTAAGTTATTCGGTCTATTATTTGTCATTATTTTGGAAATAGTTGTTTAAAAAATAGGATTGGAAACTAATTTAAAATTAATTGACATAATTTTGTAACTCACTATATACACAAACATAAATAAGTTACATATGTTAATTATTTAAAATTACTTTGGAAATTGAATACATGTTTTACATGTTTGTTATTTTTGAATATAATTCATTTGGTAAGTGTTTACATTTTTTAAAGGTTGTTTTGATTCAAAATTCATAACTGGACCTTTTTGCAAACATCAAGAACCTTTTGAATCCTTCCTAAGTCAAATATAGATTTCAGTTTCTAACTTTATAGTTTCTAAACATATATTAAATTACAAAGTTTACACACACACACACACATACACACACACACATATATATATATATATATATGTATGTATGTATGCATGCATGCGTGCGTGCGTCTGTGTTATTTTAAATTAAAACAATGTTTGTAGTTATTCATATACGCGCGCGCACACAAATATATATATATATATATATATAATTTCAACTCTAAGTATATAAAATGAACCTTTGTGTAAAATCATAAATTTAATTTTAAATCCTTCTTAATTTAAAATTAGAATCAAAATTGTTAGTTTTAGATTCCAAAACATATTTGTTAAAATTACGATGTGTTTAAGTGTTCAAAATTCTTTTTAAACGGCAATAAAATATTAATAAATGAAAGGAGGTAACTCTTTCACCTTTTCTTCTTCTTATTAATTGCTTACTTAAACACAATTGATGATCATTTTGAGTATAAGTAATCTTTTGATTAGTTAAAATAAATTTGTTACATATTATATAAATATAAGCAAACTATATATATATATATATAACACATATATTATTATTTTATATAACTAAAAAGTGATGGACAATAAAGGAATAAATAAAGAGAAAATGTGTCCGCTGCGGTGTAAATCTTATCACCTACATATGGCCACATTAGTCATGTACACTTCATATTTATTGCATGTCCACTATTCACATATAAGTGTATTTGATACACTTTTAAATTATGACTCACATAAATCAAATAAACCTTTTTTTAACAATTTAAATAAAATAATATTTTATTTAAAACAAATATTAGATTGGATTAAAATCGACAAAATAGTTTGTTACTTCAGCCATGGCATCCTCTCCGAACCCTTACCTATTCAAAACTTATATAAATTAAACTATGAATGTATAAAACTTAAGTGGAACCAAAAGAAAACCAACTTAGAATTAAGGAACAAGTACATGCATATTGTACATATACCATGATTTCAGATGTGTTCGACGCTTGAATCACAAGGGTATCTCATAAGAAATACATTGTTCTCTAAATAGATATCACTCAATATATAAATATTAAAGATTATGCAACCATAATATATAAGTTATCCACTATAATTTTTATATTAATAGATTACTTGCATATTTTTTAGTTATTGATCTTCCTCAAGCTAGGGATGTTATGTGTAGTATTATTAATATATTTACTATATGCGGTAAGATACATGCACTTATTTGTTGATCTACCTCAAGGTACATTCATAATACTTAGGCCATTGCGAATTCGTGTGTGTTAATTGGATTTTAACCAAGCAAAGATCAAAATGAGTTAGAACATTGAGATGAAGATGAAATGACTTGAAACTTGGCAGGCGTGCTTAGAAGTGGGGAATAAGGGATTCTAGAAATTTTCATCCCAAGATTGCCTTAGTAAATCACTCGGCACCAACTAATTTCACTCGGTGCCGACTATTTTCTTGACCTTTAATCGAATCACCAACTTCATATGACCCATTTTCTATTTCCCAGAGCTATGCCTAAGTATTTTCATGATATTTCAACGACCTATAATCAAGTTTGAAGAGAGAACAACTCATATAACAAAGAAATTCAAGTGACATAAAAACTATCGCCAAATTAAACCAAATTACTAAAGAAAAAGAGTGAAAGATATCTACTTAAAGATAGAATGGAAATACAAAAGAGGAGGAGTCATTTCCGCTTAAGGAAATGACTTGGTGTGTAATTTACTAGACCCACGTGACTTCGAGTCATTTTGTACAACCCTGGGCTGACATTTAGACGTGCCCCAACTAAACTTTCGATCCAACATACCTATTTCCACTATAAATACAAACTATAGAGAAATCAAAACAGGATCTGATTTCTGTCATCATTATGCAGAAGCTTTGCCTCTTCTTCTATTTTCTATTTATACACAATAGCCACCAAGGTAGCTAATTTAGGCAATTTTAGGACTTAGAATCGGTCCAACCCCTATACTTGTGACTTATTCTCTTTCAAATCCTTTATAATCTCAAACAAACTACATCAAATCTATAAACAACAAAGCTATAAAGTGGATGTAGACCATAGAATGCCGAACCACTATAAAATCTTATGTCTCTCTACTTTATTTATGTTATTCTCCTTTTTGTTTCAACTATTATATGCTAGATCTAGGTCTCATAGGTTCCCTACAATCTATTCTTTGGTGTTGATCCATTTTTGGCATCAACATTTTGGTGCTTTTCTTTGCGAAAACTGACCATAGGCTTTGATCTAGCTCTGTACTTTGGATTGCATAAGATCCAGAAGTTAGACCCGGAAAGTTTGCTTGGAGAAATTGAAGATTTGCTATTCTAATGGCTCCAAGGAAAGGAAAATCTACATCTGGAAGATCTGTAGGAGCAATAGTTGGTAGTGATGAAACAAACACCCACCAAACATAAGAAAACAATGGAAATCCGCACCCTGGATCTACTCGATAAGAAGTTGTTACTAATGGAGAGCATAATCATATTATCAATGATCTTAATCGGAAATTTGCTAATAGTCTGAAAGCTCTTATTATGCGTTGTTAACTTTGTAGCCACCAACAACAAGGAGAACCAGAAGGGAAACTTCTCCTACAATAGAACAAGAAATGTAACAACCCTGGTTTTGGAGATTACCTGTAAATATTAAATTATAACGGTGGTTATGATTTAATATTGTGAATTAAAATAAAATTGGAGAAATTAAATTGTTTATTTGGAATAAACAATGAATTTTGGTAATAAAATGTGAAAATAAAGTTTGTAAACTTTATTTTGTTGTTTGGGTTAATAATGAATGGAAAATGACTTTTATTTAGAGAAAATGCAATAATTTTATTAATTATTGCCAATTACTTCTTCTAATAATTTTAAATGGAAGTATTTGATTTTTAAAGGTTGTTATTGAAATAAAAGGTGGAAATTGGGTTAAAAATAAGTTTTGGCTATAGATAATATTTTGAAATGGTTTGAAATATTTTTCTAAGTGATAATTTTTTTTTTTTTGAATTTTAGGAGTTTAAAACATAGTTTTATTCATTTATTTGAGTAATAGTGCATTTTTGTTAAATAAAAGAATTTTTATAAAAAAAATGCTTTAATAATATAAATTTATCTTTTATATGATGTAAAATGTTTTATTTCATATGTATATAAGTTTACATATTTTGTTTTTTTAAAACTTGAAAGAGAAATGTAATTTATTTGGTAATATTATGTAACTTGTACATAATTGTATATGTACATGAATTAACTCCTTAGACCATTTAATTTTTTTTTTTGGTCCATTAGCCTATTAGTGTTCCTTATCCTGATTAAGGAAGTGAGAAAATAGAAAATAGCTTGTACGTACATTTCTTTTGCCCTCTTCTTCTTCCTCCAGTAAACAGAAAAAACAAACCCGCTTCTCCTTTCTCAAACAAAGCCATAAATCTCCAAACTTGAGTGAAATCCTTGCTATAATTAACAAATTAGAGATAATATATATACAGGTAATCCATCTCTAAAACCAAAATATTTCATCAAAATCTCTGATTTGTGAATTAGGTTTCTAATTTACTTTATGTTCTCTTTTGCATGTACCATAATTGTTTCTTTTAGATTCTTAGAGGCTTCAATCTAGCAAAAAGCTTCCAATTTGCAACACAAATCCAAGTCTTTTCATTGCAACAGCAAGGTGAGTTACAAAACTCACAAAAACTAGCTGAGCCAAGCTCAAAATCGCCAAAATTGCTTTGTAATTAGTTTTTACTTCCAATTTTGTTTCCGTGTCAAAACCTTCTCTAGTTGCTACTTTGAAAGCTTGTAACTTTTGATTCCGGCAACAAAATACTGCCGGATTTATTGCCTTTGATAGCTTGCATGTTGAACTTCATTTCTGCAAATTTTGGTTGAATAATATGTTCATTTGAGTGTTCAAATCGTCGCTGCAAAATCAGTGTACAGCCTGGAAATATCCTGTGCACATTTTTGTTTTCTGAGATGTTGCAAATATGGCCTGAGTCCATGTTTGAGACATCATATCTCTTTGATTTATTTATCAAATTTCATGATTCTTTTTTTGGTTTGGAAGATGAAGTTCTATAATTTAGGCATACCAAATTTCAAGTAATTTTTACATAATTAGCTTATATAAATCTGCTGTCAAATATTGACCTGAACCATGTTTTTGTCCAGAGTTCAACAGTGAAAACACTGTCTGGGTTCAACTTTAAGACATCATACCTTTCCCATATTTTATCGTAATTGCATCATTCTTTTTTTATTTGAAAGATAAAGTTTTCTACAGCTTGCGTATTAATTTTGAGCTCAATGCAATTATATTTGATCCCCTGTTTCATGCCTGGAAGTTGAGTCCAGGAGGGTTTTAGGCCTGCACATTTTTGTGTTTTTGAACTGTTGCAAACATGGCCTGAGTCCATGTTTGAGACAGCATAACTCATTCGTTTTAAATTGAATTTGAGTGATTCTTTTTGCAGATTGAAGAAGAAGTATTGATTTATAATTTTGAAATTTTTCATAACAATCTGAGTTGGTGTGCTATTTTAAAACGGCTGTCGAACTTGAACCCACAGCCTGCTGAAATTCAGGGATTTTACCTTGTTTTGGTCCGACTTTGAAACGACGCAAATTCCTCGTTTCAAATCGGATTTGAATGATTATTTTTACAGATTGAAGTAGGAATGTTGAACTATATTCCTGCCAAATTTCATGTCATTTGGACTCTGTTTTCAGGTCCAAACTTTCTGTCGAACTAGTGATCACAGCTTGATTTCAGCAGTTTCTATACTTACAGAATAATTTTCGCCATTTTTGATATTTTCCCGAATTCTTGAGTTTTCTCTCTAGATTTCGTGCATGGGTTTTAAAAAGTATTAAAAAGTGTTTTTCAAGCAAATTGACTTTTGAAATTATTATTTAATATTATTTTTAAGTATTAAATTAATCACTCGATAATAGGAGAATTTCAAAGGCAATTTCTAAAGCGATTTTGAAGCGTTCCTAAAACTCATTTTCTTCAACCTAATTTCTATATAAAACACACAATTTTTCACTTCGAGCGAAGAGGGAGGAGAATTAAATGAATAGATAAAACGCGTGCTATGAACACGTGCGTTTATCTTTTCAGTTAATTCCTAATCTATTCGTTTGATCATTTTGACCTTCGGGTCTGGTTTACCGATGAGATGAGGTAAACTTTGTACTGCTTTTAGTGTAAAACTGACTAACGGTTAGTAAACTGTTTAGTGCGAACGTGTGGTATGGGACACACGTTAACACTTTTCAGGTTCCTTCCCGAGAGTTTGTGACACATTTTGCCAGTTAGTGGTGTCCAGTACTGGGCCTCCGGACCTTCGCCGCTACGATTTGTTGCCTTCGGGCTTGTGCCTTCGGGTTTGTTCCTTTGGGCTTGTTGCCCTATAGTATCGCTTTTGGATTTGGTCCTTCGTCACCGCTCGAGGGATACTTGGGTTTGTCGCCTTCGGGCTTGTGGATCCTTGCTTATACAGTACTGAGCACGTGCATCTTTTATTTCATTGATATTTATATTTCCCTAGAGTATCGCCTTCCGGAGTAGGTCTTTTGAACCACTCGATACATAGCGATTACCTTGTGGAAACTTGTGTTACCTTCATTGGTATTTGTTATTTGCCTTTTTGGCTTGATTTGGGATATTTATATCCTTTGTTTATTTGAGTTTTCGATGATATGATGCTTGTTATGATTCATCTCTTGTTAGATGATCATGTTATTTCTTTTAGAGATTATTGTGGTACTTTATGACCTTGCATGTTTATTATCATTTAGCTTTTCTAACTGATTTGTTTAGCTAGACTGACCCGTGTATTTTATACTCGGGTCAGACCGAGGTGTTTCAGGTTAGGTACATTTGGACTTAGCCTATTCTGCTTCCGCATGGACTTTTCTGCTAGTTCGTTTTGTTATAGGTTTTTGTGTAGTCCTTTTTGTTTGTAACTCTGATATGTATATTCTTTTGACTCGCCTGTATATTGTGGTTGCTACACCACTTGACATGTATCATTTTATTTACTCTGTGATGTACCGGTATATGTGTATATGTATGTGATGATCTACTGTTCTGTGATGTGTTTTACATTTGAGTTGTTATATTTTGTTCTGTTAGATCTTATAGCCATTATAGTTTTGTATTAAATATCTATTGGATATGTCAATCCACATAAAAAAAATATATGCTACATTTTTTAACGTATTCAGTAGATAGTTAAGACAAGGCTATAGATGGTCTCTCCTATCCAGCTCTATTCTCCGCATTAGCAGACGATATTATCTTGTAATAATCTTTGCTAATGTGGGTCTCGGAGTGGCATTACAGCTTGGAATCAGAGCTGAGTTCAGGACAAAATATGATAAACACAGAACAGAAACGCATATTACGGTGCATCAAAGTGTAATACAAATGTTACGAATCCTTGAATAATCATGCCTTTGTTCTTTTGGTGCCTTGGGATAGATAAGTTAGGAATACGTCTAGGAATGCACTTTTCATTCCATAGTATTCCATATTGAATTATCTATCTCTATCCTATGTTTAACTCGTTTCTTATCTTAACTTTCACCTCATGGCTGCAAGAGGCAGAGGACGACGTTCGGATGCGGGGCAGTCCAGTGGCTCCCATCCGGATGGAGTATATATGTCTGCCGATCAGTTCATGGAATTATTTAGGAGCACCCAGCCTCCAGCTCCTATTCCAGCTTCTCCTTCGCGCAAGTCTCCTTTCGCGTGCATGTGTAGTGACTTTGCACATCTCGGAGGCAAGCCATTTAAAGGCTTCGAGTCTGTTTTAGAGGTTCAGGCTTGGATTCGTTCTTGCGAGCGGATATTTTCTCACATGGATCTTTCGGATTATCACAGGGTTCTTGTAGCATCTAGCATGTTACAAGAGCGTGCTCTTGATTGGTACGAGCTATTCATTGCTGAGCTTGACGAGTCTACTCTTACATGGACTCAGTTTCGGGAACGATTCGAGCTTAAGTTCGTTCCTGAGTCTGAGAAAGCATCTCTTGCCCGTCGCTTCCTCGAGCTAAAGCAAGGAAAATCTTCTGTTTCTGATTATGTTTCTTCTTTCGACGCTCTTTCTAAGTATGGCCTTGAGTATATTAGCACTCCATATAAGAAGAACCTCAAGTTCGTTTCCGGTCTTAGGAAGTATTTGAAGAAATCTTTGATGTTGCAGCTTAAGCTTTCTTTTGAGGAGCTAGTTGACTCGGCGCTTCATCTTGAAGCCGTCGAGAAGGAGATCGATAGTGGTGATGATGTTGAGGTTCGCAAGAACCTAACAAGAAGCAGTTTCCATTTCAAAAGTCTAAGTCTTTTCCTTCCAAGAAGAAGAAGACTGGTGGTTCTAACTCTCAGACTCAGTCTACTGGAACACTTTCCATTCAGAAGTGTTTCAATTGTGGTTCTCCTGATCATATGATTCGAGCTTGTCCTAAGCCTCTCTTTTGCCGCTATTGCAAGAAGGAAGGTCATCATGTTTCCACCTGCCCTACTACTCCTGCTAGTGCCAAGTCTGGCAAGCTTTATGCTACTAAGTCTTCTGGAGGTTCCTCTCAGCCTAGAGGTATATCTCCATCTATTTTGGAAGGTTCTATTTTATTTCATGACCGCAGTATTCGAGTTCTTTTCGATACGGGTGCTTCGCATTCATTCGTATCGAAGAAGCTCGTCGATGATTTGTCTTTGGATGTTTCTTATATGGTAACTTCATTGAGGATTGCAAATCCTATCGGGGGATCTGCAACCCTTAGCATGCTTTGTGATGATGTTGAGATTACTTTATGTGGCTTTTCTTTTCGTGCGAATCTGCACGTTATTTCTTATTTGGGATTTGACATGATTTTTGGTATGGACTGGCTAGTGTGATATGATGCCAGGATTGTTTGTGCTCAGCGAATGTTATATCTTCGACACCTGATTCTCCATCTATGCTATCACTTGTTCTTCGGAATGTGGATGATTCCGAAGTGGCTTTATATTCTCTAGACTCACAAGATGCTGATGATATATCTCATATTCCTATTTTTTCTGACTTCTCTGGTGTATTTGAGCCTGTTTCGGGTTTGCCACCCAAGCGAGCAATTGAGTTCCACATTGATCTCATTCCAGGTGCGCAGCCAGTTAGTCGTCCTCCCACAAGGATGTCTACAAAAGAAAATGAGGAAATCAAGAAGCAGCTTTTAGAGATTTAGTCCAAGAAGTTGATTCAGTCTAGTTCATCACCGTGGGGTGCCGCGGTTGTATTTGTGAAGAAGTCTGATGGAACTCTTAGGCTTTGCACTGACTATCGCAAGATTAATGAGTTGACCATCAAGAATAGGTATCCATTACCTAGAATCGATGATATGTTCGATCAATTGAGTGGTGCTAAGGTCTTTTCTCAGCTCGACCTTGCCACTGGTTTTCATCAGTTACGAGTTGCGGAGGATAGCATTCCTCTTATAGCTTTCTGCACTCGTTATGGTTCTTTTGAGTGGCTCGTTATGCCATTCGATTTGAAGAACGCTCCTGCTTTCTTTGTCGATCTCATGAATCGAGTATTCCGGGAATATCTCGATAAGTTCGTCCTTAAGTTTATTGATGACATCCTTATTTATTCTAAGTCCGAGACAGAGCATACCCACCATTTGAGGATTGTCTTGGATACTCTTCGTCAACATCAGCTCAAAGCCAAATTCTCCAAGTGCCACTTTTGGGAGAATAAGGTTAAGTTCTTAGGCCACGTTGTATCTTTCGAGGGCATTTCAGTAGATCCCTCGAAGATCGAAGCTATCCAGAATTGGAAGAGGCCTGAGAATGTTCATGAGATTTGTAGTTTCCTTGGATTGGCAGGTTATTACCGTCGGTTCATTAAGGATTTTTCCCGTGTTGTGCTTCCTCTTACTAGCCTTACTCGGAAAGGCGTTCGTTATATTGGGTCCGACAAGTGTGAAGCTTCCTTTCATACATTGAAGGAACTTCTCACTAATGCTCCTATTCTTGTGGTTCCCGAGGGGAATCAAGATCTTGTTGTCTACACCGATGCATGTGGAAGTGGTCTCGGTGCTATTCTTATGCAGAAGGATCGGGGAGTTGCTTATGCTTCTTGGCAACTACGTCTGAATGAAGTTCGCTATGCCACTCATGATCTTGAGTTAGCCGCCATTGTCTTCGCTTTGAAGATTTGGCGCCATTACCTCTTGGGCGAGCGCTTCATTCTCTATACTGATCATAAATCCTTGAAGTATTTGTTCACTCTGAAGGAGTTCAACATGAGGCAACAGCGTTGGCTCGAGTTCCTTGCCTCCTATGACTTCGATATCCAGTATACCCCTGGTAAGGGTAATCGTGTTGCTGATGCGCTTAGTCGCAAACATTCGGCTGTCGTTTCTATGATGCTTGCCGAATGGTATATTCTTAAAACTCTATCCTTTTGTGATATTCGTGATCGAGCTTTATCTTCTGATTCTCTGATATTATTATTTAGTTTGGAAGCTCGACCCTCTCTATTTGTTCGTATTGCCGATGCTCAGCGGCGTGATCCTGATTTGTTGCACCTTATCCAGCTTTGTGAGTCTGAATCCCGTGATGAGGCGTTGCAGGATTTTAGCATTGATTCTCATAGGTGTCTTCGCAAGAAGAACCGTATTATTGTTCCATTTGATTCTGCACTTAGGCATGATATTCTCGATGACTGTCATCGTTCTAAGTATACCATTCATCCTGGCAGTAGTAAGATGTATGCCGATATGCACCGCCTTTATTATTGGGAAGGCATGAAGCGTGATGTGGCGAGTTATGTAAGTAATTGCATGACTTCTCAACGTATCAAAGCCGAACATCAACGCCCTTCTGGTCTCCTTCAGCCTCTAGAGATTCCATTGTGGAAATGGGATCAAATTTCGATGCATTTTATCGACGGCCTACCTCGTTCGAGATCGGGCCATTCTAGCATTTGGGTTATTGTTGACCGCCTCACCAAGTCTGCTCATTTTATTCCTATTAAGTCTAATAGAACCACTTCTCATTTGGCCAAGCTTTATATCAAGGAAATCGTGAGACTTCACGGTGTTCCTAGTTCGATTGTTTGTGACCATGACCCCCTATTCACGAGTCATTTCTGGCAGAGTCTTCAGCAAGCTTTGGGAACAAAACTTAATTTTAGCACAGCTAATCACCCGTAGTCTGATGGACAGACTGAACGGGTGAATCGTATCTTGGAAGATCTCCTCCGTATTTGTATTCTTGATTTCGGAGGTAGTTGGTAGGATCATTTACCCCTTGTAGAGTTCTCCTACAACAATAGTTTTTAGTCGAGTATCGGTATGGCTCCTTTCGAAGCCTTATATGGAAGGCCATGTCGATCACTTTCTTGTTGGTTGGAATCTGGTGAGAAGCTTATTCTTGGCCCAGATTCTGTTCGTGATTCTTCTGAGAAGATTGATCTTATTCGTCAAAGAATGAAAGAGGCACAGAGCCGCCAGAAATCCTACGCGGACAACCGTAGGAAGCCTCTTGAATTCTCTATTGGTGATCTCGTCTTTATTCGTGTTTCTCCTTTAAAGGGGGTTATGCGCTTCAGTACGATTGGGAAATTAGCTCCTCGCTTTATAGGACCTTTTCCTATTACTGAACGTATTGGCCCTATGGCATATAGAGTTTCACTTCCAGCTCATCTATCTGGCTCATGACGTGTTTCACGTCTCTCGGCTTCGGAAGTGTCTTCGAGAGTCGGATTCTATCATCAATTCTCCTGATTTGCAAGAGCTTGAGATCTCACCAGACCTATCTATTGTGCAGCATCCTATTCGCGTACTTGCTTCGAAGGTGAAACGCCTTTGAAACAAGGATGTGCCGCTCGTTAAAGTTCAATGGTATGCTAATCCCAATGACTGCACTTGGGAAACCAGAGAGTTTATCGAGCAAGCCTACCCTGGTTTTCTTTCTTCGCATAGCGATGGTAAGATTATTTTTTTTTAACTCAAGCTTGTCGTTTTCTTTTGAATTGATGAAATAATTTTGTTGAATACAAATTATTCTCTAGGAATTTCGAGGACGCAATTTTATTAAGGGAGGGAGTCTGTAACAACCATGGTTTTGGAGATTACCTGTAAATATTAAATTATAACGGTAGTTATGATTTAATTAAAATAAAATTAGAGAAATTAAATTGTTTATTTGGAATAAACAATGATTTTGGTAATAAAATATGAAAATAAAGTTTGTAAACTTTATTTTGTTGTTTGGGTTAATAATGAATGGAAAATGACTTTTATTTAGAGAAAATGCAATAATTTTATTAATTATTGCCAATTACTTCTTCTAATAATTTTAAAAGGAAGTATTTGATTTTTAAAGATTGTTATTGAAATAAAAGGTGGAAATTGGGTTAAAATAAGTTTTGGCTATAGATAATATTTTGAAATGGTTTAAAATATTTTTCTAAGTGATAAAATATTTTTTTTTGAATTTTAGGAGTTAAAAACATAGTTTTATTCATTTATTTGAGTAATAGTGCATTTTTGTTAAATAAAAGAATTTTTATAATAAAAATGCTTTAATAATATAAATTTATCTTTTATATGATGTAAAATATTTTATTTCAAACGTATATAAGTTTACATATTTTGTTTGTTTAAAACTTGAAAGAGAAATGTAATTTATTTGGTAATATTATGTAACTTGTACATAATTGTATATGTACATGAATTAACTCCTTAGACCATTTAATTTTATTTTTTTTGGGTCCATTAGCGCATTAGTGTTCCTTAGCCTGATTAAGGAAGTGAGAAAATAGAAAATAGCTTGTACGTACATTTCTTTTGCCCTCTTCTTCTTCCTCTAGTAAACAGAAAAAACAAACCCACTTCTCCTTTCTCAAACAAAGCTATAAATCTCCAAACTTGAGTCAAATCCTTGCTATAATTAACAAATTAGAGATAATATATATACAGGTAATCCATCTCTAAAACCAAAATATTTCATCAAAATCTCTGATTTGTGAATTAGGTTTCTAATTTCCTTTTTTTTTTTCTTTTGCATGTACCATAATTGTTTCTTTTAGGTTCTTAGAGGCTTCAATCTAGCAAAAAGCTTCCAATTTGCAACACAAATCCAAGTCTTTTCATTGCAACACAAGGTGAGTTAGAAAACTCACAAAAACTAGCTGAGCCAAGCTCAAAATCGCCAAAATTGCTTTGTAATTCGTTTTTACTTCCAATTTTGTTTCTGTGTCAAAACCTTCTCTGGTTGCTATTTTGAATGCTTGTAACTTTTGATTCCTGCAACGAAATGCTGCCGGATTTATTGCATTTGATAGCTTGCATGTTGAACTTCATTTCTGCAAATTTTGGTTGAATAATATGGCCATTTGAGTGTTCAAATTGTCGCTGCAAAATCAGTGTACAGCCTGGAAATATCTTGTGCACATTTTTGTTTTCTGAGATGTTGCAAACATGGCCTGAGTCCATGTTTGAGACATCATATCTCTGTCATTTCTTAATCAAATTTCACGATTATTTTTTTGGTCTGAAAGACGAAGTTCTATACTTTAGGAATACCATATTTCAAGTCATTTTGACATAATTAGCTTATAAAAATCTGCTGTCAAACATTGACCAGAACCATGTTTTTGCCCAGAGTTCAACAGTGAAAACACTGTCTGGGTTCAACTTTGTGACATCATAGCTTTCTCATATTTTATCAAAATTGCATCATTATTTTTTTATTTGAAAGATGAAGTTTTCTAAAGCATGCTCATTAATTTTGATCTCAATACAATTAAATTTGATCCCGTGTTTCATGCCTGGAAGTTGAGTCCTGGAGGGTTTTAGGCCTGCACATTTTTGTGTTTTGGAACTGTTGCTAACATGGCCTGAGTCCATGTTTGAGACAGCATAACTCATTCGTTTTAAATTGTTTTTGAGTTATTCTTTTTGTAGATTGAAGTAGGAGTATTGATTTATAATTTTGAAAATTTTCATAACAATTTGGGTTGGTTTGCTATTTCAAAACGGCTGTCGAACTTGAACCCACAGCCTGCTGAAATTCAGCGATTTTACCTTCTTTTGGTCCGACTTTGAAACGACGCAGATTCTTCGTTTCAAATCGGATTTGAATGATTTTTTTTGTAGATTGAAGTAGGAATGCTGAACTATATTCGTGCCAAATTTCATGTCATTTGGACTCTGTTTTCTGGTCCAAACCTGCTGTCAAACTAGTGATCACAGCTTGATTTCAGCGGTTTCTATACGAATAATTTCGCCATTTTTGATATTTCCCGAATTCTTGAGTTTTCTCTCTAGATTTCGTGCACGGGTTTTATAAAGTATTAAAAAGTGTTTTTCAAGCAAATTGACTTTTGAAATTATTATTTAATATTATTTTTAAGTATTAAATTAATTACTCCATAATAGGAGAATTTCAAAGGCAATTTCTAAAGCGATTTTGAAGTGTTCCTAAAACTCGTTTTCTTCAACCTAATTTCTATATAAAAAACACAATTTTGTACTTCGAGCGAAAAGGGAGGAGAATTAAATGATTAGATAAAACGCGTGTTATAAACACGTGCGTTTATCTTTTCAGTTAATTCCTAATCTATTTGTTTGATCGTTTTGACCTTCGGGTTTGGTTTACCGATGAGATGAGGTAAACTTTGTATGGCTTTTAGTGTGAAACTGACTAACGGTTAGTAAACCTTTTAGTGCGAACGTGTGGTATGAGACACACGTTAACACTTTTCGGGTTTCTTCCCGAGAGTTTGTGACACATATTGCTAGTTAGTGGTGTCCAGTACTGGGCCTCCGGACCTTCGCCACTACGGTTTGTTGCCTTCGGGATTGTGCCTTCGGGTTTGTGCCTTTGGGCTTGTTGCCCTATAGTATCGCTTTTGGAGTTGGTTCTTCGTCACCGCTCGAGGGATACTTGGGTTTTTCGCCTTCGTGCTTGTGGATCCTTGTTTATACAGTACTGAGCACGTGCATCTTTTGTTTCATTGATATTTATATTTCCCTAGAGTATCGCCTTCCGGAGTAGGTCTTTTGAACCACTCGATACATAGCGATTACCTTGTGGAAACTTGTGTTACCTTCATTGGTATTTGTTATTTGCCTTTTTGGCTTGATTTGGGATATTTATATCCTTTGTTTATTTGAGTTGCCGATGATATGAGGCTTGTTATGATTCATCTCTTGTTAGATGATCATGTTATTTCTTTTAGAGATTATTGTGGTACTTTATGACCTTGCATGTTCATTATCATTTAGCTTATCTAACTGATTTTTTTAGCTAGACTGACCCGTGTATTTTATACTCGGGTCAGACCGAGGTGTTTCAGGTTAGGTACATTTAGACTTAGCCTATTCTGCTTCCGCATGGACTTTTCTGCTAGTTCCTTTTGTTATAGCTTTTTGTGTAGTCCTTTTTGTTTGTAACTCTGATATGTATATTCTTTTGACTCGCCTGTATATTTTAGTTGCTACACCACTTGACATGTATCATTTTATTTACTCTGTGATGTACCGGTATATGTGTATATGTATGTGATGATCTACTGTTCTGTGATGTGTTTTATATTTGAGTTGTTATATTTTGTTCTGTTAGATCTTATAGCCATTATAGTTTTGTATTAAATATCTATTGGATATGTCGATCCACATGAAAAAAAAATATGCTACATTTTTTGACGTATTCAGTAGATAGTTAAGACAAGGCTATAGATGGTCGCTCCTAGCTAGCTCTATTCTCCGCATTAGCAGACGATATTACCTTGTAATACTCTTTGCTAATGTGGGTCTCGGAGTGGGGCGTTACAAGAAAATTCCTTCATTTCTGGCCTAAATAGGAGGGATGGAAAGGAAAAGCAGAAGGAAGCAACTACCGGAGTTACAGGGGACACCGCAGGAGGAAGTAGGAGGTTCACCTTGTAAGGAGAGAGGATGGTACCAAGCTTAAACAACTTGGGGCCGACCCAAACTTTGGGGTGAACACTCCTTAGGAAGGCGACACTGTGGTTGTTTCAGACTTCGAAGACGATACTTGTAATGATTCGACTTTTTGACACTCGAATATCGATACTTATACATCCATGATATTCGTGCGCCGAACACCCAAGTGCTGGAAAGACAGAAATTTAGGGTAAAATATAGAAAGTAGAATAAGAGAGGAAGAACATAATATTAGAATCTCACAAGGGAACGGTAATATATAATACTAAAAACAATACAAAGGGTTACTCTAAATACAGGAATTTCAGAGTTACAAAACCTAAGTACTATCATCATCCTGGACAATTATAACTGCCTGTCTCACAACACTGATATATACATAGCTAATACATAACAACAGAAATAGATATATAATTGAAGCCTCTAGCTCATCTTCTGATCTCTGAAGCGTCCAAGTTAAAACTTGCCATATTCATCCTACTCGAAAGAGTATATGAGGAATTTGGAGAAACAAAATACCAAGCGTCAGACAAAAGTCTAGTATGAGAAAACTTGAGATACCTGAATACATATAACAACAAATATTGAGATCGTACAGATTCCCTTAATAGTTTTCCCCTTAAAAGACACCAACCATTCTTTAAGTTTAATATGATGATATGATAGATAATGTCTAAAGTGTAGAACATAAATCATATCAAATAGCTTTGGTGCTTACATTCATCACACCACAGCATATTTTGGGTACAATAAAACCGCTAAGGTTCGTTCGCATATTTGGTTTTCCATAGAGATCTCTTCGGCCGACGCCGAATCCAATCTCCTACATAATGGTTAGAAACTACCTCCCCGTCATATATCCCTAGATAAAATATACCCCAAAGGAAAAAATAGCCGATCCACGCCCTAACACATCATCCCAAATATCATCAACTCCCGCTAGCAACAGTGATAATCATACTCTAAATATGCAGTTGATATATCCTATCATGGGTTTTGCAAAACCCCAAACTATGCCCCAAATCTATTTTCTGTCCTTTCCGATGTTGAGGCTACATTCTACATGTCCCATATGAATCTTCATTACTCGAACATAATATTAATCTCCAAATGGATTCCCACATCTTGAACAGATCACGAATCACTACATGGATTCGAGCATCTAGAACAGATCTTTCAGATGTACAAGCTAGAGGCATTTCATACCAATACTCTTCTCGAAGGTTCTCATTGATATGAAATTGTAAAGTATTTCGATCACTTCGTAAGTTAATATTAGGTCAAGTTCAATAATTGACTAATCGATTATCTAGTAAAAAGAATTTCTTATACAAATCATGAGTCTTACGCTTAACTTGTTTAAGCACTTTGATGTTCCATTCCCCGACTCAGAATTCTCTTCAATTGGATCTTTGAATACCAAAACACTAAGTTTGATGAATCTCCCAAAGCAATATCACGATCCCACTATTATCACCTACGACCATTGGCTGGAGAACCAATCTTCCGGACAACCTCAACCATCCTCTAGACCATAAGTTCCCATTTTACAAGCTTCAACTTCTTCTCAACCTCCTCCACAACAAAGAGAAATTAGCGAGATTTGAGAAATCGGTTCTCAAGCTAGACCTCAAGAAGCCTTGACCATTCTTTCAAGAAATCAAACGCTTCTCGACCAACGCCTTTCACGCGTTGAGTCAAATGTCTCTCGGGTTGAGAAATCCGCATCAAAAGTGAACAAGAAGCTAAATCATATAAAAGGTTTTCTCAACAACATTTAAGAAGCAATCTCATGTTCACAACCTTCTTCGACGTCCGTTCATGTGCCAACATCGCAAGGTAAACGACCTGTAGAACATTTCACTTGGTTGACCTCTATCGAAGAACAAGAAGAAGAAAAAGGGAAGAAGTAGGTGGATAATCTAGTGGAGAAGGAGAGACCGAGGGAGATGACCAGGGTGATAGCTCCGATGAAGGAGGCGATGATAATGAATAGGTATATTTCTTTCTATCCTTATTACCTTGACAAACTTAGATGTTATTCTGTTGCAAACAATGATAGCTATCTTTATTTTGGATATGTAATATTTATCAAACAATGGTTATGTGGTACTGATTTGTATTTGAATTTCTACTAAGTCTATTTATCATTGTCCATTGTTATCAATATTGTTCATATATTACAAATATTATCTGTTTTGAAAACTCTTCTTTTTGTCGACGACAAAGGGGGAGAAAGATATTGCTCAAATACTATTTACAGTGAAATATAAGCATAGATTCACGGGAGAAAACAATGAGCATAGTTGCAAATATAGATTCAGGGGGAGATATAGATCAACAAAGCTTGTCGAGATTCATTCATAGCAAATGGAGTTGTCATCATCAAAAAGGGGAAGAATGTTTGATCTTGAGTTTTGATTGCTGACAAGACACAACAATTCATGAATCTGCAACTTCTACAACGACCAGACTCAACGAGTCGATATTTGGTTTGTATAGTCTATATATTTTAACTAGAGTAATAAATTATGTATATATAGTCTAGTCTAGTTGCTTTGTTAAAATCTTTCCTCAAGAATCATCATTCTTATTCATATACACACATACACGTGCACTCGATTTAAAATCATCACTTTCTAAAATCAAATGCACTTAGGTTTCATTGAAATACACAGTTCAGTCGACTGAATCTGTTTTTAATTATTTTTTTAAAATACATAGACCAATCGACTGACAAGCATGGTTCAGTCGACTCAATCTGTGCACTTTAATATATACTTGCATGTTTTTGAATTCAGTCGACTGAATGGTCAAGGTCAGTCGACTGAATCCTGGAATTATCATTTTTTTTAATAAAAAGTTACTTCTTTTTTGAATGGCTTTCTTCCTACCAGGGGTTGCAACCATTACTTTTCATAGAGAACTTTTCACCACTAGTTGCAACTTATTATCTACTATAAATTCACTGGAGTTTCATTGATCAATTCACCGAATTTTGTTCTCTCTCTTTATCTAACGTGAATTACATTCTTCAAATCTATTGCTTTCATAAGTTCATACATTCATTACTTACAATCTCACTTCTATATCTTATAAGCAATTCTAATCTTCCTATTCTCCATAAACGCACAATCATACACATCATTCTTGAGGAAAAGATTATAGGAAGTGTGTACTATAAGAGACAAATCCGTGTTATTTAGAAAACACAAAGTCAGGACAATCTATTTTGTAACCAAGTCATGTTCGGTTGCTCAGGCGGTCAAGTCCTGTTATGTTGCTCAAGCGGTCATGTCATGTTCGGTTGCTCAGGCGGTGTAATACATGTTCCTCCGGGTTAAGTGAGTGTTGCTAGTTTTAAATTCCAGAAGGAGTATGGGACTGATGTAGAACGGGATGTTCGAACCAGTATAAAAATCTTTGGTGTCATCATTTACTTTACTACTATTTTATTTTATAGTTACTTCCCGCACTAATTTGTTTAGTATAATATTCCATATTGCACGATCCTATAGCTTAGTCACTTTCATAGCTAGGTAAGTTAGAGCACTAGTTGCATCAAAGCTTTGCCTAGACACTTCGTTCTTGAATCTCATAAATAGATAAGTCTACCTCGTCAGCTTTTAGTGTTAACTATAGTATTAATGAGTTCCATAAACAAGTAAGAAATTAACACAATTAACACGTTTTAGACATTTTCTGACTTACTATTCTTTGTCTAAAAAGAAAACCAGTAGGTTAGAGCTCTATTGCTCCGTCCCTATTTGACATCAATCTAAACTCTCACAAATAGATAAGACTTCATCGACTTTTAGTGTTAAGCATGATCAATTACTTTTCAAACAAGTAATCAAATAATTAACCATCTAGCACTAAGAAATTCTTAACTCATTTTGAAAACATTTGCATATACTTTTAAAAATACTTGAAAATTCCTATAATAGGGTTTAAAACATATCAAAAATATTACTTAAAAATAACAAGTTTGTAAAATCTTTAAAACTTGGAAAGAACATGATTTATCATGAAAGCCCCTTCTTTAAAGAGTCACAATTAATTCTTAAAAATTCATAAAGACCTCAAATCACTTTTAAAATACTCTAATAATAGTTAGCAAACACTTGTTAAAAGAATGAAACAAAATACTTAGACTTAAATATCTTTTCAAACCTTTTAAGTCGAAAAATCAAGTCTGAACGAGGCAGTTTTGCATAAGTGAAGTTTTGGTCATTTTCAAGATGTTACTTAACTTTTTACTATCCATGCTTTTAATAGTAATAACATACACATAAAGCATAATAGATATGGTGAGAAACCCCTAAGGATCCCTCTACAAAATTCCATAGAAATTGCCCAAAACAAGGCAATTCATAATTGCATCCATAGTGACTATCGCTATAAGCGCACTTTCAAATCCGAGTTATATTCAAACCTATGTTCAACTACAACCTATGTTCTTTGTTCCAAGTCCTTACTATATATCATACAATTCCATTCAAGTTCATTCAAGTCCAAACATATGCCACTTGCTTTCAAAGCAAGAATCAAAATTAACATTTTCACATATGTCCATATGAATTCAACAACATTAATATAATATAACATCAACATATATATGCGATAGATTTTCCAATCAAAATGTTGAGTTATCCCTCCTTTGACCTAACAACCAACCAAAATCCAAGCGTCTAAGTTCAATTTCAACCTAGCAACACCTTTCCCTCCTTCTCTTTTGCTTTCCACCTTGCTCCTTTGCCCTCTCTCCCACTCCAACGCTCACAGCCAAAATGGATAGGGGGAGTATGGCTTTACTTTTTTATCTTCTAACTTGGTAGAAGGTTTTACAATGTAGTGGTAAGGCTTCACTCTAAGTTTGAAGCGATTTGGATTTGATTTGCAATTATTTGACTTTAGGAAATTATGAAGAGGAAGAAGAAGAAGAAGAAGAAGGCATGGATTTTTCAACTTGAAGATTTGTGAATGATAACTAAGGGTATGCCTCGTCCTTATATCATCTCCATTTGGTGTTACTTAAGATTGCCTTCACCCCCCCCCCCCCTTCATGCCATGGAAGAGTTACCTTCCACCACTTCTCCTTTATGCTAATTACTATTTTACCCCTCTTATGATAATATCTCTTATCCTAATAGAAGCTTCTAAAACATTCCAAGCTTTATGAAGAGGTATGTGTGTCAATTAATTTTTAATGTGTTCAATTGATTATTAGTCAAGTGCACAAGAGTTCGAACAGCTTATATCGATCAAAAAACTGCTTACCGATAAACCGATTTTCCATCACATTATCGATTTTTCTTCAAAGAATATATTTTAATTTTTTTTTCAAAAACTAGTTTCTTATCATTATTTATTAGTTAAGTGATGTTTAACAAGGTTGTCATATTTATAACTCTTAATTATATTTCAAAACATTTCGATATTCGAAGACGGAGTGTTTGAATTTCAAGGTCGCTACGTTCTTTCCCACTTAGAACATTTCGTTCTCGAATTCAAATAAGAACGACAATCAAAGACGATAGAAGAACAAGGTATATATAGCATACTGCTGAAACTATATACAATCTAACTACAATCCAAATGCATACTAAGTGACTCCATCACAAGTGTTGACTGCACTACAAAGGACGTACGATACTAAGATAAAAAATCTTTAGTCTATAAATCAATCCGGATAAGACTCTCTCAAACTATCCTCTGTTTCCCACGTACAATCTCGAGCATCCTTGCTCCATTATACCTTGACTAACTTAACAACCTTAGTCCTCAATCGCTTTGTATCTCTGTCAACAATACGAACAGACTATCTCAATCCAGTCAAATTTGGCTCAATCACCAAGTCCTCCTGCTATGATGCTTCCACTATCATCGAAGGACCACTCACAAACTTATGCAAATGCAACACATGAAATACATTGTGCATGTCTGATAGACGAATTGGTAACTCGACTGTATACGCAAATGTACCAATCCTCTCAGAATTGAGAATGGTCCTATATATCGAGGAACTAACTTCCTAGCCCTTCCAAACTGGATTATACTTCTCATTGGAGAAACCTTTACAAAGACAAAGTCTCCAACTGAGAACTCCAAGTCTATGTGCCTCTTATCTGTATAGCTCTTCTTAATATTCTACACTTCCTTGATTCGCTTTTGAATCTCTACGATCTTATCCGACGCCTCTCAAATCATATCCAGCCCAAGCACAAGACGATCTTTAGGTTCTACCCAACACGATGGAGATTTGCAAAGCCTTCCATACAACGCTTCAAATGGTGCCATTCTGACATTAGCCTGATAACTTTTGTTGTATGAAAACTCAACATGTGGTAAGTGCTCTTCCCACAAACCCTCAAAATCTTAAATGTATGCTCGAAGCAAGTCTTCCAACACTCGGTTCGCCCTTTTCGTTTTCCCATTAGTCTGCGGATGGTAAGCGTTACTCAAACTAAGCTCGATCCTTAAGGCCTCATGCAAACCCTTCCAGAACTAGCTTGTGAATATCGGATCTCTATCACTCACAATATCACAAGGAACACCGCGAATCTGATGATTGCCTTAACATATAACTTAGCCAAACTAGGAGTTGTTCTCGTAGTCTGAATAGCTAAGAAGTGTGCACTCTTGGTCAATCGATCCATGATAACCCACACACCCTCGTTACCTCTTCTTGATCTAGGTAATCCGTCGATGAAGTCCATGAAAATCTGCTCCTATTTCCCCTTAGGAATCTCAAGTGGCTGAAGCAGTCCAACCGCCTTCTGGTGACTACCTTTTACTAGCTAGCAGTTAGCATACTTCCTCACAAAGATAGAAACATCTCATTTCATACCTTTCCACCAGAAAGTACGTCTCATATCTTGATACATCTTAGTGACCCCTGGATGTACTGTTAAATGTGAATGATAACTCTCCTTCAGAACCTCCTGCTTGATCCAATTAAACACGAGAACACACAACTTCCATTCATCCTCACTAAACTACAGCTATATACTTCAAATCCAGGCTACCTCTCCGGTGCCATATTCTCGCATACAGCTTTGGCTATTTGAGAAATAAGAGGATCTCTAAGCTGATTCTCTTCTATATGACTGATCAAGGTTGGACGAACCTCAATGCTAGCCATAATAGCATATTTCCTATTTAAGGAATCTGCTACAACATTCACTTTCCCAGATGTGTATAATATATCCAGATCATAGGCTACAAGAAACTCCAACCACCTTTGCTGCATCATGTTTAAGTCTTTTTGCATAAAAAGATACTTCAAAGATTTATGATCCGTATATAACTCGAATCTTTCACCTAGAAAATGATGTCGCTACATTTTTACACAAGTACAACTACTAACATCTCTAAGTCATGAGTTGCATACCTCGCTGCATGCGGTTTGGGCTGCCTACTCGCATAAATGATAACCCTCCCATGCTACATTAACACAGTACCTAAACCTGTTCCACATGCATCAGTGTAAACATTCAAACCCTTACCCCCATCTGGAAGTAAGAATAGGTGCATTAGTCAACTTTTCCTTTAACTCTATGAATGTTTGCTCGCATTTATCCATCCATACAAATACGACATCTTTCTTCGTCATATCTGTTAAGTGAGAGGCAATATTTGAGAAATCCTGTATGAATCTCCTATAATAACATGCTAGACCGAGAAAGCTCCTAACATTAATTATGCTTTTCAGCCTCTTCCAATCCTGAACGACCACAACCTTAGCGGGATCAACTGGAATACCTTTCGCTAAAACAACATAACCTAAGAGCCCAGCTTCTGAATGCCAAAAATGACACTTTGAGAAATTAGCCTTCAACACATGCTCTCTTAGTGTTTCTAGAACAATCCTTAAATGGCGCGACTGTTCTTTCTCAGTCTTGGAGTAGACCTGGATATCATCGATAAAAACAAGAACAAACTTATTCAACACATCTCAGAAAACTCAATTCTTTAAGTCTACGAAATATGCTGGAGCATTAGTTAGGTCGAATGACATAACTAATCACTCATAAAATTGATTGGATTTAAAAGCGATCAAGGGTACACTCTCCTCTGCCACCCTCAATCGATGGATCCCTGTAGAAAGATCAAGCTAAGAAAACTGTCAAGCTCCATGAAGCTGATTGAACAAGTCATCTAACCTAGGGTAAGGATACTTGTTCCTAACAATTTGTTTGTTGAGCTCTTAATAATCTAAACACAGTCTTAGCGTATCGTTTGCCTTCGTAGCAAAGATGACGGGCACTCTCTAACTCGAATGACTTGGTTAGATCAAGCCCTTCTACAACAAATCACTAATCTGATTTGTCAGCTCCTACCTCTCCTTCGGGCAAGTCTACGAACAGGTAATATGATAGGTTTTGCATCTTTAACCAAATCAATGCGAAATTCTATCTCACGGTGAGGTGGTAAACCAACCATTTCTTAAAAGACATCCTCAAACTCCTATACAACTACGATTGAACCCAACTCCTCCTCCGCCACATCCAAAGAATAAAGAAAACTAGTGTTCAAACGGCTAAACCTCTATTGGATTAGAAAATAGCCGATTAAATTTTGATAAAAATTATCGTAAGCGCACGGCGTACAATGTTAGTACATGACGAATACAGGTCGATTCGTAGGAAATTATATAGATTTTGAAATCCTATTCAATCAACTTGACCAAGAGTTTGAAATCGTTTGAAGCTAAATATCTCTAGAAATTAACAAAAAAAATAAAAGCGGATAAAAATATGAGAGTAGAAGGCAATTTAGAGATAAATCCACTCTCTTGATCACATAAATCAATACAACATAAA
This sequence comes from Allium fistulosum, assembly GCA_030737815.1. Classification (NCBI taxonomy): domain Eukaryota; kingdom Viridiplantae; phylum Streptophyta; class Magnoliopsida; order Asparagales; family Amaryllidaceae; genus Allium; species Allium fistulosum. The sequence goes on from CM060901.1 coordinate 1,379,736,399, forward strand.
ATTATGATCTTTTTTTATCATTAGTGAATTTAATTGATGTGTTTATCATTAGTATGGAATATTTGTGCTATTAATTAGCTCAATATAAACCATCAAACTATAACACACCCATTAAACCACTTCTTAACTCTCATGAAAATTGCGATGAAATTGAAAATAAAATCTATTCTAAGCATGATATATTAACCATTGATTAGAAATATAGACATCAAATATTGATTATAAAATCGACTCCATTACCATAATCAAATGTAGATGAAGAGGTAATTTTTGTTTTTGGTTTGTTTAAGCATAGCCTATTTGGTGTCAACAACATAAGTTATCAAATTCAAAGCTAAAACAACAAAGTTTAACCCATTCAAACATTTCCATTAAGCAAAAAAAGAGATCAAAAATTATCAAAATGTTGAATCTACATGATTAAGAGAGCTTCATTACCCCTAAATTGAAGGGGTTTAGCCTCTTATATTTGTTATCATTTCAACAAATGTAGCATTCAACATGAAATAAAAAAAATTAAAATGAGAGAAAAGTAACAAGAGAGCTAATTAAAATAAAATAAAAACTAATCTACTTGCATAAATAAAAAGATCTACACTACTAACATGAAAAGAAAGAGAGCATGTAAACAGAAAAGAGCATGAATTAGCATTGCATAAAAGAATGTTACATGAAGAAAACGACTAAGTAGCCATGAAAAGAAAAGAGAATTTTTTTGTTTATTTGTGAGCCTAAAACTAAACTAACTAAAGAGGAGGCTCAAAGGCTAAGAACTTAATTACATGAACATATGGGGTATTTATACAAGCCTAAAACCCTAATCATATTTTGGGAACTACCCAAACTACCCTCTTAGGAAGTGTGGCCATCAAGTTATGATTAACATGAAATAATCCTCCATTTAAATGTGCATGAAACTTTTAGCTCCACTAACTTGTGCATTAGCTTCTAATTGTAGATTAAGGTAAGTAGGTTGGTGGGGTCCTCCATGATACATGGTTTGAATTATTCTCATCTTCATTCCTTTGTATCTTCTTTTGCATGCATATTTTCCATCAAGCCACTTGTAATTTGAATTCAAATTCCTACAAAATAACATAAAAATTTCCAAGTAAATTTTCTCAAATTAATATATGCACAAAAATGACAATTTTGCCTCTATATGAAGATGAATATATGATGATTTGAAAATAATTTGAATTTTGGTTTAAACATGTTAAAAAACCCTATATGCTCATTTATTTGATTAAATATGGAAGTAAAAATATGCACATTTACGTGCATATCAAATACCACCACACTTATCTTTTTATTCGTCCTCGAATAAACTAAAACTAAGATAAATCTGTTTTCGTAGGAAGCACGATTGCATTGAGCGTATGCAATAAGCCGTTAAACCTCTAGGTGTTCCTAGTAGGATGAGCGTTGTCTCGTGAGGATTTTAAGTGGATATTATCCACAAAATTCAAATGTGAATTGAAAAATTCCTAAATGCAAGATTTATTTACAAAGAGTTGAATGCAAGGTTTTGAAAATATTTACAAATGAAGGATTTACTTTCAAATTGACACAAATAAGTTAAATATAAGTTTTGGTCATTGTCTTGAAAATTTAAGTGATTTACTCGTCAAACTTTCTAATAAAAACTAAGTTATCATAACAAATAGACTCTAGTTTGGCTAGTTGCTTCAGTTGATAACATAGTGTAACTATGAAATGGACCCTTAGTTGATTTTCAAATTTTATCAAAGTGGTATTTTCATATTTTTTGAATAACAAGTCAAATCAAATAAGAAAAAATAGTGCTTGGATTTCAATTGCTTACTCTCTCTCTTATTTAAAACTTTTATTGATATTAACAATATTTACATATTCCTAACTCAGATAAACTGAGGCCAGATATATTACCCATGCACTGCCTTTCCGGCTTACGTGAGGGGAATATAGAGCATGGCGAGTGAACACACCAGTGTGAACACCTATCGACTGTATGCATTATTAACAAAAGAATTTTTATATACATACACCTAACTCAGATAAACTGAGGAAAAATATATCGATCGTGCACTACCTTTCGGGCTTACGTGAGAAGGGTACGGAGCATGGTGAGTGTACACACTTGCATGTGAACACATGACTCTAGGTGTTATATATATATATATACACACACACACACATACATATATAAAAAATTGTTTGTTGTTTTTTTTGTTATATATATATATATATATTTTGAAGAGAGAGTTTTGCAAAATCATCTTAGCACCATTTAACTTAGAAGATGAAAAATGTTATATCCTTTTTCTTTAAATCAACCACTTATTAAACAAAGATTTCAATTAGGATATACTTCATAATTATCACGATGAACCTTCCTATATACTAGTTAAGCCATCGTTACTTAAAATCAAACTTTATTTTTATTTTTGCTCAAACAAATATTTTCAAAAAAAATTTCAATTTGATAACCAAAACCATATATTTATCCTATAATGTTTTTTCAAAAGTAAATCAAAAGGCTAAAAAGAAATTTTGTTTTGAGATTTTTGTTTTTGCTTTTTTTTGGGATTTATTTTGTTTTTTTAAATTTTTTGAGTTTTTTTGGAAGGAAAATGAAAAAATAAAACATGAAAAATTAAAAATTAAGATTAGACTCCCCCCACACTTGATTTTGACTATGTCCCCACAGTCAACCCAAGTGAAAGGAGAAAAATAAAATAAAAATAAAAATATGACCTCTATTTACGTGAAAATGAAAAGATTATTATTTACACGACATTAGAAAGTATATTATCAAAGAGTATATGAAACGGTCTTCCAAAGACCAATTCATTTGTCGTCAAGTATGAGAGACATAGCTTAAGCCCAGAAAACCAAATCATAAAAGATTTCAAAGTTGAATGTTGATTTGGGAAAACGAGTGTTGTGTAACGACCTGCCTTTTTGGACATTTTAAGAAGACACACACGCCATACTCAAACCATTCAAAAGGGCAGATTGTTATGAGGTAAATAAGAAAAGAAGAGAAAGAAAGAAAACAAATATAGAATCTCACAGCGGAATGACAAAATATAATAATCAAATAACAGTTCATGAAGCTGTTTTATAAATACATTTGATTATTCTTTTACAACACAAAAATCAAAGTTACATAAACAGGAATAAGTAAATAAATGCACCGGAACAACATGATGTAGTGGAATATATATCATAAATAATAATAGTACAAATCTTAGTCTTCGTCCTCCAGAAATAAGATCTTCAAACTTGAAATGCTCAGGCTGACCCGAGCAAATTGAAAAGGACAAAACACTCGAGTCAGAACTAAAAGATCTTATGTAAGTTAAAGCAATGGTAAATAAATATAAGTAAAACGGAGTCAGATATGTTTATGGGGTTTGACATCTCCTATCCAGTGTCTAATGTGGGTGCAGTAACTTAAAAGATGTTCGAAATTTACATCTCTTAAGGATCCGTTAAACTATCTACTATGTAGTATAATACGCTATTATAATATGTCTACAGTAAAGTAAAGTATTAAAATAGCGTTAAGGCGTTACCCATATCCCCCTTAACACAATTTTATATATATTCCCATAGTCTATACAGTACCGTAATTCCTCTGTAAACTGGAGGGCTATCAGAGGACACTCCATAGGTATGGTACAAACCAAACTCGTAGAAGGTGCGATAGGGCATGTGAACACGGTACTCAAGGCAATGCTAGGGTAGATATACCAATTGCGGATCTGGACTGGTGGTAACGCATAGCAGCTACTACCGCCCACCTCGGAACACACTCCCATAATCAAAATCAACGTTATTAATTACATTCAAACAATGTCATTAAATACACCTAACGTAGGTTATCATTTTATTATCTTACTATAATACATGTTATTAGTAGAAATTCAAATTAATATTATAAACATATCTCTTAACATACGTTAACACAAATAAAATCATAAATTTTTATTTTTCTACCATTTATATTCCTAAATTATATTCCTTATTAAAATTAGCCTTTGGTATTCCTATCCATTAATTACATTTGAAACAATGTCATTAAAATACACATTAATATACGTTCTAGATTCCAACCTATGTCATTAATAGAAATTTAATTTAAGATCACTACTTTATATTATAGTTTAATTTGTATCAAAAAGAACTTAAAAATTAAATTCCTAACAATTTTATTCAAACTTTCTTATTTAATTTAATATATTCAAACAATTAAAATATGGGTCGTTACAATCGCTCTCACTCAAAACTCTTCATCCTCAAAAAGGAACAAGAAAGAAGGGATTAAGGAATTAATATGTCTTATTCAAAATATTAAATTTATAAAAAATTAATTAAATAATTTAAATAAAATATATCAATTTATAAACAACTAAATCCTTTCATATTCAAGTTAATAAAAGTTTGAGAACATCTTTACTTTCACAAAATTTTCTAGGTCCAAAATTTATGGAAAAATTCGGAGAGTCTCCTTTGTACAGAGAGGTCTGGGAGAAATAATAATATCAATAATAACAATATATATCATATATTTCAAAATCAAATATCCCAAATCACGGAAAGACAATATAATATCGCTATAAAGCCATAATTCGAAAATGTACCTATTTGTCGGACAAACAACGGTTATTTATGAAACCAAAAGCAGTAGCTATTGCTTCCATAAACCTGTATTTCACTTATACATTCCAAAGAGTCAAAATTTTGCAAAAGAGAAATATTTACATTGTTTCAATTTATAACAACAGATCACCACAACATAACAACAATCACTTGCAACCAAAACCATACAATCATCACATGCAATCAAAGTAATCAACCATCCATCAATAGCAACCAACAAATAGTTTGTTCGGGTTCAGAACCTTTTAATCGTATAAAATGATAAATAAACTACTAAGTATACCATACACTCAATAGTCTTAGATAAAACTCAATAGATTATTTACACTCTTTATACAGTTAGAAGTGTCCTTTCCCAACCATCCCATAAGCCAATACAAACAAAAGTTCAAATATCAATTAAGTTTATTCTTATAAATCTCATTTCATATTATTTATTGTTCTTCAGTTTCATTCATTCTTACAATGTTTATTTAAATAATTTACATTCACCACTTACAAAATTCATTTCCATTCACTTATACAATGCCTTTTTTCTCTTTTCATTACTTTGCATTCATTCCTTACATAAGTTATTTCCATTTCAATTATTATATTATCCATTATTATGTAAGTCTCTTTACAATTTAATTCACCATTAATAGATTATTTCCTTTTCACATTCATTCTTCAATATATAATATTATTGAATGTTAAATCCATTTCTAAATCATTTCAATGTTTTCTGAAGTTATAATCATTCAATTAATATAGTACTCACTTTAATTATAAATGGTTTCAGCATTGACTTAAGTTTATAATTATTTACTTATAGTATTCACCTTTTACTATTCAATCTGATTATAAATAGCTTAAAATGTTAACTTAAGTTTATAATCGTTTTTCTTACATTATTCACCTTTCTATTACATTTTATTAGTAACATTTCAAACCATTACCTAAGTTTATAACAAAGTTATAATATCATAATTCTAATTTATAAAAGTAATTCCATTGAACACTGTCATTTACTAAAGTTTACTTATATAGTATCCTATTACATATTCCAATTTAACATTACAACTTTTAACATTTTGGTAAGTTATATATATATATATATATATATATCTTTTAGAGTGTAATGGAATGATATACAATTTTGTCTTGTTCATTTAGTAAATAAAATGTTCAATAGTTATCATTTCTCATTTTTCATATCCTTTTGATTTACAGTTTACAAAATTTCAATTTCTTATATTTTCATTAATCACTTAGCATCTAGTTTCTAATTACATATATTAAAAGTTTCCAATTATTAAAATAGTCAAGATTTCATTTCATTATAATAATTGAAATTTCCAATTTGTAGAAAACTTAAGAACTAAATACTGGGTTCCTTTTCAATTATTTTAAAATTATATATATATATATATATAACCATATCTTTTATATATATAAAATAATATTTGAAAATCAAAATTATGATTTATTTATCAAAAAAAATGTGTAGTAAACCACTACAACGGTCTTCCCACTTTGAAACTCGAAAATGAACGTCGATGATGTGTGCACTCATCACCGAAATTATTTTCTAGCGATAGAGAGAGGAGTACAGAAAATATTTCCTTTAAAATTCTATTTAAAACATTTCTTCCAAATCATATTGGAATATTTATATTAGAAAATACTTCCAAATAATACTAATATTATATTCCAAAATCTTTCAAAAGAAATTTCCAAAATCCCGGAACTTAAGTTCTCAAAATTTCAGTTTATATTCATTTTATTTGTAAATCTTATTTCACAACCAACTATTCATGGAATTTTCACTTCCTAACAAATAATTATATCACATCCAATTATATCATTTATAAAATTTATTATTTTATATACAAAATATATAATAGGCAAAAAAAATTCATTTACCTATATTACAAACAAGTATTGTGTCGGTCTGCCCTATTAAGTGTTCAGAAATCCATATCGATGCCATAACGTCCTATGTACCGACCAGAATTTATAAATACAAAACAGAAAAAATTAACACAATACAAAAAACCCGTTTATAACACTAACAAATACGCAGTCTCATATATATACACTCAGCGACTCATTCTAGGGTATTACTATCCTATTTATATGAATAAGAGCCCACAAAGCTAAGGTTATCGCTCAACCCGAAGCTCGGATACCAACTGTAATGGGACAACGCCAGTGGGGTAACGCCCACCGTAGCATACAATGGTACATGTGTTCTGCTTTTACGGCCATCCTCTCGACTGCACCAAACCCACAGGACATGTAGGAGTAAGAGTCATCTACTTGCTACCAAACCCAAATGCGAGAACCCTCTATCATGTTGCACCCTCCGAGTGCATAAGCAGACACACATGTCATACTCAAACCATTCAAAAGGGCAGATGGTTATGGGGTAAATAAGAAAAGTAGAGAAAGAAAGAAAAAAATTACAGAATCTCACAGCGGAATGACAAAATATAATAATCAAATAACAGTTCATGAAGCTGTTTTATAAATACATTTGATTATTCTTTTACAACACAAAAATCAGAGTTACATAAACAGGAATAAATAAATAAATGCAGCGGAAAAACATGATGCAGTGGAATACATATCATAAATAATAATAGTACAAATCTTCGTCCTCTAGAAATAAGGTATTCAACCATGAAATGCTCAGGCTGACCCGAGCGAATTGAAAAGGACAAAATACTCGAGTCAGAACTAAAAGATCTTATGCAAGTTAAAGCAACGGTAAATAAATATGAGTGAAACGGCGTCAGAGATGTTTACGGGGTTTGATATCACCTATCCAGTTTCTAACGTGGGTGTAGTAACTTAAAAGATGTTCGGAATTTACATCTCCTAAGGATTCGTTAAACTATCTACTATGTAGTACAATACGCTATTATAATATGTCTACAGTAAAGCAAAGTATTAAAATAGCATTAAGGCATTACCCATATCCCCCTTAACACAATTTTATATATATTCCCAAAGTCTATACGGTACCGTAATTCCTCCATAAACTGGAGGGCTAACACAGGGCACTCCATAGGTATGGTACAAACCAAACTCATAGAAGGCGCGATAGGGCATGTGAACACGACACTCGAGGCAATGCCAGGGTAGATATACCGATAGGTTATTTAATAATAAAGAAATGAAGGTGGAGGGACAAAAACGAATGTCACGTTTCTAAAATGAAGGCTTTAGGAAATATAGGCTACCAAAATAAAAACAAAAATATGAGGTTGTGAAAGAAGGCTACAGGAAAACAAAATGAAAAGAATTGAAGTGGCTGTAGAAATATGAAATGAGATGGAGAAAACAACGAACTTGCATTTTTTTTAAGAATTGGAGGTAGGACATTGTGTAAAGATGTGAAAAAGGTTAAATCAAAAAAATGTATACATATAAAATGAAACTCATGTTTAAGAAGATGCAGCTTCAGGAAAAAGAAGAAGGAACAACCAAAATGAAGAAACAAACAAAAATGAGGAAAGAAATGAGGAAGGTATTAAATAAATAATGAAAAATACATGTTTGAATTTTAAAAGATATGTTTACACAACAAGCAATACTTTTGGTATAAAATTTCAAAACGTGTGCAACCTCAATTAATTTCATTAATAGGTAACGTTTCAAGGCAAGGCTCACGTTTAAATAAATGAAACTTACAGGAAAACCAAAAGAGGCTAGTATTTAGTAAAAGAAAATAATAATGGAAATATATAAATGAAAGGGGCGGTTGAAATTTGAGAAGATAAATAAATGAAAAGATTAATGAACGTGAATAGTGGAATATGAAATTCTAACATATTTAAGACTATTCATTACACAAAGAATGAACGGACCATTTAATTCAGTTTAGACTGACGTGCTAGGTGAAAATGTTTTTTTTGTTTCTGAAGGGAAATGAATGCATGCATGAGTGAATAGTGCATGCAAATGAATTCATGAATTAATGCACACACACATTTCATTTCAAATGCAAAGTAAGGCCTCATTTATAATTCAATTTATGGCAAGAAGTGAGAGAACAAATGGAAGGAAATATGCAAAAGCGAGGGGTCAACGAAACGTGAGATGGCAGTAGAATAAAGTAAGGTAATAAATTAATGAGGATGAAAGGATTAGGATACTGCAACAACTTTTGAAATTCAATTTTAAAACGTATATTTCCCTCAATACATTTCATTAACTCCAAATATACACATAAATATAAGTTAATTTAACCAATTTTTTTACATACAATAAATAATATTGAACACACCAATTAACTTAATATTTCTCATTAAAATAATTATTGTATTTTTAACACAAAAACGTAAGTTGCACATATCACTAATAAATTACAATTCACTTCTATTTCTTATTAATAGAAAGATTTTAATTGTTATTCATTCCAATAATTAAATTTCAAAACATACGCTGATTACTGGAAGATTGTTAATCCAATTGTTTTCCTTTAAATTGTATTTCAAACATATCTATTAACATTATTGGTTACAAACATGAGTTAGAAATTTACTTACAAATAATTAATTTCTTACTTTATGTTAAAACACGTTTCAAATAAATAATCATATGTTTTCTCCTTTAATAAATTTATTCATTTTATTCATCATTAACATTTATTATTATAATCACCGTTATTAATTTCATTCAAACAATGTCATTAAATACACCTAACGTATGTTATCATTTTTTTATCTTACTATAATACATGTTATTAGTAGAAATTCAAATTAATATCATAAACATATCTCTTAACATACGTTAACACAAATAAAATCATAAATTTTTATTTTTTACCACTTATATTCCAAAATTATATTACTTATTACAATTAGCCTTTGGTATTCCTATCCATTAATTACATTTGAAACAATGTCATAAAAATACACATTAATATACGTTCTGGATTCCAACCTATGTCATTAATAGAAATTTAATTTAAGATCACAACTTTATATTATAGTTTAATTTGTATCAAAAAGAACATAAAAATTAAATTCCTAATGATTTTATTTTATTTAATTTAATATATTCAAACAATTAAAGTATGGGTCGCATGTTGTTTTATTGAAAATCATATGAGTTGTTTTATTTTCGATGATTTTCAGCGTTGATAAAACAATTGATTGAAATTCAAGTTTATTTTCACCAAATAGAAATTCAATCTTATTTTTGAAACTTCTTCAGAATTATTGATTTCAAAATCAAAATGGTGATTTAATTATTCTCCTTCAGAATTCAACAACTCATTTTCGAAAAGTCCAAAGAAATCATGTTCATTAAATTCGTCTTTCTTTGTTGGATTATCAACAACTTCATTGCATATATCAAGTTCAAAATCCAAAGTTTTTGTATTCAAATTTTCAAAATTGAAAAAAGGAAGATCGAATTTTAAATTTGATTCCACACTTTCAAAAGAATTGAAATCCAACTCAATTACCATATTTTCAACAACCTCATTAAGACCGTCGTTTTCAATTTCAAAAGTTGTTATTTGAAAATCGTTAATTTTGGTAAAAGATGGATTATTATTTGACTCGTCACATGTTGGGAATTGATTTTGTTTTTCATGTTGTTTCATATATGTTTCAAATAACAAATTCGAGTGATCATTGTAAATTTCATCCATTTGCTCAACAAAATCCAATTTATAATTATTACTTGAGAATTTCGATTTAAACTTGTTGAGAACAAAAATTATCAACCGCATCATAGTCAAGATTATTCCCATTGACAAAATCATTTGAAAAGTTGTTTCCATTTTCATCTTAACTTTGAAACTCATTTTGAAGTTCGAAATTGAATTGGCATGGGTTATACTCGAAATCGTTTGAATATTGAAGTGAATTCAAATTTTGATTGTTTTGAAATCCTTGAATTGAGTTATTGCACAAATATGAATTACACAAATCGTTTATCCTTTGATCATTTTGTGTAGAGAGTTCAAGTAAAGATGGAATCGTTTCAATGCTTTTTTCAGGATTTGAGGGTTCGTTATCATTTTGAAAATTTTGTTCAAAATTCGAATTGTTTGTATAGAAGTTGTCATTAAAATATCCATACAAGTTTGGAGTGAAATTATATGAATTATATTGATTTTCACAACTATCGTAAAATTCATGTAAGTAGGGAAACTTGAACATTTTCAAGAATGATTTTTTTTCTTTTTTTCGGATTTTTTTATAAAGGAAAACTATTTACCAAAATGAATTTATTTTTATTTTTAAAAAAGGGAAATTTGACTTTTGGTTTTTCAAATTTTTTTTGAAAAGATTATTCGGATTTTCGTTTTTCTAGAAAAAAAACTAACTTAAATTTTTTTTTGGATTTTTCAAAGGATTTAAAAACTAAGTTGAAGAATATTTATAATTTTTTTTAGTTTTGGATTTTGAAATTTTTATTAAATATGCATGAACTAATGCAACTAAATGAATGCAAGGATTTAATTACAAATTTCTATCCTAAGTAGCTCCTAACCCAAAATTGTATAATCACACTTTATCTTAGTCCAACAAGATAATTCTTAGTCAAGTAATGTGCAAGATTTATCGGTGCACTACGAATCACCGTAGCAATGCACCCGAAGGTTTTAGTACCTTCAGAGAAACAACCACTATAATATTTACGAATCACCGTAATATTTATAAATGGTTATTGCTCTGCCGTAGCCTAGACACCAAGAAATAAAATTGTTCAAGGAAGACAACTGTCAAAATACAATTAAGCCCTAGGTGAGCTCATGACTCCCTTAAGTTTGAAGTTTAACCATTATTATTAGTCAAAATTCTATGATGAAATGCGATATGTGGGCCGAGGAAGGAGTGATGAAATCCCCCACCTTATGTGGATTTGGGTATTGCCCTTAGAAAAGAAAAATGAGATGAGATGAATGGAAAACTTAAGTTAAAGTGTTTTTAACAATGCAACTACTATGAAATTTGTTTTTGTTTTTGAATTTTTTGGATTTTTGAAATATATATATATATATGCATATGTGTGTGTGTGTGTGTGTATAGATAAATGCAAATGCAAGCAACCAACAATACAATTAAAATAAAACTAGAGATGAAAGCACGATACCAGAGTGTGCAGAATTATTAGCAATTTAATTTTTTTTAGCGGTGATTTTTTAAGCAAGCAAGCAAGCAATTATTTTCGACAAGCACTTCCTTTCGATTTTCTGCTTTGGCAACCTAGAAAAGAGTTTAACAAGATTGATTTTATTTAGATATATCAAGGAAGAAAACAAAGACAAACACAAAAAAAATTTGAAAGGATTTTATTATATCAAAAGGAAGAAACTTAAAACAATTGAAAAACATAACAAATGAAAAACTAAAACAATTCAAAATTTTTTTTTGAAAACAACTTGTTTGTTTTTTTATGTTTTTTTAGAAAACTTAAGAACAATCTACTCAACCTAAAATATTGTTTTTTTAGAAGGATGGAATAAAAGGAAACAAAACAAACAATTTGCAAAACTCTAAATCCTATTGTACCCACCCGGCCCAACAATCCAATTCAAATTACACAATCTTATTTACACTAAAAAAATCTTTTAACCAAAAATTACACACACAAAAATTATACACAGACCCACGGACTAAATAAAAAAACCAGATAACTCAAATTACACAATCCAATTTCATGAAATCTCTTAACCAATAATTCCTCAACCAAATTCGACTTTAATTTCGACTCCCAAAATAATTTCTAACAGTAAAGGAGAGTTGCGATCAGGCGATGGAGGCGTTCAGGAGGAGTTTGGCGATTAGGGATTTCGTTTTTGGCAGTCGATTGGAGGTCGGAGAGTGGTTGTTGTTGGCTGAAGGAATTTGCGGTGGGGTATTCGGTTGGAGTAGTGGTTTGCGGTGATGAGATGGCAGCGGTTTCGAAGTGATTTGGGGATTGTCGTGGTTTGTTGGGAGAGGATGTAGAGGCTTTGATTGGCAGTTGATGAAATATGAGAAAGGTGAATGCAAGTGGGGATGTTGCAGTTGTTAGGTAAGCAAGTGTGTAGCAGATATATGTAAGTAGAGGTGGTAGCAAGAAGATGTCGAAGGGAAGTTTGTATGGAGGATGAAGTTAAGGAGTTGTGTGGTTGGTTGATGACGTTGCATATGACTGGGTTGTGATATAGAAGTGTAGACAGTAATGGTTATTGTTAAAGCAGTGTAGACAGTAATGGTTGGGGTATTGGTGAAACTGAGCAGTGCAAAAGTTGTTTGGTGATGGATGTGTGTTTGTTTGCTGTTAAGGTGCAGTGATAAGAACTGTTGTAGGATGAAGTTGAAGATGCTTGCTGTGGTGTTGTCAGTGTAGTGGAGATGTAAGTAGGGGCTAATGCGATGTCTGTGATATATTGGAAGTAGTGGAAGATGACTATAAGGTGGATTTTCTGGTTGCGGGTGAGTTTGTATGACTAGATGGTGGAAGCTGGAGTTTTAGTAGAAGTGTAACATCAATTGTTTGTTGGAGGATGATGACAGTGTGTATGTTGTTGTTATGAAAATGTGCACAGAGCAGTGGGTGTTTTGATGATTTGATAGCAGTTGTAGTGTACAGAATTCGACAGTTTTTTTGGTAAGAATGGTTTATGTGGGAGGGTGTATGTGTTTGAAAGAAGGTGATTTGTATATGTATGAAGTTTGTATGATGAATGGGTTGCACAGTTGTAGGTACTTATAGAGCAGTAGAAGGAAGGGCACAGTGAAATGCAGTGAGTTATTGATCAGGGATGTATGTGGTAGAAGGTGGGAATTGCAGAAATGAGCACTGATGTTTGTATGTGCATAAGGAGGCGGAGAGGCAGGAAGGAAGTTGGTAAGGGTGGAAGTGAATGTTGATGTTGATATGGGGTGGCGAAGGAGCAATGAGGCAGAGTTAGTTGACTGTAGTGATGTGCTGTGATAGATATATGGTTGGTGATTGTGGTTTGAAGTGGGGGGGGTATCTGGTTGTTGTAGGTTGGATGGGTGAAGTAATTGGAGCAGAGGGGGTAGTTGTGCTCTGTGGTAGTGGTAGTGGAGGTTGTATATGGCAGTGATAATGTATTGGGAGGTATGGCAGTGATTAGGTGTTAACCTGCCTTTTGGCAAGGCAGTACGGAGGCAGATTTCACCCAATAGACGTCACGGTTATCGAGGCTGGAATATCATGGATTTGGCTCAAATGGATGGATGGAAAATCAACGACGGATGATAATATGATGCTAGGATTAAACATAGTCGGTGGATAAACGATGCAGGGTGCTTGGAAGATGGATATTGACTTAAATAAAGGAGGATCGGCATAAGATGGTTTGATATGGTATGGGTTGGCATAGGAGGGTTCGGCATAATTGGGCTCGGCATGGAAGGGATCGGCAAGATATGGAGCGACATGATTGGGATCGGCATAGTAGAGGTTGGCATGGAAGGGGTCGGCTTGGTGTGAAGCATCGTAGTTTGAATCGGCATAGCTCAAGGAAGTTGGATCGCACTTAATGGGTCGGCATAGCATTCTAGGGACGATGGATCGGCAGGGTTTGGACTGGTATCGTAAGGATCGGCACGTGTTTGTGGTTTAGTATGAATCGGCGTTGGTTTGTTTGAAGAGGGATCGACATTTTCGTGAAGGAAGAGGGGTCGGCATACTTCAGGGTTGATGGATCGGTGTAGCTTGATGGAAGGCTATGGATCGACACGCTTCAGGGAGCGATCAGCATTGAATTAAGTGGAGGAGTAATGATCGGTAGTGCTATGACGATCGTTATTTTTTGTCCAGTTGGACTTGACGATCGTTATGGTGGGCCCATGTAGGTGAGAAGGCCCTGTAGCCGAAGTTTGACCTATAAATACAACAAGCAGGGTTTCAGAAAAAGGACTTTTCATTCCGCTTCTCTTCATCTTCTATGTAGAGGTTACTATGCCATTTTAATTCTGGAGTCTTGGATTGTAACTGTAATCAAATTTCAGTATAATAAAAAGGATTGTTCTGGAGTGGACGTAGGCTGGAGTTAGCCGAACCACTATAAATCTTCTCTTTTACTTGCTTTCATTTTAATTTGATTGTTCTTCATATTATATTCTCTACATCATATACTATCTGCGATCTGTGACTGGATATTGGTGCTTTAACGTATAACTGGGTGTTGGTGGTCAATTTTAACGCCAACATTTTGGTGCTTTCACTAAGAAGGCTTGCACTCGGAGATTTGGAAGTGAGGATCTTGGATTTGAAAGCTTGAGAACTTGGATTTAGGAAGTAATGGCTAGGCAATCAACAAGAAGACAGAGAACAGAGAGGAGCCAACATGAAGGAAGTAAGGAGGCTTCCTCAAGAGCTAATCAGGTCTCAATCCTCATTACTAGAGACGAAATGGAAATGATGGTGGATGTTATTCAAGAAAGGATGCTGAAAAGGTAGGAGGAAATGATGCAGAATCTATTTTGATAGATTGGGACAAGTTGGAGTGCAAAACCAAGGGAATGGAGTTGCAGAATGTGGATCACGGAGTTGGAGCAGCAGGTGCAGAGGAAGTCTAGAATCAGAACCAAGGAAATGGAACAACCAGGATACGGGATAGAATGGAGCTACCGGGAGCATCCCTTGACCAACCAGGAATGATCGGCCAAAGCAATGCTGATCGTTATAGAACGATCGATGCTGATCGTTCCGCACTTGGGGGCATGCCCCCGGATCATATTGGCTTGACTCTAGGCAGGATACCGGGTGGTGCTGTGTAGTTTGTCGTTGATCGGGATATGGGTGCTCGTCCAGAAGAGAAGATTTTAGGATTCCCTCACGGACTCGGGGGGCAGGTTGGAGATAACGGGCAAAGACTGCCACTTAATGACAACTACAGGTTGGCGGAAATGATCAGACGTGCCATGAGAGGAGGATTGGTAAATAGAGATTTGGAAGATGTGAATATGAGCCCCTTTGCTCCTACGATTAGGCAAGCTAGGAATCCACCGAAATTCAAACTACCAACGCTGAAGACATATGATGGAAAAATGAACCCTGTTGTTCATCCGACAATGTATATGAGGCAAATTGAAGTACCGGGGGGCATCGGAGGAGGTCGTGTCATGGTGCTTCCCTTTGTATTTGACAGATATATCAGTACTATGATTTAGACAACCAGAAAGTGGCTTTATTGGTACGTAGACTGAATTGATTGAAGTTAATGAGGCAGTTTAAAGTTCACATCTTGAGACCCAAAAATGTGATGAGTTTGGCAACATTGAAGCAGAGGACCGGAGAGTCCTTGAGAAGTTTTCGAACATGGTTTAATGCTGTGGCGGCATCGGTGGATCGTCCAGATCCATCCATGGTTTTGATGGCAGCTGTATCAGGCATTGCTGATGGCACAGAGTTCAAGGATTCACTAGCATGGGATCCACCTGTGGATTTAGGGGTGTTTTACCCTAAAGCGGAAAGGTTCCTACTATAGGAAGACGCACGAGCAAACAAACCAAAGGTGAATTCCATGCAAAGTGGAGGATCATCGGGAGATGTAAACAGGATTGATAAGGGCAAACGGAGAATGAATGACGACAGTAATATCTTGCAATAACCGAAATTCCCTTCTTACACGGATTTGACCGAAACTTCAGAAAGGATTTATTTGGGTACTCGAGCGCGCCTCCAATATCGAAGGCTGGCAAAAAGGGAACCGTCCGAATACGAGCAGGCATCAGGAAAGCATTGCGTATTTCATGAACCATATGGGCACAATACGAATGACTGTAGGCAGTTAAAGGATATCATTAAGGAACATATGAGGAATGTTCATTTGCAACAATATATAAGGAATCAAGTTTTGGCAGTGGAATAGGAGTAGCCACCGACCACCTTGAATGAAGATGGCACTGGATCAAGGCATCATCGTTAGCTTGTTATTAGCTGATTGGACTTATGGCATGGAATAAGTAATAAACCCCATAGTAGAACAGCTAAGTAACTTACACATGTACGGGATCGAGGATGGTCCCTAGGCATGCTCTCAGATGACGATAAAACGTGGTGCTCAGGTTTATGAAATATTGTTTTTTCTGTTTACTGCAAATTCTGGTTTTACTGGTACTATGGCTATTTAGTTTTCTTGGTTGTACGGGCTTTTATTTTATATTTTACTAATTGTACTCTATAATGATTAAATCTGGATTAATGTAATGAATAACCCAGGTCATGATTACGGCCCCGATCGGAGAGGCGGGGCAATAACCGCGAGTTACGAGTCCCTTCGTCAGAGAGCGACAGGATGGACTCGAACATGGATAAGTCCTCGACTGGGGATCGAGGCCGGAGTACGATACCCCACGGGTTAAGTCCTCGACCGAAGAGTCAAGGCTGGAGAAGGATACTCATGGATTAAGTCCTCGGCTGGGGATCGAGGTCGGAGTAGGATACCCCATGGATTAAGTCCTCGACCGGAGAATCGAGGCCGAAGAAGGACAACCATGGATAAGCCCTTGATCAGAGAGTCGAGGCTAGAGTAGGATAAAGCGACCCAGAGAGGTCCTGGATTTGGATATGGACCCGAAGATGTCCCGGATTTGGATATGGACCCGAAGAAGTCCTGGAATTGGATATGGACCAGGAGAGGTCCCAAATTTGGATTAAATGACCCGGAGAGGTCTAAGGATTTTGATATGGACTCGGAGAGGTCCCGAACTTGGATAAAAAGATCCGAAGAGATCGAGGATTCGATTAATGGATTTGGAATGGATTCGGAATCAGATATCGATATAGAACTGTCATGGATTTCACTAACGATCCAAAGGGATCAAGGAATTGGATTGGCAATGGATTGGATTCTATATTGGATAATATAACGATCAATGGATTATGGATTTCAGCTTTTGGATTTATGGCAATTTAAACACGCCTTCCAATCACAAGACATGTTTTGGGGGGCAAAGTGTTAACCCACTTTTAGCAAGGCAGTACGCAGGCGGATTTAACCCAATAGACTTCACGGTTATCGAGGCTATAATATCATGGATTTGGCTCAAAGGATGGACAGATAATCCACTACGGATAATAATACGATGCCAGGATTAAACATAGTCGGTGGATAAATGATGTAGGGCGCTTAGAAGATGGATATTTACTTGAATAAAGGAGGATCGACATAAGATGGTTTGATATAGTATGGGTCAACATAGAAGGGTTCAGCATGATTGGGCTCGGCCTGGAAGGGATCGGTAAGATAGGGAGCGGCATGATTGGGATCAACATAGTAGACGTCGGCATGGAATGGGTCGGCATGGTGTGAAGCATCATAGTTTAAATCGGCATAAATCAAAGCAAGTTGTATCGGCACTCAATGGGTCGGCATAGCATTCCAGGCACGATGGATCGGCAGGGTTTGGACTGGTATCGTAAGGATCGACACATCTTTGTAGTTTAGTATGGATCAAAATTGGTTTGGTTGAAGAGGGATCGGCATTTTCAAGAAGGAAGAGGGGTCGGCATACTTCAGGGTGGATGGATCGGTGTAGCTTGATTGAAAGCTATGGATCGGCACGCTTCAGGGAGGGATTGACATCGAATTAAGTGGAGGAGTAACAATCTGTAGTGCTATGCCGATCGTTATTTTTGGTCGAGTTGGGCTTGACGGTCATTATGGTGGGCCCATGTAGGTGAGAAGGCCTTGTAGCCGAAGTTTCACCTATAAATACAACAGGCAGGGCTTCAGAAAAGGCAGGGCTTCAGAAATAGGACTTTTCATTCTCCTTCTCTTCATCTTCTACCTAGAGGTTACTCTGTCATTTTCATTCTGGAATCTTGGATTGTAACTGTAATCAAAGTTCAGTATAATAAAAAGGATTGTTCTATAGCAGACGTAGGCCGAAGTTAGCTGAACCACTATAAATCTTGTCTCTTTTACTTGCTTTCATTTTAATTTGATTGTTCTTCATATTATGTTCTATACATCATATACTATCTGCGATATGTGACTGGATATTGGTGCTTTCACGTATAATTGGGTGTTGGTGGTGAATTTTGATGCCAACATTAGGTAAGTAGTTAAAGGTGGAGTTGTTTGTGGCACTGCTTGTGTAGGCAGGGAATTGAAGGGAGGGACTGTAACGATCCATAATTTCGCTACGTCGAAATTGAGAGATTTCATTTGTTTTAAATTTGAAAAGGTTTAAAACTTAAATAAATAAGTTATATATAATAGATAATAGTAGAGAAATTATTTATTCTTGTAGTTGATAATTTAAAAAGTAAAAATTTGAATTTTAGAACAAATCAACAAAAGTTAAGTTTTGTTAAAAATAAATAAATGCTTAAATAAATAGGTTTAAATGTTTATCTAAAAAGATAAATCTTATTGAAAACATTTAATAAAGATAATAAAAGTATATTAAAATATTTAAAATATGTTAATAACCGTTTTACAAAAAAACCAAATTTTGTCGCATTTTGTCAGTTTACAAACACTGTAAAATTAGAGATTTTGATATTATTTAAATATGATTTTTAAATATAAAGAGACAAGTTTTAATTTATTTAAAGAAGTAAAAAGTTCATTTTTAAATTTGGTTTACATAAATAAATAGTTTAACTAAAACGTCAAAATGTGACCGTAAAACATTTTGTCGAAAATCAACGTTTTGTCGATTAAAAGTTGTCGCAACGTCGTCGCACCTTTATTTTGTTATATAGGAACATATATTCAAATAGTATAAGTATTAATTAATTCACTAATCAAGTTTACTTTTACTAAACATACTTAGAAAATCCTAGAATATAATTAAGAAAAAGTAAGCATAAAAAGTCAAAAATGTCATTTCAAAGCAAAAGGTAAAACATCAAATCAAAGAAACATAATTATTACTTTCTTTATTTAATACTTAAGTGAAAATGACATAAAGTAATGATTTGAAATGTGATGTTAAGTGTTGAAAAAAAATAAGATTACTTTATAAGTAAGTAAGGGTATTTTGGTCTTTTTACAAAATATTATTTTAATTTAAAACTTTTTCTATAAATAAGCATCTATTTTCTCACTTTTTTCACTTCCATATCAAATCAATTGCAAACACAACCAAACTTTGCCAAAATTCTTAGAATACCATTAGAACATGGTTTAGCATCTAAGAAGTAAAGAAATGATGGAGCAAGGAGTGGAATAAGGCATGGCCGAACCTATCATGGAAGCAGAGCAAGTTCGTGAAGCTACGGAGCGAGAAAATGAGAAGGAGGTGATGACCGAGCACTAGAAAGTGAGGAGAAGTCCCAAGTAAAACTTGCCATTAGTCCCTAGAGGTGATGACCGAACCTATCATGTAGGATTACTTGCCATTAGTCCCTAGAGGTGAAACTTGCCATTAGTCCCTAGAGGTGAAATTTACCATATCTAAAGTGGCAGTAGTGATATGTTATGAAAATCTTCGATTTGCAAGAATATGATTTGAAGTTAAGAAAGAAATCTTTTTTTAAGATTTAATGAATGATTTGGGAATATTTTCCTTAAGTTAAAAGTTATAGCTTGAGTATAAGAAAATCTTTGATTAAGATTAAAAGAATGATTTGGAAAGGTTTTCCCAAGTAAAAGGGAAAATGATTTGGAATTATTCCATGAATTAAGAAAGGTTTAATAAACCAAATAATTTGATAAATGAGGCTTAATGATTTCATATACATTTGAAATGAAAATGGAATAAATTGAAAAGAATATATCAAAGCAAGATATTTTATAAAAGATGAAGTAATTGATTGATGATTGATATCCACATATAAACTTAACATCTTTTAAATCGATAATTGGCTTCGAAGGAACAGGGGTCAGATTTGGGCGATTCCTATCCGAAAACCACTTCGAATCAGTTTATGTGTTCGAAAAATGAAGATATTTGAAGACGGAGATATTGAGACGATTAATAACGAGGGACTACTTGTTGATTAATTGGGGATAAACTCCTGATTCACTATATTGTAGCAGTGGTCTCTTTGTTATGAAAAACCTCAAAACCACAAGGGCTTCTCGCCTAGTAATGGACGAGGAAAGTTCCTTCGGTTTCGTTCAGTCCTAGAACGAACTTGTATGGACGAATGTCCGACGTTGCATTTTTGAGATACAATGTTTGACTTTTACAAATGTACATCTGCTTGGTGGCGGAGAAGGCAACTTCTCTTAGCTTAACACCCTTCTCTGAGACATACGAGCTCAGAGGTTGTATACTTGTGGGAGTCAAATAGTAATCAAAGGAATGGCAGTGTGGCATTCAAAGTGAAAGAAGATGTGTTATGTGAAAAGGTAATCGTAGCCACAAGCCTCATCAAATCGGAAATGGTCGAAACAGGATTAGATGCGGCAAGGCTAAGTGGGTCATTCCCAATTAGGGTATGATCATCCCCTTCTAGATATATTTCTTCCCGCTATGATGTTCGGGATGTAAATTAATGTGGTGTATGGAAAACGAGCACTCGGTTAAAGGTCGGTAACGACCGGGGGATGACATATTCGGTATTATCTAGTTATAGAGGTAGGTCGGTCTTGCGTTGGTAGAGGAGCTTTGTGATGGTTCCTCGGGACATCCATCTAGAGATGTACCCATTCGGAAGATAGATCCTTCACCTGGTCATTTGTATGGAAATCCATTCTCCAATAAGAACCTACGGACTTGATTGTAAACCTATTATGCTGGAATTTAATCAATGTAACAATTTCGGCTAAGATTAATAAGTTTATTTGCAAATGTTTTCAAAGAGATGTCATTAGAAATAATATCAAATGTTTTGATATATAAAAATATTTTGGTTATCATAAGGTAAAAACCCGTCCATGTTTATGTGTGGGCGTGGTCTTATGAGATACCCTTCTTTTCAAAGGTTTTGATAACATAGTCATTTTAAATTTCGAGTATCTCACGCTGGTTTATCAAGCCCGATCCGGGTATTTTTAATACTTGGGTCAGATCCGAGTAGTTTCAGGTTTAGTTGAAGATGGTTGGAGTTTCTAGAGGAGAGCTGGAGATCTTCATCATCGTATGGACGTATCCATTATCCGCTGTGGTTTGTTAGTTTTGTTTGTTGTTTGTCAGCATTTGTAAGGGCAGGTGTTATAACTGTCCTGGCTGAATCTAGGTTAGACTGATATTGTATTTTAAAATTTTCCGTTGTAAAAATTATTATTGAAATAATATATGTTATTCCATTCGTGTGAGATTTTGTTCTGTCTTTATTTTCTTTCTACCCTTACTGATCCGTTTTTTCATGCAATTTGAGTTAGACATGTGTGGTTTATTGTCGATTCAAGGGTACGGAAAAATGGGCCATTACATTTGGTATCAGAGCTGAAGGTTAAGCGAGAACCTTGTCTTTGTTGGGGTAAAGACTCATCAGAGATAGGGTTAGTAATACCTTAGGATGAGTAACTCATTAGAGATAGGGTTAGTAACAACCTAGAATGAGTTTGAGTGTATTATATATATGAGTGCGTATTTGTTAGTGGCTAATAAATTTTTTTGTGTTGATTTATCAGTTGAGCAGTTTATAAATTCTGGTCGACATGGGAAGTATAACTATATCGATAGGGATTTCTAAACTCTTAACAAGGCATATCGAGACCTTAATTTTGAAAAGTTGGTAAATGAAATAATTTTACCTAGGATTATATTTTGAATATAAAGTATATATTTTGAAAAGTTGTATAGTTAGAAATCAGGATTAGTGAAATTTAAATATGAACATCTTGTGATTAGAATTTCACAGTTTGACTATAAGATGTTTTATAAAAATAATCGATAAGTAAGAAGTCTGATAAGGTAATTAAGATCTTTAATACTTATTCTAGAATAATAAATTAAGAAATGATAATGTAAAGTTACTATCATAAATTGATCAAATGTTCGATTTAAAAGTTTAAGTACAAATACCTTGTGAATTAAGTTTCACGATTTGACTATAGGGTATTTGATAATAAGATTTGTTTAAGGAATGAACACATAAGATAAAAATATATTTAAATGATTGTGTAACAAGATAAATATAGAAGGAATGAGAATTTAAATTCGAGTAAAAGAAGTGTGGTAATTTAAATAAAGTTAATTAATATAAGATTAAATGAATTTATAAAATAGGTTTTATAAAGTAATCTCTAAAGGATTTTGAATATGGTATTATTTCAAATAAAAAAGGTATTTTATGATAACTAATTCGATTGGCTCGAAAATAAACTAAAAATGGGCAGGAGATGTGTTCGGATGGTAAGCACTTCTCTTAAGTATTACTCTTCTTATTAAGAGGATATATGATACTATTGGTAGTACCCAGTTCCTTGGATTATTTTGGAGTTACTCGATCTATATAATTTTCTTAAAGTTAAAGTGAAAATGTGAATCATCAATTGATAAATTGATTAGTAATCTTTATAAAAGTGTTTAAATTAAAGATAAATTGGGATTGCTAATTGCTAAAATTAAGCGAAATTTCTGACGATTTTGGACAGTCGAAAATTTTCGAATCATAATTAAATCAGATATTATGAAATTTGATAAAAGATTGTGAAATAGTTTGGTAAATGAAATAAGATAAGGATAATTTGTAAATATGATTTATAAAGAATAAAAGAGAGATTTAAGTAAAATCAATTTGAAATTTGGGATTTGTATATACTCTTAGGATATAAAGGTATATCATACAAATATAGATTTAAGTCATGAACTATTAAGTAAAGTAATGACTCTTTAAAAAGGTAATTATAACCTAGAAATGTTTTATTAATGAATTCTAGCATTAATTAAGAATTTGGACTTACGTCTTTAAAATGCGATTAATTTACATAAGCAATAAGATGAAATAAACTTAAGTAATAGTTTTACGAAATGATTCATAAATAATATTAGTGTTAAAGGAAATATAACGAGTTAATGGATTGTGGCAAAAAAAAATCATCTTTTGAGTGAAAAATGGTTCTTTAAAATATTTTCCTTTAATAAAAATATTTGGAAATAAATAATTAAAGGGATTATATAAAGAAGCACCTTTATAAAATGTCTGAACTTAAGACAGAGTTTTTATGAAATGTTTTTTAGGGTTAATAAATACATATATTATATGTAGATCATTTCATCGCACAAATTTTGATCTAAGATTCGAGTTCAGAACTTTAAGGTGTTTCCACCGATCCGAAAAAGGATTTATCACTCGATTCTTGACGACGAACATTGATCAGGGTTTGTGGTTAGGTACTTGAGTTTTCTATCATAGGTGAGAGCTATGCAAGGAAAGCAAAGGTTTCTGAGCAAAAAGTCTGATTAAAGTCCGCACTAGAGGATTAGGGGATCAATACTAGTTCGAAAATAAAGTTGAGTATTTGAATAGGAGATCGAATAAGATATTTCATACGGATGATTTGTGTATATTATATTAAATTAAGTTTGAAGATAAATGTTTTGGGTAAACTTTTGTTTGGGTAATTTCGAGGACGAAATTCTTTTAAGTAGGGGAGAATGTAACGATCCGTAATTTCGCTACGTCAAAATTGGGAGATTTCATTTGTTTTAAATTTAAAAAGGTTTAAAACTTAAATAAATAAGTTGTATATAATAGATAATAATAGAGAAATTATTTATTCTTGTAGTTGATAATTTAAAAAGTATAAATTTGAATTTAGAACAAATCAACAAAAGTTAAGTTTTGTTAAAAATAAATAAATGCTCAAAATAAATAGGTTTAAATTTTTATTTAAAATGATAAATCTTGTTGAAAACATTTAAAATGATAATAAAAGTATATTAAAATATTTAAAAGTATGTTAATAATCGTTTTACAAAAATAACCAAATTTTGTCGCATTTTGTCAGTTTACATACACTGTAAAATTAGAGATTTTGATATTATTTAAATATGATTTTTAAATATAAAGAGACATGTTTTAATTTATTTAAAGAAGTAAAAAGTTCATTTTTAAATTTGGTTTACATAAATAAATAGTTTAACTAAAACGTCAAAATGTGACTGTAAAACATTTTATCGAAAATCAACGTTTTGTCGATTAAAAGTTGTCGCAACGTCGTCGCACATTTATTTTGTTTTATAGGAACATATATTCAAATAGTATAAGTATTAATTAATTCACTAATCAAGTTTACTTTACTAAACATACTTAGAAAATTCTAGAATATAATTAAGAAAAAGTAAGCACAAAAAGTCAAAAATGTCATTTCAAAGCAAAAAGTAAAACATCAAATCAAAGAAACATAATTATTACTTTCTTTACTTAATACTTAAGTGAAAATGACATAAAGTAATGATTTAAAATGTGATGTTAAGTTTTGAAAAAAAAAAAGATTACTTTATAAGTAAGTAAGGGTATTTTGATCTTTTTACAAAATATTATTTTAATTTAAAACTTTTTCTAAAAATAAATAACCATTTTCTCACTTTTTTTAGTTCTTCTTCTTCCTTTTTCAAGCTTTTCTCCACTTCTCCAATGGCTTCTTCTTCTCTTCCAAATCCTTACTAACTTTTTCAAAACCATATCAAATCAACTCCAAACACAACCAAACTTTACCAAAGTTCTTAGAATACCATTAGAACATGGTTTAGTATCTAAGAAGTGAAGAAATGATGGGGTAAGGAGTGGAATAAGGCATGGCCGAACCTATCAAGGAAGCGGAGCATGTTCGTGAAGCTCCGGAGCGAGAAAAGGAGAAGGAGGTGATGACCGAGCACTAGAAAGCGAGGCAAAGTTGTTTATGTGATGGTTTGGTATAGTTAAGAAGATGTAGTGAAGCGTTGTTGCATATGAATGTTGGTAGGAAGTTAAAACAAATTGATTAAAGGTGAGTACTCTTATTTATCCATAAATTATTTCAAGTATAATGATTTGAAAGTTTAAATATGTTGGATGATTAAATGTTTGATAACTTGGATGCAAAATTGGTTGAATATATGTTTGTGATATGGATGATAACTTGGTTTGATAAATGATAAGAGAAATGGTTAGTAAGTATAGTTAATTAAATGAAATTAAATCCATATATTTGTGTGTATGGAAATTATTTAGCCTCTTAATGATTTTAAATAAGTTAAATAGTTTAAATGTGTTTTTAAAAAAATTTGAAGTGTTTCGGACAAGTACCGAAGCAATTCACAAAATTGGTCAAAATCGAGCCCGTCACGTAGCGGCAGTTCGTAAATTTCGACCGGTAACTTCAAATTAACGTAGAGAATGATTTTTAAGTCAGATTTCTTCGAAATAAAAATTCTTTGATCCAAAATGATAATAGTTTTCTAATGAAGAAAGAAAATCAATATTTCATCGATTAGATTTTGAAATATGTCCAAAACAATTTTCTAAAGGCATCGCGGTTTTGCAGTTCAGAATCCAAAAAGGGATTTCTGTAAAAATGATATTTTTAATGTTTTAAAAATATGAAATAAATTTGATAAATCTATTTAAATGATTTAAAAGATATTTGGAATGGAAAATATGAATTTTCAACTATTAAAAAGTTGTTTAAATCAAATAAGCTTATATAGCACTTTCCGCAGCACTTTTATGCTGCGAATTCTATAACCTTTTGAATATGAGTTTAAACGTAACAATTATTTCGTAAATCTTTTGTAAATGATTATAAAAGAATAATTAAGTAATGTAAAGATGATTTGGAAGTTTTAATAAGAGTTTGAATAAATGGTTAAGACGAATTGTTTATACCACTTAAACAAAAATTGAAGAATATTGAATGTAATACAAAACTGAGTATGCGGAAATGACTAGTACGTTTGTCCCGTCTGTAAGATCTGGGAAGATAAAACAAGGTGTTTAACTAAGGTTAAGGATGGAGCAACCAATGCCCTAAACTTACCTGCCCTATGTTTTCTCTTTTTAGGCGTGGGGTGGAATAGATCGAAAGGAAAGCCCGGATGCTCTAAAAGATCATATTTAAGTTTTTCCAAGGTAAAAGAAAAGAAACATATTCTTTGAATGTTAATTAACCACTTAACATCTTTTATCGATGATTGGTACGAAGGAACCGGGATCGGATTTGGGTGATTCATATTCGAAGAACCGGGATTGGATTTGGGTGATTCCTATCCGAAAACCCCTTCAAACTAATTTTCGAAATAAACTATCAAGTATTGAATATTTGTGCTATTAATTAGCTCAATATAAACTATCAAACTATGACACACCCATTAAACCACTTCTTAACTCTCATGAAAATTGCAACGAAATTGAAAATAAAATATATTCTAAGCATGATCTATTAACTATTGATTAGAAATATAGACCATCAAATTTTGATTTTAAAATTCACTCCATAATCATATGTAGATGAAGAGGTAATTTGTGTTTTTGTTTGCTTAAGCATAGCCTATTTGGTGTCAACAACATAAGCTATCAAATTCATAGCTAAAACAACAAAGTTTAACCCATTCAAACATTTCCAGTAAGCACAAAAAGAGATCAAAAATTATCAAAATGTTGAATCTATATGATTAAGAGAGCTTCATTACCTCTAAATTGAAGGGGTTTAGCCTCTCATATTTGTTATCTTTTTTTGAGAAAAATGTGTGATCTGTTGTGAATAGAGGAGAGCACACATGCAACTATATAAATCACAATAAGAAAGTGCTGCCAACATGCCTAGCAGGTAACAGAACTAAATGCTAGTAGCAAAGAAAAGATCAGGTACTCCTAAGATGAGTTCCGGCAAAGCCACCACCCATCACACGTCGGTATCGAGTTCCGACATGGCCACCACCCAATACTAAGGTGCTTGGAGTACCTAGAAACTAAAAAAAAGCTGCTCCATGTATCTGAAACGGGAGCTCTATGCAAACACAAAAACAAAGGAGAAAGCTCCATGCGTCTGAATCGAAAGGAATAAAGAAGTATCTACTCTGAAGTGGAACTGGATATGATATTGAATGAAGAATCTGCTCTGGAGACTCTGAACAAAGGAAGAAGTGCCAAACAGAAGAAAGGATCTTCTATGATGGCCTCTTTGCAATCCGTAATCCTACCATCTGAAGATATGAGAACCTGTAAAAAAGAGCCTTCCATCCTATTACTCATACCTGTATCTGAAAAATGACAAAGGAAAGAGTAAGAGTTATACATATATATATGTATATTTACACAATTAATATACATATATATGTATTGATAAGATGGGAAATAAAACCTAAATGAGAAATACTGGACAAAAACAATAGAATTAAAGTATCAATAAACCTAAATAGAATTTATGAATCTTTAATCATAAGTAAGTTATGATTAACATTTAAATCATCATAAAAATTAGAAAAATTATTAATATTAATACTGTTAATGTTAAATATACAATTATTGTGTTTGAATAAGTTAATACTATAACTAATCTTATTAAGATACCCTTTAAAAAGGTTATTTTTAGCAAATTTATATTTGGGATTAGAAATCCAATTAAAACAAAATAAAGAAATTGTAAAAATCAATTTTTTAAATTGACTATTATTATTATTAAAAATTCTTTGATTTCTTTCAAACCATATGTACCAACTAATAATGATGAATAAAGTGTCAAGTAAAAATCTAATATTCTTTTTGAACCTAAATCTAAAATTATTCCAGTAGAAGTCACAATTCGAAATTTTAATTGTTATATTAAAATTAAAAATATTAAGAATATTATTTAGAATGTAATAAGAATCCGAGCAATCAAAGTAAATATGTTTAATATCTTCAAGATGCATATTACAAAAATGACATTTATTATCATTTTGAATGTTTTTTATTTTTAAAAATTCTATTGTATTTAGCTTTCCATGCAGTATTAACCACATGTGGATTTTAGATTTAGAAGGAGCATTAGATTTCCAAATAAATGTGAATGAGTTGTTTATTATACCCGAAAAGTTAATAAATCTGTAAAAAGAATTAGAAGTATATTTTTTACTCTTATCCCGTTCCCAACAAATAATATCATTTTCATTATCAATATTATAAAGATTTAATCTTGCATAAAGCAAATAAAGTTGTCTAAGAGTTGAACCTTCTAAAATTCTATTAAAACTAAAAATCCAAGGAGGATCATTTTTAGGAGAATAAACTTCATTGATTAAAGCAAACTTAAAGTTACAGATTTCATAAAGCTCTTTAAATTCCAATTTAAGAGGTAAGGCAGAAATCCATCTGTCATGCCAAAAAGAAGTACAATTCCCAGAATGAACTATTGTAATTATTTCTAAGTTAAAAATCTCATGACATTTTAAAATTTTTTTCCAAAAATTAGATATATTTTGAGATACTGAAGAAGAAATTTGATATAAATTGCTATTTCCATTGTAGTAATATTTAGAAATGATCTCTTTCCAAATAGCATTATCATTTTTATCCTTAAACTTCCAAAGCCATTTACCTAGCAAGGATAAATTCATGTTACGCAAATTAATAACTCCTAAACCACCTTCCTTTTTGGCTTTACAAACAGTTTCCCAATTGACTAGACATTTTATATTATTATTAGGATTTTCCCCACTCCATAAGAAATCTCTTCTAATTTTATCAATTTTATCAATAACCCAATCTGGAAACAGATGCATAGACATCCAATGGATTGGAAGGGCTGATAAAACCGAATTAATTAAAACTAGTCTACCAGCTCTGGATAAAAATCTTCCATTCCAGTTAGATCTCTTATTTTTTATTTTATCAATGATAAAAATCTAATCGTCATGTTTGAGTTTGGTAGGTCTAATAACAAAACCAAGATAGTCAAAAGGAAAGCACATAGATTTGCAATTTAGAGTATTAGCAACTAAATTTTCAACTTTTTCAAAATCATTTAAAACTAACACAGAACTTTTGTCAAAATTTATTTTTAAACCACATAAAAGTTCAAAACTGTAAAGGATAAACTTGAGGGTTATAATATGTCTAGGAAGATGGGAAGAAAAAAGTAAGGTATCATCGGAAAATTGAAGAACCAATAAACCATTACGCGATATGTCATTTCCTACACAACCTAGAGTTCCATTATCCACTGCTCTTTTAATAATTTTAGCGAAAACGTTAGTAGTTAAGTTAAATAATAAAGGCGATAAGGGATCCCCTTGCCTTAAACCTCTCTTAGATTGAATTTTATTACCTAATATACCGTTAACTAAAATACTAGAGTTTCCAGTTCTAAGCAAAGTCATAATCCAAGTGATCCATCTATGACCAAAACCTCTAGCATGAAAAATATCTACAAGGAAATCCCAATCCACCGAATCGAAGGCTTTAGCAAAGTCAAGTTTTAAAATCGCACAGGTTATGTTATTCTTACAACAGTAATTAATATATTCTTGAACAATTGCCACACCATCAAAGATATTTCTCCCTTTAATAAAAGCCGATTGTGAAACATCAATTAAATTATTCATTCTTGTGCTAAGTCTATTAGCTAGAACTTTAGAAATGATTTTAACTGAACAGTTAATCAAAGAAATAGGTCTAAAATATTTTAAGTTTTTAGCTCCAACTTTTTTATGTAACAAAATAACATTAGCAAAATTAAATCTCCCTAATTGCAAATTACCATTATAAAAATCATTAAACATATTAACTAAGTCAAATTTTAAAATGTCCCAAAAGTTTTTATAAAATAGAATAGGAAACCCATCCGGACCCGGGGATTTATCACTTGGCATGTCATTAATAGCTTTTCTAATTTCCTTTACAGAAAAAGGGTTATCTAGTTCAGATAAATCAACAATAGAATCCGATGGATACAGGTCTTTCCATCTAACATTGATTCTATGTTCGATTTTAGAACCAAAAATACTCTTATAATAATCAGTAAAAGCATTATTAAGATCTCTTTGATCAACTAACTCTTCGTTATTAACAATAATGGAGTTAATTGTGTTACTACATTTTCTATCGTTAGCTATATTGTGGAAAAATTTAGTATTATTATCACCTTCATTTATCCATTGGATTCTGGATCTCTGCTTCCACATAACCTCCTCCTTTTCTAATATAGAATTTAGTTCATCTTTTAAATTGGCGAGAACATTACGTTCACCTAAATTTAATTGTCTAGATTCTTCAATCTTATCAATTTTAAGTATTTCATTAAGAATATTATCTTTTTTAATTTTTAAATTGCCAAAAACATTTTTGTTCCAATTTTTAAGAAAAATACTAAGATCTCTAAGTTTTGAAACAAAAGATTTTGCAGAATTTTCCTTATTTCTAATATTGTGGTAACTTAAAGAAATCCATTTTTCATTAATTAAGTTCACAAAATTAGATTCCAAAAGCCACATCTTTTCAAATTTAAAATTATTAATAGCAATTCTATGATGCTCGCAAGTGAGGATAATAGGACAATGATCGGAATATGTGTACGGTAAACCGGTAACTCTACAGATTGGAAATTTATCTTCTATTTCATCACTAACAAAAAATCTATCAAGAAGAGCCATAGAAGGAGACTCTATTGCATTACTCTAACTCTAAGTAAACTCTTTATTTGAAAGGGGAATTTCAATCAAATTAGAATTAATAATAAATTGATCGAATTCCTCCATAGCAGGGTAATTCCCTTCCCTGGGAGAACGCTCACCTATGAAGGGTGTAACATTAAAATCACCCCCCAAAATCCAAGAACCCGGAGCTAAGGATCTAAATTCTAGACATTCTTTCCATAAAATTATCCGATTAACTTTTGAATTAGGTCCATATTCATTAGAAATATTTAAAAAAGAGTTATCAGAAAGGTCAATAAGAATAATATGAATTGAATGCATCTTGATAATACATTGAAGCAATCTAAAATGATTATCACGCCACCTTATCATTAAACCCCTTAAAGAGCCCACTGAAGGTAGGAAAACCCATTTTCTAAAATGATAACCTCCTAATCTTCTAAAAAAACGAGTGTCCGGTAAATTGATTTTAGTTTCTTGAAGTAGAGCAATATCAATGGAATAGTCTTTAAAAAACGCTCCAACCTTATCACATTTATTCAAGTCATTTAGACCTCTAATGTTCCAACTAATGATCCTCATAAACTAACTGAATTAGCCCACTCTATTTCCTTACATCTAATGTACTCTCTATCAATCTCAACATCATAAAAAATGAAAGATGTATCTCGAGCAAGCTGACTAAACTCAGCTAAAGAAAGACGGCCTAATGCATAAGTAGAATATGTACTACCCGAAATAGAACTCATACCTAAGCCTGGATTTGTAGCGCCACACGTGGCACTCGAACCAGGAAACTTACCCATAGAATGAGACTGCAATTACGAATCCTAGCACTTCGACGAACGGAACCACTAGAAGCTAATGAACTCTTGCACTTTACCTTTCCTGCCGACCTAACTGGTGAGAAGTCAATAAAACACTGGACATTCTTCAAAGTAGATAAACCTGAAACTGGAGAACAGTTTGAACTTTCACCAGCCATAATCTCGGTCGACACCTCTGATTGGAAGCTCAGATTAGCTTTAGCAAAAACCATACTGGGTGCACAAAGACTGTTGTGCTTATCCCCTGTTCAAGCGTGCATCTCTTTAGAAGACATTGAAGATGACAAATTCTTATCTCTAATCTCCAGCAATTTTTGTGAATGAATGAACTCCTCAACTTCAACACGGTCTTCGAAAACATTAGACCCATCAATCCATTCTAACAAATCATCTTCAACTACAGTAAAATCTGAAGATACTTTAGATTTACTCAATAAACTACAGATATCAACAATTTCTAAATCAAAGCAACTAGCAGATAGACAATCTTCCTGAAAATTTCTTGATATAAGTTCCAATTCAGATGATTGACTCCCACAAGAATTTAATGAGTTTAAAACTTTATCAAGACAATTTTCATTTTCGATTTCAAATTAGCAATAAAACCCTTAATCCCAAAAATCTTTTAAACCCCAGAACTGTTGTTATCTAGAATAATTTAATCCTGTTCTAATAATTCGAAATCCACCACACCAAGCTCATCAGACCAATCAATCGTAGCAACATTCAAAAAACTGCAATCCCTATTATCAGATAAAATAGAACAATCTCTTGAACTATTTGAAATATGCTCAGAGATTTTCAACAGATCACTATTACCATCTAGATTATCAAAAGATAAGTCATCATCTGAACTCGAAGCAAGGCATTCAAATTTGTTGAATATGGATAACTCGAAGTTGTCTTGAACACAATGCTTGGTTTTTCGATTTTTCCTACTAACAGATTTGAAAACATGGCTCTGTTCTTCAACCTTTTCACAAATTTTCGAAGATGATATTAAACAAGAATGATCATAACATGAAGAAACAGAAGGATCAAGAAGAATGGGATCAAAACCCATATAAATCTCTTTAACATCAAGAAAAGGGATACTCGATTCAAATGTAAGAACCTCAGAAGGAACAGGCTTATCGCTCAAAGTTTCAGATCGGCCCACACCTTCTACATAACAGTCAGAGCTTTCAATACCCTCATTGTCAATATTCAGTTCGTTTATGATGCCAAAGTGATAAAAAACTCATCGAGATAGCTTATTCCAACTTCTTTTTTGGGCCAGAGATAATCAATCATCAAACCCCTCAACATTAAGAACTTCAGAGTAAATTGAAAACCGTGATTAACCAGATTTGGTGAAGAGCCACCCTGAACTCGATAATTGGAATCTAAGGATTGCAAATGTTCCTTAGCTTCTCCATTTTCAGACTTACCAAAGTAATCTTCTGGGTCCCCAAACCTTTCAATGTAACCCTTACCTATATTCGGCTCATTGATGATGTTGAAATGATACAACATATCGTCCAAATATTTAATTCCAACATCCTTCTTATGCCAGAGATGATCGAGTAGGACACTTTTCAGTAACAAGAATTTCAATACGAAAAGAAAACCATGATTAGTTGAATTCGTATTAGCCTCAGAAAGATTCGATTTCATCCCACAAATCTTGCTCTTGTGTCCAAAATTACCACAAGAGAAACATCTAATTGGATCACGACATTTATTAGCAATATGATTAAAATCCCCACATCTATAACAGTATTTCCTTCCCTTTCTGAATTCGATCCATTTCTTACGATAGGTCGCTCTTAGTACTTGAGATGAAGATTGATTCTTAACATCTTGAGCAAATGAATATGGGAAGAAACTGTGATTGAGGATATTCGAATTCATAAAAGACGATGAGGAATTCAGTCGATAATCTTGAGACAACGATGAGAGATTCGAACGAGATTCTTGAGGGAACGATGAAGACTTCGGTAAAAAAATTTTAGAGGACACCATTATACATCATCTGTTATATTTCAACTTTAATTTTATTTCACTTTTGGAATTTTTAACTCAATTCCTTGTTATCATTTTAACAAATGTAGCATTCAACATGAAATAAAAACAAAAAGAAAATGAGAGCAAAGTAGCAAGAGAGCTAATTAAAATAAAAAAACTAATCTACTTGCATAAATAAAAAGATCTACACTACTAACATGAAAATAAAGAGAGCATGTAAATAGAAAAGAGCATGAATTGACATTGCATAAAAGAATATTACATGAAGAAAACGGCTAAGTAGCCATGAAAAAGAAGAGAGAATTTTTTTTATTTGTGAGCCTAAAACTAAACTAACTAAAGAGGAGGCTCAAAAGCTAAGAACTTAATTACATGAACATATGGGGTATTTATACAAGCCTAAAACCCTAATCATATTTTTGGGAACTACCCAAACTACCCTCTTAGGAAGTATGGCCACCAAGTTATCACTAGCATGAGATAATCCTCCATTTATGCATGAAACTTTTAGCTCCACTAACTTGTGCATTAGTTTCTAATTGTAGATTAAGGTAAGTGGGTAGGTGGGGCCCTCCATGATACATGGTTTGAATTATTTCCATCTTCATTCCTTTGTATCTTCTTGTGCATGCATATTTTCCATGAAGCCACTTGTAATTTGCATTCAAATTCCTACAAAATAACATAAAAATTTCCAAGTAAACTTTCTCAAATTAATATATGCACATTAATGACCATTTTGCCGCTATATGAAGATGAATATATGATGATTTGAAAACAATTTGAATTCTGGTTTAAACATGTTAAAATACCCTATATGCTCATTTATTTAATTAAATTTGATTAAATATGGAAACATTTACGTGCACATCAACTAGTCATAGGTGAGCTAGGCTCTTTACAAGATATAGTTAGAGTTCCCTCTTCCTTCCTCAACAAGAAGGTCCGCTTATCACAATTCTAGACTACATGATATCGTGACAGGCAGTCCATCCTAAGTAGAACATCAAAACCCATAAACCAAGAACATACATATCACAAGGGAAGAGTTGGTCAAAACACGAAACTGGAACTCTTAAGCAAATCATACTAAGATTGGCGGAACCCCCAACAGGGTTTGACACACAAATAGAATCTAAAGCCATAATTGGCTCGAGTTCCAATTTATCAACTAGAGTAAGAGAAATGAAACTAAGAGAAGCACCAGTATCAAATAAAACATGAATAGGAATGCCAAAAATAGATAGAATACCTTCCAAAACCTGCTTCACCTTTGCAGCTGCAGAAGTGGAATGTGCTGAAGCTAGTGTAAAAGCTCGAGGTTGTTCTCCCTTTTGGAGCAACATACACTCTGTATAAAAAACCCTGGCTGATGGTAGTTATAGCAAGCCCTTGGTGCAAACTGTGCCTTGGCCGCTTATGTCTCTAGCTTAGATACCTTAACCAATGGCGCTTTCGCCACTTGTCTTCCTTCAACCGATGTACAGTTCCTCGTGAAATGCCCCTTCGTCCTGCACTTGTGATAAGCTAAACAAGAAATATCTCTAAGCGGCTGTAACTTCCGCTTGTTGTCCCCAGCTGGTGTAGCAATATATGGCTTCGGTGCTAAGCTCTCAAACCTCAACTCCATGTTCACCGAATTCGTATAAGAACCCAAGATATGATTAGTCATATTACCCTTGAATTATGGGCACATCCCTGCATTAAACATATCATTCCTCTTCAATGGTGTATCTACCAAACCAGGCCCGAACCAAAGATAAGGCAATGAATCGGTTATCATACTCCGCCACTATCATGGCCCCATGCTTTAAGTCCGGGAAGCTCCTGAACAACAAGGTCATTTCGCTTTCAGATCAAACTTCATCTCAAATCCCTCTTTAAATTGGGCCCAAGAGATGTCGTTTTCTTGGCGTATCCATAGTGATAGAACTCCACCAATCCATAGCTGCATCCATCAGATGCCGTGACGCCAACCGATGCTTCATCATGTCATCTAGCTCCATATCCCTAAATATTCGATCACATAATTAGCTCCAAGTCTGGACTTCTATGATCGTCTACCTACCACCAAACCTCTTACCTCCTAGCCTCTCATAATAGCGGCAGAGAAAAACAAAATTCAGCCGAGGACTTACCTATACGACCTTCTCTACAACATCTACCTTTGGTCCCTCGACCGGAGCAACATTCCTTAATGCTCGATCACTACCATTTGTGACGTACTACCCCGACCACCTCCACCACTACCTCCATGAGCATTGACAGCTCTAGTACTTATGATGTACAACCTGAACATAACAGAATATATTTAGGATATGAAAGGCTAAAGTTATTTTAAAGAAAGAGATTATTCTTAAGGAAAGATGAAAACGGGGGTATAGATTTATAAAAAATACAAATACGCTACCGTATACACTCGACTCATTCTATGGTGTCAGTTACCCTATCTCTAATGAGCTAAGCCCAACCAAAGCCAAGGTGTTCGCTCAGCCTTGAGCTTTGATACCAAATATAATGACCCGACGTTTCGACCCTTGAATGTCGACACCAATA
This sequence comes from Allium fistulosum, assembly GCA_030737815.1. Lineage (NCBI taxonomy): Eukaryota > Viridiplantae > Streptophyta > Magnoliopsida > Asparagales > Amaryllidaceae > Allium > Allium fistulosum. The sequence goes on from CM060901.1 coordinate 1,379,772,865, forward strand.
TATCCATGGTATTTTTGTGTCGAACACCCAAGTGCCAGAAAGACAGAAAGCTTAGGTAAAACAAAATGAATAAAACAAGAAAGGAAGAACACAACATCAGAATCTCATAGTAAAACAGTAATATATAATATTAAAAGAATATTACAAAGGTCTACTCTGAATTTAAGAATTTCAAAGTTACAAAACCTAAGTACTATCATCAGCTTAGATAGTTATAACTTCATGTCCTCACAACATTGATATATAACTAGCTAATATGGAACAATAGAAATAGAAATAGAAATAGATAGATAATGGAAGCCTTCATCTCCTCTTTAGAACTTTGAAGCATCTAAGTTAAAACCTTCTATACTCAGCCTACTTGAAAGAGTACACGAGGAATTTAAGGAAACAAAAAACCAAGCATTAGACATAAGTCTAGTATAAGAAAACTCAAGATAAATGAATACATGTAACGGTAACTATTGTGACCGTACAGATTCCTAAAACAGTTTTCCCTCAAAAGAAACCAACCATTTATTAAGTTTAATATAGTGATATGATAGATAATGTCTAGAGTGTAGAATATAAATCATATCAAATAGTTGTGGTACTTACATTCATTACACTACAACATATTTAGGGTATAATCAAAACCACCAAGGTTCGTTGCATATTGGTTTTTCCGTGGAGATCCCTTCGATTGATGCTGAATCCAATTTCTTACACAAGGGTTAGAAGCTACCTCTAAGCATCGTATATCTCTAGATAAAATATACCTTAAAGGAAAACATAGCCGGTCTATGCCCTGACACGTGATCCCAAGTATCATCAACTTCCGCTGGCAACAATGATAAGCATACTCTAGATATGGAGTTGATATACCCTATCGGGGTTTGCAAAACCCCAGACTATGTCCTTACACTGTTTTCTATCATTTCCAATGCCGAGAATACGTTCGATGTCTCTCACATGAGTTTTCATTATCGAACAGAACACAAATCCCCAAATGGATTCCTACATCTCGAGCTGATCACGAGTGGATTCAAGCATCTAGAACAGATCTTGAATCTCCGTATAGATTCTCTTTCTCATCCGCTTCCAAAACATAGAATCAGTATACTAATTTTGAAGTGGTATTTGATAAGTAAAACACTTACCAATCTTGGACTCTTCAAAACCAATCAATGAATTTTCGGCTAACTCAATTCTAGTTCTTTCAGAAGTAAGTGAAAGCTAGAGGCATTTCGTACCAATACTCCTCCCCTGGAGTTCTCATTTGTATGAAATCATGAAGTCTTTCGATTACTTTTTAAGTTAATATTAGGTCAAGTTCGATCAACTAATGGATTATCTAATCAAAAATAATTGCGTATACAAATCACGATTCGTACGCTTAACCGTTTCTGATATTCCAACTTAACTATTCCTCGTCCAAGAGTGAAGCAAGGTAAGTTAGAGCACCGGTTGCATCAAACCTTGCCTAGACACTCCATTCTTGAATCTCATAAATAAATAAGTCTACCTCATCGGCTTTTAGTGTTAAGTATAGTATTAATGATTTCCATAAAAAAAAGTAAGAAATCAACAGGAGTAACACATTTTTGATATTTTCCGACTTACTATGCCTTGTCCAAGAGGGAAACCGATAGGTTAGAGCTCTATTGCTCCGTCCCTACTCGACATCAATCTTAACTCTCATAAATAGATAAGACTTACTTCATCGACTTTTAGTGTTAACCATGGTTAATTACTTTTCAAACAAGTAATTAAATAATTAATCATTTAACCACCAAGCAATTCTTAAACCCTTTTCGAAAACATTTTTATATACTTTTAAATAGTTAAAAATATTTATAATAGGTTTCAAAACATTTATCCAAAATATTTCTTAAATATAACAAGTTTGTAAAATCTTTATAACTTGGAAAAGAACATGTTTTATCATAAAAACCTCTTCTTTAAAAATTCGCAATTAATTCCTAAAATTTAACAAAAACCTCAAACCACTTTTAAAATACTCTAATAATAGTAAGTAAATAATTTTAAAAATAATAAAACAAAATACTTAAACTTAAATATCTTTTCAAACCTTTTAAGACCAAAAATCAAGTCTACACGAGGCTAATCTGCATAAGTGAAGTTTTGGTCGTTTTCGAGATGTTACTTAACTATTTACTATCCAAGATTTTAATAGTAATAAAAAAACATATAAAAAATAATAAATATAGTGAGAAATCCCTAAGGATCTCTCTATAAAATTCCATATAAATCGCTGAAAACAAGGCAATTCACAACTTCATCTATAGTGACTATCACTATAAGTGCACTTTCAAACCCGAGTTATATTCAAACCTATGTTCAACTACAACCTATGTGCATTGTTCCAATACCTTGCTATATGTCATACAAGTCCATTCAAGTCCGTTCAATTTCGTTCAAGTCCGTACATATGCCACTTGCTTTCATAGCAAGAATTAAAATTAACATTTTCACATATGTCCATATGAATTCAACAACATTAATACAATCAAACATCATCATATATGTGATATTTTCCAATCAAAATGGTGATTTAGACCTTTAACCTAACAACCAACCGAGATCCATGAGTCTAAGTTCAATTTCAACCTAGCAACACATTTCCCTCCTTCTCTTTTTCTTTCCACCTTGCTCCTTTGCCCTCTCTCCCACTCCAATGCCCATGGCCAAAAAGGATATGGGGAGTATGGCTTTGATTTTTCAACATCTAACTAGGTAGAGGGTTTTGTAATGTGGTGGTGAGGCTTTACTCCAAGTTTGAAGTGATTTGATTTGATTTACAAATATTTTGCTCTAGGGAATTATGAAAAGGAGGAAGAAGAAGACATTGGTTTTTCAACTTAAAGCTTTGTGAATTTGTGAATGATAACTAAGGGTATGCTCCCTCCTTATATAGGCTCCATTTGGTGTTCTTTAAACTTTCCTTCACCCCCTTATGCCATGGAAGTGTCACCTCCCATCAGTTCTCCTTTAAGTCACTTCTCCTTTATCTTAATTACCATTTTACGCCTCTCATGATAGTATCTTTTATCCTAATAGAAGCTTCAAGAACATTCCAAGCTTTATGAAGAGGTGTTTGTGTTAATTAGTTGCTAATGTGTTCATTGGATCGTTATCAAGTAAACAAGAGTTTGAACAACTTATATTGATCGAAAAGTTGTTTGTCGATAAATCGATTTTCGGTCACATTATCGATTTTTCTTCGAAGAATATATTTTTGTATAAAAAATTTCAAAAACAAGTTTCTTAACATTATTTATTAATTAAATGATGTTTACCTATAAAATCATATTTATAACACTTAATTATATTTCAAAACGTTTCAATATTCGAAGATGAAATGTTCGAATTTCAGAGTTGCTACTATGTGCAGTTTGATGGTGGGGACTTGGGATTGAATGCTGGTGTTAACGGACAAAATGCTGGAGCTGAAGATCAGATTACCGTGGGAAGACCAACTGCACACCAATGGAATTCGAGTGCAGGAGTGATTTTCCGATGCACACCAAATGCAGGAGTGATTTTCCCATAGAATGGAGAACCTAGGCTTCAATTGGCAAACCAAGATCATTTGCAAAGTCAAATACTCGGGTTAGCTTCTTACAACCAACCTATAGATAATCGTGCTAGTGAAGAATACATTGCTGACATGGTCAAACAATTGATGGAGGAAAGCAAGAGTGGGAAAAATGAAGACCGGAGTTATGCGCTAACCCGAACCCCTTTTAGTGCGAACGTCCTAAGAGAAGAATATTCTCGAAGATTCACCATGCCAACTATGCCATTGTGCAATGGAACAACAGACCCTAAATTGCAGTTATTTAAATATGAATGGCATATGTATAGAGCTATAGCTACGTATGCTATCTGTTGTAGGTGTTTTGCTATCTTCTTGGAAGTAGTTGCTTCCATGTGGTTCACAAGACTCACACCGAAGTCTATTTCCACTTTTGACAAGTTGGCAAGAAATTTTTTGGATCGGTTTATACTTCACACTGCATGACCAAAGGATGTGATGTCCTTATTTGGATTTTTCCAAGGGCCTAAGAAGTCACTAAAAGCCTTCTTGAATCGGTTTAACATCGCGGTTAGTGAGGTGAGCAATCTAAAGGAAGACATGGTATTTATGGCTTTGGTCCGTGTTGTTCATCCTGATACGAATTTTGGTGAACAGATTAAAATGAAGCAACCAACTAATATGGAAGAATTTCATCGAAAGGAAAACCAGTTTCTAAGGTGGGAAGAACCAAGTATGATAGAAGGTAGAACTATCGATGAGCAACCAAAGGAAGTGATTCAGAGTAATGTTGTAGTTAAACAGAATGGAAAAGTTCCGCAGCGGCTGTAAGAGATGCACGAAAGAATGCAAATCAGAAAAAAAGGAACCAGAATTCCGATCGGCATGACAGGAATGGAAAACCTCTAAGGAATCTAAGGCCTAAAGACTATACACCATTGACTGATAGTTTGGAAAACATCTGCCTTGCCACTAAGGGAACTAAGTGATACAACAAACCACCCAAGAAGGAAGCGTCCGAGTAGCAAAAGGGATCGGGGAAGTATTGCTGCTTCCATGAGACCACGGGCATAACACAAATGGGTTTCGGCATCTAAAAGACTTGATTGAGGAATTAATAAGGAACAATAGGCTCTAGAAGTAAGTGAAGAAAACATAAAACCCTGATCAACCTACTGGACCACAAGCATCGAGTGCTCAAAGATATCAATTCGGACCCAGTGGAGAGGGCCTAGACAAATGGATCAAAGGTTAGTTATAAACACCATCACTAGAGGACCTCATTTAGCGTAAAAGAGTTGGGGTAAAATGGAATGATATGCCGGTTCTTTGAAGCATGCCCGTCAGGAGAGTTGCTACGCCATTGAAGGAGTTTTGGCTAGGCAACAAAGAATGATTACCGATGACATCATATTTCGAATTGGAACAATAAAGGCATTGAAGCGCGAACTCTTGACCTAATTGTAATATTGATTGGGCTTGGTCCAGCAGTTGTACATTGAGTATTGGTCGACAATGGGAGTTTGATCAACATTTTATTCCGAAAGATGTTTGACCAGATGAAAATAAGCATGAAGGATGTGACCGGCTGCCAAATGAAGATTCAGATATTTATAGGTGAACCTATGCAACCGGTTGGGATGAGTGGTCCTTATCTAGAAATTTGTGATCGTTGATGAGTATTCTGCTTACAATGCTTTCTTGGGCTGACCGACCCTGCTGAATTTAGAATCGCTTTAGCTCCATGGTGTCTCATGATGAAATTCGCAACGTAGAATAGGATAGAAGTAATAAGAGGAGACCAAAGCGCTACAAGAGAATGCTATGTTGTTGAATTACATGAATCAGAGCGCCGTCAAAAAGGGAAGAATGTGGGGATAACTCTTCACATTCGTGAACCACAAGCATAGTAATTATAGGATCGCCCCAGGCTCGTGGACCATAGTTTCTACGATAAGGCTATGGACCCTAGGAAGAAGAGTACAGGGGAGGTACGGGCAGCATCGGTGGCGTTTATGGTGGTTGTCCTTATCGACATGGACGACCGAACTTGGATCTTGAAAATACATTCACAGTTGGGAATTAAGATGCAAAATGAATTGATAAATTTTCTTCGTGCCAATATGGATGTGTTCGCTTGGACACGTTTCGATATGTGCGGGATATCGTTGGAATAGCGCGCCATGCACTTAATATCAATCCCAAGTTTGCATCGGTGAGGCAGAAGAGACACAGTCTGGGTCTGGAATGATCTGCTGCATTGAATGATGAAGTGGATTAGCTATTGGCCAACGATTTCATCCGCGAGCAACATATACTGAGTGGGTGTCAAATCCTATGTTGGTTCAATAATTAAACAAAAAGTGGCAAACTTCCATTGACTACTCAAATCTGAACAAGGCTTGCCCGAAGTATAGCTTTCTGTTGCCTAGAATCAACTAACTTGTTGATGGAACTGCAGGGCACGAACTGCTCTTTTATGGATGCCTACTCAAGGTACAACAAGATCATGACGCATGAGCCTGATCCAGAAAATACCAACTTTATCATTGACTTGGGGCTATATTGCTATCGTGTAATGCCATTTGGCTTGAAAAACAAATTGATAAACACAATGGTCACAAAATAGGTTGGAAAAACAATGGAGTGCATATGGATGACATGCTAGTGAAATCATGAGTGTTTGGATATCATCTGGATGATCTCTCGGAGATGCTTGAGATCCTTTGGAAATATAGAATGAAACTGAACCCACCGAAGTGTTCATTCGGTGTTGAATCAGGGAAATTTCTTAGATTCGTGGTGAACGCAATGGGCATTGAGGCCAATCTAGAGTAGCTTGTTGCACTATGGAATGTTAAAGCCCTAACGACAAAAAAGGAGTTACAAAGTTTGAATGGGAAGATCACATCATTGAGCAGGTTCATCTCCAGAGCGACGAATAAGTGCATACCATTCTTCGATGCATTAAAGAAGGGTAAGAAAATTTTAGAATAGAATCAGGACCGCTAGACTGCTTTTGAGGAATTATTGTGACATATGGAAACACCACCGGTCCTATCTAAGCTACTAGATGGTAAAAATTATTCATTTACTTGGCAGGTCTGCCCGCGCATTAAGTGCGGCACTTGTGTGTAAGGAAGCTAGGATTCAATGACCTGTATACTACATTAGCAAGCGGATCACTGGAGCTGAACGAAACTACCCATAGCTGAAGAAGTTAGCATACTGCTTGCTGATAGTGTCAAGGAAACTATGACCGTACATTCAAGTTCATCCAATAAAGGTGTTGATGGATCAACTCTTGAAATAGGTACTCTACCATCCCTAGACTTCAGGATGGCTTCTGAAATGGCACATCGAGTTAATCTAATATGATGTAATTTATCATCCTCGAAGGGCAATTAACGGATAGGCGTTGGCTGATTTCATCGCTGAATTCACAATTTATAATGATGAGGAGGTGGATCTGCATTCGTAGCATTGCAATGGAAGTTGCTCATCGATGGTGCATCAAACAAATTTTGCTCAGGAGCGAAAGTTGTTCTTGAAACTCCCAAAGGGCGGTCAATCTATATTGCTATGAGGCTGGAATTTCCCACTACTAACAAGGAGGCAGAATACGAGACATTAATAGCGGGATTAAAGATTGTGAAGGAATTACGAATAAAAGCTCTACACATCTATAGAGACTCATAACTAGTCGTCTATGAAGTGAGAAGGGAATATAAAGCTAAGGGTGCATAACTCGCCCCTTACTTGTCAAAAGCATGGGAATTGCTTAACGAAATTAAACATTACACAATAATCATATTCCCAGAGAGCAAAATGTCAAGGTCGATTACTTAGCCAAACCGGCCAGTTTCGAAGACGCACGGTAAATGGGATTGGTTCCAGTCGAAGTATTGGCCACTCTTAGCATATATCAAATGGACGTCAATTGGGTTCTAGATACTGCAAAAGAGGAGGAATCATAGATGACGTCGATCAAGGACTGCCTACTTAGAGGGATACTCCCCAAAGACCAGAATGAATGAAAGAAGCTCCTTCGAAAAGCACAACGATTCGTAATGCAGGATGCAGTGATGTATAGGAGAGGATTTTCCTTCCCCTTGCTCAGGTGTGTAGCCAAGGATGAAGCTAGGAAGATCCTCATGGGAATTCACAAAGGCAGCTGCGGTGATCACACTGAAGGAAAACACTAGCAAAAAAGGCTTTCTGCTACAGATATTTCTAACCAACAATAAACCGAGATGCAGCAAACTACACCTGATGGTGTGATTGATGCTAGAGATATGCAAAGATACCTCGAGCCCCATCTTGGGAACTTACACAAATGGTCAGCCCTTGGCCATTTGCAGTCCGAGGAATTGGTTTATTCGGCATACTACCAATAGCAAAGGGAGAAGCTAAGTATGTTATCATTACAGTTGACTACTTTACAAAATGGATTAAAGAGGAAACGCTTGCTACTACTATTACTAAAAGAGTGATTAACTTTGTAAAAAATATATTATTTGCAAGTTTGGAGTAGCTTAAAAATCGTTATAGATAATAGAACTTAATTCAAGAGTACAGAGTTCAAGGACTTCTCCAAGCGCTACTAGATCGAATAAAGCTTTTCCACGATAGTGCATCCATATGTGAATAGGAAAGTGGAGGCAATAAACAAAATCATCAAATCCACCATAAAAAAGAGGCTTACGAAAGTTAGAGTAAATTGGACTGATGAGCTTCCGCTTGCACTATGGGCTTATAGAAGGACACACAAATGTGCGACCGGAAACACACCATTTAGCAAATGATTTAGAAGCTACGATCCCAGTAGAACTTGAAGTCCCCTAGCATTACAGAAGGCACTTCAATTAAAGAGAGGATAAGCAGGTCCTGCTTGAATCACTATAGCAGATTGATGAGAAGCGGGAGGAATACAAACTGAGGACTGCTGCTCACCAAAAGGAGCACTTGTCCCGAACTAGAAAGGACCTTATGTGATCGACTGGAAACTTAGAGATGAACTTTCAAGCTAGTGAGTGTCGATGAAATTTCGATTCCACGTGCTTGGAACAGTGACTCGCTATGGGATTACTACATTTGATACCTATCTATATATTATTATTTTTGCAAATAAGCCATCCAGGTACACTAGGGCACTATAAGTTGGAACGACTTGCCTTTTCCTTCTACTTCTTCAATAAAGCTAGCTTCTTAAACCAATGGAACCACATTCTTGTAAGCAAACTGTTGAGTCGATAGGGAAAATTGACTCAAACCGCCGGACCAATGGAGAAAAATGATCCAAAACTTCTATGAACCGACGTTGCCCCTGCAACTTCTGTGAGGTTCAAAACTGCTGAGTTGACAGGGAAAATTGATTCAAACGGCCGAATTAATGGGAAAAATCGATCCACGCCTTTTGAAAACCAGCGTTGCTCCAGCAATTTTGGGAAGATCCATCTCCATATGTGCCACACATAAGCCGCACGACACTTCCTAAACAATTGAAATCGCGTTCTTGAAGCAATGTGCTTATATGCCACCAAATAAACCACATGACTAAGAAAATACTTCTCAACCTCCGGATAATAAATATAGACTCCTAAAATCACCATGTCGATGGGGAAAATCTACTCAAACTGCCACATTGATGGAGAAAATCAATCTCAACTTTATAAGTACCGGTGTTACCCCAGCAACATTGGGAAACTTCCCTATTTTCTATTTATCGGTGTTATCATAGTTATACTGAGAGATTGTCAAAATTTATAAGTATCGGCGTTGCACCGACAACACTAGGAAAGTTTTCGATTGTAGGATTGATGTAAAATCAATCTTTATTTTCCAAGGATCAACATTGCTCCGGCAATGTCAGGAAGATTCGAAACTATCAAGTCACCAGTGAAAACCGATTCCGACCATTGGATCGATGGTAAAAATCAACTCTTGTCTTTTAAGTACTGGTGTTGCTGGACAACGCTAGGAGATGGCAAATCACTAAAATGGTTGAGAAATTAACTCATAGTTGTCAAAGTTGACATCGCTTGGAGATAGGCGATAACAAAAGGGACTAAATTCTCGGAAAAGAGCGAGAAAACCACAAGTTCCCGAAGATAGGAGCTATCACGCAACTCAGACTGGAGGAAACCGAATGAATTGCCCTGAATACCTGGTCTCTCATCGAATGCTTAAATCTGGCATTCGAAGAAACCAACCTTGTGGAGTGGGGGTGCACACACTCATACATGGCCGAGATAAGCTAAACCAAACAGTCGTGGAGTTGACTAAATCAAGACACACTGCAATTCTATTACACGGATTGGAGCATTTTGGCAGTCACAATGGAACTAAGTAATATGGTATGCTAAATAACTACAGGAGTGTTATTCACAAGCATAGAGCCATGATAAATAAACAAGTTACACTATTTACATGCAAAAAGTTGCAGTAAATAAACAAGTCATACAGAATAGCGACATATAATATGGGAAATTGTAGAGCAGGCAATCGTATTATATACTGGTGCAAAAATATGCTCATTACGTAGAATGCAGGAAAATTACATAAGAGAGATTACAAAAGAAAAGCTAAATCTTTCATTACTAATATCTTTTTATGTATAGTACAAGTAGCAAGGGCTATTCTTGCACAATACCGGCCTGTTTTAGACATCAAAAAAGTAAAAATATAGACTTATCCAATGCAGCGACATCACATAACAAAAAAGAAACAGAAGTACATACTCGATAGACACATCGACATAAAATACAAAACGCCTAGCTGGCACGCATACTACTAAGTCTTCTCCTTCTTCCCACTCTGGCCACCTTTCCCAGTATCCCTTGGATGAGTCTCCAACTTTGATTTCTTCTTGCTTTTCTTGCTGGGGTCACTGCCTCCCTCTAAATGCACAGAATCTCCTTCTATGGCTAGATTAGATCCCTCGGATACTCATGCAACCATGCCTCCATCCTTTGGCTTCCGGCCCTTAATAGTAGTTGGAGTCTTTCACTTGGCTTCTTCTTTTTCCTTCTTCGCTCATAGCTCCTCCTTCTCTTTCTCGAGTCTCTCCGCTATCATCTCCTTATCAGTCAGGTCCGGCCCGCCTATGATTATTACATCTTCTTCTGTGGACATAGAGAGATCTTCTAGGTTCCGTAATGCTCCTATCTACTCAGAATCAGGCTAAGGCCCAGAGCTCGAAACGAGAAATGAACCTAAAACCGCTGCAGACATAGTGGTGGAAGCTCTTAAGATGGCAATGGCTTCCAAGCCCTGGGTGGTTGAAGGCGGAGACAGAAGAGACGGTTGACCTACAAGTTGGAAAACATAGTTGTATAGTTTAGTAAAGAACTCCAGAGTACACTAAAGCTTTTGTAGCACTAGAGAGAGGAGAGAACTACCTAAGCCTGGAGTCTGATCATGAACTTCAACTTCGAAGTCCCCTTCGCTAGTTCCATGTCAGTAGGTTGCTCGATAACTGGGGGATGGTATGGCTCATGTAGAGCTTTAGGAGCTAGAAGAGTGTGGGCGGTTGCAGAACTGACCCCTGTAGATGTGGGAATGGTCGTTGCTAGCCCTTGAGATTTGGGAGCAGTTGTCTCGCCCTGTGCAACAACCCACATATTTAATGATAATATATTTAAATAGTTTTAAATATTAATTCGTTATTGAATTGGAAATCCAAAATGTGGCTTTTCACATACGGTCGAATTATGACTCGAGACCACTTCTGTTGCGTCTGAATCGATGTTGCGATTTTGTTAGAGTATGAGCATCAATATATTTTGACCAATGGATTTTCAGTTGGTAACCTGTGCTCGATTTATAAATTAATCCAAAAGGCTAACTTTTGTATACGATGGAATTGGGTCTGGGATGGCATTCAGAGCTATTTGAGTATAAGGTTCAATATGTTTGAAGTTCAGAATTTTCGGGAATGAATAGTGCTGGATAGGGAGGATTTGGGCTAAGCCCATTCACTTGCATATAAGTGACTAATTCCTCTCATTTTCTCTCATTCACTTCTCATTTCACGTTAGTTCCTCTCCACTATCTCTAGTGTCTTCCTTAATCACTCCTTAATCCTCTTATAATCACCAAGCCCTAAAAACGTTAAATAAAATTCCTAAATTCAAATAAAAATCACCATAATTCCTCTCTTCCAATTCTCTGCAAAACCCAAGACGGAATTAGCTTGAATTATATTTTGGAGAGAGATCTCAACTTTAAAGTTAGCTTGGAGATGGGTTTCGGTGATTAGAGATTGATTTAGGAAAAGAGAAGGTGAGTAGGATGATTCTCCTTATCAATTTATGTGTTATACTTCATATTTTCATTTATTGCTTGATATTGAATTATATAAAGTGAATTGGAGAAAGATTGGGTTAGTTTAGACTTGTATTCATTTATTAATTTGAGGACGCAAATGTGTCTTATCTCCCATTGGAGTTTCCATAACTTGGCCTCCAATTGATTGAGAAGTCTCGATGATTAATTGTTCTCGAGAAGGTGAGACAGGAAGCTCGGGATTCATTGTTTCAGTAATTAGTTATTCTGAAGGAGGCAACTGGGGAAGATCGGGGCTCATTTATTGGCAACTCACCGTAAGATTCAACCCTTTCCTCGGTGGCATGAAAATCACTATAATCGTCATTGTCTACAGCCTCCTCCTTCTCCTCTATGACCATCGGCTATTTCCCTTCTCTTCTCTAGATCGGCTTGTCTTCCTCCAAGATCAGGGACATCCTACTTGTTTCATCCCTATCCCTTGAGATATCTTCTTTAGCAGACATATCAGTCTCAACGTTGGGGGCTTCTCTAGGTTGTACTTCACCAGACGGACCAACTGCACATCCCTAAATGTTCTCGTCGGAGCTATGAGATGAAGTAGAGGAACAGGTTTGCATTCTAGGTTACTTGAGGCTGGAGACTGGGCCACGATGCTTCTCTCCAAGTGAAGCAAGCCATACGCCCATAGATTTCCATTAGTTTAAAGGAAGCTCACAGAGCATTAGGAAGCTTTTATTGTTTTCAAGATATTGAGTGTCGCATCATGCTCATTGCCATTGTTTCGAGCAGGATTGCCTACAATGAAACATGAAGCAAGTTCAAAGCATGGAACTTCTAGAAGGCTGGAAGCTAAAAAATAGATGCTTACTTCTTGACAACAGTGACGGTTGAACCCCTCTAGACATCGAATGAAGAAGTATCTGTTATTAAAAGTCGAGCATTTGATATGAGGTTTTCTATCAACTTATGTCCTTTCCATGCCTCAATAATCATGTAGGAGGGACAATCTCTTCTTCTTTTGAAATGAAGGAGATAAGTTAACTCATTAAGTTTCAAAGGTCGATTAAGCCTATTCATTAACAAGACATACAAAGAACTTAAGAGTACATAACTGTTCGGATGTACTTGAAACAATGCTAGTCCAAGTTCTTGTAGCACTGCCATTAGGAATCGGTTGAACATCGGCATGACACCGCCTAAGCACATATAACGATTGCAAGTGGTAAAGTCTGACAAAGGGTTGTGTGCAAGTTCAGCTCTTGTTGGCAAGAGTACATCATCTTCCAAAATGCCATGCTAAAGACATATGTTGCAGAGCGATCTAGTAGAAAGGATTGAAGGCATCTGCTCTGGTGGGTCATACAGAATTCTATGTTCAGGAGGCAACTGATTGACTCTAGGTACTGTTGGAACTGGTGGGCCATAATATTCAGATGCGACTGGTTGTTGGTCTGATAGGAACGGATAGTGATACCAGAGCTATCATGGAACCACCTTTGAATTTGTAGACGCTACCTCACCGGGTTTAAGATGAGGTGACCGATGTGTCATTTTAGATAATAAAACTCGGACTTTAACACGGTCAGGTATGTTCTATTTTAAATGAAATTCCCATGTAACCAACGCCCAAAATCCAAAGGAAGTCGACCAGTCGGATTCTGAGCGTTAACCGAGACAAGTGCAGTGTGCTACCTATGAAAAATGAATCCAGTGTCTCGTATACCATGAGTGGACCATCCCGCGTAGATAGTTCGCTTGCAAAAAAAAGTTGCATCGTTCTTCTATCTCTATTGGAACTTACCTATTATTGGTTGAGAATGGATAATGAATCCATTGTTCGAAGCGACATGGGATGTTTTCCTTTTTAGGATTACTAGAAGTGTTGAAACATACAACTATGCAATGAGATCATCCGGTACGCCTGAATTTAAATACAAATCATCGTATCAGAATCCATTTGATGATTGGAACTTAGTGATTTCACAAAAGAAAACAGTCAAAACCGAAGAGAAAAACTTGTCTCTGAGACCATGCATATTCGATAGAGGCAAAGTTTGACTTCCGCCACTAAGTCCAACATGCCCTAATTCAACTTTTCTTTAATACCACATTACCACTAATGCCTAAGTTCAAAATCACCCAACCATCTCAATCGAGTAATCACCAACCTTCAACTTGAATTGGGTCAAATGCTAGGGCTTGTGCTATTTCGAGTCCGAATGGATTGGGGAAGTGCGAGATATAGGCTGAAGATCTTTATGGTAGGGATGAGCAGTAAGCGACGGTGGCAGATAAGTAGCCGGGGGTGACGCTGGGGCAGATTGGCAATGAGTAGGTCGGCTTGAGATTGATTCGATAGTAGGTGGATTCAGAGGGAAGACAGGGAAGACTCGGTGGGAAGAGTTGAGATGAATGATAGTGAAAACATGAAATTTCACTAAGTCCTAAATTTATAGGAAATAAATAGTTTAACTCGATATCAAGTGAAATGACTTGGTACCGAGTCTTTTTTTTGCCTATTCCAATACAAAATCACTATAGAGGTTCCTTATGTCAATCTAAAGCACAACGTGATTTTCAGAGTGTAGATTACACCGTTGATTAAAAGAAGTGAAATTTCAATTAGGGCTAAGATGAACAGTTAACGAAAAATAAAACAAGTGAAAGAAACATCTCGAGATGATATTCAAACAACCAATTGAAATTCGCAGGATAGCGATCCAGGTCTGTCTCGTTCCATAACACACTTTGTTTTCAACGAAAGCATGCTCTAATGGGAAAATGTTAACTATATTTTTAACCAAGTAGAGATCAAAAAGAGTTAGAACATCGAGATGAAGATAAAAACGACTGGAAACTTGGTAAGCATGCTTAGAAGAGGGAAAGAAGATCTTAGAAAGTTTAATCCCAAGATTTCCTAAGTAAATCACTTGGCATCGACTCGTTTCACTCGGTTATAACTTATTTCTTGACCTCTAATCGACACAACAACTTCATACGACCCATTGTCTACTTCCCCAGAGCATGCCTATGTGTTTTCATAAGATTTCAATGACCTATCATCAAGTTTGAAGAGAGAAAAACTTAAATAACAAAGCAATTCAAGTGATGTAGGAACTATCATCAAAGTCAACCAAACTACTAGAGAAAAGGTGTGAAATACATATGCTTAAAGATAGAATGGATGTACAAAATAGGAGGAGTCATTTCCACTTAAGGAAATGACTTGGTACCGAGTTATTTGACTCAGTACCAAGTGATTTATTTAGTACAGGTAACTTCGAGCCATCTTGTACAACCCTGGGCTAACATTTGGACTTTGCTCCAACTGAACTTCTAGCCTAACGTGATCGTTTCCCATATAAATACAAACCATAAAGCAACCAAAACAGGATCTGATTTTCGTCATCACTATGCGGAAGCTCTGCCTCTTCTTCATCTTCTATCTCCACACAGTAGACACCAAGGCAGCTACTTTGGGCAATTCTAGGACTTATATATGGTCTAACCTCTGTGCTTGTGATTTATTCTCTTTCGAATTCCTTATAATCTCGAACAAACTACATCAAATCTATAAGCAACAAAGCTATAAAGTGGACGTAGGCGATAGACTACCGTACTACTATAAATTCTTATGTCTCTCTACTCTATTTCTATTACTCTCCTTTTATTTCAACTGTTATCTACTGGATCTAGGTCTCATAGGTTCCTTATAATCTATTCTTGCGTGTTGATCCATTTTTAGCGGCAACAGTGTGTACGAGTGAATAATCTATCTCGATTTGTTGATCTTCCTCAAGGTTGAGACGAGATTTGGACAAAATCTGTGGGTTAGGAGTTTTATATTGTATTTAATCGATAAAGTGTTGCATATTGCTTGCGGGCCTATAATTTGTTGATCGTCCTCAACGTCATAATCTCAAGGCAAGCTAATGCTGCTTAGAAATTGAAAGATTTCTATGTTTTCTCTTAGAGTTTTGAGAAATATAAAAAACTAGTTGGGGCCTTATTAGAAAAATGAAATGATAACATTCAACCTTTCTAGTATTATAAGAATACATGTTATACATGTTAAAATGATCTACTTAATAAATTTGTGCAATCAATATAATTGATAAAATGTTTATCAGTAAAATATACAAATGAACCAAACTAAAGATTAACAAACAAATATAAAACATACTTACCTTTCAATCCCTTGGCATGTTGTCACTTCAATATCCAAGCAAGAGCCTAGCTATACACTATTAAATACATTCCTAACTTGGTCACTTAAGTGTTTATTTGCCCAAAATTGTGTATTGTTTTGATGAGTTTTGAACCCTTAAGCAATACAAAATATAGATATTTGATCCAGATTATATCACATACAAAAGTTGAATAGTGATTAGTCATATTTGTAATGTATGAAGTCTCAATAAAATTGTTTCATTTAAAATAAGCAAATAAACAATATTCAAGGTAATGTGTTCATGTAATTGGATACAATAACAATCATGTTATGTTAGAAGTAACACGGACTAAGAGCAATAAGATGTGCCTAGGAACTTGATGATCACTAAATGGTCGGTTTGATCAGTTTATGTAAAGTGCAACTTATTTAATATCCTTTAGTGTTAAAGATGACCAAATGCACTTTTGTAACGAGTTTGGTATGGCCTCGTAGAAGGGGTTTCCTTTTGAATGGTTTAACCATTTTGAAAAGAAAGTGAATGTGGAAGAGTAGCTATAACTTAGACATGGTTCAGAACAAGAGAGTGAATGTTCACTTGTGCTTCATGAAGAGACATCGAAAATGAGAATTATATAAAATACTAAAATATACTTAATATGGAATGAGAAATGTGATTAATATTCCAAATGTATTTTCATATAGAAAATCAATTAATGTGAAATTTATTTCTTTTAGCTTAAGATATTTGTTTTGAAACTCATAACTATAAACAAATTACAGTGTATAAAATAAAATTTCATAAAAAGTGGTTAAATAGAGCTTTGTATTTCATATTCTATTATAGTAATGGTGGAAATAGTGACAACATATCGTATAACACTTATTCGTAGATACATCAAGCTACAAATAAATGTTTCGGTAAATATACCAAATATGTTTTACAAAATAATCACTATTTTCAATACTAACTAAAAATAGGCATACTTTTATTTTAATATGAATATTCATTATAAGATAAAACTATAATATTAGCACTTGCTTTCATAACAAAGTGATGCATTAGAAAATATAGAAATATATGAAATCTTACAATTATTTTTGAATTATGGACTAAGTCGTATCTTTGAGAAATAATTCTTTTATCATACAATTATGAATCATATGGTACTAATGAATTATATTTAGAAGATTAAGGGCGAAGCACTCATTCAGTAGGAGAGACATAAGAGTTGGTGAACTTTTCGGATTGATACTTAAAGATGTATGTGGTAGAAAGACTAGTGATAAACATAATTTTCACCTAAATTTAATTTCACCAAAAATAAAGTCTACAAAATCATATAAGATAAGAGTTAATAAAATGACCCATTCATATCCTTAGTTAAGGAGTTGATAGGTTGTGTGAGCGAGAGACTGCACGTAATACTTGTTTGTAAGGTTCTTGTGTGGACCACCCTAGATGCATGTGGGACCGATCAATATTGATTGACCAATTTACGTTATAAACATAATTTTCATAAACTTAAAACCAAATCATTTTTATACACATATATAGGTAATTTATAAAATGTTTATGAATACCTATTCTGTTGCACTAAGGAGCAATTCTTGTTTCAAGAATCAACAACTTCATGATGAAAGATTTCTTTTATAAATTATTGGTACTAAAATGGATCTAGATAGGATCCAAAGACAAAACTGATTATTAAGGATGAAATAAAATTAGCCTAACCTATACGGAGATAAATAATTAGAATATCTAAAAATAAATCTCACACATTCAAGAGAAACCATGAACATCTTATCTATGTCGAGAAGAGAACTTCCTCAGTTGTTAATAGCCAAAATGTTTCAAAGTTAGTGGGAGCGATAACTGATTTTGTGAGTATTGGATATGATCCAGGAAATGATACAAAAGTATTACTCAATTAGCATCCGAGTTAAGCAAGTATTTCATGAAGAAATTAAATAGTTTAAATTTCAATCAAACTCCATTGGAAGAGTGTGTATATAAGAGAGTGCCATAAAGGTACTAAAATATGAGTAGACAACACACTTATTATTGTTAATGATGAACTCATATAAAATCATTTTAGTTTGATTGTTTAATTCTCAATATTTTATTTGAAATTGACGTCTTTTATAATCAGTATAAGGATGTTGGGATATCCCAAACGGTATACACAGATACCATATTAAAATGTTAAACATAGAGCATGCAAAATGGATTTCTTATGCATTGGCAATAGAAATTATCGTACATGTTGTATTGTCTACAATATCGCATTTCGCTTATGTATTTGATACATAGAGCAAATATTAAATCCGAATTAAGATCGCTTAATGACATTTTAGAGTGTTCTCGATTATTTACGAAATACTAAAGAATTGTTTATAGCAACGGCGAACTGCTTATAAAGGAGTGTGCAAACTCGAACTTCATAAGTGATATCAAGTATAGTATGTTAATCCTAAATTCATTTTTAATCTTAAGTTAAGAACTTTAAGTTGGAGTGTTTCAAACAATAAGTGGTAGGTGATTCAACCAAAGGCTAAGTATACCGTCTTGAATAACGCTGCAATAAAAGAAGTATAAATAAATGCACAAAATTATAACCGAGCAAGGGGTGATTCCAAATATTGAGAATTTTACTAACTTTTTATATGATAACAATGTTGCGATATAGTTCGTAAAAGAACCTAAAGCTCACTAGAATATGAAAAACATACTTTGAAGGGTTTCACATGATAAAGGCGGTTTATCATTATCAGAGAGAGTTAATTGACATATAGTAGATGGTTAAAACAATTTAGCATACTCGTTCAGTAAGAGATCGACCGAATTACTTTTTGAGAAAATCGACCAAAGGAGTTAGAATAAGATTCCATCACTGACCCTAAATGCATGTGGAACATCAATAGAGTAAAAGGTATGTCCTAGGGGTAATTATGTAATTTGTTACATATATCAAACTCGATAACTGATCTTGTTCATAATGAAGGTGTTTAATTTCTGTAATATAATTAATTAAGTAATTAATTTAAAGTATATCAAATAGAAAATCCTTAAATGATATGTTATATGGTATTAATTACAATGTGTTGTGCATTAGTATAACATATTATTTGAAATTCCCAATTAAGATGTTTCGAGAAAGGTTATCGATTTATTTGTTGAGACCGGAGTATGTAATCCTCTCCAAATGTTGGCGGTGTATTAACCATGGGTTTTAGGGGAACCAAGGCGTTACATACCGATAGTTATTTGATAACCATGTAATAACTCACTCGAGAGTTTTTTGGTAGTTATTATAAATAAGATCAAACATAGAATCTCAAAGTTATAATGTTACACAGTTCCCTCGACTTGAGAATACTATAGAACATGTTTTTATAACTGCCCAGGCTGATGATAGGTTAGTTTTGCTCTGATGATAGTACGTATATTAAGGTTTAGTTTTCTTTTGGAAATCATTGGTATATTATATATTACTCGTCACGTTGTGAGATTTTGTTTAGTCTTATCTTTCTTTCACCCTAATAATATGTATTTCCAGCACTTGGATGTTCGAGACGTAAATATCATGGATGTATTAGTATCGACTTCCAAGGAGTGAAAAGGCGGGTCATTACATATTTGATCTGAAACTCTCGGTCGTAAACCAATTACGATGTATGAAAAAAAATTCCTTAATAAGTGGTCGAATGAAGCTTTATATTACATAAGCTATTATATTAATGACAGAAATTATGGAGGCATACCAGATTACATTTCCTAGTGGATACATCAATTTATGAAAAATTATTTTTGTAAATATACCAAATATTATTTATGAAACAATAATTGTTTTCAATATTTACTGAAAATAAAATAGTTTTATTCTAACATGAATATTATGAATATTCTTTATAAGATAAAACTATAATAATGGTATTTGTTTTCATAACAAAATGATGCATTAGGAAACACAGAAGTATTTAAAATTTTATGATTATTTTGAAATCATGGACTAGGCCATAGTTTTGAGAAATAATTATTTATCATACGATTATGAATCATATAGTACTGATGAATTATATCTCAAATGATTAAGGGCAAAGAACTCATTCGACAGGAGCAAAAAAGAGTTTTTGAACTCTTTGGATTGGTACATATAGATGTATGGAGTCGTAAGTACAATGATACCAAAATGGTTCTACATGTCTTTAAAAATCACCAATAAATTATCATAGAAATGAACAAATGTATTTAGTACACATGTAGTATGTATATAAAACGTTCGTAGATTATAAAACGGAAGTAAGTCATGTGATAAGGAAAAGGAAATAAAACGATTCTATTTGATCAAATAGGTGAGTGTATTGGAAAGAGTTCTGAATGTACCTAAAAATGAATAAAGATTAAATCCTAAAAGTCACTCCTCCTTATGATACATAATGATGTATCGACAAGGAGTAATTAAATTTTGTTGGACAAAGTATGATTGATAATGAGTGAAGCTAAGTTAACTCCTTTCTGTTAGGTGTAATGACTCTCCTTTTCGACCCCCAAATGTCTACATCCACGATATTCACATGCCAATCACCCAAGTGCTGGAAAGACGACTTGTTATAGTGAAATAAAAGAAAAAGAAATAGAACAAGAAAGAAGGAACACAATGTCAGAATTTCATAATGGAATGATCATATATAATATCAAAAGGCGGTATAAATTATCATTCTAAGGTACAAAGTTTTTCAGAGTTACAGTAATCAACCTTGACAACTATAACAACATGTCCTAATAAATGCTAATGATACATACAAAGTAATGCAGCGGAAATAAGTACTATAGTAAGTAGGACTCCAAATCTTCTCTAGAAGCTCCAAAGCATCCACAGCTATATCTAGAAACATACACAGGGCTGACCCAAGCATTATAATAAATTAACGCCCAGATCAATTTGGCAAACTAGCGTGAGAAACTCAAGAAATATGAGTGACAAGTAACAGTAAGCATTGAGACCGTACGGATTCCCATAATGGTTTTTTCCCTAAAGAAACAAACCATTAATTAGGTTTAATATATAGTGATATGATAGATAATGTCTAGGGTGTAGCATACAAGTCATATCAAATAGTTGTTGTGTGAACGCCACAACAATTATAGGTATACAATCAATATCGCTAAGGTGCGTTCGCATAATGGATTTTCCATGGAGATCTCCTCGGATCTTGCTGAATCCAAACTCCATGACAAGTACCAAAATATACCTTTCGAGCAACGTGTATCTCTAGATGGGATATACTCTAAGGTAAACATAATTGGACCAGCCTCGATGTGTGATCCTAGCCATACCAACTCCTACTAGCAACAATCGATAAGCATTGCTAAAGATGGAGTTGATATACCCTTGAGGTTGCTAAACCCCTTGGCCATGCCCTTTCTCTATTTTCTGTCAGCTTCCTAATGTCGAGGCTACATTCAGCATCTTTCACATGAGTCTTCATCACTCGAACAGAAAACGGATCCCCAAATGGATTCCTCCATCTCGAATAGACCATGAATCCCCAAATGGATCCCTCTATCTTGAATATGTCACGAATCCCCAAATGGATTCTCTATCTCGAACAGATCATGAATCACTACATGGATTCAAGCATCTTGAATAGATCTCAAATTCCCACATAGGTTCCCCCTATAAGTCCTCCTACGAATGCTAACGCTATCCTCTCTCTTGGAATAGTCCTCAAGATAGAAAGTCCCACACGATAGCATCGTTTGAAATGTTAATGCTGACCTCTCCCTTTGGACTGAATCTTAGGATTCATAGTTCAACTCTATAACATTCCACTTCACAACCGCTTCTAGAACATAGATCGTGTATATGGTTTTGAAGTGGTTTCGGGTTCGAGTCATCTTATATAAGTACACTCTCCCCACTTACTGGAATCTTCAAAACCAATCGATGAATTTCTGGTTAACTCAATTCTAGTTCTCTTAGAAGTAAGCGAAAGCTAGAGACGTTTTGTACCAATACTCCTCCTCACGGTTCTTATTGATATGAAATCATGAAGCCTTTCGATAACTTCTTAAGTCATATTTTGGTCAAATTCGATAGTCGACTAATCGACTATCTGGTACAAGATAGATGTTTCTAAATGGCAACCATTTGTTTACTTTCCATAAATGAATAAACACACAAAACACTATCATCATCTAAAACACAATTTAGCCTCACGAAGTATGATTAAGTTACTTAAGCAACTCATAACTCTTTCCTTTTAATTAATCCTTCTTATTAATTAAAACTCCTTTATTAGTAAATTTCAGTTACCTAATAAACTTCTACCTTTTTCCAGAAGATTCCATTACTTAATATTTCCTTCAAAATATCCATTTTAAGGATCTAAGTACTTTCACAAATCCATTCAAAAGGTTAAAAGACTAATGTCAGTTAAACATTACCACTACAAACCCAAAACCATTTTGGTTTTTCTTATCTTCAAATCATTCTTTTGAAGATCTATTTACATCGCTAAGTATATCAAAAAGGGTTAAAGATGAATGCGATTAACACATTGTCACAACAAACCCATATCATTTTCCTACTCGCTACTATCTTTACAAACCTTTGTTTAAAGACCTAAGTTCATATTCAGTCAAGTTTAGTATGGACTAGTTAACTATCAAGTTCTAAAGATGTCTGCTTATACAAATCAAGATTCGTACGCATAGCTCATTTCCGACATTCCAACTTTACTATTCCTTGCCTAAGAGTGAAGCCAGGTAAGTTTGGGCACAGTTTCTCCAAGCCTCGCCTAGACATTTTATTCTTGAATCTAACAAATAGATAAGTCTACCTCGTCGCTTTTAGTGTTAAGTCTAGTATTAATGATTTCTATAAACAATAAGAAATCAATACGATTAACACGTTTTCGACATTTTCCACTTACCTATTCCTTGGTTAAGAGGAAAGCCTAGTAGGTTAGAGCTCTATTGCTCCGTCCCTACTCGACATCAATCTTAACTCTCGCATATAGATAAGATTACTTCATCGGCTTATTAGTGTTAAGCATAGTTAATTACTTTTCTAATAAGTAATTAAACAATTTAACCATTTGGCCATTTAGCAATTCTAACCCCTATATAAAACTTTTGTTTTATAATCTAAAACAATATATTTATATAAGATATTTTCCAAGATATTTATATAAGATAATTTCCAAGATATTCATATAAGATATTTTCCAAGATATTTATACTCCAAAATACTTATAATATGTTTTAAAACATTCCTTTAAAATATCACATGAAAATAATAAGTTTGAAAAATCATTAGAAACTTGAAAACGACATGTTTTTAAAGAAATATCTTTTGAAAATTCAGAACTAATTCTTATAAATTCATAAATATCTCAAACTACTTTTAAAATACTCTAAAAATAGTTAGCAACCACAAGTAAAAAGAATGAAACAAAATACTTAAATCTGAATATCTTTCTAAACCTTTTAAGTCCAAAAATCAAGTCTGAATGGGGCAGTTTTGAACTGGTGATGTTTTGGCTGTTTTCGAGATGTTACTTAACTTTTTACTATTCAATCTTTTAATATCAACATACATACATATAAAAAATGCAAATATGTAGAGAAATCCATATAGATCTCTCTACAAAGTTCCATAATAATTTCCAAAAATAGGGCAATTCTAAACTGCTTCTATAACGACTATCGCTATAAGTGCACTTTCAAATCCAAGTCCTATTTAAACCAAAGTCCATCTATAGCCTATGTGCTTTCTTCATGGTCTAGCATATAAGTCCATTCAATTCCATTCCAAGTTTTTTCAAGTCTATGTACATGGACCACATATGTCACTTACTTTAAAGTAAGAAGTTACAACCATTGTTTTCAACATAAGTTAACAATAATTCAAACAACATTAACACAATCAAACACAACATATATGTGTTATATTTTTCATCCAAAGTGAGTTGTTAGCTCACCTTTAGTCCAATGAAAACCAAGATCTAAGAACCAAAACCTAACTCCACTTGCAACCACCTCCTTCCTTTCTCCTTCCTCCTCCTTCTCTTGCATTTTTGTCCCTCCACCTTCACATAATGCTCACAGCCTATCACCACAGGGTGAGTGTGTCCCCACTTCTTCATTTGGCACGGTGGATGGGTTTTTAATATTATACTAAGACTTATAGAAAATTTTTAAGTGATTTGAAGTTGTTTTGCAACTCTTTCTTTTTAAAACATAAGAGAGGAAGAAGATGAAGATACCATTAGAAAAGCTTGGTTTTATGTAGGAATTTTTGTCGAATTTTTGTCATTATTTCCTAATGGTATGCCCTCTCTTATATAGGCTTAGGAATGTGATGGGAAAATACAAAAACGCATCAAAACTCCACTAACATTAATTACTTCTATCATGACTACTTTATGTCACAATTGCTTAAGTGTTAAGGAGTTTCTATTTATGCTCATTTTCTATTTCACACTTAACTAGATAAGCTTAGGAAGTTTCTTAAGGTTGTTTCCATAAATGGTAAAATATTTTTATTTCATTAACTTGATTTCCTAAGCAAATAAGTGCATGTAAAAAAATTTAAACAACTTTCGACAGTTAAAAAGATGTTTGTCGATAAAACGATTTTCGTTCACATTATTGATATTTTTCCATAAAATATATTTTTTAAAATTTTTTCCAAAACAAGTTTACCATCATTAATTTTGATTTAAAAGGGGTTTAAAATGCTTATTAAATCATTTAAGTAACTTTTAGTCCAAGATTCAAATATTTAAATAAGAAATGTCTGAAATTCTAGGGTGTTACATTAGGACTCTTACATATCCTAGGACATAATTTAACTCAACTTCACTCATTATCATATAACTTCACTCATTACATATCCTAGGACATAATTATGTTGGAAAAAGTAATATAATAAAGTGAGTACATATGGCTGAAATTAATTTCATATATAACATAATTTATGATATCATACAAGATAGGAGTTTATAGGAAACTCTTACATATACTAGGATAAGTAGTTGACAGGTTGTGTGAGTCGAGAGACTACATGTAATAATTGTTCATGGTCGATATAGACCACCCCAAAGGAGTTTGGGAGCATTTAATATTAATTGACCATTTTTTGTTTTGAATATAAGTTTTGTAAACTAAAGCCAAATTAGTTTTATACATAAGGAAAATCATAAAATATTTATGAATACATATTCTGTTGTACCGATAAACAATTATTGTTTCAAAAAACACCAACTTCGTAGCTAAGGAATTTCAATTAGAAATTATAGGTAGTAAATTGATTTAGATACGATCCAAAGATAAAAATGATTACAAAGGATGAAAAGAAATTAACAAAGCCTAAGTTTACATAAATAATTGGAATATCTAATAAGAATTCTCGTACATTAAAGAGAAATTGTGAATTTCTTATCATTTCGAGAAAATAGAATTTCCTTAGTTGCGAATAAGCCATTAAGAGTATTGACTCTACCATATGGAACGATGCGTAGATCCAGAATTGATTTTAAGTACATTATCAAAATATGAACGGGATATGATTCATCATCCACAAATGTGTCTTTGAGTAGAAGACCAATGTTGTTGGAATATAGTAAGCAATGTTGATAAGGATAACATCGTAAATTTCAATTATTAAAATTAATGTAACAGATTCATCATTCAACATGCTTGAATATTTGGGATTTTATTGCAAAATTATCGCCAAGTATGATTTTGAGTTTTGGTACACATATGTTGAAACAAAAATTCTAAACAAAAATTTATAATTTACTATTTGTACATAATAACCAAGTGGCTCGAAGTCAGTGAGAGTGATACCGAGTTCATGGGTTCTAGATATGATCCAAGAACTGATATGTAAGTATTGTTCAAAAAGCATCAGAGTAGAACAAGTATTTTGATAGAAATATTGAATAGTTTGTTTTTCAGCCAAAACGCAGAGGAAGAAAGTGCCTATAAGAAAGAACAATAAAAGTTACTTAGATATTTCTAAACTATAATAAACAACATACTACTCATTATTAAAGATGTACTCATGCTAAAGTTAGTTCTAATTTGGTTTTTTAATTCTTGATATAGGATTTGAAAAGACATCTATTATCATTAGTATCAAAAGATGTTGGCATTGTCCTAAACGATATACGAAGACACTGTATTAAAATGTTTAAATATGTAATATATAAGATGGATTCCTTATGCATTGTTACTAGGAATTATCATACATGATGCACTGCTTATAATATCATATTTAACTTATGTATTTGATACATAAAGCAAGTATCAAATCTGAATTAAGATCATTAAATAGTAGTTAAAACTATACTCAAGTATTTGCAAAATACTAGAGAATTGTTTATAAAAACAACAAGCTTAGTTGAACTCAAAACTTCACAGTGTAGTATATTAATACTACATTCATGTTAAAACCTTAGTTAAGGTATTTTAAGTAGGAAATGTTCCAAACATGAAGGATGTGGAAACCAAAAATGCCATGTATATCGCCTTGAATAATGTCATAATAAAACTAATGTATATAAATATACAAACACACAAATTTATAACCGAGCTACGAGTGATTCCAAGCATTGAGAATCCATTGTCGTTGTTAGATGATAAAAATATCATGATACAAATCACAAAAGAAACTTCAGCTCATTATAAGTCGAGAAACATACTCCGAAAAGTTCCACATGATAAAGATACTTTATTATTATCGGAGAGAGTTGATTGATAGAGTAGATAATTAAAACAACATAGCAGATCCATTAACAAAGTGCCAGCTCAGCCAGTTCTCAGCAAACCGATCGAAGGGATGGGATTGAGATTTCATAATTGGCCCCAAATGCAAGTGAGAGATTGCTGGAGTTAGGGTATGCCCTAGCGGAAATTCTGTGATTTATTATAGATTATTAACTTTGTAATAAAATCTCGTTCCAAATAGAAGGTGTTTTTCTTTCTATTATATACTTGTCATATTATGATATGTTAATTAATTATTCTGATTTAAGTAATTTAATAGATAATCCTTAAATGATATGTTATTTGATAGTAATTACAATGTGTTGCAATCATGAGATATTTATCACATTAAAAATAACGGACGCTTTTAATTATTTCTAGTCAAAATGTTTCGAGAAAGGATATTGATACATCATTAAGATTAGAGTATGTAACACTCTCTAAATGTTCGGCAATATATTACTCATGGCGCTGGGAGGACCAAGTGGTCGTGTATTTATAATTATTGGATAACTATGGAATGGCTCACGCGATGGTTTTCTATTAGTTAATATAAGTAAGGTCAAATAGAGAATCTCGCAGTAAGGATATTACACATTTCTCTCAACTGGAGAATATTGTTAAACTTCACGTGGATACTCCACTTTGATTATAGTAAATCATGGCATAGCATCCACCGAACGACTACAATTGGGTATAAGTTGAAGCATTGAGAGTGAAACACTATTCAATAGAAAATTCATCTCGTCAGTTATGTGAGATTAGTATGACGGTCAACTATAGTCAACACAAAGTCAAAATCTCTTTAATAGTAGTTCAGTGAATAATAATTGTTATTATTAAACAATGAATTTGTGTCTGGATTTTATAAGTTGAATGTTAACGATATTAGACTTTTAACCAAAACCAAATTTCATAAGTTCTAATGTGATACTAATTTAACAAAGAGAACTGGTGTAAATAATTGTCACTATTAGGGGCCGCTTCAATAGCAAAATAGCATTTTACCAAAAATGTGTAAGTGATAAATTCAGTCAGACTGCCACACCACTAAATAAGGTGACATATGAATGTTAATATTTGAATTGTTCGATATTAATCACTAGTTGAATTTACACCTTTGAGTCGCACAACCGCAATGTTAAATACTCCAAAGTACCATATGATTTAATTAAATCATAATTGTTATAAATTAATTAATATTTATAAAAAAAAATTTGATTTAGTTGAGTAAATATTTAATAAAGTGTGTATATAAAGTTATATATGTATGTATAGTTATATGATATCGATAAACATTTAAATTGGACTTAAAGTGAATAAATATTGATTGAATTTGGGAAATTATACAGGATTAATAGGCCCATCTATGGCAAGCTAGGAAGGAAGAGGGAGGGGAGATTTTTATTTGTAAAATTGGGTTTTAAATTGATGCACAGAAGAGGCAAACTAGCAGATTTACTCTTTCCAGTTCCCTATTTAAACCATCTATCCCCTCTCATTTTCAGTTTACGCCGAGCCTCCATTCTACCCCTACCTATGGTTGCAAGTTTAAGGGCATCTCCCCTTTAATTTCCAAATTAAATTTGAATCTAATAAATTCATTTCTAGTTAGTGTTGTTCTCTTCATGTGTGTTGCAAACTCAAGAGAAATCTCGATTGGATATAAGGAGTTTTGGTTTTAACATTCAAGGTGCACATTCAAGGCTACAAGATCGGTAAGTTCTAATCTATTTTCGATATATGTACGTGCATTTATCTATGCTAATATACAAGTATAAAATTGATCTCCTTTTATCTTGAATTTACATATGTATTTGCTGTATGATTTAACAAGTATGTATATATCTGCATTTAAATTAAAAAAAATTGTATACATTTAAATTATGTATGCTATGCTTTTGGCCAAACTAAAAAAAGCATTTTCGAAATTATAATGATTTTTAAACAAATTTTAAATTAAATATAAATTATGTAATCCTTATTTATAGATATTTATTTCAATAACATTTATCTATAAATATATATCCGCATGTATATACATATACATATATATATACATTCAAAATTATTTTTTTATCCAGATGCACATATATATTATAACGATCTACTGTTCTTACCCCTAAAGTTGACACTTAGTGCATCATCGATATTCGTGTGCTAACCATTTAAGTGTCTGAATGACATGTCATTTGTGGTTAAGGAAAGAAAAGACAGAACATAATCTCACATCATGATGAGAAATATATAATATATACAAATCATTACAAAGAGAAATCAACCTTATCATATACACAACATTAGAGTACACTAACCTATTATTAACCTGAACAATTATAACCACATGTCCTTACAATTGCTGATATATATAGGCACGAACAAAACAGAATACAACAGAAGAATATAAGATACGTGAATATGTCTTGGAAAATACAACTCGTCTTCTAAAATCTTCAAAGCATCCAGCTAAATCTGGAAAATATGCTCGGGCTGACCCGAGCATTATAAGAATATAATGCCTAGATTAGTCTAGCAAACTAGCGTAAGAAAGCTCAATCAAAGCATATTGATTTTGGTAACATTTTTTAAAGTAAAAAGTATCTTGTAAGACCATGCCGCATATAAACACGGACGGGTTTTTACCTTATGATAACCAAACCAATTTTATTATAAAAATCCAGTGATATTATAATAATATCTATGGGTTAAAATAGCAATAATCAAGTAGCTATGTTATGTGTACATCAAAACAATAACAGGTATACAATCGAAAACCGAAGGCGCTTATTGGAGAATGGATTCCAACAAATGGAATGGTAAGGAACTACCTTCCAAAAAATAGTACACCTCTAGATAAAATATATTGTGGGCATAAGTTACCTTTGCAACCCTACTAACATAGGACTAGCCTACCCCCTAACTAGATAGTACCGTCATCACCCCGGTTGTTCCCAACCTTTATAGAGAGCTCTCATGCACAACCAAATCCATAATATGATAATCTAGAAAGGTAATGACACACCCTTATAGGAGAGACCCACATAGCCCTGCTGCATCTACCCTGTTTTAGCCATTAACAGCGTGTGAGGCACATGAGATAACGATTTACCTTCCTTTAGCAATTCCCACATGGAATGCTAACACTGCCCTCTAGGAAGAAATGCAATGCTAGCATTCATCTGTACAAGTTTATTCTAGGACTGAACGAAACCAAAGCATTACCTCTACTACATCCATTTTGGAATCACCCTCAGAATTAGTAACAAGTGGCCCTTGCACTTCTAAGAGCTCCATCTTAGATTATCTTTAAGTTGTATTCCACTTGAATGGATATGTTGGTTCGAAGTGGTTTTTGGATAATATATCTGATCCCCGTCACTTTGAACCAACAACCAATAATTTTCGGTTGACCATTCCCAAATCTTTTGGAAGTAAGCGGATTATACTAGATTCCCAAAGTGATCTCTAATATACCTCTTAAAGCTAGAGAGGTTTCACTCTAATGAGTTCTCCAGAGGGAACTCAAACCGTATGAACATGTAACGACCCTTTTTTTTATAATTAAAACTATTAAATTAAATAAGATTTTTAAATTTAATATTGTGAGAAATTAAAATTTATGATTTTTAATGAGAAAAATAATTAGAATATGATTGGATAATGTTGATTTAATGTAATTGACAACTATTTTAATGTAATTTCAATCAATTGAAATAATTTTAAAGTTAATTTGGTTAAATTTGTAAATAAGGAATAAATTAAATGTTGGATTTAATGTTGAAATTATATTTATAATTGGAATAGGTTTATTATGGTATATTATTTGGAATATGACAATTGTTTTATTTATCACCTTATTATTTAATCTATTGGAATTAATTTGGAAATCAATGAAATTTAATGTAATTTAATATTGCAATTAATTTGAGTTAAGATGATAACTGTAAAATATGAATGTAATAAAATATAAACAAATTTTAATTATATTCATAAGTTAATAGTTGATTCAATAATAAGAGTGTAAATCAAAATGAAATAATTTGATTGAAATTAAAATATAATTAACTAGGGTTTTATTACTGTTGCAATTGAACGCTGAAATTTGTACAATATTTAAATAATGGTTTAACATGAAAAATTTATTTTTAAAGATTATAAATTTCTATGTAGTCAAGAACGATAAAATTGTTAACTTTTAAATTTGAATTTAAAAGTGATTAAATCAATTTAATTAATAATTTATTTAATTAACGTGTAAAATTAGCCATTTTGGCCACTGTCTCGGGTTTTGACGAAACCAGTTTCATCGGATCCATAACATTGCATTATTGTAGGATTTCAAGTTTCGTGGCGATCGAACTTATCATTTGATTGTGCGAGCTCGAAACGTGTAGAAATCAATTAAACGAATTTAATTAAAAATATTTTATTTTGAAAGCTAACTTCTATATACGATGGAATTGGGGTTTGAAACTAGTTCCATCGAGTTTAAAAATATCAAAAACCTACATTTCGATATATTGGATGACCTACTTTCGTTTTGGAAATGAAACAGGCTTTTCGGATTGTCGTTATCGTTTCGATCCAATTCGATCTGTCCATTCGTTCTTATCCATCTATATATATATATATATATATATATATATATATATATATATTTCTCTTGAAATCCTAGCAGCCTTTCATTTTATTTCTGTACGTACAATTCTATTTCTCATCTGCTCCTTCCTTTTGTATATGTTCCTTCTCAAACATTTCCAAACCCTAAATTCCCAAATTCAAAATCAAATCGAAAATTCAAACTCCTCAAACTATATCAAATTATATATCATCGGAAAGCCCTCGACGAACGTAATCTAGATCTGAGATTCGTTTTTCGATTGGAGTCACCATTTGGTTAGAAATTGGCAATCTTTCTCAGTTGTCCCTTGCTAGGGTTTCAATCCAATGGTGGATCGTCAACTATCGACGATCGAAGGATACTACGGTGTATAGGGCGACGAATGAAGACGATTTATGGTCTTCATTCATCATAGGGGTTCTTGGATTCGCCTGGAACAGCGAAGGAAGATGTAAGCTTCTGGTATGAGGTAAGAACGCAGCCCTGACCCCCTCGGGTCAGCTTGATATGACTAAAATCAGGAGCCATAACCAGGCCAAGTGAGGTCGCTCCTCCTATCAGACACGCTTCTTCGATACCAGATATGTTACTTTGTGATTGATTTGGTGGCCACCTTCGTGATTATGGGAGTGTTGTTCGAGGTGGGTGGTAGTAGCTGTTATGCGTTACGACGAGCCTAGTTTCGTAATCTGGTAGAATCCTACCATGGGTATAGCCTCGTGTGCCCTGTCATATGCCTTATCGAGCCAACTACGATTTTGTTTTGTGTTGTACCAATGGAGTGCTCCCTGATAGCCCACCGATTTGGTGGAGTTTACTGTACTGTATAGGCTACGGCATTTATAAAATGTGTTAAGGGAGATATGGGTAACACCTTAACACTATTTTAATACTTTACTTTACTGATAGACATTATATATAGCGTATATTACTACATATAAACAGTTTAACTGATCCTTAGGAGATGGAAATCATGAACATCTCTTAAGTTACTACAAGCACGTTATACACCAGATAGGAGATGTAAAATCCCGTAAACATCTCTGAAGCCGTTACACTCATATTTACTTGTTGTTGATTTAACTTACATAAGATCTTTTAGTTCTGACTAGATTGTTTTGTCTTTTCATTACGCTCGGGTCAGCATGAGCATTTCAGCGTTGAAGACTCTATTTTTGGAGGATGAAGATGGAGTTTGGTATATATGATATTATTAGTAATTTTCTGCTGCATCATTATTGATATGTCATTGTTTGTACTCTGATTGTTGTAAAAATTTGTATAATCAAATGTATATTATAAAACAGCTTCGTGAACTGTTAATTGATTATTATATTTTGATATTCCGCTGTAAGGTTCTGTGTTTTGTTTTTCTTCTTTTCTTTTATTTTCTTACTTACCCCATTAACAATTCTCCCTTTTGAATGGTTTGAGTTAACATGTGTGGTTTATTGTCGATTTAAACCATCCAAAAAGGTGGGCCGTTACAGTTGGTATCAGAGCTTTGGTTAACCGATAACCTTATCTTTATGGGGTTTTCTCATTAGAGATAGGGTAGTAATACCCTAGAATTAGTCTGAGTGTATATATACGAGAGACAGTGTATTTGTTAGTGTTATAAAAATGTTTTATGTTGTGTTAATTTATTCTGTTGAGTATTTATGAATTCTAGTCGGTACATAGGACGCTATGGCATCGATAGGGATTTCAAAACACTTAATAGGGCAGACTAACACAATATTGTTTTTGAAATATAGGTAAATGAAATAATTTTACCTAGTATTATATTTTGTATATAAAAGAATAATTTTTATAAATGGATATAGTTGTATGATATGTTTGTTTTTTAGGAATTGAAATTTTATAAATAATGGTTGCAAAATAGAATTTACAAATAAAGTGAATATTAATTGAAAATTTAAGAAATTAAGTTTCGGAGTTTTGAAATTGGTTTTCAGAGATTTTGGAATATAATATTAGTATTATTTAGAAGTATTTACGGATATAAATATTTTCAATGTGATTTGAAAGAAATGTTTTAAAGGAATTTTAAATGGAAATAAGTTATGTACTCCCCTCTTTTGTCACTGGAAAATAATTTCGGTAATGACGGCCTTATCATCGACATTCATTTTTGACTCTCAAAGTGGGGGAGGCCACTTAGTAGCTTTGCTACACATTTGATTCGATAAACATATTTTGATTTAAAATTTCTTAAGTATGATTTGATATATATAAAAGATATATATATATATATAATTTCAAAATGATTTGAAATGAAATCCGGTATTTAGTTCTTAAATTTCTTTTAATCAATGATTTTTAATTATTGTAATGAAATGAAATTTTGACTATTTTAATAGTTGTAAACTTCTAAAATGAGAAATAAGAAAATTAGAAACTAAGTGTTTAAATGAATATGAAAAGTTATATCTTAATAAAATGTAAATTATTGAATGTTTTGTTAATTAAAATGAATGAGATAAATTTGTATAACATTCAATTACATTCTAAAAACGTATATAAAACTTACCGGAATTGTTTAAAAGTTGAAGTGTAATATGAATATGTAATAGAATATTTACAAGTAAAACTTAAGTAATGGAGATATGTCTACAAATAAGAATTATGATGTACAATAAATATTTTAAACATAAGTTAATATTTTGAAATGTTAGGGATTAAATTAAATGGAAAAAGTGAATACTGTTTAAGTAAATGATTATAAACTCAAGAAAATGACTGAAATGATTTATTGACGAATATTAATATTAAAATGGAAATCAAGGTTATAAGTGAATAATAAATGTGAAATAAACTACAATGAAATGTATGTAATACTTTAATAATGGATTCACTGATGATTTTAATATTAATGAAAAAAATTGTAAGTAAATGAATGTAAAATTGATAAAAGATGACCTTGTAGAAATGAATGAATTAAAATAAATCAAAGATCAATAATGTGAAAAGAACCAATAGAATAAACTTAAATAATATTAAATTCTATGTTGTTTGGCTGATGGGAAGTTTGGAAAATGATACTTCAAATTGTTCAAGGTTATATGAATAATGTATTAAGTAATTATCTAAGGCTGTTGAGCGTAAGGTACACTTGGTAGTTTATTTATCACCCTTGTACGATGAAAAGTTTCTGAACCTGGACAAACCATTAGTTTTTGGTTGCTATGGATGTATGATTGATTCCTTGTTGCATATAATGGTCGTGCTGTTTTGTTTGCATATGTTTATTATTTGTTTTGTATTACTTTTGTTATTGATGGTAACAACTAAAATATTATTCTTTCACATAATTTTAACTCTTTTGGATTATATAAGTGAAATACAGGTTTATGGAAGCAATAGCTACTGCTTTTGGTTTCATAAATAAGTTGTTTTCCCAACAAATAGGTACGTCTTCAGATTACGGTTTTGCAAGGATATTTTAATTGTTTATCCCCATGGAGGGGATGTTTTATTATTGAAATATTATATATATATATATATATATTGAAATTATTGATATCATTATTTTTTCGGACCTAACCGTGCAAAGGAGACTCTACCGAAATTTTCATAAATTTAAGACTTAGAATTTTTTTGCAAAAGCCGAGTTACTTTCAAACTTTTATTAAACTTAATTTTGTAAATTAATT
Source organism: Allium fistulosum (assembly GCA_030737815.1). Taxonomy (NCBI): domain Eukaryota; kingdom Viridiplantae; phylum Streptophyta; class Magnoliopsida; order Asparagales; family Amaryllidaceae; genus Allium; species Allium fistulosum. Next base: position 1,379,807,920 of record CM060901.1, read on the forward strand.
GTTTATAAGTTGAATAATTTGAATAAAATTATATCAAGTTTCTTAATTCCTTCTTGTTCCTTTTCGAAGACGAAATGTTTTGAGTTAGGGAGAGTATAACAACCATTTTTTTATAATTAAAACTATTAAATTAAATAAGATTTTGAAATTCAATATTGTGAGAAATTAAATTTATGATTTATTAATGAGAAAAATAATTAGAATATGATTGAATAATGTTGATTTAACGTAATTGACAACTATTTTAATGTAATTTCAATCGATTGAAATAATTGCAAAGTTAATTTGGTAAAATTTGTAAATAAGGAATAAATTAAATGTTGGATTTAATGTTGAAATTATATGTTATAAACTGGAATAGGTTTATTATGGAATATGATTTCGAATATGAAAAATGCTATATTTATCACCTTATTATTTAATACGTTGAAATTAATTTGGAAATCAATGAAATTTAATGTAATTGAATATTGAAGTTAATTTGAGCTAAGATGATAACTGTAAAATATGAATGTAAAAAAATGTAAAAAAATGTTAAATATATTCATAAGGTAATAGTTGATTCAATAATAAGAGTGTAAATCAAAATGAAATAATTTGATTGAAATTAAACTATAATTAACTAGGGTTTTATTATTGTTTCAATTGAACGCTGAAATTTGTACAATATTTAAATATTGGATTTAACATGGAAAATTTATTTTTAAAGATTATAAATTTCTATGTAATCAAGAATGATAAAATTGTTAACTTTTAAATTTGAATTTAAAAGTGGTTCAATTTAATTAATAATTTATTTAATTAACGTGTAAAATTAGCCATTTTGGCCACTGTCACGGATTTCGACAAAACCAGTTTCATCGGATCCGTAATATTGAATTATTATAGGATTTCAAGTTCCATAGCGATCGGACTTATCGTTTGATCGTGCGAGCTTAAAATGCATAGAAATCAATTAAATGAATTTAATTAAAAATATTTGATTTTGAAAGCTAACTTCTATATACGACGGAATTAGGGTTTGAAACTAGTTCCATTGAGTATAAAAATATCAAAAACCTATATTTCAATATAATGGATGACCTAGTTTCGTTTCGGAAACAAAACAGGCTTTTCGAGTTGTTGTTATCGTTTCGATCCAATTCGATCTGTCCATTCGTTCTTATCCATCTCTCTCTATATATACATACATACATACATACATACATACATATATCCTAAAACCCTAGCAGCCTTTCAGTTTATTTTTGTACGTACAATTCTATTTCTCATCTGCTCCTTCCTTTTGTATCTGTTCCTTCTCAAACTTCCAAACCTTAAATTCCCAAATTCAAAATCAAATCGAAAATTCAACTCCTCAAATTATATCAAATTATATATCGTCGAAAATCCCTCGACGAACGTAATCTAGATCTGAGATTCATTTTTCGATTGGAGTCACCGTTTGGCCAACAATTGGCGATCTTTCTCAACCGTCCGTTGCTAGGGTTTCGATCCAACGGTAGATCGTCGACTATACGACGATCGAAGGGTACCATGGCATAGAGGGCGATGAATGGAGGCGATTTATGGTCTTCGTTCCTCACAGGGGTGCTTAGATTCGCCTGGAACGGCAAAGGAAGATGAACGGCGACGAACGTCTCTGGCGACCCTGGAGGGGCCGCGCGGCCATGGTGAGTGGCGTGAGATGTGCAGCGTGATGGTCTTTCTCGATCGTAGTGATGATGGCCGTGGGTGGCATGGTTGGGTGTTGAGATCGGCAGCTAGGGTAGCACTGCCATGTGATGTCGTTTGTTAGGGTTTGAGATAAGGTGCGATATTACGATTTTGCCCTTTTGTTTTATTTAATTTAATTTTAAATTTTATCGTTCTAACGCTAATAACTTTTTCATACAAGCTCGGATTTGAACGCGCTTTCTTGCGTTGGGATCGTATCAAAATTCTGGACAATATGGAACTAGTTTGGCTGCATTCTGAGACTGTTGGATTTTTGGGTTTAATTTGGATTTTTAATCGACTAAAAATCAAAGGTGAGTGATTTTAATATTATTGGTTGTTGTTGGTAGTTTAATTTGACATTTTAATTGACATTGAATTTTATTGAATTAAATTACCTTTTTAAATTAATATTGATTTCAATTGTTAGTTAAATACCCGATAATGATAACAAATTAATTGTTGTGATTTATTGGCTGATTTGGATGTTGATTGCGATGGATGTTTATTTTTTGACATTTTGGATGATTGAATGTTTATATCCCTGTTATCACTATGGGTTGAAATGATACATACCTGAACGATCTTATTGATTAGGGAAAATCGTAATGGGTTGAAATGATAAACCCAAGCGATTTTATTGATGTGGAAATTATTGATTCAGGATATGAGTTGAAATGATATATACCCGGAAAATTTAACTATTTTGGGGTTGAAATGATACATAACCTTCACTTGACCATAGGGTAGAAAACTATATACGGACACCGTTGGTCGGTTTTAAATTATTTTCTAAATAGTAAAGTATGTTTGATTTATAAATTGGATTTATAAATTTAATCTAATGATTTATTTAAAAATTTACATTTAGAAAATATTTTATTTATATGTTTTATTGTTTAAATTTATAAGTTAATATATGGTTTAAAAAGTAAATTTAAGATTTTACTTATAATTTTATGTAGTTAAAAAAATATATATTTTAAATGGTTTAAGTTGTCATTAATAAATTATTTAATATAGTTTTATGATATTTATATAAAATTTAATTTAATAAAATATTTAATATAGTTTAATATATATATATATATTAAATTTAATTTAATATAATTAATATAGTTTTGATTTAAGATAATTAATATAGACTTTTATAATAACTTTAATAGATCAAAGATTTTGTAAAAGATGTTAGAATTTTGTAAAAAGATTTTGTAAGGAATTTATAAAAGTTTTATAAAAGGGTTTTATAAAGGATTTTTATAACGGTTTATAAAGTAGTTATAAAGGTTTTAAAGGATTTTTTTAAAGGGTTTTATAAAAGGAACTTGTTTAAAGGGGGAAGAGTTGCAAACTATTTTGGAATTTATAAATGTTAGGAACTGGAGATAGTGGTTTTGATGACAATAACCTTTGTAACTTATTTTATTGTAACTTATATACTAACACTATTGTCTAAATATATATCAATGTTATTATGCAGGATATATATAAGGCAGGTACTGATTATTGAAGACTATACAATATAAAGATCAAGAATGAAGAAATCAAGTTTGAAGACTCATGAGTATCAAGATCAAGATTTCAAGATAAGTGTCTAGTTTTGTTAAAACTTCATAACAGCATGGAAATTTTCTTTCCAAATCTCATTTGGGATGGAACCCATTTCTACCTTCTTAGTGGCTTACAAACCCACGACAAGTAGCTTACAAACCTACGACAAGTGGCTTACAAACCCCACGAACATCCTGGTTTTGTAAAAGTTCTCGAGTCCTGATGTGATGAGATATTCTGCAGGAAGAAGCTTGAAAAACTACTTCAAAATGGTTTTTCAAAATTGTGATAACCCTGATTTTGTGAGAAATTTCATGATTTAAATTAGTATATGTTTGTTTAAAAATTGCATTGAGAAAGATAGGAATGGAAATTGATTGCAAATGCATGGCTAAAACATGTACATGTGCACAAGACAGTGCACACACATGCACACAGTTTTTCTGTATAATAAAATAGGCAGAAATCAATATATAAATTAGAATAAATAATTTAGAAATACATATGTATGAAAATATGATTATGTCTTTAATAAATCTGGCACAAAGAAAATAAATGTTAGGTAGAAATAAACTTAAAATTATTTAAAGAAAGAAAATAAGGACTTAGGCAAAATAGGCATACATATATTATATATGTGCACAAGCAAACACTTGCTGGAAGAAAACAGAAATTGCATGGAAATGGCATGAACCCTTAAGCAAACACTTTATCCATTTCCAGTAATTTCTTTAATTTGGAAAATGAGAGTCATGCATATAACATGACCGGGGTAAAGGGATAAGGATTATTTCTGAAAATAAAAACAAGGACCACATACCCTTTTTTCTCTTGAATCAAATGAGAGGCAGACCATGTTTTGTATATGGTAAAAATGACATTGGGTAATTTTGTTAAACCCTAGTAGCAGCCAGGGATTTTGTGTAAGGAGGCTTAGTGTAGTGAGAACTTACAGAATTTGTTCTTCATGATTTAAAGAAAAATAAAACATAAGCCAGAGGAAAAATAGAAGAAGGCAGAAGATTAAAAGGGTTTATAAAGCTTAGGAAAAAGAAGGATTAAGGTGAGTAACCTCACTGGAAACTTTGGCAATAAGTCCTGAATATTGAGGCAGCCTAATTAAATTTATATTTCACTATTGCAAGCTATGTTCATTTTATGACTTGATAACTTTGTCTAGTCAATGATCTTCTCATGTGTAAAACCCCTTTATAGTGACATTATCCAGTATAAAAGAGTCATGGATTTCATGTTTGAATATGGTTATCTGTGCTGTGATTTAACTTTGAGATGAAGTAGATTTTTATGGATTTTCTTTATACATTTATTTACTTAAAAACCAAGGATTGAGGTTGTAGATATATGGTCTAAAAATGAAAGGAAATGTGGGGCTGCAACATTGTGTTGTTTCTTATGTCGCTTATCAACTAAAATAAAGATAAATGTAGAGGTGCAATGTTATATATGTGCTGAGCTTCTATGTTTTATGAGCTCTCCAAAAGCATATACTTGTGGTTTAGCCAGATCTCAAAGTAACAAGAGTCTGATTGAATCAGAGGCAAAAGGAGACAACCAGAAAACTATCTATGACCATATGTTTGTAACTTGATCCATTGAAACCCATAGACAAAATAATATGCTTAGAAATCACATCTGATTGCATGTTTAAATGCTTGCTTATGAGAATATGACTTACAAATCTCTGGATGAATACATGTTGGTTGGATGTTTATTTCTCTGATTGAAATATGATATGCAGAAGGGATTAGCACAGGAATGAGTAAAGGAAAATAACACTTAGTAATTTAACTAAGGACTTTTGGATCTTAGGGCTACAAAATATGGCTTGGCAAGGTGAACATTGCAAGCTCACACATGGTATGCTTATACCCAGGGGCCTGAGTGTGCTGGGTTAACAGTGATATTTCCCAGGCAGTGTGTGATTTAACAAGAGAAAGTAGCTAAAGACCATCACATACTTGATAGTGAACAATAGAAATAGGTTCATGAGAGGGCTTGGGTAAAATCCCTAATGGCCAGTAATCGGGTAGAAAAGACTTGTTGATTGAATTGATGAATAGGTGGATTGGTTTATAATGTTTTATGGATGAATCCTATGATTACTATCACTGAACTAAACCATTGAATGACATATAATTTGTTGTGCACTGATGTATATACACATGTATCACAGAAACATGCACAAGAGTGATATTGAATTCCTTTATCCATTTTGAAGTTATTTGAACATGAATAAGTGTCATATAAATCATGTTTTCAGTTAGACTACTCATACCAGACTTTAGTCTGACCCTTGTGTGTTTTATGCACCATTGGGTGTCTCATATTCATATGGGGCAGTTCATGGTGATTTTGCAGGAAAGTAGGAATTTCTTTGATCAAGCTTTGGATGTTTAACTGCTTAAGGAATTGGATGCTATATTCAATGATTTGCTGAAGTTAAAATAGATGTTTATGTTGAATTATGTTAAGCTATTTTGTTTAAATTTGCTTAGAAAACTAATATATTGTTAGAACTTTTGTTTTGCAAGTGTTGAACTCATATGTGTATCAACTGAAACTTATGTGTTTTGTTTTGCAAAATGTTTTGCCAAGAAATGGAATTTTAAGCTTCAAGAACAATTAGTTTATAATGATAGAAAACCTGATATTAAAAGGATTTATGGATTGAATGTATGTCCAAGTATTTAACATAAGAGAATCCATGTTTAAGTTAATATAAAATCTGATAGAAAAGGTTTTGAGTTGCTTTGAAAAGAAAACAGATTGACATGTATTTTTGCCTAAGAATAAGTGCAAGTGAATATGGCTAACATGACCACTTCATAGAGCCTGGGTTAAGCCAGCATTAAAAAGTTTAAGCTAAATTTTCAGTAAAGCTTTACAACCCAAATATAGAGTAGACTCAGTCACTTTTGATAACAAGAAGAAGTAGAAATTAAACACTTAAAGCTTCCTCTGACACACACATGCACAGGAACATGCAGACATATGCACAAGCAAGAGGACAGTTCATACAGTAACAAAATTATGGAAATACATGCAAAATGCTAAGTCTTGAGACATGAAACCAACAGTTATGCAATGATCTAAGCATACTTGGAAAATCTGGTTTTTTTGGAACATCATTGCTATGTAGGGATTGTTTCTTTTAAATAATTCCCAAACAGATTTTACTTCCAAACTTTTATACTCTGATTCAAGCAGAAAGTAGCTTATATATCTTCATATATGTAAGTTTAAGATAATCTAAGCAAACCAATATTCTTATTGGCATAAAGATCCTTAATAGAAGAAAATATTAGAGTGTAATATTTTCTTGATTAAATGGCCACTGTATAAAAAGAAAAAAAACTTTTAGGAAATAAAAGGTGGGTCATTTCATTTGGTATCAGAGCTATGTTGTTAAATAACATAGCAAAATTTTGTATGAACTTATTTGCATTGGATGTATGGAAGTGTTGACTGCATTGGATGCTTAGTTTTTATTAGTGCTTATAATACTAATATTTATTATAACTGAATAGGGATAGATTGAAATGAATTAATCTATATAGTATCAGGCAAAATGGACTAACCTAAGTGTTATATCCATAGAGCTATGGTAGGACCCAGACATCAAAATGTAGGAACAAGTGAACCACCCATGGTAAATGTGCAAGAATTCATGAGAGCCATAAGGGATGGAGTAGGCAATAGGCAGGAAAATCCACATGAGGAGCTTTCCAAACTACTCAAGACATTTACCAACCTTGGAGGCAAAACTTTTGAAGGCACAGAAGGAGTTATGGGAGTTCAAAATTGGCTCAAGATTTTGGAAAGGATCTTTGCAGACATGCGAGTTGAAGACCAAAGGAAGATGCAAATTGCATCCAGGCAAATGAGAGGAGCAGCTTTGGATTGGTGGGAGGTTATCATAACTGGAAGACCTAAAGGAGAAGTGACCTGGGATCAATTTAAAGCAATGCTGGAAGGTAGGTTTGTCCCTGCATCAGCCAAGGAGTCTTTGCTAGAGGAATTCATCAAATTAAGGCAAGGGACTATGAGTGTCACTAAGTACACTCAGAGGTTTGAATCATTGGCAAAGTATGGTGCAGCACTCATCACCACTAAGGAGGCTAAGAATGGCAGATATATTCAAAGGCTAAACCCTAGCCTTAGTAGAGCCATGCTACCATACAAGGACAGGACTTTTGATCAAGTTTTGGACTTGACTTTGAGCATTGAACAACATGATAAGGCCAGAGAGAATTTCAAGGCATTCAAGAATGGCCAAAACAAGAAAGGAAAGGGCAAATTTCACCCTTATGATAAGAAGAAAGTAGACACAGCTTCCACCAAAAAACCAGAAGAAGCCAGTGCTGCTGAAATTAAGAAGAAGATTACTTGTTATAACTGTGGCCAAGAGGGGCATATGAAAAACAAGTGCACAAATGTTAGGCCAGCATCCTTCAAATGTCACCATTGTGGGAAGGAAGGTCACATAAAGAGGAATTGTCCAAATTTTAAGCAAGGAAAATTAGGGGCTTTGGGAGGAAAAGGCAAGGCAACTGAGGGATCAAATGTTGAGAAACATGGCCAAGTTGAAGGTACTTTGTTTATTCACTCAATATCTTTTGTAGTAGTGTATGATACTGGGCTACACACTCATTGATCTCCCATGATATTGCACAACAATTAAAATTGAATTGTATGATTGTTGATAAGCCACTGTTTATTAGAAGCCCTATATGTAGCTCATGTGTTCTGGGCATGATGTGTATGCAACTGGGGTTAGGTATAGGGGGACATGTGTTTAACTCAGACCTATATGTGTTGCAATATCCGGGCATAGGGGTTATTCTAGGAGTTGATTGGTTGAGTAAATATAAGGCTATCATAAATATGGAAACATCCATCATATCATTGAGAATTTCTGATGGACAAAGGGTAGTTGTTCTTTGTGAGGCAAAGAACAGAAATGTTGCCAACCTTTTTGCATTGTCTAGTGAAAAATCCATGCCTGCATTAGAAGAAATCCCCATAGTGAATCAATATATTGATGTGTTTGGTGAAGTTAGGGGAGTTGAAAACCACAGACCAGTTGAGTTTTCAATCAGAATAATTCTAGGAGCTAGCCCAGTGGTTAAAAGACCAACCAGAATGGGGCCTAAGGAGTTGATAGAATTGAAAAAGCAATTGGTTGAATTAGAAGAAAGAGGCTTTATTAGACCCAGTAGCTCATCATGGGGAGCACCAGTAGTCTTTGTTAAGAAACAAGATGGATCCCTTAGGTTATGTATTGACTATAGGGAATTAAATAAAGTCACAATTAAAAATAAATATCCTTTACCAAGAATTGATGATCTCTTTGATCAATTGAGTGGAGCAAAAATATTTTCTAGGCTTGATTTAGCTTCAGGCTTTCATCAGATGAAAGTAGAAGAGGAAAGCATTAAGTATACAGCCTTTAACACAAGATATGGACTTTATGAATTTTTAGTAATGCCATTTGGCTTGACAAATGCTCCTTCCTATTTTGTTGATTTGATGAATAGGATTTTTAGAGAATACTTGGATAAATTTGTATTGATATTTATTGATGACATACTAATTTATTCTAAGTCAATTAAAGAGCATGAAAATCATTTGCATATGGTATTTGAGAAATTGAGACAGGAAGACTTGAAAGCAAAGTTTTCAAAATGCACTTTTTAGCAAAACGAAGTGAATTTTCTAGGCCACATTGTATCAGAAAAAGGAATATCTGTGGATCCCAATAAGGTCATTGCAGTGCAAGCTTGGAAAAGGCCCACCAATGTCACTGAGGTCAGATCATTCATGGGAATGGCTGGTTACTATAGAAGTTTTATAAAAGATTTTGCAAAAATTTCAATTCCATTAACCAGATTGACTAGGAAAAATAAAGTGTTTACTTGGACTGAAGAGTGTGAGAAAGCCTTTGGGAAATTAAAGGAAGCACTAGTGCAAGCTCCAATCCTCAAAGTACCTGAAGGGAATGAAAACTTGATGGTATATACTGATGCAAGTTGACAAGGGCTTGGGGCAGTATTGATGCAACAACATCAAGTGATAGCTTATGCTTCTAGGCAATTGAAACCAAGTGAGGTAAGATATGCTACTCATGACCTTGAATTAGCTGCTATAGTGTATGCTCTTAAGCTATGGAGACACTACTTGTTAGGGGAAAAATTTGAAGTTTACACAGACCATAAGTCACTTAAATATTTATTTTCACAAAGAGAATTGAATATGAGGCAACAAAGGTGGATTGAACTCCTAGCCTCATATGACTTTGAAATATTATATACCCCTGGTAAGGCTAATAAAGTAGCAGATGCCCTAAGTAGACAACATGCTAAAGTAGCTAGATTAATGATAGAAGAGTTTAACACTTTATCATTGTTAACTGATTTAGAGATAGAAAGTGATAATGTAGAAAACATGAGCCTATGCAGTGAGCATGTAGAAATGGGAAAGTTAAGCTTTATCACTCTGGAGTCAGAATTGAAAAACAAAGTTGTAAAGTTACAAGGCCAAGATCCATTTTTATTTGAAAAGAAAACTCAGATATTAAATGGTAAAGCAGTGGAAGATTTTCAGTTGAATGATCAAGGCCATTTGAAGAAAGGAAAAAGAATATGTGTTCCAGCAATTGATGAGTTGAAGCAAGAAATCTTGGATGCTTACCACAAAAGCAAATACACTATACACCCAGGAAGCACAAGGATGTATCACAACCTCAAGAGGGATTATTGGTGGAGTGGTATGAAGAGTGCAGTGGCAACCTGTGTATCTAAATGTATGGTTTGCCAACAAGTGAAGGCTGAGTATCAAAAACCCTCAGGAATGCTTCAACCTTTGCAAATACCATAGTGGAAATGGGAGGATATATCAATGGATTTCATTGATGGCTTGCCTAGAACTAGGAGGGGAAATGATAGCATTTGGGTAGTGGTTGATAGGTTAACCAAGTCAGCCCACTTTATACCAGTAAAGTCAGAGAGAAATGCATGTACACTAGCTCAGTTGTTTATCAAGGAGGTGGTTAGACTACATGGTATACCAAAGACCATAGTAAGTGATAGAGATACTATTTTCACTTCAAAATTTTGGCAGAGTTTTCACAAGGAAATGGGGACTGATTTATGCTTAAGCACAGCATACCATCCTCAATCTAATGGTCAAACAGAAATTGTGAACATATTGCTTGAAGACATGTCGAGAACTTGTGTGTTGGATTGGGGAGGAAGTTGGGAGGATCATATCTTTTTAGCTGAATTTGCATACAACAATAGCCATCATAGTAGCATAGGCATGACACCCTTTGAAGCTCTATATGGGAGACCATGTTTATCACCCTCAAGTTGGCTTGAATCTGGGGAAAAAGTGGTCTTAGGGCCAGAGAGTGTGAAGGAAACTTCAGAGAAAATAGCTTTGATCAGAAAAAGAATTGCTTCTGCCCAGGATAGGCAAAAGAAATATGCAGATCAAAGAAGGAAGGCAGTACAATATGGTGTTGGGGATTATGTATTTATCAAAATATCACCCATGAAGAAGGTTCTAAGGTTTGGGAAACAAGGAAAGTTGATTCCTAGGTACATAGGGCCATATAAAATTCGAGAGAATATAGGAGCTGTAGCCTATAAGCTGGAATTGCCAGAAGAAATGAGAGCAATGCATGATGTTTTTCATGTGTCTCAACTAAGAAGGTGGGTTCATGATAAGGAGGCAATCCTAGAATCCCCTAAGGATGTGCAGATTGACCCCAGGATGATCTATGAAAAGGAGCCAGTAGGCATAGTTGCTAGAGAGATCAAGAAATTGAGAAACAAAGAAATTAAATTAGTAAAAGTACAATGGAGTCTTGACACTAATGATTGCACATGGGAAGTGGAGGATAAAATCAGAAATGATTATCCACAACTGTTTGATTGAATGAAAGGTAAATTTATATATACTGATGAATGTTTTGATTGAATATGCATTGTGATTTTTGTTTTAATATGCACAAAGTTTAATCAAGTGATTGGCTTGAGAATGGTTTGAGATCAGAAAAGTTGATTTTCTGAGTTGATGATACTTAAGTTAAGTATGAGAGAATTGTGGGACACAATTCCTAAAAGGAGGGGTATATGTGATAACCCTGATTTTGTAAGCAATTTCATGATTTAAATTAGTATATGTTTGTTTAAAAATTGCATTGAGAAAGATAGGAATGGAAATTGATTGCAAATGCATGGCTAAAACATGTACATGTGCACAAGACAGTGCACACACATGCACACAGTTTTTCTGTATAATAAAATAGGCAGAAATCAATATATAAATTAGAATAAATAATTTAGAAATACATATGTATGAAAATAGGATTATGTCTTTAATAAATCTGGCACAAAGAAAATAAATGTTAGGCAGAAATAAACTTAAAATTATTTAAAGAAAGAAAATAAGGACTTAGGCAAAATAGGCATACATATATTATATATGTGCACAAGCAAACACTTGCTGGAAGAAAGAAATTGCATGGAAATGGCATGAACCCTTAAGCAAACACTTTATCCATTTCCAGTAATTTCTTTAATTTGGAAAATGAGAGTCATGCATATAACATGACCGGGGTAAAGGGATAGGGATTATTTCTGAAAATAAAAACAAGGACCACATACCCTTTTTTCTCTTGAATCAAATGAGAGGCAGACCATGTTTTGTATAGGGTAAAAATGACATTGGGTAATTTTGTTAAACCCTAGTAGCAGCCAGGGATTTTGTATAAGGAGGCTTAGTGTAGTTAGACCTTACAGAATTTGTTCTTCATCATTTAAAGAAAAATAAAACATAAGCCATAGGAAAAATAGAAGAAGGCAGAAGATTAAAAGGGTTCATAAAGCTTAGGAAAAAGAAGGATTAAGGTGAGTAACCTCACTGGAAACTTTGGCAATAAGTCCTGAATATTGAGGCAGCCTAATTAAATTTATATTTCACTATTGCAAGCTATGTTCATTTTATGACTTGATAACTTTGGCTAGTCAATGATCTGCTCATGTGTAAAACCCCTTTACAGTGACATTATCCAATATAAAAGAGTCATGGATTTCACGTTTGAATATGGTTATCTGTGCTGTGATTTAACTTTGAGATGAAGTAGATTTTTATGGATTTTCTTTATACATTTATTTACTTAAAAACCCAGGATTGAGGTTGTAGATATATGGTCTAAAAATGAAAGGAAATGTGGGGCTGCAACATTGTGTTGTTGCTTATGTCTCACATCAACTAAAATAAAGATAAATGTAGAGGTGCAATGTTATACATGTGCTGAGCTTCTATGTTTTATGAGCTCTCCAAAAGCATATACTTGTGGTTTAGCCAGATCTCTAAGTAACAAGAGTCTGATTAAATCAGAGGTAAAAGGAGACAACCAGAAAACTATCTATGAACATATTTTTGTAACTTGATCCATTGAAACCCACAGACAAAATAATATGCTTAGAAATCACATATGATTGCATGTTTAAATGCTTTCTTATGAGAATATGACTTACAAATCTCTGGATGAATACATGTTGGTTGGATGTTTATTTCTCTGATTGAAATATGATATGCAAAAGGGATTAGCACAGGAATGAGTAAAGGAAAATAACACTTAGTAATTTAACTAAGGACTTTTGGATCTTAGGGCTACAAAATATGGCTTGGTAAGGTGAACATTGCAAGCTCACACATGGTATGCTTATACCCAGGGGCCTGAGTGTGCTAGGTTAACAGTGATATGTCCCAGGCAGTGTGTGATTTAACAAGAGAAAGTAGCTAAAGACCATCACATACTTGATAGTGAACAATAGAAATAGGTTCATGAGAGGGCTTGGGTAAAATCCCTGATGGCCATTAATCGGGTAGAAAAGACTTGTTGATTGAATTGATGAATATGTGGATTGGTTTATAATGTTTTATGGATGAATCCTATGATTGCTATCACTGAACTAAACCATTGAATCACATATAATTTGTTGTGCACAGATGTATATACACATGTATCACAGAAAAATGCACAAGAGTGATATTGAATTCCTTTATCCATTTTGAAGTTATTTGAACATGAATAAGTATCATATAAATCATGTTTTCAGTTAGACTACTCATACCAGACTTTAGTCTGACCCTTGTGTGTTTTATGCACCATTGGGTGTCTCATATTCATATGGGGCAGTTCATGGTGATTTTGCAGGAAAGTAGGAATTTCTTTGATCAAGCTTTGGATGTTTAACTGCTTAAGGAATTGGATGCTATATTCAATGATTTGCTGAAGTTAAAATAGATGTTTATGTTGAATTATGTTAAGCTATTTTGTTTAAATTTGCTTAGAAAACTAATATATTGTTAGAACTTTTGTTTTGCAAGTGTTGAACTCATATGTGTATCAACTGAAACTTATGTGTTTTGTTTTGCAAAATGTTTTGCCAAGAAATGGAATTTTAAGCTTCAAGAACAATTAGTTTATAATGATAGAAAACCTGATATTAAAAGGATTTATGGATTGAATGTATGTCCAAGTATTTAACATAAGAGAATCCATGTTTAAGTTAATATAAAATCTGATAGAAAAGGTTTTGAGTTGCTTTGAAAAGAAAACAGATTGACATGTATTTTTGCCTAAGAATAAGTGCAAGTGAATATGGCTAACATGACCACTTCATAGAGCCTGGGTTAAGCCAGCATTAAAAAGTTTAAGCTAAATTTTCAGTAAAGCTTTACAACCCAAATATAGGGTAGACTCAGTCACTTTTGATAACAAGAAGAAGTAGAAATTAAACACTTAAAGCTTCCTCTGACACACACATGCACAAGAACATGCGCACATATGCACAAGCAAGAGCACAGTTCATACAGTAACAAAATTATGGAAATACATGCAAAATGCTAAGTCTTGAGACATGAAACCAACAGGTATGCAATGATCTAAGCATACTTGGAAAATCAGGTTTTTTTGGAACACCATTGCTATGTAGGGATTGTTTCTTTTAAATAATTCCCAAACAGATTTTACTTCCAAACTTTTATACTCTGATTCAAGCAGAAAGTAGCTTATATATCTTCATATATGTAAGTTTAAGATAATATAAGCAAACCAATATTCTTATTGGCATAAAGATCCTGGATAGAAGAAAATATTATAGTGTAATATTTTCTTGATTAAATGGCCACTGTATAAAAAGAAAAAAAACTTTTAGGAAATAAAAGGTGGGTCATTTCAAAAATGATTTTCAAAACTGCTATTCAAAATGTTTTACCTTTAAAAATGTAACGTTTCGGGATTTTCGACTTCCGAAAATCGACATTAATACTTCCACTGTATCAACTGCTGAGCAATCGAATGCCGAAAAACCGAATTGTTATGGTTAACAAGAAGAGGTAGAAGAAGACAGAAAGAAAGAAAGAAGAAACAACAGAAACAATATCAGAATCTCACATATCGCAGCGGAACAACATATAATAGATAGATGAATAATTTGAAATCAAGAACTATATCATTTTATACATTACATCACATCATCAGAGTCAATATACAACACAATACATCAATGGACAGTTAGTTAAACCTGTCCCCATACAGAATACACAGCGGAATAAATAAACAAGTACGGGAGTACGTCTCGCCATCCAGCTCGCCACTGAGCTCCACAGCATCTCCTGAATCCAGAATGACCTGATAACTTGACTCTAGGCTGCCCGTGTGGAAAATTATGGGCACCCCGAGTTTAGGAAGGGAACAATAAACTCCAGGTCAGTCATGGGACTGGTATAAGAACTAAAACAGTTTTTATCTTTAAAACAACAACAAAAAAGGAAGTAAAAGACATCCGCAATGCTTTTGGAAAATAAAACTACCATAAGGCCTCCCGCCACACACACAATGCAAACGCAGAATTGGAGGAGATTTCTCCTTATGATAGTCAAATATGCTTACTACGCAAAATCATTTAAATATTATTATTAGTGCATAGTGTGGAAAACATTTCGAAAGTATAATATTAATCTTAGTCAGCATAGGCATTCCGCACTTATGCCTACTATAGCTACTATGTTCAATAGCAGGTTACCGCCACATTCCATAGAAGGTTATACAACTAAAACCGTATAGGGCGCGTATTGTTTCTTTGGATTTTCCAACAAATGGTCAGGCTAAGGAACTTCCTACTACCACATGGGACCGCCTCTGGTGGGACGTCCCGAGAACCTAACCGGATCTCTGCCAACACAAGGCCGGGTTACCTCTTACACTAGGTAACTACTACACGAATATGCCACCCCCGGTCCTTTGGGACCTTTATCTGAGGCGCCTCGATCACAAAGCAACAATCACACAAAGTAAATGAGATTGGAGCAACCACATAGGTTAAATACAAGGGCTCTATACCTGATACCACCCTTTTCCAGAAGGAAATGACATACCCTAAAGGGAGCAACCCTCATAACCTTGCCGCATCATTCCTGTTTCGACCATTTCCGGGTTGTGAGGTCCAAAGAGGTCTCGTCCACAAAGCTACGCTTTTTCACAAAGCCACGCTTTGATCACAAATGATCAATAAATGATCAACACACAGCAGCACTCAGCATGTCACATTACCAAATTGGGAGTATATCACTGATAACCTTCAACTACAAAACCTCTGAGCTCGTACATCTCAGAGAAGGGTGTTAAGCTAAGAGAATAAATTCTCCACCACCAACAGAAATGTATTTGATAGAAATCTGCTTTATATCTCAAAGTGTAATGTCAGATATGTAACCATACAAGTCTGTTCCGGGTTCGACAGAACCGAAGGCACTTCCGAAGAAGCCCTTGCAATCCGGGTATTCATAATCCCGATCGAACTTCCCATAACAAAGGAAATCTCTGTACCGTAACTAACGGTGCAGAGACAATCGATAGGTCATCCTATCATTTTCACAAATACCCGGTCTTCACCACCGGTCTTCAAATGTTATCCATATCGTCATATCACTTATTCGGAATGGGTTATATGACACAAAGGTCCTTTCCCGGCTAAACCGAATAGTGAGCACAATATTTAAAACATATGGATATAGGGATTTCAATTAAGTCACAACTTATTACCCAAAACTTTTCTTCCAAATGGTTTAAACAAATTACCATTTTAAATCTTTAAACAAAAAGATTTACTTCACAAAGTTCACCCAATTCCACAAAGATTCATTCACAGATTCCCAAACCATTTCCCATTTAAATTGGGTTAACCCATTAAATCGTTAAATCAAGATTTAACTTATAGCTTTCAAAACTATTTAATTTCAAATAGAATCCTTTTTACACAAATTGGAAATTCATTCCTAACATGAAAGCTTTTATTGTTTGAAAACAAATAGTTTTCGTTTCGGAAAAATCTGATTTCATTTATACAAGTTACTGTCTTTGGGTTAATTCAAATTTCCACTACAACACTTTTAAAAAATGGTTTAAATTTATATAAACACCCTTTTACACTTGTATAATCCTTTTAGACCAGAATTCCCAAATCCTTGAATTCAATTTCAAATATTGAATTCCAATTTAAATCAAATGATTCAAATTTCAATTTTATTAAGTTATTTAAAATAACTCTTATTTTTGAAACTCATTTTCAAAAAAAAACTTTCAATTCCAATTTCCAAAACTAATTTGGATTCAAAAATTCAACCTTTTAGAATTGTCAAAAATCTGTGACTTAACCGATTTCCACGTGAAATCCACATTGGTGTGTGTATGGTGAAGTCCAGGGGTTTAACACAATAGTGCAACAACATTCAACCATCACAGATCAGAGCACAGAAATATAGTTGATAAGCGGTATAAACTATAACTCTTATCTTTAATTCACAGATCACAGATATTCATATCATAGATAAATAGATCACAAATCACAACACAGAACAGCATATATCACAAAGCATCACATATCAGAGATATCAAACAATTCAACATCCAATATAATCTAAACATCCATAAGTAGGTTTAATTTAATTATCTGATTAATTTAAAGTCAGATAAATTTCTATGAATAAATTTCCAAAGTTATTTCCTTTTTAAAATAAATTCCTTTATCTCTTCAAATCTATTTAAAAATCCAATTTTTAAATAAATTCTTCAACTTATAAAGAATATTAATCGAATCCATTTATTAAGCCTTTTCCCCGTAATTTGAAATTTTATTCAATATGGTTCAAAAATAAATTTATCTTTTTAAAACTCCTTTTTTAATTTATCCAATTCTCAAAAATAAGTTTTAAAATAAACTTTCAACTTGAATTTTAAAAATCCAATTTTTATTTATTTTCGGTATCCAAGGATACCAAAAATATATTCGACTAAACCGTAGCCTTCAACAATTTCAATCACAAAGATAATCATACAGAGATTATAAATAATCAACACACAACATATGAAATAATTTCAAATGTTTGAGGAATCCAGTTGGATCGCTCCAACCTGTTTCCCTGCATCCACAGATGTTAGCACATTACCAATTCCACTTCGAGGTGGAATATCGCGGTATATGGGATTTATAAAATACTATCCGCTATTATGCGGCGCAATAGGGTCTCATCCGCTATATAATGCGGGAAATCAACTCCAAGTACATATATAAAACCAATTCCACTTCAAGGTGGAATATCGCGGTATATGTTTTTAATATAATAACCTCTGCTTAATATGCGGCGTATAGGGTCTATTTCAATACAATATATACAACAATGATCATTCTAGCACATAATCACACAAGCAACGAATTTTAAATTTAACTATTTAAAATTTATATCGAAACAAATTTGATTGAGTGAGAAGTTCTCACCTTGAGTTTCCGATAACAGTTGCAGTGTTCTGTTTCGAATAAAATTAAAGGAACGTTTAATTTTATCCGAAATTATCACTAGCTCCAATCAATCCCAAACCAGCTCCATTGCATAGTGCTCGTCCCTACAGTTCCAACGCAACTCGTTTCGTGCGAAACTGACCTCGTATCAAAAAGTTATAGCATTTAGAAGTTCATACGAATTTATATAAATCAATTTACATTTTTATTTTTATTTTCAAAACCTTAAACAAATCTAGGCCGTACGTTTTGCATAACAAGATCCAGGCCGATACAAGCTTCTTCTCCATTCATGCTTTGCTCCAGGAAATCACGAAACCCATGCCGCCTTCATCTTCGAATTTTTCCGCCCCAACCATTGGTCGAGACGACGATCGAGTACCACCATGTTGAAGCTCCACCTCAGGCGCACCTCCACCTTGAAAGCCGTGAAACTCGGTCGTCCATAGACCATGAAATTTCAACGAAACCCTAGATGAACGCAAGCACCTTCCGTTGATCCACTTCGTTAAAAACGATCGCATCCGTATGGATTTGCTCGTCTCGACGAGTTCTACAATTTTCTAGTTGAGGCCATAGCTTAATATTGTGTGGATTGGAAGAAAATAAGGGGGAATGAAGATGAGATTTCAGCCATTGAAATTAAATTGGCAGCTTGCCCTAATGCTCTAGGGTTTTGTGAAAAATGAAATGATAAAGGTGGTTTTATAGAAATTTTCGAAACACTATTCACCCGATTTTTTTCCGAACTCGAAACGAAGCGCGCCGGCTGACGTTTCTAGGGTTTAACCCGCGTTCCGGACACAATGGAATGTGTTTCAGAAGCTAATTTGGTCATATGTGCGAGTTATGAAATTTAACGATCAAATTTAAATTAATTCGATTAAAACGATTTCTATGCGTTTTGGCTTGCCCCGGACAAACCGTAAATCCGATTGACACAAAATTTGAAAACATACAATAATATAACATTACGGATCCGATGAAACTAGTTTTGTCGAAATCCGAGACTGTTTGAAAAATGACTATTTTTAGTCGTCAATTAAATATTAAAATATTCTATTTCTACAATTTAACTTTTAATTCAATTTTAAAAGTTCTATAACATCATTCTAACTCCAATATGATTTAATATATCTTTATACATCATTTTTATACACATTAAACCCAATTTCCAATTATTTACGCAATTTCAAATATTAAATTATCGATTTAATTATCCAATTAAATCACTATATTCGAATTTTAAATTTATTCGACTTACAAATCTTACTTGTTAATATTTAAAATCAATTAAATATACGAATTTCTATGACAGAAATTCTGGGTCATTACAGATTCCCCTCTTAAAAGAATTTCGTCCTCGAAATTGCCAAGTAAGAAAAAGACCCAGAATCCTTTAGCTTTTCAAAAATCCACTTAGTGAAAATTTTATATTCACCTTTTCCAAAACCTTTAACTTCAACCAAAACAATGGTTTTCCATTTTCTAGTTCAATTCCTACATTTTATTACAATTTAGAAATCAACTTTTCATTAACAAAAATTTTCCAATTTTTTTTCCAAAATTTTTCTAACTCCCAAAATTTTCGAAAAATTTTGGCAGAGTCTCCTTTGTACGGAGGAGCTTTCGCAATTTCACAATAGATATAAATATATATACATCGACCCACATGGTCGGAAAAGCAGGAAAACAGTTCCTATTTCCTATTTTTATTGCGTAGGCGTACCATTTTAGCATTTTTAAGCAAAGCAGTTATTTATTAAGAATTTTAGCGTGACCCAACCAGCCAAACGGCAGCCACGGCACCTGTACTTACTCAATTTAAACACATAAGTGACATATATATAAAGTTTTTAACAATTTACTCTTTTAAACAACTACAACACATGCATATTAAAAGAAATGCATACTAAACAAGGTTTATAAGCAACTTATATGATTTTGACATCACTTGTAATTGTTTACAACCAATTCATATACAACGACATTCATTTCTTCATTTTCAATTAGTTTACATTCACTAATTTAAATTCAAGTTGGTCAATTTGGATTCAATTACATAGCTTTCAATTTTTTATCAATTCAATTTCATTAATACTTAATGAATTATACTATATACAATCAACCAACAATCATATAACAACCAATGTATATTCAACACAACCAAATTTATTCACTTTGTTTACCTTCAATTTGGTTTAACACTTTTTAATTTTCCAATTCGTTTAATATCTAATTGGCTTTCATTGAATTTCCAATTTATTAGCTTTTAATGAATTAACACTTACATCCATTATTCCATATTAATTCATTTACATTAGATTGATTAACATTCAATCCATTTATTAATTCAATTGCTAATTCATTTTACAAATAAAGTTGAATTTCATTCATATAACTCAAGTTCACATCCATTTAATTCACTTTGTTATTTTACTTCGATATCAAAATCAAATTCAAATTCATTCATCATTACTTAAGTTATATTCCATTTCAAACATCATTTGTTTAACTTAACTTAAATTTCCACTTATAAATCCAATTCAGATTCCAATTCTAAAGTAAATTCTATTTAATTTTTACCAAAGCTAAATTTATTATCTCATATTATAAGTTCAAAACTCATTTCTACTTATATTCATTAATTTCAACTTGGATTTTTAATTTCAAATTTGTTTATCACAACAAAACTTTAATTTTTCAATTTACTATGGTAGCAAATCCATCACACAGAAACTCGAAAATGATACTGATGATGCTGCAGTCATCACCCTTATTATTTCCCAGCAACAGTAGTGAATCCAGTGCTTTTTGTTCTTTTAAAATTTCCTTTTATTTATAAATCACATTTATATATCTTTTTCTCATATAATTTCACTATTTTACTTTTAAATTTGAAAAATAACTTCCAAAATAAACAGGATTCAAAATTTTCAAATTCATAGTTCAAATTCATTTTTATTTACAACTCATAATTATAAATATATTCATATAGTTTCACTTCTTATATATAAGATTATTTCACAACGGCAAATCATATTAATTATAATTCCATACTTAATAATTCATTTGCTTATATACTTCATTCTTTTACAATTGTTGTTTTTATTTAGATTATTCAAACAACTTTTATTGACTTATATATATATTCTTACATTTTCAACAACCAAACAATTCAATTTTTATATACACTTTAATAATTCTGAAAAATTATTTCCTTTATATGTAAAATATAATCAAGGTAAAATTATTTCATTTACCTAATTTACAATGATACTATATCAGTTTATCCCTTTTAAGAGTTTAGAAACCACTATCGATTACAGTTAGCTAGACTGCACCGACCAGAATCTATAAACAATCAATTGATAAGTCAAGACAATACAAAACAATTTCATATTCACTAACGAATACGCGCTCGTATCTATTATTACACTCACACTCATTCTAGAGTACTACTGACTCTATCTCTAATGAGTAATTCCCAATAGAGCCAAGGTTATCGCTTAACCAAATGCTCTGATACCACATGTAACGTTTTGGGATTTTCGACTTCCGAAAATCGACATTAATACTTCCACTGTATCAACTGCCGAGCAATCGAATGCCGGAAAACCGAATTGTTATGGTTAAAAAGAAGAGGTAGAAGAAGACAGAAAGAAAGAAAGAAGAAACAACAGAAACAATATCAGAATCTCACATATCGCAGCAGAACAACATATAATAGATAGTTGAATAATCTTTAAATCAAGAACTATATCTTTTTATACATTACATCACATCATCAGAGTCAATATACAACACAATACATCAATGGACAGTTATATAAACCTATCCCCATACAGAATACACAGCGGAATAAATAAACAAGTACGGGAGTACGTCTCGCCATCCAGCTTGCCACTGAGCTCCATAGCATCTCCTGAATCCAGAATGACCTGATAACCTGACTGTAGGTTGTCCGTGTGGAAATTATGGGCACCCAGAGTTTAGGAAGGGAACAATAAACTCCAGGTCAGTCATGGGACTGGTGTGAGAACTAAAACAGTTTTTATCTTTTAACAACTACAACAAAGGAAGTAAAAGACATCCGCAATGCTTTTGGAAAATGAAACTACCATAAGGCCTCCCGCCACACACACAATGCAAATGCAGAATTGGAGGAGATTTCTCCTTATGATAGTCAAATATCCTTACTACGCAAAATCATTTAAATATTATTATTAGTGCATAGTATGGAAAACATTTCGAAAGTATAATATTAATCTTAGCCAGCATAGGCATTCCGCACTTATGCCTACTATAGCTACTATGTTCAATAGCAGGTTACCGCCACATTCCATAGCAGGTTATACAACTAAAACCGTACAGGGCGTGTATTGTTTCTTTGGATTTTCCAAAAAATGGTCAGGCTAAGGAACTTCCTACTGCCACATGGGAACGCCTCTGGCGGGACGTCCCGAGAACCTAACTGGATCTCAGCCAACACAAGGCCGGGTTACCTCTTACACTAGGTAACTACTACACGAATATGCCACCCCCCGGTCCTTTGGGACCTTTATCTGAGGCGCCTCGATCACAAAGCAACAATCACACAGAGTAAATGAGATTGGAGCAACCACATAGGTTAAATACCAGGGCTCCATACCTGATACCACCCTTTTCCAGAAGGAAATGACATACCCTAAAGGGAGCGACCCTCATAACCTTGCCGCATCATTCCTGTTTTGACCATTTCCGGGTTGTGAGGTCCGAAGAGGTCTCATCCACAAAGCTATGCTTTTTCACAAAGCCACGCTTTGATCACAAATGATCAACACATAGCAGCACTCAGCATGTCACATTACCAAATTGGGAGTATATCACTGACAACCTTCAACTACATAACCTCTGAGCTCGAACATCTCAGAGAAGGGTGTTAAGCTAAGAGAATAAATTCTCCGCCACCAACAGAAATGTATTTGAAAGAAATCTGCTTTATATCTCAAAGTGTAATGTCAGACATGTAACCATACAAGTCTGTTCCGGGTTCGAACAGAACCGAAGGCACTTCCGAAGAAGCCCTTGCAATCCGGGTATTCCCAATCCCAATCGAACTTCCCATCACAAAGGAAATCTCTATACCGTAGCAAACGGTGCAGAGACAATCGATAGGTCAACCTATCGTTTTCACAAATACCCGGTCTTCACCACCGGTCTTCAAATGTTATCCATATCGTCATATCACTTATTCGGAATGGGTTATATGACACAAAGGTCCTTTCTCGGCTAAACCGAATAGTGAGCACAATATTTAAAACATATGGATATAGGGATTTCAATTAAGTCACAACTTATTACCCAAAACTTTTCTTCCAAATGATTTAAACAAATTACCATTTTAAATCTTTAAACAAAAAGATTTACTTCACAAAGTTCACCCAATTCCACAAAGATTCATTCACAGATTCCCAAATCATTTCCCATTTTAGTTGGATTAACCCATTAAATTTTTAAATCAAGATTTAACTTATAGCTTTCAAAACTATTTAATTTCAAATAGAATCCTTTTTACACAAATTGGAAATTCATTCCTAACATGAAAGCTTTTATTGTTTGAAAACAAATAGTTTTCGTTTCGGAAAAATTTGATTTCATTTATACAAGTTACGGTCTTTGGGTTAATTCAAATTTCCACAACAACACTTTTAAAAAATGGTTTAAATTCATATAAACACCCTTTTACACTTGTATAATCCTTTTACACCAAAATTCCCAAATCCTTGAATTCAATTTCAAATATTGAATTCCCATTTAAATCAAGTGATTCAAATTTCAATTTTATTAAGTTATTTAAAATAACTCTTATTTTTGAAACTCATTTTCAAAAAAAAAATTCAATTCCAATTTCCAAAACTAATTTGGATTCAAAAATTCAATCTTTTAGAATTGTCAAAAATCTGTGACTTAACCGATTTCCATGTGAAATCCACATTGGTGTGTGTATGGTGTAGTCTAGGGGTTTAATACAATAGTGCAACAACATTCAACCATCATAGATCAGAACACAAAAATATAGTTTATAAGCGGTACAAATTATAACGCTTATCTTTAATTCACAGATCACAGATATTCATATCATAGATAAATAGATCACAAATCACAACACAGAACATGATATATCACAAAGCATCACATATCAAAGATATCAAACAATTCAACATCCAATATAATCCAAACATCCATAAGTAGGATTAATTTAATTATCTGATTAATTTAAAGTCAGATAAATTTCTATGAATAAATTTCCAAAGTTATTTCCTTTTTAAAATAAATTCCATTACCTCTTCAAATCTATTTAAAAATCCAATTTTTAAATAAATTCTTTAACTTATAAATAATATTAATCGAAATCCATTTATTAAGCCTTTTCCCCGTAATTTGAAATTTTATTCAATATGGTTCAAAAATAACTTTATCTTTTTTAAACTCCTTTTTAATTTATCCAATTCTCAAAAATAAGTTTTAAAATAAACTTTCAACTTGAATTTTAAAAATCCAATTATTATTTTTCGGTATCCAAGGATACCAAAAATATATTCGGCTAAACCGTAGCCTTCAACAATTTCAATCACACAGAGATTATAAATAATCAACACACAACATATAAAATAATTTCAAATGTTTGAGGAATCCAGTTGGATCCCTCCAACCTGTTTCCCTGCATCCACAAATGTTAGCACAATACCAATTCCACTTCGAGGTGGAATATCGCGGTATATGGGATTTATAAAATACTATCCGCTATTATGCGGCGCAATAGGGTCTCATCCGCTATATAATGCGGGAAATCAACTCCAAGTACATATATAATACCAATTCCACTTCAAGGTGGAATATCGCGGTATATGTTTTTAATATAATAACCTCCGCTTAATATGCGGCGTATAGGGTCTATTTCAATACAATATATACAACAATCATCATTCAAGCACATAATCACACAAACAACCAATTTTAAATTTAACTTTTTAAAATTTATATCGAAACAAATTCGATTGAGTGAGACGTTCTCACCTTGAGTTTCCGATAACAGTTGCAGTGTTTTGTTTCGAATAAAATTAAACGAACGTTTAATTTTACCCAAAATTATCACTGGCTCCAATCAATCCCAAACCAGCTCCATTGCGTAGTGCTCATCCCTACGGTTCCAACGCAACTCGTTTTGTTGCGAAACGGACCTCGTATCAAAAAGTTATAGCATTTATAATTTCGTACGAATTTATATAAATCAATTTACATTTTTATTTTTATTTTCAAACCCTTAAACAAATCTAGGTCATACATTTTGCATAACACGATCCAGGCCGATGCAAGCTTCTTCTCCATTCATGCTTTGCTCCAGGAAATCACGAAACCCATGCCGCCTTCATCTTTGAATTTTCCCGCCACAACCATTGATCGAGACGACGATCGAGTACCACCATGTCGAAGCTCCACCTCAGGCGCACCTCCACCTTGAAAGCCATGAAACTCAGTCGTCCATAGACTATGAAATTTCAGCGAAACCCTAGATTAATGCAAGCACCTTTCTGTTGATCCACTTCGTTAAAAACGATCGCATCCGTATATATTTGCTCGTCTCGACGAGTTCTACAATTTTCTAGTTGAGGCCATAGCTTAATATTGTATGGATTGGAAGAAAATAAGGGGGAATGAAGATGAGATTTCAGCCATTGAAATTAAACTGGCGGCTTGCCCTAATGCTCTAGGGTTTTGTGAAAAATGAAATGATAAGGGGGTTTTATAGAAATTTTCGAAACACTATTCACCCGATTTTTTCCGAACTCGAAACGAAGCGTGCCGGCTGACACTCCTACGGTTTAAACCGCGTTCCGGACACAATGGAACATGTTTCGAAAGCTAATTCAGTCATATGTGCAAGTTACGGAATTTAACAATCAAATTTAAATTAAAACGATTTCTATGCCTTTTGGCTTGCCCCGGACAAACCGTAAATCCGATTGACACGAAATTTGAAACCTTAAAATAATATAACATTACAGATCCGATGGAACTAGTTTCATCGAAATCCGAGACTATTTGAAAAATGACTATTTTTAGTCGTTAATTAAATATTAAAATATTCAATTTTTACAATTTAACTTTTAATTTAATTTTAAAAGTTCTATAACATCATTCTAACTCCAATATGATTTAATATATCTTTATAAATCATTTTTATACACATTAAACCCAATTTCCAATTATTTACGCAATTTCAAATATTAAATTATCGATTTAATTATCCAATTAAATCACTATATTCGAATTTTAAATTTATTCGACTTACAAATCTTACTTGTTAATATTTAAAATCAATTAAATATATGAATTTCAAATGACAGAAATTCTGGGTCGTTACAAAAAATTATCTTTTCAAATGATTTTCAAAAAGATGTTTTAGCCTTAAAATATTCTTTGTTTTTGTTTTTAAATAAACTCTTTTTTTAAACTTCGTTTGTTTTTAAACTATCTTCTGATTTTTAAAAATTCTTTTATAATATATATATACTTGAGATTTAAAATCAAATTTATATATACATTCTAAAAATATATTTTTCTACTCTTCTTTATTTTAAATCATAGGAAAATTAGTTTATTTTACTCCAGAATCATTTCATCTTGTTTTCCTTACAATACCATTTTCAAAAAAAAATTACATTGTTTTTAACTAAGGGATATCGACATCATGGGATACCCCTTGTCGACATGGTGGCCGTTAAATTCAAAAGTTTCAATTTTCAAAAGAAGTTTCTATTCGTTTAAATCTCTTCACGAATGGTTATGACCGTTACTGGTCTATAAATAGCCTTCACAAACGAATTTTTAAAAAATTCTATATTGTTATTTTTTTCACTCCTTCTCCACAAATCCATATTCTAAAATTTTCATATTTTTAAGATCGTGCCGAAATTCTGCCGAATTCTCAAGTGAATCAAATTAGAATCTCATTCTTGTTTGATTCTCTGCCCTCTCTCGAAGATCAAAGTGCAATTCAGAGTTATAGGATCAATTTGTAATCAAAAGTTTATCGAGTCTCTCTATAAGGTGTGGTTGTGCCTGGAAATCAATTGGGTGATCTTGTGTCCCGTAAATCAAGAGAGTTTGCCCCAGACTCGAAGACAGGAGGGTACCTCAAGGCCTTTAGAAATTGAGGATTATAATCTTGACATTGGTATAATAAAAATCTGTACGAGGTTTTTGCCTTGGTGTAGGACTGGACGTAGTGTAACTCCGAACCAGTATAAAATCTGGTGTGTTCTTTCCTTTTACTGCTTTTTATTTACTTTCTGCATCTGTGTTTGATTCTGTGATTGTTCTGTGATTAAGTTCTACATTTGTTTGTGTCATAATTTTAATTTAGTCCATATAAGTCTTAGAATCCATTAAACACTATTCACCCCCCCTCTAGTGTTAAATTAGCCTTAAGATCCTTAATCCGCACTCCCTTTCAATTGGTATCAGAGCATAGGTTTTCATAGTTTTCATAATCTGAAACTTGATAAGTTAAAAATGGCATTTTTAGGAAATTTTGTTAATACTGGTTTGAATTTATGCATTTCATCAAAGTATTATAAGTCTGCATATAGTTTTTATGAAAAATCAAGTTATCTACCGAATTGGTTTGTTATGCAGGAAAAGACATGTTAAATGGCTTTTGAAGAATCAACAACCAATGGACAAACTGTACAAATTGAGAAAGATAAATGGATACTTGATAGTGGATGTTCAAGGCATATGACTGGAAATCCCGAGATACTCAATGACATTATATATCAAGATGGTGGATTTGTCAACTTTGGAGATAACTCAAAAGGATATGTGATTGGCATCGGCAATATCGGTAATTCTAAAACTTCTCTTATTTCTGATGTTTTGCTAGTTAGGAATTTAAAACATAATTTGCTTAGTTAAGTCAACTATGTGATAAAGAATTTAAAATTAAATTTGGAAAAGACAAGTGTCACATCGAAGATAATAAGTCAAATATTATCTTTGAAGGAATTAGGAAGAAAAACATTTACATCCTTAGTATGAAAGTTTCAAATGTTAACTTATGTCTTTTGGCTAACACAAGTGACCCTTGGATTTGGCATAAAAGATTTGGTCATTTAAATTTCAAACTGTTATCTAGGTTATCAAAACTTGACTTACTTAGAGGTCTTCCCAAGTTAAACTTTAAAGTAGATAGTATACATGACGCTTGTCAATTAGGAAAACTTAAGAAAAGTTCATTTAAATTAAAAGATATGATTTCTACTTCTAAACCCCTAGAATTACTTCATTTAGATTTATTTGGTCCATCTCGAGTTCAACCAATTAATCACAATAAATATGTTTTTGTAATTGTACATGATTATTCTAGATATACTTCAACAATTTTTCTTAAACTTAAAAGTGATGCTTTTGAATTATTTAAGAATTTTGCTAAAAGAATTCAAAATCAACTTTCTTTAAAAATAAAAACTATTCGTAGTGATCACGGTGGAGAATTTGAAAATGAAAATTTTGAAAATTTCTATAATCAAAAAGGAATTACTCATAATTTCCCTTTTCCAAGAACTCCACAACAAAACGGAGTGGTAGAACGTAAGAATAGAATGATTCAAGAGTGTGCTTGAACAATGCTTCCTGACAGTAACTTACCTAAAATCTTTTAGGCTGAAGCAGTCGCTACAGCTTGTTATATATTAAATAGGATTTTAATTAGACCATTAACTAATAAAACACCATATGAATTACTTTACAATAAGAAACCCATAGTAGCTTATTTTAAAGTTTTTGGTAGTAAGTGTTTTATTCTTAATACAAAAGATAATTTAGATAAATTTGAACCTAAATCCGACAAAGGTATCTTTATCGGATATTCTAATAAAAGTTAAACATTTAGAGTTTATAATTTAAGAACTAACACTATTGAAGAAACAATGCATGTATCTTTTGATGAAAATTTTAAAGATACTGTACAAATCGAAGATGAAGAAGATTTTGTAACTTTAAATAATGAACCTAATGAAACTAATTGTGAAATCATTCAACCTAATAAAAGAATTAGGCTATTAAAAGATCATCCTGTAGAAAATATACTAAAAAATATTGAATCTATAGTTAAAACAAGAAATCAACTAAATAGTATGAGTAATGTAGCTTTTATATCAACTATTGAACCTAAAAATCCAAAGGAAGCATCATCTGATGATTCATGGATTCTTGCTATGCAAGAAGAATTGAATCAGTTCACCAGAAATGATGTTTGGGAACTTATTCCTAGACCTGAGGATAAAAGTATAATTGGAACAAAATGGGTTTATAAAAATAAAATGAATGAACTTGGTGAGGTCGTGAGAAATAAAGCTCGTTTAGCCGCGCAAGGTTATTGTCAAGAAGAAGGAATTGATTATGATGAAACCTTTGCACCTGTAGCAAGAAGAAGCTATCAAGATTCTACTTGCTTTCGCAACCTACAATAATTTCAAGTTATATCAAATGGATGTTAAAAGTGCTTTTCTAAATGGCTTTATAAAAGAAGATGTTTATGTTGAACAACCTCCACTTTTTGAAGATAATAAATTTCCAAATCATGTATATAAATTAAAGAAAGCTTTATATGGTCTGAAACAAGCTCCTAGAGCCTGGAATGAAAGACTAAGATCTTATTTACTACAATCTGGTTTTGAAATTGGTAAAATAGATACAACTCTTTTTATTAAAAGAAACAAAAATGATATTCAATTAGTACAAATATATGTAGATGATATAATATTTGGATCAACTAATAACATAATGAATAAAGAATTCTCAGATATAATGACTAAAGAATTTGAAATGAGCCATATGCGAGAACTATGTTTCTTCTTAGGACTTCAAATCAAACAATTAGATAAAGGAATTTTCATTAGTCAAGAAAAAATATGCTGAGGATTTAATTAATAAATTTGGATGGACCACTTCTAGTGGGAAACCAACTCCAATGACAACTAATGTAGCTTTAAGTAAAGAAGATAAATCAAAAGATGTTGATCAAAAATTACACAGGGGAATGATTGGTTCGCTGCTTTATATAACAGCAAGCCGTCCTGACATCATGCATAGTGTCTATCTTTGTGCAAGATACCAATCTCAACCTAAAGAAACTCACTTAAAAGTAGGGTTGTCAATTTCCTACACGACCCGAAATCCGCACGGAAATTAGCAGGTTAACCCGACCTGTTAATTTGGCGGGTCATTTTCGGGTCAACCCGAATTTGACCCGTTTATAAACGGGTGGGTTTCGGGTTGACCCGCTAACCCGAAATTGACCCGTTAACAACTCATTTATACTTATATAGGTTGACCCGACCTGTTTACGACCCGACCCGATCCGTTTATGACCCGTTTGTACCTTATACAGGTTATACGGGTTGACCTGACCCGTTTACGACCCAGTCTGACGCGTTTACGACCCAATTATACCTTATACGGGTTGACCTGACCCGTTTACACCTTATACGGGTTGACCCGACCCATTTACGACCCGACCCGACCCGACCCGACCCGTTTATAATCGGGTTACACAGGTCGGGTCGGGTCAACCCGTTTATAAACGGGTCGGGTTCGGGTTGAGCTTTTCTGACCCGTTTAATAAACGAGTTAACCCGACCCATTTAAAATCAACCCGAACCCGACTTGACCCAACCCAAACCCGACCCGACCCATTGACATCCCTACTTAAAAGCTGTTAAAAGAATTTTAAGATATGTAAAACATACTTTAGATTATGGTTTATTTTACCCTAAAAATGATGTATTTGATTTAATTTCATATTGTGATGCTGATTACGCTGGTTGTAAATCAGACCGAAAAAGTACAAGTGGAACTTGTCACTTTCTAGGACATTCTCTGGTTTCCTGGTTTAGTAAGAAGCAAAACACTATATCCTAGTCAACAACTGAAGCAGAATATATATCTGCTGCTTTGGCTTGTTCTCAAGTTATATATATGCAACAAACTTTAAAAGATTTTGGATTAACTATAACTAAATTACCAATTTATTGTGATAATACTAGTGCAATAAACCTATCTAAAAATCCAAATCATCATGCTAGAACAAAACATATTGATATTAAACATCATTTTCTTAGAGATAATATAAGTTTAGAAGTCATAACATTTGAATATATTAATACTGAAAAACAAATTGCTGATATATTAACCAAACCATTAAATAAACAAAACTTTACTAAATTTAGAAGAGAATTAGGTATATGTTCATTAACTAAAATATAAATCATAAATAATACAAATATAGTTAATAATTAATATAAATAAAAATTTCTCAAAATTTGAACTGGGCATGTCGACATGACCCATCCCACTATGTCGACATACATGCCGAGATTTTCAAATTTAAATTTCCCTCTAAAATTAGTTATTTGGTTATATATTTATATATTTCGACTTTTACGCCTTTTCTCTGTTCTATTCTCTGTAATAAACTTCTAAAACAGTAAATTAATGGCTTCCTCTTCTAATAATGAACCTTCTTCACCCACTTCTCCTCATTCTGGCCCTTTTCAACATTCCACATAGGTACGAGTCATCAAATTACAAGAAAAGATGAAAGATTTGCTTCAAATGGTGATGGAAATTCAAGTAAGTCAACTTCGAATGGCTAGAGAACAAGATAGGCAAGGCAGAATCCTTAGGAATTTATAAAACTTCCTTATGTATAACCATGCCAATCCCATTGTCATCGAACAATCATCACAAGCCATGGATTTTGAAGAAGAAGAGCCTCTAGAAAAACCACAAGAGGATCAAGAAGAAGAACATCCTCTGCCGAATCCGAATGTTCATATGGACGAAGACGATGGCATAATTTGCGTTGGAAAGGTCCTTTTTGACGCTAATGGGAACTTGGTCGAACAACGTGGAAACTTTTGTCTCCACTATCCAAATTGTTCGGTCCATAAATCACCAATAGTTAAGGGTCCTCGTTAGCGTTTTTCTTTTTCTTATTCTTGATTATATATTGGTTTGTTAATTTGTATATAAATGTTATCTTAATAAAACTAATGTTCTTCTAAAAAAATCTTTAGTGTATAAATAATCTTGAATTCAATTTAATTTAGGATGCTATATTTTATATCACTCATACATAGTTATTATCCTTTTGTCATATGTTTGTTTATCTCATTTTCTATTAAGTTCAAGGTTTATAGGGTTTTTTTTGTTGATGACAAAGGGGGAGAAGTTATATAAAATAGTTGGCTTGGAGTAAGGGGGAGTTGTTGGTGGAAGGGGGAGTTGTGGTATGATCGAGTTATGGTATGATCGAGTTATGGTATGATCGAAGTGGTAAGTATATTTTATAAGGTTGTCATCATCAAAAAGGGGGAGATTGTTAGGAACTGGAGATAGTGGTTTTGATGACAACAACCTTTGTAACTTATTTTATTATAACTTATATACTAACACTATTGTCTAGATATATATATGAATGTTATTATGCAGGATATATATAAGGCACGTACTGAATATTGAATATTGTACGGTATAAAGATAAAGAATGAAGAAATCAAGTTTGAAGACTCATGAGTATCAAGATCAAGATTTCAAGATAAGTGTCTAGTTTTGTTAAAACTTCATAATAGCATGAAAATCTTCATTCCAAATTTCATTTGGGATGGAACCCATTTCTACCTTCTTAGTGGCTTACAAACCCACGACAAGTAGCTTACAAACCTACGACAAGTGGATTACAAACCCACGAACATCCTAGTTTTGTACAAGTTCTCGAGTCCTGATGTGATGAGATATTCTATAGGAAGAAGCTTGCAAAACTACTTCAAAATAGTTTTTCAAAATGATTTTCAAAACTGCTTTTCAAAATGTTTTAGCCTTAAAAATTATCTTTTCAAATGATTTTCAAAAAGATGTTTTATCCTTAAAATATTCTTTGTTTTTGTTTTTAAATAAACTCATGTTTTAAACTTCGTTTGTTTTTAAACTATCTTCTGATTTTTAAACATTCTTTTATAATATATATACTTGAGATTTAAAATCAAATTTATATATACATTCTAAAAATATATATTTCTACTATTCTTTATTTTGAATCATAGGAAAATTAGTTTATTTTACTCCAGAATCATTTCATCTTGTTTTCCTTTCAATACCATTTTCAAAACAAATTTTACATTGTTTTTAACTAAGGGATGTCGACATCATGGGATACCCCATGTCGACATGGTGGCCGTTAAATTCAAAAGTTTCAATTTTCAAAAGAAGTGTCTATTCGTTTAAATCTCTTCACGAATGGTTATGACCGTTACTAATCTATAAATAACCTTCACAAACGAATTTTTAAAAAATACTATTTTCTTATTTTCTTCACTCCTCCACAAATCCATATTCTAAAATTTTCATATTTTTAAGATCGTGCTGAAATTCTACCGAATTCTCAAGTGAATCAAATTAGAATCTCATTCTTGTTTGATTCTCTGCCCTCTCTCGAAGATCAAAGTGCTATTCAGAGTTATAGGATCAATTTGTAATCAAAAGTTTATCGAGTCGTTCTATAAGGTGTGGTTGTGCTTGGAAATCAATTGGGTGATCATGTGTCCCGTAAATCAAGAGAGTTTGCCCCGGACTCGAAGACAGGAGGGTACCTTAAGGCCTTTAGAAATTGAGGATTGTAATCTCGACATTGGTATAATAAAAATCTGTACGAGGTGTTTGCCTTGGTGTAGGATTGGACGTAGGGTAACTCTGAACCAGTATAAAATCCGGTGTGTTCTTTCCTTTTACTGCTTTTTATTTACTTTCTGCATCTGTGTTTGATTATGTGATTGTTCTGTGATTAAGTTCTGCATTTGTTTGTGTCATAATTTTAATTTAGTCCATATAAGTCTTAGAATCCATTAAACACTATTCACCCCCCACTCTAGTGTTAAATTAGCCTTAAGATCCTTAATCTGCAGTCCTTTCAATAAATAGCTTTATAAATGGTTTTAAAGCATATAAATAGTTCATAAATGGTTTAAGAGAGATTTACAAATTATTTTCGAAAGTGATTAAAAGAAAATCTTCCTCGGTATTTATGAATATATTTATATTTTTGGAATAAGTATATGGATATCTTGTTATGAAAGTATGAACTATTTTTTGGATTTATTATATAAATGTTTTATAAAATGACCACGGTGTGAAAAATATAATGATTGGTTGTTAAAGAGACCGGGGACGGACATTGTCATACTCTCTGCCAATTCCGAAACCACTTTACCAACTGTGCATGTGGTGGAGAATCCAGAATGAAGTAGGATGGTTTGGCGAACGCTGCTGGTATGATTTAATTGAGAAATTGAGTGATCGAATTTTTTATTAGAGTTTGACTATCAACTGATTTCTCATTACACGGCAATATGGCTTAAAAGTGGGTCGGGTTAAAAAAATAATAGAGTGGGTTGGTTTCTCTTTCTTTTTTTTATTAATTTTTTGTTTCTTTATTTTAAGTTTTTATTTTATTTTTTATCCAAGTTAATTTAAGTTTTAGTCCTCTTTCATTTGCTTTAGTTTGATTTGTTTTGTTCTAATTTCATTTGCTTTTATACCTTCAGGGATATACAAAAAAACAAAAAAAACTATTTGTTTTGTTTTGGTTCTTTTTTCAAAAAAAAAATATGGTCATTTTGGTTAGATTTGTTTGATTTTAGTTTCAAATTGTTTTGGTTTCATATCTTTCTTAATTTCTTTCTTAAAAAAAGTGTATATATCTTGTTTTTAGTTTCAGGTTGTAGAAGCAGAAATTCAATGGAGAAAAACTACTACCAACAATAATTACTTCGCTTTGCATGCCAAAAAAACTACTTGCTTGCCTATCTTTTGTTTTATTAGCTTTGCATTATTGGTTGCTTGCATTTGCATTTTTTTATATAAAAAAAATTTCATAAGAAAATTTAAAAATCAAAAATAAAAACAAAATCCATTTGTAGTTGCATTGTTAATTCACGTTTAATTTCTGCTTTGCATTTCATCCTTAGATTTTGATTAGTAATAACGGTTAGACATCGATAACTTTTATTGTATATTGACAAGTTGTCTTCTTTGAACAATTTAATTTCTTAGTGTCTAGGCTATGGCAGAGTAATAACCATTTATAAATATTACGGTGATTCGTAAATATTATAGTGGTTGTTCCTCTGAAGGTACTTAAACCTTCAACTGTATTGCTACGGTGATTCGTGGTGCATCGATAAATCTTGTACGTTACCTGGCTGAGAACTATCTTGTTGATTTAAGACAAAGTTGATTATACAATTTTGGGTTAACTTAGGATAAATAATTTGTAATTAGACCCTTGCATTCATTTAGTTGCATTAGTCATGCATATTTAAAAAAAATCCAAATTCCAAAACTAAAAAAAATTGTAAATATTCCTTTTCCTTTGAAATTTTTAAATCCCTTTTCTTTGAAATTTCAAAAACCCAAAAAAATTTAGAAAAACCAAAAAAAAATTATAAAATCTTTTCAAAAACAAAGAAAAAATTTTAAAAAACCAAAATACAAAACAAAAATCAATTTCCCATTTGAAAAATAAATTCTATTTGTAAATATTTTTCCATTATAAAAAAAAATTTCTTTGTGAATACTTTTCCTTTACATAAAAAAAACATTCTTGAAAATGTCGGAATTTCCATATTCACTTGAATTTTACAATAGTTGTGAAAATCAATATAATCCATATGATTTCACTCCAAATTCATATGGATATTTTAACAATAACTATTGTGTAAATAATTCGAATTTCGAACAACAAAATTTTCAAAACGATGAACAACCCTCAACTCTTGAAAATAACATTTCAACTTTACTTGAATTCTCTACACAACAAAATCAAAGTATAAATGATTTGTGTAATGACTCGAGTCAAGGATTTCAAAATTTGAAGTCAATTCAAAATTCAAATGACTTCGAGTATAGCCCATGCCAATTCAATTTTGAACTCCAAAATGAATTTCAAAATCAAAACGAAAATGTGATCCACTTTTCAAATTATTTTGGCAATGGTAATAATCTCGACTACGATACGAGTGAAAGTTTTTGTTCTCAACAAATCCAAATCGAAAATTCTCAAGTTAATAACTATAAATTGGATTTGGTTGAACAAATGGACAAAATTTACGATGATCACATAGATTCGTTGTTTGAAACATATATGAAACAACGTGAAAAACAAAATCAAATCCCAATGTATGACGAGTCAAGTGATAATCCACCTTTTACCCAAATCGACGATTTTCAAATAACAACTTTTGAAATTGAAAATGAGAATTTTAATGAAGTTGTTGAAAATTCGATAATTGAGTTGGATTTCAATTCTTTTAAAGGTGTTAAACTCGATTTAAAATTCGATTTTCCTTTCTTCGATTTTGAAAATTTGAATACAACAACTTTGGATTTTGAACTTGAGATACGCAATGAAGTTGTTGATAATCCAAATAAGGAAGACGAATTTAATGAACACGAATTTTATGGAATTTTCGAAGACGAGTTGTTAACTTCTGAAGGGGAAGATTTAAATCACCATTTTGATTTTAAAATCAACAATTTTGAAGAAGTTTTCAATTACAAATTTGAATTTCAAAATGGTGAAAATAAACTTGAATTTCAATCAATTGTTTTATCAACCCCAAAAAATCATCGAAAATAAAACAACTCGTAAGATTTTCAATAAAACGACATTTGTTTTTCCAAATCAACATTCAATTTTGAAATCTTTTACGGTTTGGTTTTCCGAGCTTAAGCTGTGTCTCGCGTACTTAACGAGACAAATGAATCGGTCTTTGGAAGACCGTTTCATTTACTTTTTGACGATATACTTTCTAATCTCGTGTAATTACCGCTCATTTTCATGTAAATATAGGTCATCCTTTTATTTTTGTTTTATTCTTCTCTTTCCACTTGGGTTGACTGTGGGGACACAGTCAAAATCAAGTGTGGGGGGAGACTCATCATCATTTTCAATTTTCATGGTTTATTTTTAATTTTTCTTTCCAAAAAAAAATTAAGCATTTTTTATTTATTTTTAAAGAAACACTATAGGATAAATATATGGTTTTTGTTAATTAAATTGAAATTTTTGAAAAAATTATGTCTCAACAATAATAAAAATAAAGTTTGATTATAAATAACGATGGTTTAACTAGTATATAGGAAGATTCATGGAGATAACTATGAAATATATTCTAATTGAAATCTTTGTTTTAAAGTAGTTAATTTAAAGTAAAGGATATAACATTTTTTTTCTTTTAAGTTAAATGGTGCTAGGATGATTTTGAAAAACTCTCTCTTTGAAAAAAAAATACAAAAAGAATAAAAAATATATATATAAATGTTTCTTGTATATATGTACAGTTTTTAATAAACACATAGAGTCATGTATTCACACTCGTGTGTTCACTCGCCATGCTCTGTACCCTTCTCACATAAGCCCGAAAGGCAGTGCACGATCGGTATATCTAGCCTCAGTTTATCTGAGTTAGGTGTGTTTATATAAAAATTCTTTTATTAATAACGCCTACAGTCAATAAGTGATCACACTTGTGTGTTCACTTGCCACGCTCTGTATTCCCCTCACATCAGTCCGCAAGGCAGTGCATAGGTAATATATCCGGGCTTAGTTTATCTGAGTTAGGCATATGTAAATATTGTTAATATAAATAAAATTTTCAAATAAAAAATTAGAAAGAGTAAGCAATTGAAATCCAAGCACTATTTTAACTTGTTTGATTTGACTTGTTATTGAAAAGAAATGAAAATACCACTTTCATAAACTTTGATAATCAACTAAGGATCCATTTCATAGTTACACTGTATTATCGACCGAAACAACGAGTTAAACTATATCCCATTTGTTATGATAACTTCGTTTTTATTTGAAATTTTGACGAGTAAATGACTTAAATTTCAAGATAATGACCAAAGCCTATATTTAACTTATTCGTGTTAATTTGAAAGTAAATCCCTCATTTGTAAATGCTTTCAAAAACTCGCATTCATCTCTTTGTAAATAAATTTTGCATTTTGTAAATATTTTCATCCTACATGTGGATTTTGTGGGTAGTATCCGCTGAAAACCCTCACGATACAACACTCGTCCTATAGGGGACACCCATAGGTTTAACGGCTTGTTGCATATGCTCAATGCAATCGTGCTCCCTACGAAAACAGATTTATCTTAGTTTTTCTTTATTCGAGGACGAATAAAAAGATAAGTGTGGAGGTATTTGATGTGCACGTAAATGTGCATATTTTTACCACCATATTTAATCTATTAAAATTAAATAAATGATCATATCGGGTATTTTAACTTGTTTAAACCAAATTCAAATTATTTTCAAATTGTCACATATTCATCTCGATATGGGGATAAAATGGTCATTTTTGTGCATTTATTAATTTGCGAAAATTTAATTGGAAATTTCTATGTTATTTTGTAGGAATTTGACTTCATATACAAGTGGCTTCATGAAGATATATACATGCACAAGAGTGAATGCAAGGAAATGGAGATGGAAATAATTCAAAGCCATGATCATGGAGGACCCCACCTACCCACCTTCCTTCATGTACAAATTAGAAGCTAATCCACATGCTAATGGTCATTACACTTTCATGCACACTTAATGGGTGATTATTGAAGCTAATGATAACTTGGCCACCACACTTCCTACAAGGGCATTTTGGGCATTCCCCAAAAATATGCATTAGGGTTTCTAACTTGTATAAATACCCCTTATGTTTCATGTAACCCTCTTACTCTTAGTTAGTTTTATGCTCAAAATAAAACACAAGCTCTCTTATTTCTTTTCATGGCTACTTAGCCATTTCTTTCATGTCACTTTTTTTTCATGCAATGTTAATTAGTGCTTTCTTTTCATTTACATGCTTCTCTTCTTATGTTAGTAGTGTAGTTTATTATTCATGCAAGTAGATTACTATTTACTTCTTTTTACTTAGCTTTTCTTTTCATTTTGCTCTCTTTTCCTCTTCTTTTCATTTAATGTTGCAAGCTACATTTGTTGATTTGATAACAAATATGAGAGGCTAAACCCCTTCAATTTAGGGGTAATGAAGCCTCTAATCATGTAGCTTCAACATTTTGATAATTATCGCTCTCTTTTGTGCTTAAATGAATGTTGATGTGATTTATTGTTTCATGTTGAATTTGATAGTCTATGTTGTTCATAACGAATAGGCTATGCTTAAACAATCACAAACAAAAATTGCCTCTTCGTCTAAATATGATTATGGCAAAGAAGTGAATGTTGAAATTGAAATTTGATGGTCTATATTTCTAATTAATAGTTAATAGACCATACTTAAAATAGATTTTTCTTTCAACTTGTTGTCATTTTTCATGAGAGTTGAAAAGTTGTTTAAGGGGCATGTTATAGTTTGATGGCTTATGTTGAGCTAATTAATAGCACAAATAGGCCATACTTATGATAAACACATCAATTAAACTAACTAATGACCAAAAAAGAGAGATCATAATTTCATAACTTGTTGAACTATGTGATCTAGAGAGTGAAAATTACCTCTGAATTGTCTTAACACTCTCATATTTTTATCAATCCTCTTTTGTCATTTTTCTCATTTTTTGGCTAATCACTCTAAATCTTTGGTTAATTAAATTTAAAATCAACAATTCCCCGCGGATCGACCCATACTCGCCACCTACTACGATAGTACGTCGTGCGCTTGCGGTATAAATTTTATTATAAATTTTTCGAAGGTTTTCTAATTCGATAGAATTTCCGTCGTTAAATAAGTTTTTGGCGCCGTTGCCGGGGAATTTGTCTTCATTTTATTTTTCTATTCTTCAAATTATTTTGTGTGTTTGTTTAATTGTTGTGTGTGTTGTTTGATTTTGTTACTTGCATTTTGATTGTGTTTCTTGTTTTCTAGTTGCATTTGCATATACATTTCTATTTAAAAAAAGAGTAGATTGTTATTTCATTTTCATCTTCATTTTACAATCTTCACTTTGTTTTTACTAGTTGCATTGGCATTTGTATATATAAAAGAAATACACAGTCTCATTTAAAAAAGAAGAAGAGAACATTGCATTTTATTTCATTTTCAATTTTTTTTACATTGCAATAACATTTCCTTTCATTTTACAATTACTTTGGCTTTTACATCTTACATGCACAATTTCAAAAAAAAACTGTGCAAATGCACTGTGCACAGTCACTTGTGCACTGTTTCTAGTTGCCTGACCAAACTCCTCACTGCCAACCTTCAACTTGCAATCTGAAACACCCACATACAACCAATCTTGCCACTCAAACATTTCTGCCGAAATCACTACAGACCATTCACTTTCAAACACCACTTCCATACATCATAACCACCCAAACTTCAAACTGTAGCAACACTGCATCTGACCAAAACCAGAGAACATCAACTACAAACCACTCCAGTGCACTTCCCTCAATCAAGCACAGCCAAGACAGCAACTACCCAACACCTGATCTCTGTGCAACATCACTGCAGTAAACCCTGTTATAACCACTTTGCCACCATCACGACATCACTATAAGCAAACTTACTGTGCAACCGTCACCCTCTTCATACTCCAAGTCCTTGCTGCCATTTCCAATAAAGCAAGCTACTCAACCAAACTACCAAGTCCAAGCAACCACCCATTTGCTTACAGTTCTAACTGCTTTGCAACTACATTCGACAATTGACAAACTACATTCACAGCTATCATTCAAGCTATCAAAGTGTCACCCAAGTGTACACAGTCACCAACTAGTCATACGACCAACATCAAACGGACCAACAAGAAAACTGCACAAAACTGTCAAACAACTTATTTCAACCTGCAATCACATACCTCTTATTCCCTAACCAGTCAATCACCTTGCAAAATCAAACGAGCACCTCTGCAGCAAAACCACAACACTGCAGTCTCCACCTTCAACCAATACAAACTATTCCACATCACTGCCACTAATCATACAGCTGCCTCCCCACTGCTATATCTCCTCCCTTTTAATTGAACATCACAATCCAACGTCACTGCTGTCCACCTCCCTTATCACCAATCTCTGACTGCATATACGACCTACAAACCAACCTGATCACTGCCCTTCACTCCTTGCATCACACATCCACTACCACTCCACTACTTCATCTGCTGCTCAAATAGTGCCACTTCAACCTTTCTGATCACTGAAAAAAAAATCCCATACATCAATTGCCATCATCAAATTGCATTCAACCATTCATCACTGACCTATACATCATCAGCTCTTTCACCATTTCATACATAACAACATCTATCCAACGTCAAGTCTTACTGCTTGCATTTCAATACCATCCAAATTCAACAACTCCATTGTTCATTTCAATACTGCCTACATTTCAATCATCACGGTCACTACATCCTACAATATCACTTACCACTATGCCCTATGCAACAATCACCTACTTCCATCCATAGCCATACGAACTAAAATCCCTCAACTACAACTTGCGAACCACCTCCTTTGCTTCAACATCCCCCTTCAAATTCGTCTACAACAAACACCACAGTCACATTCCAAACCACCCAAACCTCAGCAATACAGTCATTGCTGCCACCGAATCTTCACGAACTCCACCCATTTCCCTACAAAATATATCACCACAGTGCTTCACTGTCACATTCCTTAATTCCTTCATATCAACCCATTACCGAACATTCCTTCATATCAACTGCTTACTGACAAACAACAACCCCACTCTGCCTTGCAACTACCACCAGAACTCGATCGCATCACCTCGCCCAATCACCAACTCCACTTGCAACCTCAACCCGGAACCCCAAGTCGCGACTTCCCAACCACTTCTAAATCGACTTCAACCCCCATAATACATCAGCAACACCCTCGACCAAACCACAACCCAAATCCAAACTCTTGAATCGCCTTCCTGTAGCGACCGTAACCACCCCCTTTCGAACACTACATCATCCAAAGCGGCTCCCCCACACGCAAAATCGATTTAGCAATTGCCGTAATAGGCAGTGAGGAAGTTCGTGAATTTTTTTAAAATTTTCTTTCGAAATTGCTACGTGATTTGGGGAATTGAGTTCGATTTAATTGAGAAATTAAGTGATCGAATTTTTTATTAGAGTTTGACTGTTAACTGATTTCTCATTACACGGCAATAGGGTTTGAAAGTGGGTCGGGTTAAAAAAATAATAGAGTGGGTTGGTTTCTCTTTCTTTTTTTATTAATTTTTTGTTTCTTTAGTTTAACTTTTTATTTTATTTTTTATCCAAGTTCATTTAAGTTTTAATCCTCTCTCATTTGCTTTAGTTTGATTTGTTTTGTTCTAATTTCATTTGCTTTTGTGCCTTCAGGGATATACAAAAAAACCAAAAAAAACCAAAAAAAATTATTTGTTTTGTTTTGTTTCTTTATTCAAAAAAAACAAAAAAATATGGTCATTTTGGTTAGATTCGTTTTTTTTAGTTTCAAATTGTTTTGGTTTCATATCTTTCTTAATTTCTTTCTTAAAAAAACCATAAAAAAAGTGTATATATCTTGTTTTTAGTTTCAGGTTGTAGAACCAGAAATTCAATGGAGAAAAACTGCTGCCAACAATAATTACTTCTCTTTGCATGCAAAAAAAATAAACTGCTTGCTTGCCTATCTATTGTTTTATTAGCTTTGCATTGTTGGTTGCTTGCATTTGCATTTTTATATAAAAAAAATTCAAAAACAAAAACAAGAACAAAATCCATTTGTGGTTGCATTGTTAATTCATGTTTAATTTCTGCTTTGCATTTCATCCTTAGATTTTGATTAGTAATAACGGTTAGACATCGATAACTCTTCATTGTATATTGAAAAGTTGTCTTCTTTGAACAATCTAATTTCTTGGTGTCTAGGCTACGGCAGAGTAATAACCATT
Organism: Allium fistulosum; assembly: GCA_030737815.1. Lineage (NCBI taxonomy): Eukaryota > Viridiplantae > Streptophyta > Magnoliopsida > Asparagales > Amaryllidaceae > Allium > Allium fistulosum. The sequence goes on from CM060901.1 coordinate 1,379,851,083, forward strand.
TATAAATATTAAGGTGATTCGTAAATATTATAGTGGTTGTTCCTCTGAAGGTACTTAAACCTTCGGCTGCATTGCTATGGTGATTCGTGGTGCACCGATAAATCCTGCTCGTTACCTGGCTGAGAACTATCTTGTTGATTTAAGACAAAGTATGATTATACAATTTTGGGTTAACTTAGAATAAATAATTTGCAATTAGAACCTTGCATTCATTTAGTTCATTAGTCATGCATATTTAAAAAAATAAAAAAATAAAAATTCGAAATCCGAAACTAAAAAAATTGTAAATATTCCTTTTCCTTTGAAATTTTTAAATCCCTTTTCTTTGAAATTTCAAAAATCCAAAAAAATTTAGAAAAACCAAAATCCAAAAAAATAATATAAAACCTTTCCAAAAACAAAGAAAAATTTTGAAAAAACAAAAATACAAAACAAAAATCAATTTCCCATTTGAAAAATAAATTCTATTTATAAATATTTTTCCTTTATAAAAAAAATTTCTTTGTGAATACTTTCCTTTACACAAAAAAAACATTCTTGAAAATGTTCGAATTTCCACATTCACTTGAATTTTACAATAGTTGTGAAAATCAATATAATCCATATGATTTCACTCCAAATTCATATGGATATTTTAACAATAACTATTGTGTAAATAATTCGAATTTCGAACAACAAAATTTTCAAAACGATGAACAATCCTCAACTCTTGAAAATAACATTTCAACTTTACTTGAATTCTTACACAACAAAATCAAAGTATAAATGATTTGTGTAATTCACATTTGTGTAATGACTCGAGTCAAGGATTTCAAAATTTGAATTCAATTCAAAATTCAAATGGCTTCGAGTATAGCCCATGCCAATTCAATTTTGAACTCCAAAATGAATTTCAAAATCAAAACGAAAATGTGTTCCACTTTTCAAATAATTTTGGCAATGGTAATAATCTCGACTACGATACGAGTGAAAGTTTTTGTTCTCAACAAATCCAAATCGAAAATTCTCAAGTTAATAACTATAAATTGGATTTGGTTGAACAAATGGACAAAATTTACGATGATCACACAGATTCGTTGTTTGAAACATATATGAAACAACGTGAAAAACAAAATCAAATCCCAATGTATGACGAGTCAAGTGATAATCCACCTTTTACCCAAATCGATGATTTTCAAATAACAACTTTTGAAATTGAAAATGAGAATCTTAATGAAGTTGTTGAAAATTCGGTAATTGAGTTGGATTTCAATTCTTTTGAAGGTGTGAAACTCGATTTAAAATTCGATTTTCCTTTCTTCGATTTTGAAAATTTGAATACAACAACTTTGGATTTTGAACTTGAGATACGCAATGAAGTTGTTGATAATCCAAATAAGGAAGACGAATTTAATGAACATGGATTTTATGGAATTTTCGAAGATGAGTTGTTAAATTCTGAAGGGGAAGATTTAAATCACCATTTTGATTTTAAAATCAATAATTTTGAAGAAATTTTCAATGAAAAATTTGAATTTCAAAATGGTGAAAATAAACTTGAATTTCAATCAATTGTTTTATCAACCCCAAAAATCAACAAAAATAAATCAACTCGTACGATTTTCAATAAAACGACATTCGTTTTTCCAAATCAACATTCAATTTTGAAATCTTTTACAGTTTGGTTTTTCAAGCTTAAACTGTGTCTCGCATACTTGACAAGACAAATGAATCGGTCTTTGGAAGACCGTTTCATTAACTTTTTGACGATATACTTTCTGATCTCGTGTAATTACCGCTCATATTCCTGTAAATATAGGTCATCTTTTTATTTTTGTTTTATTCTTCTCCTTTCACTTGGGTTGACTGTGGGGACACAGTCAAAATCAAGTGTGGGGGGAGACTCATCATCATTTTCGACTTTTCATGGTTTATTTTTATTTTTTCTTTCCAAAAAAAAATTAAGCTTTTTTGATTTATTTTTAAAGAAACACTATAGGATAAACATATGGTTTTGGTTAATTAAATTGAAATTTTTGAAAAATTTATTTATCTCAACAATTATAAAAATAAAGTTTGGTTACAAATAATGATGGTTTAACTAGTATATAGGAAGATTCATGGAGATAACTATGAAATATATTCTAATTAAAAATCTTTGTTTTAAAGTAGTTAATTTAAAGTAAAGGATAAAACATTTTTTTGTCTTCTAAGTTAAATGGTGCTAAGATGATTTTGCAAAACTCTCTCTTTGAAAAAAAATACAATATATATATATATACATATATATAATGTTTCTTGTATATATGTATAGTTTTTAATAAACACCTAGAGTCATGTGTTCACACTCGTGTGTTCACTCGCCATGCTCTGTACCTTTCTCACATAAGCCAGAAAGGCAGTGCACGATCGGTATATCTGAGTTATGTGTGTGTATATAAAAATTGTTTTATTAATAACGCCTACAGTCAATAAGTGTTCACACTTGTGTGTTCACTCGCCACGCTCTGTATTCCCCTCACATAAGTCTGCCAGGCAGTGCATGGGTAATATATCTGGCCTTAGTTTATCTGAGTTAGGCATATGTAAATATTGTTAATATAAATAAATTTTTCAAATTAAAAATTAGAGAGAGTAAGCAATTGAAATCCAAGCACTATTTTAACTTGTTTGATTTGACTTGTTATTGAAAAGAAATGAAAATACCACTTTGATAAACTTTGATAATCAACTGAGGATCCATTTCATAGTTACACTGTATTATCGACCGAAACAACGAGTTAAACTATAGCCCATTTGTTACGATACTTCGTTTTTATTGGAAATTTTGACGAGTAAATGACTTAAATTTCAAGATAATGACCAAAGCCTATATTTAACTTATTCGTGTTAATTTGAAAGTAAATCCCTCATTTGTAAATGCTTTCAAAAACTCGCATTCATCTCTTTGTAAATAAATTTTGCATTTTGTAAATATTTTCATCCTGCATGTGGATTTTGTGGGTGGTATCCGCTGAAAACCCTCACAAGAGAACACTCGTCCTACTAGGGACACCCAGAGGTTTAACGGCTTATTGCATACACTCAATGCAATCATGCTCCCTACGAAAACGGATTTATCTTAGTTTTTCTTTATTCGAGGATGAATAAAAAGATAAGTGTGGAGGTATTTGATGTGCACGTAAATGTGCATATTTTTACCATCATATTTAATCTATTTAAATTAAATAAATGATCATATCGGGTTTTTTTAACTTGTTTAAACCAAAATCAAATTATTTTCAAATTGTCACATATTCATCTCCTAACGGGGGCAAAATGGTCATTTTTGTGCATATATTAATTTGCGAAAATTTAATTGGAAATTTCTATGTTATTTTGTAGGAATTTGACTTCATATACAAGTGGCTTCATGAAGATATATACATGCACAAGAGTGAATGCAAGGAAATGGAGATGGAAATAATTCAAAGCCATGATCATGGAGGACCCCACCTTCCTTCATGTATAAATTAGAAGATAATCCACATGCTAATGGCCATTACACTTTCATGCACACTTAATGGGTGATTATTGAAGCTAATGATAACTTGGCCACCACACTTCCAACAAGGGCATTTTGGGCATTCCCTAAAAATATGCATTATGGTTTCTAACTTGTATAAATACCCCTTATGTTTCATGTAACCCTCTTACTCTTAGTTAGTTTTAGGCTCAAAATAAAACACAAGCTCTCTTCTTTCTTTTCATGGCTACTTAGCCATTTCTTTCATGTAAGTTTCCTTTTTTTAATGAAATGTTAATTAGTGCTTTCTTTTCATTTACATGCTTCTCTTCTTATGTTAGTAGTGTAGTTTATTTTTCATGCAAGTAGATTAGTGTTTAATTCTTTTTACTTAGCTTTTCTTTTCATTATGCTCTCTTTTTCCTCTTGTTTTCATTTAATGTTGCAAGCTACATTTGTTGATTTGATAACAAATATGAGAGGTTAAACCCCTTCGATTTAGGGGTAATGATGCATTTAATCATGTAGCTTCAATATTTTGATAATTATTGCTCTCTTTTGTGCTTAAATGAATGTTGATGTGATTTATTGTTTCATGTTGAATTTGATAGTCTATGTTGTTCTTAACAAATAGGCTATGCTTAAATAATCACAAACAAAAATTGCCTCTTCATCTAAATATGATTATGGAAAAGAAGTTAATGTTGAAATTGAAATTTGATGGTCTATATTTCTAATTAATAGACCATACTTAAAATAGATTTTGCTTTCAACTTGTTGTCATTTTTCATGAGAGTTGAAAAGTTATTTAAGGGGTGTGTATAGTTTGATGGCTTATGTTGAGCTAATTAATAGCACAAATAGGCCATACTTATGATAAACACATCAATTAAACTAACTAATGACCAAAAAAGAGAGATCATAATTTCATAACTTGTTGAACTATGTGATCTAGAGAGTGAAAATTACCTCTAAATTGTCTTAACACTCTCATATTTTTATCAATCCTCTTTTGCCATTTTTCTCATTTTTTTAGCAAATCACTCTAAATATTTGGTTAATTTGATTGAATAGTAATTTAAAATCAACAATTCCCTGCGGATCGACCCATACTCGCAACGTACTACGATAGTACGCCGTGCGCTTGCGGTATAAATTTTATTATAAATTTTTCGACGGTTTTCTAATTCGATAGAATTTCCGTCGTTAAATAATAAGCTTTAATCAATAATCTTTTCTTGCTAACATCGATTATTTAAAACACCTAACCATTCTTTATTTAATTCTCTTTAAATCACATTAACAAAATAATGATTTTAAACAGTCATTAAAAAAATTATTAAACTAACTTCAAACATTTTTTATAAAATAACTGCTTAATCGTGCTTTAAATATCTTATTTAAAATGGTAATAAACTTTAAATCATTTAAAAAAAGGATAAAATGAAATATTTGACTTCATAAAATCAGAAAAAGGCTTAGTGACCACAATGATTCTCATTTAATTCAGTTTAACCTTCCAGTTATAACATGGGTATTTAAATAACAAATAGATATATAAAGCGATCAACCAATAACAACCCACCAACATATGGGTAAATATACAAGTTTCCAAATAACTGAACTGGGTTTTTTGTTCTGCTTAAATAGATGTCAGCACAATCTAGTTGGTGAATTATGACAGAACTGCAATTTATTCTACCAAACAGATGTCCAATATAACTTAATTAGCAGAACAGTGTTTTATTTTACTAAAAAAATGTCATTGGGTTTCGTATTCAATTAGGGTTACATAAGGGTAGTCGACAAAGAAATCATTTGGATTAATAATATCCTTTTAAAAAGAGAGTTGCTTTAAAAACAAAACTGATTTTTAGAAATAAAGTGATTTAAAATCAAACTTTATTCAATAATTAAATACATTAAACTCTTTATTTAATAATAGTTAAACCTTTAATTATTAATTAAACCATAATTAACTTTTAAATAAATGATTAAATAATAATTATCCTTTAATAAATAATTAAATAATAGTTAATCTTTTAAATAAATATTTAACCATAATTACTCTTTAATTAATAATTAATTGATAATTTAAACCTTCATTTAATAATAATTTAAATCTTAACCGAGTCTTAATTAAATCTTGATTTCATTTAATAATCAATAATTAGTAAATAATTAAAGCTTTTTAAAATAAATAGTTAATTAAAAATTAATCTTAGTTAAATACTGGTTATTCCTTAAATAATTAATTAAATAACAACTAACCTTTTATTAATTAACTAATTATAATTAACTACTTGATTAAAACTTACGTACTAATTACCATTGTTAACTAATAAAATCACTAATTAACTTATTTAATTAATTAACTAAATAATAAATAATAATAATTACTTTTCCATACTTCAAATAAGTTTGAAAAATGTTTTCAAAAAGATACTTAAATATAAAAAATTAATTGCAAAAAGAGTTCGTTTTTACGAACTGCATCCATAGCGAGTATCGTTATATGACCCGTAATTTAGAAAATTGCTTTATATTTCAAATGACTTTCGAAACTCTATTATTTATTTTTTATGTGTTAACTTATTTCAATCCACTTACTAAATTTTGAAAAGTTTGAATCTAAAGGTAAAGTTTTTAAAACCTTTATAAAACCCTTTTAGTAAACACTTAAGTAAACTAGTTTAAGAGCAATGGATTTTTCTGTCACTTATACAAGTTTAAATGCTAACTTTCTTAGCATATACAACATACATTCAAGATCATACCTTCCATCCATACACAGATTTTAAACTTTGATTCCTAAGTCGAACTATACATCAGATCAAAGCATATATGTATACATATTAATCATCATCAATATCCAACGAAACAAGTATCAATTTTAGCAATCAAGAAAATCATAAGATAAAGTTTTAAACTTTGTTTAAAAAGGGTGAGCTTACTCACCATAAGCTATCCAAAAAAACTCAACCGAACTTCCAATTTATGCTACAATTCTCTTGCATTTTTAAAAAGAGATAAAATGGGATATTATGTTATGTGATTTCTTGGTATATTAAATATATGATTAATGATGAAAGTAGATAAGTTGAAAAAGAGATGGTTGAATCAAAATAATTTTTTTTTAGTTTGATTTCCGTCAGAGGGCAATATGAATGTTATACCATGTTCCATATGTATTTATTTACCTCCTCAAGATTAGTTAGAACTAGTAGACAGATAAGTTAATATTCGACATAAAATAGCTGCTAGTTTGGTTCTAAGTATTATTTTATTTCTTTTCCTAATGGAAAAGAAATAAAATGTAATTATAATGAATACTAAAACTGTTTTATTATATGTCTATCTCAAGATCAAATGTCACTCCTTAGAAAAAATGGAACTTTTTAAATGCCTAAGAGGCCATAAGGTATGAACATGAAGCAAAGGGGGATCGGCCATGATGTGGTGATGGGTTTAAGGGCTTCTTTTGAAGAAGTGGAGTTATAGAAGTGGAGGGAAGGTGTTTAAACAAAGTTTTAAAGTATTTTGAAGTAGAAAAAGTTTTGAATTTTTAAACTTTGGAAACAAAAAAGAAGCCATGAAAGTTTATGAGAAGATGGAGGAATTTTTAGCAAGTGAAAAATGAAATGAAAATGAGAGTGGAAATTAGGAAATTTAATTTTATATAAAACCACTTAGACAAATTACTAAAATATCCTTTGTACTTTACCCTCCACTCTCCTTTTGCCGCCATAACACCTTGCCTCCATCCATGTTGTGCACCAGCAACTATGTCCCTTCCCCTTCATTTATTTAGCTAACATGAATTAAATGCCCGTGTACTTGAATGTTTCAAAAGGTATCTTTTAAATTTCAAAATATAAGTATATTTAAACCTTACATAACAAGTCACATCTAATTAGGTATATACTTAAGTATATATACATATCTATAATCCTTACTTTATTTAAAAATGTGTATGTATAAATTTACATTAGAGTTCACAACGTTTCCGACAACTTTCAGCCGACGATAAGTCGAAAATTCAAAAACTGAATTCTGGTCACATTTTCAGTTTTTCTTCAAACTAAATATTTTTGCAAACTTGGAAAACTGTTTCACCTTTACTAGTTATTATTTAAAAGAGATTTTATTTTAATTTATAAAAATCTATTATTTGAATATTTAAAATAAATTAAATATTTGCAAATCAAAGCGCTAAAATTCCGGGTTATTACATATATTTTATTACAGAACACAATTAATAATTCATAAATATTTTGAACCTTTTAAAATTAATATACATGTTTTATCTGAAAAATTTACAAAAATCCATATGGATTTATAATTTAAAAAAATTGTTATATTAATTAATAATACTTTTACATAAGATCCACATAAATTTATATCAATAATAATAAAAACTATATTATCTTATGAAATGTTTCGGTCAAAATTAAAAAAATTAATTTTTTAATCATATGTTATTTATATTTGTTTGTTAACATTTTATAAATAAATTTTAAAATTAAATATAATATGTTTGAAATGTTTATTATAATAAAAAATTATATATATATACATATATATATATACATATATATATATATATATTAACATGTCAAATTTGAATTTAAACTTTAAATAGATTTTCTTTCTTAAATCTATATCTATTTTTAAATTTAAAACATCTTTAGATATTTTAGATATTAAGTTAGATCCTGTTGAATTGGCCAATTTTTAAATAAATATAATTAAATATATAAATATTATATATATGCATATATATATATATAATATGGACAACAAATATGTATATAAATGGGCAAATGTGTACGGTGCGATGTAAATTCCACCACTTATATACTGACATATTAGACTATGTACACATCTATACGTTGTACGTACACTATACACGTATATGTGTCATTGATATACATATACATCATATACTATATATAAGTAAATCAGATATTTTATATAAATTAATCAAATAGAATAAAGATTTCATTTAAAATTATTTAGATTGGATCTAAAAGAATTTAGACTTCGTAAGTCCAATAAGATCTAAAATTGAATTTTTTTTTGAAATTCGCCCATTTAACCTGCTTTGTGTTGGCCTAATTCCTTCACATGAAATGAAATATTCATAACCTCTGAATCATTAGGAGCTTGTATTTTTTGTCCGATTGTACTCTGTGCATAATTAGTTTGGGGCTCAGTATACTCAATTTGTATAAAGTTCCATACATCTAGGCCATTAGAATTTGAATAAATAATCATTCTATTATCCGGGTTTTTAACCCAATAGGATCCAGCAGAATATGGAACAATCCCATCACATCAAAATGGCATAGAACTTAATCAGAAAAGCTAAGGCAAGGAATTAACAAGGTCCAAACTATATGACTAAGACGACGACTGGGATCAACGAAGCCGAGAGATCGGCATTACTTTTAGTTCAATCTGCAGCTAAACTCAAACAGCTAGAGAATTGCCATCGAAGCAAAACAACAATGATAAAAGACTATGGAAACATCTCCAATTACAAATCCTAAAAAAATCCTAAGTGCTTAGCTCATCAGCGACCCATGCCTCTGCTCAAACCTTCAAACAAACTCGATATGGAACGCTGTCAAAAGAGGCAAGATTTGGTCTATAAAACAAATCGATCCATCGGGTCGCTCATGACCCATGGACCATGGGTCACCATTGACCCATGGTTTTGGGTCGTTTTGTGAGCCAAAGCCCCCCTTAGGTCACCTGTAGCCTGCCTGCGAGCTGATGAAGATAGGCCTGGCCCAGAAGCTCTTCGATCTCTGTAAATATCATCCTACCTGCAACACAAAGGGGATCTTCTTTAGACTGATTGCGGAAGCTCTGCTGGAAACATTCTTCACTCTTCATCTCCCTCGCAACAATCTCCAAAGGAATTCACTGTGATTCTCCAGTGGATTCTAACTTCAGGGATTCAATATATTGAGAGATAATCAAAGTCTTGTAATTAAATACATCTTGTAACAACAATCAGTCTATAAGAAAAATATAAAGTGGACGTAGGCTTCATTAACAGTCGAACCACTATAAAATTTCTCTGTCTTCTTTCTTTTACTGTTCTTTTCTTATATCTGTGATCTGTGATATTACTCTGTCAAAACAGGGCTAGTGCTTTCAAACTTAAACCAGGGTGTTGATTTATTTTTTGGATCAACATTTTGGTGCTTTCATTGAGAACCTTGAACGAGATTGGAAAAATTGAAGTTTAAATCCGAGACTCGGTGAAAAATGAAAATGCTTAGAACCAGATCTAAAACTGGAGCTTGTGGCTGCTAGGAAGTGTCCTCAAATTCTCATCAACCCAACTATGTGATGAAAGAGGAGATGGAGAGGATGATGAAAGAAATGCAGGATTGACTCTTAGCTCGACAATGGGAGATGATGGATGGATTCTTCCAGAGGATGGAGCAGCAAGGGATAGCTAGATCTACAGGGAATAAGAATCAAACTCCAGGGAACAATGCAAGGATTTCCGAATTTGGATTGGAGCAAGGTGGAGCCTTGCCCCCACACCCAGAGCACCCGACACATCAGGGCAACGCTGGAATCAACATGGGAATCAATGCCAATGTCGGAGCTACTGTTGAAATGCCAGGGACTGGTGGCAAGGGAGCTGATTCGAATACTAGGATGCGAACGACAGAAGGATATGTACTATAACTTCCTTAAAGGAACGAAGGAATGAATGAAGCTAGAGTTGCAAATTAGAACATAGGTATGTTGCCGGAAGAGTCCATCCTGGGATACCCCCAATGGGGCAAGGGGCAAAGTATTGCTTTAGGACAAGGACCTTCATTGGGCGGTGAGAATAGAGTTGCTGTATTGGTACGGAGATTCATTAGAGGAGGCCCCCAAGATTAGGGTCTAGAAGATGTGAACAGAAATCCATTTATGGCCAATATCCATAACGTGAGAAACCCTCCAGATTTCAAGCTTCCGACATTGGAAATGTACGACGGGAAGACAGACCCGACTATTCATATGATGTAGTACATCCAACATATGGAGGTGTTAGGTGCTTCCCTTTATACTTAACAGATTTAGCTACAATGTGGTTCAGACAATTGGAAAATTGGTCCATAAGCACGTGGGCCGACTTAGTGAGCAGATTCTTAAGACAATTTAGGGTTCATGTCTCACAACCAAGGAATGTACTTACGCTCTCAAATGTGAAACAAAGGTCTGGAGAGTCCTTGAGAAGCTATTTAACAAGATTCAATGCGGTGGCGGCCGCGGTGGACAAACCAGACCCATTGTTTATCCTGATGGCAGTAGTATCCGGAGTCACGAATAAGACTGATTTCAAAGCCGTATTGAAAAGGGACCCACCGATGGATCTTGCAGAATTCTATTACGAAGCTGAGAGGTACCTACGTCAGGAATACACCGAAGTAGAGGATGAGGATGTTGAAATAAATGCCGTCGAAGTCGGGGGACCGTCTGGAGCTGGAATTGGAAAAGACAAAGGGAAGAGGAAAGTCGATGACAACATCAAAGACCCAAAACGATAGAGAAACGGGCCAAGATTCTCCTCATACACCGACCTCACTGAAACCCCGGAGAGGATATATCTGGATACAAGGGGGCAAAACCTCTACCGAAGGCCGCCTAGGAGGGAGCGCACTGATCGAGAGAAAAGATCTAAAATGTTTGCATCTTCCATTAGTTGAACAGGCATGAGACGAACGAATGTCAACACCTTCGTGATCTGATAGAAGAACTGGTCCGGAACAACCATCTGCCACAATATGTGAGGAACAGAACTATAGTGGAATCATAGGGACAACCGCCATCCATGTCAAATGCATCAAGAAACGCCCAAGGACAAGCACCGAGACAAATTATCACATGATCTAGGTAAACAAGAGTCGGATTCGATTTCCATGTTTTGTTTATCATTTCTTTTCTTGCACTTTTCTTTTGGTATGTAGACAAGAATAATCGAAGGCTGCTTACATGTGTACGGGATCCCAAATGGTCCCTAGGCACGCTCTGAGTTGGATGCCTGAGAGAACTTAGGACAATAATCATCAAAGGCCGTTTACACATGTACGGGATCCCGAACGGTCCTTAGGCATGCTCTGAGTCAGATGCCTGAGATGAACATTTAGGATTCCTGCTTGTTTAATTTCTGTTTATTTATTTTAATTTGAATATTTGAATTTTGATAACTAATATATCGCCTTAGAGTCCCACCACGGGACCGGAGTGCAAGGTGCAAGTCCCCTTGCCAGAGAGCAAGTGGATAGACTTGTACGATATTGATTGCCTTAGAGTCCCACTACGGGACCGGAGTGCAAGAAGTAAGTCCTCTCACCGGAGAGTGAGCGGATGGGCTTACTTAATCCCCCTTGACTTAACAAACAAACGATCTGGAGAGATTGTCCCCTTAACTTAAAAATTAAATGATCTAGAGAGATCGCGCATTAAACCAAATATTTTACGATCCAAAGAGATCTCACATTAAACTAAACATTAAACGATCCGGAGAGATCACACATTAAACTTACTTAAGCGGTCCAGAAAGATCGGACCTTAAAACAGATTTGGTTTTGCAGAATAAAAAAAGGGATTTGAATGCCTTATAAATAGAACAAAACGGATAAATCCTAGATGAGCATAGGATGACTTTGATATATGATGTGATACGATATGATTTTGGTATATGTTGTGACGTGATGTGATTTTGAGATGTAATGTGATTTTGATATATGATGTGATTCTGATATATGATTTGATTTTGATATATGATGTAAAATCTCTGAATGGAAAGCAAAAATTGATAGTGATGTAAATCCCGAATGAACTCGAGATGATTAGATATGTGTAATGTAATTAAAGACATGTGATGTAATAACCCCAAATGAAATCAGAATGACTGTGATGTATAGATTACACCTAGGCAGAGTCTAGAGTCTTAGGCTGTAACAGGTTTGGAATGACTTGTGACAGGCAAGAGAATCCGAAGGAACTGAACGGTTCACGAAGACTAAAGCTCAACAATCGAAGACTCATTGCCATGACTTGTTCTAAAGAAAAGCACACCTTTCATTCAAAAGGCGTACTTTAGGGGGCAAATGTTATCCGGGTTTTTAACACAACAGGATCCAGCAGAATACAGAACAATCCCATCACATCAAAATGGCATAGAACTTAATCAGAAAAGCTAAGGCAAGGAATTAACAGGGGCCAAGCTATATGACTAAGACGATGATAGGGATCAACGAAGTCGAGAGATCGCATTCCTTTTAGTTCAATCGGCAGCTAAATGCAAACAGCTAGAAAATTGCCATCGAAGCGAAACAATAACGATAAAAGACTATGGAAACATCTCCGATTACAAACCCAAGAAAAATCCTAAGTGCTTAGCTCATCAGTAACCCATGCCTCTGCTCAAACCATCAAACAAACCCAATATGGAACGCTGTCAAAAGAGGCAAGATTTGGTCCGTAAAACGAATCGACCCATATGTTCGCCCGCGACCCATGGACCATGGGTCGCCATTGACCCATGATTTTGGCTCGTTTTGTGAGCCAAAGCTCCCCCTTAGGTCGCCTTTAGCCTGCCTAGGAGCTGATGAAGACATGCCTGGCCCAGAAGCTCTCTGATCTCTATAAATAGCATCCTACCTGCAACACAAAGGGGATCTTCTCTGGACTGATTGCGGAAGCTCTACTGGAAATATTCTTCACTCTTCACCTCCCTCGCAACAATCTCTAAAGGAATTCACTGTGATTCTCCAGTGGATTCTAACTTCGGGGATTCAATCTATTAAGAGATAATCAAAGTCTTGTAATCAAACACATCTTGTTACAACAATCAGTTTATAAGAAAAATATAAAGTGGACGTAGGCTTCATTAATAGCCGAACCACTATAAAGATTCTCTGTCTTATTTCTTTTACCGTTCTTTTCTTATACCTGTGATCTGTGATATTGCTCTGTTAGAACAGGGCTAGTGCTTTCAAACTTAACCCAAGGTGTTGATCTATTTTTTGGGTCAACACATCCTACACGTACAACATGCATAATTGCTATCATTAAATAGTTGTTGTCTAATAGTAGATTATCCTTCTACAAATGTATTCAAGAGAGTTTACAAGTGTAACTAGCCATTTAAACTTCTCAAAAATTAGATAATGGTTCTTTTTGAAATCTGCCTTAATACCAAATGTGGGTATGATGTGAGATACCCTGATACTTATACAGAATGAACCTTAAGGCTATTATAACACTAGAGGGGAATAGATAGTGTATTTAAGCTTTTTAACGCATAACTAGTAATTTTTAAATTCAATTTAGATTCACGTATATAAGCAGGTAAGTATAAGTAAATGTAGAAATAAAAGTAATAAAGTAAAAAAGAGACATCACAAATTTTTATAGTGCTTCGACTTCCAATCGTACATCTAGTCCCGTATCCCGTACTGAATTTTCACTGGTGCAAACTTGCAATTCTGGGGGTGGCAAGTACACCCATAAAACTTGGTTTTGAATCTAGTGGCAAGTACATGTATCCTGACTTTCTAGGGGTGGCATAATGCACCTGAACTCTTGACTTGCCACAGATAGTCAAGAACACATATACAATTTTTACTTTCTGCAGGTGGTATGATACAACTTTACAATTCAAGCAGTGGTAGAGTAATTCTATAGAAATCGTATCTTTTGGATAAAAAATCTCATAATGTTTAATACAATGGTCATATAGATCTTCGGTAGCAGTTTGTAACTGAAATCTAAGAGAAATAGGATGAGATCAGAGACTGAATGATAAAGAATTCAAGTAAGAACTCTTCGGTCTTTTGTGGTTTACAAATCCGTGAAGAATAAGAGTAAAAGAATGTGTATTCACAAAATATATGCATACAATAGTAAGAGAACATCATCAAAAGGTAATGGAGAAGAAATAGTAAGAGAAATTTATGAGAATTATTATAAAAATTCGTTTTCCAGAGTCTTTGTATAAAAGACGAAGAAAGGTGTCTTTTAATGAGGGGATGAAAGGAAGTGTCCATTAGTTTAAATTCCAAAGTCACATTAACAGCTAGTACATTAACATATGCTTCATAGGTATGTCGACATATCCACATTTGATTTTTTTTAACTTATCAATAGTTAATATTTTGACATATAGCCTAAAGGTATGTTGACATATGCCAGTTGATTTTGAAAAACACTTTATAAAACTTCTTTTAAACTTTATAACTCTTTTAATCGATTTTTTACTTTTGTAAAAAGATTATTGAGATGAAAATAAAGATCTTTAAAAGAGAGATTTCAAAGATGTGCTACGGGGTCTCTAACAAATCTTTCTAAGATCTTTACACGTAGTTCTGACCAATTGAATGTCTTGTGTTCTTTTAGTCTTTATTTCTTAAGTCTTTTGTATCCTCCTAACCTTACTTCTAGTCTTGTTCTAGTCCATCTAACCTTGATTTCTCTTGGTCTGTTCTTGACATAGATTCTTCTTAGTCTCCTTGATCAGCTTTTAGTCCTTGTACTAATCCGTCTCGATGTATAATCCATCAACACTTATATATCCCGTAATATACACTACAAGAGAAAGGGCTGTTTCCAACGGCGGAAAGCAGTTGGAGGCCGTTGGAAAGCCGTTGCTCGCCGTTGGAAATGCCGTTGGTATACGCTTCAACGGCCTCCAACGGCACCAACGGGGTTATACCAACGGCCTCCAACAGCAAGTTTGCCAACGTGGCAAATCCTATTGACCAAATTGCCATTGGAAAGCCGTTGGAATTTGCCGTTGGTCGCCGTTGGAGGCCGTTGGAAGTAAGTGACCAGTTAGTTGTTGCTCGCCGTTGGAAGTCGTTGGAAATCTGGGTATATTTTTTTACATCCAACCAGCACTGCTTGTTTCCAGCCACACACAACCACAATTAAATCAAAACAGCTCCATTTCAAGCATATATATATAACAACTATACCAAAACATTTCCAAACATATAGATATAACCAAATCATGCATATTTTTCAACATCAACCAATATCCTAACATAACCATCATCAAAAAATCCACACCAACATCCACAACCAAACCGTCAGAATGTATCAACTCCAAATATACACAGAAACCATCAGAATGTATCAAATTCTCACCAACTCCAAAATATACATGACAATAACAGAACATACCTAAATCACTCCGCACCAGAACCACCAGATGAAGGAGGCTGTCCATACTGTGCGATGAACTCCGCCATACGTCGGTTCATCTCCTCTGTCCTTGCTTCATGCTGCAAATTGCGTTCCCGCATCTCGGCAAGCTCGGCTCGTAGCTGCGCAATCTCTTCCTTATCTTGAGCCTTTTGATATTCTCTTTGCGCTGTCTAAGCCTGTAAACAAATTTAAATTATCAACTACACTAAAAAAATTAGTATTAAAATAATTGCAAATTAACTAACCTATATATATTCACTAACAAATTCATAAAACAAACTACGGATATGGAAGCGTCTGCCGCGGGTATAAGGATAGTTCAAAATATGAATGGAATACACTAGTATAAGGATATTTACTAACTTAAAATTTAACTTAAAATTACCGATTGGCTTCCATATCCGTAGCATCTGCCGCGGGTCACTGGATCCATGATAGACTCAAAAATGGCGTCCTCCTCATCGGGGGTCAAGTGAGCTCGTCCCGTATCCTCAAGTAAAGCTGTCCGCGCTTCCTGGAACTTTTGCTGTCATGCAAAATATAATTGAATTTAGTTAACGTTATTTCAATTAACTTGTAAGTTTTAGTTACTTATGTTATACTTACATAGGCAGCACGTGCTTTGTCATCGTGGTCCCAAGAGTAAGAAACTGCGCCGGAATCATCAACTTGAGTCAAGGCATGTGTATGGGTAAACACATCCCAATAACTAACAGCCCCCCTGTTGTCTCTCCTGAAATATGCACATATAAATATACATTATTTATATTTTAACAAATTAAAACTTAAAATAATTAACTATTTATCTTATTTAATAATTATACCAAATCTTCCCGGTGATGCTGGAAAGACTTGGAACCACCGCGATGTGTAACGGGGTTCCTGCTCCTGTTTGCAGAATTCCTCTCGGACTGCCTCTGCAAATTTAAATTGAAAACAAAAATTGTTTTGACAGATTTAATTATTTATATATTATTTGCCTCAAACGATTTAAATTAAATATATGATAGATTTACCACAAAATCCTCGTTGCTCCACCAGGTGGCGAACTCATCAAAGATAGCTTCACTCATCCAATGAGGCCTCTTTCCTGATGTTTTGATGCTGTTTATTGTTTCGCGATAGTTTTTAGCAATTTTGCTACTCCAATGGCGCCGGACAACAGAAACATCAGCATCGGCCAAGTCCACTTCCCCCCTGCACGTTTGAAAAAATATGAGTTATACAGTTGCTACAAATAGTGCAAACATGAATTGACATAATGTACATGACCACATAATGCAATAATTGATATACCACACATACCAAAAAGTCCTGCCAGATAGCCTCCCTCACCCCCTCTGGTATCGCAGTCCACCTCGGCCAACATGAGGTCATACGAGCCATATACGCCCGTCGAGAGATTGTGAGCACTATTTTGGATGGCTCCAACGTAAACCCACCGCTGTGTAAAACAGGAAAAAAGCATTTAATATTCCGTTACTACTATATATATTTGATAAAAGATTGTATGGAATAAAATTTAATTTTGAAACTTTTATACTTACCTGCCATCGGCTTTGGGTTTCAGCCATACTGTAGGCCGAACACCTGGCTGTGAAGGACCAGCATCATCACCTCTCTGTGAGCTGGAAGATCCGGAGTGTGAACGTCTGCGTCCCGACATACCTATATGAAATCATAGTATAAAGAAAAGCAAGAGTAACATTGATTAATTTAGTATGCAAATGGCATAACATACATTATGGCGTAGCATAAAAGAGACTATGTGATACATATCATATAAAATTACTTTGGAAACAGAAAAATGAAAAAAATACCTTCTCAAAATATTGATTAGTGATCAATCCTCATCGCTTTTGGATTCAGACTCTTCTTCGCACTCTATATTTTGTTCCTCTATACTCTCAAATGCTTCAATTAATGCATTTGATTCATCGTTTAGAGGTCCAAAATCTATTTGATCGTCGGTTACTATTATTCCTCTATTTTCCTCGATATCTGCTTGGTAAGCTTGTTGTTCAGGAATATTCCGTCCATCAAATGTAAACCTTGGTTTGGTTTTAAAAACAACCGACCAATCTATTTTATCTCTTCTTAAAGATGGGTAAGGAGCATAATAAACTTGAAGAGCTTGTTTGGCAAGTACAAAAGGAACGTACTTATAATACCTCGAAGTATGTTTTATTTCTATAAGATTATATTTTGGATCCACATTTATTCCAGAACCTGGAACGTTGCTGAACCAATTGCATTTAAATAAAAAAACTTCTTCTGCGGGTCGGGTGAAATATGTCAACTGCAAAATCTGGGTCAGCACGCCATAAAAGTCATTTATGTGATCATTTGGATCATCACTACCTTTGACAAATACACCAGTATTGTTAGTTGATTTTTCGGCTCCGTAATCTTTGGTATTAAATTTATATCCGTTGACAAAGAATATTGGATATGTCTTGACTTCAAATCATCTTTCGTCTTCCCTTTAACATTCAAAATTGTATTAAACAGATTATCAAACACGTTTTTCTCATTATGCATCACGTCAATATTATGACGAATCAAGAGATTTTTCCAATAAGGCAATTCCCAAAATATGCTCTGTTTGCACCAGTTATGAATCGATGATTTACCTTAAATTTCAATTTGTTCTCCGATTTCATGTATCTTTGGATAATCCTTTACAAGTTCATAAATTTCTTCGCTTGACCAAACCGTAGGTGGTCTCAAAGTTTCATGTCTATTAGCTGTAAAGTTTTTTTTATCTCTTCGAAAAGGATGATTAATATGAAGAAAACATCGATGACAGTCAAACCACGAAACTTTCTTTCCATGAGGTAAATAAATTGCTCGTGTTTCTTCCATGCAATAAGGACAAGCTAGACGATCAGCCGTACTCCAACCTGAAAGCATTGCATATGCCGGAAAATCGCTGATTGTCCACAATAAAGAAGCATACATCCGAAAGTTCTTTTTTTGGAAAATATCATATGTCTCTACTCCCTCGTACCACAATTTTTTTAATTCATCAATCAATGGTTGTAAATAAACATCGATTCCTTGTGTCGGATCATCGGGACCAGGTACGACAACTGTAAGAAACATATATGGAGTTTTCATACACATCCAAGGAGGTAAATTATAAGGTGTGACAATTATAGGCCATGACGAATATTTCGAACCAAATTGAGAGAATGGGGAAAATCCATCCGTATATAAACCAAGTCTAACATTATGAATTTCGGATGCAAAATCAGGATATTTCTGGTCAAAATGCTTCCATGCTTCCCCATCAGCTGGATGTGTTAACGTACCTTCTTCCTGTGTTCTCACACCGTGCCATCTCATATGTTGCGCAGTTACAGAAGATGCATATAACCTTTGAAGTCTAGGAGTAATTGGTAAATAATGCATACGCTTATACGGGACTTCCTTTCCCT
Source organism: Allium fistulosum (assembly GCA_030737815.1). Classification (NCBI taxonomy): domain Eukaryota; kingdom Viridiplantae; phylum Streptophyta; class Magnoliopsida; order Asparagales; family Amaryllidaceae; genus Allium; species Allium fistulosum. The sequence continues at coordinate 1,379,870,235 of CM060901.1, forward strand.
TTTTCTTTCTTGGTTTGTATCTTTCCTGATTACATATTTTACAATTTCTAAGGTTGATATCTTCTTTCCAAAACAACATGCAACCCTTTAGACATGTATCTATTTTTTGATACGGTAAACCGAAAGCCGACATCAGTTTTTTTACTTCATAATGATTTTCGCACATTAGACTATTAGGAGGCATATGTCGTTTCGCAGCTTGTACAACAGCCGTAAATCCAGATTCTGTGAGGTTGTATTTGGATTTCATCGCAATGTATTCGGCAGTTACTGATAATTGGGTTCCGCTTGTGCAGCCTTCCCAAAGAGGTTTTTTCGCGGCATCTAACAAATCATATATTTGTTTTGTCCCAATATTTGGTTCTTCTTCAACATTACCATCGTCATCAGTTAATTGCGGAACAGGAAACATTGAACGTGCAGCATCTTCAACCATATGTTCTACAAGATTTGTCGTACCAATTTCATTACTCACCACCTCCTCATCTTGTACGGGATTAGATGCTAACTGTTCCCCATGACGATCCCAAATTAAATAGTTCGACACGAAACCGTACTGACGCAAATGAACCCTAACCATTTGAGGTATCAAATGCTTTAACAGTTTGCATTTACTACATGGACAACGGATTTCTTTGTAGTTTCCGTTATTACGTAAAGCAAAATCCATAAATACGCTAACACCATTATTAAAATGTTCGCTTGTTGAGCCTTCAGTATCGACCCTTCGTTTTTTGTACATCCAGCTCCGATCAGTAAAATAATTGTCCATTTACCTACATATATAATTAAAAAGTACGATATAAATTTGCATTGACATTTTTTATTAAAACAATTTTATAAACATTCTTCTTGTTTGTGTTATATCTGTTAAAATAATACTTAAAGCTTATTTTGAAATGAACATTATATTCTATTTAAACAATTTTATTAGCAAATTTGATATTAATTGATCATTGACACTTTGTTGATGGGTCATCCTACCTCCCATTACAAATACAATAACGTAATTAAATCGCATAAATCATTTCAATTTAAACGATTCAACAAAATTTCGACAGCACTTCGCTTTAGTTCCCTGAACAGTACACAATTGCGTGTACACAGGGAACATAAAGAGAAGCGCTGCCGAAATTTTGCGAACCATTTAAACTGAAATGATTTACGAGATTTAATTACGTTATTGTTTTTGTAACTTGTCCAATACAGAGACAAATCCAACAAATACTGTATACGATGAATATAGATGTCCGTTCTGTTAAAAAAACGAATATCCACACAACAATCGTATACAATACTTATCAAACGGGGCCAAAAACAATCTAAGGGTTTAAATTTTAAAATTAGCGATACAAAAGTTTAAATTTTATTTTCATAAAATTTAAACTTTTATATATCAATAAACAATATGTTGAATCAACGCATATATAATGATTTTTTCCTAAAACAAAAAAATCCAGTGTGTGCGCGCAACGTATAAAATAAACAAACAATGTTATACATATAATCGCATCACAAATCACATCCAGTCATGCACAAAATGTATCATGTATATATCGTATCATAACATGTCAAAAGTGAACAATTTATAGGTCAATATCATCACTTTCTACGTACGATTTTACGCAATTCAATCACTAATATAATAACAAGTGAGGTTCATGCTTAGGTCAGTAACAATTATTAAGTTTGACACTAATTTAATAATAATCCTAATTTAACAAATCATAGTTAAACATGCAATAATTAATTTAATAACAATAATTAAGGTCCAATACACTACAATACACAAACAATAGCACAATACATACACAAAAATTATCAATTTAACCTAAAATTAAAAATTTATCAAAATTAGGGTTTTAGCAAATAATACCTGATTTTGGAGGTTGTGGAGCTTGCAAACGAAGATGGGGATGCTAGAACGTGTAGAAGGGGATAAAATGGGGTTGGAAATTTTGTAGGGGGGAAAATTGGGAAATTTGAGAAAATTTTCGTGTAAAAACTGAATGAGGAAGAAGAAGGTTGGGCTGTAGGTTAGTCGCGGATTTCCAACGGCGAGCAACGGCCGCCAACGGTAATATTCCAACGGCTTCCAACGACATGTGTTTTTTGTTATTAAAAAATTCCGGAAAACAGCTTATCGTTGCTCGCCGTTGGAAGCCGTTGGTCAATGGCCGTTGGAGGCCGTTGCTCCCCCGTTGCTATATACAGTAATTCTTGTAGTGATATATATTGAGTAGTATACATGTATAATCTGCACCATATTCTACACAACTTGAAAGTCGTTAGTAACAATATATGTATGGTATTGTCATCAAAATCAATTTCAGTGGCATTAAAATTTGCACCTCCATTGCTATAAAATCGGTAAATGTTTAACTCGCAGGTAGCAACAACACCTTCGCCCCTCAACAACAAGGGAGATTTCTTTTCAAAAAACAACTAAAATTGGCTAAACTCATAAATCAAACGTCAATTGCTACCACAAATCAATCCATACAACGCTATTTAAAGGCATACAAATAATAAAGTTGCTTAAATTTTATTGGGTTTGGTAATTTGGCATGAAACATAACTTAAGTTTATAATGATATAATTTCAATTTCTTAATCTACAATCTCATTTTTATATAAAAACATGATAACATGCACCATCATCCAAGGACGGATTGGAAAGCATTAAACCCACGCTGGGGCCAAGCAATGGTACGTACTAGTGAAACCCACACTCGTTGTAGACGTGATGTCCTTTGATATCCACACTCGGCTCTAGCGTGGGTGTTGTTATGATCCAAGCTCCCTTAAGCTTGGTGAAAAAGAAATAAAAAAATAAAAGGGCAAAGTAGTAAAATAGTGGAGTGTGGAAGATACACGAATGTGTTCGTGTGTGCAAATACATATGGCCTTTGTATGTTATAAGAATTAGATTTCGAAGTTAATATTTCTACAAATTTTTTTTTTTGAAAAGTCATATTTCTACAGAACTAAACTCACAAAATAGATACAAAGCAGTCAACATTAGGACATTAGACATACTAGAAAAGAGCCACGGGTACCTTTTTTGATGTTATTATAAGAAAAGTCCCTGCAGAAATGAATATGTAAATTTGATTCATATTTTTGAAAAATAAAAAACGCAAGATGCCTTGCACTTTTCTGATTTTAAATTTTTTTTCTAAATTTTCGAAAATTTTAAAAAGTGCAAGTTTACTTTACACTTTCTATTAGGAAAGCGCAAGCTAGTTTGTGCTTTTTGATTTTGAAATTATTTTTGAAAATTTTTAAATTATCTGAAAAGCGCAAGCTAGTTTGCGTTTTTTTATTTTGAATTTTTTTTTAAATTTTTAAATTTTTTTTAATGTTTAAAAAGCGCAAGCTGATTTACGAATTCTGATTTAAAAAAACAGGGACCTAATTTACATACTCATTTTATACAAGGACCTTTCGTACAAAGCCCGTACACATATTCCGAATGTCATCTTTTCAAATGACTGCACCTAACGTGAATGTCAATTTTGTTCATCCTGGCAAATAGGGGCAAACAGAACTCCTAATTCACAGGCAAACAAAATTGTTCTACTGTCTCATCCAAAACACCTATCGATCTCTCTTAACGAAAGAGATACCGAGCATTAATTACAAGAAAATGAAACATTTTATAACAAACTTGAAAGCAAAATCACTTTAACACAAGAATTCATGTAGATGGCATTGACAAGTAAAGAGACATACTTAATTGAATACATGCAGTCGGCTAAACAAGACACACCTAAAACGAACATTTAATGAGATTCTACTGTTCTCAAATCCATACTCAACCCATAATATTCTGATTTAACCATACAATTCATATCAAGTGAGTGTAGCATACTATACACGTACATAATCTTACATGGTAGTTGTTGTGGCTATATGACATACTTTCATTTATTTATATTCAAATCATATAACCAACTTCTCACATGCATGATGCCATAAGCCAAACAGAAATTCAATTCAATGCGACAAATTAAGAACATGAATTTATTAGGTTGAGAGATGGACGAGTTAATAGATACATGTGCTGAATGTTAATGGCACCACTTCAAACCTGACCAGCTGACCCATTATACTAATAAGAGCATCTCCAACAGTTTCGCGTTCGGATTTGAGAATTTCCGCACTCCAAAATGTTGGAGCCCTCATTTCTACAACAGAAATGAGGGCGGACGCCTGTTGAACAGGCGCCTGATGTCCAGGCGCCTGTTCAACAGGCGCCTGGCTAATGCGCCTATATCAGGCGCATTTTGCCCCATTTCCTCTCATTCCACCCTCTTCCCATCCCCCATTTTCTAACCAGCTTCGCGTCCAAATGCCGCCCCGTCCGGTCAAAACCGGTAGACGCACCGTTCGATATACGACTGATGCAAATATCGGACCTGCTCATATCCCTCCCGATGCTACCGTGACTCCAGCCGATCTTCGATCTTTGCACGACTTGCCTCCTACTGTTTCGCATCGACTTACTGCAGCTATAGCGACGCCACAGGTATACGTTATTTATTTATTGCTTAATAAACGACCATGTAAATATAAATGTATAATAATTTCTTATTTACCTTAACATTAAATAATCATATATTTAGGTTCGTCACGTAGCGATGAGAGGTAGTTGGTATAGGTGTATGTCTGAATATTTTGATCAGTTACCGGAGCCGATTTTGGATAGGCTACATGCATCACCTTTTGGTGAATTTCTTGCTTTACCTAGATTTGCACATGTAGATCGTTGTCTAGTAGAGGCCCTTACCGAGAGATGGTGGCCGACCACTCACACATTTTATTTTCCTGATTTTGAGTTAGGACTGACTCCCCTAGATTTTTATATGCTCACTGGCATAGAGGTTGGTCGACCTGACCGTCTCCCTGTTCCATTTGATAGTTCATTCGAGGAGTTCGAGTCGTATTCAGCTTATTTACCGACTATGGCCGATGAGGAGGTTAGAGGAGGAGCTGTTACTCTACCTTGTTTGCAGCGTTATATAGTAGAGTACATGGCCGTTGAGGATATGCACACTCCCGTTATCCGTGCATTCATACTATACCTTTTTGGGTCTACATTTTTTAGTAACAATAAGGGTACTATTAGACTTGGTTTTCTGGCTGGGTTAGTAGATGTGGATGGACTCCATATATATGATTATGGTACTGCTATTATTGGTTATTTGTACGTAGCATTAGATACATATGTGCTACAGCAGTCCAGACAGATGTATGGCTTTTGGTACATTCTTCCATTTTGGTACTACGAGTATACCGCCAATATGCACCCTCGACTTGTTGTAGAGGCGAATGCCACACCTTATATTTACTTTCCCAGATTGCGTCGTTGGGGTCCTCCTATGCATTTGTCCCGTGTTGCACAAGGGGTGCACAATGAGTTGATGGAGGCTAGACAGCAGATGGATATGAGGCGGCGTGGTAACATTATCATTCGTCCATGGGATCAGTACTTACAGTTCCTAGAGCCACTAGGATTCGTTTGCTTCAATTTGAACATTTGAGAATCGAACGTTTGCGTTTGACGATTTATTTTTCCATAATGACCTTTGACCGAAGATAGCGTTCTTTTTCGATTAATGTTCTTCCGATTGTAGCAATTAGTAATTTTGCCCCAAAAAGATTCACCACTTTGATCGGTCCCTCGAATAGGATCGACTGATAGTGCACAGTAAATGTAGCAAAGATCGTAGTCTTCCGCAGCGCTCCAACTTGCATTAGTTACTTCCCCCCCAACAGGAATCGTAGCGTCTTGCAAGTCGTATTCGTCAAAACTGGCCCTTGCAGCTACAACGTCGAAATCGGAGTACATTTTCAGTTGAGATCGGTGGCAGAAAAAAATTGCAAAAATGAAAATTGGTTTTAAATGAACGAAGAAGAGGGAGTGGTATTTAAAGAGGAAAAACGACCGTTGGGGGGAAACGACCGTTAGAAGATAGTAGGCGCCTGTTAAACAGGCGCCTACTAGCAACAGGCGTCTGTTGCCAGGCGCCTGTTGAACAGGCGCCTGATGTTCAGGCGCCTGTTCAACAGGCGCCTGGCAACATGCGCCTGTTCAACAAGCGCCTCAATGGATTGGGCATTCTCAGCCCGAAGCCCCCCAGATCTGCACTATCACACATTCTCGCACTCTGTTGGGGACGATTTTGGGTGCGGATTTGAGAATTCTCGCTCTGTTGGAGATGCTCTAAGAATTAGAATTAATCAATCCTAATTCTCTTTGCAAATATTGAGTTGTTCGGTAACTTTCATTGATTCGATGGATAAGAATGGTGTAAATAGTACACCAGTTCATTCTTTTGCACGATCAAGCCATGTTCATTTCTACTGAGCATTTATCAAGGATTGGCCCAGAACTTAAATTTGCTTTCTGCACAAACGTATGCAAACTGTTGGCACCAATAATAGTTCCCTTTTTCACCTTTAGATTATTATTATTATTATTATTATTATTATTATTATTATTATTTGACACAAGGTAACTAGTATTTATTGCTAATTTTCTGATGATGTACAAGTTTTTACAAGTTACTTCTTACAAATAGAAAGGTGTCAACAAATGAGAATGAAGAGATCATTATACGTATACACAACATGCAGGAATTTTCATCATGTTTTAATTATGTCTGTTAATTTTCTGGATTACTGCCTGCTTGCTTATAATGTGCAGCAGTTGCCGTATACCTTTACAAGATTGCATCCTTCTCTGTTTCTTTGCCTTGTAAATTTCCCTGATTTTATTGGCGACGTGCTCTCCATGCACAAACAGATATTAGGGCAGCTCGTCATCTTTCAACTTGACTGAGATGAATTCTGTTTTTTCTCTAGAAGGCTGAGTTCATAGTTTGTGCCATGTTTTTAATCTTGCTCCAAACCATGTATATGCATAATTACAGTAGTTACATCTGGAAAATTAATTTTCAACTAATTCCTTGTTGATGACCTTTTTTGTGAATAACATACCTTTTTATCATATGAATGAGGAAGTCATGTGTTAATAATATTATATCTTCGTATAAATCTATTATGGGGTATATTGTTTATTAATTTCCTGAACATTTTAACATGCTCGTGGGAAATCTTAATTACATTTGTAATTGACCAATCTGGAGCATATTCACCCTGGTTTTAGTAAGAAATTTTAATAATAGGGGTTTGAATTTGGCACATAGGACTTTTGATGGAGTTTTATAGGCGTAATAGCTGCAAACAGTTGGTCTATGGTTAATGTATTTTGGTAATCCAACTTTATGAAAAAACGCTTTAAATTGCTTTCGGTACAATCATGTTAAGGTTCCCTGCTGGTTTGAAATTTTTTTGCTTTCAAAACATCAGAGCCAGTTGCCATAGTATCATATGTTGAGAAAATCGCACGTATAGTATCTTTCCATGGATTCTAGTACACCCACATGGGCCCAGCCCATTTCCTTTTGCACATAAATAAAACTTCTAAGGCCATTCCAATTTATATACCATAATTTCTTTTACATACAAATGCAACAACCTTTATAGTAAATAAATTTAATTAAAATAAAATGTTTGAATTCAATCTTAGATAATTTTTATCTTTGAAAATATATTTTATTGAGCTGAAACTTATTTGATAAAATATTTTGTTTTAATAAATTGAATTGATTAATAAATTCTTTTCAGAAAATATATTATACTCGAATAAAATATTTACAATAAATATGTTTGCACCAACTCAATTGAGTAATAAAAATGTAAAATATCAAAGAAAGGAAGGAAATAGCAGGAAAAGAACATGAGATTTTTGTAGTGGTTCGGCGAACACTCCGACGATACGTCCAGTTAATAAATTTTTATTGATTATCCTATATTTTTACAAAGCTGTTCTTACAACTCGGTAGGTATCCAACTCGGTAATTTTTAGAGTTATGCTTTTACAACCCTTCGTAACTAGAAGTTCAGAGTCGAGAAGAAGAGAAAATGTCCCTTTTTCCAAGTACTCTCCACCTCTATTTATCGGCGAAGACCTCCACATTTGGTTTCGAAAATTTCTACACACGTTTTCCACGCCGTGCACATTCTTCCTCGTAAATAGCTCGACCAACCCCGACCCAAGCATTAAGGATCGGTGACGAACCATGAGGACCAAGTCGGTGCCGATTTGGCTCAGGTTCGACTCTGAGTCAACCCTTGTCTTGCTCTGGGCTTGCATCACTTCATTTTGTTGCTACTTTTTGCATCTCTTGCTTCACTTGCTTCGAGTTCAACCCGAGTTTTCTGCTAGTTTTCCTAGGTCATCACCGAGTCATGGTTCGGGTCCGACTTGGCATGGCCGCGTTGTGAAACTAGAGTCAACTTTCTACATTCATTTCTAGTTATTTCCATTGTCTTGTCTTTGTATGATATTTCCTCAGTCCTTGGATCTATTTATTCGCCGTTCCTTATTCAAATTCAATCATTCAAGTCTGTTTCGAGGCTGTGGAAATTTCTTTGATAACACTTTACCCCCAAAGCATGCCTTACGAAGAGAATGTATGTTTTCCTTAAGAACAAATGTCGAAGTCAGTGAATCATTATTAGTTGAGCTCTCTGCCTATTGACTAATTAAATTGCAGTGAATTATCCGGCCTTCAGATTCACCTGTAAATGAAAGGTCGCTCTAGACCCGACGTAGCTAAGAACTCAAGCCCTTGCTTAAGTGTTAGCCACAAATCAATATTATTCTATATTCCCCTAGAGTTACCATATCATATATTGTATATTGTAAATCAAAATAGTCCTGTGTTTGTCCAGGAGTTAACTATCACATATCTGGATCGATATCATCCCGTGTTCGTTCGAGATTTCATTGTCATGGGTAGATCTTGTGTCGGGTAATCAAAAGTCAATAATTGTGTAAGTTCATTGCCACCATTGGAATGTTATTTATAAATCGTCCAATATCGCACGTTATCTCATTGTAAGAACGAATAACCAAATCGAAGCAACGACTTTCATCAATCATTTGGTTATCACAAGTTATCAATTAGGATAATGCATCTCCACTGATCGGAGCATCGTCTATAAATTGTCTAAACTCGCCCATCATCCCATTATAAACGAGTCTGATCGAACTGAGCCAATGACGTAACTTTGGTAATCATCATCAAATCATTTCAAAGAGAGTTAGCATTCAAATTCGAAATCTAGTTTTCGATCTTTTTGGATCGCACAATCAATGTCCACTCTAGGGTTTGAGGTCTGAGCTCTTTGAATGGCTTGGCCAATATCTGGATTAGCATACAATCTCTTCAGATTGTACGATCAATATCCAATTCAATTTCTTATCTTCTGGATCATTAATCCATATTGAGTCCAATCTGCTTGCTCTTCGACGAGGGGAACCAACGACTGAGTAAATCCATCCACTCACTCTACGATAAAGGGACTCAATATCATGCACAAGTCCAATCTAGTCGCTCTGCAGTAAGGGGACTTGCACCTTATGATTCATCGCCATGTCTCTCCGGTCGGAAGAACTTGTTCAATCAGTTCATAGATCAATAAGCGGTAACTAACCTTTGTTGATGCTTCGCATTCAATATTAGTCATCATATTCAATTGATTTTCAAAATAAAATATTCATTCATAAAATCTATATCACAGCAACAAACAAACAAAAATCTAAAAATTCCATCCTATCGAGTATTACTCCCAAAAATCCAAATCAATGCATGCTTAAAGACCCATCGAGGTCTCGTACACGTGTAATTGTCCTAATGGTAATACTACATCGCTTACTTGTAAACAAAAGCAAAGTGCGGGAGCCTAACCTGACCATATATCGTCCCAATCATGGGATAACCATTCTTGGTCTAGCTTCAAGGCCGCTTCCAACTACAGACGATGGTTTCTCCTACTGCACCAATGCAGTTTTGTTTTTCACATATTGTTGTAGTCGGTTATTTCGAACCCGCTTTTCAATCAGATCTCACTGGTGCTTGCACTCATTCGTCTCATGCCCATCCAGCTCATGGAATAGGGAAAACTTTCTTCTTCCAATTCGTGGCCTCTCTTTTCATCGGTCTTTAGTAGGGAATCTACCCTTTGGTATCCAAGTAAATCCTCTTCAGAGTTTTGGTTAGCACTATATATGAGGAAAACTTCGATTCCTTCTTCATAAGCTTCGGTCCTTCGAAGCACTCGTCATCTTTCTACTTTCCTTTATCCATCCCATATCCAGTTCCGGACGGTTCCCGTCATCTACAACATTAACTTCGGCAATTTTGGCTTTAGCATCCTCCCAACGCAAGTATCTTTCAACTTCATAGTAGAACTCACCAAGATCCATCGCTGGATCTCTTTCCAAGGCAACTTTAAAATCTGTTTTATTCACAACTCCAGACACTACCGGCATCAAAACTATCGATGGATCCGACTTATGAACTGCAGTGGCTATTATGTAAAATCTAGTCAAATAACTTCTTAGGGTCTCTCTGGCCCTTTACTTTGCGCTCGAAATCATCATCACATTCTTCAATCGAGAAATGTAGACTCAAAATTGCCTCATGAATCTATTTACCAATTCGACCCACGTGCTTTCAAACCTATTCTCCAACTGTAACGACCTATATTTTACGTATCGAAAGATTGTAAAATATTTTTATTTGATTTGTATGAGGTCATTTGACTCTGATATTTTGGAAAATGTCTCTTAGGGACATTTTCCACATCTATGATTTTGTCAAATTTCTATATGACCATTTTGACCTTGAAAATCTTGTATGGACTATAACTTTTGATAGATGACGAGTTGGGATCTAAAAACACTTCCATTTCTTCAAAATGATGGTTTCACGTTCCATATAGTGGTCATAATAGTAAAATGGACTTACCGTTTGAAAGTTACGGGTGTTTTATGTTTTGACTGCGGATGGCCTGCATTATTAGGTAACTAGACTAAAACACACTTCGGCTCACTAACTCATTTCGGGAATAGAGCCTAAGGGGTAATGATGGAACTGTTCTAAATCATTTTCCATTGTTATGATTTTTCGTCTTACAACACTCAAAATGAACATGAAGCAACTTTAGTGTTAATTACTTCGATGATTTAGAATTAACAAAATTTAAGTGATATTAAACTAGCCTTTAAGCAACAATTGTGCTACTATAAGCTTACATAATTATGAATTCGCACTTTAACTGTTTGTTAAATTTCAAATCGAACTGGTATTTAATTCAAGTAAAAACTAAACAAAATTTAACATTGAAATCTTAGCGAATATAGACAAAAGTGCAGAAAAGTAAAAGATACAAAGATTTACGTGGTTCAGATGTTAAGGAATCCTACATCTATAGGAAAATGTCACTTTCTTCTTTATGTCTCTTGGTATAGATTTTCATGGCAGAGAGAACAGTGGTTTTACTTTTTAAACCTTAAAAAATAAAAAATAGGGAAAAGATTCCCTTCTTGGTACAGTGCTTTTTCTATTTATAGTATAGAGATGCACGTGGATCTCCGCAATCCTTCTTTTGCCATTTTGTTTCCGCCTTTGGATCATGCCATGTGTTATTCATCCACACGATCTATTTGATGCATGTAGATTGCTAGCATATCTTTGGCGGAAAACTTTGATTTGAGCTGTTAAATTTTAAGTTTTGGAGGGAAGTTTGAAATTGAAGAAGGAATATTTGAAACTGTTGTGGGAGACTTGAAATTCGAATAGTTTCATATCTGATCTGCACTCCCCTTTTTTACAAGGTGAGCTATGTTCCCTTTAACATTTTTGTTATGATGGTGCCAAGTGTTGTGCTTAGGCATTGTTGATACTTTAAGGCTGGGCTATGTTGTTCGGTGTTCCTTGACTACTTGGTTATGCACTAGGATGATTGAAGTTATGATGTCTTACATGATTCGTAACATTTTCTTTGCTTTGTATTGTTGTTGAGTCGTTTGGGTTATTGCTTGGATTAACTCGTAGTGCCTTAATATAGGTCCGCACTTGCCCTAAACTGCTCTTGGTGTGAGGATGCGCAAGCTACTGGGATTGGATGCTTATCTCTTTTTTGTTTGTTTAACGAGTGTATATTTACGATGTAGTGATGTTTGGATAACCTTGTGTGCATCCCATGGAATTCTTTGGATTCCTCGTGGAACTATTTAGAGAATCCCTAATTATCGTTGGGCGGATCTATACTTAAAAGAGTTAGAAATGCATAAGCTTTTAAGAATGATAATTGGGCTTATTAGATCCTTTGGGCAAAGAGCAGTTCCCTTCTATTGTACATTTCTTTTTGCCTCAATTTTTGTTATGTCTGATGGTGGCATGTTTATTTATTAACTTGTTCCAATGGCGACGCATTCTTCATCAGCTCATCCTGTTGGTAGTGCATTCCTTTATCTATTTGGAGTGGTGCATCATGTTGGCTTTTTGATACAAGATCGTTGGCGAAATTGTTATCTTTATACCCTAATTTATGAGTGTAGTACATCATCTTTGTACCTTGATTTATGAGCACAATACACCGTATCATTGCAACTTCGTGCTTTTTGGCTGCAGCTTTGTTAGTTGGATCAAACATCGTGACTGCGGGTTGACTCTCACACTTTGTAACCATTTTTGGTGGTAGTACTAAGACTTCTATTTAATAAATAAGCTCAGTTTCTTATGGCTTGTTGCAATTTCTGACTTCTTTTTATGTAGTGTCAACCAAATCGTTTCGACTTCGTCTCCCTTTATCTTGGCTTTACTAGTGAAGGCAGTTCTTTGGGTTTTGTGCCTCCTTCGACCTAACTTTAACAAGGTTTGAGGAATATGGGTGTAACACTTGCCATCAAAGTCTACAGCGATCATAGATAGGTATGGACTTGTTTTTCTTTCTCATTTGTTCTCCGCAACTCATCACTTCTCTCTTCTTTTTTCCTGTCTTTTCAAAAATGGAGAAAAGTCTTTGCAATCATTTTGCATCTAATGATCTTGACACATGTCATTCTATTAATAGCAAACTCTCTGAATCGTTGTTATATCTCCCTCTTCTAGGCGAATCTATCTCGACCTTAGTGCTCATTATTTTTTACTATTAATTAATTGATGTTTCACGAATTTCCTCATTATTCCAATTGTGTGACTAGTATTCAAATCAAGATACGTATATATTTTACTTTTCTTCTTCTTGTTCTATTTTACTCCTTTTTTTGATAACAAAAAAGAAAGAAAATGGGTGAGAAAATTGTTATCTGCTAACTCGATCCCGTTCCTGAGTACAGATTTTATTTTTAATTAAAGCAAGGATCTTGCTTTTTTGTTAATTCTCTTCATTTTAATGCTTCTTTTTTTGAAACAATCCTAATGTTCTTTGAAATGGCCTCTTCTTCTTCTCCCTTTTTGTTTTTAACCTCTAAAATTACTCGCTTGGAAGATGTTGAGGGTATTTTAAATCAATTTGGGTTCATAGGTTATGAGGTTAGGGTTCCTTAACCCCATTAGCGCATTAACAATCCCCTAAATGGGTTTAACTCTCCTACTCCTGAACATAAATGATGCGGGCTCTATCTTCCAACAAATCAAATCCTTCGTCAATGGCTAACCACCATTGATCTTGTCCCTATCCAGCTCGCCGATCTTTCGTAATCGATTGTGATTGCCACCTTCATTCTTTATGCGGGGAATGGTTATACTCTTTCTTACGATGATCTACAATTCATATTTCATATTAATAAAAGTCGTTTAAGGGGTGATGCCGTATTTTTACACCTAGGATAAAAAGGCGGTTCTGACAGTAGTCCCCTGAAAGACTCAAAGATGGGTCAACTTATATTTCTTTATTTAAAACTCTGATAATTTCCCTTATTCTTTTCGTCAACATCCTTCCCAACTTGTTTTTTTTAGGATGACATCAAGTCATATAAGTCGCGTAGGGATCATATTTTAAAATTAGGTGCAGAGGAGAGGGAAATACAATTGTTTTTAATAAAGAGATGTTGGTAAAGCATGGCTTTCCGAGTCTAAATCACAAATTCTCTCATGTTATTTTTAAGCTTTATCAAACTTCGGCTGAGCCTAGTGGTATAATTTGCTAACAATAGATATAATATTTGCCATTTTTACGTTCTGAACTTTGTGTGGATTTCTTTTGATCTTGAAACTCCTTTTATATACAGGCAAAATGGATGATAAAGCATTAAAAGTGCTCCTTAGCAAATCGACGAAGAAGCATATCTAAAAGAGAAAGCATGACGCTAATATAGGTTCTGACTGAAGTTCCAAGAAGTTGGTCACTTCCACTCTCCCTCCTCCTTCAACGGATTTCCCTATTTCTACTTCGATAGCTCTCCTTATTCCTCCTCTTTAGCATCTTCCTACTCCCTGCACTTGATATTTACCTTTGCCCGAAGGCGCCGCATTTCAAATTTTTGAGAGGGCAGGGAGGACTACAATGGATAGTTTGTACGGTTTTGCCTTGTCTCCCCCTTCTTTCATTCCCCTTCCTTTTCTTGAGCTTTCTTCTTCTCTACTCATGTCTGAGTTGGAAATATCTTGGTTCTATGTAAGCGTCCCTTTTTTGGTGGCTTATTTAACCTTTTCTTACCCATAGTTGCTTTCTCTTTTCTATTGTTTTTTTATCTTGGAGCCTTGATAGTTGAGGCTTGGAAGAAGTGGGAAGGTGAGCAGGTCGTTACCATGCTCAGGTTGCTACACTTGAAGGAAGTCTTACTTCAACTGCTTTTGAGAATGCCAATACTGTTCCAAAAAGGCCAATGTTGTTTTCGAAAAGGCTAAGATTGAGGAAGATTTCAAGTTGTATAGGGAGAAGGCTAAAAGGGAGGCTGAATCTGTGACAGATGCCTTAGCCTCGAAAGATCATGAGTTAAAGGAGAAGGACCTGGCAACAGTGCAAGAACAGCTTATGGAGATCACTTCCATCATAGCCTACAAATTGTATGCTACAGCTCGGAGTCAGTTTAAGGATGAGGTCAAGCTTGACTTATTGGGGGACCCGGCTATGGTTAGTAAGGTTTATACCTACTACCAAGCTTAATGGGAAGAAGAAATCGCTACGAAGAATGCCTTTCCTTCTGCTTTTGAGTAACAACGTGTGGATCGGGTGACCTAGGAAGATGAGGTGTTTAAGGATACCGATGGATCTACAAAACCTAAGGTTACTTCAAATCCTCATGTAGATGTTTAATTTTCATATGTGAACTTTAGATCTTTTTTCCAATGTGTAATGAAGGATGATTTAGCTTTTGTCATGTTGATTTTCATCATAGCCATTTTTATTTCGCTGTTATCTTACAAATGATCATGTCATCCTTATCACTTTGTTTTTTAGTCTTCTGAAGAAGTTTTATTTACTAAACTTCTGAATGAAAGCAAGGTCAGGCCCAAAATCCAACCCTAAATCATCTCGGTCTTAGTGTTGTGGCTATTAGTAGGCATGAGAAAGAATTAGATGAGTCTTTTACAACATTAAGGGATGAGACCCAATGGTTACTTTCCAGTATTGATCAAGTAGTTAAAGAGAAGGAAGACCTCAGTGGCTTTTTACTGCCCCGATGGTAATACACCCTAGAAAGTGGCTCTTCCACACCTGATAGCACTCACCTTGAGTGGTTTAGACGTAGGCTCAGAACCTTACATAAGGATTGAAATCTATGTATCTTTGTTATTATATCTTTTTTGTTTTTGTACATGGGTTTGTTGAATCAATGTTGTTAATAATAGACATTTCTATCTAATTTTTATCTGGTGCGCTTTGATTTTCTTTGCGTCGAATTTTACTTATTACCAATTAGGTTAGCCTCAATGAGCTTGCGTCTAAATTTAATGAAGCCTTTGAACCCAACATTGCTTCTGCCCCCATCATTCATGGTCATGATGATACAAGCACGACCAAATTCGAGGTTGTGGCCATAACCCCTATCGAGTCTCTAGAGGAGGAAAACATTCATCTAAAACTGGCTAATGAGAGGCGTAAGGAGGATTTGACAGGTGTCCATGAGGAGCTTAGAGAAGCAGAAGATGCACTAAAACGTTAGCATGAACATAACACTAAGTTGTATACAAGGGTTGCGGATGCTGAGTCAATGTTGGAAGGAATACAACAGTCTTTGAAGGATGGCAAGAAACTTTATGTCAATGTTTATGAGGATGAAATAACACATCTGAAGAATACTATATAGGATATGTCTGAGCAGATCGCTTGCCAAATTGGACAAAAGGAATCCATTGAAAGCAGAGAGGCAAAGAAGCTTTCTCAAATAGGAAGAGAGGGACGGAAGACTGATGCCCACAGACTCTTTGGGGGCTTTTCGAAGAATACTAAAAAACTAAGGTAGAGCTAAATAATGCCTTCGAAGACACGAGAGGGAAAGCCGTATTGAAGATTTATGAGCTCGAGGATTCCCTATGTGATGCTCGGGGTAGGATCGCCTCCTTCTCGGAAAAACTTAGATAAGAGAAAATTAAGAACAAGATGGGAGAGGTTTTTGTACAACATTCCAGTGATATGTTCAAATATTTCTATCCTACGCTTGATCCAAATTTTCTAAGCAATATCATGGGTTTTGAGATGTCCACAGAGGGGCTAATGGATCATTAAGCAGGAGCTTGCTATGACCCTGAAATGACTTTTTCTGTTAGTTCAGCTCTGCCCGTACCTAGTACACCTTAGTTGTTTGTAATAGCTTCTTGTGTTTTATGACCTTGTAAATTAAGGCGACTTTGTATTTCAATGTTGATGAATATTTCTCCTGATTTTTAACCGTACTATGTAGGTTTAAAGTTCTTTGCAGAATAATGTATTTCTTATGAGCTCTTTACTTGGTTGTTTTTCTCTTTAATTACTTTTTGTGTGGGCTCATTTGATTTCTATCCCGTTTTTTTCAATCAAGATAAAGAGATGGATAATGTGGAAGAAAAGCTTAATTCGGCTTTGACTAGGATTACTGAGGTGGAAGGTTTATTAAAGGACGCAGAAAATGTATATGAGGTTATATACACGGATGAGATTAAAGCTCTGAAGCATAAGGAGTTAAATGAACAGATTGCAAGCAGATCAGCGTTGTAGACACCCCTACTACACTGTTAACTTGATTGCAACTTCAAGACCTGGTTCTACTTCTGCTTTTGTGCCCCTTCTAGTGATGATCCAGATGATGTTCTTAAATGGAAGAATGATTTGAAAAACTATTATGAGACTAAGTTTAATGGGTTAGAGGATCATTATAAGAAGGAACTGGGAACTTCTGGAACCTACACCTCACCTTACCTTTTTACTGCACAAGAGCTCTTCGGTCCCTTTTCTAGGACCACTGAGAATACAAGGGATCAACTTTTGGGTGATATCGAACGAACTAGGAGGGTGGCTATGGAACATGTAAATGCCTTTGGGAATAAAATATTCACCCTAGAATATGAAGCTAGCCTAGATGATATCGCAGTTTCTCAAGGGGGGTTAGCTAGGGCTTCCTTGTTTGGAGAAGCTTCACGATATGAAGGTAGAAACGTTAAGGCGGAGATTGGTGTGAAGAGTGCAATTGATGTTTTCACTCGCTTCTGGCTAGGGCTTGATCTGACCTTCTTATACAATCGTGCGAACTATGAATTTGATCCGCAAGACTATGGTGACCATTGAGCCGGTGCCAACTGTAACACTCGCATTTCCTATGGACATATTCCCGTCGATCGCTCATCTATTGTTATTACTGAGCTACACGACCCACCTTCTGCTCTCCAACCGATAAGTAGACCTCCTCCACATCTTTCTTCGAGTACCTACAGGTCACGTAGCCGAAGAAGATTGTAACATACTCTTATACTGAATTCGAGTCATGTTTGTAATTTTCTCTTGTTTTAGTGTAGCTTATTACATCTCTTTTGTACCTATAAATTGTTTGTACACATATAGGTTGCATAAGACTAAGCGCAATACTTACCGAACATTAGTCAAGACTAAATAAATATAAATAAATCGTTGTTTTTATATTTACCTAACAAGCTTTAACTAATTTCTAGGACTGCATATGTTCTGGTAGTTGTTGTGCATCCCATGTGTTACATTCATATTTCTCAAACTATGTTAAAGAGGAATAAATAAGGGCCAGAGCTGAGAAAGGTTGAAGCGATCCAACTAGTACTATAGAAAAAACCGACCTACAGTCGCGATACCTAATCCAACCAAACGAACTACTGCCAAAAAGTAGGATGCTGCAATAGAACAAAATACTGTGCTCATAAGATAAACCACAAAGATATCAAATCTGCGTCCATCCTTTAGTTTCTATATTACATTATATTACTAAACCCAAAATATGACGTAGTAACATGGAGCAAGAAATAGTCCATGGTCATAATACATAGGACCAAAACAAGGCGTAGGTACTACGCATCGACAAAGTACAACACATCCCGATCCGAAAGCTGCGCACAACCATAATAAATGAATGATTGAACTGCACTGTCAACATCCCCACAACTTATACTTTGTCAAAACCTTCAAGAGCATATATGTACTGCGCATACTGAGTTCTACCTAAGTAGTATCGCATGGGGTCAGAAGCATCCCAAAAGGCTGCCACAGGGCCATTCAAACAATGCTCCAATGCAGATCCACACTTACAAGGCAACTTAGACACAATCAGCTTAGATTACAGCCAGCTAAGATCACGTTCGTACATGTATTGAACTAACTTCTAGGAAATAGCAAATCATGCACCTTAAAGCCCAAAGCTGCTCAGGACGATCGCACCTAAGTATCAGGTAAACACCGCAATATCATGGAAGTATCGCACGTTAACTGGTACAACCTCACTCTAAATGTATCGGCAGTGCCCCAAAACCAATGAGTCACTCTTAATGTCCTCCCGAGGACACACATGTAAAGCCTATTCTAATTTGAAGTCTCTCGCCATGATTTCAAATACTCTCGCCATGATTTCAAATACGTCCGCCCGTTAAAGACACGTCAGCAATCCAGGTGTAACAAACATACAACATGGATAGATGACATCTGGTATGATCTAGCGGTTGAAGCACAACTGCAACAGAAGGAGTGTAGTGATCCGCGTACATCTTCATACTATAAATAGGAAAAACACTATAGCAAGAAGGGGGACTCTCTTTTACCTTTCCCATTTTTTGATACTTTTAAGGTTTTATTGTACTCTCTGCCATTGAAATATGTACCAGAAAATATAAAGGAAGAAAGAGAAATTTTTCCCATGGATGTTGGATTTCTTAACTTCTGAACCACGTAAATTCCTTTGTGTTCTTTAATATTTCTTGCATTTTGTTATTTACCTTCCTAGTTTTCAGTATCAAATCTTACCTTATTTGTATCAGAATTAAATATTAGTTGGATTTGGCATTTTAAAAAATGGTTAAAGCAACTACCTAATTGTGTAAGCATCTAGCGACATGATTACTACCTAATGGAAAATTTAATACTACTTAATTTTCCTAATTCAAAATCACTAAGGTAATTATCACGATAGTTACTTCATCATCAGTTTGAGTGTTATAAGATGAAAAAGCTTAACAACACCATGAGTTGCTTTCGTCTTGTTGTTTTGAATTTGTTATATGCTTAGTTCATGCTTCCCGAATGTCGCTTTTGGTGTTTGTAATCTTGTTGTGCGCTTGGCACGGTCTTCCCCACTATTTGGGGGTGGACTAGTTTTTCCTCTTTGACTGTGGAGTTAGGTCGTGTATCTACAACCTTCTCAAATCATGTGCATGGTTTTTTGTACCGATTCAGGATGTCTAATATCCTTACGTCCATTATGGCTATGTTAACAAAATTGACATAAAGAGATTTTCCTACTGGTTCGAGTCATCCAATATCCCTACGTCCAGTTTAATTATATGGCTGACGAAGCCAAGCTACATTTTGTGTAGTTTATTTTGATAACTGATTCAGGCTGTCTAATATCCCTACATCCAGTATAGCTATGCTAACATAATTAACATGGTGAGAATTTAATGCTGGTTCGGTTTGTCCAATATCCCTACGTCTAGTTCAATTAATTGGCTGAAATAACCGAGCCGCATTGTGTACAGTTTTGTTTTGATAGCTGGTTCGGACCATCTAATATCCCTATGTCCAGCGTAATTATTGTCTAATATCGAAGAGATCAACATAGAGAGATTTTTATACTAGTTTGCGCCATTTAATATCCCTACGTTCAGTTCATTTTATTATTACTCCTTTCACAATAATAATTACAATGTTTGTTGCATAAGTATTGCAAGTCATACAAAATAAGACCTAAGGTGCTCTGAATTCCATGTTCTTAGAATTAAGTTGCCATCAGGTCTCAATAACCAGTATGCCCCGTTAGCCAATACTTCAGCCACGACTAATGGACCTTCCAATTTAGGCCCAGAGCTTCATCTGTTGGGTTTTTTGTGTTAGCCATCACCCTTTGCAGTACAAGATCCCCCTTGCAGAATTTTCTTTCCATGAACCTGGCATTGTAGTTCTTTGTCATCCTTTGCCGTTATGCAGTTGATCCTACTACTGCCTCATTCCATTTTTATTAAATGAGATCGAGGGCATCTTCCTTCAGCCTTTTGTTCTTTTCTGCCATGTATGATATTCTTCTATGTGATGGGACCTCTACTTCGATAGGGAGCATGGCTTCATATCCATTGGTTAGTGAAAAAGGAGTATGGCCCGTTGGAGGTCTGGTCGAGGTTTGGTAGGCCCATAATACCATATGTAGCTCTTCCACTCACTTTCCCTTAGCTTTTTGCAGTCTTTTTCTAAGTAGCTTCTTAATGGTTTTATTTGTAGCTTCAACCTGCCCATTTGCTTGTGGGTGTACGATGGAGGAAAAACACTTAATTAAGTCATTCTTCTCATAAAGCTCTACAAACTCTTTACTTTCAAACTAGGTGCCATTGTCGAAAATTATCTTGTGAGGGATTCTAAATCTGGTGATTATGTTTCTTACCACAAAAGTGTTATTATTTTTGTAGCGATCGAGGCTAAGGGTTCTACCTCTACCCACTTGATGAAGTAGTCAATTGCCACTATGGCGTACTTCACCCCTCCCTTTGGCATAGGAAGTGGACCTGTCAAATCTATATCCCATATGTCGAACAGCCATGGGCTAGTATGTGGGATGAACTCGTAGGATGGCTATCTGGGGATACTTGTGAATCATTGACATCTTTCACATCTTCTTAAGTATTCCCTCGCACCTTGAAGCACTGTGGGCTAGTGTAACACCCCTAATTTTGATTAACATTATTTAGGACATTTAATTAGATAAATAAAATAAAAGAATATATGGTGGTAAGGGGAATGAGATATGATAGTTAAAATGGGTCTCGCCTTAATTAATAAGTTAATAGGATTGATTATAACTTAAATAAGAAGAAAGAATAATGTGAGGGGCAAAATAGAAAAATGCTTTATTTCCTAAACCTAAGCCCTTCCATTCTCATTTCCTCATTCACTTACATTCACCCAAACACTATCAAACTCAACGCCGACCATTACTAAGGAATTTGAGAAAATAAAACGCTAGGAAACAAGAGGAAGCTTAGGGGAAATCAAATCTAAACACAAATCTCATTTCTCTTCATCGAATTAAGGAAAATAATGATTACCCATCTCAAGTATGCTTGTTTATTTTCAGTTCAATGATTAAACCCAAATCCTATGATTTTTATTATGCAATGTTATGAAGGAATGATGATTATATGCTTATTGATAATTTATTGGATTTATTATGGAACTATTTAATACGTTGTAAGAGTGAAAACCTAGTTTACGACATCCAATTAACTCGAAATTTGGATATTATGTTCATGACATTATTTTAGAAGTGGGTTTTTAATTTCAAAAATTTTCAAGCAAGTATGAATATTTTATGAATTTCATAAGTGGGGAAAATGATTTATTTTGGGTTTTAATTATTAAAAATAATTAAATAACGTTTTTGGTTCTGAAATTTTTATATGTTGAAGAATTTATAAATTCTGATTTAATATGATTTTTGGGAATTTTTCCTAAGTGACATATGAATTTATTAGTCTAGAAAAACTTAAAAATTGTATTACAATAATAATATAAAATTATTGGTTTGCAAATTATTTTGGGAATGATAATTCAGATCTATAGCAGTTTTTTGAAAAGAATTTGATAAAGAAGTTTATTATCCAATAGCAGTTTGACAAAGTATTGGAGTTAGTGAAAATAAATTGCTTTTTAAAGAAATAAAACAGTTTTTATGTTAGTTATGAAATTGCCACGTCGTTATTAATCAATGCCAACGTCTATTTATGCCATATCTATTAATACTGCCTGTTTTTATATTGGTTGTAGTAATGCCACCTATATTTATATTGGCTATAGTAATGCCGCTAATGTTGCTTTCAAGATAAAGGTATTATGGCAGCAATGCCGCATATTTTATATCGGCTATAATAATGCCGCAAGTTTTCACTATGGTTTTAAACAAATTCGCTTGTTATCAATATCAACTCCTTATAATATGATGTCGCACTTATCCATACCAGCATTAACATTTATAGCAGTAATGATGACGCATATCTTCATTACTATATAAAGAGGCATTTATGCCGCATAGCTTAATTTTGACACTGTTACTTTAAGACGGCAATGCCGCATATGTACATTACTTTCAACTTTGATGGTGTAAAGCGGATATTGATGGTGTAAAGCTGATATTGATGTTGAAGGTCATCAATGTTGGCATTCCCATATTTCCCAGTTTTAAAGCTTTATACAATGCAAACCAAAGATTATGCCGCTTATATTCAGCAACCTATATATTTATGTTATGCAACATAAATGATTTTGGCCCCATGGCCTTATGCTTTATAAATAAGATGCTTTAACATGATTTCGATATAGAAGGTGTGCGATAACCCATGTCGGCGATATTAATGGTACACTTTATCAATTTAAATGGTTTTATTATATGGCTTTATAGGTTGAGGGTTTTAGAGGTGCGATAACCTCCTGGTGTTTTGAAGTTAATGAAACCTAGTTTTTAAAAGCATATATATCTTAGCATAAAATTTTGGATAAGTAAAGGACTATAATTTCATTGTTTTAGGGTATGATTTCAAGGGTTAAATCACTTATAAAGATTTATGTTTTGAAGGAAATAAAATGGGTAATTAGCTTAGGATTTTGTAAAGAGATTATTAGTCTTATCACCTTTAGATAAATTGTGATAGGATAAATTGACTCAAGGATTAGAGAATAGAAAACCATATGATGGGACTATTGTTGGGATAACGCCCTATAATTCAACTATTAGCCCCTAGTTGATATTAGTCCACAATTCCAGTGCATAAGGCTTTATTAAGCGTAAAACTAAAAGTAGGTTACACATCGAAAGAAATCTATAACTTAGATAGGTTATTGGTTGGCCTGCAAAACCATTAGGTTCATAGTGAGCCTAGAAAAACTATGAGATTGACAAACAGTCAGGATAACACTAAGATGATTATGTTTGGATGGACAGTCCAGTTTCCTCCAAACTGTAAACTGGAGGATTTTGGTATATCTGGTAGGCCCGAGTCAGCCATATAAGTTTGTGGTAAACTTAGGAAAACTATGAAGTAGAGATAGACAGTCAATTAATTGAGATAGATTAGCCAGGATTACCTATGTAGCATGCATGCATTTAATTATCTTGTGTTTATGTAACCATTGTGATTGTAAGAGCATGATTGTGATAGACATATTATCAAAGGATACTAGTGAGGGGAAACCCATTCCGCTCAGCGACATGGTATCACTAGATATCTATTATCGAGATGACATATTATTATTCACACTAGACTTTTTGTCTGCCCCAAAAATTTTTTTTTCCCCTTTAACTCTCGAGTGTTCATTTGAGTAGATCGAGAGTAAGCTTTCTAGGTTTTTAGGTTTGGCGAATAAAGCGTCTGAAGACGTGCATGAGGCAAAGCTAGCTATTTAGGAGTCTAATTATGTCCGCTATGTTGACTTCATATTGTTTAAATATATGTAATGGTAGAAATTGTATATGTCTAGTAGTAAACTCTGATCAACCAAAGGGCATCTTCTTTGTCTCTCTTGGTGTGTTTTGTAATAATTATATTTTATCTATACTTGGGCAATGTTTTGGGGTTATGTAATTAATATAGAAATTAATTAATGAAATCTATGTTTTGGAAAAATTTCATATTCATTTCCTTTGATGTTAATGATACTATTAGCTGATCTCATTTTGTCACCGGAGAATAATACTATTGACTACAACATCAGTAGCGCTTGTTTTCGGGCCTCAGAATGGGGGATGTTACAACTTGGTATCAGAGCAGAGGTTTATGTAAAACTAAAATAATTTTGAACTTTAAAAGTGTTTTTGAAACATAATCCAAATGAATCAGATAATGAAATTGGAATATGGGATAACGCTATAGTAACGTACTTGTATTTGCTATATATAAGTATATATCTTATCTCTATTCTTCCCTCTCTCTTAGGTCGTTCTTCCATATCTTACTAAGGTTCGAATGCAGATATAAGGGAAGTAAGATATAGAAGTAGGAAATGGAAGAGTGAATCTTAGTGAAGGAAGCACAACAACCAATGAAAATGTTTGCCCCAACACTAGGGGGAATCGGGTCGAGAAACAGCTGCTAATGTGGGTGCTGTAACACTACCGGTAGATACGGGATCTATGTACCCATTATTTTTCAACATGATGTAAGCTGGAGTGGTAGTTGGATTAGTTGGTGGTAATGCTAGAGGAGCAAATCCTGAAGTTTCGGTTGTCAACAACTATGCTGTGCTGAGTCGGGATTATGCAAGACTCGGAGGAAAGCCATTTATTGGAATGGAGGATGCTATTGAAGTTGAGAATCGGATGTTGCATTGTGAAAGAAATTTTGCTGATTTAGGCTTAAACGAAGAGAAAAGGAGGAGATTAGCATCCATGCAATTGCAAGAAGCTACATAGTACCTAGTAGAACAGTGTAATTGTGGGAGACCGGAAGAGAACTTGACTTAGGCAGAGTTCGGAAGGAGATTCGAGGAGAAATTCATGTCTGAAATAGCTAAGTCAGCTTTTCTTAGAAAGTTTGCTGAGTTGGAAAAGGTGATATGTATGTGCTTGAGTATGCGACTAGGTTTGAGGATTTGTCCAGATATGGATATGCAACTTTGGATACTGTGATTAAGAGGAACGTGAATTTCATCAGAGGATTGAAACCAAAGCTTGCCAGAGCAACATTACTACATCTTAGAGGCCATTGTGATGTTATAGTGGAGATGACATTAAGGAACGAAGAGATGCTTGCGCTGTTTAGTAATAATAAGGCGACAGAGACTCAAGGTGGTAAAAGTCAGAAAATGGGAGCTCAAAAGGGGGGAGCTACTAAGAAAGGAAAAGATAATGTTGTTTACTATAAGTGTGATAAGAAAGGGCACTTTGTCAACGAGTGTCATTCCAGTGATGGAAAGAATGTTATTGTAAATAAGAACATCAAGTGCTTCAACTGTGATCGAATAGGGCATTACAAGAATCAGTACAGAGAACCAGCTAAGGTTGATAAAGGAAAAGTTTTTGCTTTGGAACTCTCTGCCTCGAGACCAATAGCAGAGGAGAAAGGAAAGTCTATGATGGGAGGTATGTTTTTTTTTTGATATCCTGGGGAACCTTAAGATCATGATATTCATTGATACTCACTTAAGTAAACCCCACGCCGTGTGTCTACCCCGCTTTTACTTATTCGTCACACACGGATGCTTAACGTTGAAACTCCCACTGATGGTTTGGCGCTGGGATTCGAACTTGCCCGGACGCAGTCCTTTGGTTCCCATCTCCCAGCTCCCAAACCAACCGAGCTACGAACGACGGGTATGGTTTGGTTCATGGCTTACATGTTATAGTATTGTAACATCCCGTAAATTGTCATTAGTTACCTAATTAATTAGTTAGTTAATTAATTAGGCTCCAAAAATGGAATTTGTGCAAACGAAGGAATTTAACCATGAAATGCACCATTGCACTTGTGGCAAAATTCTGAGCAACCTTCGTATTTGGAGTTTTGCGATCGGAGTCCAAACGATGAAGTTACGGATGAAAAACGAATTCGGAATGAAAATAAATAAATAAATAAGAAAAATTAATGTTTTTTGATTGATCGCCCGAGCCCACAGGCCAACCTGTCATTGGGACCGGTCGACCCCTGGCGGTCAACCATTACTCCATGGGCGGTCGACCGATCGCCTTCAGGCATTTGCAATAAACTAGGCTGCAATGGCCCGAATTTAATATATTTTGATCTAACGGTTCTAATTGATTCTAACGCCTATAAATTCAAGCCTAGCCCTTGCTTCTCTTCTCATATTTTTCTGGAAGCAATAGCGAAGCTCTGTCATTTCTTATTCTCTACTTTTTTCTAAATTATAAAAATAAGATATTTATATCAATATTCATACAAATTGGAGATGAATAGAAATCTGATAAAAAGGAGAAGAGAATCAACCATATGGGTATTTGAGGTAATTTATATAATTGTATCTATTTTCTCCCCAATCTCAAACATCTTCTCAGATCTGTAATTCTAATGTATGTATTATAACGACCCAGATTTTTCGTGGTTTGATTTTGAATATTTAAATGAATATAATATTGATTTGAGGTATAAATCAATTTTTGAATATGAATATTTTTGGTTAAACGGATGGATTTGGATTTTAATTTCAAATATATCGATTTATCGTAATACGGAATAGATAAATAATTGAAAATGGATTTGAATTTAAATCGAACGATTTCCAATGTTGATGTAAATTCTATTTAAATTAGAATTAAGTTAGTAAAGTTTTAAAACTGGAAATTTAAGTAATTTCGTCAATTTTAGTAATCGTCGATTTAATCGACGCGTTAAAATAGCGATCCGGGGCATAGTCTCGAAATTCGACGAAACTAGTTCCATTGGATCCCTAATAGTGTACTATTATCGGACTTCAAATTTCGTAGCATTTAGATTTACCGTTTGGTCGTACGATCTGAAAACGCCTAGAAATAATTTAATTTAATTTAATTTAAATAGACGATTTAAAAAAGCTATCTTTTCCATACGATCGAATTGGGACTCGGGACTTGTTCCTTTAAGTTCAGAAAAGCGGTATAACATTAGGAACGCCGGGCGGCACACCTCGATAGGAATTCGAAATAAATATTTAGATATTTCAAAATTAAATAAAATATGTTCATTTCGATTTAAATACGCTTCTTCTCGTTTTAAACACGCTGGGCTGACCTTTTCCACTAGCATACGTAACTGTTTTAAACACGCCTCTTCTCGTTTAAAAGAATGTACATGCTTCCTTCTTTCTTCCCCACGAAAATGAAGCAGTTTAAAAAAAATAGATGAAGCACGAAATTGGGTAGACTACTTTTTTCCCTTCTCGTTTAAATCCCATTCGACCTTCCTGCTAAATAGCAAATCGAGTATATTTAAAAAAATGGGGGGAAAAGACTGCGATCGAGTCACGATTCAGATGGGAGGCGTGAGCTTGATGGGCGGCGACATTCGCGATCTAAGGAGGAGGATGTGGCGGCAATTTAGAGTTTGGTGATTTGGGCATGAGCGAACGCTTGCGCAGTGGCATGCGAGACAGAAGTCGCGACCTGGTGTTGCATGATGGGGGATTTGGAGTCGCACGTGCGTATGGGTGTTCGGCGATTCAATGATATTATCGCCAGATGTTGCTGCGGCATCATGAAGGTGGAGCTCTCGAGAAGTTGCGATGCCTGAATGATGGTGGAAGGTCGCGTGAACTTTGGAGTGGAATCGATGGATTTGGGAAGTTGTGTGGATAGGGGCTGGAGATAGCGACGTGTAGCGATGCTCGGCAGTGGCATAGTGCTACAAAGGCAAGCATGTAGTGGCCATGGTCTGGTTTATTTGAATTATTCGATCCAGGTATTTTTGCAAGGTAATAAATAAATAAATAAAGTAAATTTCATTCGTTTAAAAAAATTCTTAATTTGGTTAAGTTAATTTTAATGATTCAAGTGCTTAAATTCAGTAACTTTGTTATTCGAGATCGAAGTCGCATGAATACGGATATATTGTGTTCGTAAGGACTTAGGCTACGACCTGGAATTTATTTGGAATGATTGGCCATTTCGGAAAATAAATCAAGGTGAGTAAATCTCACTACATTTGGTTTGACTGGTATAATTTATAATAATTAAAATTAATTATTAGATGCTTGGATGAATTCATAGATTATTATCAGTTAGATGATATATTATATATAGTAGTATATATACACTAGTAGTTGGATTTATTTCCCACCGATTAGAGTGGATGAGACCCTATGCGCTCCACATAATAGCGGATGACTCTATATACCGCGATATCCCCCTCGAAGTGGGATTGGTATTTTATGTCGTATTAACATCTGTGGATGCAGGAAAATAGGTTGGAGGGATCCAACTGAGTAATAGATTTGTAAATGGGATTTAATAGAAATCGATTTGAAAATGGAGTGATTAATGTAAATCTGTTATAGATTTGGAAATAAGTTTATAAAATTTATAAATGATGTTTATAAATAAGGGAAATGATATTAGTTGACAAATTGGAATAAAAATTCATGGTGTGAATTTATATTGAGATATGAAAATAGTTTTTAGGAAAAAAATAGTAGAGTCTATTTTCGGGAAGTGAAATGGCCAAGGAATTGGAAAGGAAATCGATGTGTTGTGAATCGAGAGGAATTTATAAATTGAATCGGTTATTGAGATTTTGAAAATATATTTGTATTATTAAGAAGTTAAGTTTGTTTTTAAAAGGGAAATTTTATTTATTTAAACTGTGTAATTTTAATTAGTTAGAATTGAAATACATCGAAAAGTGAATTTTTCAAATATATAATATTTATTGAAATAAATTCTAATTTTTTAAATTAGCTTTGAAATATTATTTGTTTATCTAAAAATGAGTTGGAATCGAGTAATTGATGTTTATTTTAAAAGTTTAATATTTTTAAATAAGTACTTAAACATGTTTTAAAAATAAATAAATTATTATTCTTTAAAAATACGTATTATATATATATTGAATTTTTAAATGATTGAAATTTATTTATAAATCTTCACGAGATTTGGAAATGGAGTTTATGTAACAGATATGATTTTATAAGAGAATCTTATAAAGAATTCCTGAGAGTTTAAGGTATTTCCGAAATGTTAGAAAATAGAACTTCGAGATTAAATCTGGATTCATAAAGAAGTTGTAAATGGATAAATGAGATTATCAGTGGGTATAATCGACTTTGGAAAATGTAAAAGGAATTAATACGAATTCAGAAAATGTAGGAGATAGGATAAGAAACTCCTAAGTATTGATATTAGAAATGATTTCGAAAAAATGGATTATAATATTTTCCTTAGTGAGGAAATGGAGTTTTTTTTAGAATATTTAGAGACGAAGGATTTATATCAAGATATTTTCTAAGTAATGGATTATAAATCAAAGTTGGAAATATTTCACTAAGTGTTGAAGTGAGATACGGGTGGAAATATCCTATTATGGAAACAAGTATTCGGAAATGTTTTTCAAATATTGATAAATTTGAAAGAGATTTGAATATATACCTTTGTAAAGATATTTTGAAATGAATGTTTTAAGAATTATAAATAATGGCTTAGTGACTGCTTATGGATGTTATTTGATAGTTAAATAACCGCCTATCAATAGTGGCTAATTTCGTTAATCGTTTCGAAGAGACCGAGATCGAATTTAATTATCCGAAAACCACATCGATCTGGTTCGAACGTTACGAATGGATATCATGAAGATAGTGATTCGGCTTGTCCAAACCCAGGATAACTTGTATGGATGAATGCTATCAGAACATCGTCATTGGAGGACAATGAGCATTCTAAGTGAAATTGTTCTTGAAAGGTAATCGTAGCCTCAAGCCTCATCAACCGGAATGCCTGAAAATCAGGGGTGATGCAGCAAGGCTAAGTGGGTCTCACCCAATTAGGGTATGTTATCACCTTTCTAGATGCCCCCGGATATATTAAAATTATTGATATGGTTGTGCATGGAAAAGTGAGAGCTCGATTTTAAGGGTGGGAACACCCGGGGTGATAACATATTCGGTTCTATCCAGGTTAGGGATAGGGCCGGTATTGTGTTGTAGGTGATCCCGATGAGGTCCTCGGTACATTTTTCTAGGGGTGTACCATGATAGTTGGTACCTTAGTGCCTAGTCATTGTATGGAATCCATTCTCCAATAAGCGCCGTACGGTTTTGATTGTGCCCAACTATGCTAAAACGTGAGATGCAAGCATTTGAGCTATTTTCTGTTTACTTTGTTTAGACACTATATAATATCAGACGATTTTGATAAAAATGTTTTTGTTATCATAAGGTAAAACCCGTCGTGTTTATGTGTGACGTGGTCTTACGAGATACCTTTGTTTTTCAAAGGATTTTGAAAATAGTAATAACTTGAGTGTGTTTTCTCACGCTGGTTTTCCAGACTGACTCAGGTGTTATTTTATTATAATGCTCGGGTCAGACCGAGTATTACAGATTCAGGTTAAGATGCTATGGAGCTCAGGAGACGAGCTGGAGGAGTTCAGACGTATATCATGTACTTGGTTATTTCCGCTATGTGAGTTATGTATATCAAGAAAAGTTATTATAATTGTCCAGTATTGAGTTGTTGATTTGTTGTACTGTGATGATGGTATGTATAAATAACCGTTATTTTTCTTTTGTATAAAAATCTATCATTATATATTATATTTTGTTCAAGTGCGATTGTGAGATTCTGTGTTGTTGTTTCTATTTCTTCTACCTTTTTCTTCTTCACCCCTAATGAACTAGTATTTTTCCGGCACTCGATTGCTCGGCATTCTATACAGTGGACGTATTGATGTCGATTTTCAAGGGTCGAAAATCCCGTTCGTTACAGTTGGTATCAGAGCCGAAGGTTAAGTGAGAACCTTGTCATTGGTGGGGATTACTCATTAGAGGTAGGGTCAATAGTACCCTAAAATGAGTCTGAGTGTATTAATAGATAAGAGTGCGTATTTGTTAGTGAACATAAATCGTTTTATATTGTGTTGACTTATCGGTTGAGTGTTTATTGATTCTGGTCGGTACAGTCTGGACAACTGTATTGATAGGGATTTCTAAACTCTTAAACTAGGCAAACCGACACAATATTGTTTAAAAAGTGGGTAAATGAAATAATTTTACCAAAAATTTATATTTTTGATAGAAAGGAATAATTTTTCAGAAATTATTATAGTGAATTTGAAGTGTTTGGTTGATGAGTATAATCAAACAGGGTTATAAAAATTGGAATGGTTTATAAAAACCAAAATTAAATTGTATAAGCATGAATTATACAAATGAGTTAAAAACTAAAAATTTATTCAAACTAGAAATTTGGGAATTTAAAGCCCGGAGATTTTTGGAAAGGTTTTCCAAGGCATTTTGAAATAAATAATGGTGATATTATTTTTGGATTAGAAAATGCTTTAAATTGGATTTAAAAATGGATTTTGGAAGCAATAAAGCACTTAACTCACTTCAGTCACTGAAAAATAATTCTGGTGATGACGGCCGCATCATCAGTATTCCTTTTCGAGTTTCCAAGTGACGGATTACTGCCGTGGTAATATAATATAAGGATTTTTGTTTGAAAACAAAGATTGTTTTGAAAATCCTGAAGGAAATTTGTTTTGGATAAAAACCAGATTTGGGTTAAATTTAAAAAGTGGAATTTGGTATGTAGATATATATATATATATATATATATATATATATCCATGATTTCAAAGTGATTTGAAATAAATACCGGGTATTTGAATTCTGAAATCCTAGCTATATGTTATAGGAAATATCAGAAATAAGTTTTTAGAACTTATAGGTAGAGGATGATATTTATAAGGAAAGAAGTGTGAAAATTGAATTTTGAAATCAAAATTTAAATTGAGAAAGTTAAAATGGAATTTAACTTAAGTTAAGTTGAAGGAATTAAATTTTAAAAATTTAATTGATTGTGATTTGTATGGAATAAATTAGTGAAGTGGGCTAATTAAATGAATTAAATTGGGGTATGGATTACTTGAATGAAAAGAAATTGGATGGGTATAAATGAAGAGAACTAATAATATGAATTGAAATAAATATTAATAATTGAATGAATTGAATAAAATGGAAGATATCGAATATAAAGTTGAGTTGTGAAATGGATATATGACTATAAGTTATAAAATTGGAAATGGAATCAACTCAAATAAAGAATTTATGAAAATATGGAAAATAAATTGTATGAATTGGAATTTAACTTAAGTTAAATAAAAATTGAATTGGAAATAGAAATGTTATCAAATTGAAGTGAATATAATTTTGAATATTAAAGTGATTTTATAACTATAAGTTATAATGATTGAACGAAAATGAACTCAAGTAAAGAATTCATGGAAATGGCGAATGAATAAGTTGTATAACCCATAAATTGAGGAAATGGGAAATATATATATATATATATATATATATTTATGTATATACAAAATGTGTTAATCTTGTTGACAAAATGGGATCAAGTTAATTCCTTAAACAATATATGAGTTTGACTCATTTAGTTAAGGAGTAGGAAAAATGTAAAACATGGGAAGACTTGATGAAGATATACTATAACTGAAGCCCATAAGTAAGTTTTGAATTTCCAACAGAAAGGATAAGTTGTTTAAATATGAAATGACTGGGAATTACAATTACAGTATAGAGTTAAATCTAAAAATAACATATAAATAAATTGAATTAATTCAAAACAAATTTAAACATCACAAACCATTTCTTACAAGAAGGGGCATATGTTTGCAGTCAAACATGCAAACAAGTTAGAACAACACACCACTGTTGAATTAAAATTTGTACAGAGTAAAGAATCAATGAATTTTTTTTGTATTATTATTGCATTCCTTTTAGAATCATATGTCATTAACCAAAATAATATTTGGTTGGTGCTAAGATGACCTGCTTACCAAATTGTAGAAGGACAATCTCGGTTAGCTTAATTTACCAGAAGGAAGTAAGAGGATATTTTATTTCTTCATGAAAGGTTTGATGATCATGGAATTCCTTGGTATAAAATGCTTTTCAAGCTACATAAGGTCTTGATGACTTCTTAGGAAAGATACCACTTTCCATGTAAACTTAGCAAAGCTATAAACAAACATTTCCAGTTTTGCTAAAGTGATAAGTATATGTGAACGATTATGTCAACTTGATATTTGATATATTCCGATCAGGTTTCAACTGCTCATTAATGTACATACCAAATTGTAAGTGATTTAAAAATGGTTTTAGAATGTGGTTTAATTAGAATTTAATTTAAACTTAAGTTTGAAACAGAAACAAACCTAAATTGCTTAAAAACCTAAGGTATTATTTTATGAAACGATTTATTGTTTGAGTTGGCATAGAATGAATTGATAAAATCAAATTGGTGAATGGAATTGGAATTGACTTGTGATAAGTTAAGAATTGAGTATGGAAATGAATTTATGCAAGTAAATGACATAAAAATCATTTGGGATGGAATAAATGACTTATAAATCGGGTGGAAATGAATAATTAAATGTTTGGACCTTGTATTTGGTTATAAATTCTAAACATTCATGTTATAACATGACTTGTTAATGAAACTTATGTGTTTAAGTACTTAAATAAATGAAATGTTATTAAAATTCATGTTTTTGGTACGTACGTGTTTAAATTGAGTAAGTATAGGTATATGGAGCTATTTTAATTGATTTTGGTCGCGCAAACTGCATATAAAATAAGCTCGCTCGCTTAAAAACGCTAAATAAGGTACGTTTTCGGATTAAATACCGCAAAACTATAAATATTGATATATATTTTGTTTTCCGACCGTGTGGGTCGATGTATATATTTTTATCTCTCTTGTCACATCGCAAAAGGCTCTCCATACAAAGGAGACTCTGCCAACAAATATCGAAAATTTAGGGTGTTTGAAAAATTTTGGAAATTTTCGGAAAATTTTTTGTTGACTAATGAGTTGATATTTTAATTGTAATGAAGATAAAGGGTTTTGACTTAGAAAAAGGAAAACAAATTTTTTGGTCATAACTAAGGGTTTAGAAAAGTAAATAGCGGGTTTTAACTAAGTGGGTTTTGAGTAAGTATTGGGTTTGGAGCATTTTCCTGCCTTAGCAATTTTGGAGACGAAATTCTTTTAAGGGGGGAGGAATGTAACGACCCGGATTTTTCATCGTTTGATTTTGAATATTTAAATGATTTTAAATACTAATTTGGGATTGTTGGGTACGTTTGTACCACCACCGAATCAGAATGAGGAAGTAGACATCGAACCATTCGGTACCGAGCCAACACAAGGAAGTAGCCACTGAACCATTCGGTACCGAACCAACACGAGGAGGCAGCCACCAAACCATTCGGTACCGAACCGAAGCAAGGAACGAACCAGCCTTCTCCAAGCTACTACCGAACCAACCTTCTCCAAGCTACTACCGAACCAGCCTTCTCCAAGCTACTACCGAACCAACCTTCTCCAAGCTACTACCGAACCAGCCTTCTCCAAGCTACTACCGAACCAACCTTCTCCAAGCTACTACTGAACCAAGCTCCTACCGGACCACCTACCACCGGACCAAGACATTCCGAACCGACACTACCAGGCCAGATCGCGTCAGCCCAGGCCCACCAGCAGCTATATACATCCAAGACCCCTGCCCCCAGCCTCACTCTATAAATAGAGGGGCAGAGGCACAACAATGGGGGACAAGTATTAAGAGCTCAAGCACGGAAAGAACTTTCAAACAACTTTCCGATATTTGTATCAAAGCTTTGTACTTGTAATCTAAACAAGAAAAGAGAAATAATATATAAAGTGGACGTAGGCACATTCTGGCTAAACCACTATAAATTTGCGTGTCTTTTACAGTTTAGTCCCTGCTCTTCATATATTTGCATAAATCATCCAAATCACTAAGAACAACATAAAATCAATTAAATCATACGACTTTGAGGTGTTTGTCCATTTTTTGTGCAAACATTTTTGGTGCTTTCATTAAGAGCTAGAAGCTCGAAGCTTCAGCTTCTTCCACTTAACCTTCTTCCTAGCAGCATCGTTCATTGCTTGGAAAACATGCCTCCCAAGCAGAAGAAAGATGTTAACAAAGGAAAGAACATCGCAACCAGCAGTCTTCCAGATCCAGTGGTCACAGATCAAGTAAATCGTCCCCCTCCAGTAGCAGTACCAAATGAAGGTCAGGCAAATCCGACCACCCCTGCCGCAGAACAGCCGGCAGCAATTACTAGGGCAGATCTAGACAGGGTTGTGGCTGAAGTGACTAACCGCTTCACGTCCTAGCAGGAAGCCTTGGTGGACCATCTCATGTCACGCTTAAGGGATGCTGAAGAGTCCAACCGCAACACTGAATCATGGGGTGAGTCCCAGTCTGGAGGATCTCAGAGACAACAAAGATCTTCCTTCTTCGAAGGAGCTAACAACAGAAGCGGCCATGGTAGGAGCCGAGATCGAGCACAGCCCGAAGTTAGGCCTGAGGAAACGCTCAGAATCGAACCCAACGATGGAGGTACCGGGCAGAGGTCAACTGTAGCTGAGCCGGTTGTACTGCCTAACCACGGAAACGCCAATGAACGGGGCCGAGCTAGAGTCCAGCCCGAAGTTGGACCCGAGGAAGTGCTTAGATCAGAACCCAACAAGGGAAGATCAAGGCAAGGGCCAGCTGTAGCTGATCCTAGCATGCTCCCAGAAGACCAAAGACAGCCACTGGAAAATATCAGGAATGATAGACGATACCATCCCTACAGGTCATCTGGACGGAATCAATCCCACAAAACATAACCAAACTCGTTTCTATCTGCTCCAAATTCCGATGAAAGGATGGAACGCTTGTTCAGAGAGTGCGTCCAACGGGATCAAAGAGATCGAGGGATAGGCGCTAGGGTAACCAGCCCTTTCGCCCGCAATATCGAAATTGCTATCACCCCCCGAGAATGGAAAATGCCAACAATGGAACCTTACAAAGGAACCTCCGACCCCGTTGTACACTTACAAAGATACACACAGCATATGCTCATGAGTGGAGCAACAGAGGGAGTACTGTGTAAATGCTTTCCACTATTCTTAGCAGATCTAGCTACCTCCTGGTTCTGTCATTTACCCCAGGGATCCATCAGCTCGTGGGAAATGTTGAAAGAAAAGTTTATCAGTCAGTTCCGCATTCATGTGGAACAACCCAAGGACGCTTATTCCTTATCCAGTATCAAATAGAAACCTGGAGAGAAACTGCAGCAATACCTAACCCGATTCAATGCCGCAGCGGCCGCAGTCCAAGATGCCGATGAAAAGCTTATCCTAATGGCCCTCTGTAGTGGGGTGCATCCGGATACCAAATTTGCTAGAAGGTTGACAAAAGAAAAACCAGCTACTTTACCCGATTTCTCCATGAAGCCGGGAAATATATGAGGCTTGAAGATGTTGCCACTGAGGGGCAGTCAGGGCAACAAAATAAGGGAGCTCACGGCAATACGCCCGCTGCAGCGAAGGACGTTCGAAGAAATGATTCTAGAGACAACGCTGGGGGCAAGAAGAGAGAAAAGCGCCTATATCGGCCAGGACCAAGATTCGACACTTACACTCCTTTGAACGAAACCATTGAAAACATCTTCCTTGCCACCCAAGACGAAGTTAGATACAAACGCCCACCATACAAGAAGGAATCAGAAAACGCACAAAAGTTTGGAAAGTTCTGCCGCTTCCACGAATCTCATGGGCATGATACCAATGAATGCCATCATCTCCGGGACTTGATTGAAGAACACATCAGAAGGAAAAGACTGGAACGCTATGTAAGAGGTCAGAACAGGGCTCCAGCTCCTGCCAATGAGAACCCAAGGCTACCCTCACCAGAGATAGGCAGAGGAAATCGCAACACTAGCGGCTCTAGTCAAGAGAAGATAGTGGTCCATACCATCTCGGGAGGACCGCACATCGCCGACAGAAGCTGGGCAGTGATGGAAATATATGGAAAGTCACTTAGAAACAACGAAGACTGTGTTAATTCTGTTATAGAAGAGCGCCACCCGAAGCGGAAAGAGAATGATGACATCACATTCGGTAGGCGTGACCTTGAAGGAAGGCAATACCCTCACATGGATCCCATGGTTATCTCTGCCCGGCTCGGTCCAGCCGAAGTTTTCCGAATTCTAGTAGACACTGGAAGCTCGGTAAATATCCTATTCAAGCATGCGTTCAACAAAATGAAACTATCAATGAAGGATGTTTCTCCCTGCAATAAACCACTACACGGTTTCACTGGAGATGCGAAGATGCCCCTCGGGCAACTGGACCTCTTTGTCGAAATTGGAAGTCATCCTCGCTCCGTTATGCGAAAACAGACATTTGTGCTGATAGAAAACCACTCGGCCTACAATGCTTTCTTAGGAAGGCCAGCCTTTTCTGACTTCCAAATTGTCCTGGCCCCGTGGTGCCAAAAGATGAAATTTCCGACGGACAATGGGGTAGGGGAAGTAGAGGGAGACCAGGACGTTGCTCGAGACTGCTATGTAACTGAACTTTGCAACAACCACAGGAAGGATAAAGGGAAGAGTGTAGAGGTTGCCCTCTGCACAAAAAGTTTGGAAGCATAGCAACTAAAGAAAGCCCCTCCTCTTCGATATACCAACGATCCCTTCAATGAATTAGATCCCAGGGACAGGGAGGAGAAGGCCACCGCCGAGCATGCAGAGGATATGGAATTTGTATCTATAGACAAACATGACTCGAGTAGACTATTGAAAATCGGATCCCAACTAAAAACAGAGTTGAAGGAACAACTCATTGACTTTCTCTGCCACAACTTGGATGTATTTGCATGGTCACATGCTGACATGACCGGAATCTCCCCTGACATAGCATGCCACATACTAAACATTGATCCTACCAAGGCGCCCGTAAAACAAAGAAAGAGAAGTATGGGGGCAGAACGATCAGCAGCCCTCGACGAAGAAGTAAAGAATCTACTTGCCAATGACTTCATACGAGAGGCCATCTACCCGGAGTGGATCGCCAACCCGGTGCTGGTAAAGAAGGCTAATGGGAAGTGGAGAACATGCATTGACTTCTCCAACTTAAATGACGCCTGCCCAAAAGATTGCTTCCCACTTCCCCGAATCGATCAACTTGTAGACAGCACAGCCGGGCACGAACTCTTATCTTTTATGGACGCATACTCAGGATACAACCAAATTCCCATGCATGCTCCCGATCAAGACCACACTAGTTTCATCACTAACCGGGGGTTGTACTGCTACAAGGTAATGCCTTTCGGACTTAAGAACGCAGGAGCCACCTACCAGCGCCTCGTCAACAAGATGTTTGCAGGGCTAATAGGACAAACTATGGAAGTGTATGTGAATGACATGCTGGTAAAGTCAAGGAAAGCCGACGATCACGTAAGCCACCTAGGCAAAATGTTTCAAGTACTTCGCCAGTATGGAATGAAGTTGAATCCTCTAAAGTGCTCCTTCGGAGTATCATCAGGAAAGTTCCTAGGATTCATCGTCCATGCCAGAGGAATTGAAGCAAACCCTGAAAAAGTCCAAGCTCTAAAAGGTATCAAAATACCTTCCACTCAAAAGGAAATGCAAAGCCTGAATGGGAAAGTGGTCGCCCTAAGCCGATTCATCTCCAAAGCAACGGACAAGTGCGTCCCCTTCTTCGAAGCTCTAAAGAAAGACAAAGGAAAGTTCGAATGGACTGACGAATGCTTAACCGCTTTCCTTAACTTAATCGAACACCTCCAGAAACCGTCGGTACTCTCGACTCCAAGCGAAGGCGAAGAATTATACCTATACCTTGCTGTGTCATCTCACGCCCTGAGCGCTGCGTTGGTAAGAGAAGACAACCGCACGCAGCGGCCATTATACTTTGTAAGTAAGAGGTTTACGGGGGCAGAAGTCAGATATCCTAAACTTGAGAAGCTAGCATACTGTTTACTAATCACATCACGGAAACTGCGTCACTACTTCCAATCCCATTCCATCAAAGTTCTGACCGACCAACCACTGAGGCAGGTACTCCATCGTCTCGACACTTCTGGGCGACTACTTAAATGGTGCATTGAACTAAGTCAGTATGATATCACCTATCACCCTCGCACCGCCATCAAGGGACAAGCCATGGCCGATTTCATTGCAGAATTCACTACCAACGAAGGTAAGGAGCAATCAGAAATAGCAGAAGACATCAAGTGGAATCTCTTCGTGGATGGTGCGTCAAACGAACATGGCTCGGGGGCAGGTGTGGTAATAATCACTCCTAGGGGAAATAAGCTGCACTATGCTATAAGGTTGGAGTTCGCTGCCACCAACAACGATGCAGAGTATGAAGCAGTGATAGCTGGATTAGAACTTGCCTTAGAAATCGGAGCCAATTCTTTGTGTCTTCATAGCGATTCTCAACTTATTGTTAATCAAATACTAGGAGAATTCCAGGCTCGAGAAGAATGACTCATAGCGTATTTAAAGAAGACCAAGTTACTTCTCAGTCGATTGGACCACTACTTAGTCAAACACATCCCTCGGGAAGAGAACCGAGAGGCCGACGAATTGGCGAAGCAAGCAAGCGTGAGAGACGGCGATATTTCCGAAGCAGTAGCCATCTCGAAGCAACTGACCCCAAGTTTTGAGCAAGTGAATCTGATAGCTGCAACCGAAGAAGCAACTTGGATGACTCCCATCCGAGACTACTTACAAAGTGGCACACTACTCAATGGGCGTAACGAAGTCAAGAAAATCTTGAGGAAAGCTTCCCGCTACACAA
Source organism: Allium fistulosum (assembly GCA_030737815.1). Classification (NCBI taxonomy): domain Eukaryota; kingdom Viridiplantae; phylum Streptophyta; class Magnoliopsida; order Asparagales; family Amaryllidaceae; genus Allium; species Allium fistulosum. Next base: position 1,379,910,129 of record CM060901.1, read on the forward strand.
TACAAGAGGACACCCTCTATCGGCGTGGATTCTCTAACCCCCTATTAAGGTGTGTCGCTGGAAGGGAAGCCAAGGAAATCTTATCCAACATTCATCAAGGAAGCTGCGGAGATCACACCGGAGGGCAAACTTTAGCAAAAAAGATACTCCGATATGAATATTTCTGACCCACCTTAAGCAAGGACGCCTTAGATTTCGTCAGAAAATGTGACAGATGCCAGAAGTTTGCTAAGATTCCACGGCTACCAATAACTGAGATTACTCAAATGACTAGCCCATGGCCCTTTGCAGTATGGCAAATTGACTTAATCGGTGAACTAGCAATGGGCCGAGGTGGGGCCAAATATGCTATAGTGGCAGTCGACTATTTCACCAAATGGGTGGAAGCAGAACCCCTGAATAAAGTATCTTCAGCAAAAGTTATTAATTTCTTGATCAAAAATGTTCTGTGCAGGTACGGAGTCCCATTCAAAATCATATCAGACAATGGACTTCAATTTGATAGCGAGGAATTCGCCAACTGGTGCCAAGAGCACGGAATTCACAAAAGCTTCTCATCCGTAGCGTATCCCCAGGAAAACGGACAAGTCGAAGCCGTCAACAAAATTCTGAAAACTCTAATAAAAAAGAAACTCGAAAAGTCAAAGGGGGCTTGGGTGGATGAACTCCCTACGGCACTGTGGGCCTATCGCACATCTTTTAGAACATCAACAGGGCATACTCCTTTCTCTTTGGCATACGGATCGGAGGCTATGCTCCCAGTTGAAACCATCGTGCCTTCCCACCGTAGGATCCACTATAACCCAGAAGAGAACGAAGAACTCCTTCACATGTCTTTGGATCTAATTGAGGAGAGAAGAAATGATGCAGTCCTCAAAGCAGCAGCCCACAAGCAAAAAGTGGCAGCACAATACAACTCCAAAGTCAAGCATCGTACCTTACAAGAAGGGGATCTTGTCCTCAAGTGAATCTTCCCTCGCCCCGGAGCACTAGATCCAATCTGGGATGGACCATATGTAATTCATAAAGATCTCCACAACGGAGCTTATATTTTGTCAATAGTGGACGGAGAGGTGTTCCAGAGGGCATGGAACATCCAACACCTCCATCGATACTTTTCTTAACTTGTACTGCCCATATGAAGTGAATTAACAAAGAGAATCAATGGACGTAGGCATTTTCGTGCCGAACCACTTTAAAAAACCTTGTCTCTTTTTTAACTTGTTCCTTTATATCTTGGCTGCTTGTTAACTTTATCCTTTTATGTTGAACGAAATCCTGTGCATATAGAATTTCCATTCAAGGGCACTCCACAGCGCAACTTCACCTGGACAAGACCTAACAGGTACTATGCGAATCTATGCCCTCGCCAATGAGACACTTTCGCTCCGGCATCCCTCTATTGCGGGTTAACTCATTGCTCGCGACGGCCCTTAAAGCCAACTGTAATGAGCCGATTATAAGCCACCGAGAAGGCCGACTATATCCGAGGCAGCTCATTACGGCGTTCGGCTCGCTGGCAACTGTGAACCGACTATAAGCCCCAACATAAGGTGTGGCCAGCCAGGGGCAGTTCACGGTTGACGATCGGCACCCACGCTAGTCGGCCACAATAAATCGAATAATACCCACGATTACGGGCCATAATGGCACGGGTAGTTACTGTGCGCGATCTCGGCTCTGATGTGTCTTAAGTGCGGCCGTGGTAAAAAAGAATTAACTCCCCGCGGAGGCGTAAGATGGGTGACAAATGTCTCCAAGACCCACAGCTAGGGAAAGTGACTACAAAGCCCGTTTGCCATGAACTTAAGCACATCGAAGGCCTTCCGTGATTGGAAGTTTTACTATTTCACATATTTCAATTTTATTTAAGAAACTTTTCTCCTATCCTTTGTAACAATCCCTGAAGTACAGAACACAGAACAAGAGACATTTGCTAATGGAAGCGGATACTCACAGCAAGATACTGGACCGCATTCCATACTCGGTCACACAAGACATTCAAAGCTGCCATCTACAAGCAAAATATAAAGGGCGGTATTTCCTTCTTTCATGTGTAAACACGTGACTATAATTTATTCACACCTCACGCTAACATTGCAAGTCATGAAATTATGTTTTAAACAAGAACTTGACGTCAAACACAATTTAATTACAAGAATATGCATAGCTATATTTCTCATACAACATGTCAAAATAGCAAAAACATTCAAAAGACGACAGAATCATCTTAAGTTAAAGAATTACACGTCAAGAATAGTGTTGTTTATTACAAGTAGCATAATTACAACCTAAGAGTTACGTTACTGTTTTGAGACTAACATATACAACAATGTCAAGTCTACAAAAAGATATCCAGGTCTAATCAAGGAGCCGGCTGCGTCGGAGTCTTATCCTTGTCCTGTGGCCCACCTGTCCGGTCAGAGAAAGAATTCATTAGTGATAAGCAACCAAGTTAACGGAAAGACTAGAAAGGAAGACTTACCAGCATCTGCTCCTTGATCATCTTGATCATCATCCTCTACTTGCACACCTGCCTCCTCAGCTGCAAGCAATCGCATGCCCTCCTTCACCGCCACCTTCTCCTCCTTGGTAAACTGGGCGGTAACCACATCCATCCTGAAGGCCACACCACCCTCCTTATCCGCCTCAGCCTTGGCCTCCTCTAGATCCCTGAGATAGATCCTAGCTATAACCCGGGGGTAATCATCCATGGACAAGTTACCCTGCCTCCAAGTATGGAAGTACATATCCTGGAGCATCCCCTCCATCATCCCCTCGTTCTCTTCAAACTCCCTCATCCGGACCTCAGAAGCCCGCAGCTTTGCAACAACAGCATCCCTCTCCGATCGATACCGTAAACGGTCAGCCTGAAGGGACCTCCTCATCGCCTCCATCTCCTCCTTCGACTTGGCCTGAGCAAGCTCCGTGGCCTCAAGTCTCCCCGATAGTTCCTCTACCCGCTCAAGGTCCGCTTGCCGAACCTCATCCACCGTGGCAATGGCCATGTCAATCCGCTCCTTACAGACGGCCTCCATCCTCCACAACTCCGCCCTACTGGCCTCTTCAATAGTCTTCCTCAATTGTCTGGATGCGGCCTCATGCTGGGAGATTTGGATGGCTTGGTCGGCGAGTTGTTTAGCCTGGTCGGAAACCATCAACCGTAGCCGAATGTTGGCGCTTCCTATCTCTTCCCCAGCTTTGACCAATCGAGCATGGTGCCCCATCAATTTCTTGATCTCCTCAGCAACCCGGTCAATATTTGCCTTAGCCTCACCCCCTAGAGTTACGACCCGGGTAGTAAGCAGATCAAAGTCCAGGGACTTAGCTTCGTCAAGCACCCGTACCATAGGATTACGAAGAAGGAGATGCTCACCAGTAACCTCATCGAAGGAAATGTCATGAGATGCCGGGTCCAGATCCGGATGACCCGCAAACGGATTGCGAACTAAGCCAGGATGATCTATCGGGATGACGGTTGGATTCTCAGATGGATGGGGGGAAGGTATAAACTCGGTGTCCTCCTCCTCAATATCATGAATAGGCTGGAGTGGGGCCGGAGGACCAGGAAGAGATTCAAATGTAGATCGACTCCTCTTCTTCTTTTGTATATCTTCTTCAATGACTCCAAGAAGAGGACGATAACCGACTACGTCTCCAGGACGGTTAGTAGGAGGCTTCGGCTTAGCGGAAGCTTTGAGGAGTTTGTATTGTTCAAGCCTGTGCCGAAGATCTAAGGTCTTGGCCGTTTTGCCCGCTCCTGGAGTAAAAATTAAGTGTCACCAGCATGCATTGAGCCATCATTCGAGAATTAAAAAGAATAGAGAGAAATTCACCTTGAACCGCAGAAGTTGCCTCAGCAGAAGCACTCCCGGAAGATAAATCGACGCCGGTCCCAACCTTATCAGCTCTCTTGACTTCTCCGTTTGCTCCAAACCTTCGAAGGCTTGGCGGAAAGCGTCATCCGTCCACTCTTGCATCTCGCCTACTTGCCCAAAAGACAAAGCCCCGGTACCATCACCGCCCTGTCCTTTGCCACCGTCATCGCCGTGACGATCACTGTCACCTTCTCCACCGCTTCCGCTCTCCGCCTCACCTCCTTCATCCTCGCCTTTTTCCCCCTCCACTTTATCCTCCACCTGAACATCTGGATGTGTGCTAGGAGAGGGTCCATCAGACTTTCTGAGTTTCTTCCCCCCGACGACTGGATGCGCCGAGAAGGGTCTCCTTTTGCCGCTCTTCGCCGTGGCCCCTCCTGTGGCCTTGGCAGCCCTCTCCTCCGCCGTGTCTCTCTGCTTGACCACAGACTGATGTGGTAGGATCAGGTTATGCCCTAGAAGTGTAGCGTTCCTAATCAAATAAGAGGTCGACCTATCCCTTCCGGTGATGGCTTCTATTTCCGCAGCCATCTGAACCAGGCGATCACTCTCTACGACCGCAAAACCACCTGTCGCTAGCAAGAAACAAAAACACATAAGAAGAGGTATTGCAGTCAGAACGGAAATTATAAATAAGCTTAGGACTTACAGCCAGAAGTGAAGCGACGGATGGAAATAGAGTCATCCTTGATAAAAAAAACCATTCTTTCTTAAACATGCTGAACTTCGAGTATAAGTCCAGGACCGGCTTGAAAGATACGGCTGATTCCAAGCTAATGTATGGAGACCCCTTCTTATAGCCCCTCAAGTTGTACAAATACCGGATCTCCCGGTTGGAAGGAGGACGCCTGTATCTCCTCTGGAAGATAATAAAAAGGCTCACCAGAATAGCGTAGGAGTTAGGCTGAAGCTGGAATGGAGCCACCTTCAGATATGTGACAAAGCTGACTATCCAGGCATTGAGAGGCGGGATGGCACCACACATACAGTGATACCTGCTGTAAGCGAAATATCCTTCGGGGGGATTATATGGCATCACTCCTTCCCCCGGCAACAGCATACGCGCTCTGTCAATCCCGAAAGAGCGAGAAATGACATCAAGCTGCTCGTCTTTGAGTGAGCTAGGGAAACAATCAGGAGGCGAGTTCAGAAGCTCTTGAGGACCGTACCCGTCCACTAGTGATCTCGGGGTGGGCCCATGTCGTTCTGGATTAGGCTGAACTGGGGCACGACGGGTGATTCTCTTCTGTCCGTAGATCTTTTCTTTTCTGATCGGGTTTCCACTTTGTAAGACATTTATCTGCAAACACAGGAAAGCACGTTGTTAGAACGAAGGATGTAGAAATACAAAACAAGCAAGTGTATGATGTCTGGAGTTTAACTTGTAGTTCGAAACATAAGTCCATTCGGTACGAAAGTTCTCAAGTCCATTCGGTACAGAAGTTCTCAAGTCCATTCGGTACAGAAGTTCAAGTCCATTCGGTACAGAAGTTCTCAAGTCCATTCGGTACAGAAGTTCTCAAGTTCATTCGGTACAGAAGTTCTCAAGTCCATTCGGTACAGAAGTTCTCAAGTCCATTCGGTACAGAAGTTCTCAAGTCCATTCGGTACAGAAGTTCTCAAGTCCATTCGATACAGAAGTTCTCAAGTCCATTCGGTACAGAAGTTCTCAAGTCCATTCGGTACAGAAGTTCTCAAGTCCATTCGATACAGAAAGTTTTCAAGTTCGTTCGGTATCAGGTTCATTCGGTGCTGAAAGATTTCACGATCCATTCGGTATCGAGTTCATTCGGTATTGAAAGTTTTCATGTCCATTCGGCATTGAAAGTCTTTAGTTTCATTTGGTAAAAACAAAGAAATTCAACCTTAAAAAGTCATTTGGCAGAAGAGAACTTACCTGGTCCGGCAGCTAAGATTGGTTCGGCACAAAAGTTGATTCGGCAGTTCAGAATTTAACTCAGATATTTCGGTCGGTGAGGAATGACGAAGGCATATGGCTCCTACTTATAGAGGAAGGATGGATAGCCGAACCAGCCGGTTTGGTTCTCGGGTCGAATATGGTCGTCCAAACTGGAACAAAGCACGACATATGCTAGCATATGCCCTACTTTGGGGGGCAAATGTTGGGTACGTTTGTACCACCACCGAATCAGAATGAGGAAGTAGACATCGAACCATTCGGTACCGAGCCAACACAAGGAAGTAGCCACCGAACCATTCGGTACCGAACCAACACGAGGAGGCAGCCACCAAACCATTCGGTACCGAACCGAAGCAAGGAACGAACCAGCCTTCTCCAAGCTACTACCGAACTAGCCTTCTCCAAGCTACTACCGAACCAACCTTCTCCAAGCTACTACCGAACCAGCCTTCTCCAAGCTACTACCGAACCAACCTTCTCCAAGCTACTACTGAACCAGCCTTCTCCAAGCTACTACCGAACCAACCTTCTCCAAGCTACTACCGAACCAGCCTTCTCCAAGCTACTACCGAACCAACCTTCTCCAAGCTACTACTGAACCAAGCTCCTACCGGACCACCTACCACCGGACCACCTACCACCAGACCAAGACATTCCCGACCGACACTACCAGGCCAGATCGCGTCAGCCCAGGCCCACCAGCAGCTATATACATCCAAGACCCCTGCCCCCAGCCTCACTCTATAAATAGAGGGGCAGAGGCACAATAATGGGGGACAAGTTTTGAGAGCTCAAGCACGGAAAGAACTTTCAAACAACTTTCAGATATTTGTATCAAAGCTTTGTACTTGTAATCTAAACAAGAAAAGAGAAATAATATATAAAGTGGACGTAGGCACATTCTGGCTGAACCACTATAAATCTGCGTGTCTTTTACAGTTTAGTCCCTACTCTTCATATATTTGCATAAATCACCCAAATCACTAAGAACAACATAAAATCAATTAAATCATACGACTTTGAGGTGTTTGTCCATTTTTTTGTGCAAACAGGGATATTTTGAATATGAAGATTTTTGGTTGAACAGATGGATTTGGATTTAAATTTCAAATATATCGATTTATCGTAATACGGAATGGATAAATAATTGAAAATGGAGTTGAATTTAAATCGAACAATTTCCAATGTTGATGTAAATTCTATTGAAATTAGAATATAGTAAGTAAAGTTTTAAAACTGGAAATTTAAGTAATTTCGTCAATTTTTGTAATCGTCGATTTAATCGACGTGTTAAAATAGCGATCCGGGGCACAGTCCTGAAATTCGACGAAACCAGTTCCATTGGATCCTTAATTGTGTATTATTATCGGACTTCAAATTTCGTAGCATTTAGATTTACCGTTTGGTCGTACAATCTGAAAACACCTATAAATTATTTAATTGTATTTAATTTAAATAGACGATTTAAAAAATGCTATCTTTTCCGTACGATCGAATTGGGACTCGGGACTAGTTCCTTTAAGTTCGGAATAGCGGTATAACATTAGGTTCGCAAGGCGGCACATTACCTTCTTCATAAAGTGAATCTTAAATCATAGAAATTTCCAATTTCCATTTTACCTCATCATATATTTCACAAAATATACTTTTCATTTCAAAAACCATTTTACAATTCTTATCCATAAATTTTCAATATCAATTTCATTCAAACCCATACGATGTACACATATCATCCGTACGCTATATCAATCTGATCGCTCACTCGGTCACACAATTCCACTTCCGAACTAGTATTTTCCACCCATCTTCCTAGTGCGGACTCAGATTTGGTTTCTTGATCAGAAACCGTTATTCTCCTTGCATAGCCACAACTATGATAGAGAATATCCAGAACCAATCAAAAACCCATATTCAGGTTCGCCGTCGAAAATCGAGTGGAAAATCCCAACTCGGATTGATAATACTATCTCGAAATTCTGTGCTCGAATCTGGATCAAATCACTATGCGAATAGAATAATATACGTAAATCCTACATATTTAACTTCATTGATTATTAGTTAAATCAATTTTTCTCTATTCACATTCACTTTAATTTCCATTCACTTATTCACAATTATTCCAATCCGATTGGATTATCACTTTAATCCTTATCTCAATTGGTAATTAATCATAAACAGTTGCACTCTGACCTGCTGAAATTTAGAAAATAGCTCAAAAAGTTAAAAATAGATAAGTAGTTGAAAAACAATTATTAGTTTGTAAAATAGCTATAAAATAGTTAAGTAATTGTAAAATGGTTGGAAAATAATCAAATAGTTATAGAAATTTTAAATAATTGCAAAATAGTTGTAAAACAGTAATCAGTTATAAAGTAGTAGAAAAATAGTAATTAGTTTATAAAACAGTTGTAAAATAGTTAAATAGTTCCAAAAATAATTGTAAAATAAGTATAAGATAGTTTGGGGTTTAAGAAGAAAGATGGGGCATTTCACCAGAAGGACAAACTTTGCAGTCCAATTAGTTTCTAGGACACACAATCAAAGCAATTACTTTCAAGGCCAAAGTCAGCAGAATAATTACTTTCAAGGACAAAGTCATCAGTCCAATTACTTTCAAGGACATAATTTCATAGGTTTTTAGGCCATAGAAACTAATTATTTTACGTTTTGTCCTTGAAAGTAATTATTTCAGTTGTGTGACCTAGAAACTAATTCCACTTGCTAAAGAAGCCCTTGTGGCTAATTTCCACAAGAAAGATTGTATAGTAAATAGTTTGGAAAAATAGATTTGTATTAAAACAATTTATTTTGAAAATAGTCCAGAGTCAAACTGTTCAATTCCCCATCAATTCAATCCATTTAAATTGACTCACTTCAAATTTGAATAACTTCAATTTCCCTTGAACTTGATTTATCCCCAATTCAAGTTGAATTAACCTCAACTTCTTTCCAAATTCAGATCAAATTCCATTTGATTTTAAACATATTCACTTTAATTACAATTTCAAATTATTCAAATTAGTTTAGACTAATTTCAAATTGAATCCAATTCAATTTCAAATCATTTCAATTTCTATATGAATTAATCCCAATTCACATTTGGATTTGAACTCATTCAATCTCCAATTTTATTTTAAATTAATCCAATTCAACTTTTCCATTTGAATTTTATACTTATCCATCTTCATTTCTAGTTAATTCAAACTAAATTCAACTTGAACTAATGAAATCTAAATCTCAACTTTAAACCATCTCGAATTATATAAATTCGAGTCAAATTCCCTTAAATCAAATTAACCGTTATTTTAAATCAATAATCCAAATCTTTAAATAATTTAATTCTGAGCCCAATTCAAAAAATTCCATTTTAAATTATCTTTACTCAACTTATTTCAAAGTTCAAATAAGAGTTCAAACAATTTTATCTTAAAAATTCAATTTATTACACAATTTTATCTTCCAGTTTTGAAACCAGTTCTTAAACAAATTTTAATTCACAAATTCAATTATTCAAATTTTCAGTTCAAAGTAATTCCATATCCTTAATTTCAAATTAAAGTTTAATTTCCCTTTTATCACAATGATGGATATATTACCACGCCTCATTCCTCATTCATTTACACAAATCCAATTCACAATTTAAAGATTATTAATAACAATAGGATGGCATCATCCAGTTTATTCTAAAACATTCATCCATTTCCAATTTCCGGATCTCAAACCCATTTTGAGATCACACAAACTCCCAATTCAAATTAACCATTTAACTTCCCAAGTTAAATCTCAAATTTCATCTTGAAATTTCCAAATCAGGTTGCTTGTTAACTTATTTAACTTTCCCAAAGTTAAATTCAATTCATTCCTTCAGTCAACCTTACTCAAATTTGAATTCCCACTTCAAATTTTAAGCTTCACATTAATAATGTCATAAGTTCAAAAACTTATCACCTTGGGTATCACATCTCATTCCAAATTTTAAACTCAACATTAAGAGTTTATTTCAAACTATTTTTGATATTATGTATATTCCTCATCTATACATATTATTTCCTTTACACACTAAGTTATCCTTAAATTTTAAATCACCCTTGGTTTTAGTTCAAAACAGTTTTCTTTAATGCTTTCAAACAACTCTTATTTTAAATTAAGATCACATTCAAAATATTCTGAATAATACTCTTTATTATTTCTATTAACATTTGAAACAATTTCAAAACTTTTCAATTTACATCCTTTCTAATTTACAAGTTATTCACATCTAATGGTTACTTCCTTAAAACATTTATTTGCTTACTGGAAAACAATCATCCTATTTAAACTCAATAACCATTCTATTTCTGGTTTGAACCCAATTCTAATTCATCTTATTTGTATAGTTCATTTTATCCAATCCTTATCTGGATATGTGTATGTATATATATATATATATATATTCCTTAATTTCTTATTTAATAACCAATTATTGCTTTATAAATATGATATAAGCTTTTATAAAATCATCTAGTTTTAAAATCATTTTAAAAACCTTCATATAAGAAAATAACAAGTACACTCTCATATATATATATATACACACACTCAACTCATCCTACGGTAATACTAACCCTATCCCTGATGAGTAAACCCACCAGAGCCAAGGTTCTCGCTTAACCTTTCAGCTCTGATACCAAATGTAACGACCCGGAATTTCCGATCCCGAAAATTCCAGATAGTTAGGAAAAGAAGAAAAGAGAAAGAAGAAGAATCAGAAACAAGTCACAGAAACCTCACATTCGCAGCGGATCAAAATATAATATCACATAAAATAACAGTTTACAAAAGAATACTGTATCGGTTGATTTCATTTTTATACACCAGAGTTACACACATATTCAAACACTGGACATATACAAATCAACATGTCTTAGATAAATAGTAATATATCACAGCGGAAACGCTCCATACGTCCTGCCATCCAGCTCGCCTCTTGAGCTCCAGAACGTCCTTACCTGAAAATCTGTAATACTCGGTCCGACCCGAACATTACAACAAAGTAACACCCGGGTCAGGCTGGAAACCAGCATGAGTAAACCCATCTAACATGGAATACAACAGCATAAAACTTACATAAAACCCGGGGTAACTCGTGTCAATTTACAAGTTCACAAGTTTAGTATAGACAACACTTATTTCACACATCAATTTCTAAGTACCAAAACTTAGGTTAAATGATCCAATTCACTTAAATCATTCCATTCCAGTCAATTGATTTCACAAATCAATCTATAAAGAATCGAAGTGGTTTTGGGTATTTCCTAATACCCGACTCCGGCCTCTTCGAATTCAATACCCTGTTAACCCTAGTTATTCAAGTGAAATATAATTCAACCTTAAAGACAAGATGTCACTTTTTACATAGCAATTCATCATCGATAGGTAACCATATTATCACAGTTTAACCTATTCATATCGCAGCACATTTTAATCGCCCAACAGAGATAAAATCAATCCAAGGCACACCATATCATTCAATCATTCATAAGCAAGATTAATTTGTCATACCATTTCTAATTAATTTAAAATAAATCGAATTAATTACCTCAATCACTTTTGATCCTCCTTTCTTAACGTTAATTAATTACAAACTATTTATTAATCATCCCTTAATTATCTTCTTTAATTACATTAAGTAATTTGCCTTTAATTAATTACACAAATTAATTAACCTTCACCCATTCATATTAGTTACATTTATCCTTAATTAATTACTCAAATTAATTATCCTATAATCACTTATATTGATTAATTATCCTTTAATTAATCACACTCATTAATTAACAAACCCTTAATTAATTTCCTTAATTAATCAATCCTTTAATTAATTACACTAAGTAATTAATTCTTAATTACTTCCATTAAGTAATTATCCTATTGGTTAATTACCCTCAATTAATTAACCTTAATTATTAATTAGTTATCACCCTAATTACTAATTAAATTAATCAACCCTTAACTTACTTAAAATTAAAAAATTATCATCAAAGTAATTTAATCATCTCTTAATTATTTCCATCTAGTAATTACTCTTTAATTACTTATACTAAGTAATTAACTATCCATTACTTACATAAATAAATTATATTTCAATTTGTAAAATCTTAAATAATTAAGATAAACCACCTACTTAAATTAATTACTTAGTTTCAACAATAAACTTATTTGGATTCAAAAGATTTGAAATTAATTTAGTCGAAACACCTCTTATTTTAAAGTTTTTAATGTACTTACATTTTGAAATCTGTCTGATAATGGCTTTGAAAACTTGTTCATTTTATTTTCTTTGAAAACTGGATACAAATTTTCCTTTGTTTAAACCTTAAAAGAAAATCAAGGCAAACCCAATTTCCCCATGAAAATACCCGAGCCACACAACAAATTTCTCGAGTCAATTTCCGAGTTACTCACGAACTTACTAACTTCGAGACAAACACGACAATGCCTCGAGCCAACACGAGGATATCCTTCTTCCCCAATCCCTTACCAACTCCAGATACCACGTGCATACGTGCACCATGCACGCCGACCTGTTCAACTCCGATTGTCACCAAAACCCTCCGCAAGTCGACAACGACGAACTCGACCCGATCTACCACCTAGAACCACGAGCCTCCTCGTAAGTCAAAATCGAACACATCAATCTCTAACTAGAACAGAACCAGTCACCAGAAAACCACCTCGTGCCTTCACCTCTGGCCACCGATCATCACGCCCTCACGTCTAGAGCCTCGCCACTCAACCATGAACCTATCCCCCTCGGTGCGATCGAACTCGATGCACCACAGTCGACGAGATTTCCGTGTCATCTTCGTCGAACAAAACTGAAGCTTAAACCCTAGTTCATCGTTGCGCCATCGCCACGATCATCTAGATAACTTGCGAGTATTTTTCCGATGATCCCCCTTCCACCAACCACTCCCTGCCTCAATCACGTTGGCCAGTTCCCTCCAGATCGCCAGGAATCGCCAAAAACTCCAATTCCGTTCATCATTCAATTCCTCCCAAGATACCAACTTAAAAATCCTCATTTTCTTTTTAAAAATCATAGTTTTCGGAAAGGAATCAGATTATATGCATGAAACCTTTAATTTTTGAAATCGAATTTTTGATATAATTTAGTTTTTTCACTGTAATTTACCTTCCAGAGGAAAACTACCTACAAATCTTTCTTGAAACTATTTTTAAATCAAAGATCTGGCTATTTCAAACATACTTTGTTCATACTTCGTGACTTGTAGATGACTAGGTGGAAAGGAATAAAATTTTGATCTTATTTGAAGCCTGTAAATGAAGAACAGAGTAAAAGTGTTGAAGCACACAAATATCAGTATACATATATACATGCAGTCATATTAATCAAACATGCAAAACAATTTTCACAAATATATTTCACGCATCAGATCATTAGACAAATCTTAGGCTTTATAAGAATTGGTTTACTCACTATGAATTAAAAAGAGGCTTGAAGTTTTGAAATCTGGAAATTTAGTTGAGATGATCTGTCTGCTTTGATTTTTGATTTGCTGTAGCTTTATTTTTATCTTTTTGATCTTCTACCAAGCTTCAAGCAGATCCTTTCGTTTTAATATTAATATATATATATATATATATATATATATATATATAGTGAGGGTGTTGAACTAGAAGGCCACCAAGTAGTGGTTTGTACAAGTACATATAGGGAAATGAGGCTAGCAAAGCAAGCTATAGGATGAGATTTGTTTACCTGCTTTTACATTTTTTTTTTGAAAATATTGGAAAGAGGATTTGATTTAATATGTGTACGTGATCTGATTTTGTATTATGAGACTTGACATTGATTTATTTGTTGATTTGTTGTTTATAGGTTGAATTGATATGCATCCATGATATTGTCCCCTGGTGTTCATACATATACATACATACATTTCATATGTATATTTGTTCTTACCAAATGCATTTGTATATGTTACCCTATATATATATTTATACATCCTCATATCTTACCAATACTATATATGCTTCTTAACTTATGTATACATAGGCATGTATTATTTATTTTATCATATTTACATTTATGCCTTCCTATATATATTTTACTTTATTTATAACAATTTGTATACCCGTTACTCCCTATGGCCTATGTACAATTATATATTTTCCCACTTCTACAATTACTATTATATGAATTTATATATGCATGTATATCCTTTATAAGTATGTGTATAAATATATATATATATAGTTATGTGTTTTATCCATATATGTTGTTGTTATTGTATACATATATGCTTGCATTTCACCTATCTAATATGTATATACTCTTGCTTGTATATTCTTAGTTATCTTATATATAATTACATTTTTGTATTATAAAGGTAGAGTTTTTATTCTAAATACTCCTGAGAGATTTATCTTCGAGTTTCCAAACCATAGTTTCCTTTCCAAATATATATATATATATATATATATATATAAAGTCAATAGCCAAATTACATATTTAACATCATCAAACCTGTATATGTTATATATATATTTATGGGTGTTTTATCTTAATTTAAATTAGTGGAGCTTACATATGGTTTTTTTCTTTTTATAAAACTTATCAATAGTCAGAGATTTATAATTCCATATTTATTAAAATTTTCAACTCAATTTGCATATATTCAAATACTCTAATTGTTAGAATTTGTTTGTTCGACTTATAAAATAAATATTTCAATGAATAAAATCAATTAATTACCCAATTAACAAACGTCTAGAAATCCGGGTCGTCACATTCCTTCCCCATTTAGAACTTTTCGTCCTCAAAAAGTAACGAAGCAAGAATGTTAAATTATTCGTTAAACATTTTAACTCTTTTATCATATAAATTTTTAAAACACTTTTAAAACTACATAATATTACCAAACTACTTTATATAAAAATACTTTTATAACTCGATGTTTCGACAAGTCCATCCTTTTTCTCATAGAAATTCGGTCATACGTTGATTAGGCGTAAGACTGAAAATCTATAAGTATTTGGTAAACTCGTTTTCAACACCCAATGAAAATACTTGAAAAAATAATTTTATTGAAAATATCAAAAACATTTTTAAAAATAGAGGAAATATCTTTGGTGAGAATGCTCTGGAAATCATCACCCCCATCCATGGTCGCAGTTAACTCGATGGTTACATTGCCATCCTAGCAAAATCCATAGATAACTGTAGGCCTCCGCGCCCCTCGATTACACTATGGAACCCGCTATAGATCGCGGTTATACCCGGGCTTTACGTTGCTATCACAGCAAAAACCCATATAACCGTAGGCATCAGCGCCCTCGAATTTCGCTGCCAAAAGAATGAAACTCCTCCACTCGACCATAGATCGCAGTCTACCGATGTTACATTGCCGACTCGGCAAAATCAAGTGTAGACTGTTGGCACTCATCCTCCACATGATTTTCGCTATGGTCCACACAGTAGATCGCAGCGACATCGAGTTACATTGTCGTGACAGCATAACCCAAATGCCCCTGTAGGCATCAGCGCCCTCGACTTTCGCTACCCAACAATCCTCAAGAACTATTTTTGTCCGGACTCCTCATAGGATCAACTTTAGAACCTCCCCCTTTGAGGCTCAAGGCAGTACCAACCTATGGTACTCCTGAGAAGTTCATTTCAAGGGAGCGCCTTTTTCCCCAAAGCCACTTCAAAACACTTTATACTATACACATATAGTATTTTTCAAATCATACACCGAGTATGAATTTCATATAAAGCTCCTTTACAAAATCGATTCCCAAAATCGATAATTCTCTTATTAGGCTTTTCCAAATTCCAATATTGGTTTTACGCAAAAATCAAAAGCCTTTCCAAATGCCATAGGTTCCCAAAATCTTTCCTCAAAATCATTTTAACAAATCCTTTTTATATATACAAATATATAATAATCTTGGAAAATCTTTGGTTTAATTCATACTTGTATAAATTCATTCTTATACTTCAAATACTTCCAAAACCCTTTTCTCCTGGCAATAGATTCATTAAGGGGAGTTTACTATATATAACAAAGATATAACTTTGTTTATTCTAAATCAAATATTCAAATTTGATTACTCTTTTATAAAGTTATTAACCACATTACCTTCTTCATAAAGTGAATCTTAAATCATAGAAATTTCCAATTTCCATTTTACCTCATCATATATTTCACAAAATATACTTTTCATTTCAAAAACCATTTTACAATTCTTATCCATAAATTTTCAATATCAATTTCATTCAAACCCGTACGATGTACACATATCATCCGTACGCTATATCAATCTGATCGCTCACTCGGTCACACAATTCCACTTTCGAACTAGTATTGGCCACCCATCTTCCTAGTGCGGACTCAGATTTGGTTTCTTGATCAGAAACCGTTATTCTCCTTGCATAGCCACAACTATGATAGAGAATATCCAGAACCAATCAAAAATCCATATTCAGGTTCGCCGTCGAAAATCGAGTGGAAAATCTCAACTCATATTGATAATACTGTCTCGAAATTCTGTGCTCGAATCTGGATCAAATCACTATGCGAATAGAATAATATACGTACATCCTACGTATTTAACTTCATTGATTATTAGTTAAATCAATTTTTCTCTATTCACATTCACTTTAATTTCCATTCACTTATTCACAATTATTCCAATCCCATTGGATTATCACTTTAATCCTTATCTCAATTGGTAATTAATCATAAACAGTTGCACTCTGACCTGCTTAAATTTAGAAAATAGCTCAAAAAGTTAAAAATAGATAAGTAGTTGAAAAACAATTATTAGTTTGTAAAATAGCTATAAAATAGTTAAGTAATTGTAAAATAGTTGGAAAATAATCAAATAGTTATAGAAATTTTAAATAATTGCAAAATAGTTGTAAAACAGTAATCAGTTATAAAGTAGTAGAAAAATAGTAATTAGTTTATAAAATAGTTGTAAAATAGTTAAATAGTTCCAAAAATAATTGTAAAATAAGTATAAGATAGTTTGGGGTTTAAGAAGAAAGATTGCATAGTAAATAGTTTGGAAAAATAGATTTGTATTAAAACAATTTATTTTGAAAATAGTCCAGAGTCAAACTGTTCAATTCCCCATCAATTCAATCCATTTAAATTGACTCACTTAAAATTTGAATAACTTCAATTTCCCTTGAACTTGATTTATCCCCAATTCAAGTTGAATTAACCTCAACTTCTTTCCAAATTCAGATCAAACTCCTTTTGATTTTAAACATATTCACATTAATTACAATTTTAAATTATTCAAATTAGTTTAGACTAATTTCAAATTGAATCCACTTCAATTTCAAATCATTTCAATTTCTATATGAATTAATCCCAATTCCCATTTGGATTTGAACTCATTCAATCTCCAATTTTATTTCAAATTAATCCAATTCAAATTTTCCATTTGAATTTTATACTTATCCATCTTCATTTCTAGTTAATTCAAACTAAATTCAACTTGAACTAATGAAATCTAAATCTCAACTTTAAACCATCTAGAATTATATAAATTCGAGTCAAATTCCCTTAAATCAAATTAACCTTTATTGTAAATCAATAATCCAAATCTTTAAATAATTTAATTCTGAGCCCAATTCACAAAATTCCATTTTAAATTATCTTTACTCAACTTATTTCAAAGTTCAAATAAGAGTTCAAACAATTTTATCTTAAAAATTCAATTTATTACCCAATATTATCTTCCAGTTTTGAAACCAATTCTTAAACAAATTATAATTCACAAATTCAATTATTCAAATTTTCAGTTCAAAGTAATTCCATATCCTTAATTTCAAATTATAGTTTAATTTCCCTTTTGTCACAATGATGGATATATTACCACTCCTCATTCCTCATTCATTTACACAAATCCAATTCACAATTTAAAGATTATTAATAACAATAGGATGGCATCATCCAGTTTATTCTAAAACATCCATCCATTTCCAATTTCTGGATCTCAAACCCATTTTGAGATCACACAAACTCCCAATTCAAATTAACCATTTAACTTCCCAAGTTAAATCTCAAATTTCATCTTGAAATTTCCAAATCAGGTTGCTTGTTAACTTATTTAACTTTCCCAAAGTTAAATTCAATTCATTCCTTTAGTCAACCTTACTTAAATTTGAATTCCCACTTCAACTTTTAAGCTTCACATTAATAATCTTATAAGTTCAAAAACTTATCACCTTGGGTATCACATCCCATTCCAAATTTTAAACTCAACATTAAGAGTTTATTTGAAACTATTTTTGATATTATGTATATTCCTCATCTATACATATTATTTCCTTTACACACTAAGTTATCCTTAAATTTTAAATCACCCTTGGTTTTAGTTCAAAACAGTTTTCTTTAATGCTTTCAAACAACTCTTATTTTAAATTAAGATCACATTCAAAATATTCTGAATAATACTCTTTATTATTTCTATTAACATTTGAAACAATTTCAAAACTTTTCAATTTACATCCTTTCTAATTTACAAGTTATTCACATCTAATGGTTACTTCCTTAAAACATTTATTTGCTTACTGGAAAACAATCATCCTATTTAAACTCAATAACCATTCTATTTCTGGTTTGAACCCAATTCTAATTCATCTTATTTGTATAGTTCATTTTATCCAATCCTTATCTGGATATGTGTATGTATATATATATATATATATTCCTTAATTTCTTATTTAATAACCAATTATTGCTTTATAAATATGATATAAGCTTTTATAAAATCATCCAGTTTTAAAATCATTTTTAAAACCTTCATATAAGAAAATAACAAGTACACTCTCATATATATATATACACTCAACTCATCCTAGGGTAATACTAACCCTATCCCTGATGAGTAAACCCACCAGAGCCAAGGTTCTCGCTTAACCTTTCAGCTCTGATACCAAATGTAACGACCCGGAATTTCCGATCCCGAAAATTCCAGATAGTTAGGAAAAGAAGAAAAGAGAAAGAAGAAGAATCAGAAACAAGTCATAGAAACCTCACATTCACAGCGGATCAAAATATAATATCACATAAAATAAAAGTTTACAAAAGAATACTGTATCAGTTGATTTCATTTTTATACACTAGAGTTACACACATATTCAAACACTTGACATATACAAATCAACATGTCTTAGATAAACAGTAATATATCACAGCGGAAACGCTCCATACGTCCTGCCATCCAGCTCGCCTCCTGAGCTCCAAAACGTCCTTACCTGAAAATCTATAATACTCGGTCTGACCCGAACATTACAACAAAGTAACACCTGGGTCAGGCTGGAAACCAGCGTGAGTAAACCCATCTAACATGGAATACAACAGCATAAAACTTACATAAAACCCGGGGTAACTCGTGTCAATTTTCAAGTTCACAAGTTTAGTATACACAACACTTATTTCACACATCAATTTCTAAGTATCAAAACTTAGGTTAAATGATCCAATTCACTTAAATCATTCCATTCCAGTCAATTGATTTCACAAATCAATCTATAAAGAATCGAAGTGGTTTTGGGTATTTCCTAATAACCGACTCCGGTCTCTTCGAATTCAATACCCTGTTAACCCTAGTTATTCAAGTGAAATATAATTCAACCTTAAAGACAAGATGTCACTTTTTACATAGCAATTCATCATCGATAGGTAACCATATTATCACAGTTTAACCTATTCATATCGCAGCACATTTTAATCGCCCAACAGAGATAAAATCAATCCAAGGCACACCATATCATTCAATCATTCATAAGCAAGATTAATTTGTCATACCATTTCTAATTAATTTAAAATAAATCAAATTAATTACCTCAATCACTTTTAATCCTCCTTTCTTAACGTTAATTAATTACAAACTATTATTAATCATCCCTTAATTATCTTCTTTAATTACATTAAGTAATTTGCCTTTAATTAATTACACAAATTAATTAACCTTCACCCATTCATATTAATTACATTTATCCTTAATTAATTACTAAAATTAATTATCCTATAATCACTTATATTGATTAATTATCCTTTAATTAATCACACTCATTAATTAACAAACCCTTAATTAATTTCCTTAATTAATCAATCCTTTAAATTAATTACACTAAGTAATTAATTCTTAATTACTTCCATTAAGTAATTATCCTATTGGTTAATTACCCTCAATTAATTAACCTTAATTATTAATTAGTTATCACCCTAATTACTAATTAAATTAATCAACCCTTAACTTACTTAAAATTAAGAAATTATCATCAAAGTAATTTAATCATCTCTTAATTATTTCCATCTAGTAATTACTCTTTAATTACTTATACTAAGTAATTAACTATCCATTACTTACATAAATAAATTATATTTCAATTTGTAAAATCTTAAATAATTAAGATAAACCACCTACTTAAATTAATTACTTAGTTTCATCAATAAACTTATTTGGATTCAAAAGCTTTGAAATTAATTTAGTCGAAACACCTCTTATTTTAAAGTTTTTAATGTACATACATTTTGAAATCTGTCTGATAATGGCTTTGAAAACTTGTTCATTTTATTTTCTTTGAAAACTGGATACAAAATTTCCTTTGTTTAAACCTTAAAAGAAAATCAAGGCAAACCCAATTTCCCCATGAAAATACCCGAGCCACACAACAAATTTCTCGAGTCAATTTCCGAGTTACTCGCGAACTTACTAACTTCGAGACAAACGCGACAATGCCTCGAGCCAACACAAGGATATCCTTCTTCCCCAATCCCTTACCAACTCCAGATACCACGTGCATACGTGCACCATGCACGCCGACCAGTTCAACTCCGATTGTCACCAAAACCCTCCGCAAGTCGACAATGACGAACTCGACCCGATCTACCACCTAGAACCACGAGCCTCCTCGTAAGTCAAAATCGAACACATCGATCTCTAACTGGAACAGAACCAGTCACCAGAAAACCACCTCGTGCCTTCACCTCTGGCCACCGGTCATCACACCCTCACGTCTAGAGCCTCGCCACTCAACCACGAACCTATCCCCCTCGGTGCGATCGAACTCGATGCACCACAGTCGACGAGATTGCCGTGTCATCTCCGTCGAACAAAACTGAAGCTTAAACCCTAGTTCATCATTGCGCCATCGCCACGATCATCTAGATAACTTGCGAGTATTTTTCCGATGATCCCCCTTCCACCAACCACTCCCTGCCCCAATCACGTTGGCCAGTTCCCTCCAAATCGCCAGGAATCGTCAAAAACTCCAATTCCGTTCATCATTCAATTCCTCCCAAGATACCAACTTAAAAATCCTCATTTTCTGTTTAAAAATCATAGTTTTTCGGAAAGGAATCAGATTATATGCATGAAACCTTTAATTTTTGAAATCGAATTTTTGATATAATTTAGTTTTTTACTGTAATTTACCTTCCAGAGGAAAACTACCTACAAATCTTTCTTGAAACTATTTTTAAATCAAAGATCTGGCTATTTCAAACATACTTTGTTCATACTTCATGTCTTGTAGATGACTAGGTGGAAAGGAGTAAAATTTTGATCTTATTTGAAGCCTGTAAATGAAGAACAGAGTAAAAGTGTTGAAGCACACAAATATCAGTATACATATATACATGCAGTCATATTAATCAAACATGCAAAACAATTTTCACAGATATATTTCAGGCATCAGATCATTAGACAAATCTTAGGCTTTATAAGAATTGGTTTACTCACTTTGAATTAACAGAGAGGCTTGAAGTTTTGAAATCTGGAAATTTAGTTGAGATGATCTGTCTGCTTTGATTTTTGATTTGTTGTAGCTTTATTTTTATCTTTTTGATCTTCCACCAAGCTTCAAGCATATCCTTTCATTTTAATATATATATATATATACATAAATACATATATATATATATATATTGTGAGGGTGTTGAACTGGAAGGCCACCAAGTAGTGGTTTGTACAAGTACATATAGGGAAATGAGGCGTGTAAAGCAAGGTACAGGATGAGATTTTTTTACCTGCTTTTACATTTTTTTTTTGAAAATATTGGAAAGAGGATTTGATTTAATATGTGTACGTGATCTGATTTTGTATTATGAGACTTGACATTGATTTATTTGTTGATTTGTTGTTTATAGGTTGAATTGATATGCATCCATGATATTGTCCCCTAGTGTTCATACATATACATACATACATTTCATATGTATATTTGTTCTTACCAAATGCATTTGTATAGGTTACCCTATATATATATTTATACATTCTCATATCTTACCAATACTATATATGCTTCTTAACTTATGTATACATAGACATGTATTATTTATTTTATCATATTTACATTTATGCCTTCCTATATATATTTTACTTTATTTATAACAATTTGTATACCCGTTACTCCCTATGGCCTATGTACAATTATATATTTTCCCACTTCTACAATTACTACTATATGAATTTATAATGCATGTAAATCCTTTATAAGTATGTGTGTAAATATATATATATAGTTATGTGTTTTATCCATATATGTTGTTGTTATTGTATACATATATGCTTGCATTTCCCCTATCTAATATGTATATACTCTTGCTTGTATATTCTTAGTTATCATATATATAATTACATTTTTGTATTATAAAGGTAGAGTTTTTATTCTAAATACTCCTGAGAGATTTATCTTCGAGTTTCCAAACCATAGTTTCCTTTCCAAATATATATATTTAAACAGTCAATAGTCAAATTACATATTTAACATCATCAAACCTGTATATGTTATATATATATTTATGGGTGTTTTATCTTAATTTAAATTAGTGGAGCTTACATATGGTTTTTTTCTTTTTATAAAACTTATCAATAGTTAGAGATTTATAATTCAATATTTATTAAAATTTTCAACTCAATCTATATATATATTCAGATACTCTAATTATTAGAATTGTTTGTTTGACTTATAAAATAAATATTTCAATGAATAAAATCAATTAATTACTCAATTAATAGACGTCTAGAAATCCGGGTCATCACACTTATAAAGAAATCCTGGGAGTTTAAGGAATTTCCGAAATGTTAGAAAACAGAACTTCAAGATTAAATCTGGATTCATAAAGAAGTTGTAAATAGATAAGCGAGATTATAAGTGGGTATAATCGACTTCGAAAAATGTAGAAGGAATTAATATAAATTCCAAAAATGTAGGAGATAGGATAAGAAACTCCAAAGTATTGATATTAGAAATGATTTCGGAAAAATGGATTATAATATTTTCCTAAGTGAGGAAATGGATTTTTTTTGAAAATATTTAGAGACGAAGGATTTATATCGAGATATTTTCTAAGTAATGGATTATAAATCGAAGTTGGAAATATTTCACTAAGTTTTGAAGTGAGGTACGGGTGGAAATATCATGTTATGGAAACAAGTATTCGGAAATGTTCTTCAAATATTGATAAATTTGAAAGAGATTTAAATATATATCTTTGTAAAGAGATTTGGAAATGAATGTTTTAAGAATTATAAATAATAGCCTAGTGACTGCTTATGGATGTTATTTGATAGTTAAATAACCGACTATCAATATTAGCCAATTTCGTTAATCATTTCGAAGAGACCGGGATCAGATTTAATTGTCCGAAAACTACTTCGATCTGGTTTGAACGTTACGAATGATATCGTGAAGATAGTGAACATAGTGATTCGGTTTGTCCAGACCCAAGACAACTTATATGGACGAATGCTATCAGAACATCGTCATTGGAAAATGATGAGCATTCTAAGTGAAATTGTTCTTGAAAGGTAATCGTAGCCTCGAGCCTCATCAACCGGAATGACTAAAAATCAAGGAAGATGCAGCAAGGCTAAGTGGGTCGCACCCAATTAGGGTATGTTATCACCTTTCTAGATGCCCTCGTATATATTAAAATTATGGATATGGTTGTGCATGGAAAAGTGAGCGCTCGATTTTAAGGGTGGGAACACCCGGGGTTATAACATATTCGGTTCTATCCAGGTTAGAGATAGGGCCGGTATTGTGTTGTAGGGGATATCGGCGAGGTCCTCGGTACATTTTTCTAGAGTTGTACCGTGATAGGTGGTACCCTAGTGCCTAGTCATTGTATGGAACCCATTCTCCAATAAGCGCCGTACGGTTTTGATTGTGCCCAACTATCCTGAAACGTGAGATGCAAGCATTTGAGCTATTTTCTATTTACTTTGTTTAGACACTATTATAAAATCAGACGATTTTGATAAAAATGTTTTGGTTATCGTAAGGTAAAAACCCATCGTGTTTATGTGTGACGTTGTCTTACGAGATTCCTTTGTTTTTCAAAGGATTTTGAAAATAGTAATAACTCAAGTTGAGTGTGTTTTCTCACGCTGGTTTTCCAAACTGACATGGGTGTTATTTTATTATAATGCTCGGGTCAGACCGAGTATTACAGATTCAGGTTAGGATGCTATGTAGCTCAGGAGATGAGCTGGAGGAGTTCAGACGTATATCACGTACTTGGCTATTTCCGCTGTGTGAGTTATGTATATCAGGACAAGTTATTATAACTATCCAGCATTGAGTTGTTGATTTGTTGTACTATGATGATGGTATGTATAAATAACAGTTTTCTTTTGTATAAAAATCTGTCATTATATATTATATTTTGTTCCACTACGATTGTGAGATTCTGTGTTGTTGTTTCTATTTTCTTCTACCTTTTTCTTCTTCACCCTAATGAACTGGTATTTTTCCGGCACTCGATTGCTCGGGATTCTATACAGTGGACGTATTGATGTCGATTTTTGAGGGTCGAAAATCCCATTCGTTACATGTATATACCCTTTTTGTAACATCCCGCCTTTTTATACGCTTTAAGCAGACACACGTGCCAACTCAAACCATATAGAAGGGCGGATTGATATTGGGGTGAATAAGAAAAAGCAGAGAAAGAAAAAAAAAACAAAACAGAATCTCGAGGCGGAATGACAAAATATAATAATCAAATAACAGTTCATGAAGCTGTATACAAAACATTTGATTATACTTATACAATACAAAGTCAGAGTTACACATATCAGAGATAAACAAATAATGCAGCAGAACAGTATGATGCGGTGGAATAATATAGTAAATAGTAGTAGTACAAATCTTCGTCTTCGTCCTCCAGAAATAAGGTCTTCAAATCCTGAAATGCTCAGGCTGACCCGAGCGAATTGAAAAGACAAAACACTTGAGTCAGAACTAAAAGATCTTATGTGAGTTAAATCAACGGTAAATAAATATGAGTGTAAACGGCGTTGGAGATGTTTACGGGGTTTGACATCTCCTATCCAGTGTCTGACGTGAGTGTAGTAACTTAAAAGATGTTCGGGATTTGCATCTCCTAAGGATCTGTTAAACTATCTACTATGTAGTACAATACGCTATTATAATATGTCTAAAGTAAAGTAAATTATTAAAATAGCGTTAAGGCGTTACCCATATCCCCCTTAACACATTTTATATATTCCCATAGTCTATACAGTACCGTAATCCCACCTGTAAACTGGGTGACGTCAGAGGGCACTCCATAGGTATGGTACAAACCAAACTCGTATAAGGCGCGCTAGGGTAGATGACACGGCACAACTAGGCAATGCCAGGGTAGATATACCAATTACACTTCCGGACTGGTGGTAACACATAGCAGCCACTACTGCCCACCTCGAAACACACTCCCGAGTAAAAATCGAAGGGTGGCCACCAAATAAATCGCAAAGTCGGAATATATATCGATGGAGTGTGCCCGATCGAAGGAATGACCTTACTTAACCCGTCGATTGCTCCTGTTTTAGCCACCTTAAGCCAACTCATGGGAGTCAGGTCTACGTATATACCTCATATAGGATCGTCGCCACCATCCTACTTCAGTCTGGAATCTCCACCGCGTACACAGTTGTCAAAGTGGTTTTCGATATTGGCAGAGAGTATGACAACTTCTAATCCCGATCTCTTTAACAACCAATCGCTTATTACACACCGGATGGTTCTTTTACATTTCCAAAATCGTTTCATAATTGATATCAAAATATCATATTCGATTCAAACCATATCACTTTCGAAATCATTATTTACTTTCGAAATCATATTCACCTTTGAAATCATACCGCATTTGAAATCATAGTTCGAAAATTTTATTTCCTTTCAAAAGTCATATTCACAATTTATACCAAATTATCGTATTCTCAAAATTATATCACTTTCAAATCATATTGTTTCAAAAATCATAATTTCTTTCAAAATCATATTTCCCAAAACAGGTTAAGTCCTTGCTTCAACATCATCATTTCAATTTATTATAACATTCAAAATTCCAACTTAAGTTATCACATCATTTAGCCTTATTCTCTTTTTACCAAATTGAAATGAATATAAACTCTTCAACGTAATTAGTTTGGAAATTCAAAATTTTGTTTAAATAGTTATAAATAGTTAAAATGCTCTAGAATAGTTTAATTATAGGTAAAAATATTTTAAATTGATTTAAGATAGTTAAATAGATTAAATTTAGATTAAATATAATTTAAAATAGATTAAATAACTTTAAAATAGATTTATCATATTTAAATCAAATTAAAATGGTTTAATTTGTTTAAAATAATTTGAATAGGTTTAAAATAGATTAAAATAATTTATATAGTTAATATTGGTTAAATAGTTTAATAAATTTGAAAATCTTAATAATTACAAATTTTAAATAATATATCTTTAAAACAGTTTATATTAAAATATGAGTTTGAAATTAATATCAAATTAAACTATTCATTCCATTTCAACATATTTGGACCATTTCAAATTTCCAAATCGACAAACCAAATTTCAATAAACTATCGAATTTCATATCGTTTCAATCCATGTTCAAAATATCAATACGGATTACTTCAGTTTCAAAAATATTTCAAAGTTATTTTCAAACAAATTCAATAACTCAATTTGGATAGAATTTCATTTATACTTAAAAGTTTAACTTTAAACTTCCAATTTAATTTCTTAAAGAAATTCCTTTTTAAACCAATTCACAATTCAACGCAAAACTTGATTTTCAACAATACTTAAATTTATATAAATCAAATTTCCATTTCAAAATATCATTTAATTATATTCAAAAATCGAGGATTTTAAAATCATTTAATTTAACCAATCCGGTGCCCGTATATAATTCTCTACCCTAGGGTCAAGTGATACAGATATTTATCATTTTAATCCGCAATTTAAATTTTACGGTTATTTATC
Organism: Allium fistulosum; assembly: GCA_030737815.1. Classification (NCBI taxonomy): domain Eukaryota; kingdom Viridiplantae; phylum Streptophyta; class Magnoliopsida; order Asparagales; family Amaryllidaceae; genus Allium; species Allium fistulosum. Next base: position 1,379,937,238 of record CM060901.1, read on the forward strand.
ATTTCAAACCGCAATCTCGAATTAAATAAAAATCCATAACAAACTTGCAGTTTATAATGATATAAAATACAACATCTATTCAACCAACATCAACAATCAACATCCATCACAATCATCATCCAAATCAATAAATATCAATATAGAACTTATAATCAATAACGGATATTAAACTGGCAATTTATATTCAATAATAAATTAAATAACGACTTTATTCAAATAAATTCAATTAACTGGGATGACGATTTAAAATATACCAAACAGCCATAAATAAATTTCTAATCGCATCAAAAATTAATTTAACAAACATAAGAAATTTTATAAGTTGTGAGTGGGTTAAAAAACTCACCTTTGAATTTAAATCCAATTTAAGCCCAAAATTTGAACGGTCTCAGAATTAGTCCAAATTGACGTCAAAATGTCCGGAATTTCGATACGATCCCAGCGGATCGAACCGCATCCAAATCCGAGCTCCCATGCAAAAGTCACGTTGATTAGAACATTTGAAAATGAAATTAAAAAAAAATAAAAAGAAGAAACTCACACAGTTGCCACGTCACGCATCTACTACGTTTGAACTTCTCCCAGGAAACATCGATGCACGCAAACCCTATCGGCCGCCACCCAAATCGCTACTTCCTCCAATTTTTGCAGCGCCCGCGTCGATCTTCGGTATGATCCAACACCACCGCCGAACTCGCCATGGCCGTCCGCCCCTACTAGTACCAACGAAGAACCCTCCGGCCTTACCATGCGATAGCGCTGCCGCCACGATTTCTGGCCAATCACGGCGAAATGGAGCAACTCCGAGCCCAAGTGGCCGTATCGATCTTCATGTCTCGATGTCCTCTACCCTCCTACACTACCCGATTGGGCTATCGATGCAAATCCGCCATTGGATCGAGATTTGGCCTATGAACGACTAAGGTTCATCATGAATTTCAGGACAAACGATGTATAGAATTGGAAAATGAATCACAGATCTGAGATGCGCTCGTCCAGTGCTTCAAATCGATATATAATTCGATATAGTTTGAGGAGTTTGATTTTCAATTTGATTTTTTGATTTGGATTTGAAATTTGGGAATTAGAGTTTGCAGCCATTGGGAAGAGAGAAGCAAATGGAATTGTACATACTGAAATCAGAAATAAGAAATGACCTAGGGTTTATAACTGGATATTTATAGACAATGCTGAAAATAGAAAAGAATGGATCGGATTGATTATAACGTTGAACGATAAATGTTACGAAAAGCCCGTTCTGTCTCCGGAACAAAAATGGGTCATCCCATATATCAAAATAGATGCTTTTGATGATTTCAAATTCAATGGAAGAGGTTTCAAGTCCTAATTCTATCGTATGAAGAAGTTATGGTAAAATCAATTTATTTCAAATTGATTTCAATAGATTTCAATTAAATTAATTTCTAGGCGTTTCGAGTCCGTACGATCAAACGACAAGTCCGATCGCTACGAAACTTGAAATCCTACAATAATTCATCATTACGGATCCGATAAAACTGGTTTCGTCGAAATCCGAGTCAGTGGCCAAAATGGCTATATTTCATTTAATTAAATAAATTAATATTAAATTAATTAAGTCACTTTTTCAGTTTAAATTTAAAAATTTACAACTTCTATCATTTTTTATTTCTTAACCATTTACAATAATTTAACCAAATTTAGATGTCAATTTAAAGTTGATTAATTTATCAATTTCAGTGTCAAATTTCAATTTCATTTAATTCAGAAATTATAAATTAAATTTTCAATAATTCCATTTAATTGACCTTTCATCCTATTATTCAATCCATTATTATCAAATGGATGAAATTAACATTAGTTCAAGATCTATTACATTAATATTCTCAAACTTCATCTTAATTTCCCATTAACGTAATATTTAAATATTTAATTTCATTTATTTGCAATAAATCCAATTACTATAATTTAAATTCCAATAAATTAATAAATCTTGATTACCATTATTTTATTCAACCAATTGTCGTATTATGAATAAAATTAACATTATTTCCCATTTATTTACAATAACATCATATTTAATTTAGATTTATTGCGATTAATTCCAATTCAATTTAACGGGTTAAATATATATGTAACTTATAATAATTGTTGCCATTAACTCTCAGTCACATTCTTATAAGTTTATCATTTCCAAACCAATATTATAATTACTTACAGAACATTGATTTTATTCAATTACCATTCGTTATATATTAATTCATTAATTAATTCAATATTTACGTCTGCTTTCTTATATTAAATTTATAGCCTAGTATAACATTTACACTATTTCACTTATTGTAATTTCATTCAATTTATCAATAATTAGCTTTAATTACTATTGTTACATCTCATTTTAGTATTTTTTACATTATTGCATTACAACTTTTTTATTTCTTCCGATATTAAATAACAAGATTCACTAAATTAACAAATTAAATTATCGAAAATTACGGGTCGTTACACTTTTTATACATATTTCTTGGATTAAAAAGGATTTGGAGATGAATCAAATATTCTACTTTAGATCGGGAGATTTGGATCGCTTTTAAAAGGTAAGTGGAAAATTTTATAGATTGTTATAATATGAAAATTATCTCGTTGGTGTTTATTTGATTTTCATGCCTAACTGGATAATTGTATATGAGTTGTAGGCAACAAATTGAATATAATCTTAATATAATAAATATCGCCTACATATTCTTGTTTATGAATTGATTTAGAATTGTTTACAACCTGATCTAGAAATCAGTCCCAAAAGTATGAATTTAGAATATTGATTAAATGAAATTTATTCCAGCTTGACAACATTGTTAGGAAACCACCTTGAGAATAGGTCTTAAATGACGAGGTCAACCTTGATTGAGGTCCTAAATGAAAAATTCTGCCTCTCTCTCTTTTAAAAGTATTATATGGTGATTATATAAGCCCGCTTCATATTTAGAAGTATTAAGTGGCAAAGGGGTTTGGAGGTATTGGGTGGTTAATAAGACTTCATCAGTATTTGGTACCTTGGGAAGGGGTAAGTAAGTAATCGTGTGTGCAATGCAAGGGTAGATTAGAATTGCTAATCTTAATAGACATAACAATTAAAGGAAAATCAATCGGTATATATTTATATTATAGATAGTGTATAGATTTTTCAGTCACCGGAACATTGTTCCGACCCTCTCCTTATTACAACCCACAGGATAGCTTTAGAGGAACATGTCATTGGAGTTGGATGTGCTTTCTTGTTGGAGAAGTCTTCTTTTCTTCCATTCTCGATGCTGATGTGACAATATATTATCTAAGGAATGCCATAAATTTCAAGGTAGTAGTCACAGTCAGTATTCTTATCCTATTACTATTTCCACTGTGAGTTTATAGTTCTACCAATCTCTTATAATGATCATGCTTATTTGCAGGTACCAAATCCAAAAATCTATGCTTTGATGGACTTGGGTTTCGATTTTTGTCGAAAGTTAGGCCCATTAAGGTATGAGTTGTTGTAGTATTGTTTGATACTGGTCATAACGTTCTTTTATCTCTCATTATTTGGTGGATAAGCTTAGTTTAGAACCATCATATCTTGTTATTTCCATATGGGTTGCAAATCCGATAGGAGGGTATGAAACTCTTGGAATGAGATGTGACCATTTAGAGTTTGAGTGGTTAGGTCATATATTTTCCTATAGTTTGCATGTGTTTGATTTATAGGCTTTGGAATTATATTGAGCATGGATTGGTTAAACAAATATGATGCTAGGATATTTTTCCAGGATAGGGAAATATCACTAAGACACCATAATAGCTGGGATCAAATTATATACTCAGTAGAGAACTCAAATTTTGATGTTTGTGCTTTATTCGATGCAATGGAGGAGGAAGATGAGTTGAATCGAGTATTTGTCGTTAGAGAGTTTGCATATGACTTTGAGCCAGTGATAGGATTACCGCCGAAACGAGACATTGAGTTTCGAATAGATCTTGTACTTGGAGTTGAATCATTTAGTAGACCGCCTAGCAGAATGACACCTATTGAGATGAAAGACTTAAAGGTGCAGTTGGTGGACTTAGAAGAAATGAGTTTCATTAGACCAAACAGTGCACCTTGGGGAGAGGCTGCGATGTTCGTAAATAAACCGGATGGGTCGTTAAGGATGTGTATCGATTATCATAAGTTGAATGAAAAGACGATAAAGAACCGATATATTTTGCCAAAAATAGATGATTTATTTGATCAGTTGAGTGGAGCCAAAGTATTTTCCCAACTGGATTTGGCGATAGGGTTCCATCAACTAAGGATGGCGGAGGATGGTATTCCTTTGATGGCGTTTCGAATAGATATAGTTCTTACGGGTGGTTAGTAATGGCATTCGGATTGGAAAATGCATCTGCTTTCTTTATAGACTTAATGAAATGAACCTTCTGAGAGCATTTAGAATTGTTCATGTTAGTATTTATAGATGACATCCTGATATATTCTAGGAATGAGCAAGATCATGAGACTCGCCTTAGAATAGTGCCATAGACGTTGAGGCAACATCAATTAAAAGCGAAGTTTTTGAAATGTCATTTTTGGAAGAAAGATGAGAAGTTCCTTGGTTATGTAGTTTCAGAGAAAGGGTTTTTAGTAGATCTAGCTAAGATGAAGGCTGTTATAATTGGAAGAGATAGTGACCAAGACAAAAAGTTTTCTTGGATTAGCTTACTTTTACAAGAGATTCATCAAGGGTTTCTCTCGTATAGCAGCACCGATGACTAAATTAACAAGGACGGACGTGAAGTATGTTTGGACTGCTAAATGTAAGGAAGCATTCCTGAAGCTGTAACATTTATTCACCAATGCATATATGTCAGTTGTTCCAGATGAGAATCGAGATTCGGTTGTGTGCACAGACATGTGTGGAGCAGGATTAGGAGCTATGTTGATGAAAAAAATTTAAAGTGATTGCCTATGCTTCTTAATAGCTTAGACCGCATGAAGTTAGATATCCGACTCACGATTTGGAGTTGGCAGCTGTAATCTTCAATTTGAAAGTATGGAGACAGTACCTTTTGGGGAAAGGATTCAAGTTGTTTATGGATCACAAGTATTTTAAATCTTTATTCTCTCAGAAGGAGATGAATATGAGAAAGCAAAGGTGGTTAGAGTTCATAGCAACTTATGATTTTGGTATTGAGTATATGCCAGGGAAAGGAAACAAGGTGGTTGATGCACTTAGCATAAAACATCAGAATGTGGTGTTAGCTATTTTTGCAGAATGGAAAGATTTAGAGGCATTGACTACTTGTAGTGTGTAGTTAAGATCAATAGCTAGTTCTAGTCGGCATACAGCTATGTTATCTTATTTAGAAGTTCGACCGACAATGATCGAAAGGATTGCTTCTAAACAGAAAGATGATCCACTAATAGATGAACGAATTAGAAGACTCAAAGGTGGATTTGAGAAGGATGATTTGAAATATTTTTATGTTGACCAAAATGGATGGTTGACGAAGAAGGGACGATTGTGTGTTTAGATGTGGGAGACCTAAGGAGGAAGTTCTCAGGGAGTGTCATCGATCGAAGTTTACAATTCATCCTAGAGGAACAAGATGTACCAAGACATGACGAGAAGATTCTTCTGGGAAGGTATGAAAAGGGATATAGGCTTATGGGTAAAGCAATGTTTGAATTGCCAACAAGTGAAAGCCAAACACTAGAAACCTATTGGTTTGCTTCAGTCTTTAGATATACCAGTCTGGAAATAGGATTCTGTAACCATGGATTTTACTGACCGTCTACCAAGGTTGAATAAGGGAAATGAGAGTATTTAGGTTATAGAGGGTAGACTGACTAAGAGTGCACATTTCATTCCCATTAACTCGATAAGGATGGAATCTACTTTGGCCAAGTTATTTATGAAGAATATTGTCAGACTACATGGGATTCCTAGTAAAATACTCAGTGATAGAGATTCTTTATTCACTAGCGAATTCTGGAAGAGTCTGCAGAGGTTTTGGGCACTAAGCATAAGATGAGTGTCGCTTACTATCCATAGATAGATGGGAAAACAGAAAGGTTAACAAAGTCTTGGAAGATTTATTAAGAGCTTGCGTGTTAAGACTTTGGAAGATCGTGGGAAGACCGTCTACACTTAATCGAATTTTCCAATAACAATAGTTATCAGACTAGTATAACGATGGTACCTTTTGAAGCTTTGTATGGATGGCCATGTAAATCACCCGTATGTTAGTTAGAGATCGGAGATAGATTAGTTGTAGGTATAGATTTGGTGAGAGAAACCTGTGAGTCAGCGGAATAGGGATCTTAAGGCTATATTAACACTAGAGGGGAGGGGGATGAATAGTGTTTAATGGATTATATGAATATTATTTAAATTCTTTAAGATTCTATTTAGAATGATGGAATTAACAATTATAGAAATAATCACAAATCAAAGTACAAATAAAAGTAAATGCAGTAAAAGAAAAAAGGAAAGAACACACTAGGATTTTATATTGGTTCAGACTTACCCTACATCCAGTCTTGCACAATTCCTTGTACGGATTTCTTTTCAACTACTAAATGCAAATGCAATCTCGATATCAAGGCTATGAGACACACCTCCCAGAATCCCGGCCTCTGGGTAGAGCCACTTGATTTCTGGGCCACAAGCACACCCACTAGATTCACGGGCTACTAAGCACACCCAATTGATTTAATTAGGCTACAATCACACCTACTTGGATTTCAGGGATACCAAGCACACCACAGAGTATAAGAGTATGATTTGATAGAGTTTACAGACTCAGATCTTCGATCTTGATTACAATTGATCTTGTAACTCTTGATTATCACTTTACCATGAGAAGATGAGAGAAATCGTAGAGTTGTTAAAGAGAATCAAACTAGTAATGATTGAATATGATTCCGTTTGAATGTCGGCAGAGCTTCGATAAAAATTGCTTTAGAAATCAAGAGAGTGAAATGTGGAGAGAAAAATAAGAAAGTAGTTAATGAAAATTCGTTTGGAAGACTAGTATGTATAGGGAAACAATGGTCATATCCATTCGCGAAGAGATACGACGATAAGACACTTCCATTCAAATTTGAATTTTAAAAAATACGGCTAGTATGTTGACATACTTGCAGAGGATATGCCGACATATCCCTTTGTATTTTGAAAAATTATTTAATAAAAATTGTTTGAAAATATTAAGTTTTGTAAAATATTTTGAAACTTTGTACAAACATTTAAACATAGTTTATACATATTTCAATCATATTAAAACTAAATAAAACTTTATAAAATTACTTTGAAAGATTTATTAAGAATATTTAATATAATGTAAATAATATAAAATCAGTATAGTTATAAATTATTAAAGTATACAAAATAATTCAATATATATAAACTTAAAAACACTAAAATAATGTAATGACCCAGAATTCCAATCATTTGAATTTGGAATATTTAAATGATTTGAAATATTGAAAAGTTAACTTTTTAAGTTAAATAACTTGAATTTCAAATATAGCGATTTATTGGATAATTAAATTGTTTGATTTAATATTTGGAATTGTTAATATTTTAAATCATGAATTTAATATGAATGAAAATGATTTTGAAGGTTGATTTAAATTCTATTTGAATAAGAAGGAAGATAGCAAACTTTTAAATTGGAATTAAAAGTAATTGAACCGATTTTGAAAATATCTTGTTTTAATTAACATATAAAAATAGCTTCCAGGACACTATCTCGGATTTCGACGAAACCAATTTCATTAGATCCGTAATAGTGGATTATTATATGCCTGTCCGAAACGCGTAGAAATTGTTTAAAGGAATTTAAATTAATATAATTTGATTTTTAAGGTTAACTTCTATATATGATGGAATTGTCTTCCGATATATATTCCATTGTGTTCGGAATAGGTGTATAACATATAGAACGCCAGACGGCACGCCTCTTTTGGAGTTCGAAATTTTAAAGTGTGAATAGTGCCTTAAAAAATTTCGATATAAGGACACCAACCTTTCTTCATTTTCCAAACCCTAACCCTAAATGCTTCAGCCTCCATTTACCAAACCCAAACATCCAATAGCTCACACTTCTCGACATAATCAAGGCCAAATTAGCCAAAACCTTCAACACGAAAGTTATAGCCGTCGACGAGTGGAATTTATACATACCAACTGATCATCGAATTGAGGCTTGATGTGGCGGTGAGCTTACTCCATTCATGGCAGTTTTTTTGAGTTTCGGCAATGGCATGGTCGCACGAACGGCGCGCGTACGTGGATGCAAGGCGAGGCGGAGGAGGCAAGTCACGACGGCGAGCGGCAGTACTTAGCTGGCAGCGGCGGCGGTCGAAGTAAAGTCGCGGTCGATTTTCTTTGTTCATGCCTGGAGCATGAGAGATAGAAGGTAGTTAATAAATTTTAAAAGTTTAATTAGTTGAGTTAATTTTAATTAAATTTTTTCAAAAGTTCATTAATCCATATTTAACTTGTACGAGGTCCAAATGGAACACGACGAGTTGCGTTGCAATCGTATAAGCGAGTACTATGATATGGAGTTGGATTTGTTGGATTCGAAGCTAGTAGGAATTTTGGGTTAAATTGAACGTCAGTTTAATTTTAATTCAAACTAAAGTGCTTTGGCGACTATTGGAATCAAAGTGATTTAATCTTACCTTTTTAGTTAACCAGAAATATTTCTAGTTGATATAAATTATCGATTGGATGCGTGGATAATTTATTGTGGACTGTTATGATTATTTGGATGATTTGCTATTTAATTAGTTGGTTTGGATATATTATCGCCTCTGGAGCGGATGAGACCCTATTACGTTCTCGTGTAAGAGTGGATGACCCTTTGTATACGAATCCCGCCTTGAAGCGGTTGATTTATATTATTTATTATATATTGTATGTGATGCAGGGGGACAGGTTAGAGGGATCCAATAGGACTCCTCACACAATTGATTTTACTTTTCATACATACACACACACACACACATATATATATATATGGTGATATATGACTTGTGGATGCCATATTGTTGACATGAATAAAAATTTGCTTCTTTAGTGCTTTAGTGGTACTGGGTCTTATTTTGGTATATTAAAATACTATAAAATAATGATTTGATTTTAAAAGGAATTTCAAAGTGATTTGGAAATTTTATATGTTTTAATAATTTCTCTAAAGTAAATGTATGATTTTTAGATATTATAAATTAATAGTTTATAAAATGTTTTAAATAGGGATTTTTGAACTATCAAGTAAAGGTATTTTTAAAGTATTAAAGATAAGTCTGTGTTTTATAAATATGGGATACAGTTCTAAAAAGAAGGTCGAAAATAGTTGGTATAAATATTTATTAGCTGTTTTAGATAAACCGATAGATATATAGCATATACAAATATTAAGATTTATTTATAATTATGAAAACTTTAAAGGTGATAATGCATAAAGTGACATTTTACAAATAAGATGAAGATTTGTAAAATCGTATTTTATTAATAAAGGGATAGATTTATAAATAGTGTTTTCTGAATTAAAAGGAAACTATTAACATATATTAGATTGGAGAAATAGATCAAACGGTGGATTTATTATAAGATGTGGAATGATGTTTTAGAAAATAGTTGATTCTATTTTGGAAATGGCAGGTGAAGGTAAATTTAGGATTGTTAAACGGGATTTTATAAATAGAAAGGAATTTATCCATCTGGCAGCAATGTTAAAAACGGATGGTGATTGATGTTTTTAATGGAATTTATGAATAAGTGAGATTTATAAAGGAATGGAGTTATAAATGGCGTTCATAAATAAAGGGGTTTTTATGAAAGGAAGTTTCATAAAACAGAAGAGATTTATAAGTATAGCTTCATAAATATGGGAACGATTATGTGGAAAGTTAAGTATGGGTTTTTATCAAAGAAAAATATTTATGTTTGAAAAGTTGTTTATTTATACTAATATTATTTTAAAGTTGAAGTTAACTATTTAAATTATTAATATGGTTTGAAATTAAGTATGACTATTTATCAATATAGTTTTGAAAATTAATTATTTTTATTTATAATAATGCCGAAGATAAATTATTATTGTTTATTTAAGAATGTTTTGGAATTTATTAATTATTATTTTAAGATGTTTTAAAGTTAGTATTTATTTACTTATTTTTAATGTTTACTATTATATAATAGTGTTTTTAAGTAAATGATTAGAATTTGTATTATAAATGTTTTCGAGATTCATAAATAGAGTTTTATAAGCAGACGTGGATTATAAGAGGAATCTTATAACATGTTTTGAAAAATGTAAAGGAAGATTTGTTAAAAAGAAAAAGGAGTTTTATAAATGGTTTTGTGGATTTAAAATGAAGTTTATAAATGATTTTAGAACTAAATAAAAAGGAAAATCTTCCTAAATGTTGGTGAATATGCTTATACCGTTAGGATAAGTATATAGATATTTTTCCAAGTATTGAAATATAGGGATTTGTGGATATATATATATCTTTGAGAAAGGATTTTGAGACAAATATTTATAAAGTAAATTTAATTAATAAAAGATTAATTAAGGAGGCCAGTTGTTGCTTGTGTGCTTAACCATTTTGGTTTTCCCTATGGAATTAAATCCCTGATTGAATGTTTGCTATTCGATAGTTAAATAACCAACTATCAGAACTGGACCCAAAACATAACTTTGGAAATATCTAGGAGAAACACATGAGTTTATGGTACAATCATCTCTGATGATGTTATACTATGCATACAAATCTCGTTTCGTTCTCCTAGGACAATGATAAGGAAATCCATCCATTAATGGTTAGGAGATGACCTCCGCTCTTATCTTTGACTTTTATTTCCTAAAGAACTGGGGTTAAGTTTACTGAAATTATCGAATGTTGTTTCGATTAGACCGTGATCGGATATGTTATCCGAAAACCACTTCGATCCAACTTAAGCATTGTGAAATGAAGACATCTTGAGGATGATGGAAATTGAAGACGGAGTCTCAAGTGTTTCGTTCAGTCCCAGAATGAACTTGTATGGATGAATGATGTTATTGCATTGTTGCCTGGATGGCAGTGTTAGCATTACAAGTGGGACGTGCTATAAAAAAGGTAAAACGTAGCCTCAAGCCTCATCAACTAAGAATGACTAAAACATGGGAGATGCAGCAGAGCTAAGTGGGTCGCTTCTAAGTAGGGTATGATCATCCCTATGTAGAGACGCTATTATATCTCATTTGTATGCTTCGAGGCCCATTAACGGAGGGGTAATCATATTCGGTACTATCCTGTAAGGGGTAGGCCGGCCCTGTGTTGGCAGGGGATCCAGGTGAGGTCCTCGGTGTTATTTTATCTAGAGATGCACCGTGACGGGCGGTACCTAGTAGCCCAGTCATTGTATGGAATCCATTCTCAAATACGAGCCTTTACTGTTTTAGTTGTATACCTAGTATGCTGGCATTTAACAACATAACAATTTCGGCGATGATTAATAAGTATTTGTATTCTAGACATTATTACAATAAATGAAGATTTGGTATAAGATGTTTTGGTTATCGTAAGGTAAAGACCCATCCGTATTTATGTGCGGCGTGGTCTTACGAGATACTTTTGATTTTTAAGGGTTTCCTATAACTTTAAAATCGAGTTGGGTGTGTTTTCTCACGCTGGTTTTTGAGGCTGACTCGGGTGGTATTTATTTATAATGCTCAGGTCAGACCGAGCATATTTACAGATTACTTGGGATGCATTAGAGATTAGGAGACAAGTTGGAGGTCTACATGACGTATTCACGTATATGTTTATTTTCGCTGTCTTGTTAATGAAATTAATAGCAATTGTAAGGACAAGTTGTTATAACTGTCCAGGCTGATGATTGTGATTTATTGTTATACTCTGATGAATGTATGTATATAATAGTTTCTCTTTGTAAAGATCATTGATATTATATTATTTATTGTTCCGCTGCAATTGTGAGATTCTGTATTATTTTGTTTAAATACCTTCCTCTTCTTTGTAACAACCCAAAATTTGAGCTATAATAATTAATTAACAATAAAATAAGTTTGTGAAATTATCAGAATCGAGCCACGGAAGTTACACCATTGGATTCGTGGTAATTTTCTAATCAATTTCCATATATAATTTGTCGAAATCCGAGTCAGTATGGAGAAGTTACGAAAGAAATAAGAACAAAAAAGAAAAAATATATTACAAAGACATAGGTCGACCCATATTTGGGTGACCTATAGGTCGACCCCTAAAAGGGTCAGGTCGACCTTAGGGTCGACCCCCATGGAAGCTAGGTCGACCCGCCTAAGTTCTTGGACATTATTTCGTCCAGTACGAAGCGAACACCTCATAATTCCATTTTCGTTCAATCCTGTCCGTTCGTGTTTCCATCCGACGGTTCCTAGAGAGCCTATGACGTGGTTGCACCGGATTTAATCTCCAAATCCAACAGTCTGAGATCCCTAAGCTACACTATAAATAGAACCCTAGGCCTAGCTATTTTTCTCATTCAGATTTTCTCCCAAATGGGTTCATTGCTTGAGGCTGAACCCTAAATAGAAAAAATTTCTAGGGAGAAGATCTTTTTAATAAAAATATTCTATGCCTTAGAAGTGGATCCATGAAGGCCAAGGATTAGAGTTAAGGACCACAGGTGAATGTTTTGTAATTATTTTAGATTTTTAAGTAATTTAAAATAATAAGGTTCTCAATAGTTGTAGTTTTTCTACAATTTTGAGACCGTTTTTATATTAGTTATTTATAGTTAACTTTTAAGTAAATTTCAGAAGTTCTTTTCAGTCTATTTTATTCAGCTATTTTTATTCGGTTATTTTATTCAGTTATTTATAGTTATTTGTAGTTATTTACATTTATTTACATTTGTTTTAAATTGGAATTTAGCCTGTAAATGTTTGTTTCTTTTTATTCCTTTTTACGTAAATAAAATATTAAAAAGAAGAATTCACAAATATGGATTAAAATAGAAAAACATAAAATTTATAGAAATCAGATGTAAAATAAGAAGAACTGTAATAAGATGGAGATAGACTGAAATAGAAAAATTTGAGATATTTGCAAGCATAATTATAACAAGTGATTATAACTAAAAAAAAGAAAACAAAAGAGTACAGAAGAGGCTTATTTTATAACTTAGATCCTAGATTAAGTTAATAAGCAAACGAACAGTTATAACACATAGGTTATAAAAAAAAAGAAATAACAGAAAAGGCTTATTTTAAAACTTAGAATAAGTTAATAAGCAAACACAGAAGTAGTGGTCCGTACCGGCAGCATTTCCTTTCAGATCTAGGACTGATGGTCTCACGATAGTAGGTGAGGCTGGGACACGCTTATGCTGATTAGGGTAAACAAGTGGCCAATAGATACAAGCTCAAATATAGGGATTTCGGCAAGGGGCGCAAACTAGAATTTGTTTGTTAGGACCAGTACTAGTAGCATTCCCTTTCAGGACTAGGACTGATGGTCTCACAACAGCTAGGTGAGGCTGGGCAGCATTCCCTTTCAGGTCTAGGACTGATGATCTCACAACAGTTAGGTGAGGCTGGGCATGCTTATGCTGATTAGGGTAAATAACAGATCACAACAGGGGGCGACAGCTAGTGTGTACCGGCGATGACCGAGCGTGCGACATTGATTGGGGTAAATAATTTGCTACTGCATTCTAAGCGCTAAGAGGTGTCTTTGGCTGTGACCAACAAGATTGGTTCACAGTGGCACAATAGAGATGGAAGGCCGATCAACGGGTAGAATTAGGGTTTCAGCCTAATCAAATTAGCAACTGAAATAGGATTAGGGTTTCAGCCTAATCACAGTAGTTAAAGACAAGTGCAAACAATCGAAACAATCAAAGAAAACAGTCAAACAGAATCAGAAACAGTATTTTACCCCAGTTTTATCTTTTCTGTATTTCTTTCCATACTAGAACTATTGCTTAGTCTATTATCTTTATCTTGCTTAGAAATGCTAGTAATTACTTTCACTCACCAACCTTATTGTCTGACCCACTCCTCTATTTCCCCTTTTCTCCCCCTTAGGCCAGCAGAGTCGAGGACAATAGATTCAGATTCCTTAGAGATACATTCCCGGAGTTCTTTATGTATTCTTCTTCTTTTCATTTGGATTTTGATGTACTGATACTTATGAGAGGGATGATTATTAATATTTATGTACTCTGATGATGTGAGACTGAGATATATTTTTCATAAGACATGAGAATTTGGGTTTAGACATATTCTGGTTTTATGACTTATTGATGAAGTTTAATTCTGAATAATGATTACTATTTAAATGTTTCCACTGTTTTTACCTATTTGTCTTGTGAATCTTAGTCTCTGTGATGTTTTAGCTATACCTATAACGCACCATATTCTTTAGTGTGTCCTTTTTAGGTATACTAAGGGGTGTGGGGTGTTTCATTCTTCTTCTCTTCATCTTTCTTCCCCATAACTATCCATCTTTCCATTTAATTTGGGTTGGACATATGTGGTTTATTGTCGGCTTGAATTATGCAGATTGGCGAGTCATTATAGTTGGTATCAGAGCTGAAGGTTAAGCGAGAACCTTGGCTTTGATGGGGTAACTCATTAAGGGATAAGGTAATGAAATGCCTTATTATGAGTTTTGAGTGTATTATATATATGAGCGCGTATATGTTAGTGATTATAAAAATGTTTTATATTGTGTTAATTTATCTGTTGAGTGGCTTATGAATTCTGGTCGGTACGTGGGACGCCACGATATCGATAGGGGTTTCTAAACACTTAAACAAGGTAAACCGTCAAAGTATTATTTGATAATTGGTAAATAAAATAATTTTACCTAAATTATATTTTATATATAAAGAAATAATTTTTCAGAAATTATTATAGTTATATATGGTGTGTTTGGATGTTAATGAATAATAATATTTGATTATTATCATTTGTTGTTGGATACTCTAATAAAAGTTGTTATTATTATAATGTAAACAAAGATAAATGATTAAGAAATGGTTTATATAATCGAAGTGAAATTATATATAAGGAAATTTTATAATATGAATTGTAAATAAGAAAAGGATTTGAAAGTTGAGAATTTGAGAATTTAAATCTCGTTGATTTTGAAAATTGTTTTTCAATGGTTTTTGAAAAATGATAATAGTATTATTTTGAAATTAGTTTGATTAGAAATATTTTAAAAAGGAATGGAAAGTATTGAACTCACTTTAGTCACCAGAAAATAATTCTGTGATGACTACAGCATCATCGACATTCATTTTTGAGTTTCTAAGTGATGAATTGCTACTATAGGAGTTTTGTTTTGGTAAAACTAGTTTTGATTTTATTAAAAAAATATGGTTTGATATAAAAGGGAATTATGTATATATATGATTTCAAAATGATTTGAAAAAAAACTGGAAGTTTAAATTCTGAAAGCTGTTATCTAAGTGTTTTGTCGAAAATATAAGAAACTAAGATTTTATAACTTATAAATTTTGAGAATTAGTGAGTTAAAACAAATTCTTAAAATTTGTTGAATACAAATGTTAAAAAAGTAAATTTGAAATTGAACTATGAAATGAAATTTAAATTATGTTAAGTTAAATAAAATGAATTTTGAAATGGAATTTGACTCAAGCAAAGTTAAGTGAAATTGAATTTGATTTGTAATGAACTAATGAAATAAATTAGTTAAATGGATATGAACTTGAGTTATAAAATGAAATTCAACTTAAATCATAGAATGAATTGGATATGGTTTAGAATGTTGTTTGCTTGAAATAAATATGAACTTAAGTTGTAAAGTGAAAATAAACATTAGAAGTGTTGTATAAAATGTTTAAAATGAACTGAAGTAAATAATTTTATGGAATGGTTGTTAAGTGTTGTTGGTATTAAAGAAAATATACTGAGTAAATTGAATATGGAATGAATTTTGCTAAGCATAGATTGAATTTAAAGTGAATGTAATAAAGTAAATGAGAGTAAAGTGAATATTAATAATTAAATGTAAATCAATTGGATGTTAACAAAAAATGAAAGTATGTAAATATAATGTTGACATTCGGAAATGTGAATTGGTATGTTATGAATCAATTGGATGGATATCAATTGTGGATGGTTTCTCTTGTTACATTGGCTACATTTGCATATAGTTATTGTATATTCTATATGTTATATATTGATATTGTTTTTCCTATACTTGTTCTCATTGGTTGTTGAGTGATTAGTAGGTGCAGATGGCATATGCTTTGCATTTGGAGCTCGCTTTCGCATTTTATGGGTTGTATATGATTGCTAATACTAAAATAAGGTACATATCTCGGATTACATATCGTATTTTTATATTTCTTTTCCCTGTGGGATGCCTTATCCTTGAAGATGAAATGTATACTTGTGAATATATATAGTAAATTTTTCCGATCGAACTTTGCAAAGGAGACGCTGGCTAAATTTTCCGTAAATTTAAGGCGTTTGAAATTTTTTCGAGAATTTGGGAAAATTTTTAGTAACTAAAACTTGATATTCTTGCCATAACATGGCATGGTATTAGTTAGTATCTATGAGTGAAATTAGAAACTTAGAAAGGCGATAATAAAGTTTCAACAAATTGGTTTTTGAAAGTTAAAAGCTTAGAAGAATTTAGGAATCTAGTACCACTAATTGGTTTTGAAAGCAAGTGGGTACGAGGCATTTTTCTTACCTTGGCAATTTCGTAGACGAAATTCTTTTAAGGGGAGAATGTAATGACCTAAAATTTCAGTCATTTAAATTTGGAATATTAAATGATTTTAAATATTGAAAAGTTAACTTTATAAGTTAAATAACTTGAATTTCTAATATAGCAATTTATTGGGTAATTAAACTGTCTAATTTAATATTTGGAATTGTTAATATTTTAAATCTTGAATTTAATATGAATGAAAATGATTACAAAGGTTGATTTAAATTCTATTTGAATAAGAAGGGAGATACTAAACTTTTAAATTGGAATTAAAAGTGATTAAACTGATTTTAGAAATAACTCATTTTAATTAACGTGTAAAAATAGCCTTCCGGGGCACTGTCTCGGATTTCGACAAAACCAGTTTTGTTTGATCCGTAATAGTGGATTATTATATGCCATCAAATTTCGTGGCGATTGGACGTATCGTTTGGTCATGTGAGTTCGAAACGCATAGAAATTATCAAAGGAATTTAAATTAATATAATTTTATTTTGAAAGTTAACTTCTGCATATGATGGAATTGGCTTCTGATATATATTCCATTGTAATCGGAATAGGGGTATAACATATAGAACACCAGGTGGCACGCCTTGTTTGGAGTAAGAAATTTTAAAGTGTGAATGTGCCTTAAAAAATTTCTATATATGGAGATCAACCTTTCTTCATTTGCCAAACCCTAACCCTAAAAGCTTAGCCGCCATTTTCCAAACCCTAAATCCAACAGCCCACGTTTCTCGACACAATCAAGGCCAAATTAGCCAAAGCCTTCAACACGAAAGCTGTAGCCATTGACAAGTGGAGTTTATCCATACCAACTGATCGCTGAATCGAGGCTCGACGTGGCAGCGGACTTACTCCTTTCGTGGTAGTTTTTTTAGGTTTGGTGATGGCATGGTCATGCGAACAGCGCGCACGTGTGGATGTGAGGCGAGGCGGAGGAGGTAGGTCGCGGCGGCGAGCGGTAGTACGGAGGTGGCGGTGGTGGTCAAAGTAAGATCGAGGTCGATTTTCTTCGTTCATGCCTGGAGCGTGAGAGAGGGAAGTTAGTTCATAAATTTTAAAATTTTAACTAGTTAAGTTAATTTAAATTAAATTTTTTCAAAAGTTCATTAATCCATATTTAACTTGTACGATGTTCAAATTGAACGCGACGAGTCGCGTTGCGATCGTATCAGCGAGTACTACGATATTGAGTTGGATTTGATGGATTCAGAGCTAGTAGGAATTTTGGGTTGAATAGAACGTCGATTCATTTTTAATTCAAACAAAAGCGCTCTGACGACTATTGGAATCAAAGTGTTTTAATCTCACCATTTTGGTTAACCAGAAATATTTTTTTAGTCGATAAAAATTATTGATTGGATACATGGATAATTTGTTGTGGATTGTTATGATTATTTGGATGATTTACTATTTAATTAGTTGGCTTGGATATATTCCCGCCCCTGGAGTTTATGAGACCCTATTACATTCCCGTGTAAGAGCAGATGACCCTTTATATACAAATCTTGCCTCAAAGCGATTGGTTTATATTATTTATTATATATTGTTTATGATGTAGGAGGACAGGTTGGAGGGATCCAACATGATTCCTCACACTGTTGATTTTACTTTTCATACATACATACATACATACATACATACATATATAGTGATATATGACATTTGGATGCCATATTGATGACATTAATATGAATTTGCTTCATTAGTGTTTTAGTAGCACTGGGCCTTATTTTAGTATTTTAAAATACTATAAAATAATGATTTGATTTTAAAAGGAATTTCAAACTGATTTGGAAATTTTATATGTTTTAATAATTTCTCTAAAGTAAAAGTATGACATATAAATTAATAATTATGAAATTTTTTAAATAGAGATTTTTGATCTATCAAGTAAAGGTTTTTTAAAGTCTTAAAGATAAGTCCATGTTTTATAAATAAGGGATACAGTTCTAAAAGGAAGATGGAAAATATTTGGTATAAATATTTATTAGCCATTTTATATAAAGCGATAGTTCTATAGTATATACAAATATTAAGATTTATTTATAATTATGGAAATTTTAAAGGTGATAATGGATAAAGTGACATTTTACAAATACGGTGAAGATTTGTAAAATCATATTTTACTAATAAAGGGATAGATTTATAAACGGTGTTTTGTAAATTAAAAGGAAACCATTATCATATAATAGATTGGAGAAATAGATCAAACGGTGGATTTATTATAAAATGTGGAATGATGTTTTTGAAAAAAGTAGATTCTGTTTTGGAAACGGCATGTGAGGGTTAATTTGGGATTGTTAAACGGTATTTTATAAATAGAAAGGAATTTATAAAAGGAATTTATCCATCTGAGGGGAACGTTCAAAACGGATGTGATTGATGTTTTTAATGGAATTTGTGAATAAGTGAGATTTATAAAGTAATGGAGTTATAAATGGCATTCATAAATAAAGGGATTTTATGAAAGGAAGTTTCATAAAATAGAAGAGATTTATAAATATAGCTTCATAAATATGGGAATGATTATGTGTAAAGTTAAGTATGGATATTTATCAAAGAAAATATTTATTTTTAAAAAGTTGTTTATTTATACTAATATTGTTTTAAAGTTGGTTATCAGTATTTTAAATAATTGGAAGTTAACTATTTAAATTATTAATATGGTTTGAAATTAAGTATGATTATTTATCAATATAGTTTTGGAAATTAATTGTTTTTATTTATAAAATGTTGAAGATAAATTATTATTGTTTATTTAAGAATGTTTTGGAATTTATTAGTTATTATTTTAAGATGTTTTAAAATTATTATTTATTTACTTATTTTTAATGTTTACTATTATATAATAGTGTTTTTAAGTAAATGATTAGAATTTATATTATAAATGTTTTCGAGATTCATAAATAGTTTTATAAGCAGATGTGGATTATAAGAGGAATCTTATAACATGTTTTGGAAAATGTAAAGGAAGATTTGTTAAAAAGAAAAAGGAGTTTTATAAATGGTTTTGTGGATTTAAAATGAAGTTTATAAATAATTTTAGAATTGAATAAAAAGAAAAGTCTTCCTAAATGTTGGTGAATATACTTATACCGTTGGGATAAGTATATAGATATTTTTCCAAGTATTGAAATGTAGGGATTTGTGGATATATATATATATATATATATATATATATATATATATATTTGAAAAGGGATTTTGAGACAAATATTTATAAAGTAAATTTAATAATAAAAGATTAATTAAGGAGGCTCGTGGTTGCTTGTTTGCTTAACCATTTTGGTTATCCTTATGGAATTAAATCTCTGATTGAATGTTTGTTATTCGATAGTTAAATATCCGACTAGAGGAATTGGATCCAAAATGTAATTTTGGAAATAATCGGTACTATCCAGAAAGGGGTAGGCCGCTCCTATGTTGGCAAGGGATCCAGGCAAGGTCCTTGGTGCTATTTTATCTAGAGATGCACCATGACAGGCGGTACCCCATTAGCCCAGTCATTGTATGGAATCCACTCTCCAATACGACCCTTTACGGTTTTAGTTGTATACCTAGTATGCTGGAATTTAATAATGTAACAATTTTGGCTATGATTAAAATCTTGAACTCTTCAATACTCATGGGTCTTCATTCTTGAACTCTTGAAACTTTATATCAGCATCTTGAATCTACTCTTGATATCAGCATCTTAATACTGTACAATCTTCTTAATCAATAGCAGTATAATATCCTACACTATATGCTATATGTATCTTGATAAAACATTAGTATCTATATTTTGTATAATGTCTTATAGTTGTTATCATCAAAACCAGTACCTAAGGTACTAACAATCTACACCTTTTGATAATGGCAACTCTGTATATATAAATTATATTATAACACCTCCCCTAGAGTTACAAAACTCCTCCTTAATCTATGCCTAGATTTTATATATTTCTCCCTCTTTGTCATCAAAAAAAAATAATTAACTAAAATTATAACTCTAACACTAACTTTTACTATAATCTTAACTCTAATTTCCTAAATAAAGTACTAGTCAATTTGTATAAGAATTATATATAATGATTGTGAGAAAGATTATATACAAATAATAAGTGATATGTAAAACAAAATAATCAATCCAAATATTCATCCAATCAAACAAAGTTTATGTCACACAACATTCAAACAAATTAACACAAATCAAAACCAATCAAATCTAAACCATACTAAGTATTATTATTCATATACAATCAAACCTATTTAAAGTAGATATTTCAAGGAACTTCAACCCATCGATCAGCGTCAAAGATTGGATCTGCTTTGATAGCATCCTAGTCTTCATCATCTTTGTTGATGGTACACTCTGGATTGGTAGTTGGTTCTTCTTTGTTCAAGGCATAAATCATCCGCCGAATTATGTTGAAATGCCTTTGTTGCTTCTTGATCATCTATATTTGACTTAATTCTAAGTGCCTCTGATTTCTTAGGATGAAAGTAAGAATGTTGTTGAATGATTCAAGAGTTTATTCTAGGTTTTCGGTTAGTTTTTAAATAGGAGAAGCCATTATTTTGGTTTTAGAGTTCAGGAATGCAAAGGAAGAAGAAAGATAGTAAAAATAACGATTCTCTGGTCTCAACAGATATTTAAAGGGGTGGAAATTCGTTGGAAATGAATAGACATTTGCTGCTTATTTAATTTTAAAAATTAAATTTTTTGAAAAGTTACCATTGTATGTCGACATACAAACTTAGGGTATGTCGACATATATGTAGAAATTTTCAAAACAACTATGTTTTGATATTTTAATGTATTTTGCTTATCTATTATACTTTTATATTTTTCAGAGATGATAAACAATGTATAACATCAAGGAAATAAGTTTTCATTAGTGCTTAGATAGAGATCACATAGAATACAAAAAAATTTGAAAAGACACATAAGATTCAACATAAACTAAAACTAGAAAATCCAAATACAAGATAGTTTAAATAACTAGAAGGATATGGATGAAGATGATGAAGAACCACCAAGTTTGCGGATGATCTTTCCAAAGAATTTTCCATTTTGTAGGAAACTGAAGTAAATTTCTTTGAAAATAATTTCTTACGCTTCCTTTGGTTATGGACGATCTTCTCTTTATTTTTGATAAGATCTTTGTTGGATGGATTTGGTGGCATATTGATACTTTCCAAAGAAGTATCCTCCTCCTCTTCTTGTTCTTCCTCCTCGACTTCCATTTCATCTCCTACCTCTTTCTCTTCCTCCTCTTCTCTTATTTCATGCTCTTCTTCCCAAGCCAACCTTTTTTCCTTTTCCGCAAGCGTTTCATAAAGCTCGAAAAAGGGTGAAATATGCATAAGTGAAATATTGGCCTTGTCAAATATTTTTCGAGGAATCGTTTCCTCTCCTTTAAGGTCAACACCAAAATAATTGAAAATACGAATAAGATACACATCATGAAATAGTGTGTTTTCATGTTTAGAAAGATTCTTAGGACAAAGTTCATCCAAATTAACTTGAGACCAATTTATGTTGTATCGACCATAAATTGCGAAAAGAGCTTTGAAAACTTTTTGAGTTTGGTTTTTATAATCACCCGTTCAAAGAGTGATACTTTGTTGCAAAAAAAGGCTTAAATTTTTTGCTTTTGGACGCAAGTTTTTATTTTGAATTCAAAATCATCATCACTTTCGAAAATATCACGAATTACTTCATGATTTTGAAAATCAATTTGAAAAGATGAAAGGTCCAATTGCACTAGATTTGCATCCAAGAATGTGAACCAAAATTTCATAATTTAAAACAATTTGTGTCACTGACACTACTCCAAACTTCTCCTTCTCTACCATCATAAAAATTTCCTTCTAAGTTTGCATAAAACATCTTTACTAACTTTGGATAACAAACAAAATCACTTTTAGAAGCATCGATTAAACAAGAATTTCATTTTGCAAATAAAGATTGAAAAGATCGTAGGTAGGAAAATCTTCAAAAATAGCAAACCTTCCGGGAAAGACTTTTCCGAAAGATAAATACTCTATATAGGCTTGAATGGCTTCTTAGTTATTAAAAAGATATTCTTTTATTTTCTTAAAAAGCCTAGTTGCCTTAGTATTGCTTGAGGATGGCATTGAAGAATAGTTTGAAGAGATAATAGAGTTTATGATTTTTGAATTTGAAAATGAAAGTGAGAAATGAATGGATGGAAATAGAGTAAGTAAATAGAGAATCAAAGGACATGTTCTCTTGTCAAAAGGCAACTTTTTAGAACGTATGAGTTGGTGAAAAGGTGGAGGGAAATTCAAATTTTTAATTTGAAATTTAAATTCAAATTCTATCTACATATGTTGGCATATGCTCGTGGGGTATGTCGACATATAGGTCGAATTTTTTAAAATGATTTGTGTTTAACTATTTCCTATTTTATTATATAGATCTATTTATTGTTATTCTATTTTCAGAAATATAATTTTAAAATAATTTTAAATATATTATTATTTTAATATATAAAATATTTGTATTTAAAATATAATAACACAATATTCAACCAATATTATTATTAACCTGTAGGATATTCCTAACAACCAATAAAGAAACCAAAAGAAAAGAAAAATTCATTCAAGAAATTAAAAAAACTTTTGATATATTAAATGTGTACCTTTTTCTGATCCATTTCACCATTTTGTTTTGAATTATGTAATGTGTGAAGAACATGTTAGTAATTTCTGTATCTGATTCATTATCACTTGAGGATGTATCTGAGTCATCTAATGTTGCGATATAGGATCTTCTCCGTTTTTTGGATGAATCAATATTTGATGTAGTTTTCAATTTATCGGGATGTGGACAGTCTAATTTTAAATGACCAGGGTCATCACAGTTATAACATCTAATGCCATTCCGTTTCCACTTCCGCTTCCTGGATTTTTGTTGTCATTTCTTTTGAAATTATTCATCTTCCTATATTATAGAAATTTTCTGAAATTCCTTATCATGAAAGCAATTTCTTCATCTTCATCGCTATATGAATCCAGATTATCTGTCATTGCATTGAAAGCTATAGATTTCTTCTCTATTGCTTTGCATTCTCTCCTGCCCTGCAATTGTGCTTCAAAAGACATTAAATTGCCAATTAACTCTTCAATTTTTAGAGTGCTAATGTCATTAGCCTCTTCGATTGCAAGAGTCTTTTGATCTCATTCAAGAGTAAGTGAATTGAGGATTTTTCTAACTTGATCATCTTTAGAAAAACTTTTATCTAGTAGAATAAGTGAGTGTACTATATCTTGGAATCTACTATACATATCTGATATGGACTCATTTTGAATAATTGAAACTGGTTTGTTAACATGGAAATTTTGGTCTGTTTGACCTTATTTGTCCCTTCATGTGTAACTTGCAAAGTTCTCCAAATTTCAAATGCAGACTTACATACAAATATGCTATTAAATTCATTTCCATCTAGTGAACAAAATAATATATTCATAACCTTAGAGTTACTTTGTGCAACTGCTTTTTGGTCAGTAGTCCACTGTGCAAAATCTATCTGTGGTTCAATGTACTCAGTTTGTGTGATATTCCGAGTATCTAACCAATTGACTGTAAATAAATTTTCATTCTACATGACCAATATGTGTAATTACTACCATTAAAAAGTGGAGGTCTAGCAGTGGATTATCGTTTGACAAATGAGTTCCTAACAAATGTATTAATAGTGTTACTAACAGTACTATTACCAATATTGGTAGCCATTTAAACTTTTTCAAAAATCAGATAATGAATACTTTGAAAATCAATGCTTTGATACCAAATGTGAGTCAGCGGAATAGGGATCTTAAGGCTGAATTAACAACAGACGGGGGCTGAATAGTGTTTAATGAATTATATAAATATTATTCAAATTCTTTAAGATTTTACTTGGAATGATGGAATTAACAATCACGAAAATCATAGAATCAAAGTACAAACAAAAGTAAATGCAGTAAAAATAAAAAAGGAAAGAAAACACTAGGATTTTATACTGGTTCAGAGTTAACCTATATCCAGTCCCGCACAATTCCTTGTGTGGATTTCTTTTCAACTAATAAATGCAAATACAATGTCGATTTCAAGGCTACAAGTCACACCCTTCAGAATCCAGGCCTTTGGGTAGAGCCACTTGATTTTCGGCCCACAAGCACACCCACTAGATTTATGGGCTACTAAGCACACCCAATTGATTTAATCAGGCTACAATCTCACCTACTTAAATTTTAGAGATACCAAGCACACTACAGAGTATAAGAGTATGATTTGATAAAGTTTACAGACTCATATCTTCGATCTTAATTACAATTGACCCTATAACTACTGAATAGCACTTGATCTTGAGAGAGATGAGAGAAATCAGAGGGTATGTGGAAGAGAATCAAACTATAAATTATTGAATTTGATTCTGGTTGAATTTCGGTAGAGTTTCGATAGAAATTGCTTTAGAAATCAAGAGAGTGAAAAGAGGAGAGAAAATAAGAAAGTAGTTAATGAAATTTCTTTTGGAAGACTGGTAAATATAAGGAAACAACGGTCATATCCATTCGAAAGAGATATGATGTAAAGACACTTCCATTCAAATTTGAATTTTAAAAAGTACGGCTAGCATGTCGACAGACTTGCAGAGGATAGGTCGACATATCCCTTTGTATTGTGAAAAATTACTTAATAAATTTATTTTTGAAGATATTAAGCTTTGTAAAATATTTTGAAACTTTGTACAAACATTTAAACATACTTTATACATATTTTAACCATATTAAAACTTAATAAAACTTTATAAAATAATTTTGGAATATTTAATATAATGTAAATAGTATAAAATCAATATAGTTATAAATTATTAAAGTATAAACAATAATTCAATATATATAAACTTAAAAACACTAAAATAATATCTTTATAAGTATAAAACATTAGAAAATCATTTTAGAAATATTTTGAAAATATTATTTTGAAAATAGAAAATTTGAAAAACAATTTAAAATAAAATTAGAGAAGGTAAGAGAGACCAGGAAAGTTCTATCAAGGTTTTAACATAAATTCTATGACTCTATAACTTATCCGGAATACCTTGAACTCTTCAATAATCTTGAGTCTTCATTCTTGAACTCTTGAAACTTTATATCAGCATCTAGAATCTACTCTTGATATCAGCATCTTGATACCATACAATCTTCTTAATCACTACATGTCTAATATCCTGCATTATATACTATATATATCTTGATAAAACATTAGTATCTATAATTTATATAATGTCCTATAGTTGTTACCATTAAAACCAATACTTAAGGTACTTACAAAGCCACATAAAAGATTGAGTTGATCCAAGTGAGAATGAAAGAAGCTCAGTCTAGGAAGAAGAGCAATGCATACAAGAGGCATAAGGATTTGGACTTTTTTGTTGGAGACCATGTTTTTGTTAATGTATCACCGTTGAAGGGTGTGGTAAGATTTGGAAAGTCGGGGAAATTGGCACCGAGATACGTTGGATTGTTTCCTATTACATAAAGGATTGGAAAACATGCTTATTGGATAGAGTTACCGAGCAGTTTGGCGGAAATCCAAAATGTTTTTTATGTTTCTCATCTTAGGAAGTGTGTTCGTGATCTAGAGACTACTATCGGTTCGACTGCATTGGAAGACTTAGTAGTGGAACTGGACATGATTATTGTTAGGCAATCAGTTTGTATCATGGCTTACGATGAGAAGAAGCTAAAGAACATGATAGTCAGATTAGTAAAGATCCAGTGGAGTGACAATGAGAAAGACTGTACTTATGAGATAGAGGACAAGATTAAAGACGCTTGTCCTTTTTTTTATGGTAGGTTTTATGTCTATGTTTATGTTTGATGTTATGTACTTTATCGTAATTTCAAGGATGAAATTATTTAAGGAGAGTCTGTAACACCCCTAATTTTGGTTAACATTAATTAGGATATTTAATTAAATAAATAAAATAAAATAATGTATGGTGGTAAGGGGAATCAGATTTGATAATTAAAATGGGTCGTGCCTTAATTAATAAGTTAATTGGACTGATTATAACTTAAATAATAAGGAGGAATAATGTAAGGGGCAAAATAGGAAAAGACTTTATTTCCTAAACCCAAATCCTTCCGTTCTCATTTCCTCATTCACTTACAGTCACCCGAATATTGTCAAACTCAAGCCAGCCATTACTAAGGAATTCAAGGGAAGAAAAAGCTAGGAAACAAGAGGAAGCTTAGGGAAAATAAAATCTAAATTCAAATCTCATTTCTCTTCATCAAATCAAGGTCAATAATGGTTATCCGTCTTAAGTATGCTTGTTTATTTTTGGTTTTATGATTAAACCCAAACCTTATGATTGTTATTATGTCATATTGTGAAGGAATGATGATTATATGCTTATTGGTAATTTATTGCATTTATTATGGGATTGTTTAATAGGTTTTAAGAATGAAAACCTAGTTTATGAAAACCAATTGACTCGAAATTTGGATACGATGTTCACGACATTATTTTAGAAGTGTATTTTTAATTTCATAATTTTTCAAGCAAGTATGAATATTCTATGAATTTCCTAAGTCGTAAAAATGATTTATTTTAGGTTTTAATTACTAAAAATAATTAAATAATGTTTTTGGTCCTAAAATATTAATATGTTGAAGAATATATAAATTCTGGTTTATTTTGATTTTTCCTAAGTATTTATGATTTTATATGAATTTATTAGGCTTGAAAAGCTTAATAATTATATTAAAATAATAATATAAAATTATTGGTTTGCAAATTGTTTTGGGAATGATAATTCTGATCCATATTAGATTTCTAAAAATAATTTGATAAAGAGGCATATTATCCAATAGCAATTTGACAAAGGATTGAAGTTAGTGGAAAGAAATTGTTTTTTAAAGAAATAAAATAGTTTTTATGTTAATTACGAGACTATCATGTCGTTATTAATCAATGCCGACTTCCATCTATGCCGCAGCTATTACTGTCGCCTGTTTTTATATTGGCTGTAGTAATACCGCATGTTTTTTATCCGCTATAATAATGCTGCTAGTAGTGCTTTCAAGATAAAGGTATTATGGAAACATTGCCTCATATTTTATATTGGCTATAGTACTGCTGCAAGTTTTCACCATGGTTTAAAAAATGCCGCTTGTTTTCAATATCGACTTTTTATAATATGATGTCGCACTTATCCATACCAGCATTAATATTTATAGCAGCAACGATGCTACATATCTTCAATACTATATAAAGAGGCATTGATGCCACATATCTCCATTACTATATAAAGAGGCATTGATGCCGCAAAGCTTAATTTCAACAGTATTACTTTAAGGCAGCAATGCCGCATATGTACATTACTTCCGACATTAATGGTGTAAAGCAGATATTGATGTCGAAGGTCTTCAATGTTGGCATTCCCATATTTCTCAGTTTAGAGCTTTATACTATGCAAACCAAGGATTATGCCGCTTATATTCGACAACCTATGTATTTATGTTATGAGACATAAATGATTTTGGCCCCATGGCCTTATGCTTTATAAATTAGACGCTTTAATATGGTTTCGATGTAGAAAAGGTTTGATAACCCACGCCGGCGATATTAGTGTCGCACTTTATCAATTTAAATGGTTTTATTATATGGCTTTATAACCTAAGGGTTTTAGAGGTGTGATAACCTCCTAGTGTTTTGAAGTTAATGAAACCTAATATGTTGCCATAAAATTGTAGATAAAATAAAGGGATATATTTTTCTTGTTTTTGAGTATGATTTCAAGGGTTAAATCACTTATAAAGATTTATGTTTTCAAGGAAATGAAAAAGGTAATTAGCCTAGGATTTTACTAGAGAGTTTATTGTTCCTATCACCTTTAGATAAATTATGATAGGATAAATTGACTCCAGGACCAGAGAATAGAAAAATAGATAATGGGACTGGTGTGGGTTAGCGCCCTATACTTCAACTGTTAGCCCCTAGTTGATATTAGTCCACAATTCCAGTGCATAGGGCTTTGTTAAGCGTAAAACTAAAAGTAGCTTACGCACCGAAAGGAATCTATAGCTTAGATTGGTTATTTGTTGGCCTGAAAAACCATTAGGTTCATTGTGAGCCTAGCAAAACTATGAAATTGACAGTCAGTTAGGGTAACACTAAGATGATTATGTTTAGATGGATAGTCCAGTTTTCTCCTAATGGTAAGTTGGCGAATTTTGGTATATCTGGTAAGCCGAGTCGGCCGTATAGGTTTGTAGTAACCCTAGGAAAGTTATAAAGTAGAGACGGACAATCAGTTAATTGAGACAAATTAGTCAGGATTACCTATGTAGCATGCACGCATTTAATTATCTTGTGTTTATGTAACCATTGTGATTACTGGAGCATAATTGTGATAGACATATTATCAAAGAATACTAGTGAGGGGAAAACCCATTCCTCTCAGCGATGTGGTCTCACTAGATATCTATTATCGAAATGGAATATTATTATTCACACCCGACTTTTTGTCTAATTTGAAGTTTTTGTTTTCCCCCTTTAACTCTCGGGTGCTCATTTGAGTAGATCGAGAGTAAGGTTTCCAGATTTTTAGGTTTGGCGAATAAAGCTTCCGGAGACGTGCAGGAGGCAAAGCTAGCTATTTAGGAGTCTAATTATGCCCATTGTGTTGACTTCATTTTGTTTGAATGTATGTAATGGCAATTGTATATGTCTAGTAGTAAACTCTAATTAACCAGGGGGGCATCTTCATATGTCGCTCTTGTCGTATTTTGTAATAATTATATTATATTTGTACCTAGGCAACGTTTTTTGGGATTATGTAATGAATATGGAAATTAATTAATGAAATATGTGTTTTGGAAAATTTTCATATTCCCGTGCTTTGATATTAATGATATTATTAATTGATCTCATTTTGTCACCGGAGAATAATATTATCGATGACTGCAGCATCAGTAGCGCTTATTTTCAGGCCTTAGAATGGGGGATGTTACAGGTAGTAATAATTGTGCATCAACACTTTCTTTGCTAACTTGGTTCCTCTCGAATGATCCCCACACAAGCTCTCGTGTATTCTCTTATGACCCGTACACCCTCTTCTTTGGAAACACACCTGAGATAAGGGGTTGATTACCCTCTTTTGTATAATGTGCCATTAGAGAAAGAGTAGTATGGAGCCTGGTATTTTATATTTCGAGCTTCATTCCTATTCTAGGGCAGAGTTCCATTTAGCAGGAATTGCTTAATGTGGGTCATCTAGTTGTTCTCCTCAGTTTGCTGAAGCGTGGGTTCAAATGGGGACTATTCCCGATTTTCCAATATTTTCTAATCTTGAGCCTCTTGAATTGCTGCCCATTGGGCTTAGGTTAGGACCAATATTTGATTTGATTCTATTATTCTTGGCTCTACCTAATGCCCTATTGATACTGCCTTCATTTCATTTGCCACTTTAGTGCTCTCATGTTTAGCTAATGAGTCGGCAGATAAGTTGTTTTCATGTGGAATTTGTTTTGTACTAAACTGTTCGAACTGCTCTAGTTATTTCGCGGGAAAGTTCCACATATTTGGCCAAGGTTGTTTCCTTCATTTGGAAATTGCCCTGCACTTGGTTCCCAACTAACTGAGAATCGCCGTGAATTTTAATCTGGCTTACCTTCATTACCTGAGCCATTCTCAAGCTTGCGAAGAGAGCTTCGTATTCTACAATGTTGTTGGTTGCTTTGAAACCAAGCTACACCGCCCTTTACAACTTCTTCTCACCTTGAGTGATCAGTACATACTCAATTCCTGCCTCTATTCGTTTGATGCTCCATCTATGTATAGTTGCTAGAACTGAGGTGTGGAGGCTTCTTCCTTTGGTTGAAATTCAGCTGGCAACGTGCATTATGTGATGAAGTCTGCCAGTACTTGACCTTTGATTGCCTTTTGAGGACAATAAGTGACGTCATATTGGTTGAGCTCCATTGCTCATTTTAGTAAGAGGCCTAATGTTTTAGGCTTCTACAGTATCTGCCTTAGGGTTTTGTCTGTTAGGACTTTAATGGGATGTGCTTGGAAATAAGGCCTTAGCTTCCTTACTATAAGGAGCAAGTTGTAAGGTAGCTTTTCAATGACCGAATAGTTAAGCTCTGCTCCTGACAGCTACTTGCTTGTGAAGTATATGGGCCTTTGGGTCCCTTTGTTTTCTCGTTTTACTACAACACTAATGGATTTATCAGTTACAACTAAATAAACATACAAGTCCTCAACTATTACCAGTTTAGATAGTACGAGAGTGTTGACCAATGATCCTTTAGGTTTTGGAATGTAGCTTTGCATTCCTCGGTCCATTCGAAGTTTCGTCCCTTTTTTACCTGGTCGAAGAACGTGATGCACTTATCCGTTGCCTTTGATATGAATCTGCTCAGTTCTGCAACTTTTTCATTTAGACTCATCAGATTCTTCAGTTTTTTTGGGATCCCCATTTTCCTAATGGCGTCAATCTTCTCGGGGTTCTCTTTTATTCCATGTGCACTTACTATGTACCTCAGGACTTCCCTGATTGAATAGTGAAGTTACATTTTAGAGGATTCAGCTACATATTGTACTGCCTCAAGACTTTAAATGTTTGCTTTAGGACTCGAACGTGACTCGATACTGCTATTGACTTAACCAGCATATCATCCACATATACCTTAATAGTCTTTCCGATCTGATCCGAGAACATCATATTGATCAGCCTTTGATAGGTTGCTCCAGCGTTTTTGAGTCCAAATGGCAAGACTTTTTAGTAGTACAATCCTTTGTCTGTTATAAACTGGTATGCTCTTGTTCTCGTTCAAACATAGCTATCTGATTATGTCCTGAATACACATCCATGAAAAAGAGTAGTTTATGTCCACTGGTGGCATCCACTAATTAATCAATTTTGGGCAAGTGCAAACTATCCTTCGGGTAAGCCTTATTGAATTTGGTGTAATCTATGCAGGTTCTCCACTTCCCATTAGGTTTTCTTACGAGTACTGAGTTGGCGACCTACTTTGGGTAGTATACTTCCCTAATAATCCATTCTTTTTAACTTATTAACGTCCTCATGAAGAGCATTGTACCTTTCCTAGTCCAGGGTCCTGCACTTTTGCCTGAGTGGATGGCATCAGGATCAATATTGAATGCATGATAAATTGTTGGATCTATCCCTACCATGTCTGGGTGCGTCCGAGCAAACGCATCTACTGATTTCTTCAAGAAGTCTATCAGTTCTGCACAAGCTTCTATGCTGAGATTATTTCCAATCTTGAGAACCTTTATAGGGTCCTTCGGGTCTACCTATACATCTTCTAGGTCGTCCATCTGCTTTTACTCCCTCTTTATTTCCTCTAATCTCAGGTTTATTTCACTATCTTCCTCGTCTGGTTTTGAGGTCACTAAGGGTGCTTGTTTCAAAGCTTTCTTGGAGAAGTACTGGGCGTAAACCGAATTATATTCATCAATGCTGATCATGAGCATGTATGTTCTCTTTTCTTTCTTCGTGGATTTTGGGGGTGTAAGATCACCTTCTTCGACAATGGCTTGGGTACTTGGTACCGATGCAGTTCTTTGAACCGACTTGATTTCTTTTTTATTACTATTATTATAAGCATTAAAAGAGACCCCAGTATAATTTTGAACAATTTTATTGCTAGAAGTATGGTTTAGATTTTATAACTCCCTATGTAAAAATTATTCTCCTATTATCGACAATATTCCTACAGGGGTATAGAATTTCATGAGCAGGTCTTTCTAGGAAATGATTACCCCTAAGTCTATTAGAGTGGGTTTCCCAAGAAAGCATTATATAGTGAGGGTTGGTCGATGATTAAGAAACTTTCGTAAAACGATTTGTGCAGTGGGGCAGCTCTAGCCATAATAAGATAGCGTACTGATCCTACTGGGACGATGACATTATTATTAAAGCCATAGATCAGTTAAGGACTTGGCTTTAGGATCTCAGATGGCAGCTTCATTTGATCAAATGCAGACTTGAAAATAATGTTGACCGAGCTTCCAGAATCAACGAAGACTTTTTTCATAATGTAGTTTGATATTTGCATTGTGATAATAAGTGGATCTTAGTATGGGAACACGACTCCTGCTGCATCAGATGCTATGAATATTATCTCTGGTGCAGGCTTTCACTTGACATGGAAAACTGACTTTTGCTATATGCTAGCTTCTTGCACGTACTTCTCCTGTGCCTTTTTGCTTGCACCAGCGAGGTATGGTCCTCCATGGATCGAAGCTATAAGGTTAGAGGGGTTTCCAGCTTGATTCTCATTTGGGTATGAGGTTAGCTTTCATGTCATCTCTTCACCGTTTTCCTTTTGGAAGCTGCCCAGTAATCCTTCTGGATCGGCCTCTATGTATTACTCTTTAGATGTCGACAATTACCAGTATAATGACTATTAGCTTGGTAAAAGCAGCAGTATGCCCCACCATGATTCTGTTCTACTTTCTTACCCTTGTTGGGCACGTCATATGCAAGCTCTGTCTCGGTCATCCCATATATATGGCCAGAAGTGTTGGTAAGTGGGTTGCTATAGTAAAGTTGAGTTCCTTCTATCTCTTTGTCGGTGGGTGATATCCTTCTACACCCCTTTTCTTTTCATAGCTAGGGGTAGAAGTCCTCTGAGTCTGTATTGTAGAATAAGCCTTTTGTATCCTAATTTAGTCACTGGCTCTTTTATAAAAAGCCTTCATAACGTGACATGGCTTTCTGCTGTTCTTATCCCACATCGATATTCCTTCCTAATTCTAACATGGGCCGCCATCAGTAATGCTCCTTCATCACTTACTACTATCTTGAGAGCCTCAGACTTAAAACGCTTTATAAAGTTTCGCATGCTCTCATTCTTCCTTTTCTTAACACATGACATCGTGTTTATGTCCAAGGAGGCTTCTTTACTTAAGTTAAATTGCCTTAGAAAATCGGCGGATAGTTGTCGCTAGGATCGGAACTCCCTTGGTTCGAACCTCCTAAACAACCTGGAGGCAGCATCAGCTGGGTTAACTAGGAAGAGTTTACACTTAGCCGTCCTTCCTACTTTCTGGATGTCCATGTATTATTCAAATGTGCAGATATGATAGTCATGATTTGTGGTCCATCAAACTTGTCAATCGATGGGGCATTGAAGTTGTCAGGGAAGTCTTATATAATGGTAGTTTCGCTCAATGGGGAAGATCCTTCTACCCTAACTTTTTCCCCAGTACCTTGTTGGAAGAGTTTAGCCAACCGCTCCACTTGTGCTTTTAGCTAGTGAATTTAATCTTCCCTAGGGTCTAACTGGGATGAGTCATCCTTTTATAATAAGGCGTCATCAGCATCTTCAAGAGTAGATTGAGTTTGTTTCTTTGGTGGCAGAGGGTTGATATTGGCTGGTTTAGATTTGATTTGTGGATTGGCCTATATCTTGCTTTTCAACTTGGTTCAGGTTTTGGACCAGCGTCACTATTCCCATCTCTAGGAGTATCGTTATCAATCCCTCACTAAATAAGCAGCGCAATAGCTGAATGATGGTGGTGAGCTATGGAATGTGGAGTGGAGGTTGGTCTGAGAGCAGTATGTTGGGCTACCGCCTTTTCTAGTCCCTCCATTCCTTTGTTTATTTGGTTTGTGAAGGAATGGATTGCGGTCGAGATTGGGTTCATAGGGGCCTCAACTGATGCTTCTGCTTTAGTTTGAGGTTTTGACATTATGAGGGTCTTCTTTGCATTCTTTGAAGCCAAGTCTAAGTGTTCTTGAGGAGGAGTAGTGGAATCAGTGGGATTCATGGTATATGAATGAAAATATAGGTAAAGTTTACTGGAAATAAGAAACGGCAGTTCAAGCCCTCCTTCTAGTTCCAAGATGTTAATGAGATTTTTCATCTCATAACACCCAAAATGAACATGAACCAACTTTACTATTAATTACATCGGTGATTTAGAATTACCAAATTTAAGTGATATTAAATTTTCCTTTAGGTAGTAATTATGCTGCTGTAAGCTTACACAATTATGAAGTTGCACCTTAACTGTTTGTTAAAACATCAAATCGAACTGGTATTTAATTCAAGTAAAAACTGAACAAAATCTAATGGTAAAATCTTGTTGCAGATAAACAAAAGTGCAAAAAAGTAAAAGACAAAGAAATCCTACATCCATGGGAAAATGTCACGTTCTTCTTTATATTTCTTGGTAAAGATTTTCATGACAGAGAATACAATGATTTTACGTTTTAAACTTTGAAAAGAACAAATCAGTAAAAGATCCTCTTCTTGCTATAGTGCCTTTTCTACTTATAGTATAGAGAAGCACGTGGATTGCCGCAATTCTTCTTCCACCATTTTGTTTCCGCCTATGGATAATGCCATGTGTCATCCATCCACATGGTCTATTTGATGCATATGGATTGCCATTGTGTCTTTGGCGGGAAACTTTGATTTGAGCAATTAAATTCGGGGTTTTGGAGGGAAGCTTGAAATTAAAGTAGGAACATTTGAAATTTAGGCAGGAGAGTTCAAATTCGAATAGGTTTAGTATCTGGTCCGCACTCCCCATTTTCTACAAGGTGAGCTATGTTTCCTTTATCATTTTTGTTGTGATGGTATCGAGAGCTGTGCCTCCGTTCTACCTTAGGCGCTGTTGATACTTATGAGGCTGACCTACGTTGTCCGGTGTGCCTCGCTTGCATGATTATGCACTGGGATGATTGAAGCTATGTTGTTTTACTTGATTCATGAAATTTTCTTTGCTCTGTGCTATTGAATTATTTGGGTTTCCTGGATTAACCTGTGGCACCTTATTATGGGTATGCACTTGCTCCGAAATGCTCTTGGTGTTAGGATACACAAGCTACTAGGATTGAATGCTTATCTCTTTGAAGTTTGTTTAACGAGTGTAAATCTATGGTGGAGTGATGTTTATTAACCATGTGCGCAGCCCTTGGAATGCTTTGGACTCCTTGTAGTAATGGTTAGAGAGTCCACAGTGATCACATGGGAAGATATGTGCTTGAAAGAGTTAGCAAAGCATAAGATTTTAAGAATGATAATTGGGCTTATTGGATCCTTTGGTTGTGAAGCAGTTTCCTTCTATCGTCCTTTTCATTTTTCCTCCTTGTTTGTTATGTCCTGATAACAGCGTGTTTATTTATTAACCTATTCTGATGGTGGTGCATTCTTCATCAACTTATCTTGATGGCAACACATTCATTTTAGTTTGGGGTGGTGCATCATGTTGGCTTTCTGATACAAGATTGTTGGCGTAGAGCTATTATCTTTGTACCTAAATTTATGAGCGTAGTACATCATCTTTGTACCCTGATTTATGAGCGCATTACATCATCTCGTTGCAACTTCATGCTTTTTGGCTGCAGCTCTATTAGTTGGATTAAACATCGTGACTGTAGGTTGGCTCTCACACTTTATAGCCATTCTTGGCTGTTGTACTAAGGCTTCGATATCGTAGTTTCTTGTGGCTAGTTATAAGTTCTGACTTCTTTTTTTGCAGTATCAACCGAATAATTTCAACTTCTTCCCTCTTTATCTCGGCTTTATTTGTGTGGGCAGTTCTCTGAGTTTTGTGCCTCCTTCGGCCTGTGTAACAACCTTGGTTTTTAAATTATTTTAATAAAATAAGTAATGACTTAAATTGAAGACTTAAATGAGAAATTGAATTTTTAAGTATTGAAATATGGAGAAAATTAGAATTTTGTTTGACAAAGAGAAAATAAATTCTTTAAAAATGAGAACTCTAAAAATAGTTACTATCAGGAATTGGGATTTTATTTCATTCTTTTTCAAATTATAAGAAATTGGGATTTTTGGTATTCTTTTGGGAAAAGATAATAGAGCTTATCTAAGATGATAACTTGTAGACTTTTATAGAATGAAATTAAGATGGAGTTAATATTTAAAAGATTTGGATGAGTGAATTATAAGGAATAGAAATATTAATTAGATTTAATCTCTTATTCTAAAAGCAAAGACCAACTTTGGTGATAAACAGAAATAATAAATTTAAGCGTTTCTTTAATTAAAAATGTAATTGAGTTGTTTATTTTTGGGCATTAAATTAGTAAATTAGCATAGCCTATTTAGAGTAATAAATTAAAATGGGCATGGCTTACTTTCTTGTTCGGTTGTAAGTTAAAACCCAAAGTCCAAAATAATTTATCCTAAGAAGAAATCCTCCTTATACAAATATTGTATGTTCTTTCATACTTACAGTAAAGAAGAAAACAAAATTACCAAAACTTTACCCTCTTTGAAAACCTAGAAAACAAGTCTCCTATCTCTCGAAATTATGTCAAACAAAATGTCATAAATTCCTAAATTCAAACCCTAGAATCTCTTCAACCTTCTCCATCCTATAGACCTGAAGTGAGAAAGAGTTTTAGCCATGGCTGGAGGTCAGAATTAGTTGAATAGCAAGGTTGAAGGGTGAAAATCTAAAGCTGAAAATGCTGGTCAGTGGAAAAATCATAAGTAATTCTAGAGAAATCAGAAAAATATGAAATTTTGATATGTTGTTCATAACTCATATATACACTTTCCGTTAAAATTTATTGGAAAATATTTATATTTACTATTTTAAATCCTCATAGCACTAAGGACGAAATTCATGATTGTTTTACTTGAATTGGCTTGAGATTGGTGCATGTGATTTGGAGCTTTTAGGATGTTTAAGATGAGTTTAATCTCACATCTTGTTCTATTCTATTTGTATGCTAAATGGTTTGATTAAAAGTGAATCTTTCGATGAAATATGGCTGCTCGATTGTCAATTGCATTACTATAAACAAGAGTTAGTAAACTGTCAGTAATTGCTTACTGTAACTTAGTTTTCCATCTGGTTTCTATATCTTGATAGTATGGAATGTTTTCTAGTGCATGCATTTGTGAATCTGGGTTGTAAATTGTAAGTTTTAAATGCCTGGATGCTAAGAAACCTTGGCGGAATTGCTGAAAGTCATCAGTAGGGAAAGGAAGTCCCTGGAGCACAAGCTCCAAGCATCCCACCGGTCGATCGGTTTATGATGACTGGTCGACCATCCAGTACTGGAGTGTGAGCTTAAGGTACATCTTTTCTTCCCTATTGCATCATTTGCTGCCCTATTCGTTTGATGCATTGAGTTATTGAATTCTTGCTTTCTCCTTTCTTCTTATTCCTGAGTTTTAATTTTCTATTTTGATGATTTCATATTCCATGGAACTATACTCCATGGAAATGTTTGTATATACCTATTTCATCTATATTATATCTACAAATTGTTTACAAAGAAAATTATTTAAAAATGTATCATGTCAAACCATATTTGTAAAATTGATTTAGCTTCAAAAACTATTTTCAAACAAGAGTTTAAACTATATATGTATGTGTGTGTATGTGAAATTATACTTTTCATTTATCAACTATAAGTTACTATGCAAGTATTTTCAAAAGATTTCTAAGAAATATTTTCTAATATAAAACCATTACTTCACTTGAATGGGAAATCCGTTTAAATGATTTAGTAAAACAAGTGGTATGGGACGTTTGAGTTACTTTATCGCCTTGGACACATTCAAATGATCATTTTTACTAAAGTGGGATTTGCGATCTTTTAGTAAATATTTAAGCCTCGCCAAGTGGTATGGGACATTTGACGAAACTCATTTGGTTACTAATAGAGAGTATGTTACACCTTCCAGTTAGGTGTAGCCTTCGTGCTCATCTCTAATTAGGCATAGCCTTTGTGTTCGTTTCCAGTTAGGCGTAGCCTTCATGCTCGTCTCTAGTTACGCATAGCCTTGTGCTCATCTCCAGTTAGGCGTAGCCTTCATGCTTATCTCCAGTTAAGCGTAGCCTTCGTGTGTGTCTCCAGTTAGGCATAGCCTTCATGCTTGTCTCCAGTTAAGCGTAGCCTTCGTGTGTGTCTCCATTTAGGCATAGCCTTCATGCTTGTCTCCAGTTAAGCGTAGCCTTCATGTGTGTCTCTAGTTAGGCATAGCCTTCATGCTTGTCTCCAGTTAGGCATAACCTTCAGGTTCATCTTCGGTTAGGCGTAGCCTCGTGCTCGTGTAATGACCTAAAATTTCACTGTTTTGATTTGTGAATATTTAATTAATTTTACATATTCAAATAATAGGTTTTATAATTAAAATAAAACTCTTTTAAATAATAATTAATGATGGTGAAATATTTTTCAAAATGTGTTTACAAAAATATATGGTTTGAAGAAAAATCGAAAATGTGACCAGAATTCGTTTTTCGAATTTTCGATTTTTCTTCGGCTAAAAGTTAGCGGAAATGTTGAAAACCAAAGAGTTAATATATTCACATACATTTATAATAAATTTAGGATATGTGTATATACATGCACGTATTAGTTAAGTGTGTGTATATATATACTTAAAAGAATTTAATTAAGTAAAAAGTTAAGTGTCATATCATAGCAAACATTAGTACATTTAGCACTAAAAACATGTTTAAACCTTAAGAGACATAAGTACAAATTCTAATTAAATGCATGTTGGCAAGGAGGGGACAAAGGATGGTGATGTGGAAGGATATGTGTGGAGGGCATGTACTTAGGGATAATTACGTAATTTAGTAATTTCATGTTATATGAAAGTCAATTTTCATATTTTTTCTCATTTAATCACTTCATTTCCATTACCTAAAAATCTCTCTAAGCTTCATGAAAAAATTTCATGGCTTCCTTGATTTCTAAAGTTTCAAAATCTTGGTTTCAATTCACTTTTAAACTTTTAAAACCTCCTCCTTCATTCTACAACTCCACTTCTCCAAAAATCAAGTCAAGCCTCCTAAGAAATTGTCATGGCCGAGCCACCCTATGCCTAGGTTGAGTCACTTTGGCTTTTAAAGCCTACAAAATCCATTTTTGGTTGAGGAAAATCAAAGATCTAGATTAGTTTCTGATTATAGTGGAAGATCGGGTCGAGTTATTAAGCTTTTGGTAGCTTTTGGTGAGTTAAAGCTCACCCCTTTACTAAAGTTTCTAACTTTATTTATGATGTGAAATTAATTGTAAATTCATTGCTTGTTTGGATGAATATGGTGTTGATTTGGTTATACATGTGTATGCTTGGATGTAAATTTGTTTAGACTTGTAAATAAAAAGTTAAAAGTTTGTAAAGTTCAAGTTAGGACCTTGCTTATATCATGATGTTATGGTTTATATATATATGTGTGTGTGTGTGTGTATGTATATATGTATATATATGTATATATATATATGTGTATATATATATGTTTGCAAACATACATACAATGTTGTAGGCTATGGAGAAATTAGTACTTGATTTGTACTTTAACACGACATCGAAATCCCTTTATTTCTTACTTGTTTACTTACGGATTTTTCGAGAAAAGTTTTTAAAGCTTTAAAATTTAGTTTATGTTTCAAAAAGCTATATTCAAGTTTATAAAAGTAAGACAAAACATAAAGCGAGAATTTTGAATTTGATTTGGAGTATGAATCGAGTTTTGAAATTATGGGTCATATAGCGATAACCGCTATAAATGCAATTCGTAAAACGAACTCTTTTTACAAAATTAAAAAATGTTTTCACTTAAGTATCTTTTGAAAAGTGTTATCAAAACTTATTCTAAGTATGGATAAGTAATGATTATTATTTAATTAGTTTTTATGTATTTAATGATTAATTAATTAATTAAGGTAATTAGTACTAAAGTGTTAATCAAGTAAATTAATTATAATTAGTTAATTAATTAAAGGTTAATTATTATTTAATCATTAATCAAATGTAAATTATTATTTGGTTATTAAAGATTAATTATTAATTAGTTATTTATTTATAAAAGTGTTTAATTATTAATTAATTACTAAATTAAGTTAATTAAGATTTAATTAAGACTCAATTAAGAATTAATTATTATTAAATGAAGGTTTAATTTATTAATTGATTATTATTTAAAGACTAACTACTTATTTAATTATTATTTACGGATTAACTATTATTTAAATATTTATTTAAAGGATAATCATTATTTAATTATTTATTTAATAATTAATTATTAATTAAATATTTAATTATTATTAAATAAAAAGTTTAAATGTTATTTAATTTTTAAATAAATCATAAATGTTTTGAGGTTTTAAACCACTTTATTTTTGAAGATCAGTTTTGTCTTAAATTAACTTTCCTTTAAAGAATGTTTTTAAATCCAAGAGATTTCTTTGTCGATTACCCTTGAGTAACTCCCAATTGAATATGAAACCAAATAACATATGTTTAGTAGAATAAAATATAGTTCTGCTAATTTAATTTATAATTAATATCTGTTAGCAGAATAAATCAGTTCTGCCATAATTCACTAAGTAGATTATGTTGATATCTATTAGGCAGAACAAATCCTCATTTTGCTATTTTATTAACTTGGACATTTACCCATATATTGATTGATTATTATTGGCTGATTTCCTTTACATATATGCTCGTTATGTAATATTCATGTTATAACTTGGATAAATTAAACCCAATTAAATGAACCATTATGGCCACTAAGCATCCTTCTGATATTGCAAATTTTAGCATTCCATTTTATCCTTTATGTAATGGTTTAAAGTTTATTATTATTTTAAATATGATATCTAAAAAATAGCTAAACAATTATTTTATCAAGTGTTTGAAGTTAATTTAATATTTTTAAACGATTGTTTAAAATCAATGTTTTGTTAATATGGTTTGAAAATAATTAAATGAAGAATGTTTTAAATAATAATTTGTTTATTTAAGTGCATTTTAAATAAGTGATTTTATCAAGGGAACTTTATGGATCAAGTTTTATTAAAGGAGTTTTGATTTAAATTAAAAAAAATATAAATGATTTTTGAGATTTATAAAGAGTGTTATAAATGGTTTTGAACATTTATAAAAGAAGTTTGACAAAATGATTTAGAGTTTTGTGTAAAGGAAATATTATATACAAAAGAGATTTTTTTAAAGTATTTATTGAAGGAAATTTATAAAAGAATTTGAGATTTGATTTCCTTTAACTGAACTTCTTAATTCTGGTAGAATGGACATTCGTTCCACACTTAACACTGAAGGAATATTGTTTAAGGTTATCTTTATCTGCAACTTAAATAACATTTTGTTTTGATCCTTTGATATGATTTGTAAATGAGAAATCTTTCATAAATGTTTCGTGAATATACTTATGTGAATGAGATAAGTATATGAATGTCTCTGATAAACACTTTTGAAAAGAGATTTTAATAAATAAAAGAATTGTTTTGAGGTTTAGTGGTTTCTATGGGTAATTAAATCTCTGAATTGTTATTGTTTGTTTATTTGATAATTAAATAACCGACTATCAAATCTGGACCTGTTTTAACTCAAGAAGTATATTGGGTATATTCGAGTTCCCTGGTGAGGACCCAAATACTTATTTTATACTTCCAAAGAACCAGAATTAAGTTAGCCAAAAATTATCGCTTAGTTTGGAGACACCAATTTTTGGATTTATCTGAACCACTCTAAACTAATAACGTTCACAATGAAGTATGATATGGAGCAATACTATTCTTCCTGAGTGTGATACCAAAATGGAAGATAGTAAAATTTTGAATGCTTGTTCGATCCCGGAACAACTTGTGTGGATGAATGCTAGCATTGCATCTTTGCTTGGAGGGCAGTTTTAGCATTCCAAGATGGTATGTTAATAGAAGAGGTAAAACTGTAGCCTCAAGCCTCACAATCTGAAAGAATGGCTAAAGTAGGTTATGTAGTAGAGCCTTCTGGTTAGCTACCATTAGGAGCTGTCATCCCATTCTAGATTGTCCTTTAGATTTGTCTTGCGCGCAGGCATCGAGGGGAAAAGTAAAGCAGCCTCACTGTCATAGGGGTAAGGTAATCTGGCATGTCATGTTAAAGGGGCAGGCCAGCTCTATATAGCAGGGGGCAGATGTGTATGTAGCCCTCAAGTACATTTTATAGAAGTGTAGCATCAAAAGGTAGTCCCTTACCTAGTCATATTGTGAATCCATTTTCCAATACGTATCTTTACGGTTTTGATTGTAGAGCCTAGTATGCTGGAATTTAATTAATGTAACAATTTCGGCTATGATTCTATATTTACTTTAACCATAGACATTATTATAATATCATTAGATTTCTATATAAAATTTTAGTTATCGTAAGATAATAACACATCCGTGTTTATGTGTGGTGTGGTATTACGAGATACATTTTGTTTTGAAAGGTTTCCAAAATATAGTAATCCATATGATTTGTTTCGAGCTTTTCTCACACTGGTTTTACCAGACTGACCCGAGCGTTATTTTCCTACAATGCTTGGGTCAGCCCAAGCATATTTTCCAGATTTATCTGGATCCTTTGGAGCTTTCAAGAGACGAGTTAGATTCCCCAAGACCTATTCACGTATCTTATATTCTTCACTATTTTGTTGCTTTGATTTCTGTTTATTTTAATCGGCATTTGTAAGGACAGGTCGTTATAACCGTTCAGCTGATAATAGGTTAATGTAATTTGATGTTGTGTAAAATAAAGATGATTTCTTCTTGTATAGACTTGCTCCTATTATATATTACTCGTCGTGTTTTGTGAGATTCTGTTTTGTCTTTTCTTTCTTTCATCCTAAATGACCTGTCTTTCAGACACTTAAATGATCGGCACATGAAACCGAGGATGTATTAAGTGTCGTCTTTAAGTGTAAGAAAGGCATATCATTACAGCTCATCTCTAGTTTGGTGCCTTTTGTGTTTTATTTATTGAAACCTTCTATTTTGATTAATACTTTGTGAATCACCACTTTTCCATGTTTGCCTATGAAAGGCATAATTTGAGTTTTCTGACATTGTGATTTTGTGATAATAATGTCATTTTCTTTATTTATGGCTTTTTTTAGATTGTGACTATATCATTTTGGTTTTTCCATTATGATTATATTTTATTTAACGTAATTGAAAGAGGCCATGATCATATTTTCCTATAATTCACGTACCTTGTTTTGTCAGCATCCCACTAAGTTGAACTAGAACAAGACTAACCTGTTTATTATTTATACAATACTTGGGTCAGACCGAGATATTTCAGGTACTGCAACCCATTGACTTTAACGGTTGACTTAGCATGGAGACAGTTGTATATATGAAAACAATAGCATTTGTTTTAAACTTGGGGTTGTATACATACTTTTGTTAAGTTAGTGATTCATGATATGCATATTCTATTGGGATTTGACTAGTACTCCAACATGTATATTATGTGGACCTAGTGTGACCACCTTTTGTAGACTCATTATGTATTTGTATAAATATACTCATTTGTACTTGTACAATATATAAGTTCTGTTGTACTCTGTGATTCTGTGATATGTGATATTATATATTGTTCTGAATTTAATAAGCCAGCGTAATATTGCTTTGTGCCTAGGTCGTTTATGTCGAAATTTATTCAAGTGAAAAAAATACACGCATAAATAGACTAGTCGATGTTCGCCCAAAGTAATGTTCACGTATGGTCACTCCTAACCAGCCTTATTCTCCATACTAGCAGACGATGTTACACTGTAATATCCTTTGTTAATATGGGTATAGAGGTGGGACGTTACATTGTGGTATCATAGGTGTGTTTAGAATAATATACAATATTTAAGACACTAATCTTGGCCTA
The DNA here is from genome assembly GCA_030737815.1 of Allium fistulosum. NCBI lineage: Eukaryota > Viridiplantae > Streptophyta > Magnoliopsida > Asparagales > Amaryllidaceae > Allium > Allium fistulosum. The sequence continues at coordinate 1,379,981,681 of CM060901.1, forward strand.
GACAGACGTAAAGTCCAGCCCCTTGAGGTGTTGCGTAGAGATTTAGAATTTATTTGCTAAATAGGATTGGAATATAGATGATTATTATGGAATAATCATCGAGGAGTATTTGTAAGATTTTATATCACTATATAGTTATGAATGGATTGTGTAAGTTAGACCTTAAATGGCATAGGATTGAATTATTTTGTCCTGATCCCTTAGTGATCAGAGTTGCACAACGAAAGCGGATGGACTGCTTTCCGCTGAGCACATTAACTAGTTTGTTCTTATATGTAAATGATTGATTAGTTTTTGGATGCATGGTTGCTTAGAAAAAAAATTTAGTAACAACTTAAAATTTAGTTTGAGTAGGGATCATCACTTGAGAGTTTAATACCTACTCGATTAATAATTAGACCTTGCAGTGTCCTTTAAGGAATAACCACCGTAAGGGATATTGAAAATTTTATAAAATGAAGAATAAATCTTATATATGACTAATCAAATACTAAGATGAATTATAAAATTTGACATTTGCTTGATGTATGTAGGGATGAATGGTTCTGTTCTTGAATTGTAATTAGTGAATTATCAATTATATAGAAGTATAAGTATTTATTTGAATGAGGTTTAGTAAAAACAAATATCTACTCAAATTAAAAACCTCTTTGATAAGGAATTCACCTATCTTAGATATTTAATTATGTTTAATATAAGCAACTTAATAGTTTGTAAAAGCAAGGCTATTAAATGATATATGTATATGATATTTAAAGAAACTTTAAAAATATAATTTGTATTGGTTTGCCCGATGGGTACTTTAATGTTATCCTGCCTTTTGGTCAAGGCCGGGATATCCACAAATTGGCTGGAAAGGATGGATATCAGGAATGGAGATCAATTGGAAACAAGGCTACGATCGATGTCGTAAAAATTTGATCGGGCTTCAATCAAGACAGGATCGATTGGGAATGATGCACAAGGCTAGGAGAGGCTACGTTTCAAATTCCAGGTAAATCGGAGTTCGTATGCTCAAGATATGATCGATGCAATTCAAGCAATCAACTGAAAGGTCTTGTTCGTATCCATCAAGCCTCAACTGTTCGTATCCATCAACTGAAAGGCCTTGCTCATATCCATCAAGCCTCAACTGTTTGTATCCATCAACTGAAAGGTCTTGTTCGTATCCATCAAGCCTCAACTGTTCGTATCCATCAACTGAAAGGTCTTATTCGTATCCATCAAGTGGTCGCCATTTCGTATCCATCACGATCGATACGAACAATGCAATGGTGATCGATACGAACAAGGCAGAGGTGATCGATGCGAAGGAGACAGCCTTTGAAAAACACGAACTTGCATCGATCATATTTTACAATCTACAAGTCCAAATGCCACCAAATTTTCACAGGAGTTTGCGTACAACCTAAAGAATGTTCATGATTGCTCTCGACTCGATCGGGCAAGATCTTGATCGATACGAAATTCATTCGTATCGGTCACGGATCGTGTCAAAATCGCATGGGGTCGATCGCGTGGGCCCGTGCACGTGCCAGAAGAGGTCTCCCGAGATCTGAGCGAGATATTTACGGCCTACGCCTATAAATAGCATCCCAAAGTCTACAGAAAAGGGACTTTTGATTCTTCTATGTCCAGACTCTGCAGGAACCATCATTATACTCGAAATTTGCTGGTGTAATCAGTTGTAACTCGTTGTAGTCAGCAAGTAAACATCAATAAAATCATCAACTTCAAAGTGGATGTAGGCCGGATTATCGAACCACTATAAACTTTGTGTTCTTTACTACTTTCCTTTTAATTTTCTAAGTGTTCTTCATTTTTAATTCTCTACATACTTGTTATTTGTAATCTGTGATCGTAAACTAGTGCTTTCATCGACAATTGGCTGTTTGTGACCAATTTTGGCGCAAACATTTAAGAATTATAGTCAAAGCGTCTAGCCAACTTTATCAATAGAATTCCTAAACACTAGGACGAGATAATCAAACATAGTACTTTAAGTTATAATATTTTGAAAGATGCATAGATGCTTATGAAAATATTATAAATAATATTTATATGGAAATAAATGTTGAAGTAGAAATTACTCAAAAATGAAATGTTGTTGAGAAAAATATATACTCATATACAATGATTTTTGAGAGAAAATGCCCTGAAGATAAATAAAATTTTAAAGAAGGATTATGAGCCATATATTTTATTTTTGAAAAAAAAGATATTGTATGAGTATCGATAATAATATTAAGGGATAAGAGATTGAATAATACTATTTGAAAAGATAGAATATTATTTAGAAAGATATTTTAGTAAATAAAGGTGAGGAGAAATGGAAAAAAAGATATCTATTCTGAAATTAGTAATATATGAGTGTCTGTGTGTCTATATATGCTTTAAATTTTGGTAGTTAAAAGTAACCATATTTAAAACAATAAAGATATATTATATGTATTAATATTTCAGTTGACGAGTGTAGCTTCCAGTATTGACAATAGTCGAGGTCAGTGGCAAGGCGATGTTTATTTCACGATCAACACCGTAACCAATTAATGAAGAAATTCACTATAAATGGAAGACAAAGCAACTTTATTATATTATTCAGTATATGAAAATTTGTGTATGCTTTTTTATAAGGTATATACTGAAATGAATGTTAAAATTTTATGTATGAAAGGTAGTTTAAAGGAAGTTAAAGTAGAACCATTTTGTGTAAATGTGGTTTTCACAAACACAACTTAATCCTAGAGGATTAGCCATTTTCAATTTCTGAATTTTAAAAGTGGAAATTTGATTAGAATAATTAAGGATAAGTTAGTTACAATTTCTCCGTAAGTAGATAAGTATCCCTTTTTAAAGAAATTTTGTATCAAACTTTTTGAAATATAAAGGTTATAATATTTTTAGGAAAAATTCTTAAATCGATTCACATCCTTATTTCAAAGGTTTAACTAAGTTGAACGTCTTAAAAATTCCAAAAATTATTTAGTATTTAAAATTGAAAAAAATGATAGGCTGGAAAAAAAAGATATAAAAAGGTTGTTTAAACTTATTTTCAAATTATTAAATAAGGAAAAGTGATATGCTAAATTTTGTTAATTGACAGGCAAAGTTTAAAAGAATGTTTTATATTAATGGAGTTTATTTAAAAATGAAGAATGGAGAAGAATTTGATAATAAAAGTTTGGAAATGAATATGTAAAGAAGAATGGAAAACTAAACTTTGAATTACTATATTGAAAGACCTTTTCAAAACACAAATTTATGAGAAAATTTCACAGAGGACGATTTATAAGTGTTGTGAATTTAAGAAAATGATTATTTTATTAATAATCAATTCAAAGGGTATTTAGAAACGGGACTTAAGAGTTGTATTAAAATTTATGATTTCACATCATATAATTTTTATTAAATCAAAATGGGATAGAAGTTGAATTCTTTTTATTCATTAGTTCACACATAAGTTATTGAATATAACTTTTTATGCTAGTAAATCATTGATGTTTTCTCTTGTGAACAAGTAAAAAATTCACTATCTATGAACTGATAAAATTATTATAGCATGATATAATAATCTTTTTTGAAATAATTGGAATTATTGTATGTATAATTGTAGTTTTGTAATATAAATTGTTTAGTATATTGATTGGTGGATGGTTTGAAATAAATAAACAACTTCTTGTGTAGATATCTATTTTAAGCAAATTTTGGGCTTCCGGAAAAAGGATGTGATCATTTACATCTTGTATGTACTGCTTTACCCAAATAAAGGATTTTTATGCTCAAAAAATTATTTTGCAATGTGGATAAATTATTTTATCAAAGCTTTTATTTAAAACTCCAATCAAACCCCTTATAGTTTAGGATCATATCATTTTTATTCCAGGTCTGATTTTGTCGTTTTTACGCTTTTCGGAAAGATAATATGATAATGAATATTTTTTATATTGAACACATTTGAAAATTTTGAAATTTGCTATCTTTAAAACTCACTTGAAAACAAAGTTAAACTCTGTCCTGCATATGGAAAATCTAAGCTAGAGTACCTTAGTATTTTGATCATATATCATTCATTCCAGCTCCGATTTTCAAGTTATTGCACTTTTCGAAAAGGTAATTTGATAAGTAACAACTTTTATATAGAACACGGTTTTAAATTTTAAGCTTTACTAAATTAAAAGCCTGATTCAATCAAGGTCAAATTTTGGCCCGCTTTTTGCAAAACCTGAGCATGTACCTGTTGTTGTTTCAGTTATAACTTCTGACCATCTTATCCGATTTCAACAAAATTACATTCGATGGAAAGCTAAGATGATAAGGAGAAACTTTCATGTATACCACTTTCATAGATTTTGAGTTTAGCTAATGCAAAAACCTGTTTCAATTCAGGTCAAATTTTGTTTTAGATTTTGCAAACTTGGATTGTGTGTTATTTAGTGTAATAACAATAACTTTTGATGTGCAAACTATTTTAATATCCAAAAAATATTTTGAAAAGCTAAATACATGCTTTGTAATTTATTTTTTTAGTTCATTTTTTTTGTCAGTTTGGCATGTTTCTGTTAGTCGAAACACGAGCTACTACAAGAGTTATAAATTTGCAGTTCTATAAAGGAATTTATGTGTTGCTTTTATTTTCCGTGCTCTATCTTTTGTACTAATATGTATATTAAGGATGAATGCTGGTAAAGGAAGGCATATCATTGTTTTTTGTATGCTCACTCGCTTGTTTGCGCCGTTTTCTTAAGCAAACTAACTAAAATCTCACTACGGGTATGTTTTTATTATATTGTTAGAAAATATTATATTATACCTATGTGGGAAATATTTTTAGATTAAAATTTTGTTATTTCGATCACGTTGATCGTACTTATTGTTATTTTTTTGTTTTGGAAATTCTTCTGGTTTGAGCCCGCAAAGGATACTCTACCGAATGTTTTCCAAAACTTCAAGAGTTAGAAAATTTTGAAAAAAATTTCGTTAACTAATTAAGTAAAAGGTTTTAAGGTTTGGAATGAGATAATTTAAAAAAGTCAATCATTTCTAACTTTAGAAAAGTGTTTCCTTTGAATTTTAAAAGTGATAATAATAGTAGATGCTAAGTTTTCTAGACTATGGATGAAAATGATTTTATTGTGAGATTATTTTAAATGGTTGATTGTTGGGTATGTATTTTGTGTGTATATATACATTATCGACTTTTCTTTGTAGTAGAATTGTGGAGACACAATTTTTTTCATGGGCGAATCTGTAACAACCCTGGTATTGAGTTACTTTAATAAAATAAGTAATGACTTAAATTGGAGTCTTAAAAGAGGAATTCAATTTTCAAGTATTGAAATAAGAAGAAATTTATAATTTTTTTGATAAAGTGAAAATAAATTCTTTATGAATGAGAATTCTAAAAGTAGTTAATATCAGGATTGGGATTTTATTTCGATCTATTTCAAATTAACAAGAAATTGAAATATTTGGTATTCTTCTAGGAAAAGGTAATAGAGCTTATCTAAGACGATAACCTATAGACTTTTATAGATGAAATTAAGGTGGAGTTAATATTTAAAAGATTTGGATGAGTGAATTATAAGGAGTATAAATATTAATTATATTTAATCTCTTATTATAAAAATAAAGACCAAATTTGGTGAGAAATAGAAATGGTAATTTTAAGTCTTTCTTTAATTAAAAATGCAATTGGTTTGTTGAAATTTAGGCATTAAATACGTAAATTATCATAGTTCATTTAGAGTAATAAATTAAAATGGGAATGGCTTATTTTCGTGTGGGTTGTAAGTTAAAACCCAAAGTCCAAAATAATTTACCCTAAGAAGAAATCCTCCTTAGACAACTATTGTATGTTTTTTCATACTTATCGTGAAGAAGAAAACAAAATTACTTAAACTTTACCCTCTTTGAGAACCTAGAAAACAAGTCTCCTATCTTTTCAAATTATGTCAAATAAAATGTCATAAATTCCTAAATTGAAACACTGGCTCCTCTTCAACCTTCTCTACCCTATAGACTAGAAGAGAGAGAGAGAGAGTTTTAGCCATGGTTGGAGATTGGAATTAGTTGAATAACAAGGTGGAAGGGTGGGAATCTAAATCTAAAAATGCTGGGCAGTAGAAAAATCATATGTGAATCTAAAAAATCGAAACAATCTAAAATTTTGATTCTCGTAATCATATATACACCTTCAGTTAAAATTTCATGGAATAATATTTATATTTGCTATGCTAAACCCCCACAGCATTGAGGACGAAATTCAAGATTGTTTTAGTTGATTTGGCTTGAGATTGATGCATGCGATTTGGAGCTTTTAGGATGTTTAATCTGTGTTAATCTCACATTTTGTTCTATTCGATTTACATGCGAAATGGTTTGATTGGATGTGAATCTTTGGATAAAATATGGCTGCTTGATTGTCAATTGCACTACTGTAAACAAGAGTTAGTAAATTTTCAGTAATTGCTTAGCGTAATTTATTTTCCATCTAGTTTCCATGTCTTGATAGTATGGAATGTTTTCTAGTGCGCATTTGTGAATATGGGTTGTAAATTGTAAGTTTTAAATGTCAGGATGCAAAGAGACCATGCCGGAATTGCTGAAAGTCGTCGGTGGGGAAAGGAAGTGCCTAGAGCGCATGCTCCAGGCATCCCACGGGTCGACCGGTCTATGATAACCAGTCAATAGATAGAGTGTGAGCTCTAGGTACTTCTTCCTCTCCCCGTTACGTTGTTTGCTGCCCAGTTCGTTTGTTTCTTTGAGTTCTTGAATTTGTGCTTTTTCCTTGCTTCTTTTTCCTGAGTTTTAATTACCTATTTTGATGGTTTCATATGCTATGGAATTATACTCTATGGAAATGTTTATATATACCTATCTCATATATATTAAATCTACAAATTGTTTACAAAGAAAGTTATATAAAAATCAATCGTATCAAACCATATTTATAAAATCGATTTAGCCTCAAAAACTATTTTCAAACAAGAGTTTAAACTATATGTGTGTGTGTATATAGAAAATTATACTTTTCATTTATCAACTACAAGGACTAAGAAAGTACTTTCAAAAGATTTCTAAGAAATATTTTCTAATACAAAATCACTTGAAAGGGAAATCTAATTAAACAATTTAGTAAAACAAGCAGTATGGAACATTTGTGTTACTTTATCGGTTAATTCTTGGACTCACTTAATTGATTATTTTATTTAAAGTGGGATTTGCAATCTTTTAGTAAATATTTAAGTCTCCGAAAGTGGTATGGGACATTTGATGAAACACATTTGGTTACTAAAGGAGAGTATTTTACACTTTCCAGTTAGGCGTAGCCTTCATGCTTGTCTCCAACTAGGTGTAGCGTAATGCTCGTTTCCAGTTAGGCGTAGCCTTCATGCTCATCTCCAGTTAGGCGTAGCCTTATTCTTGTCTTTAGTTAGGCGTAACCTTCGTGTTCTTCTCTAGTTAGGCGTAGCCTTTGTGTTCGTCTCTAGTTAGGTGTAGCCTTCATGCTCGTTTCTAGTTAGGCGTAGCCTTCGGGTTCGTCTCCAGTTAATCATAGCCTCGTGCTCGTCTCTAGTTCGGTACCTTTTTATGTTTTATTTATTGAAACCTCGTGTTTTGATTTATACTTTGTGAATAAACACTTTTTTGTGTTTGCCTATGAAAGGCACAATTTGATTTTTATAACAGGGTGATTTTGTGATAATAATGCCATTTTCATTATTTATAGTTTATTTTTAGATCATGACTATATCATTTTGGTTTTTCCATTATGACTATATTTGATGTAATGCAATTGAAAGATGCCATAATCGTATTTTCCTCTAATTCACATACCTTGTTTTGTCACCATCTCACTAATTTGAATTAGAACTAGACTGGCACGTTTATTATTTATGTAATACTTGGGTCAAAACGAGATATTTTAAATACTACAACCCATTGATTCTAAGGTTAGATTAAGATGGAGACAGTTGTATATATGAAAACTATATCTTTTTTTAGACTTTGGGTTATATACATTCTTTTTGTTGAGTTAATGATTCATGATATGTATATCTTTTGGGATTAGACTAGTACTCTATCATGTATATTATGTGGATCTAGTGTGACCACCCTTTGTAGACTCACTATTTATTTGTATAAATATACTCACTTGTACTTATGCAATATATGTGTTCCTTTATACTCTGTGATTCTATGATCTATGATATTATAAATTATTTTGAATTTAATTAGCTAGCGTGATAAAGCTTTGTGCCTAGATTGTACAAGTCAAAATTGATTCAAGTGAAAAAAAATACACATAAATAGACGTGTCGATGTTCACCCAAAGTAATGTTCACGTATGGTCACTCCTAGCCACCGTTATTCTCCATATTAGCAGACAATATTATATTGTAATATCCTTTTTTCATATTGATATAAAGGTGGGACGTTACAACTTGTCTTTAACAAGGTTTAAGGAATATGTGTGTAACATCCATCTTCCCCAATATAGTCCTAAACCTCCATTAATCCTAAGTACAAAAAATAAGGTTACCTTTTCCTTACTAATCTCAGCATACATCGTCATTAGAGGGGTAATCAACATAGAGGGATTGGAGATTATCATTTCTGGCTGATTTAAATTCATTCTCTTTGATGTCCATTTCAAATCTGAAGGAAAGTTTGGTATTCTAGGTATTTGGCAAGTGATTCTTAATCCCTCACTACTCTATACTTGTCCATATAGTTAAAATAAATGTTTTTAACATGATTTTGGTGATAAAACATTTTCTAACTTTAATCCCACTTCTATAAATGTTTATGGCTGAAATTAAAATGATTTAAAATAGGTTTTAAATAGTTTTGCGATCCCTTTTGATCATATTTACATGCTGGTGTAAAAGTTAGATATAGCCTAGGACATGTTTGATTATCATGTTTTGACGAATTGAACATTTGTATGGATGTATATGGATGATATTTCAGATTTGTATGCTATGCTTGATATGGTTTACTAGTTCATTTAGGTAGTTAGGAAAGAGGTCGTCGAATCTATAGATCAGAGGCAAAAATGATCGGATTTGAATGAAACTTGTAGGAGGGAATCTAGAGTGAGGGAAAAACCTATAGTTCAAATTGAACCTAGATTACCTTGGGGGGTTCACATCGCGACGAGTGGAAGTGGCGATGGAAAATTTAGTTCGATGGGATTCACTTAGGCCTTGCTTTAGGCTTGCTTAGGAAAAACACAGGAGTGCTTCGAGTTGAGCCTTGGGTTGGCAAAGGAGAGGGGTTCTAAAAACCAAAAGCCAAAATTTAGCTAAAGGGAGAGCTCAATACCAAGTAGGCTTCCAACCAATAGTGGGGTCTAGTGACTTGTAAGGTGAAACATTAAAGGAAAGGAGCTTCACGCATGAAGATTGACCCAAAAATGGTGAACTATACACCTCAACATCAAGTAGTTTAGGTCAGTACCGACCGATCTATTTTGGTTAAGTCAGAGTGAAACTTCCAGGAGGTAGGCTCTGTAGGTCATGCTAAAGGTGTTTTCTTGTTCACTTGGGGATTGATGGCGATGTAGTGGCATGATGGTAGGTAAGTCGATGGTGAATGGAGTTAGGTTCCAAAGATGGCGGCTTAATGTTAGCTATGGGAATGATCATCCATAAAGGGCGAATTCTAGGAAGGGTGACCCATGGAGACGTTGAATGGTCCTATTGTGGAAATAAGGAACGTGGAATTCCTTGAGAATAATGGAAACTAGATGGAGGAAGGAAAGGACTTGGATACACGTGCTAAGGGATCATTGATACTTGGAGTGTTTTCTGATGTTCTAGAAAGCATGGATATTATAAGTGCACTCATGGGTACTTTTTTGGCTACCTAAGATCGGTTGAATGGATCCGTGTACCCTGGACCAATGGAATTGGCCTAGTATAAGCTTCGGGCTAAAGACAAGTACACTGAAAATTGGGATTTCCATTAATCCCTAGTAGGTGAAAGGTCATACACGCTATCATATATCTAGAGCACACCGAGTGATGGTGAGGATTGTTTGATATAAGCTATGTTTGCTTTAATTGTTTTCTCATGTAGTTTATCACTCTAGGGATGTTGCCTGAGATAGGTATTGTGGATAAGGATGCAATTTTCACATGAGTACCGTTGATTCATGCACACATGAGTACCTTCTATACTCTATCAAAATTATATAGTGGCATATATATTCTATAAGTCGCATGCACACATAAATACCATTGATGTAGTTTTCTTTATGGGAGATTGATCATTCTTGTTACAGATCAAGAATGAGCCGGCATACAATAAATACTGTCAGGAAGTTCATCTCTAGAGTCGAAGAAGGAGCGGGTTCGGGGGCTGCTACCTTGACATTTAGACGATGTTCAACATGGTGATGGCGAACATGCTGCAAAATGCCCAAGCGACCGCTCTGAATGTTGTTATTGGTGGTGGTGCTCAAGTGCATGCATCCAGAGTTGATTTCGCTAAGTTGAATAAGGATTTTGCTAGTTTTGGTGGCAAACCATTCTAACGAACGAAATCAGTTATGGAAGTGCAGGATTGGCTGGGCACCTACAAAAGAATCTTTGATAGACCTGAATTTGATGATGCTATGAAGATGAGGTTGGCTTCCCGACAACTACAAGGGAGATCCATGAAATAGTGGAACGCTATTAGGTTTGCTACACTTGAAGAGCAGTTAAATTCAGTTCAAAACTCGATTCGAGGAGAAGTTCATTCCAGCTGCTCAGAAGTCGATGTTATTCAGAAAGTTTGTTGATTTGAATTTCGGAGACATGTATTTCTCCAAGTATGTTGCGGAGTTCGACGCCTTGTCAAAATATGGGATGTCCTTCATCGACACTCTGTTAAGGAAGAACGAGAAATTTCTCATGGTTTGGACGAATATTTGGGGATGAAGTTGGTGAGTCATATCGACGAGTCATTTTAGAGACACGTTGAGAAAATCTTGTTTATTATGGTTGTGGTGACATAGGTCACTTGATTAGAGATTGCAAAGCTAATGGAAAGAAGAAGTGCTACAACTGCGGAAACTTCAGACATATATAGAAGAATTGCCTAGAGTTGGCATATCATAAACAGGTTGTGAAGGCATATGCTTTGGATGTTGTCCTGACTTCGTCGAGTGCTCCCTCAACAGAGGAGAAGGGGAAGAGTATCACAATCCAAGGTATGCTTTCTATTTATGGTGTTTTTATATTTTTTTTGTTCGATACTGGACTTCACATTCCTTCATATCATGGGATTGAAACCCAAAATAGTTGACCGAACTTTGATTGTGGCGTACCTTGTTAAAGGCTCCACTACCATGTGCATTGTTTGTCGTGGTGTGGTCTTATCGAGTCGTGGATGCTTTATTGTTTGTGATTTCTTTATTTTGAATTCTGTTAGGTTCGGGATTATTTTAGGGATGGATTGGCTGAGGAAGTATGCGGTAGTGGTGGATTGTGAGATGCTATCGGTCATAATTGTGGTTGTGGCGGGGTGGACAATAGTGATTGGGTGCTTGCCGAGGATGGGGTTATGGTTAGCTTTCTATATTCGCTTGAGGTTCCATAGGATGAGTTATGCCTTTAAGGCCTATGGCACCTAAAAAGAAAAAGGAGTTGGAAGTGCAAGTGAATGACCTATTGAAGTGAGGGTTCATTCGTAGGAGCATATTTGAGTGGGGCACACCTTTAGTATTCTCCACTATGGCAAATGGCTCTCTGAGATTGTGTGTAGATTGCCATGAGTTGAATAAACTGATGGAGAAGAACATATATCCACTCTCCCATATTAATGACTTGTTCGATCATCTCCATGGTGTGAAGTTGCCCTCTCAGTTGGATTTAGCGACGAGTTTTCAATAACTGAGAGTAGCGAAGAAAGTATGCAGTCACTGCGTTTCGTACGTCGTCTAGGTTCAGTAAGTGGTTGGTTATGTCGTTTGGGCTAATCAATTCTTTGGCATACTTTGTTGATCTTAAGAATTGTGTCTTCGGGGATTAACTAATTAAGTCTGTGCTTTTGTTCATGGATGATATTCTGGTTTATTCTAGGATAGAGGAGGAACACAAGATGCACTTGAGGATTATGCTTGAGGTGTTGAGGAAGCACAGATTGAAAGCGAAGTTTTTGAAGTATCACTTCGAGAGGAGGAAAGAGAGGTTCCTCGGTTATGTGATCTCCAAGCAAGGCATTGTATTAGATCTTACCAAGGTGGCAGTGGTTCAGGATTGGAACCAACCCAAGAACGCTACTCATGTGAGAATCCTAGGATTCACGGGATATTATGGACCTTATCATCAAGGATTTCTCGAAGGTAGTAGCGTCGTTGGCCAATTTAACGAAGAGGAACCAGACTTTTGTTTGGGACATGAAGTGTGAGCACGCGTTCGTAGGTCTGAAGGAGAGGTTGATGAGTGCACTAGTATTAACCATTCCAAGCAGGATTAAGGAGCTGACAGTACACATAGATGCCTGTGGTACTGGACTTGGTGCCGTGTTGATGCAGAGTGGAAAGGTAGTCTCCCACACTAGTCGACAGCTGAAATCACACGAGAAGAAGTATCCAACTCATATTTTGGAGTTTGCGGTTGTTTACCCGCTTTTTAATCAAAACAGCTAACTTATAACGAACCTACCTAACTCATTCGGAGTCAGATCGACCTGAAATATCGGAAGAACTCTTAGAAGACATAAAAGAAGGCTCACAGAAAAAATGGGATTGATTGGAGTTAGTATGATGGATCATTGGTGATCCATCTTGATGGGTCGATAGCGACCTATGTAAGATGGGCCCCACTACCTCAAATATATAAGGTAGGCCCCAGACACCCTCTAGAGTGTACCTGTAAAGTTTCGTCTGATTTCGTTAAGTTTTGTGTGAGTTATGGATGATTCTTCTAGAATAGATGACCCGTGAAGACGGATGATCAAATTAAATCCAAACGACTTGATATTTGGACAACACACTCAAAAGAACAAGTGAATAGAACTCAAGGAAAATTAGCCAGAAATAATTTAAGGAGATGGATCGCTAGCGATCCATCACCTATGGATCGCTAGTGATCCATAGGGACGCTTCACGAGTCATCGCTTAGACGTGTGCTAAACCTAGATTGGTTCCTAGTCACGCTCTGAGTCAGATATCTGGGATGACTGCTTAGGATAATAATCTCAGAACACTTGGACGTGCACAAAACCTAGATGGGTCCCTTGCCACGCTCTGAGTTGAATGTCTCAGATAAACATTCAGGATTTCTGCTTATTTAGTTTCTACTTGTTTGTTTTGATTTGAAATTTGATTTTTTTAAAATCCATATTTAATGTGATGACTGATTTTGAATGCCATAGAGTCCTAACCGGAGAGACAGGATCGGAGTGCAAGGTGCAAGTCCCCTTACCGAAGAGTGAGTGAATGGACTTGTACGATATCAAATGCCATAGAGTACCGACTGGAGAGACGGGACCAGAGTGCAAGAAGTAAGTCCCTGCACCAAAGAGTGAACGAATGGGCTTACTTAATCCTCCTTAACTTAATAAGCAAATGATCCGAAGAGATCACCTCCCTAAATTGAAACAACAAACGATCCAGAGAGATCGTCCCCTAAATTATACATTAAACGATCCGGAGAGATTGCGCATTAAACTTAAATGGTCCGGAGAGATTGAACTTTAAAATAGATTTGATTTTGCAAAGGATTTGAATGCCTTATAAATAGAATAAAACTGATAAATCCTGAATGAACACGAGATTATTTCGATATATGATGTTATTCTGACGTATGATGTGATTTTGATATATAATGGGATTTTGATATATGATGTGAATTCTAGAAGAGAAGCAAAATGATAATGATGTAAATCCCGAATGAATACAGGACAATTAGATATATGTGATGTAATTAGAGATGTGTGATGTAATAGCTCCGAATGAAATCAGATTGATTTTGATGTATAGATTACACTAAGGCGGAAACTAGAGTTTTAAACTGTAACAGGTTTGGAACGACTTATAATTGGCAAGAGAATTCGAAGGAACTGGATGATTCATCAAGGCTTAAGCGGCTGGAAAGCTAGATTATCGAAGACCAGTGGTAGGAACGTGTTCTTAAGCAAAGCACACCTTTCATTCAAAAGGCGTACTTTGGGGGGCAAATGTTTACCTGCTTTTTGATCAAAGCAGCTAACTTAAAACGGACCTAGAGATTTCCTACTAAGTCGGATTGACTTGAAATTTTGGGAGAAAAATTAGAAGACATAAAACAAGGCTCGTAGAAAAATGGGATTAATTGGAGTTAGTATGATAGATCGTTGGCGCTCCATCTTGATGGGTCGCTAGCGACCGATGTATGGTGAGCCCCACCATCTCAAATTTCTATGGTAGGCCCCAGATATCCTCTAGAGTGTACCTACAAAGTTTCGTCTGATTTAGTTAAGATTTGAGTGAGTTATGGATGATTCTTCTAGACCAGATGACCCATGAAGACGGATGATAAAACTAACTCCAAACGACTTGATACTTGGACAACACACTCAAAAGAACTAGTGAATAACACTCAAGGAAAATTAGCGAGAAATAATCTAAGGAGGTGGATCGCTAGCGATCCATCACCTAGCGATCTATATGAACGCTACATGAGTCATCATGACCTCTTGCATCTTGATTTATTGTCTCTTTTAAATATGTTTGCCAAGTTTCATAGCCTTCAAAGCAAACTAGTTCGAGAAGCAAAGACCCATTTGATTCTAGTCATAGATCAATCTAACTCATTTATGAATCATCATCAAAACAAGAAAACTAGCTATGAAATCACATGGAGAGCATCTACATAAGGCAAGGAATGCAACCCAAGTGAAATGATCCAATAATATTCTAACTACATGGATCGCTAGCTATCTATGCCTTATGGATCGCTAGCAATCCATCAATTTAGGTTAGGTTGCTGTGAAATTTTTGGAGCTCCTTCATATCCTCAAGTTCGGGTCTTTGGCAAAGAGGCCCAGCGCAATAGCTCTCCAATCCCTATAAATACTCACTTATCTGCAACATAAAGAGGTTCTTCGGGACTGGCTGCTGAAACTTTGCAGAAACTATTCTTTACTCTTCTCCTCCCACGCAACTGTCATCTAAAGGGTTCACTGTGATTCTCAAGTGAACTCTAACAATCAAATTGTAATCAGATTCAACTTGTAATTGTAGTCAGTCAACAACAAAAGTTATAAAGTGGACGTAGGCTTCGTTAATAGCCGAACCACTATAAAAATCCCTTATCTCTTTACTTTATCTACAACTTATTATTCCTTGTTTCTATTTTATTTGCCTTGGTAAACAGGGCTGGTGCTTTCACACTCAATCCAGGGTATTGATCCATTTTTTGGGTTAACAATGGCAATAGTGTTTGCTTTGAAGATTTGGAGGCATTATCTATTAAGAGAAAGGCTTGAGTTGTTCACGGAACACAAATTCTTGAAGTACCTTTTCTCCCAGAAGGATCTTAACCTTCTCTAGCAGCGATGGTTGGGATTCTTAGCCTCCTACGACTTTATCATTTCCTATAGGCCTGGTGAGGGAAATACGGTCGCCGATGCATTGAGTAAAAGTCATGCCAGATTAGGAACGATGTTCCTAGAGTGAAAGCGGTTGGAGTACATTGCTGGCTATGACTTTAGACCTCATTGCAAGTTAGAGCCAGAGTTGTTGAAGGGTTTGATGACCAGACCATCGAGCAGATCTGCAACAACCCACCCTGAAATAGGCCTAAATCCCGATCCAGAAAAGGTCCGTTGAAATTTAGACCCATTTAAAGCTGGCCATTGGTTGGTAAAAAGAATAATATAAGGCTATTTATCTATTCATTTAGAACTCACAGCAGAAGGATATAATATGGTATAATAAACAGTACCCATTTTATTTCAAATCTCAAATGTCAAAACCATAACATAATGTCAACAATAACCGTTACATCATTTTGTTCAAAAATACATTTTTAACTTCAAATGGGTACATGATAAAATAGCACAAATAGATAAATAGACTACTGCCAATTGCTCCTCTAATCATTGTCTCCATCTTGATCATCGTCTCCTTCCCTAACCTTTATTGTAATGAGGAGGGAGTCAGAATAACAATGTCTAGTGAATAGAAAATATCGAGCCTTTCTATATCAGTATTTGGGCAGTATAATTTAAATAATGATATGTCTTTCGCATTTTAAATATATTCAAACCATTTAATACTTCATATAAAGGAAAGAGGCGGCCCCTCAAACAACCACTTAATACCTTCAATCCCCAAAGTAGGTTTTGCCATAATTGATAAATCATAACTATTGTTATTAATGTCTACCACTACGAGAGAA
The DNA here is from genome assembly GCA_030737815.1 of Allium fistulosum. Lineage (NCBI taxonomy): Eukaryota > Viridiplantae > Streptophyta > Magnoliopsida > Asparagales > Amaryllidaceae > Allium > Allium fistulosum. The sequence goes on from CM060901.1 coordinate 1,379,998,057, forward strand.
AGAACTCAAGCCACTTAATACCTTTTAATGGAAAATTAGGCAGACTCTGACCATTTAAGACCTCAATCGAGGTATGCCCCATCATCTAATACCAATTACCAAGGCGGACACCTCAAAGTACCTCTCTAACTGACATTGCATGGAAATCCCTTCGAACACATAATATTTCAATTGAAGCGGACCATTCCGAGATATCCTTAATCGTGCCTAAACCCAATCCCGAACATTTAGTACTTCATATAAGGGAAAGAGGTGGGCCCTCAAACAATCACTTAATACCTTCAATTCCTCGAAGCAGGTCCTTCGTATTATGATCCATACCCTATGGACGCATCTCATATTAGTTCAATTATTCGTAGGAACTGGTAGCTAGATTAGCTGGGAAGATTTACCCTATAAAATGGGGAATAACCTCGCGTCATTCGTGGTTACTTGTTATAGGTGATGTCTCACATTAGCCTTAAAGTCACACTGCTGGTAGCTAGGTTAGCTAGGAAAACTTCTTTGTTCTTTTAACTGATCTCACATCCTTGTAACTTAGTCATATTTCATAACACTCTCTAAGTACATTATCACACATCTCACCGTATTAATTGGTTAGGCCTTATAAGAAATCCTTCTTATTTTGCCTAATTAATTGCTTCCTTAGGGGGATTTTAAATGACAATTATTAACCTAATTTACTATGCAATTAATACATTACAATTATATGTTACTTACGCTAGTTCATATACATATAAGTACACATTTATTAGGAGTGTGGAGATTACGCCCTAAACTACTGTTCAAATGTCAAATCTTCCAATATTGTATAAGTCTCATTTCCATAATAGCATTAATAACACATTTACCATAAATCCAATATTCCAAAATCATATCAATAAACTTGTACTAGAATCCAAGTCCAACTTATTTTATATTAAAAGAATGGAATAAAACCATAATAATGGAAACTTAGAATTTAATAAGTTTTACATTTTATTCAACTCCTTTTTACATAAAATTAGACAAGGGAATTTTTATTCAATTTATAGAAATAGAAAGTGTAAACTACAAGTAAGAATTCATAACTTACGCACAATTTCTAAATCAAATCCCTTAATCAAATCGAAAGAAAAAGAATAGGAAGTGGAATAGAACGTAAAACACATATATTGCAAAATTCACAAAACTCCATTATTTTAATAAAAAACAATTAGGGTTCCAACATATGAATTGGCATTTTGCTTTGGAGGAATTTTGGGGATTTTTAATGTGATGTTTTCGTAATCCAAAACTCCCTAAGGCATATATCAAATCCAAATCACACTATTTAATTATTAAATAGAAAAAAAATAAGATTTCCAACCACAGAGGTCCTTTGCTTTGCCTTCTCTTGGATTTGACATGCCTTAAATGAACCCTTTCAAATCTCTTCCTTTTGATATGTATTGTAAGGATTTATTTATATGTTAGATTCAGAAATATAGAGGTTTGGAGGAGAAGAGATTGGGAAAACAAACAATAAACAAAGATAGAGATATAGGATTTTTTACCAAAAATCCTAATGGATTTTTTTGAATCTATAAAGAGACGAACTGATAGAGCTTCACTAATGTTCCCAAAATATTGTCTGAATAAAAGTGAGGGGGCTAGGCACTTGTTTATAGTCGTTGGATGTAACGACCCGTATTTTTACGGATCGAAAGATTTGTAAAAGCTATTGTCTTTAGGACGTTAGTGTTGTTGATTCGTTTAGAGTTAGATTGTCCATAAGTTAGACCGTTCAGAGTTTGAGACGACTAGAGCTTAAGACGTGTAGAAGTTAGGTCGTCTAGAAGTTAAGCCGTGTTGTAGCTTAGGTCGTCTGGGAGTTGGGTCGTGGGGTAGGTTAGGTCGGATAAACGACTTAAGGATTGGAGCGACCTAAGGAAAGACAGCGACCTAAGTTAGTGAGCGACCTATGGAAGATAGCAGCTTAGGGGAGTTAACGACCTAGGGGGTTAGGCGGGTTAACGACTTAAGGAAGCTAGGTCGTTCGAGCGACTTAAGGAGTTGGCGACTTAAGAGAGAGTCGGCGACTTAAGGGTTAACGGCATAGGAGTAGCGACTTAGGAGACTGGGCGAGTTAACGACCTAAGAAAGTTAGGTCGTGGACGAGTTAAGGATAGGTCGTTGAGACCCTGTGTAAAGAGTTAAGTTGTTGAGTCGCTCTGCCATGTTAGTTAGGTCGTAGACGACCTATGTTAGTATGCTGCGTATAGTTAGGTCGTTAGACGACCTAAAGGTGTTATGTCGTGAGTCGTTAGGTCACGTATGTGTTAGGTCGTGACTTCTGTTAAGTCGTTGGGTCGGCATTGTTGTTAAGTCGCTAGGTCGTGCGCATGTGTGTTAGGTTAGGTCGCGTGCATGCTTAAGGGGTTAGGTCGCTGAGTGTTAGGTCGTGAGCGACCTAGGAGCGAGCTAAGGTTAGGTCGTAAGTCGCGCACGTGTGTTATGGCTTAGGTCGTTGAACTGTTGGGTCGTTAGGTCGGCAATACCATTAGGTCGTAGGTCGTGGGGTTTCGTTAAGTCGTGGACGACTTAAGGGGGCGGACGACTTAAGGAATGTCCAGTCTATAAATACACGGTTCTATCTCACTTTTTGGGATCCGGATTTTGAAGCGACGAAGTCCTGCCATTTTGAGAGCTCAAGTTCTACACTTCTTCACTTCTTATCTCTTCTTTAATCTTGTGCTTCCTTCCATCCAAATCGAAGATCCAAGAGCTTAGATTGGAGATCTACATCCATTGAAGAGAGATTTCATCGTTTGAAGCGGAATTTTAGAGAATCGAGTTAGATCCTTCGCTGTCCAGATCTGAAGTGTGTTTCTTTTGAGGTGTTTAGGTGATTCGGTGAGTGGTGGTTATCTCTCACACGGATCCAAAGGAGTATATCGGATTGGTGGCTTGATTTTGTGTTAAAATAGTGATTTCCATGCATTTTCTTAAACTTAAGTATAGATCTATTGTTCATGATGATTTGACATCCCTTTTACTACATGTTAACCTATGCAAGTTCATTCATCAAGTTGTAGAGATATTGTTCATGATTCATGCTTGTTAGATTTAAACTCTTTTATTTACAAGATTGCCATTATTGTTATAATTGTTTATTAGATCATGTTTGAATGCTTGATTACTAGGATTAATGATTGACTTGATTGATTGTTATAAATTAGTTGATTGATGATTTGATTTGGACAAGTTGGTTGAAGATGATTCAAAAGCTAAGGGAAAGGCTCTTGAATAAGAAAAGCTGCTCGTGGCATATGACGCGGATGATAAAGCTCATATGGATAGATTTGATGATGATGTTGAGATGAGGCTTTGCTATGATGAGATGAAGCGAGGCATGATGTGAGATAGCCGTGGTTTAATCCAGACGGGATCATTCCAAGCATGTTGATAACTCGGTGAAATGGTTCAGGTTTGAGGATAATGGTTGGCTCGAGAGGCGCTTGAGCTGGTATGAGAATAGTCGTCGAGGAGGATGACTAGAAGGCTGAGATTTCATCGTTGTTGAAGGTTCTAGCAGACTCAAAGCAAGAGTACGCTGGGCAGATTCGATAGTCCCAAAATACTACAGTTGGTAGTCGAGTACTCTGGGCAGATTCGATAGTCCTAGGCACGGGCTGCGACGACGTGCGAAGTTCTGTCTAGAACCGGGGTACCATTAGCCCTTGACAGACGGCTGAAAGAATGTGCCGGTCATTCAATTAACGGTGGTATTGAAGCAATGATAACGGTGATAGCTAGAGTCATGGATGTTTGATTGTATCGTCATTCGGTCTCAAGAGCGGTATTTTCTGGGTGCTTATCTGATCTTGGTTTAGGCCTTGGAGGTTTGTACTTGGAAAATATCGACCTTGACTCGAGTGATAATTGCTTTACTTTAATTGTCTGGTTTGCTATGTTTGCTTCTACTTAGTGTGTCTGGGGGCTATCACTGTAGAAAGAGGTGGAGTGGGAGGGTTGGATTCCTATTCCTTTTTCCTTTATGCTCTTTTGGTATGTTGTTAGTTAATTTACCGCTCACTAAGACTGTTTTCTGACTCAAGGCTTTATGTTTAACTCTTATTGCCTTGGGCTGTTCATCCATTTTGGGATGGGCAGACTAGGTAGCAGGTGACAGGTGTTGTTCTTAGTAACCGACGATGCTGATGACGAAGACGAGCTGGAGGCTTACATATCATTTTCTTATTATATGTACTGGATGTTCCGCTGCTTGTATGATTCTCTGAGTGATATGTAGTGAGGCTTGATGTATTGACTATTCAGATGTTTTTATTCAACTATTATGAAGCTTAATTGATGAGATTCTATTTTGTGAAGCTTCACTATATATATTCTCTATTGTATTTTATCCATGCGCTGTGAGTAATACGATAGATTCTGCTGTTTTTAACTTACCCATGACGATCATCCATGGCTGCCTGGCACACCTTCTCTTGTTTAGTGCAGGGGTCATGGGCGGTCATCACATTTGGTATCAGAGCTTTGGTTAATCGATTTTACCCAACGCTCGTTGACGTAACTACGTATGAGAGACGTAATTGTATTTTGATGGATGATTACTATATATAATATAGTAGCTTAGAAGGATTTGAATTCCTTATGCAGTTGTTACTCAAGGTGTGCTAATCATTTCTTTTATAGATATTAAGAATGAGTCGAAGAGGGAGACCAGCTGCTAGGGAAGGCCGTGCTGCTGAGGGGGCTACTGATTATGCTGCTATGTTCGAGGCTATGATGACTTCGATCATGAGAAGGATGCTAGCTTCGGGGTCAGCAGTTGATGTTGGAATTCAAGTTCATGCTCCAAGACCGGTGGATTTTGCTAAGCTGTGTAAAGATTATACTGCTTTTGGAGGGAAGATTTTCTTGGGAACAGAGTCAACTATTGAAGTTCAGAGATGGATAGATACTTGTAGAAGGATCTTTGGTGACTTGGGAATCGAGGATGCAACCAAAAGGAAGCTTGCATCAAGACAGCTTCAAGGAAGAGCTTCTGATTGGTGGAACTCTATCACCATTGATACTCCGGAGGAAGAAATTACTTGGGAGCAATTCCAAGACAAATTTGAAGCTAAGTTCATTTCTACAGCTCAGAAATCTGTTCTGTTCAAGAAGTTTGTGGAGCTCAAGCAAGGTGGAAGACCAGTTCTTGAGTATGTTTCTGAGTTTGAAGCCTTGTCCAAGTATGCCTGGTCGTATATTGAATCTTCATATCAGAAGAACGAGAAGTTTGTGACAGGCTTGGACAGTTATCTTGGGAGGCGGTTGGTGGATCATTTAGACGATCCATTTGAGAAGCTTGTGGAGAAAGCTCTCAGGCACGAAAATCTATTTCCTAAAGAAGGATATGTTGTTGCTGTGACCAAGGAAGAGTCTAAACCACAACAAGGTGGAAACAAGAAGAGGAAGCAGCATCAGCAGAAGGGTAAGGGTAAGGATGGTCAGAAGAAGCCGAAGGGCGAAGTGACCTGCTACAATTGTCAGCAGAACGGCCATTTCTCCAGAGATTGCAAGAATCCAAAGGTGCCGGTGAAGTGCCACAACTGTGACAAGCCGGGGCATATTAAGAAGAATTGTCCAAAACCGCGGAGGGACAAGCAGATTGTGCAAGCTTATGCTTTGGGGGCTGTTCCATCATCTTCAAAAGCTCCTACCGCTGAAGAGAAAGGAAAGAGTGTGGTGGTTCAAGGTACTCTTTCCATATGTGGTGTTCCAGTTAGAGTGTTATTCGATACTGGGGCGTCGCATTCTTTTGTTTGTAATGAACTTGTAGGACGATTGGGTTTAGAACCAGATATCGTTGATAGACCATTGGTTGTGACTAATCCAGTTGGGGGTTCGTCCTGTCTGTGTATGCTATGCCGTGGTTTGGTTGTATCGAGTCATGATTGATCTTTTGTTTGTGATTGTTTTGTTCTGAACTTTGCGGGGTTCGGGATTATTTTGGGTATGGACTGGCTTAGGAAGTATGCGGCAAAGGTTGATTGTGAAAGGTTGGAGGTGACAGTCGAGAATGTGGAAGGGCGAAAGGTTGTGATACGATGTAAGCATGAGGAAGGCGTCTTCATGAGCTTCATGTATTCGCTGGTTGTTCCACGGGATGGACTGTCATCGATGCCAATCGCTAATGGATTTGAGGATGTCTTTGATGAGGTCAAAGGGTTACCGCCGCATAGAGAGATCGAGTTTCGTATCGATCTAGTTGAAGGAGCCAGACCTGTTGTGATGCCTCTTAGGCGGATGGCGCCTAGGGAACAACAAGAGTTGAGGGTGCAAGTTGATGATCTTTTACGGAAAGGATTCATTCGGCATAGTGTGTCTGAATGGGGTGCACCAGTTGTGTTTGCAACCAAAGAAGATGGATCGTTGAGGTTGTGTGTGGATTATCGTGAGCTGAATAAAGTGACTAAGAAGAACAAATATCCATTGCCGAGAATAGATGACTTGTTTGATCAGCTTCACGAAGCTAAGGTGTTTTCTCAGATGGATTTGGCAACGGGATTTCACCAGTTAAGAGTGGCTAAGGATAGTGTGCCGAAGACTGCTTTCAGGACACCATCCGGTTTCTTTGAGTGGCTGGTAATGCCGTTTGGATTGACCAATGCACCAGCATATTTTGTGGATCTTATGAATAGAGTGTTCCGAGATCAGTTGAACAAGTTCGTACTAGTGTTCGTGGATGATATTTTGATTTATTCCAGAACTGAAGAAGAGCACAAGACGCACTTGAGTATTGTTTTGGAAATCTTACGGAAACATCAGCTGAAGGCTAAGTTTTCGAAGTGTCACTTCTGGAAGAGCGAAGTGAGGTTCTTAGGCCATATTATCTCTGGAGATGGAGTAGCGGTTGATCCCGCCAAGGTGGCAGCAATCCAGGATTGGGGTAGACCTAAGAATGCATCTGATGTGAGAAGTTTTCTTGGATTAGCAGGATATTATCGTCGATTTATCAAAGACTTTTCCAAGGTAGCTGCACCATTAACATGATTGACGAAAAAGAACCAAGTATTCAGATGGGATGCTAAGTGTGAGCAAGCTTTCGGAATCCTGAAAGAGCGATTGACAAGTGCTCCTGTTTTGACTATTCCAAGTGGAAATGAAGAGATGGTGGTTTACACCGATGCATGTGGTACTGGACTTGGAGAAGTGCTGATGCAGAAGGGTAAAGTTGTTGCGTATGCAAGTCGACAACTGAAGCCGCATGAAAGGAATTATCCGACTCATGATTTGGAGTTAGCGGCGATTGTATTTGCTCTGAAGATGTGGAGACATTACCTATTGGGAGTCCGATTCGAGTTGTTTACAGATCATAAGTCATTGAAGTATCTTTTCTCCCAAAAGGATTTGAATCTTAGGCAGCAACGATGGCTAGAGTTTTTGGCATCATATGATTTTAGTATAGCCTATACTCTGGGAAAGGGTAACGCAGTGGCAGATGCGTTAAGTCGAAGGCATGCAGGATTGGGAGCCATGTTTTCAGAATGGAAGAATCTCGAGTATTTAGCTGGATTTGACTTCAGGCCCAGATGTGAATTGGAACCTGAGATGTTGGCAAACTTATCGATAAGACCGACTCTTGTGGAAAGAATTGGCGAGGGCCAAAAGCGAGACGATAAGCTTGTCAAGATTATCCGTGATTTGGAATCTGGATTGGACCCAGAAAAGAATAAAGGATTCGAGATCGATCGAGAGGGTTGGCTTCGAAAGCAAGGATGACTAGTTGTTCCCGATATAGATGAATTGAGAAATGAAGTTTTGAAGGAAAGTCATCACTCGAAGCTGACAATTCATCCAGGTGGAAATAAGATGTATCGGGATATGAAGATAACTTATTACTGGGAAGGTATGAAGAAGGATGTTGGAAATTTTATTTCCAAGTGCATGAACTGCCAGTTGGTAAAAGCTGAGCAAAAGAAGCCCAGTGGATTGCTTCAGCCATTAGAAGTTCCTACATGGAAGTGGGAGCAAATATCAATGGATTTTATTGATGGGCTACCTAGAACAAGAACAGGAAATGAAGGGATTTGGGTCATCGTAGATCGTTTGACTAAGAGTGCAAGATTCATTCCTGTTCGATCGACCAGGACTGCATCAAAGTTGGCTGAGCTGTATGTAAAGTGGATAGTTCGATTCCATGGTATTCCGAAGAGTATAGTGAGTGATCGAGACCCATTGTTCACTAGTAGATTTTGGAAGAGCTTCCAGGAAGTCTTGGGAACCGAGTTGTGTTTGAGTACAGCTTATCACCCCCAAACAGATATTCAGACCGAGAGAGTCAACCGAGTTTTGGAAGATCTCCTTAGAGCATGTGTTTTGGATTTCGGAGGATCATGGGAAGATCATCTTCATTTGGTGGAATTTTCGTATAATAACAGTTATCAGTCAAGCATTGGTATGGCACCGTATGAGGCATTGTATGGAAGACCGTGTAACTCTCCAACATGTTGGTTAGAAATAGGAGAAAAGTTGATACTTGGGCCAGAAATGATTCGACAGACTTCAGATTGCATAGAGATCATTCAGCAACGAATGAAGGCAGCCCAAGACCGTCAGAAAAGTTATGCTGATAAGCGTCGTAAGGATTTGGAATTCGACGTAGGTGATATGGTTTTTGTGAAGATTTCTCCACTGAAGAATGTTATTCGATTCGGGAGGAAAGGAAAATTGACTCCGAGATTTGTTGGACCATTCCCGATCATCGAGCGAATTGGAAGCTCGCCTATAAATTGGAGTTACCAGAAAAGATGGTGGGTGTGCACAATGTGTTTCATGTATCGTATCTACGGAAGTATGTGCACGACTCGAATACTGTGGTTTATGCTGATAGCTGTGAAGATTTTGAAGTTGACCTAGTTGATAAGAGACCTCGTAAGCCGCTTCGTGTTGTGGAAACTAACACGAAACAGCTTAGGAGGAAGGTAGTTAGGTTGCTCAAGATACAATGGAGTGATGATGTTAACGACTATACATGGGAGGTGGAAGAGAGGATGAAGGCAGCTCATCCTGAACTCTTCGAGGTATGGCCATAAGGTGTCGTGTCATCTCACGACATTGTAACTTGTTCTAGTTTTAGAATTCTGCATGCTAGGCTAGAATTGGACGCATGGTTTGTTGATTGCTATGGATGGTAGGCATGCAGAATAGTTTTTGATTGCTCTTGTTTGTTTGGAATTTCAGGGGCGAAATTCCTAAGGGGGAGAGAATGTAACGACCCGTATTTTTACGGATCGAAAGATTCATAAAAGCTATTGTCTTTAGGACGTTAGTGTTGTTGATTCGTTCAGAGTTAGATCGTCCATAAGTTAGACCATTCAGAGTTTGAGACGACTAGAGCTTAAGACGTGTAGAAGTTAGGTCGTCTAGAAGTTAAGCCGTGTTGTAGCTTAGGTCGTCTGGGAGTTGGGTCGTGGGGTAGGTTAGGTCGGATGAACGACTTAAGGATTGGAGCGACCTAAGGAAAGACAGCAACCTAAGTTAGTGAGCGACCTATGGAAGATAGCAGCTTAGGGGAGTTAACGACCTAGGGGGTTAGGCGGGTTAACGACTTAAGGAAGCTAGGTCGTTCGAGCGACTTAAGGAGTTGGCGACTTAAGAGAGAGTCGGCGACTTAAGGGTTAGCGGCATAGGAGTAGCGACTTAGGAGACTGGGCGAGTTAACGACCTAAGAAAGTTAGGTCGTGGACGAGTTAAGGATAGGTCGTTGAGACCCTGTGTAAAGAGTTAAGTTGTTGAGTCGCTCTGCCATGTTAGTTAGGTCGTAGATGACCTATGTTAGTATGCTGCGTATAGTTAGGTCGTTAGACGACCTAAAGGTGTTATGTCGTGAGTCGTTAGGTCGCGTATGTGTTAGGTCATGACTTCTGTTAAGTCGTTGGGTCGGCATTGTTGTTAAGTCGCTAGGTCGTGCGCATGTGTGTTAGGTTAGGTCGCATGAAGGCTTAAGGGGTTAGGTCGCTGAGTGTTAGGTCGTGAGCGACCTAGGAGCGAGCTAAGGTTAGGTCGTAAGTCGCGCACGTGTGTTATGGCTTAGGTCGTTGAACTGTTGGGTCGTTAGGTCGGCAATACCATTAGGTCGTAGGTCGTGGGGTTTCGTTAAGTCGTGGACGACTTAAGGGGGTGGACGACTTAAGGAATGTCCAGACTATAAATACACGGTTCTATCTCACTTTTTGGGATCCGGATTTTGAAGCGACGAAGTCCTGCCATTTTGAGAGCTCGAGTTCTACACTTCTTCACTTCTTATATCTTCTTTAATCTTGTGCTTCCTTCCATCCAAATCGAAGATCAAATCGAAGATCCAAGAGCTTAGATTGGAGATCTACATCCATTGAAGAGAGATTTCATCGTTTGAAGCAGAATTTTAGAGAATCGAGTTATATCCTTCGCTGTCCAGATCTGAAGTGTGTTGCTTTCGAGGTGTTTAGGTGATTCGGTGAGTGGTGGTTATCTCTCACACGGATCCAAAGGAGTATATCGGATTGGTGGCTTGATTTTGTGTTAAAATAGTGATTTCCATGCATTTTCTTAAACTTAAGTATAGATCTATTGTTCATGATGATTTGACATCCATTTTACTACATGTTAACCTATGCAAGTTCATTCATCAAGTTGTAGAGATATTGTTCATGATTCATGCTTGTTAGATTTAGACTCTTTTATTTACAAGATTGACATTATTGTTATAATTGTTTATTAGATCATGTTTGAATGCTTGATTACTTGGATTAATGATTGACTTGATTGATTGTTTTAAATTAGTTGATTGATGATTTGATTTGGACAAGTTGGTTGAAGATGATTCAAAAGCTAAGGGAAAGGCTCTTGAATAAGAAAAGCTGCTCGTGGCATATGACGCGGATGATAAAGCTCATATGGATAGATTTGATGATGATGTTGAGATGAGGCTTTGCTATGATGAGATGAAGCGAGGCATGATGTGAGATAGCCTTGGTTTAATCCAGATGGGATCATTCCAAGCATGTTGATAACTCGGTGAAATGGTTCGGGTTTGAGGATAATGGTTGGCTCGAGAGGCGCTTGAGCTAGTATGAGAATAGTCGAGGAGGATGACTAGAAGGCTGAGATTTCATCGTTGTTGAAGGTTCTAGCAGACTCAAAGCAAGAGTACGCTGGGCAGATTCGATAGTCCCAAAAGACTACGGTTGGTAGTCGAGTACTCTGGGCAGATTCGATAGTCCTAGGCACGGGCTGCGACGACGTGCGGAGTTCTGTCTAGAACCGGGGTACCATTAGCCCTTGAAGGACGGCTGAAAGAATGTGCCGGTCATTCAATTAACGGTGGTATTGAAGCAATGATAACAGTGATAGCCAGAGTCATGGATGTTTGAATGTATCGTCATTCGGTCTCAAGAGCGGTATTTTCTGGGTGCTTATCTGATCTTGGTTTAGGCCTTGGGGGTTTGTACTTGGAAAATATCGACCTTGACTCGAGTGATAATTGCTTTACTTTAATTGTCTGGTTTGCTATGTTTGCTTCTACTTAGTGTGTCTGGGGGCTATCACTGTAGAAAGAGGTGGAGTGGGAGGGTTGGATTCCTATTCCTTTTTCCTTTATGCTCTTTTGGTATGTTGTTAGTTAATTTACCGCTCACTAAGACTGTTGTCTGACTCAAGGCTTTATGTTTAACTCTTATTGCCTTGGGCTGTTCATCCATTTTGGGATGGGCAGACTAGGTAGCAGGTGACAGGTGCTGTTCTTAGTAACCGACGATGCTGATGACGAAGACGAGCTGAGGCTTACATATCATTTTCTTATTATATGTACTGGATGTTCCGCTGCTTGTATGATTCTCTGAGTGATATGTAGTGAGGTTTGATGTATTGACTATTCAGATGTTTTTATTCAACTATTATGAAGCTTAATTGATGAGATTCTATTTTGTGAAGCTTCACTATATATATTCTCTATTGTATTTTATCCATGCGCTGTGAGTAATACGATAGATTCTGTTGTTTTTAACTTACCCATGACGATCATCCATGGCTGCCTGGCACACCTTCTCTTGTTTAGTGCAGGGGTCATGGGCGGTCGTCACATTGGAACACACCAGAACCATTGGATGAAGGCCGACTAAAAATTCTAAAATTAGGTACCTTAAAATAAACTAAAGCCTACCCGCCTCTTACAGGCAGTGGTTGACTGTCGCCTTCCCATTGGTCGTGGGTACGGGGTCAACCGCTACCATTATTTCGGGAATATTTTGAATGCCATTGATTTATTTTTATTTATTTCCTTAATTGTAATTTAAGTTAACGTTAATTTTGACGTTTACTTAACTTCCATGTATAATTACCATTAACCTATGAATTTCAAATTTGAAAATTAAATATTTATTTGAATTTGAAGTCAAATTAAATTATATTAAACTAAAATATTTCAAATGCCCATAACTTCTTCATTTTAACTCCGTTTTCAACATATTATATATGGAAATTGATCAAAAAATTTCCATAAACGAAGCGATATAACTTTCATTGTCAAATTCCAAATTTTGCAGAATTTTCATTTTTACCTTTGTCTTATTTAAATTAATTTATCCAATTTCTTTATTTATGGTTTATTTTATTGGATGATACATTCTTCTCCTTTAAAGGGATTTTGCCCCAAATCTTCCCTAGGGGCGAATAGCATAATGTGTAATATACATCCATGTCACACAACAAAGTTATCTACACAAACAAATACTAAACCAAATGTGCAATGTGATTATGTACCGTAGACTTATTATAAGTGAGCTCAATCCCAAAATGAGTGTGTGATCATGACATACAAGTATGTAAACAGTATTTTCAACCCTCGGAAATCAACATTAATACGTCCACTGTATAGAATGCCAAGCAATCGAGTGCCGGAAACACCAGTTCATTAAGGGTGAAGAAGAAAAAGGTAGAATAAAATAGAAACATCAACACAGAATCTCACAATCGCAGTGGAACAAAATATAGTATATAATAACAAATTTTTATACAAAAGGATTTGTAAATGTTTAATACTTACAATCATCAGAGTACAACAATCACTACATCAATCTGGACAGTTATAATAACTTGTCCACATACATAACTCACACAATGGGAATAACCAAGTACATGATATATGCCTGAACTCCTCCAGCTCGTCTCCTGAGCTCGATAGCATTCTAACATGAATATGCAATACTCGGTCTGACCTGAGTATTATAATAAAATAACACCCGAGTTAGTCTGGAAAACCAACTTGAGAAAACACACTCAATTTGAATTATTATTATTTCAAAATCCTTTGAAAACAAAGGTATCTCGTTAGACCACGGTACACATAAACACGATGGGTTTTTACCTAACGATAACCAAAACATTTTTATCAAATCCGTCTGACATTATAATAGTGTCTAAACCAAGTAAATAGGAAATAGCTGAAATGCTTGCATCTCACGTTTCAACATAGTTGGGCACAATCAAAACCGTACGGCGCTTATTGGAGAATGGATCCCATACAATGAGCGGGCCACGGGGGTACCGCCCATCCCAGTACACCTCTAGAACAATGTACCGAGGACCTCGCCGGGATCTACTGCTACATAAGACCGGCCAACCCCTAACCTAGGTAGACCGAATATTTTATCACCCTGGGTGTTCCCACCCTTAAAATCGAGTGCTCCTTCTTTCATGCACAACCATATCCATAGCATATATGTTTCCGAGGATATCTAGGAAAGTGATAACATACCCTAATTGGGTGTGACCCACTTAACCTTGCTGCATCTCCCATGTTTTAGTCATTCCCGGTTGATGACGCTTGAGGCTAAGCGTTACCTATCAAGAAATAAATATACTTAGAATGCTCATCGTCCCCCAATGACGATGTTTTGATAGCATTCGTCCTTACCAGTTGTCCTGGGTCTGGACAAACCGAACCACCGTCTTCATCATCTTCACGGTATTCATTCATAACATTCAAATCAGATCGAAGTAGTTTTCGGATAATAAAATCTAATCCCGGTCTCTTCAAACCGATTAACGAAATTGGCCAAAATTGATAGTCGGTTATTTAACTATCAATAAACACCCAAAAGCAGACATCAAGCCTTATTTCAAATTTTCCAAAAATTATTTCAAAATATCATTATAAGATATTACTTCCAGTACTTCAACATTTGAAAACAGTTTCAAATCCTTATATTCTCAACAGAATATTTCCACCCATTCCAATACTTAGAATATTTTTTCCCCACTTCATTTTATATTCACACTTAGGAAGTATTCCATCTATTTCCTACTTCCTGTTTCTCAACATTATTTACAATTTTGTTTGTAAATTCTCTTTAATATTTCCAAAGCCAATTATACTTGCTTATAATTTCAATTTCCCTTTGTACTTCTTTATGAATTCTATTTCATTTTTCGAAGCTCACTTTTATTTAACTACTTCTGAAATTTTCTTGCTTTTCTTCCCAATTCCATTTTAAGAATTTTCTTATAAATCCCATATACTAAATAACCCCATTTCCAGACTTCCGAGAAGGTTTATAAATAAATTTAAAACATTTCAAAACCCTATATATATAATAATAATAAGTATTTAAAAGAATAATAATAATTTATTTTTAATACATGTTCAAATAATTATCTAAAATACTGAAACACTCTTTATACATCACTTTTCAAAGTAGGCTTAAAAATTTAGGATTTATTAAAATAAATATTAAGTATTTGAAAAATTCACTTCTGAAGTATTCCAATACTAACTAACTTTAAATTACATAATTTATATAAATAAAATTTTCCTTTTTTTTAAAATAAAACTTAACTTATCAAAATAAAATATATTTTTTAAATCTCAATGGCCATCTTTCAATTTATAAATCCCTTTCGATTTCCCTCACATCACTTCCATTTCGATCTCCTTAACCATTTTCACTTCAAAAATAGTATCCGCTATTTTTCTATCACCCTATTTCCATATTCAAATAAAAATTCTCCCTGTAAATTTATATTCCAAATTTATAATCTGATATCGATTTCTTTTATTTACAAACATCGTTTATAAATTTTTATAACTCTTTCGAATTTCACTAAAAATAATCTCATTTATAAAATTCCATTTTATAAATTGAATTCCTTATAAATCCCATTTATTTTTGCCAATCTATTTTTAATATCGATTTTAACTTCTTCCCATATTTTTCAGAAAATATCGTTTAAATATCCATCGTAAAAAAATCCTTTTATATAATTTATTTTAAAATCTCTATTTAAAATATATTTTTCCCGCATTATTTAGTATGTTCAAAAACCAATTATTGCTTATTCAGATCAATCTCTTTTAAATAATCCAAATTTCGATATACTTATTTCTATATTAAAAATCTCCTTTTAATTCCTTAAAAATTCAATTAATATTTATGGTATTTAATGTACCAAAATTAATTCCTATGCTGTTTTAACATTGAAAAACACACGATAATCCAACAGATTATTCAATCACATCATATATTTTATATATATGAAAAACACTGAATATATTTGAGGAATCCAGTTGGATCCCTCCAACCTGTTTTTATACATCCACATATGTTAGACAATATAAAATACCAATCCTACTTCGAGGCGGATATCGCGGTATATAGGGTCATCCGCTATTATGCAGGGCTTATAGGGTCGCATCCGCTAAAATATGCGGGAATATCACTCCAATTACTAATATATATACTACTGTATGTTATATAATCATCCAATAGATAATTAAAATTATCAAATCATTCAATCAACCGATAATTTAAACTTTCAACATTTTAAATTAAACCGTGGCAATCCAAATGAGTGAGATATTCTCACCTTGATTCTTTTTTCTTTTCTGAAATCGCCAATCGTTCCAATTCCAAATTCATTCCAGCGTATAGTGTTTTGTCGCTACTATCCAACGTGACTTGTTTCGTAATTTTGGACCTCGTACGAATTAAATATGAATATTTAAGGTTTTAAACTAATTAATTTATAATTTAACTAAATTAAATAATTGTTTAAATATATAAATTACCCAGCTTCTTCTCTCCCAATAGAAGGTGCACGGCCTGACACCCACCCCACGCTTCCACGCAAGCTTCCATCACCTCCCCACCACATGAAATTCGTACTCTTCTACACTTACGAACCTCTCTCCGAATGAGCTCCGAAACGCACACCATAACTACACCTCCCTACCCATAGTCAAAACGCGTTGAACTCATCTCCAGTTCGCTCATGAACATGAACCCCCTGCCTCCACTTGCTAAGTTGCTGCCACCTTCGATCGACACTACCATTGTTGTACGCGAGTCCAGACCTCCCATCCTCCACTGAGAAGCCACGCGACCATCCTTCTCTCGCGGTTGCATGGGAGTCGCGACTCCACAATGGCCTGCAGCCTACATCGACCACTGTCGACTTCATCGCTGTCGCCGCGACTCCGCTCGCTTCCCACCGGCCTCTCGATTTTCCAGGCGACCATATCCATTCGATTTCAACTTCTTTTTTTTGTGTTCAACTGATTCGTTCGAAAAGAAGGAAGGTGAAGAGAAATATCGTTTTAACTGAGAAGGGAATGAAGTCGCGATTTTTATATACATGTTTTTAAGACAAACGAGACTTCACCCTTTTTTTTGAACCGAAGAGATCTCAGTTTTGAAAGGAGGAAAAGGAGGCAGGGACGTGATTTTTAAAATGAAAGGAGGCAGCTTGACATGATGGTTGCATGTTGGAGAGGGGAAATGGTACAGTGATTTGTAACGAAGGAAAAGAACTGATGTGAATTAAAAGGTCAAGTCAATTATATATATATATTTAAATTTTCAAATCGTCTCATTTACGTAACTTAAAATCTCGAACCCCTATCGAGGCATGCCGCTAGGTGTTTATAATGTTAGACCCCTATTCCAAACGCAATGAAAAAGGTTTAGTCCTAATTCGATCGTATGGAGATGATAGCTTTTTGGACCCAATTATTATATTGAATTTCGATATTAATTTCAACACGTTTCTATCGCGTACGATCAAACGATAACTCCAAACACTTTGAAATTTGGAATCCAATAATAATACACTATTACGGACCCAATGGAACTGGTTTCGTTGAATTCTGAGGCTGTGTCTCGGATCGCTATTTTAACGTGTCGATTAAATCGACAAATTTCAAAATCTTGTGAAATCACTTGAAATTTCAATTTTAAAATTTTATAACTAAATTATAAATTCCAAATCTATTGTTTAAAACCATTTAAATATTCAAAATTAACCAACAACAAAATTCAGGTCGTTACATTCCTCTCCTCTTAAAAGAATTTCATCCCCGAAATTGCTAAGGTAGGAAAAAGGCTCCAAACCCATTACATATTCAAACCCCACTTGGTTAAAACTCATCATTCACTATTCTAATCTCTTGGTTTTCAATCAAAACAATTAGTTTTCTATTCAAATTACACAACCCTTTATTCCAATTACAAAATCGTAATCAATTTGTCATTAACAAAAAATTTCAAAATTTTTCTATCACCCTAAATTTCCGAATTTTTTTGGCAGAGTCTCCCTTATACGGAGAGCCTTTTGCAATATGACAAGAGAGATAAAAATGTATACATTGACCCACACGGTTGGAAAATAAAATATATATCAATATTTTTATATTTTTGCTGTATTTAATCCGAAAATGTACCTTATTTTAGCGTTTCTAAGCAAGCGGCTTATTTAGTATGCAATTACGCAACCCAACTCTAGCCCAATAGCCTCCGGTTACCTGTACTTACTCAATTTAACCATGTAAGTACCAAAATATGCAAGTGCAATAACATTTCATTCATTTAACAACTCAAACACAAATTTTCCACTAACAACCCTGTCACAACATGGATTTATTAATAACCACAAGGTTCTAACATTCGATTATTCATTTCAATCGATTTATATATCATTCATTCAATTCGAATGATTTACAACCCAATAATTTGCATTCAACTCATATTTATACCAAACAATTTCATATCCATTTCAAATTTGATTAACAATCAATTTATCCACTTCCTATTAATTCATAGAATTTTATTTACTTCCGTTTACACCAAACGACAATTTTTCTATGCAAATTTGGCGATATTCATTTAATAAAATTACCATTTCAGTTTATAGCTATTATTAAATTCATTCCAACTCAATTTATATTTAATTCTATTCCATTTCAAATTCAATCCATTCATTTGCATTTCATTCATATCCACATCAAATTTTAATTTCATACCCAAATTCATTCTTGAATAATATTCAAGGCCATATTCAATTGCATTTGGTAGAGTTCTCATTAACAGCTATCAAACTAGTATCGGTATGGCGTCGCACGAAGCGTTGTATGGCCAACCGTGTAACGCTTTTCATATTGGTAGGAAGTGGGCGAGAAACTGATATTTGGGCCAGATATGATTAGAGAAAACTCGAAGAAGATTGAGATCATTCAAAATGAATGAAAGCTACTCGGGATAGGCAGAAGATCTATGTTGATATGAGGCATCGAGATTTGGAGTTCTCTATCGACAATATGGTGTTCATGAAGATTTCTCAATTAAATTTTTTTATACGATTCGGTAGTAAGGGGAAGTTGGTGCCAAGATTTGTAGATCCTTTTCCAGTAGTAGAGAGGATTGAGAACCTAGCATATAGGGTTGACTTGCCTCAGAAAATGTCAGAGATGGATAATGTCTTTTATGACGACCCACCTTTTCGACCCTAAGAAATTGACACTAATACATCCACGGTATTCACGTGTCGAATATCCATGTGCTGGAAAGACGGATTGATCAAGGGTAAATTGAAAAATAAAGACAAAATAGAATCGTACATGAATGGAATAACATATATTATTTCAATACAAAGTCTTTACAATGGAAATTTTAAATACATATATCAGAGTCTATCCTAATCTCAGCCTGGATAGTTGTAAATCTCTGTCCCTACTAATAATGAACACAAACAATAAAAAAATGCAGCGGAAATGGAAATGGATAACCATCTACAAAGGAAATTCTAGCTCTTGCTCCAAGCTCCTCCAAAATGTTACAAGCTAGACCTGAACTACTTGGCTGCCCGAAAAAATAGGGCACCCGGAGTTTAAGGGAAAAGAAAATAAACTTTGGGTCAGTCATGGGATCGCTGTGAGAAAACTAAAACACGGATATTTTTGAGAACAAAGGGTATCTCATAAGAAAACATAGCACATAAACACAGACGGGTTTTTACCTTATGATAACCAAAACATTGCTACGTAAAATCTAGTGATATTATAATAGTGTCTAAATTACAAATACATATTAATCATAGCCGAAATTATTACATTAAATAAATTCTGGCATAATAGATATACAACTAAGTCCGAAGGCACTTATTGGAGAATGGATTCCATACAATGACAGGTAAGGGACTACCTTCAATATAGTACATCTCTATAGGAATGTATCGAGGACCCACAGACAATCCTCTACATCTAGCAAGATTGGCCTACCCCTCTTCGGTGACCAATACAATGGTCCTAGATAGTATCGAATATGACATCACCCCAGTCGTTCCCGACCTATCCGTGGCCATAGCATACATAACAAACCCGAAATAAAGAGGGTAATCTGGAAAGGTGATGACCATACCCTAATGCGTGCAACCCACATAGCCTTGCGGCATACCCTATTTTAGCCATTTCCGGGTGTGAAGCATGAGGTAACGTATTACCTTTTACAGAACAAATTCCACTTTGAATGCCACATTGCCAAGTCTAATAACACACTATTGATTTCCATAAAAGTACAGCCCCCGAGTTCATACGCCTCAGGGAAGGGTGTTAAGTGTAGGAGGAGTTACCTCCTACACCACCAAAAAGATGTAAGTTTGTAAAAATCAATGTATATGGTCTTAGAAATGCAATGTCAGACACTCGTCCATACAAGTGGTCCAGGAACAGTACAAATCGACTGCACTCCTTCTACTACATCTTGTTTGGGAATCACCTCTAGGATTAGTAGCGAGTAGTCCTTGCATTGAAGATTTCAAAATGAAGATACTACTGCCACCATATATATGATATGGGAATTACCCTAAAGGTTAGTGGCAAGCAGCCCTACATTATAAAGATCTCCATCTTCAAAATCATTGTCTTCAACATGTCTTCACCTTCGAACACGTATATTGGTTCAAAGTGGTTTTCAGATAAGAATCACCCAATCCGATCTCGGTTTCTCCAAACCAATTATCGATAAAAGATGTCAAGTATGAGGGTGATTATTATTCAATTAATCAATATCTTTTACCCAAGTAAAATATATTCTTAAAGATATATGTCTTTAAACCATTTTCTTTTTCCATCATATACGGGATTATTAAACCTCTTTCTAATTTTGAAAATACCAAATCATTTCTCTTTAATACATAGTAAAACATTATTGAGTAAAAAAGGATCCATAGAAATTATACAAATTATACTCAATACTAATTTTCATATTCAACCCGTGTTATTCTTCGAATAATGGTGAAATCACCTTTTAAATTCACACGGATAGTATTAGTTCCCTCCTCGGAATTTAATGCAGAATTTAACTAGAATTTTACCTATATCACCAAACATCTTATTATTTTAAAATCTTGTTTAACCTTTGGAAAACTCCAAATCTCCTTTTCTTTTATCTTAGCAAGATGATGTCCGAGTAACTTAAATTTACTATCCCTTCTGTCGATCCAGTCCAAATAGCTAGGGAAAGCAGGAAACTGGTTTTCCAAACCGAAGCCTAGAGACTGTCTCTTTGTCACCCATAAGGCAATCAAGTTATTTGATTAACTCTAAATCCTTAGAATACTTGATTTATTATTTGAAAAACATTTATAAAGGATTCAGGAAGAAAACCCAAGTTTAAATCTTATTTCATAGATTTTTAAATTTCTTTGTTAAATAGTCGGTAAATAATGCTTTTAAGGGCTTCCTATCACAAATCTCATTAAATCTTTTATATGTCCAGTTTTTCCATTTAAAACTCTTTTAAAATAATTTAACATGTTTTTAGAATTTATCTCATATTTTTTAAAGATTTAAAAATATCTATTTTTAAGAGTTGAAATCCATATTTTATGAACTGCTAAAATGCGATTATTTAAAAAATTTAATTTGGATGTATCTCAAATTTTGCAAAATGAAATCTTGATTTTTCTCCTTCATTTGGAAATTATAGTTATAAGAGTCTGGAAAATCTTATTTTGAATAATTCTGAGCAATATTCCACTCTACATGTTGATTTAATTTTAATGGCGCGGAATCGTGAAAATTTCACATCTTTTCAAAACTTTGCCGAAATGAGTTTTAATGTTTATAAAACATTTTAAACCATTTTTATTCATGTTTAAAGAGGTTTAAGTATGCTGTAATACTTTAATAATTCATAAGAGAAAGTGTTTTCTTTGTGTAAATTCAACGTGTATTTACCGTGAATTATTTCCATAACCATGTTAACATATTATTGCATCCAAAACATGATGATCAAACATAGAAAACACTCATATAACACATAACATATCGTCACATGACTTATATAATAAACAAGTAGAGTTTCTCACTTTCTTTTGTCTCTAGATGTACTAAAATTGACTATAGCTCGGCTATCCTTGCACCGTTTCCTGAATTGATTCCAGTGGAACTCCGGCAGTACTTCCTTCTACTGTCTTTACTCTGGAGCCTCTGGATCTCCACCTTGCCACTAGAGGAGCTCGGCCATGTACTAGAGAGGGTGGAGAGGTGGTGGTGGCTTTTGATGAGTTCGGCCAAGCAAGGAGAAAGAAGAGAAGGTGATCACTCATTTTAATTTCAAACTAAGGCGATATCTTTCTATGTTTGGAAGTGTATTTTCAGCAAAGCATCGCTACAACTATGGAATAATTTATAAGGACATGGAAGCCATTAATGAAGAGGAAGAAGAAGCTTAGAAAATGGAATGGAAGTGCGAATAAAATGAGAAGGCATGCCTTGTATTTATAGGCAAAAATATGGAAACAAATATCTTATGGTACAAAGACCATTCTACTTTGACATCCCCTATCTGGAGGCCATAAGCTAAGTGCTATAGATGCTGCAGTCATCCATAGTATTAACTTCCAATGACCAAATACGGTTATGTTAATGGTATCCATAATATCAGAAGCACATGAATATGGAACAAAATCAGATATTTCAAATAAACAACATTTTACCGATTACATTTCCAAAACATGTTCCATATTCAAATTACATAATCCCATCACTTTCCCAGTTTCAGATAAAATATAATTATTACATAATTAGGCCAACGGCGACATATGATGATGCCTCCTTGGTTGACCAGAGTATTATACATACAATACAGCAGAATCAATCCAAAATATAACTGAAATTCCTAATTAGCTATCCGTCAGCCACCTGCTCATCACCGGAAGCTTTATTCGCCAACCTACTAAAACCTGTAAACCTCAACCCTTAGCCTACTCACATCAATTTTGAGCACCCGAGAGTTTAAGGTGAAAACATAAAACTTCAAGTCAGACATAAAGCCTGATGTGAATAATACTATACATCTCGGTTATTTGATATTAAGTGAGACCACGCCACTTAGCGGAACGAGTTTCCCTTCACTATTATCCTTTTAAAACATATCTTTTGCAAATTATAATCATGCAACCAAAACTGGTTAAATCTGTAAGGCAATTTCATGTATATGTACATATCAGATATCAAATGGACTATCTCTCCATTCACTGTAGTTTTGTTCAGCTAACTACTAACCCTTGGCTGACTCGGGCCTACCAGTAAAACATAAAAATCTAACATCTGTTAGACACTCCTCTTCTGGACGGTTTGTCCTTACTTACTTTTCTAGGTCTCACTGATCCTAATAGTTTTCGGGCTCACCAATAACCTGTCTTTCCTTTTTAGATTCCTTTCTGTGTGTAAAATAATTTTAGTCTCACTTCCGACAAAGCCCTACGCACTGGAATTTTGGACTTATATTAGCTAGGGGCTACTAGCTAAAGTATAGGGGTGACCCCATACTAGTCCCATCTGGTATTCTAATATCTGAGTCATTTTACTTAGGGTTATCTGCCCATAAAATTTTCCTTGAAAACCTTTTCTTTCAAATTGATTTAAATCTTTAAATCATTCTTTAAATAAGGAAATTATTTATATATATACTCTTTGCTCTACTCAAATCACCTTGCCATGTTACTTATTCTTTACATAGAACCTTGTTGATGAAAACGTTTAAACTTTCGAAAGTACCCCTTTCGAAACCTTTGAAAGTATCCCTTTCAATACAAGTAACCTTAGGC
This sequence comes from Allium fistulosum, assembly GCA_030737815.1. Taxonomy (NCBI): domain Eukaryota; kingdom Viridiplantae; phylum Streptophyta; class Magnoliopsida; order Asparagales; family Amaryllidaceae; genus Allium; species Allium fistulosum. The sequence continues at coordinate 1,380,021,448 of CM060901.1, forward strand.
CAAAGGCCAAAACATACCTTTCGAAGTCATACCTTTTGAAACCATTCCATTCGAAACCATTCGTATTTATCCTTTCGAAAGCATTAAAAAGCATCTCCTTCGAAAGCTTTAAAACCTTAGACATCATCTTTAAAACACTTAAACATTGCCTTTCGAAACCATTGGAAAACCTTTCCTTTTAGACCTTTCGAATCCATTGGAGAACCACCCCTTAGATACCATTCTTTAAAATCTTTCGAAAGCATCAAAACATCAAGCCTTTCGAAAGCATTTGGATTCAATATTATAACATGCGGAGACACCTTTCGAAACCATTTGGGTTCTACCTTTTATAAAGAAAAAGGGTCATTAAAACATTTAAGTTCAAAGCTTCTCTTTCGAAAGCATTCCTAAGTACAGAAGTGATTGTGTCGAAACCATCCCTTCAAAAGAATTGGAGAAGCGGCTTGATCTTTTTAAAAACAAGGTAACCCTTTCGAAACCAATCTGGGTCGAAAGGTAAAAAGTGGCAGTCAGGGGCTTCGACCTAGTCGTAAGCAGTTACTTAAAAACAAAGGCCAACCTCTTAAAACGGTTCTTTTAAAGTCATTGACCCATTCGAAAGCCATAGAAATCGATACCAAACCCATCAAATGGATATTCCCAAAAATCCAAAGAAAGAAGTCATCAAAGTCGATAATAAGTGATAAAAACTAACCGAATCAACAAAAATTGATTAAAATTGGAAATCCACTAAAAAAACAACCAAAATAAGCAAAATGAAAAGTTCCAGACACTGGTTTAGAATCCAGACGTCTGGATTTAGGTTCTGGAAATTTTCAGAAACCTTCCAGACGTCTGGTAGACTTTCCCAAACGTCTGAAAACTGACCAGACGTCTGGTCCGAGTTTCTACCTTTATTTTCTGCTTTCTTATATTTTTTCTCCAGAGACCATAACCAGACGTCTGGACTTGAGCAACCAGACGTCTGGTCACCTGGTCTGGGCAACAATATGCCTAGGTCATGATAGCCAAAACGATTCGAGAGCGATCGGAAGAGCAACGAAGACTAGGGATTTATGCCAAGCGACAACCCAGCCTTATAGGCTCTTCGATACACCCCAAATATCATGTCCAAACATCCATAGTAGGATTTTCATAAAATTGGACTTCAAAACCAAAAATTGGAAAATTCACCAAATCAATTCAAATCAAAAGCAAATGAACATGAATAGATGTTACGAATTCATACCTAACAACAATGAAAGTTATACACGTAGATGTGAGTTATAGAACTCACCTTTAAACCCAAAAAAACGAATAAGAAGCTTAAAAACAAAGGAAAGATCAACCACTCTTCAACTTCAACTCTTGAAGCTCCAATCTATGATCATCGGCAAATATTTCCTAAATTAGGTTTTAGGAAATTTCTGAAATTGAAGAGAGATTGAGATAGAGAAGATGAAGATGATGCTTACCAAAGCTTCTCTTTGATTTTTGGACTTGAATTTGTATTTATTAGTCAAACTAGTATTTAAGAATTTTAATTTCCAATCTTTTCCCCCATTTTTCTCTTGAGCTTGAGTGTGTTAGGAAATGAGGAGTGGAATGAATGAAGAGGAGTGGAGTTGGGTTATTTGTTAGGTTAGTGGGCTAAAACACAAACCCAAAGCCCAAAATAGAAAGATAGCCAAATTCTACTCAACTCCAAACATATCGATGTTTATACTCAAAAAAGTTGTAAATGCCATTTTGGACTCAATGGAAGTGGTCTCGAGTCCCAATTCGACTATTTACAAAAGGTAACATTTCGGACTTTAATCCGATTAATGATGCTATATTTAAATAAAACATTTAAATATATAATCGTGAAATATGCGGGTTGTTACAGACTCCCCTCCTTAAAGAAATTGCATCCTCGCAATAATTAAGAGGAACATAAAAAGTAACAACCATACTAAGGCATAATCAACACAAAAGAAGAAATTTTGAAATGAGAAGTTCACCTTAAGGAGCACGAGAGAGTAAGTCCGGATGTGTTTGCTCGATGAATTCTCTAGATTCCCAAGAGCAATCCTTAGGATTTGAGGACCATTGAACCTTCACAAGCGGAACATCTTTATTTCGAAGGCGTTTAATCTCCGAAGCAATGATATGAATAGGATGTTGCTCATAAGTCAAATTTGGTGAAACCTCAATTTCTCCAATTACACCAGGCTCAAGAATAGAATCAGAATCTCTAAGGCATTTCCGTAGTTGAGAGACATGGAATACGTCATGAATAGCAGAAAATTGAGCCGGTAACAAAAAGGCGATAAGCCATAGAACCAATGCATTCGGTGATGGGAAATGGACCAATATATCGAGGTGCTAATTTTCCCGATCGACTGAAACGCACAACACCCTTCATAGGTGAAACACGAATAAAATCTGGACCTAAAACCAGCTTCTCACCGGCTTCAAGCCAACACGAAGGAGATCGGCGCGGCCTTCCGTAGAGTACCTCGAAAGGTGCCATACCAATACTAGATTGGAAGCTATTATTGGAAGAAAACTCAACAAGGGAAATATGATCTTCCCAACTACCACCAAAATCAAGAACACATGCACGAAAAAGATCTTCAAGAGTTTGATTCACACGCTCAGTTTGTCCATCAGACTGAGGATGATAAGCGGTGCTAAAATTAAGCTTTGTTCCCAAAGCTTTTTGAAGACCTTTCCAAAATCCACTAGTAAATAATGGATCATGATCGCTAACAATAGAAGTAGGAAATCCATGCAATTTAACAATTTCTTTGACATAGAGTTTAGCCAAAAGAGGTACGGTCCGATTGGACCGAACGGGAATAAAATGGGTGGATTTTGTAAGTTTATCTATAATCACCCATAAACTGTCATAACCCGAACGAGAACGAGAAAGACCGTCAATAAAGTCTATGGAAATTTGATCCCACTTCCAAATTGGAATGTCCAAAGGTTGCAATAACCCACCGGGCCTTTGATGCTCGGCCTTTACGAGTTGGCAAGTCATTCAACGCGTAATAAAGTTAGCAATATCATATTTCATTCCATCCCAATAATAAAGTCGCTACTACTACTGGGATGAATGGTAAATTTAGAATGATGAGAATCTTCTAAAATGTCTTTTCGAAGATCACTAATATTTGGCACAATAAGTCTACCAAATTTTTGAATACCGCCATGAGCATCAATATCAAAGTCTTTCAAACCTTCAATATCAATTTTATCCCTACAACTTTGGCCAAGAAGAACCAATTCGGGATCATGCTTTTGAGCTTCAAGAATGCGGTCTAAAAGAGAAGGATGAGCCTCAAGGCTACATAAAACAAGAGGTCAACGTGAATTGGATTCACGATCTCGAATCTCACAAGTGGATAAAGTCTCGAGATCATTCCATTCGGATATCATCATGGAAACAACCGCTTGTTTCTTACGACTAAGGGCATCGGCAACACGATTTCCCTTTCCGGGAGTATAGAGAATATCAAGATCATAAGATGCAAGGAACTCGAGCCAACGTTGTTGATGCAAATTAAGTTCCTTTTGATAAAATAAATACTTCACAGATTTATGATCGGTGTAGAGAACAAATTTCCCAAAAGATAATGACGCCAAATGCTAAGAGCGAAAACAATGGCCGTGAGCACCAGATCATGAATGGAATATCTAGTCTCGACAAGCTTTAATTGTCTAGAAGCATAAGCGATAACACATTCCCTTTGCAAGAGAATGGCACCCAAACCAATACAACTAGCATCGGTACAAACAGTGAAGTCTTGGTTCCCTTCGGGAATCATGAGAATAGGAGTATTGGAAAGGAGTTCTTTTAAATGATCCTCTTTCCCGAAAAGCCAAGACATTCAAAATTATAATGAACTTTATGTAATCATCTTTTTAGAAAAATTTACTTTTTTTACAAGTCAATTTATTGTGTCTGACTGTCTCATCATAGCGTTTAGGAGATTCCTATCGATAACGTTGATCAAGCGCATCGACCATAATTCTTAAAGCACTCAATGGGCAAAACAACACAAAATCATCTTCTATATGATAAACATGTCTCTTAAAAATTTCACGACTATTCTTTGCTCGTTTTAAGAACAAAATCCAATTATACTTATAAATATCTTATTAAAAAGATTTGCAAATTTTAAATTGTTGTTTTCATCCATAATCAATAAATACAAGGATGGTATCATCGAGATATTCGCAGAATACTCGATTCATAAGATGGATGAAATAAGCTGGAGGGTTCGTCAAACCGAATGACATAACGAACCACTCATAAGAATCATAACGAGTGCGGAATGCGGTAAGTGGAATGCTACCCTCTGCAACTCGTAGCTGATGAAAACCGGTGGCAAGGTCGAGCTGAAAAGACCTTAGCACCACTCAATAGATTGCTTAGGTGATAATCCTAAGACAAGCTCAAATATACCGGAAAATTCACGAACTACTTGAGTGAGGGAAATAACATCTTCCTCATCAAGTGGGTTTAAAGAATAAAATGATGCCACCGAATTGGAATCAAAATCATTGAGAAAAGTTTAAAAAACTGCTTAACAGATTGAGAATGTCGAAGATGGATAGTCCTCACGGGACATAGGATATGGGCTTCATAATGATTAAGCCAATCCTTTCCCAAAAATCAATTCTGAAGCCTAAGCAGCACATAACATGCAAATCGGATCGGAAAGCACAATTACATAAAATAATCTCGACATCTTTGCAAAGTAAACGGAGTGTTGCGGATCCACCAATCGGATTCGCACTTCTCAATGAAGTCATCAAGCCCATAATATTTAAAGAAAAAGTAACAAGTTCTTTCGATATAAAAGAGTGAGATGCACCCGATTCAAAAGAAATTCGAATAGGATAATCACGAAACAAAATAATGCCATCAAGGATAAAATGAGAAATACCTTGACCAAAAGAAGTGTTACTAGGGGCTTGCACAACATTCAGCTTTCCCTCTCTCCTACTTTGAAGTTTGGGACATGAAGATAAAAGATGACCCAAAGCTTTGCAATAGCGACAAGAAAAGGGTTTCGGAAACTCATTCGCATAGTGGTCAATAGAACCACAATTGTAGCATTGTCCACGACTAGAGGTAGGAGTCTTTGCTACCGAAATTGCCTATTTCCCTTTCTTGTTGGGATTAGGGCTTTTGAACTTAATATGCCTCTTCTTGTTGATGTTGAAGTTTTGTTTGGCATCCACAACTTCAACATCACTTTCTTTATCGGCCTCTTCTAGTCGAAGAGTGATATCTACAAGCTGATCGAAAGGAACTTCTAGTTTCAGAGGTAAAACCTTTTTGGGGTTCTTACTCAAAGCACAGATAAACTTTTTATTCTTTACAAGATCCAAAAGTTGTTGGAAAGACATGAATACGCCATCCAGAGAAGGACTACTGGATTGACCAGCGCTAGGACTGCCAGATCTAACCATTTCTCTTCTTTAAGAAAGAAAGAAAGAAAGAAAGAAGAGAAAAATAAAGTTATTCTAAAATGAATATCAAACAAACTTGATCGATAAAACAAGGCATCACAAAAGAAAATAGGATAGAATGGGTCCAACGACTCGAATTAAATCCTAAGGCACGACTCCTAAGAAAAACTTAGGACAATGATCCTTGATAGATTATTCTACATTGTTTCGAAGTTTGGCTCTGATACCAAGCTGTGACGCCCCACTTCTATACTCACACTAGCCAAGGACACTACTGGGTAATGCCGTCAACCAACACGAAGAATAAGGCTGTTGAGGAGCGACCAACTGTGTAATTGCTTTATGCGAGTACCGATATGTCAGATAATATGACTTGCATTTCATTTCAAGAGGAAATCCGACATATCAAATACAAACTCAAAGCTACTACACAGTGGCTATGTGGGCTTCGAAAACAAATATAGAAATAAGCATAACACAAATCAGTCACGGATATTCATATCACAAAGGCGGAAACAGATATGAATATAACACATAGAAGTGTACATCAAAGTAGTGGTCATACAAGGTCCACTACATCACAAAAGAATAGGTACAGGTGCTAGCAAAAGAATATGTATACATCAAGGAGTCTCTAACTCAAATGTATAAAAGCAAAAACTACTAATCTAAAGTAGTTAGCCAAAAATCAGATGATGGTCCCAGATAAGAAGTCAAGCAGAAGCACCTGAAATACCTCTGTCTGACCCGAGTATTATTTAAGAAGAAAATAATAAACGGATCAGTCTAGCTATAAATATCATATAAAATGAGATAGGATAAGAGATATCACAAAAACGTATGATAACAAAAATGTCATACTGTGACAAGTATACATCAGATAACAACAAAAATCATACAATATCTCAAATATTCTCAAACACTAAAAAGAATGTCATATTCTTTAAATTATTCACCAAAATACAAATATTGACACAGCATATCAATGCCAACGCAAAAATCGGTGAAACACAAATTCTCATCAACTAGAAATCCAGAAATCACAAAAGGGGGAAGGCCTATCACAAATGGGAGCATGAAAACTCCCCAACACGTGTGTCACAAACGGAACGCTATTCCATGGTCGCTAGCCATCAAGTTTGAGCTGAAACTCCACAAACGGCCCGAAGACCATGGATCGCTACCCCACCAATTTGAGTCGAAGCTCCACAAACGGCCCGAAGAGCATGGGTCGCTACCCCACCAATTTGAGCCGAAGCTCCACAAACGGGGTTTAGTCCCCACACAAACAAAGAGACATCGCACATCGCTAGTCTAAATCACAAAACGATCACCAATGATCGACAAGTGTAAATTACACTAAGCTAGTAAATAAATGAGTTAGGCTTCATGTCCCATAACCACTAGCTTAACTTAAATATTTACGAACAGATTGTAGACTTCCACTCGAAAATAAGGGTAAATTACACTAAGCTAGTAAATAAATGAGTTAGGCTTCATGTCCCATAACCACTAGCTTAACTTAAATATTTACAACAGATTGTAGATTTCCACTCAAAAATTGTCACGAGAGTTCAATCAAACAAGTCCAAGAATTAACCGACGAAGTAAATGCAAGCGTTTCATACCACTTATTTTGCTAAGGTGTTTAATTAGATTTCTCATACGAATGAGGTAAAGGTTTGTATATACTAATAGATTGGAAAACGGTTTTAAAAGCGAGCTTTATATTAATAATAACGTTGAAATCATTTTAACGAAAGAGTTTGAGTATTTACTACTAGTATAAAAACCTTTGTATTTTAAAGTGACAAATCACAGAAATGATTGTAGAAACAATCAATCGCCAAAAATTCACATTCGAAGACGTGAATCAAAACCATAGAAATCGATACCAAACCCATCAAATGGATATTCCCAAAAATCCAAAGAAAGAAGTCATCAAAGTCGATAATAAGTGATAAGAACTAACCGGATCAAAAAATCGATTAAAATTGGAAATCCATTAAAAAACAGCCAAAATAGGCAAAATGAACAGTTCCAGACGTCTGGTTTAGAATCCATACGTCTGGATTTAGGTTTTGAAAATTTTCAGAAACCTTCCAGACGTTTGGTAGACTTTCCCAAACGTCTGAAAACTGACCAGACGTCTGGTAGGTTTGGACCAGACGTCTGGTCCGAGTTTCTGTCTTTATTTTCTGTGTTCTTATATTTTTTCTCCAGAGACCATAACCAGACGTCTGGACTTGAGCAACCAGACGTCTGGTCACCTGGTCTAGGCAACAATTTGCCTAGGTCATGATGGCCAAAACGATTCGGGAGCGATCGGACGAGCAACGAAGACTAGGGATTTATGCCAAGCGATAACCCAACCTTATAGGCTCTTCGATACACCCCAAATATCATGTCCAAACATCCATAGTAGGATTTTCATAAAATTGGACTTCACAACCAAAAATTGGAAAATTCACCAAATCAATTCAAATCAAAAGCAAATGAACATGAATAAATGTTAGGAATTCATACCTAACAACGATGAAAGTTATAGATGTAGATGTGAGTTAAAGAACTCACCTTTAAACTCAAAAACAACAAATGAGAAGCTTAAAAACAAAGGAAAGATCAACCACTCTTCAACTTCAACTCTAGAAGCTCCAATCTATGATCATAGGCAAATATTTCCTAAATTAGGTTATATGAAATTTCTGAAATTGGAGAGAGATTGAGATGGAGAAGATGAAGAGGATACTTACCAAAGCTTCTCTTTGATTTTTGGACTTGAATTTGTATTTCCTTAGTCAAACTAGGGTTTAGGAATTTTAATTTCCAATCTTTTCCCCCATTTTTCTCTTGAGCTTGAGTGTGTTAGGAAATGAGAAGTGGAATGAATGAAGAGGAGTGGAGTTGGGTTATTTGTTAGGTTAGTGGGCTGAAACCCAAACCCAAAGCCTAAAATAGAAAGATAGCAAAATTCTACTAAACTCCAAACATATCGATGTTTATACTCAAAAAAGTTGTAAACGACATTTTGGACTCAATGGAAGTGGTCTCGAGTCCCAATTCGACTGTTTACAAAAAGTAACATTTCGGACTTTAATCCGATTAACGATGCTATATTTAAATAAAACATTTAAATATATAATCGTGAAATATGCGGGTTGTTACAATATATGTGTTATATGCTAACTTGTTGGATGTAGGGACAGGTCAGGTATGATACTTTATACCTTGTGTCCCTCTTTACTATATTGGTTTCATATAGATCAAGATTATAGATTGTTCATACCAGATTGTTATCTGGCCTGAGGTTATTTGCTTTGCTTCTTATCATCTTAGGTACTCTTAAATGAGTATATTAGAGATAACGGGTACGAATAAAATCATGGAGTTGTGCTGATGACGAGCAGGTGGCTTGCGCTTTCCTATATCTATGCTTTGGAGTTATTATCGTTATTATGTTTGCAATACTACGAAGCTACCAATACTTGTAATTTTAATAGAGATAGATATTTGGAGTTTATTATTTGTTGTATAAACTGTATTGCTATTTGCTGTATAAACTGTATTGTTATTTGCTGTATATAACCGTGATGAATCGATGCATTCACATATATTCTGGTTCACTTAGTTATATTTTTGTCTCGCCTGTTTTTGTATATATGTTGGTTAATATATTTTATTCTATATGCTGTGAGATATACAATAGATTCTACTTTTGATTGATTCTATTTTACCTTGACTACCACTCTACATAGGCTAGATATCTTTACGGTGCACTATATATGTCTAGGTATCGAAGGTGTAGGTGGTCATTATAATTTTTTTCCCATTTATCTTTCTAATAGTTTACTTTCATGCATGTAATTTACAAGCACTACTACAAAATAGGTCATTTGCTTCAGTCATTACTCTCATATTGCTTCGATTCAATAACTAAAGCAAATGAAGACGATGCAATGGGTCATTTTCTATTGCATTGATTGAACGACCGAAGCAAATGAGTGTGTACATAAAAGCAAATCAGGTTTTTTTGCTTCGGTTGTTTGGTAATGACCAAAACAAAAGAGCGTAATTTGCTTCGATTGTTACCAAACGCCCGAACCAAATGTTAATTGAAGCGGAAAGAAAAATTGATACCGTTTTAGGTTTTAAAACCTGCAACAGTATCAAATTGCATTTAAGAAATTTATAAATACATTATTACTAAGAATCTTGTCGAACAAATAATACATTTATATTATTTATCAACGCAGTTCATGTTTACTACACATATCAAAAAAGAAGCACAAATAATATAAATAGATATGGATGCACATAGAATAGAAGTGACAATACCACTGGTAAAAACAATAACAAGCATAATTTTGACCTCAACTTCCATCACCATACGTGCCAACAACATATATGCAAACTATGATTTACCTAATATATGCAAACTATGATTTACCTAATATATGCAAACTATGATTTACCTAATATATGCAAACTATGCACATAGAATAGAAGTGACTATGTCTTTATTGTCAGAGTCTTCTAATTTTTTATTTAGACTCCTGTAGTCTTTCTGTCCTAACAGTGAATTTTTACCAATCATGGTAAAGATCCATGGCAAAGTCAAATTCTATGTCTCTTTATTCTTGTTGAATTATTAGTCCCGTCCATTTTTGTGTTATGGTAAAGTAATGAAATATATCTATTTCATTTATTATATTACAAAAGTTTAGTGTAGAATCTTCTATGTCTATTAGTTCTGTTACATATTTATTTTTGAATATGTTTGCTATGGTGTACTAGTCTTTTTGACTTAATTTTGTATCTTTTAGGATTATAAGTAGTTTTGTTAGAAATTCTTCTTCTAAGTGGTTCTGTAAGTATTCCATGGTAAATTCTTTTAGTTTATAAGGCTTTTTCTTTTTTCTTTTAGGAAAACAGACATGAATCTTAGAGTACTTAGTGAAAGCAGGCGTTATGCTGGAACTATTTATTATCTTCTCAACTCAATTCTTTCTCAAACTTAGATGTTTTTTTTTTGAAACTATTAGGATTCTTTTTGGAACAAATTCTCACCTTGTCACTCTAAGAGTTACTTCCCCTAAAACGTCTGACGCCCTCATGACTAACGGCTAAAGCGGATACTTTACTCTTTCTAACGAGTTTACGTCTTTTGAATTTGGTTACACTAAGAACAGAAATAGATCATAAAATATAAACATCTCATCATCAATAATCATTTTAGAAAGATAATAAATAAGAACCATACCTAAGCCGCTTCACCTTTCGTCTTTGATTCATGTCTTAAGTGTTTAGCTCATGAAGAAATTAAAGTTCACCATTAAGAGAAAAAGACTTTCATTACAATACTCAGAGGTTTTTACAATGGAGGATTTATATTATAATTCGAGATGCCTGTCCTGAAGGCGTTACATGTCTTTATATAGCCATGTTCAGAACATTCTCGACTTACAACCTGATAACTTACAACTGTGAGTAATATTCTCACTTTATTAATACATAATAACGCACTCAAAAGGAAAATACTACTTTCACTACTAGAAAAAAGCTAAATACCGACGGAGGGGGGCGACGGCTTCCGACGGCCTATTTCCGACGGCTTCCGACGGGCCGTCGGCGGCCATCGAAAGCCGTCGGAAATTATCGAACTACAGGCTCAGCCGAGCCTTCTTCCTCCTCACTTTTCATACGAAAATATTAATCCCTAAATCTCCAAATCTCTTCCCCAAGCTTCCAATCATCAATTTCGAGCTTTCGGATCCTCCCCGGCTGCATAATCAACGTCTATTGCTCCCCAGCTAAGGTATAATCTCTTATTTTCGATAAAAATTGAGTTTTTACCCTAATTCGAGATTTGCATAAATTGATAAATTAGGGCAAATTGGTGATTGAAATTGTTTCCAATTGTGTTATAATAGTTTCTAGCATTCCATGATATACCTATTTCATCTTTTATCGTGAAATTGTGAAAAACATGTATAATTTGGGCTTGTTCGTGTATATGGAAATCGTTGTATATGCCTTGGTTGTACCATTGTATATGTGTGTAGCGCTGCTATCATTGTATTATATTAGTTGGACTAAGATAAAATGAATGCACGAGTTAGGAATATTATATTGTGCATGTATTGACTTATGCAACAAAAAAAGCGTCGAACGAGCCTTAAGTTGATGGAATACGTCAAATAAATGTGTTAAATTAAAATATTTTTTTGTAAATGTGAATAGTTAGTAAAACTGTATTTTTTCGTAAAATGCGCACATTTAATTAACAATGTCCCTTAGACAGTTTCTGGCCCCGTCTGACGAATGTTGTACATGATCGTTATATAAATATTCGTTTTTTTTCAAAAAACGACCATTTATATTCATCTGGTACAATGTTTTTGGATTTGTCCTTGTATTGGACAAGTTATGAACACAGTAAGCATTTACATTTTGTATACTACTTCGTCTCAAACGGTTCATAAAATTTCGGCCTAACTTTTCTTTTTTGTTTCCTACGTACACGTATTTGTGTACAATGCAGGGAACAAAAGGGAAATGCTGCCGAAATTTTGTTGAATCGTTTAAGACGAAGTAATATACGAAATGTAAATGCTTACTGTGTTTGTAATGGGAAGTAGGATGTCTGACCATGGAAAAAAAAATTCATACAATTTTTTATATCGATACGCTAAAAAATAAAATGTGCCCTATTTGAAAATATTTTTAAATTTGTGAAGTTGTTCTTTAAATTCAAATATTATACGACCATGAAAATAATCTTTTTCGAATTTGTATTCTTGAAAATAAATATTAAATTTTGAACTTCTAATTTTCTCAAATAGGAAAAATGATTGATTATTTTGTTGATCGGAGGAGATGGATGTACCAAAGAAAAGAACTCAGGGGCTCAATAAAAGAAGATTTTTATAATGGTATAAACGTGTTTGTTGAATTCGCTTTAAGTAATAACGGAAACGATCCAGAAATTCGTGGTCCGTGTAGTAGGTGTAGACATTTGAAGTATTTGTTACCAGATATTGTGAAAGTTCATTTGTGCAAAAATGGTTTCGTACCTGAGTATTATGTTTGGGATCAGCATTGAGAAGTTGTAGCAAATACTTCTGTAGAGTCTGAAAGTGTCGTTAACAAAATAGTTAGGACGACCCGTATAGAAAATATGATCGAAGATGCAGCACGATCAATGTTTCCTATGGTTGAAGTTGACGACGATGATGGAAATGTTGAAGAACCAAATATTAAAGCAAAAAAAATTATGATTTACTAGATGCTGCTAAGAAACCTATTTGGGATGGTTGTAAAAGCGGCACTCAGCTGTCAGTAATCGCAGAATACATTGCGATGAAGTCAAAATACAACATCACTGAAGCTGGGTTTACGGCTGTTGTACAAGCTAAAAAAGACATATGCCGCCCGATAATCTAATGTGTGAAAATCACTATGAAGTTAAAAAACTTATGCCGGCTTTTGGTTTACCTTATCAGAAAATAGATACATGTTTAAAAGGCCGCATGTTGTTTTGGAAAGAAGACGCAAACCTTAGAAATTGTAAAATTTGTAACCAGGAGAGATACAAACCAAGAAAAAAGAAGGGGAAGGAAGTTCCGTACAAGCGTATGCATTACTTACCCATAACTCCAAGACTTCAAAGATTATATGCATCTTCTATAACTGCATCTAATATGAGATGCCATAGTGTGAGAATGGAGGAAGAGGGTACGTTGACACATCTGGTCGATGGAGAAGCATGGAAGCATTTCGATAATACGTATTCAAATTTTGCAGCGGAGAGTCAAAATGTTAGATTAGGATTATGTACGGACGGTTTTTCTCCATTTTCTTAATTTGGTTCGAAATATTCATCCTGGCCCATTATCGTCACACCGTATAATTTACCTCCATGGATGTGTATGAAAATGCAATATATGTTTCTTACTGTTATCGTTCCTGGCCCCGACGATCCAACACAAGGAATCGATGTATACTTACAACCGTTGATTGAGGAGTTAAAAATACTGTGGAACGAAGGAGTAGAAACATACGATGTGTCTAAGAAGAAAAATTTTCATATGTTTGCTTCTTTGTTGTGGACTATAAGTGATTTTCCTGCCTATGCAATGCTTTCAGGATGGAGTACCGCCGGTCGTCTAGCATGTCCATATTGCATGGATGAAACACGAGCGTTTTCTTTACCTCATGGTAAGAAAATTTCATGGTTTGACTGCCATCGATATTTTCTCCATGTAAATCATCCCTTCAGAGGAGACAAGAAAAACTTTTTAGCTAATAGGGTAGAAACCAGACAACCACCGACAATATGGTCAAGCGAAGACATATATGAACTTGTTAGGGACTATCCAAAGATATATGAAACTGGAGAGCAAACAGAAATTGAAGGCAAATCAGTTGTTCATAACTGGTACAAACAAACTATTTTTTGGGAGTTGCCGTATTGGAAACATCTTCTGCTTCGTCATAATATAGATATGATGCACAATGAGAAAAATGTATTTGATAATGTTTTTAACACAATTTTGAATGTGAAAGGGGAGACGAAGGATGATTTGAAATCAAGACGTGATATAGAAGAATTATGCAAACGTCCTGAGCTTCATATGAAACCAAATGACAATAAAAAACCCAAAGCATGTTACGAATTAGATAATAATACGGTTAAAGCTGTGTTAAAATGGGTGGAAGGGTTAAGATTTCCTGATGGGATATCATCAACTCTTCGTAGATGTGTTGACTTTAAAAATGGTAGATTGAGCGGAATGAAAAGTCACGACTGTCACATAATGATGGAAAATTTATTTCCTGTTATGTTCAAAGAACTACTGCCGTTAAAAGTTTGGAAGGTAGTAACGGAGCTTAGTATGTTTTACAAAGAGCTTTGTTCGACTACTTTAAAAGTGCAGCGTTTACGTAAACTTGAAGTGGATATTCCTATATTGCTTTGCAAATTAGAGAAAATATTTCCGCCAGGTTTTTTTATGGAACATTTACCTGTTCATCTCCCATCTGAAGCACGACTTCGAGGTCCTTTCCAATATGGATGGATGTATCCATTTGAGAGGTATGTAATATGTTATCACGTAATTTAATTGCATATGAAAGATGAAGTTAATATAAATTAATTTTGCATAGATTTTTGAATCATCTGAAGAAAAAAGTGAGGCAAAAAGCACGAGTTGAAGGTTTGATATGTAAATCTTACATCGAAGAAGAAGCTTCGTTCTTTTTCTCTCACTATTTCAGTGACCACGTGAATATTTCATTTGAAAGTGTTCCTCGTAATGACGAAGGCGACGAACAAGAGTCCTCTCAAGCAATGTTATCTATTTTTAGACAACATGGTCGGCCTTCTGGAAAATGTGTAGAAATATGGCTAGACGATAGAGATCTTCATGTAGCACACACTTATATTCTTCTAAATTGTGCCGAGGTTGCACCGTTTGTTAGGTAATCTGAAATAATAATTTGTGTTTATTCTTTTCTATAATGCATGCGCGTGTATAACCTAATGTAATAATTTGTTAATATAAACAGTGTTTATGAACGTGAACATCCGAACGGAGACCTCAGTAAAGAATTTTCCGGTTGGTTTTCAAATTACATTTATGAGCCGAGAAATTGTGTTGTTGACGAAGGGTTGAAACATCTTGCGATGGGACCAAAAAGAGTGGTCAAGACATATCCAATATATTTCGTCAATGGATATAAATTTAACACCAAAGAATACGGTGCAGAAAAATTAACAAATAATACTGGTGTATTTGTTAAAGGTAGTGACGATCCAGAAAATCACTTAAATGATTTTTATGGCGTTCTAACACAAATTTTACAACTGACATATTTCTCACGACCCGCGGAGGATGTGTTTCTATTTAGATGCAATTGGTTTAGCAATGTTCCAGGTTCTGGAATTAATGTGCATAAGGATTATAATCTTATCGAAATAAAGCATACATCGCACTATCACAAGTATGATCCTTTTGTACTAGCCAAACAAGCATTGCAAGTTTATTACGCTCCTTATCCGTCTCTAAAAAGAGATAAAGCAGATTGGTCTGCGGTTTTTAAAACAAAGGCCAGATTCACATTCGATGGGAAGAATATTCCGGACGAACAAGCTTATCAGGCAGATCTTGAGCAAAATAACGAAATAATAATTATAGACGATCATACAGATTTTGGTCCTTTGATCGATGAATCAAATGTTTTGGTAGAAGCGTTTGACAGTGCAGAGGAAAATATCGTAGAAAACGAGACCGAATCTGAATCAGAAGACGATGATGACTGATATAAATCTGAATCTGTTTTTTTGCAATTGATGTAACTAAGTTGAATTCTTGATGTATTATGAAATTGATGTGACTATGAAACTAAATCTGTACGTTTACCATTGTTTACATGTTTTATGTCATTTCCATTTGTCATTTATTTAGCAATTTTTATTAAAAATGCAATGTAATCTGCTTACCGTCGTAACATGAGACCCATTATGAATCAGGTATAACACACTTCCATTTCTATTTCCATTTCAATCATTAATTTAGCAATTTATACCATTGATGTCATTTACGTATGAAATATATTTCATTATCATGTTATTATTCTCTTTTGAAATGATGTGTATATACGTCACAGGTTTATTGTAATGTCTTCTAGAGGCAGGAGCTCTTCCCGATCTACAGGAGGCGATGACAGTGGTCCATCGCAAGCATCACAGCGTCTTGTAGTTTCTTTAGTACCTAGAGCAGAGAGGTAAGAATTAAATTTTATTCAGCATCTTTTTTTTTTATATACGTACGTACTTATCTGTATCATATTTAAAAACAGGGGGTTCGACCTACTGCCCTCGAAGGTTGTGTTGGATGTTATTAGAGCTTCTTACCGGAGTAGGATGAGTGCTTGCTGGCCGAAGTGGGATAACATCCCTCCTCACATCATAGAGTGCATATGGCAGGATGTCCTAGTATGTATATTTTTATGTTTTCCATTTTTAATCCGTTTTTGTCGTTTTTCTACTGTTTATCGTTTACAGTGTAATCTTTTTTTTTTACTTTTTATCGTGAAACACGGGCTGAGATAGACATCCAGACAGACGATATGCTGCTGGCACGAGGATACTGGATGAAGAAGATGCGCAAGAACTATAGGGACACGATATCCGAAATTAAGAAATCTGGTAAGAAACCACGGTGGATGGGGGAGAACGTATGGCAAGCATGGTTGGGATACTGGGAAACGGATAAGGCGAAGGAAAGTATACTAAATTATTTTGAATTATTAATTTGACATGATTGAAAAATAATGTATCAAATTTTGAATGTACAGGCAGAGTCGGATAGAAACTCTGCAAACAAAAATAAAAATCTCGTCACTCATTGTGGAGGGTCGAAGTCATTTCAGCAGTATCGGCAGGAGTTGGTAAATTTACTGAATGATAATTGTAAATTGTTTATGCTATATAATTTTAAATGTATAAAAATTGTATGTAAAAATCAACTTCAGGAAGCTGAGGCGCGTGGTCTCGAGGGCTATATGGACGTGTTCACTCATACGCATGCTGTCGAGCATGTAAATCCGGACGGAATTGTTTCGTATACATGGCAGGACGATAAATCCAGCAAGAGCCATGTAAGCATATTTCATTTTATGCAGTATTAGTAATTGTTCTGCTAGTTAAACTATAATGAAATAAGATATGATGTTATTTATTTGTTAATGTAGGAAAAGTTTATGGAGTAGCGTCAGAAACTCCTTGCTGATACGGGTCGAGAACAACTGACGACTGATGAGGAGGATGTTATTTTTGAGTCCGTTATGGATCCAGCAGAACATGGCAGACGATACGGATTTGGCAATCAAGTGGTAAATAATTTATTTTACTGCTAATTTGATATTTAAGTCATTATTCTATGTTGGAATATATAATTTTATCTTGAATACCTAAAATATGCTATTTGGACCTTTTCAAAACAATAAACTTGAATTTTATTCATTTACAGAGATATGCACATACACTTACAGAGATCACACAGCTAAATTTAGTCGATATAGAAGAATTGCGGACTAGAGGTCAGAGCGATCTAGCCGATATAGAAGAATTGCGGACTAGAGTGTCCCAGCTGGAGGAGCAGAACCGCCAACAGGCCATGCAGACCACGCAGTTGTTAGAGTACATGGAGCAGTTTGGTGGTCGCTTCCCTTCTTCGGCTGGCTCTGGATCTGGAGGAGATTGATTCATTGCTTTCTTCCGTTTTCAGGTATTATTTTTTTAGTTTTGTATGATTAATTTTGATACACTTGGCTGTGTAATGATGTGGATGATTTTGTGTATGTATAACATGGTATAACACTTATTGTTGGGGTTGTTGGAATGATTATGTATATTATGTATTTTATTTTGATGTTATTTGATAAATTTGTGTGTTTAATTAATTTTGTGTACTTTGGGTTTGATATTTGGTTGGTATATTGTATATTGGATTGTGCAGTATTGGTTTAATAGTTTTTGGAAAAGAAATGTGCATGGAAGGCTATGTTTGCAGCGGTATAAAAAAACAGCAGATTTCCGACGGTTTTCGATGGCTTCCGACAGCTTACAGGTAACAAATTTTTGACGGCTGACGACGGCCTGTAGGATATTTTTTCCGACGGGTACCGATACGGTCGGTACCCGTCGGAATCCATCGGAAGCCGTCGGTAATATGTTCGGCGATTTCCGTCGGAAGCCGTCGGAAGTACTGCTCCCCGACGACGTCAGTTCCGACGGCTTTTTCCGACGGCCGCCGACGATTTTCGGCCGTCGGAAATCACTGTTCCCCTTGTAGTGTTTATACCTATTAATGAATATAAAAATAAAAGCAAGCATCCACTCATCTTTATCCTTTCCACGTATGTACCTTTAGTGGATACTTTTCTTTGTGCGGTAGGTTCTTGTCACATCAGTTCATTGGGTCCTCATCTTCTTTTGTTTTGTTGCTACTGGTAGAACCTTCTTTGTCGTCTTCTGGTAATGACATTTGTAATTTTCTATAGATTTTTATAGCGTTTGGCCTGTGATGGAATATTTCAAAAGGCCTGTATTCTGGTTCAAATTCTTTTATGTTTCTAGAGATGTATATTTTTGTAACTGAGGATTCAGCATGTAATTTGAAGTATTTGTTATCTGTATTTGTCCAATTTAGGTTTTGTCCTACCATGTAGGCTCTGTATCTTTCATAGTGTTGCTGATCATACATCTTGGGTGTTGAGTTGTTGATGAACTTTGTAGGCTCTTCCCAAAGTGGATAGTCATGACCAAAACTTTGTGCTTTAATTTTTACTATATGTCTTGCAGGAGGATCAAGAATGTTATTGCCATAATGAATCCTTGGGTTGCTTTAAACCTTCAAGTTGCCATTAAGGTAGTTCTAAAAAGGACAAAGATATTTAGAACTACCTTAATGGCAACTTGAAAGTTTAAAGCAACTCAATGGTTCATTAAGTGGAGGTCTAAATAAGAAATTAGGAACATAATTAATTTTTTAGTTTTGTTTTTATTGTCAGAGTCTTCTAATTTTTTATTTAGACTTTTTTAGTCTTTCTGTCCAAACAGAATTGTTACCAATCATAGTAAAGATCCATATCAAAGTCAAATTCTCTGTCCTTTTGTTCTTATTGAATTATTAGTTCTATATGAAGTAGAAATTGAGTTACAAAATAATTAGATCATTTACATTAAAATATGCCAAAATCATACATCATGCATGACTGCATGATAGTAACATATAACCCCACGTTTCATTTGTGTAAAATGGCTGTAGCAGCCATCAATCACGTTAAACCAGCAAATCGAGAACCTTCTAGTTTCTAGCTAGCATATGTGTGCAAAACATGTTTAATAGTTTCTAGCTAGCATATGTGTGCAAAACAGATAATAGAAGAAAAATAGGATGAAGTGGCTCTTTGATTGTGCCTGCTTCTATTGAATCTGGTTTGGCTCCTCTTCTAGTTAAATATAACTACTTAGTCTAAACATCATGCATTATTTATTTATGTTAATATAACCCCATATATACCTCCCTATATGCAATAAAATACGTGCACCAGATTATAAGACTGGGGCCGAAGGTAATACTAAATTTCACTACTAAACGAAGTGTTTTTTTGCCAAATAACAAGGGTATGATACGATACACACACATCATCCAAATAACAGACAACAAACGTTTTCAATTAAGCCTGATGCATAAAATGGCAATGTTTGACCAGAATGAGGAGAGTGGAATATTGCAAATATTTTAACTTTGCTGTCAATAGAAACAATTGGGAATGAAGTGACTCGTGCTTACCTTCATAGTTTGAACTTTAAACTGCTGTCTAACAATATTGGACTTAGCCACCCATTACCCATGCACATGCCCAATCTCATCAAATTCTTTTCTGCTATAAATAATAATAATGTATGAGATCAGATAAGTCGACTGGATATTCTAAGTTATATATATATTAGGTAAATCTCCTATGCATATTATATTTTTTTCAAATCATGATGATCGGTAAACATACACATTGAATATCCAACAGCAAGATATTAAGAACAAAAAGTGCAAAGCGTGAAACATACAAGATACAATATCCTTTGCACACAAGCAGTTTCCTCCTGTGCACACAATCAGTTTCTCTTTCAGATCTAACTAATAAGCATTAAGTGCACATTCATCCATCAACAAGCATTAGGTACTCGAATACATGCTGGAGAAGTTAAAGTTTAGCACTAACGGCCAATTGAAAAAAGGAGCTAATTCATGTAACCTAATGGCAAATACCTTAACACTGTCAACCCAGTCCATGTTTAGATGTTCTGGCATTGTAGTCATCCACTCGCCATTAGTCACGCGCAGAAACATACCATTTTCACAGCAGCCATCCACATATTGAATTCTCCAAAATTCTGTATAAAAAAAACGTATTTAAAAAATTAACCATGGAAAAATAAAGATTACTGTTTAGCAATTAGATATAATGGTTGTTGTTTATTAGTTGTAACCACGACAAATGATAAATGAAAGCTCAAAAAAGTTGTGAACTTATAACAGCAGCACTGCTTGTCTGGAATAATCAAATGATATAACTGAAAGAAAACTGATAACCAAAACCGCATACAATAACTCTAACTCGAATAGTCGTTGCTACGCTTACTCTGGAGATGCTTGCGTTGGTTCTAAGGATGCCGCCGATTGAGTCTGATTCCCAACTTGCGCTGCCGACTAATAATGTCGATCTCCTGCACAGATGCTGGCCAGCGTCTGAAGCTGCTCCCTCGTCACTGTTCTGGAGTAGCATCGGTTGATGAGGAGGTATTGGAGGTTTGGAACCCGATGCTGTTTCGGAGGCGAACTGGAGCCTGATATGATTCGCTACTTTGAGAGAATTGGAGTTGGCAAAGAGAAACTCGGATCTGAAGCGGCCCATGGTGATTGTTGCCTTGCGTGGGAATGATGGAGCAAACGCTGATAATGATCAACACGATCTCTGGCCAACTCCAACGCATATCCAAAATCACCACCTTTACACAGATAATGAATAAAACTAAAATAGCAGCTACTGCTCCAGGCAAATATCCCTTTTTGATCATCTCTTTAAAAATGCTTTTTGTCCCTTCCAAATCTCCCACCCGCAAAATCCAAGAACCAAATGATCATACGTCACCCAATTCGGCTTCATTCCTCTCTGTCTAATCTCCTTGTACAGCAAATCTTTTGCCTCATCCACTTTCCCAAGCTTGCACAAACACTGTATCCTGATATTGTAAACAGAAAGACCAGGATGACATCCATGCTTCTTCATCAACACAAGCAACCTATCAACAAGCTGCAAATGACCATCACGGTACAGTCCAGTCAGTGCAATGGTGAATGAAGTGAAATTAGGTTTTACATTCTTCCTTGACATTTCATCAAAAATCAAGTAGGCGGCCATGGAGGAACCAGACTAGCAGCAGGATTTGAGCAAAGTGTTGTATGTAGTCAGGTCTGGATGTATACCTCTGCTGCGGTAATCTCGGATGAGATTGGGGACCAATTTGTGGTTGTTGGAACAATGCAGGCGAATAGGACCGCGTTAAAGGATCGGGTAATTGCAGCAGCGTCGGAGTTGTTGCCGATGGATCGGATGTAAGAACGGAAGGTGGAGAGAGCGTCGTCGATCATGTGAGCCTCGCCGTAGAGCACAATGGCGCGATGGATGGGAAGAGATTGGATGCTGGAGACGGAATTGGAAGAAGAGAGGGAGGAAACGGCGATGGAGAGGGTGGAGCGATGGAGATGGGAGATGCTGTGGCGGCGGGAGGAGGCGATGATGGGTTCGCAAATGGAGAGGATGCGTTTAAGGTGCAAGCTGTTCAGAGTTCATCGGGGTGATGAGTAATGGCGATTTCTGGTGAAGAAGGAGGTGTTTGCGGAAATTAAGAAGGTGTTTGTGGAAATGTATCAAGATGATGATACTGACATATACACACAACTGTGTACATGCACAGAACAGAGTTAGAATGCTCTCATTCAAAGGAAATTCAACAAGTATCAGTGAACAAGGAACAACAATTTAGATTCAATAGTAAGTGTGGATCCACTGTGAAGCAGCAATAATTCAAACTTGATACTGGTGGACATGAGACTGTATAGGATCATGTGAAGAACAAGAATGATCATTTTGAGAAGACAATTAAGTACAGAAATCAAGAATTGGTAACAAAATCAAGAAGTGGAAACTATAGGAAATATGAATAATAGAATTGAATATATGCTGCAAACTAAAACTGAAGAATAACAAGAAAATCAACCAAGAAAAGAAAAGAACTGGTACAAAGATCTAGAACTGACTAACAAGAATTATCAAAAGAGGAAATAAACTGATATAAAATTGCAACTAACAACTAATACATGAACAGGCGGTAAGAAGAAAAAGTGAACAGATACTAAATTGCAATTGAAACTTGAATCAAAATGATATTAAATCTCAGATTGTTCCATACATAACAATCTGCCTGTGCTTCCTTATATACATATTCACATAACAAGTAAATGGGCCATTACATATACAATAACCAAATTTGACTCAAACTAACCCAAACAACACACAAACCAATCATACATCATTATACAAGAGTACTGGAAAAATTACTGCGGACACAAGGCTTCAGATCTAATGAAATTAAGTGTGCACGTGCAAACATGCACACACATGCACAATCACATAGCTCTCTCCCCCAGCCATATCCTTCACTGCTTAAGCTCCTGACAGTTGCTCGATGTCAATCTCCACTAACTCTGGTGATCTGACCGCCGTGCTCTTATGAACTTCGCCATAATTATTTTTCTCTGCTTTCTCTAGCCCTGCACAGTCATTTATAAAGCTTGTAATCAAACCCATGATAGCTTGGTTGTTACAATTCCCTTCTTCTTTAAGAACAGATCTTGTCCCAGGGTCTAAGGTTGGAAACCTTCTAATTAGTGGTCAATAATTTTTCCATGTAGCTTCTTCCGTAGGCTTGTCTTTCCATTCAACTAACACTTGCACCATTGGTTCAATGTTCTTAGGCACTAACCTTCTATCTAAAATCTCTTCAGGTTGATCCACTATTTCTTCTATATAACCGGGAGCATCTTCTTGTATTATCAATCCATCATCGATTTTCTTCTTTAACTGTGAGACATGAAAAACATGATTTATCTTAGCACTTGCAGGCAGTTGCAATCTATAAGCCACATTCCCTATTTTTTTCTTCAACCTGGTAAGGCCCATAGTATTTAGCTGATAACTTGTGAGTCTTTTGAAGCCTAGCAGCGATCTGCCTATAGGGTTGTAACTTCAAATACACCCAGTCTCCCACTTCAAATTCTCTGTCTGTTCTCCTCAGATCTTCACATTTTTTCATTCTCTTGAGCTAGCCTTAAACGGTCTTTTAGAAACTCCAACACCACATCTCTAGAATACAGTTCTTCTTCAACTTGTTCCACCTTTACAGAGTTTGGTACATAAGACACCAAGTTTGGAGGGTCAGTCCCATAGACTGACTTGAATGGTGTAGTGTTAGTAGGGGCTTTCCAAGTGCTGTTGAACCAATACTCAACTAAAGTTAACCATTTCGACCATTCTTGGGGTTTATGGCAAACAAAACATCTTAAGCAGGCTTCTAAAATTTTATTAACTACCTCAGTTTGCCCATTACTCTGTGGGTGGTATGTTGAGCTATATTTCAAACTGTTGCCTTGTAATTTAAAGATTTCCTTCCAAAAATTACTTGTAAACAAGACATCCTTGTCACTTACAATAGTTCTGGGCATCTCATGCAATTTGAACACACCATTGAAGAAAACTATAGCCACTTCTTTGGCTGTATATGGATGACTTAAGGAAAAAAATGGGCATATTTAATAAGTCTGTCTACAACTACATATATTACTGTATATTTTTTACTTCTAGGCAGGCATGTAATAAAGTCCAAGAAATATCTAGCCAAATCCTTTCAGGAATGGGAAGAGGTTGCAAGAGTCCACGAATGAGTATGTTCTCCCCTTTATTCCTTTGACATTCATCACAATTTTTAATATATTCTTTCACAGTCTTTTACATTTTTTTCCAGTAAAAGACTTGTTTTAATATTTTTTTAATGTGTCATTGATACCAAAGTGTCCTCCTAATGGTGTTGAATGATGCTCTTTCACCAGATTTTGGATAATTATATCCAAGTGATGGTTTATTAGAATTTTGGCCTTATGAAAGATTAACTTGTCTACCACCTTATACTTGCTTTCAGGTAATTCATTTCTTTGAATTCTCACCAATTGTTGCTGATACCAAGGGGAATTTTGTAAGGTGTTTTTACATTCTTGCATCCCTGGTGACTGCATTATGGAAACTGCCTGTAGTTGAGAGTCTTTTTCTTTATTTTCTTCTATTATAGATAATGCATCAGCTGCCTTGTTGTCTCTACCACTCTTGTACTCTACTTTATAATCAAATGCATGAAGTTTGGCAAGCTATTTATTTTGCGGTTCAGTATGTAACTTTTGTGTTAGTAGATGCTTCAAGCTTTGGTAATCAGTTTTAATAACAAACTGTCTTCCCATTAAATACTGTGTCCACTTCCGTGTAGCTATAATGATAGCAAGCAATTTCTTCTCATATGTTGACAAGTTCAAATTTCTCCCATGTAAAGCCTTGCTCAAGTAAGCCAAGGGTCTATGGTTTTGCATTAATACAGCCCATATGCCATGTCCATTTGCATCACACTCCAAAATAAATGGTTGTGAGAAATCAGGCATTGCTAATATTGGTGGTGTTACCAGACAATGTTTAAGCTTTTTGAAAGCTTCTCTAGCTTCTTCATTCCATTCAAATGCATCTTTCTTTAACATATTTGTTAAAGGTCTAGCAATGGTGCCATAGTCTTTAACAAATTTCCTGTAGTAACCAGTGAGACCCAAAATCCTCTCTATGCCTTTAAGTTGTTTGGAAATGGCCAGTTCACTACTGCTTTTATTTTGCTGGGTCAACAGCCAACCCGTGTACTGAAATGATGTGCCCTAAATATTCCAGAGACTCTTTTGCAAAGCTACACTTAGTCGTCTTAATCACCATGTGGTTTTGTTTCAACACCTGAAAAGTAACTTGCAGTTGCTCTAAATGCTCAGGCCAAGACTTGCTATATATGAGTATATCATCAAAAAACACAAACACAAATTTCATCAAATACGGTCTAAATATCTCATTCATAAAAATTGAAAAGTAGAAGGTGCATTGGCCAATCCAAATGGCATTACTATGAATTCATAATGGTCATCATGGGCTCTAAATGCAGTTTTATGAATATCTGCTTCATCCATCCTTATTTGATGATACCCTGACCTTAAATCCAGTTTATAGAAGAATTTGGCTCAATGAAGTTCATCAAACAATTCATCTATCAAGGGCTTGGGAAATTTATCTTTTATGATCTGAGAATTAAGGGCTCTATAATCAATGCATAATCTCCATGTACCATCCTTCTTTCTCACCATTACCACGGGTGAAGAGTATGAACTGCAGCTGTTTCTGATGATTCCAGAATCCAACATATCTTTGATAAGTTTCTCAAGCTCATTCTTAATGTGGTATGAGTGCCTGTATGGTTTAATGCATATGGGTTTGGTGTTTGGTAATAATGGTATTTTGTGGTCCTGTAGTCTGTGTGGAGGAAGAGGTGGTGAACTGGTGGTAATTTCGGGAAATTTTTAGAGAAGCTCAGCAATTTCTGAAGGAATATCTTGGGTGGTATTTCAGAAGGGTTTAAGGTACATAGCATCATGGTAATCTGACTTTGAATACATTCCTTGCTGATGGCCTTTTTACTGACAACTTTCAACTCTTCATGTTGCATTCCTTGCCACACATACTCCTTGTCATTATACTTGAATTTAACTTGCAACTTCTCAAGGTTTAAGGTTACTTCTCCCAGTTTTCTTATCCATTGTGCACCAAGAATTACTTGGCATCCTTCTAAGGGAAACAAAAGCAAGTCCCCTGGCATAACACAGCCCTGACACTTGAGTATAACATTCTGGCACACACCATTACTAGTCACTTTTTCACCATTAGCTACTACCACTTCAAAGACTCTTGATTCCTCAACGATAAGCTTTAATTTCTTAGCCAAGTTTGCATTAATAAAACTATGAGTTGACCCAGAGTCGATTTACCCTGAATACCCCACTTGACCTTAATGGTTGATAAAGTGGGTATTCCACACATAGCTTGTAATGTTATGGTTAGGGGTTCATCATCATTAGATTATGGTTCTGTTAATGCTTTAAATTCAGCTCTTTCTAACTGTTCTACTTCAATCGATGGCATCATTTCCTCCAGTATGTAAACTTAAGGATTTTTACATTTATGATCTCTATGCCAATTTTCTTTACACCCATAACACAAGTTTTGTCTCTTCATTTCAATCAACTGGCTGGGAATAAGTCCTTTACTTTTCGCTAAAGCCTCTAGTTGTGTGTCTTTTTGGTTGGTATTTAGATTGATGTTGTGGGTAGCTTGAGGGATTTGGGAAATGGTAGGGTGAACGGTAGTATTCCTCTGTATATTCAGGGTAGGGTTAAGAGTTTTGTTACTCTTCTTAGTTTAAGAATGCTTGCTTTCAAACTTTTTTGCTAATGCAACAGCTTCTTTGAAATCAGTTGGTCTAGATGTAAGAACATCATACTTCAATTCTTCTTTCAACCCACCGACAAATCCGTTTAACACAAACTTTGGGGGTAATGCATTTGTTGCCATTTGCAATTGTTCAAATTTGTTGAGATAATTCAAAACAGTGGTGGTCTGTTTCAATCCGGCCAAAGCTTCAAATGGTCTTTCCATTTCTTCCGGATTAAATCTCACCATGATTTCCTCTTAAAAAACCTGCCAAGAACCATGATCAGGAACATTATGCACATATCAGTTATACCATTGCAATGGTTCTTTTTTAAAGATAGAATGAACAAATGTCAACCCACGGCCTTTCATCAGTTTGATGAAATCTAAAATACAGCTCAACTTGCTAAAGCCAATCGATTACCCTCTCCTTATTGTTAAACACTGGAAACTCAAGTTTAAGAGTGGTTAATAGGGTATTTCTTGATGTGTTATCTGGATAGTAATAATTCGGGTACAAGGAATATTGGGATTATCTCAGAAAGAATATATCGAAAGGATTCTAGAGAGATTTGGAATGAGTAAGTGTTCACCTGGGAAAGTTCCTGTACAGAAAGGTGATAAATTCAATCTCATGCAATGTCCTAAGAATGATGTTGAACGTAAGGAAATGGAATCAATTCCATATGCGTCAGTAGTTGGTAGCCTAATCTATGCTCAAACCTGTACTGGATCGGATATCAGTTTTGCGGTCGGTATGTTAGGGAGGTATCAATGTAATCCAAGAAGGGAACATTGGCAAGCTGCAAAGAAAGTGTTGAGGTACTTACAAGGCATGAAAGATCGAACAGAAAAGAATTTCTGACATTTGGTATCAACAAGTCAATTTCCATTTAGGTGTTCAAAACCTTGACCTGGCACTCCTTGAGGATAAACCTGTTGCTCTTACAACAGCTAGTACTGAGACAGAAAAATCACACCATAAAGCATGGGAATGCAGTAACAGATTGAGCATTATGTTTATTAATATGATTGTTGCTAACAACATCAAGTCAACAATTCCGCAAACAGAAAGTGCTAAGGAATATATGTAGTTTGTGGAAGAGCGTTTTCGTTCAGCTGATAAGTCACTCGCTGGTACTCTTATGGCAGAACTCACGACCATGAAGTTTGATGGGTCGCGAACTATGCAAGAGCACATTATAGAGACGACTAATCTTGCAGCAAGGTTAAACTCCCTTAGACTTACAGTAGAGGATTATTTTCTTGTCCAGTTTATCCTGAACTCGCTACCTTCTGAATATGGACCTTTTCAAATTAACTATAACACTATAAAGGATAAGTGGAATGTTAATGAATTGGCCAGTAGACTTGTTCAGGAAGAAGGACGTTTGAAAAATCAAGTGAATCACTTAGTAAGTTTTGTGAGTAATAAAGCTAGTAAAGAAAAGAATGGAAAATCAAGTCATTTCAAGAAGAAAAAGGCACCTGCTAAGAATGGGCAGGATAAGGAAAAGAAGGAACTAAAGGATTTTCGATGTCATTTCTGTAAAAGGAAAGGACATTATCAAAATGACTGTCCGAAAAGGATAGCTTGGTTCGAAAAGAAAGGTAATCATCTATCTTTCGTATGTTTTGAATCAAATTTAGTTGAAGTTCCTATTAATACATGGTGGCTTGATACTGGTGCTACAACTCATGTCTCCAATAATATGCAGGGATTTCTTATAATCCGAACCATAAATCCAAATGAAGATCGTTTTCTCTTTATGGGAAACGAAATGAAATCCATAATAGAAGGCATTGGGACTTATCGTCTAATTCTAGAAAGTGGATATATATTAGACTTATATAGTACCCTTTATGTACCTTCATTATCTAGAAACCTTATTTCCGTAAGTAAGTTGGATATTTATGGTTTTAGATGTACGTTTGGATCTGGTTGTTTTGATTTATATAAGAATACTGATAATGTTGGTTCTGGTATTCTAGTTGATGGTTTATATAAATTGAAACTGAATGACACTTATGCGAATTCCTTGCTGAATGTAATAAATAATGTTGGATGCAAACGTAGCATGTTGAATGAAAATTCTGCTTTCTTATGGCATAAAAGACTAGGTCACATATCTAAAGAAAGAATGATGAGATTAGTAAGTAATGAAATTTTGTCAAATTTGAACTTTAGTGATCTAGAATTATGTGTGGATTTTATTAAAGGTAAACAAACCAAACATAATAAGAAAGGAGCCACTAGAAGCAGCCAGCTTCTTGAAATAATACACACTGATATTTGTGGACCTATGGACACTCCAGCCTTTAATGGAGAAAAGTATTTCATCACTTTTATTGACGATTTTTCCCGCTATGGTTATGCCTATTTGCTTCATGAAAAATCTCAATCTGTGAATGTCCTTGAGACGTTTGTAAAGGAAGTTGAGAGGCAATTAGATAAAAAGGTGAAAATCATAAGGTCTAATAGAGGTGGTGAATATTATGGCAAATATAATGAGTCAGGCCAGTGTCCAGGTCCATTTGCAAAATTCCTCGAAAGTCATGGCATATGTGCGCAATACACAATGCCAGGTACACCACAGCAAAATGGTGTAGCAGAAAGGCGCAATAGGACGTTAATAGATATGATTAGGAGTATGATGTCAGATTCTACACTACCTAAGAATTTGTGGTCGTATGCTCTCAAAACCGCTAATTATTTGTTGAATAGGGTTCCTAGTAAAGCTGTTCAAACGACTCCTTTTGAATTATGGACTAATAGGAAACCTAGCTTAAGACACCTGCATGTTTGGGGTTGTCCAGCAGAAGCGAGAATTTATAATCCATATGAAAAGAAATTAGATTCTCGAACGATTAGTGGGTATTTTTTAGGTTACCCTGAAAAATCTAAAGGATATGTGTTTTACTGTCCTAATCATAGTCCAAGAATTGTAGAAACTGGTAATGCAAGATTCATTGAGATTGGTGAAGTCAGTGGGAGTACTAGAAGAGAAATAGTGGAAATAAAGGAAACAAGGGTAAATGTTACATTGCCTAGAATAGTTCCTCCATCTACTATTACTCCAAATGTTGTTCCAGCTGTTGGAGAACAGCATGATGATGAACAACATATAAATAAAGAAGTACTTCCTGAAGGAAATGACTTACATAATGCTGATATGCATGAACCACAACAAGTAGCATTAAGAAGATCTCAAAGAGATCGTAGGTCAGCTATTTCTAATGATTATATGGTTTATATGCAAGAATCAGATTATGATATAGGAATCAATAAGGACCCAGTTTCGTTTTCACATGCTGTAGAAAGTAAAGAGTCAAAGGAATGGATTAATGCCATGAAAGAAGAACTAAAATCCATGCAACAAAATGAAGTTTGGGATCTCGTTGAGTTACCACATGGCTGTAAAAGAGTCGGATGCAAATGGGTTTTTAAAACCAAACACGACTCTAGTGGTAATATCGAACGGTATAAAGCTAGACTTGTTGCTAAGGGTTACACTCAGAAAGATGGTGTTGGTTACAAGGAGACATTTTCTCCTGTTTTGAAAAAGGACTCACTAAGAATAATAATGGCATTAGTAGCATATTATGATTTGGAATTGCATCAAATGGATGTGAAAACAGCCTTTCTGAATGGAGATCTTGATGAGGATGTTATATGGATCAACCTGAGGGTTTTTCTGTAAAAGGTAAAGAACAATTGGTGTGTAAACTTAAGAAGTCCATATATGGGCTTAAACAAGCATCCCGGCAATGGTATATTAAGTTCAATACCATTATTACATCTTTTGGTTTTAAGGAAAATACGGTTGATCACTGTTTATACCAAAAGATCAGTGGGAGCAAGTTTATTTATCTAGTCCTTTATGTTGATGACATCTTGCTTGCTGCAAATAATTTAAGCATATTGCATGAGACTAAGGAATTTCTCTCAACGAACTTTGAAATGAAAGATATGGGAGAGGCATCCTATGTGATTGGAATAGAAATATTTCATGATCGATCATAAGGAATATTGGGATTGTCTTAGAAAGGATATATCGAAAGGATTCTAGAGAGATTTGGAATGAGTAAGTGTTCACCTAGGAAAGTTCTTGTATGGAAAGGTAATAAATTCAATCTCATGCAATGTCCTAAGAATGATGTTGAACGAAAGGAAATGGAATCAATTCCATATGCATCTGTAGTTGGTAGCCTAATGTATGCTCAAACCTGTACTAGACCGGATATCAGTTTTGCGGTCGGTATGTTAGGGAGGTATCAAAGTAATCCAGGAAGGGAACATTGGCAAGCTACAAAGAAAGTGTTGAGGTACTTACAAGGCACGAAAGATTACATGCTCATGTATAGTAGATCCAATGAATTGGAGGTGATTGGATATAGCGATTCAGATTTTGCTAGATGCATCGATACTAGAAAATCGACTTTTGGTTACCTGTTTATGTTTGCTCAAGGAGCCATATCATGGAAAAGTGCGAAACAAACTATCGTTGCTTCATCTACTATGGAGGCAGAATTTGTGGCATGTTATGAAGCCACAATTCATGCATTATGGTTGCGGAACTTTATTTCAGGACTTGCGGTTGTCGACACCATTAGCAAGCCGCTGAAAATTTATTGTGATAACTCTGCAGCAGTGTTTTTCTCAAAAAACGACAAGTACTCTAAATGTGCCAAACATATGGAACTGAAGTATCTTGTTGTGAAAGATGAGGTTCAGAAACAAAGAGTGTCAATCATGCACATCAGGACAGAACTTATGATTACAGACCGTTTGACGAAAGGGTTACAGCCAAGACAATTTAAGGAACATGTTCAAAGAATGGGTCTTGGTTGTATTAATAATAATTGATGTGTGACATTCTAAGCTCCTTTCTGTGTTTCTGATATACAATTATGTGTCTCTTGTTTTAATGTGGTAGTACGTACTTTATGTAATTTTAAACAAGAAAGAGTCTTATAAAGATATTATGTTTAATCATTATGATATAAGGCATTATGTGGACCATTATGCTGTTTTATATAAATTATGAGTATAAAATGATGGATTGCTGGTATTGTAGTATACGGAAGGGAATGCATTGAATTAATAATGCACAACCACCATAATTCTCAGCAATTTATCATAGTATGATGTTCAACACTTGATATTATGAATAATCGGGTCAAGTGGGAGAATGTTAGAAATCTGCTATTAGAAACTGCAATTGGCTCATTTACTTTTAATGCAGTTTCTAATCTTAATGTGACCCTATTAATTAGGTCATAAATAGAACGTTTCATTTACCTTTAACGTTATGCAGTTTCTAATCTTAATGTGACCATATTAATTAGGTCATAAATAGAACGTTTCATTTACCTTTAACGTTATGTAGTTTCTAATCTTAATGTGACCCGATTAATTAAGTCATAAATAGACCGTTCTATAATTAGAACATTAGGTCTGTGATTAATCTTAAGCGTTGAATTGGTATATGATGGACGTACCAGATTTAGAGTTAAATGTTTTATAAAGGATTGGGTCCTCTCTCTCCCAGCCAACAGATGTATTCTTCTCCATCAAGAAACACATAAAGAAATAGGGTTAGAGAGAGAAACCGAATTCTGAGAAGAAGAGTAATTATTAGAAGTCAGAAGAAGAAGATGACAGCCATTACATCTTTCGCTGTTAATCAAGGTACGTCATCTTAAACAATAAATCATATTAAGTTTTATTTGTGAAATATTCGGTATTGGTGATCCTTGGGCTATTACTTGAATTGTTCATCATTAATCATGAAAGATCGAACAGTAAAGAATTTCTGACAGGTTTATGTACCTATAAGAAGGACATGGGGTTCTTGAGGATAATACTGGAAGTTTTGATAACTTCTTTGAGGTATTGGCATCCGCGGCGGTGTTATTGGTGGTGGAGGCGTTGTTTGTGAATTTGGTGGATTTGGTGGATATGAAGGTGGAGGACATTTAGGTATTTGAGGAGGCCAAGAATTTCGATGATTGTGAGGATAATGAGATTCTTGGCATGGATTTTGGGGTGGCACGGGCGGTGGTGGCGCTGGTGGTTGATTCTTGATCTATTAAATGTCATGAGAGAGGACAGTGAACATTATGAAAACCCTTAAAATTTAGTGCTTAATTCCTGTTGAGCTTGTTCGATTCGTCAATTAAACTCCTCTTGCTTCATCCATGTTGGATCTAGATGCTCAAATGGTAGATGAGGTGAATCACTGATGTTTTGAGGATCGATTTGAGGATTTGCTGGCACCTCAGAGGGTTTCTCTTATACCAAGTTGTAAGGTGCAAGTTGTTCAGAGGTCATCGGAATGATAAGTAATGGCAATTTCTGGTGAAGAAGGAGATGTTTGCGGAAATTAAGAAGGTGTTTGTGGAAATGTATCAAGATGATGATACTGACATATGTACACAACTGTGTATATGCAAAGAACAGAGTTAGAATGCTTTCATTCAAAGGAAATTCAACAAGTATCAGTGAACAAGGAACAACAATTTAGATTCAATAGTAAATGTGGATCCAGTGTAAAGCAGCAATAATTCGAACTTGATACTGGTGGACATGAGACTGGATAGGATCATGTGAAGAACAAGAATGATCATTTTGAGAAGACAATTAAGTACAGAAATCAAGAATTGTTAACAAAATCAAGAACTGGAAACTATAGAAAATATGAATAATAGAATTGAATATATGCTGCAAACTAAAACTGAAGAATAACAAGAAGATCAATCAAGAAAAGAACTGGTACAAAGATCAAGAACTGACTAACAAGAATTATCAAAAGAGGAAATAAACTAATATAAAACTGCAACTAACAACTAATACATGAACGGGCTGTAAAAAGAAAAAGTGAATAGATACTAAATTGCAAATGAAACTTGAATCAAAATGATATTAAATCTCAGATTTTTCCACACATAACAATTTGCCTCTACCACCTTATATACATATTCACCTAACAAGTAAATGGGACATTACAGATACAATGACCAAATTTGACTCAAACTGACCTAAAAACACACAAACCAGCCATACATCATTATACAAGACTACTGGAAAAATCACTGCAGACACAAGGCTTCAGATCTAATGAAATTAAGTGTGCACGTGCAAACATGCACACACATGCACCATCACATAGCTCTCTCCTCCAGCCATATCCTTCACTGTTTAAGCTCATGACAGTTGCTCGATGTCAATCTCCACTAACTCTGGTTATCTGACCGTCGTGCTCTTATGAACTTCGCCATAATTACTTTTCTCTGCTTTCTCTGGCCCTGCACAGTCGGTTATAAAGCTTATAATCAAACCTATGATAGCTTGGTTGTTACAATGCGGTCCGGATCCTTTTCGGATTTGAGGAGAGAGATAATGAATTTTGCGGCAGTGTTATCTTCTTTGATGTTTTTATTATTGTTTGTAGAGGTGATGGAGGATGAGCTTCTAGAGACGATGGAGGTGATGGTGAAAGGAAGAGAGGATGAGTGAAAGCGGGAAGACCGAGGGATGTGGGGGTGTGGGGGTGGGGGTGTATGTAAATAAAACCGTGGAGGAAAATGCAAGGTAAAATGAAATCGTAGAGAGAAAATGGTATGCTAAAAAACAACCATTATATCTAACTATTATTATTAAAAAATAATCTTTTCTTGATAATAATTAGTAGGGTGATAATTAATTATTAGTAAGATGATAATCATATTAAAAAAAAGTAAGATGATAAATATTAATTATTATTTATTAGTTATTAATTATCAGTAGTTATTATTTAATGTTTATTATTTATTAGTTTTATTATATTTATTATTATTTATTTAGTATTTATTATTTATTAAAGATTGCTTACTAGTCATTAATTACTAAAAATTAATTATTAAATAGTAAACATTAGATCTTAGTCTTAATTACCAATTATTAATTATAATTTTTAATTATTACTTCTTAAATATTCAACAGTAAATGTTAATTATTAAATAATCAATATTATTCATTAAATATTATTTATTATTTATAAATACTAATTTTTATATTTATTATTACCTATTAGTCAGTTGATACTAATTATTAAATATTAAATATTACTTCTTAATTATTAATTATTAAATTTTTTTATAACAAGAGTGATACTTTGTTCAAAAGAGCACTCATAATAATGTCTCAGGGGCTCGAATCCATGACCTTTAGAATTAGTGTCTAAAACGTTATACCTCTAACCACTTAAGTTAGAGGTCATTGACTATTAATTATTAATTTTAATTATCAGTTATTAATTATTAAATTAATTAATGGTAATTATTAATTAATAACTAATAAGTTTAAATATATTAATTATTAATTATCAAATATTATTAAATTTATTTCAAAAAAATTTAAATTTAATTTTTTTTAAATGTTAAATATAATTATTAATTATCAAATACTAAATAATAAATATTACTTAACAATTAAATTCTAAGTACCAATTAATTATTAGTTATTAAATATAAGTATTAATTATTTAATAGTAATTTATAATTATTAAGTGTTTAATAGTAATTATAATTAATAATTATTAAAAAGTAATTATTAAATATTAAATATTACTACTTAATTATTAAATATTACTTATTAATTAAATATTACATGTTAAACATTAATTATTAAATATTGATTATTGATCATTAATTATTAATTATTTGATATTAATTATCAATTTATTTATTAATTATTAAATGTAATTAATAAATATTATCTACTAAGTATTAATAATTAACTATAATAAATTATTAAATATAAATAATAACTATTGATTATTTATCATACTTAGCAATTATAATTATTTATTGATAATCATTAATTATAGTGAATTATAAATAATGACATATGTAAGTTGTTGTTTATGATTATTGATATGTGTATTTGCTCCAATTAAAATATTTTGCAGTTGCTTCGATTTCTAAGGAACCGATGCAAAAAATACTATTTGTTTCGGCGCATTTGCTTCGGTTCCTAAGGAACCAATACAAATAACAATATTTGTTTCGATTGTAAGGACAACCGAAGTAAATAACACTATGTGCCTCGGTGCATTTGTTTCGATTGTTAACACAACCGAAGCAAATAAGGTGAGGCAACAGGCATGTTTTGTACTAGTGAGGGCTACAAGTTCTCATATATAAATGCCAAAAACGATTTACCTTTATATTATACTTACCCGTATGTATGAATTTGTGTAATGCGTTTATTTATCGTACATGTAACAAATTTACAATATTGCACTATGTTGTTACTTTACTTAGTTTTGTTTACTGCAAGTTAAATTTATAAAGTTCAATCATGAACAAAACTATGATATCTTTTTGGTTTTTACATGGCTTTCCACTCATTTTCTTATAAGCACCATTGCAATTCCTATGAAGTGTTTTTGTTCATATTTGATTATACACTAATACTTTTCTATGAGTACTAGTGTTTGTCAATGCCTATCTCTAGGCATCTATCCTTGGCATCGCCTGTCTCTAAGCATTAGTCAAGGATTTGGTACTTGGGGGAAAATTATCTAATCTTCCCCGAGTTGAGTTATACTCCAAGGAATCAATCATAACCTAGAGGAGTTGATTGGTACCTATCTTTGGGTACCATTGAACATCCGGTTCTCAAAACACACGATGCTCATGCTATTAATCCCGTAACACGAAGTTTAACTTAACGAACACAGTTCTATTGATGCAATAAAATGTTTATCAAAATCTTTATACGGAAAACCACTTTATTACATAGAACTCAATCCTATGAATGTCCAAATAATTATTCTTATTAAGTAAATCAAGTGAAATAGCAGCACAAATGCTAACTCATGTCTGTGGAATTGTGTCCCCATCTACGGCTGATAGCTTGAATTTATTGTCTCTAAGGTTCTGCCAAATCACGTAGAGTCCATCCCAATTTGAACCAAGTGTCCCCACATTCGGAAAGACCTGTTTCAAATAGAGGTTGCCAATCTTGAACGTACGGTTCCAGACCGTAGCATTGAACTACAACGCTACTCTTTGCTGGTGAGCAGTTACCCTCAAATTCATTTCTTCTGCTTTCCCTCCACCAAGATGAGGGAAGCTAGCGATAGCTTCTTATTCTTCTTGGGGACATAGTTCAAATGTCGATGAGAAGGGACATATGCTTCGATTGGTATCATTGCATCGATTTTGTATGCTAATGCGAACGTGTGTGTCAAATCACGGATTTCTAGGTCATCTGATAATCCTACAATGCCAGTGGTAACCGGCCAACCCAATTTTATTTTGCTCATTCAACCGCTTCTTTATGATTGATTTGATGATATTTTCATGTCCTCCACCCGTCTGTTCACCTATGGACGTGGTATTGTTAGGAAAATCTTTCAAATTTGATAATGAGCGTAGAATTCATAGAATTATGCACTCTCGAGTTGAGTTCTATTGTCAGTGATGATCTTCTGAGATACTCCAAATCAACATAAACCATTTTTAACTACGAAGTTAACCATTTTCACCAAAGTGGTTGTGGTGAGTGGCTCTGCCTTAACCTATTTTGTGAAATAGTCCAATCCGATGATTGCATACTTCGGTCCTCCTTGTGCCATCATTAGCTCACCAATGATATTTATTTCCCGAACCCCAAATGGCTAAGGGCTAACAATCTTCTTAAGTTCATTGGATGGGGCTCTTGGTACCTTTGCAAATCTCTAACGCTTGTCATTTTCTAAAAAAATCTATTGCATCCCAATTGACAATTAGCCAGAAATGTCTGTATTTGCCACAATTTTCCCCTTAGTGTGACATCCACAACTTCCTTGATGACCGTCCTCAAGGACTTTCTTCACTTCATTCTTATCAACCAAGCTTAGAAAGGAGGCTGAGAATCCTCTTTGAAATAACACTTCATGTTGCATAATGTAATGTGGTACCTTATATAATAGTCTTTGCATTTCATTTATACTCTTCGGTAGAGTTCCCTTCAATAAATACTCTTTAAATGGAGTCATTCATGACCCTTTCTCTTCAATCTTCATGATGTAGTCCAGATCCATCTCTTCGATACTGGAGTCTTAAAAACTTCCACTGGAATGATTCCCAATAATTGCGCATCTCCAGAACTAGCCAGTTTAGCTAGAGAGTCAGTGTTCATGTTTTCCTCTCTAGGGATGTGTGTGATTGTGTAGTCCGGTTGTTCCACCACCTTCGACAGGTAAGGGGGAATGTCATGCACCTTTAGCCTAAAATTCTCTCTTCACTTGGAAAACCACTAGTTAGGAGTCACTAATATTTGCAATGTCCATACTCCCAACTCCTTTGCTATCTTGAGTGCCGCAATTAATGCTTCATATTTCGCTTCATTATTTTTAGCATGAAACTCAAGATTCAATGCATAGCACACACTCCAACCTTCTAGATTACCAAACTACTCATGTTCTAGAACCGTGATCATTGGATGCACCATCAAGCTTCCATTTTGAAAGTTCGAACATCTCCTTTTCTGTTTCATCATCCTGGATAATAAATTCTATAGTGAAAGCTTCAAACGTTTATCCATGAATCATCTTCCTTGGATGATAAATAATTTCATATATACTAATCCAAATGTTCCATTTAAATAATCATCAAAAGTCTCTAGACAATGCAATACTTGCATAAGAGGTTGATCAATCAACACTCTTATTAGATGATTGTGGAAGTAAGGTTGTAACTTCATCGATGCTATTACTAAGCATTAGGCTAGCTTCTCTAGTTTAGGATAACACTTGCTTGCACCCATAAATTTTCTTATTGATATAATACACCGACCATTGGATCTTTGTCTCCTCATGCACTAATGATGCACACGATGCATGAGTTGTTACTGCCAAAAAGATATATAAATTTTCTCCTTTTAAAGGCTTCGATAAACGGTGGTTCGAAGAAGTTCCAATGGTTGTTGAAAAGAAGTTTCACATTCGTCCATCCATAAAAACTTCATATTTTCCTTTTTGAGATCGTCAAAGAACGGTACACACTTATTGGTCCCTTTTGAGAAGAAACCGGCTGAAAGCGGCAACCTAGCCATTGAAGCTCTACAGTTCCCTCATAGTCTTTGGGGCCGTAAATTGCTTCGGTGCTTTAATCTACTTCGGATTAGCCTCTTAACACCTAGAGTTCACGATGAACACTAAAAATTTCCCTAATGTGTCTCCGAAAGAACATTTCAATGGATTCAATCTCATTCTGTTTTGAAGCAAATCGAATATATCTGATGGGCGACCTATGTTTTTGGTCGATCTACTTGATTTTACCAGCATATCATCAACATGCACCTTCATTGTTCGTCTTATTTTGTTCTAAAAATATCTTATTAACCAAACGGTTGTAAGTTGCTCTATCATTATTCAAACTAAACAACATTATCTTATAACAACACAACCCTAGATCTATGATAAAACTTGGGTGCTATTAAGTAACACCCCCCGTAAAAATTAATAAGAAAGTAACTGATAAGAAAAGAATTAATTAATAATAAGGCTAAAATTGGAGATTTTGTAAAAGTTGGAATTTGAGCATGGAAGTTATGTCATTGCGTTCGTGACGATTTTCTTAACAATTTCCATATACTATTTTGAAAACAGAGCCCAAACGAAAAAGTTATGGACGCTTGAAGTATTCAAATTCAAAATAATTTAAATACAATTCAAATTGAGATAAATAATTAACTCAAAATTTTGAAATTCAAAAATTAACAGTAATTAGACTTGGGGCTCAAGCAAATGTTAAAATTAAAATTAATGTTAAAGCTTAATTTAGAAATTAAATAAATTCACAATGGTTAAAATTAAATGGTTCCAAAAATAAATAAACTGATCAACCGCTCCCTAGGACCAGTCGACCGCTAGTAGTTGACTGCCTAGGGTAGACCGGTGAGTGTTGGTGGCAGCTAGGGTTTTTTGCATTTTAACATCTAGATTTTTATTATTTTAAACCAACTTAAATCCAATGGTTCTAGTGCTTTCTAACCACTATAAATAAGAGCCTAACCCCTCACTTTTTTCATAAATTATTTTGGGAACCAAGCGAAGC
The DNA here is from genome assembly GCA_030737815.1 of Allium fistulosum. Taxonomy (NCBI): domain Eukaryota; kingdom Viridiplantae; phylum Streptophyta; class Magnoliopsida; order Asparagales; family Amaryllidaceae; genus Allium; species Allium fistulosum. The sequence continues at coordinate 1,380,061,177 of CM060901.1, forward strand.
TCTACCTGTTTCTTTCTTCTCCAAGATTCAGAAATTCTCTTGGGTTTTGGGTAAGGAATTTTAGGTTTAATATTCATTTTTTAATTCTATTCTCCTCCGATCCCTAAAATTATGAATCTAATCTATATACAGCTCACTTGTTGTATATTTCTAAAAGAAGAGATCTGGAAAAAGATTTATGCGGGCGTAAACAAATCCAAGAGGAAGGTCTAAGGACCTTTTTGTGAGTGGAAATATTAGTTTTTCCTATTTTAGTGATTGTATACTATAACTTGGATCTGATATATGCCTTTGAGAAATTATATTTACACAAACAACACACTAAAACCCTAGAATTTCCCTGAAGTGAGATGTCAATTCTTAAGTTTGAATCTCAGTTATTCTATATTAAAATAATGGAATTGTGTAAGTATTGCAATTTAATGTTTTACATTCTTTTCCACTTCTTATCTTTTATTGGATCTGATTAAGGGTTTTGAAAAGAATAAATTAGAAATGGTGTGTAAGGTACAGATTCTTTTATTCGTAGTTTACACAGCCTATTTCTGCAATTTAAATAGAAACTCCCTTTTTCAGTTTCATACAAAGAAGTTGAATAGAGCGTAAATGTATTTGAATTGTAAGTTTTTATTAATTATTGATTCCGTTATTTTAGTATAAAATAAATTGGTTATGGATTCTATTTTATACAAGTTTGTTGATTTAATTGAATTGAATATATGGAATATGTATTGATATGGAATTTTACTTGTATAAATTTAATGTTTTGATATTTAAACGTTAGTTTAAGGCACAATCTTTGCATGCTTATTTTAGATATATATATATATATATATATATATATATATATATATGTATGTGCGTGTGTGTCTATGTGTGTGTGTGCCTGTATGTATGCATGTATGTGTGTGTGTGTGTCATCGTAAGTAACATACAATTATAATGTATTAATTGCGTAGTTAATATAGAATTAATTATCTTTAAATTTCCCTTAAAAAATAATTAATTGCAAAGGCGAAATAAGAGTTTTTCTTATAAGGCCTTGATTTTTAATGTAGTAAGATGTGGGATAATATATAAAGAGAGTGTTTTACATTATGACTACGTTGTAGGGATGCAAGGTCAGTCAAAAGCACGTAGAAGTCTGCCCAGCTAATCTGGTACCAATAGTGTGACTTTGGGACTGATGTGAGACATCGCCTATAATAAGCAACCATGGAGGACATGGGGCTAATCCCAATTTTGTAGGGTAAACTCGCCTAGTTAATCTGGCTACCAGTACTTATGAATATTCAGACTAATGTGAGACGTCATGGTTAGGTTACGGGTCACAATACAAAGGACCTGCTTTGGGGATTGAAAGTAGTAAGTGGTTAGTTAAGGGCCTGCCTCTTCCCTATAATAGAAGTATTAAAAGGTCAGGATGATGGTGGGCATGATAGAGGATATCTCAGTGAGAGTTTGCTTCAGAATTGAAGTAGTAAGTATCCCAAAGAGATTTTGCACAATGTCAGCTAGATAATACCGAAGAGGAGTTCACCTTGGGATAGGTGGTAAATGACGGTGACCTGCCTTAAATGAGGTATTAAACTGTCAGAGTCTGCTTAGTTTCCATTAAAAATGTATTAAGTGGCTTGGGTACTATCTCTTGCATTGTTAAGACATTATTAACAATAGAATAGGTTTTTGGTTTGAAAAAATAATGGACTGGGAAAAGCCTTAAGGCTTGTGGTCTGAAAACTTATAATATGGTTAAGATTTGTAAGACATATTTTTAATTTTATTATATTGCCTAAGTACTATTACAGAAAGGATCAAGATTTTATTCACCGTACATTGTTGTTCTAACTCCCTCCTCATTACAACATAGGTTAGAAATATCAATATAGATTTTCGGAGGTAGTTGTGGAGACGTAGACTTTGGCAGTTATTATTTATCTACTTGTGGTATTTTCTTTATTTCTGATGTACCCATTGAATGATGTTGTAACTTTGGAATATTGAATCATAAATATTTGTTGTTGTTGTTTTGATGGTTTGAATTTTAAATAAAATGGGTACAATTCTGATACTATATTTTATTCTTCCACTGTGAGTTTCTAAATGTGTAGATAAATAGCTCTGTATTTTACTCTTTGTACCAATCAACAACCAGCTTAGGAACGAGTCTAAGTTTCAATGGGCCTTTTTTGGATCGGAATTTAAGTCCGTTTCGAGGTGGATTGTTACATTTGGTATCAGAGCTTAGCTTACCTGATGAATGGGGATTAATATACGTATGAGTGGCATACTTGTTATTTTTGAAAGTATTTTCCAAAAGTCTTACTATATATAAATATATATACTTATCTTAAACATACACAAACACAGTATGCAAATCTTTACTTCAGAATATAATACTATCTCAGGAAATGTAGATGGAAAAGATTGTAATTCCAAAATTAGTAGGGCAATAAATGTGCAATAAATAGGGAATTTCTAGAATTTAAAAAGGATATAGAAGGATTAATGGGGCTGATTAAAGAGATTATTAGAGTAATTATGGAAAGATGAGAAAGGACAATTAAAGTCAATTTCTAAATCCAATCCTATAGGAAAGAATTTGATAAAAGATTTTTGGAAAATTCCTTGAAATATTTTGAATCAGTTTTTCAAAAGATTTATTGGGAAGCTGTTGTTTTAAAAAGTAAGGAAATTTGAAAACTCATAATTTAAAAAAATTGTTGAGCCAAAAGTTTCTGATTAAAAGGTTTTTGGTAAAAATGATTTTTCATTTTTGAAATTCTTGTTTAAAATTGGTTGAGTTAAAAGTTTTTGATTTTTAGAGCAAGGGATTCTTTGTTCTTCAAATAAATGTAAAATAGAGCGTAGGTTGGACTTGATGATTTTTATTCTATTTCATAAATTTGGAAGTTCCTTCTTTAAATTCTTTCTAAAAAGGGGAATAAATGGAACTGGAACTTAATTAAATTAAGGAATAGAGAATGAAAGGATAAGTATAACTAGGATAGGAGGAACTTTTCCATATAAGGAAATACGGAGAATACAACTGAAGTAGGAGCCAATTAGTTAGAAGAAATATAAATAGAGGCAATATTGAGAGAGATAGATAGTAATAGCATTAGGAATTTATATAAAACAGGATCAGTAATCTAGTCAGAAATTAATAAAACAAAAGTTATTCTTGTTTAGTTCACTTTTCATCGTTTAAGGTTATAGAAGATGTTTTTGAAAAAAAAGAAGATCTTTTAGCATAGTGGTTAGTGTGTGGTGTTGCCTTTTGAAGTGGTAAGGATTCGATCCCACGGCCATCACATTTGGGTTAGCTCAGTTGGTTTGTAGTTCAGACTTCGAGATTAAAGGTCATGAGTTTAATTCTCGAGATCGACACTTATTGGCATTAATGAACCATGTTTAAAAAATATTCTATAATATGATGGAATTAAATGATGATAATTAATAAAGGAGTTAGGGTAATTTTGTGAATGTTACAAGGAAAAGCATTTAGCGATGATGAGAATCTTATATATACATTTTTTTATTTAGAATTTGTGTGAATAAGAATAAAATATTATTAAATTTAAAATAGTAATGATAGGGAAATAAATAGGGATTGATAAGAAAATGATTGCGAAAGAGTATATGAGTTTAAATAAGCCCTAAACAAAGTTATAAAAAGTATTTAGTTAAGTGATAGTACATTTTGAGTAATAAAGTAGTAGATGTTGATGTATATCTTTGGGATAATACGACAACTTTGAAATTGAAATTTTGGCACGCATGTGAATGGACTGTGGTTTGAAGTCTGGTAAAATTATTGTATGGTAACTAAAAATACCTTTGAAATAATAAATGTATAATAAAGGAAAATCTGTTATTTTGAAATGCTATTGAAGTTATAATCTTTGTAATAGATTTAGAAGGAGTTAAAATTGAAAAATAACAATAATAATATATCCTTAGAATGGTAGTCAATGTTCTCGTAAGTATAGGCCATGATTTCATAAATTAATAGAGTAATTGTAGCGATCCGGAAATTCAAATACTTTGTCTTCGAATATTGTAACGTTTTGAAATATAATTAAGTGTTATAAATATGATTTTATAACCTTTTTAAACATCATTTAATTGATAAATAATGATAAGAAATTTGTTTCTAAAATTTGTTTACAAAAATATATTCTTTGAAGAAAAATCGATAATGTGACCGAAAATCGGTTTATCGGTAAACAGCTTTTCGATTGATATAAGTTGTTCAAACTCTTTTGCACTTAATTAATGATAAAATTAACACATTAGAAACTAATTAACACACTCTTCTCTTCATAAAGCATGGAACATTATAGAATGTTCTAATGGATAAGAGATATTATTATGGTGAGGGTATAATGGTAAATAGCATAAAGGAGAAGTGACATAAAGTTATCATGTGAGAAGGAGGCTCCTTTGTGACCTTCAATGAGAGGTAGAAGGTGGTACTAACCCCTTGCACAAGCCTATATAAGCCGGGGCATACGCTTAGGAAATAATCACAAAATTTACAAAGCTTGAGTTCTAAAATTCCATGGCTTCTCTTCTTATTTATCTCTTATGTTCTAAGAAGAAATAGTTGCAAATCAACTCTAAATCACTTCAGAATTTTCCACAAGGATTAGTACAATATTAGAACACATTCCACCAAGCAAAAAGTTAAAGAAGTGAAGCCAAAATCCCAAAGGAAGGAAAGGCCATGAGCATTCAATGGGAAATGGAGGAAAATAAGCAAGGTGAAGGCAAGGAGGAGGAAAAGTGTTGCAAGGTGGAGGGTTGGCTTGGGTTCTTGGATCTTGGTTGTTTGTGTAGTTAAAGGTGAGTTAACACCTCACTTTAAATGAATATATAACACATACATATGTTGTGCTGGTTGTGTTTATGTTGTTTGAATTGTTGTTAACTTATGTTAAAACATTGGTTGACTTTTTACTTTAAAAGTACGTGGTATATGTGATCCATGTATATGGGCTTGAACAAACTTGGAATGGACTTGAATGGACCTGTATGACATGTGACAAGACCTTGAAAAAAGTACATAGGTTATAGATGGACTTTGGTTTAGATCGGACTCGGATTTAAAAGTGCACTTATAACGATAGTCGTTATAGATGCAGTTGTAAATTATCTTGTTTTTGGCGAATTCTATAGAACTTTGTAGAGAGATCCTTAGGGGATTCTCATCATATTTATAGCGTCTTATATTTATGTTTATTTCTGTTAAAAGCTTGAATAGTAATAAGTTAAGTAACATATCGAAAAGTGGCCAAAACATCACTAGTGCAGGACTGCCCTATTTAGCCTTGATTTTTGGATTTTAAAAGGTTTGAAAAGTTATTTAAATTTAAGTATTTTTTAATTCTTTTCCCAAGTGTTTACCAACTATTATTAGAGTATTTCAAAATTGGTTTGAGATATTTATGAATTTTTATGGATTAGTTGAGAATTTTTATAGAAGTGATTTTTGTTGAAAACATGTTGTTTTCAAGTTTTGAGGAAAATTGTAAAGTTGTTATTTTCAAGTTATATTTTGGATAAATGCTTTAAAACTTATTATAAGTATTTTTCAAGTATTTTAAAAGTATAAAAAAAGGTTTAGAAATGGATTAGAATTGCATGGTGGCTAAATGGTTAATTATTTGATTACTTATTTGAAAAGTAATTAACTATGCTTAACACTAAATGCCGATGAAGTTAGGCTTATCTATTTGTGAGAGTTAAGATTGATGTGGAGTAGGGATGAAGCAGTAGTGATCTAACCTACCGGGCTTCCCTCTTGACCGATGAATAGTAAGTTGGAAATGTCGAAAACGTGTTAATCGTGTTGATTTCTTATTGATTGAAATCGTTATTACTATACTTAATACTAGAAGCCGACGAGCTAGATTTATCTATTTGTGAGATTCAAGAATGAAGTGTATAGGCAAGGCTTGATGCAACTAGTGCTTGACCATTATATATTAATTGAAGTAATGTATGAACCACATTTATTAGAAACCAAGAAGGAGAATTAAGGAAGATGGATAATTAAGTGGAATGACATACTAAGAATGTTCATCTTAATTTAGTAAGGAGTATTAGGGCTCCAACATCATTAACACCAATTATGATAAACGACTACTTTCAACAAAATTTTCCTTTAGAGATTTTGGGATTGTTATCACTAGCTGTCTCCCTTAGGTTATTGGAAAAGCGTATGATATGGTATAAGATATGTTCCTGTTTTATCATTAGATTGATTTTATGGATAGGATTAGACCATCAGATAAACACAAATATATACAGGGGAATAGCGTGAATAAGGAAATTTCATAAGAACACTTAACTAGCGATAAACTGTTAGGTAAGATTGGAAATTAAAGAGGAAATTAGCTTAGTAACTATGAGTAAAGGATGGATTAATCTCAAAAAAACTTGGATTTTAGGGAAAATAAAATTTAGCTTACGAGTTGACCCCATTCAAGGATGACTATTCACCCCAAAGGAGATAAGATGAATAGGGATATAAAGAGAATTTTCTATTGAACGGAGATGAAGAAAAAGGTGGCAGAACTTTCCACCAGGTGTTTTACTTGCCAAAAAAAAGGATAGAATTTATTACACAGCGAATGAAGGCCGTACAAGATCGCCAAAAATCATGCGCAGATAAGCGAAGAAAAGAGTTAGAGTTTGAAATAGGAGATATGGTGTTTATCAAAGTTTCCCCTCTATAAGGATTGTAGGATTTGGAAAGTCGGGAAAGTTAGCGTCAAAATTTGTTAGGACTCTTCCAATTTCAAAAAGAATAGGAAACCTTGCTTACTATGTGGAGCTACCGAATAAGTTGGTCGGAGTAACCTTTTTTCACATTTCACACTTGAGGAAATGCCTTCATAACATAACCAATGTGGTAGAGCCTAATCAAATTGGGGACACTAAGACAGAGCCAATAGCATCCCATGCCACTGCAAGCATTGCGGAGCATAGAACTAGGAAGCTCTGCAATAAAAAAATTAGGCTTGTTTGGGTACAATGGAGGGAAAATTTAGCAGAAAGCATAAGGGCTTATTATCCTAAGCTTTTCACCAGCAAACTTTTCTCTCCAAAATTAGGTTTTGGTTGCATCATGGTTGCTAGATTGGATGGTAGGATATGGTTGCTACAGTTTTACTATCACTTTTGCACTCATATAGAACACTTTTTGCACGTTTGGATGTTTACATACATGCCTATATGTCACAAAACTTGCATCCACGCTAGGATTGAGCTCGCCTGTAGTATGTCTGCATACATAATCACATTGCACTTTTTGGCTGAGTAGATGATTGTGTAGATAACATCGTTGTATGACATGAATGCTTAGTGGCGTTACGTTGTTGTCCGTTCCTTAAGGGATTTCGGGGACGAAATCCTTTTTAAGCGGGGAGAATGTAACACCCCATAAAAATTAATAAGGAATTAATTGATAAGAAAAGGATTAATTAATAAATTAATAATATGCTAAAAGGGGAAATTCTGTAAAAGTCGGAATTTCACCACAGAAGTTATGTTCTTGCGTTCATGATGATTTTCCGATCAATTTCTATATATAATGTTTTGAAAATGGAGCCTAAACGAAAAGGTTATGGGCGTTTGAAGATTTCGGATTGAAGATAATTTAAATAGAATTAAAATTCAAATAAATAAGTAATTCTTAGGTTTGAAATTCAAAAATTAACAATAATTAAACTTGGAGGTTAAGAAAACATTAAAATTAATGCCAACATTAAAAGTTAATTAAGGAATTAAATAAATTCACAATGGAAAAAATTAAACGGTTCCAAAAATAAATGAACTGGTCGACCGCTCCCTAGGATCGGTCGACCGCAAGCGGTTGAACGCCTAGGGTAGACCGGTCAACCTGTGAGTGTCGGTGGTGGCTAGCATTTTTTGCATTTGAACGTCCAAATTTTTATTATTTTAATTCGATTTAAATCCAACAATTCTTGTGTTTTCTAACCATTATAAATAAGAGCCTAACCCCCTCACTTTTATTCACAAATTATTTTGAGAACCAAGCAAAGCTCTGACGGTTTCTTTCTTCTTCAAGATTCAGAAATTCTCTAGGGTTTCAGGTAAGAAATTTTAGGTTTTAACATTCAATTTTTAATTCTATTCTCCTATGATCCCTAAAATTCCGAATCTAATCTATATACAACCCACTTGTTGTATATTTCTAAAGGAAGAGATCTAGAAAGAGATTTATGCGGGCGTAAAAAAATCCAAGAGGAAGAGCTAAGGACCTTTTTGTGAGTGGAAATCTTAGTTTTTCCTATTTTAGTAGTTGTATAGTATAACTTGGATCTGATATACGCTTTTGGGGAATTTTGTTTACGCAAACATCACACTAAGACCTCAAAATTCCCCTAAACCAAAATGTCAATTCTTAAGTTTGAATCTCGATTATTTTGTGTTAAAATAATGAAATTGTGCAAGTATTGCAATTTAATGTTTTACATTCTTTTCCACTTCTATCTTTTTTAAATCTGATTAAGGGTTTTGAAACGAATAAATTGAAAATGGTGCGTAAGTTACATATTCTTTTATTCGTAGTTTACACTATCTATTTCCGCAATTTGACTAGAATTCTTTTTTAAATTTTATACAAAGAAGTTGAATAGAGCGTATAAGTATTTGAATTGTAAGTTTTTATTAATTATTGATTTCATTATTTTAGTACAAAATAAGTTGGTTATGGATTCTATTTTATACTAGTCTGTTGATTTAATTGTATTGGATATCTAGAATATATGTTGATATGGAATTAAACTTGTATAAATTTGTAGTTTTGACAGTAGAACGTTAGTTTTGGGCACAATCTTCGCTTGCTTATTTTAGATGCATGTGTGTGTATGGTGTGTGTGTTTGTGTGTGCATTAGCGTAAATAACGTAGAATTATAATGTATAATTGCGTAGTTTATATAACATTGATTATCATTAAATTCCCCTTAGGAAAGTAATTAATTGTAAAGTGAAATAAGAGTTTTTCTTATAAGGCCTTGATTTGTAATGCGGTGAAATGTGGGATAATATATGAAGAGAGTGTTTTAGATTATGACTAATTTATATGCATGCGAGGTCAGTCAAAAACACACAGAAGTCTACCTAGCTAATCTGGCTACCAGTAGTGTGACTGTGGGGCTGATGTGAGACATTGCCTATAATAAGTAACCATGGAGGACGCGAGATTAGTCCTAATTTTGTATGGTTAACCTACCCAGTTAATCTGTCTACCAGTATCTATGAATAGTTGGACTAATGTGAGACCTCATGGTTAGTTAACGGTTCATAATACAAAGGACTTGCTTCAGAGATTATAGGTAATAAGTGGTTAGTTGAGGGCCCGCCCCTTCCCCATAATGGAGGATTAAATGGTCAGGGTAAATGGTTGGGCATGGTAGAGGATATATAGGAGAGGGTCTACATTAGATTTGAAGTAGTAAGTGGTTTGAAGAGATTACATACAATTTCAGCAAGATAGTACTGGAGAGGAGTCCGCCTTGGGATAGGTAGTAAATGATGGAAACCTGCCTTAAATAGGGTGTAAATGGTCATAGTCTGTCTAGATTCCATCAAAAAGGAATTAAGTGGCTCGAGTACTATCTCTTCCATTGTTAAGACATTATTGACGATAAATATGAGTTTTTGGATTGAAAGAATAATGGACTGGGATGAGCCTTAGAGCTTATGGTCTAAAAACTTATAATATGGTTAAGATACATAAGATGCATTTATTTAAATTATACTGCCCAAGTACTATTATAGAAAGACTCTAGATTTTATTCACTAGATATTATTATTCTGACTCTCTCCTCATTACAACATAGGTTAGAGGTGTTAATGTAGATTTTTAGAGGTGGTGGCGGAGAGGCAGACTTATGCCAATTACTATTTATGTACTTGTTTATTTTCTTTATTTTTGATGTACCCATTGAATGATGTTGTTACTTTGGAATATTGAATCATGAATATTTGTTGTTGTTTTGACGGTCTAAATTTTTAAATAAAATAGGTATAATTCTGATATTATATTTTATCGTTCCGCTATGAGTTTCTGAACGTCTAGATAAATAGTTCTGTATTTCTTTTATACCAACCAATAGCTACCTTTGGAATGGGTCAAAGTTTCGATGGGCTTATTCTAGATTGGAATTTAGTTCTGTTTCGAGGTGGGTTGTTATATATTATCTGGGATATGCATTGCATTGATTGTAGCGAAATATGCAACCATAAAAGGTATAATTCATGTCAATCATTCAGTCCATGAGTTGGAATATCCGCGAAATTAGAAAGCTGTCCTTTGGGTATGCTTTATTCAAGTCTGACTAATCAATGCATGTCCTCCAATTTCTGTTTAGCTTCATAACCCGTATGGGATTAGCTACCCAATTGGGGCAAAGCGATTCATGGATAAAGTTTTTTGTCAACAACTTATCCACTTTCTCCCTCAGTGTAGCGGATCTCTCTGGTTCCATGTTTCACCTTTTTTCTTCGTAGGAATGAATGTTGGGTTGATATTCAATATGTGGCATGTAATGATTCTACATGAACTCATCTCGGTTCAACCACAAAAACCGCATTACTTGCTTCTTAATTCTTAAGTTGGGATAACATTCGATCTTGAAAATCTTCATCGGATCTTCTTCATCTACCTGAATTTCATCCATCGGCTCCATAGGTACCGCCCTTTCCTCTTCCAGCTCTTTTCATAGGTCCATAGCTTCTTAATTATCACTATGGGAGCCAAGCCAAGGCTTGCATGGTGGTTTATATGCATTTTGAGTTTTAATATAGAGAGCATTCTCTACATTCTTTCCTTTCTCCCTACATCTTACTTCACTCAGCTCTGTGACATAGCACTCTCATCCCGTACTCTAGTTTCCCTAAAGCATTATAACTCCATAGTTCATAGGGAACTTCATAGGTAAGCACAGGAAGCTAGAGCAATTCTAAAGTCAACCAGGGCGAGTCGGCCTAAAAATGCATTATATGCAAAGTACAATAATCACCTCAAACTTCTCTGCACGCATAGCTCTAAAGGGTTTATCTCCCAGTTATATGGTCAAATCAGTAAACCTAATAGGATATGTCGCCTCTCCAGGAAAACCCTACAAGTGGGAGTTACAAGGCAACAAATATTTCTCATCCAATTGCATATCATCGAAAGCATGCTTAAATAAAATATTCACCAAGCTTTCGCCGTCAACCAGCAATCATGAATAATAGCAGGCCTAATGTTGGTTATTATCATATTAGATCAAATGTTCGTGCCACGATCCTATTTACATCTAGTCTGAAACACTATGTCATCATTAATTTTCTTCAACTGCACTATGGGAGTGCCATCCTCGATTGTGCAACATATCTCTTGTACAACATGCTTTAAGGAACTCTTTAACATTCCACCTCGTTCTAACTCTTTTCCATTGGAAGCAGACCTCCATAAATTATATTAATAATCAAATCAACCATCGGGCGATATCGAACCAACTCCACTTTTACCTTTACCATTGCCTTGAGACAGCTGCCTTGTAGGATGATTGTTCCTTTACATAGGTTTCTTCACATATTGCTATAACTATTTCTTTCCGACGAACTTCCTGTTCATGTTCTTTGGGTATTTGCATTCATTTATATTATGCCTACTGAAAGTGTACATGCAGTACTAAGGATCGTGTAATATGATATATAAATGCGGAAACTGATAATAGCAGTAAAATAAAAATTAAAGTAAGCACACCAGGAATTTTTATACTAGTTCAAACTTCTCGTTCTACGTCCAGTTCCAGAATACCCTCTGGATTTAAACTAAACCCATCACTTAACCCGGAGGAATAGGTATACGACACCTGAGCAGCCGAACAGGAATTTTTCCGCCCCAACAGCCGAAGAGGACTTCAACTTAATTCAAATAACTTGTTGACGAATGTGTTCTGAATAACACTGATTGTCTTTTGATAGTACAGCTTTCCTATAATCAAATCCTCAAGAGTATATATGTGTGTGAAGATTTAGAAGGAAGATAATCACGTAGAATCGAAGTATATGAATTAATTCAAGGATTCTAGTGATATTGAATGAGAATGAATGCTTTTTATTTGTAGAGAATAATAGAGAATAGATTTCAGAATTATAAACAAGAATTGGTTATTGTAGAAGTGAATTGAACATGTTTATATAGTTGTAGAACAGTTACAATCTTTCATGAAGAGTTTCAATCAAAAGTTGTGTCCGTATCTCTTGGATTGAAGGAGATTCCTCTTCACGAACGATCGCAACTCTTCAGAAAACTAGCCGTTATTCTCAGGTCGGTTGGCCGACAAAACTGGTCGGTCAGCTGAGTTTCATAAACGTACACAGAACAGTGCATATCTGTGCACTGACACAGAGTCGGTCGACCGAAGTTCTTGGTCGGTCGGCCGACCTGCTGTCAATTGCACAGTGCACACTTTTTCATGTATAAATTAATGTATAATAATTTGTGTGTGTGTGTGACTACTTGAGGAATGATTTTAACAATATTCTAAGACTCAATATAATAAAATATTCATACTAATCTCTGGATTGTAGTCTTGTCTCCTTTGTAGTGTACAATATACGTTTATTCTCTTTTTGTCGCTTTCGTATAGTATTCTTGTCGTATGATCTCTGAAGCTTGTGTCATGAATCAAAACTCATGAATCAACATTCTCCCCCTTTTTGATTGATGACAATACTTATGTGACAAAGTAGTATATACATATATATTATAACTCTCCCCCTGAATATATGGCGATTTTTCTGCAAAAATTTGTTAGCTTTCATATATTTCTCCCCCTTTGTCATCGACAAAAAGGAATACTTATTATATGTAATATGAAAAATTATGGAACATGTAACATAAGTAAGAAAACATCGAGTTTAACTATTACATACTCAAACAAAATAGGAATATTAATGATGTTTACTTACTACACAACATCTAAAAATAGACATATTGTTCATAAAAAAAAACAGAATACTTGAAATTATGAAATAGCAAGTTGTAAAACAATATGATCACTCCTCACCATCATCGGAATCCCAAAATTCTGGACGAATATTTTCTTCCGAAGGAGCATGTTCCTTACCTCGTCTTTGAGCGTTAGAAGTGTGAGTTCCCAATGTACCGGAACTTGTATTCTCCGAAGTGGACCAAGAGAAGTTTGGCGCCGGCCTTTTTCTGGGAGAAAGGTGAGAGGCACCGGCTTCGGAAGTGCATGATAAGGCATCCCATAGATTGACGAAGAAGCCCTTAATTTTCTTGAACCGACCGCCAATTTTTCGTAACCGGGCATCTAAGGCAAGTTGATTTTGAGCCAAAATATCAATGGCCGCTTCCGTACTAATTCCAGGAGTTGGTCTTTGAATTGAGGATTGACGAGTTAGACGTTCCGTAGCATGAGTAGATGGTTGAGGTGTCGAATAGCTACGGCGTAGTTGTTCTCTCGGAGTAGCATGCCATTGGTCAAATCTTATAAATCTAGGTGGAGCATCGGGCAATTTCATTAGTTTTATGGTCCTCGAATCAAAAGAACGGACTTTGGAGGTTTCAGATTCCAGAGCATGTATGACGAAGCTATTGATTAATCTCATTATGTATTCTCCATAATAAATATGAAGCATCCTTCCTTGATTAAATGAGAGAAATTCGTCCATAAGAAGTTGTGCCCAATTAACTCGTACATTCCTACATATAGCATACCATGCCTTAAAATTTTCGGGATATACTAGATGATATGAACCGCCTCTAGGAACAATAGATTTCATCATGAAACAATGAAAAAGTCGAGCTTTAGGTCGAAGTGATGATGTATGTCTAAAATCTGTAGCATCATCTTCAAAAAATAAATGGCTTATCCGGTTACGATTTGATATATTACAATCTACATCGCGTAATGAAATTTCACCCGGTCGAGCATTGTGACGACCGCCCATGACCCCTGCACCGAATCTAGAGATAGAGCGCTGTAAAGTGTGCCAGGCGACCATGGACGATTGTCAAGGTAAGATTTAAAACAAAAGATCTATCGTATTACTCACAGTGCATGGACAAAATACAATAGAACATAAGTATAGTGAAGCTTTACAGAACAAAATGACATCGTATAAAACTCCATAATAGTTGAATACAAGCATCCACATAGTCAATACATCCAGCCTCACTACATATCTCTCAGAGAATACAAAACAGCGGAAAAAATCCAGTACATATAAGAAGATAATATGCAACCCTCCAGCTCGTCTTCGATATCAGCATCGTCAAAAGAGAACAGCACCTGTCACCTGCTACCTAGTCTGCCCGTCCCAAAATGGACGAACAACCCAAGGCAATAAGAATTAAAAACATAAAGCCTTGAGTCAGACAACAGTCTTAGTGAGCAGTAAATTAACTAACAACATACCAAAAGAGCATAAAGGAAAAGGAATAGGAATACAACCCTCCCACTCCAACCTCATTCTACAGTGATAGCCCCCAGACACACACTAAGCAGAAGCAACCATAGCAGAGCATACAATTTAAAATAAAGCTACTATCACTCGAGTCAAGGGCGATGTTTTCCAAGTACCAAGGCCTAAATCAGATAAGCACCCAGAAAATACCGCTCTTGAGTCCGAATGACGATACAACCAAACATCCATGACTCTGGCTATCACTGTTATCATTGCTTCGATATCACCGTTAATTGAATGACCGGTACATTCTTTCAGCCGTCCGTCAAGGGCTAATGGAAACCCCGGTTCTAGACATAACTCCCGCACATCGTCGCAGCCCGTGCCCAGGACTATCGAATCTGCCCAGAGTACTCGACCATCAACAGTTGGCCGTTGGGACTATCGAATCTGCCCAAACGTACTCTTGCTTAGAGCATGCTAGAACCTTCAACAACGATGCTATCCAAGCCTCCTAGTCATCCTCCTCGACAACTATTCTCATATCCATTCATTATCCTCAACTCGAATCATATCACCGAGTTATCAACATGCTTGGAATGATCCCGTCTGGATTAGACCAAGTCTTCATAACATGATTGCCTCGCTTCATTACATCCTCGCAAAGCCTCATCTCATCATCACATCATCGAATCTATGCATAAGAGCTTCATCATCCCGCTACATATGCCACGAGCAGCTTTCCCAATTCAAGAGCCTTTCCCTTAGCTTTTGAATCGTCTTCGGTCTAAATCTAATCATCAATCATCTAGTTCATAACAATCAATCAAATCAAACATTAATCCAAACAATCAAGCATTCAAATATGATCTAAGTAGACAATTATAACAATAATGGCATTTTCGTAATTAAAGAGTTGAAAGTCCAATAAGCATGAAAACATGGATTATATCTCTACAAACTTGATGAATGAACTTGCATAGGTTAACATATGATAAAATGGATGTAACATCATCATGAACAATGGATCTATATGGATCTACACATAGGATGAAGAAAATGCATGGAAATCACTATTTTAACACCAAATCGGGCCAACAATCCGATATACTCCTTTGGATCCGTGTGAGAGATAATCACCACTCACCAAATCACCTAAACCAACCCAAAACAACACGCTTCAGATATGGACAGCAAAGGATCAAGCTTGATCTATCACAAATCCGCTTCAAATGAAGAAATCTCTCTTGAAAAGATGAAGATCTTCAATCTAAGCTCTTGAATCTTCAATCTTGATCTTCGATTTGGATGGATGGAAGCACTAGATTAGAGTGGAGAAAAGAAGTGAAGAAGTGTAGAAGTCGAGCTCTCAAAATGGCAGCACTTCGTCGCTTCAAAATCCGGATCCCAAAAATGAAGAGAAGCTCTCCTATTTATAGCAGAAAATACCCTAAGTCGTAACTCGGCTATCTCCTTAAGTCGCTGCCGACTTAACACTATGCCGACCTACGACCTAAAGCTATGCCATCCTACGACTTAAGACAACGCTATCTCCTTAACTCGGCTACGACTCAACCAGGTTACGGCCTCACTGGGTCTCCGACCTACGACTTACGAAAGGAGTACGACTTACGACTTAACTCTTTAAGTCATCTACGACCTAACACTTAACTGGGTTACGACTTAATTCCTTAGACTCTCACGCGACCTAACACTTGAGCCAGCCTGCGACCTAACAACTTACTAAGCTACGACCTAAGACTTACAAAACCCTGCGACCTAACAACTTAGCACCCACGCGACCTAACTACTAAGTCATCTACGACTTAACTATTAAGTCGTTAACTAACTTATCCCTTAGGTCGGTCAATCCCATAGGTCGCTAACTCGAACTGCCGACCTATCACTTAACTCACCCAAACACTTAGGTCGCTCACAACATTTCCTTAGGTCGTTGCCGACCTAACTCTACCCCAGAATACTTAGGTCGCCTACTCCTCTTAAGTCGGTCACGACTCATCACTTAGGTCGGTCACTACCTTAAGTCGGCAACTCGACCCAGACTTATCCCTTAACTTGCCTATCCCCTTAGGTCGCAGATCTTCTCTAAGTTGCCAGCAACATTTAAGTCGCGTACGACCTAGGACTTAGGAAATTTCGACCAAAATCTGAAACAACTAGAAAATGCTGAAAATCCCAGATTTTGACAAACTTTTCGATCCGTAAAATACGGGTCGTTACATTCTCTCCCCCTTAGGAATTTCGCCCCCGAAATTCCAAGCAATCATAGCAATCAAAGACTATTCTGTACGCCTACCATTCATAGCAATCAACAAACCATGCATCCAATTCTAGCTTAGCGTACAGAATTCTAAGACTTAGAACAAGTTACAATATCGCGAGATGACACGACACCTTAGGGCCATACCTTGAAGAGTTCAGGATGAGCTGCCTTCATCCTCTCTTCCACCTCCCACGTACAGTCGTTATCATCATCACTCCATTGTATCTTGAGCAACTTAACTACCTTCCTCCTAAGCTGTTTCGTGTCAGTTTCAACAACACGAAGCGGCTTACGAGGTCTTCTATCAACTGGATCAACTTCGAAATCTTCACAGCTATCAGCAGAAACTACGGTATTCGAGTCATGCACATACTTCCGTAGATATGATACATGAAAAACATTGTGCACACTCGACATCTTCTCTGGTAACTCCAATCTGTAAGCGAGCTTTCCAATTCGCTCGATGATCGGGAATGGTCCAACAAATCTCGGAGTCAATTTTCCTTTCTTCCCGAATCGAATAACATTCTTCAGTGGAGAAATCTTCACAAAAACCATATCTCCTACGTCGAATTCCAAATCCTTTCGACGCTTATCAGCATAACTCTTCTGACGGTCTTGGGCTGCCTTCATTCGTTGCCGAATGATCTCTATGCAATCTGAAGTCTGACGAATCATCTCTGGCCCAAGCATCAGCTTTTCTCCAGTTTCCAACCAACATGTTGGAGAGTTACACGGTCTTCCATACAATGCCTCATACGGTGCCATACCAATGCTTGACTGGTAACTGTTGTTGTACGCAAACTCCACCAAATGAAGGTGATCTTCCCATGATCCTCCGAAGTCCAAAACACATGCTCTGAGGAGATCTTCCAAAACTCGGTTGACTCTCTCGGTCTGACCATCTGTTTGAGGGTGATAAGCTGTACTCAAACACAACTCGGTTCCCAAAACTTCCTGGAAGCTCCTCCAAAATCCACTAGTGAACAATGGATCTCGATCGCTCACTATACTCTTCGGAATACCATGGAATCGGACTATCCACTTAACATACAACTCAGCCAACTTTGATGCAGTCCTAGTCGATCGAACAGGAATGAACCTCGCACTCTTGGTCAGACGATCCACAATGACCCAAATACCCTCGTTTCCCGTTCTTGTCCTAGGCAATCCATCAATAAAATCCATCGACACTTGTTCCCACTTCCATGTAGGAACTTCTAATGGCTGAAGCAATCCACTTGGCTTTTTCTGTTCGGCTTTTACCAACTGGCAGTTCATACATTTGGAAATAAAATTTCCAACATCCTTCTTCATACCTTCCCAGTAGTAGGTTCTCTTCATATCCCGATACATCTTATTTCCACCTGGATGAATTGTCAACTTCGAGTGATGACTTTCCTTCAGAACTTCACTCCTCAATTCATCTATCTCGGGAACAACTAGTCGTCCTTGCTTCCGAAGCCAACCCTCTCGATCGACCCCGAATCCTTTATCCTTTTCTGGATCCACTCCAGATTCCAAATCATGGATAATCTTGACAAGCTTATCATCTCGCTTTTGACTCTCGCCAATCCTTTCCACAAGAGTCGGTCTTATTGATAAGTTTGCCAACATCTCAGGTTCCAATTCGCCTCTAGGTCTGAAGTCAAATCCAGCTAAATACTCGAGACTCTTCCATTCTGAAAACATGGCTCCCAATCCTGCATGTCTTCGACTTAACGCATCTGCCACTGCGTTACCTTTTCCCGGAGTATAAGCTATACCAAAATCATATGATGCTAAAAACTCTAGCCAACGTTGCTGCCGAAGATTCAAATCCCTTTGGGAGAAAAGATACTTCAACGACTTGTGATCCGTAAATAACTCGAATCGAACTCCCAACAGATAATATCTCCACATCTTCAGAGCAAATACAATCGCCGCTAACTCCAAATCATGAGTTGGGTAATTCCTTTCATGCGGCTTCAGTTATCGACTTGCATATGCAACAACTTTATCCTTCTGCATCAGCACTGCTCCAAGTCCAGTACCACATGCGTCGGTGTAAACCACCATCTCATCATTCCCACTAGGAATAGTCAAAACAGGAGCACTCGTCAATCGCTCTTTCAGGATTCCGAAAGCTTGCTCACACTTAGCATCCCAACTGAACACTTGGTTCTTCTTTGTCAATCCTGTTAACGGTGCAGCTACCTTGGAAAAGTCTTTGATAAACCGTCGATAATATCCTGCTAATCCAAGAAAACTTCTCACATCCGATGCATTCTTAGGTCTAACCCAATCCTGGATTGCTGCCACCTTAGCGGGATCAACCGCTATTCCACTTCCAGAAATCACATGGCCTAAGAACCTCACTTCACTCTTCCAGAAGTGACACTTTGAAAACTTAGCCTTCAGCTGATGTTTCCGTAAGATTTCCAAAACAATACGCAAGTGCGTCTTGTGCTCTTCTTCAGTTCTGGAATAAATCAGAATATCATCCACGAACACAAGTACGAACTTGTTCAACTGATCTCTGAACACTCTATTCATAAGATCCACAAAATATGTTGGCGCGTTAGTCAATCCAAACGGCATTACCAGCCACTCAAAGAAACCGGATGGTGTTCTAAAAGCAGTCTTCGGTACACTATCCTTAGCCACTCTCAACTGGTGAAATCCCGTTGCCAAATCCATCTGAGAAAACACCTTAGCTTCGTGAAGCTGATCAAACAAGTCATCTATCCTCGACAATGGATACTTGTTCTTCTTAGTCACTTTATTCAGCTCACGATAATCCACACACAATCTCAATGATCCATCTGCCTTGGTTGCGAACACAACTGGTGCACCCCACTCGGACACACTACACCGAATGAATCCTTTCTGTAATAGGTCATCAACTTGCACCCTCAACTCTTGCTGTTCCCTAGGCGCCATCCGCCTAAGAGGCATCACAACAGGTCTGGCTCCTTCAACTAGATCTATACGAAACTCGATCTCTCTATGCGGCGGCAACCCTTTGACTTCGTCAAAGACATCCTCGAATCCATTAGCGATCGGCACTGATGACAGTCCATCCCGTGGAACAACTAGCGAATACATGAAGCTCATGAAGACGCCTTCCTCATGCTTACATCGTATCACAATCTTTCGCCCCTCCACATTCTCGACTGTCACCTCCAGCCTCTCACAATCAACCTTAGCCGCATACTTCCTAAGCCAGTCCATACCCAAGATAATTCCGAACCCCGCAAAGTTCAGAACAAAGCAATCACAAACAAAAGAGCAACCATGACTCGACACAACTAGACCACGGCATAACATACACAAACAAGACGAACCCCCAACTGGATTAGTCACAACCAATGGCCTATCAACAATATCCGGTTCCAAACCTAACCGGCCTACTAGTTCATTACAAACAAACGAATGCGATGCTCCAGTATCAAACAAAACTCTAACTGGAATACCACATAGGAAAAGAGTACCTTGAACAACCACACTCTTTCCCTTCTCTTCAGCAGTAGGAGCTTTCGAAGACGACGGAACAGCTCCCAAAGCATAAGCCTGCACAATCTGCTTGTCCCTCCTCGGTTCTGGACAATTCTTTCTGAAATGCCCCGGCTTGTCACAGTTGTGACACTTCATTGGCACCTTCGGATTCTTACAATCCTTAGAGAAATGGCCCTTCTGCTGACAATTGTAGCAAGTCACCTCGCCTTTCGGCTTCTTCTGGCCATCCTTACCCTTCTGCTGCTGTTGCTTCCTCTTCTTGTTTCCACCCTGCTGGGGTTTAGACTCTTCCCTGGTCACAGCAACAACAGATCCTTCCTTAGGAAACAGACTCTCATGCCTAAGAGCTTTCTCCACAAGCTTCTCAAATGAATCGTCCAAATGATCCACCAACTGTCTCCCCAGATAACTGTCCAAGCCTGTCACAAACTTCTCGTTCTTCTGATAAGCAGATTCAATATATGACCGGGCATACTTGGACAAAGCTTCAAACTCAGAAACATACTCAAGAACAGATCTCCCACCCTGCTTGAGCTCCACAAACTTCTTGAACAGAACAGACTTCTGAGCTGTAGAAATGAACTTAGGTTCAAATCTGACTTGGAATTGCTCCCAAGTAATCTCTTCTTCCGGAGTAGTGATGGTAATAGAGTTCCACCAATCAGAGGCTCTCCCTTGAAGCTGCTTTGATGCCAACTTCCTCTTAGTTGCATCATCAATTCCCAAATCACCAAAGATCCTTCTACAAGCATCTATCCACCTCTGGACCTCAATAGTAGATTCTGTTCCCAAGAAAACCTTCCCTCCAAGAGCAGTATAATCCTTGCACAGCTTAGCAAAATCCACTGGTTTCGGAGTTTGGACTTGAACTCCAACATCAACTGCTGCCCCCGGAACTGGTATCCTTCTCATGATCGAAGTCATCATAGCTTCGAACATGGCTGCATAATCAGCAGTCTCTTCAGTAGCACGGCCTTCCCTAGCAGCTGGTCTCCCTCTTCGACTCATTCTCAATATCTATAAAAAGGAATGATTAGAACATCTAGAGAAACAACTGCATAAAGGACTCAGCTCTACTAAGCTACTATATTATATATAGTATTCATCCATCAAAATACAATTACGTCTCTCATACGTAGTTACTTCAGCGAGCGTTGGGTAAAATCGATTAACCAATGCTCTGATACCAAATGTGACGACCGCCCATGACCCCTGCACCGAATCTAGAGATAGAGCGCTGTAAAGTGTGCCAGGCGACCATGGACGATTGTCAAGGTAAGATTTAAAACAAAAGAATCTATCGTATTACTCACAGCGCATGGACAAAATACAATAGAACATAAGTATAGTGAAGCTTTACAGAACAAAATGACATCGTATAAAACTCCATAATAGTTGAATACAAGCATCCACATAGTCAATACATCCAGCCTCACTACATATCTCTCAGAGAATACAAAACAGCGGAAAAAATCCAGTACATATAAGAAGATAATATGCAACCCTCCAGCTCGTCTTCGATATCAGCATCGTCAAAAGAGAACAGCACCTGTCACCTGCTACCTAGTCTGCCCGTCCCAAAATGGACGAACAGCCCAAGGCAATAAGAATTAAAAACATAAAGCCTTGAGTCAGACAACAGTCTTAGTGAGCAGTAAATTAACTAACAACATACCAAAAGAGCATAAAGGAAAAGGAATAGGAATACAACCCTCCCACTCCAACCTCATTCTACAGTGATAGCCCCCAGACACACACTAAGCAGAAGCAACCATAGCAGAGCATACAATTTAAAATAAAGCTACTATCACTCGAGTCAAGGGCGATGTTTTCCAAGTACCAAGGCCTAAATCAGATAAGCACCCAGAAAATACCGCTCTTGAGTCCGAATGACGATACAACCAAACATCCATGACTCTGGCTATCACTGTTATCATTGCTTCGATATCACCGTTAATTGAATGACCGGCACATTCTTTCAGCCGTCCGTCAAGGGCTAATGGAAACCCCGGTTCTAGACATAACTCCCGCACGTCGTCGCAGCCCGTGCCTAGGACTATCGAATCTGCCCAGAGTACTCGACCATCAACAGTTGGCCGTTGGGACTATCGAATCTGCCCAAACGTACTCTTGCTTAGAGCATGCTAGAACCTTCAACAACGATTCTATCCAAGCCTCCTAGTCATCCTCCTCGACAACTATTCTCATATCCATTCATTATCCTCAACTCGAATCATATCACCGAGTTATCAACATGCTTGGAATGATCCCGTCTGGATTAGACCAAGTCTTCATAACATGATTGCCTCGCTTCATTACATCCTCGCAAAGCCTCATCTCATCATCACATCATCGAATCTATGCATAAGAGCTTCATCATCCCGCTACATATGCCACGAGCAACTTTCCCAATTCAAGAGCCTTTCCCTTAGCTTTTGAATCGTCTTCGGTCTAAATCTAATCATCAATCATCTAGTTCATAACAATCAATCAAATCAAACATTAATCCAAACAATCAAGCATTCAAATATGATCTAAGTAGACAATTATAACAATAATGGCATTTTCGTAATTAAAGAGTTGAAAGTCCAATAAGCATGAAAACATGGATTATATCTCTACAAACTTGATGAATGAACTTGCATAGGTTAACATATGATAAAATGGATGTAACATCATCATGAACAATGGATCTATATGGATCTACACATAGGATGAAGAAAATGCATGGAAATCACTATTTTAACACCAAATCGGGCCAACAATCCGATATACTCCTTTGGATCCGTGTGAGAGATAATCACCACTCACCAAATCACCTAAACCAACCCAAAACAACACGCTTCAGATATGGACAGCAAAGGATCAAGCTTGATCTATCACAAATCCGCTTCAAATGAAGAAATCTCTCTTGAAAAGATGAAGATCTTCAATCTAAGCTCTTGAATCTTCAATCTTGATCTTCGATTTGGATGGATGGAAGCACTAGATTAGAGTGGAGAAAAGAAGTGAAGAAGTGTAGAAGTCGAGCTCTCAAAATGGCAGCACTTCGTCGCTTCAAAATCCGGATCCCAAAAATGAAGAGAAGCTCTCCTATTTATAGCAGAAAATACCCTAAGTCGTAACTCGGCTATCTCCTTAAGTCGCTGCCGACTTAACACTATGCCGACCT
Organism: Allium fistulosum; assembly: GCA_030737815.1. Lineage (NCBI taxonomy): Eukaryota > Viridiplantae > Streptophyta > Magnoliopsida > Asparagales > Amaryllidaceae > Allium > Allium fistulosum. The sequence continues at coordinate 1,380,084,592 of CM060901.1, forward strand.
ACGACCTAAAGCTATGCCATCCTACGACTTAAGACAACGCTATCTCCTTAACTCGGCTACGACTCAACCAGGTTACGGCCTCACTGGGTCTCCGACCTACGACTTACGAAAGGAGTACGACTTACGACTTAACTCTTTAAGTCATCTACGACCTAACACTTAACTGGGTTACGACTTAATTCCTTAGACTCTCACGCGACCTAACACTTGAGCCAGCCTGCGACCTAACAACTTACTAAGCTACGACCTAAGACTTACAAAACCCTGCGACCTAACAACTTAGCACCCACGCGACCTAACTACTAAGTCATCTACGACTTAACTATTAAGTCGTTAACTAACTTATCCCTTAGGTCGGTCAATCCCATAGGTCGCTAACTCGAACTGCCGACCTATCACTTAACTCACCCATACACTTAGGTCGCTCACAACATTTCCTTAGGTCGTTGCCGACCTAACTCTACCCCAGAATACTTAGGTCGCCTACTCCTCTTAAGTCGGTCACGACTCATCACTTAGGTCGGTCACTACCTTAAGTCGGCAACTCGACCCAGACTTATCCCTTAACTTGCCTATCCCCTTAGGTCGCAGATCTTCTCTAAGTTGCCAGCAACATTTAGGTCGCGTACGACCTAGGACTTAGGAAATTTCGACCAAAATCTGAAACAACTAGAAAATGCTGAAAATCCCAGATTTTGACAAACTTTTCGATCCGTAAAATACGGGTCGTTACAAGCATTCAAAATGTGGTTAATTCGAGCAATGGAAAGGAAAATTGAAGTGCCACAAACTGATGTCCAAACACAATTGTCAGTGTTTCTCGGCGGATTGACAAGGTTAAGGTTTGCTATAAATAACTTGACCATAATATGATTGATTTTCAAATTATTTTTCCTATGGTCAAGGAATGTATCAAGTCCACTCTCAATAGCGGCATTTTCAATACCGTAGGGAGCGAAATCAGGGTAACTTACAAATGATTTTTCAAAGATCTTGGCATCTTGAAGTTGTATCCATCTTTGAAGTGCTACATCATTGACAAGCCATGAGGCGATTTGAGTATCTACTGGAGTTGATGAAGATGAAGCACCGGTAGTTTTTGTTCTCTTCTTAGGAGCCATTGTTTTTTAGGAAAAGATAAAAATTTGAGAAAATTTTAATGGGGGCTAGGGTAAAAATCGAATTTGGGAAAGTAAAAGTGAAGAGGTAGGTGAAAAAATTGAAGAGATGGGTTATAAAGTTAAAGTGAAAAGCAGTAGAAATTCTCGTTCGGTCGACCGAATATACTGGGTCGGCTGACCGAATGGGTTTCCTGAGTAATATCAAACTTTCGGGATGGGTTCGGCTGACCTACTCAGGGCTTCGGTTGACCGACTTTGTTAACAGAAACGAATGAAATTTTCGGGAAGGAATTCAGCTGACCGACTCAGGGCTTCGGTCGACCGATCCTGTCAAAAATGCACAGTTTTGCTGTTTTTCCTAAAAAAAATTATATAAATATAAATTTTATTATTGTTGCACTATATTAATACAGCTTATTGAAAAACAAGCAACATATAAATATATATAAAAAATTTATTATTGTTGCACTATATTAATACAACTTATTGAAAACAAGCAACATATAAATATATATAAAAAGTGTTTAGCCACCGTTCTTTAAAATCGACGTTCCCAAGAGTTTGGAGACAGAACATCTTCTATAGGTGACCATTTTGGAGCTATTGGAGATTGAGCCGGATTTGATGAGGATGAAGGTCTATAAGCGGGTTCGGTAATGTCATCCTTCTTTGATGAACAAACTTTCATAGCCATCCGTTCTAGAAAGCTCAAACGTCTTGCCATAATTTTTTGTTCATAGTATAACTCCTTTTGTAGATCCAATTGTTGCTGTTGATAGTGGTGTATCTCATCAATTTTCTGTTTAGTTGATGGAGATATGACCATTGCATTCTTGCCTTTCTTCTTTTCCGGTGTATAGCCGGTATGAGAGTTTTCCCATGGTTTCCATCCGTGTCGGGGGTCTTTATCCGGGGAAGGAGAGAATTAAGAACATGATTAGGTAAGGGAAAAATAGGATAGGGTCCGTTTTCAGGAATATGATCGAAATCATCTTCCAGAGATGTATACGATAGACGAGAGTTTTTGGAATTATAGAAATCATTGTTTGAAGACATTTTCAAGTTTTGATTTTAAATCTTTTTTTTTAGAATATGTTTTAAAAATAAACATAGAATATATAAGCATTTGTTTGCTAAAAGATGAGTGGATATGAGCTAGTTTTAATTATATTTACAGAAGTTTAACAACAAAGCCGTTTGTAAAAGGGTGATTATAAATATAGAACTAAAAATAGCTTTCTGAAAATAAAACAAACTCGAAAGTAGACTGAAACAAGAAACACCCATAGCTCAAGTGGCTATAACACAACATTTAAGCAAGTCAGAGGTCATCAGTTTGAGTCACACCTTGGTCAGAAATAAAACAATTTTTGTTTTTCAATATTTTGCATATTTTTATTTATAAATCTTTTATAGACATTATTCCTAAGTCTCGTCTAAGTTTTATAAAAATATTTTCATTTAATGGTTTAGTAAAAATGTCAGCAATTTGATTTTCAGTATTAATAAATTCTAAATTTATCAATCCTTTTTCCAAACAATCACGAAGAAAGTGATGGCGAATATCGATGTGTTTTGTTCCTGAGTGGTTGACCGGATTTTTAGAAAGATTTATTGCACTATTATTATCACAATAAATTATAGATTTTTCAAGGTGACAATTAAAATCCTGAAGTGTTTGTTGCATGTAAATGACTTGTGCACATGCCAAAGCAGTAGATATATATTCTACTTCACACGTCGATAAGGAAACGCAGTTTTGTTTCTTACTGAACCAAGAGACTAAGGAACGTCGAATGAAATTACACGTTCCGCTCGTACTTTTTCGATCCGTCCGACTTCCTCCAAAATCAGCATCGCTATAAGAGACTAATTCGAAAGGACATTCTTTTGGATAAAATAGTCCGAAATCTTTGGTTTTAGTTAGATAACGAATAATGCATTTAACCGCTCGCATATGTGACTCTTTGGGATTTGCTTGAAATCGAGCACATAAACAAACACTCATCATTATATCGGGTGACTCGCTGTTAAATATAACAAAGATCCAATCATACTACGATACAGTTTTTGATCAACACTTTTGCTTTCCTCGTCTCTATCGAGATGAATAGTTGTGCTCATTGGAGTTGGTTTGGCAGAAGTGTTTTCCAGACCAAATCCTTTAATTAAATTATAACAATATTTTTCTTGATTAATAAAAATTCCATTTTCAACTTGTTTAATTTGTAATCCAAGAAAATATGACAATTCTCCCATATGAGACATTTCAAATTCATTTGTCATTATAGTCGAAAATTCCTGACATAACTTTTCATTTGTCGAGCCAAAAATAATATCATCAACATATATTTGAATTTTTAAAATATCTTTCTTAGTTTTCTTAATAAAAAGTGTTTGATCGACTTTACCTATTTCAAAACCAGATTCTAATAAATAGCTTTTAAGATGATCATACCAAGCACGTGGTGCTTGTTTTAAACCGTATAGGGCCTTTTTGAGTTTATAAACATGATCTGGATATTTTTCATGATTGAAAAGTGGTGGTTGTTCAACAAAAACATTTTCTTTTATATAACCATTTAAAAAAAGCACTTTTAACATCCATTTGATAAAGTTTAAAATTATGAAAACATGCGAAAGCCAATAAGATTCGTATTGCTTCAAGTCGGGCGACTGGAGCAAACGTTCCTTCGTAATCAATTCCCTCTTCTTGATTATATCCTTGTGCAACTAATCTAGCTTTATTCCTAGTTATATTTCCTAGTTCATCTACTTTATTTTTGAAAACCCATTTAGTACCAATGACTGATTGATCACTAGGTCTAGGAACGAGTTCCCAAACTTCGTTTTGTTCGAATTGATTTAGTTCTTCTTGCATGGCAAGAATCTAGTAGTCATCAGTTGATGCTTCTTTTATATTCTTAGGTTCTATATTGGAGAGAAAAGCTACATGTCCAACTTGATTTAATTGATGTCTGGTTTTAACATTCGTATTAACTTCTCCGATTATATTTTGAACAGGATGATCTCGTAAAATTCTAGGTGGAGATTTTATTATATTAGGAGTAATATTCTTATTTTCAGTAATATCATGATCATTATCGAAATTTTCATTAGTATTACTATTTTCATTCTGAGTAGTTTCATCATCAGAATCAATAGTAATATTTGGATTTATATTTTTAATATTTTCGTCAAATGAAACATGTAAACTTTCTTCAACAATTTGAGTTCTTTTATTATAAATTCGATAAGCTTTACTTCGTTCCGAATATCCAACGAATATTCCTTTATCGGATTTTGGATCGAATTTGCCTAGCTGATCTTTAGTATTCAAAATAAAACATTTAGAACCAAAAACTTTAAGATATGAAATATTTGGTTTTCTTCCATTTAGAAGTTCATATGGAGTATTCTTAGTTAACGGTCGAATAGAAACACGATTCAACACATAACAAGTAGTAGCTACAGCTTCTGCCCAAAAGTGTTTCGATAAAGTGGTTCCATTTAATAAAGTTCTCGCACATCCTTGTAACGTTCTATTTTTCCTTTCTACAACTCCATTTTGTTGTGGTGTTCTAGGAAATGAAAAATTATGGTTAATACCTTTCTTGTTACAAAATTGTTCAAAAGCTTCATTTTCAAATTCTCCTCCATGATCCCTTCTGATATTTTTAATTTTCAAACTTTTAATATTTTGAATTCTTTTAACAAAAACTTTAAAATTATTGAAAGTATCACTTTTATTTTTCAAAAAGAAAATCCAAGTGTATCTAGAAAAATCATCTACGATAACAAACACATATCTATTATGATTAATAGACTGAACTTGAGTTGGACCAAAAAGATCCATGTGTAAAAGTTCAAGTGGTTGTTCTGTAGATATTACCTTTTTAGATTTAAAAGAAGATTTTGTTAATTTTCCTAATTTACATGCATCACAAAATATATTAGTTTTGAATTTTATTTTGGCTAATCCTTTAACTAATTTGTTGATGGTATTAAAATTAACATGACAAAATCTTTTGTGCCAAAGACAAGAATCGTTTTCTTTAGCTACTAAACACAAATTTGAATCATTATTAACATTCATATTTAAGATATAAATGTTTTTATCTCTTATTCCTTCAAAAATAGTGTTATGATTTTTATCGAAAATATTACATTTATTTTCTGAAAAAGTTATATTAAAACCTTTATCGCATAGCTGACTAATACTTAATAAATTGTGTTTTAAATTTTTGACTAATAAAACATCAGTAATGAGAGGTAAATTAGAGGTACTGTTGCTACTGACATCGCCTTTGCCAATGATATATCCTTTTGAGTTATCTCCAAAGGTGACTACTCCTCCATTTGAGTATATAATGTTTGACAACATTTCTTTGTTTCCAGTCATGTGTTTTGAGCAACCGCTATCTAAAATCCATTTTCCTCTCTTCTTATGAGGTACCTGCAAAAAGTTTATAAAAAGTTGGTACCCATTCTTTTTAGGGTCCTAAGAGTTAGATCTTAGGAAGCCAAACCCATATGGGTTCAGAATTCCCTTTATAAACATAATTTTTGTTATTATGAATAGTTTCCATAAACATTTTGATATGTTTATTCCTTATCAGAATATTATTTGATTTTGGAATCCATATCTTGATGGTATTAGTGTTTGGATAAACTGTTTACTTAATATCCTTTTTAATATTATTATTAATCCTACTTTTAACAAAATTATTCTGTTTCTTAAATCCTAGTCCAGATTTATTGTTAGTGGATTGAGAATTTTCAAGTATTCTAGAAAGATTCTCTCTTCCTTTATTGAAATTAGATACATTTTTAGAGATGTCATCAAATTTTACTTTAAGACTAGATTTTTCTAATTCTAAATCCTTAATTTTAGAGTTTAAACTATTATTTTCAAAAAATAAAACATCATTTTTATTTTTTTGAATTTCTAGTTCTTCAGATATTGAAGAAATTTGAGAAGATAAGTTAGAATTCAATTGTTGAGAAATTTCAAGTTCTTCTTCTAATATTTTCTTCACATCTTTCAGCATATCTACTTCTAAGATAGTCCATCTAACTTTCTTTGCAACTCCTTATTTTTCTTTTTAAGTTGCTTTGCTAAGTCTACTAATTCAGAATTAATTTCAATTAAATCTTCAAAAGTAAGATCACTTACATCGTCTGACGAAGCCATGAAGCATACATTTGCTTGTTCATTTTCATTATCACTTTCGCTCTCTGATGAGGATGATGAGTCAGTGTCGTCCCAAGTGACTGAAAAAGCTCTTCGTTTGGTTCTGTCCTTCTTAAAATTGCTCTTTTTACGTTCTGGACAATCCTTCTTCATGTGACATTCATAACATTCCAATGCTGAAGATGATGGTTTGCTATTGTTGTTGGAATTATTTTTGTTTCCCCTGAATTTATTTCTTTTGAATTTCAGAAACTTCTTGAAATTTTTAGCAAACATTGCCATATCTTCCTTCTCAGAGTCGGAGTCATCTTTTTCTACTTGAAATGCCACATTCTTCTTTTCTTGTGCTCCATTTCTCTTTGCCTGCAAATTTACTTCGTAGGACATTAAATTACCTATCAATTCTTCTGGTTTTAATATTGACAAATCACTTGCTTTTTCAATGGCTAGGACTTTTCTTTCCCATTCGTCCGTTAAAGAATTTAAGTTTTTTGTGACAATATCAAAATCAGTAAATTTTTGTTCTAATGATAGTAGAGCATGATAAATATCTGGAATCTAGAGTACATATCATTTATAGATTCATTTGGCCTCATTTTGAAATTTTCAAATTGATTTTTCAACATAGAGATTTTTCTTAATTTAACTTTGTTCGTTCCTTCATGTGTTATCTTAAGTGTTCTCCAAATTTCATAACCAGAAGTGCACATGCTAACTCTATTGAATTCATTTCTATCTAATGCACAAAATAAAATATTCATAGCCTTTGCATTTGATGTAGCATCTAGTTTTTGTGTGTTACTCCAAGTTGAGTATTCTCCAGTAGGAGTTGTGTACTCACTTTGTATAACATTCCAGATATCAAATCCACTAGATTGCATATAGATTCTCATTCTAGTTGACCAATAATTATAATTTATACCATTAAAAAGTGGAGGTCGTGAAGTTGATTGACCCTCTGTGAAACTAGTATTAGTGTTAGTGTCAAAATCGTTAGTATGTGTTGTTGCCATATTACTAGAAATAGATATCAAATAACTTTGTGACGGTTATAGGATAACCTGCTCTGATACCAAATGAAAGTGTACGTGTAGTACTAAGGATCGTGTAATATGATATATAAATGCGGAAACTGATAATAGCAGTAAAATAAAAATTAAAGTAAGCACACCAGGAATTTTTATACTTGTTCGAACTTCTCGTTCTACGTCCAGTCCCAGAATACCCTCTGGATTTAAACTAAACCCCTCACTTAACCCGGAGTAATAGGTATACGACACCTGAGCAGCCGAACAGGAATTTTTCCGCCTCAACAGCCGAAGAGGACTTCAACTTAATACAAATAACTTGTTGACGAATGTGTTCTGAATAACACTGATTGTCTTTTGATAGTACAACTTTCCTATAATCAAATCCTCAAGAGTATACATGTGTGTGAAGATTTAGAAGGAAGATAATCACGTAGAATCGAAGTATATGAATAAATTCAAGGATTCTAGTGATATTAAATAAGAATGAATGTTTTTATTTGCAGAAATGAATAGAGATTAGATTTCAGAAATATAAACAAGAATCGGTTGTTGTAGAAGTGAATTGAACATGTTTATATAGTTGTAGAATAGTTACAATCTTTCGTGAAGAGTTTCAATAAAAAGTTGTGTCTGTATCTCTTGGATTGAAGGACATTCCTCTTCACGAACAATCGCACCTCTTTAGAAAACTAGCCGTTATTCTCAGGTCGGCTGGCCGAGAAAACTGGTCGGTCAGCTGAGTTTCAAAAACGTACACAGAACAGTGCATATCTATGCACTGACACAGAGTCGGTCGACCGAAGTTCCTGGTCGGTCGGCCGACTTGCTGTCAATTGCACAGTGCACACTTTTTCATGTATAAATAAATGTATAATAATTTGTGTGTGTGTGTGTGTGACTACTTGAGGAATGATTTTAACAATATTCTAAGACTCAATACAATAAAATATTCATACTAATCTCTGGATTGTAGTCTTGTCTCCTTTGTAGTGCACAATATACACTTATTCTCTTTTTGTCGCTTTCGTATAGTATTCTCGTCGTATGGTCTCTGAAGCTTGTGTCATGAATCAAAACTCATGAATCAACACCTACGAGTCTAGTGGAAGTGAAAATACATACCTAACCTTCTGTCTTCCTCCGTAGCTTCCTTTGGAGTCGGCTTCATGTGCCTTATCGTGTTTTGGGTTGCAAGATAAATATTTTCCATGGAGTCATTCAACTCCGTATATTTACCATTTCGTGCAAATCGAAAATGTTTCCTAGGGTCCTCCTTCTTACCTCCAATGTTATTATTCTTCCCTTTTTTGTTGTTGTTATTGTTATTTCCGTTGTTATCATCCTTCTTAATAGCTACATTACTCCTCACTGAACTGCTTAGTTCTGCCATCCCCATGGTATTTAGTCTCCTTTCCATCTCTGCCTCTTCCAAGCGTAGAAATTGATTTGTTTTCTTATAAAAATCTTTTAGTGTGACGTTAAAGACTTTGGAAAAAGTAAACCAGTTAATTGATGATTATTATCGGAATAAACTATGAACTTTTATGTTTAAATTCGTAATTAAATATGATCTTATTAAAGTTACGATTATTAGTCAAGCTCTAGATCTAAGCGATATAGTGATGATGAAGAGCAAACATGCATGATATATCATTGCTTAAGCGTGTCATTCAACAGATAAGAAATTGGAATCAATCTAGATAATCTGTAATTAACTAACTTGTGTCCACTATTATGCTTCATTAAAGTCCGTAGGCTTTTATATTTAAATTATATAAGTATCACTGAGGGGTGAGTTAAAATTTAGGAGTCACACGACCACAACTCTGAGCTTTTGACCAAAAAATTATTATTTAAATAATTTATAAATTTTATAAAATCATTATTATGGAAAAATTAACAAGATGGTTATACTAATTAAATTATTATTGATTTTATTATTATTGTAGGGCCTAAAATTAATTAATATAGTATATAATTTTTATATATTATTTTAATAAAAATTTGGCTATGGTGATTTAAATATAATAAATTATATATACATATATATATATATATATATTTTAGTAGCCAAATTTTTTTAAATTATTTTAAAAGTGGCAGGTCAAAGTATGTATAGGTGTGAAGTACTTAAATATATTTAATTAATTAAGTGATATAAGGTCTCACTTATAATAGGTTATTCCTTTAACAATGGATATGGGTAAGGTATTTACATAATCCGTTAATGCTATAAATATACACATTAGCCTTATTCTAGATATACATAATTTTCTTTCTCTCTAAAATAAATAATATCTTAATGGTGGACTTTGCAACTCCACATTGAATTTGGGAAAATGTTTTCCCTAAGATGAAGCTAATGGCTCAATGTGTGATCAACTAGCATGATAATCGAATGTAATTCTTATTTAATTATCATTTTACATATATCAATTTTCTGTGTGTGTATGCATAATATTTATTTAAAAAAAATATTTTGGATTGAAATTTTTTAAATCAGAATCGATTATATTCATATTTATTTTATAAACTTAATTTAATTTTGAATTAAAATGGAGTTTTTTCATTCATCATGCAATATCCATGCATGTTGCCTACATAACCATCGCGTGACCAAGACGACTAGGAAAATGTTGAAGCTTTACGAATTAGAGGCGAAGACGAGGTATAAGTCGACGATAAGGCAAAAGTTGACGATGCCTTTTATATGGTCGTGAAGAAGAAGCTAAAGATCGCGACTTAATATCTGTCGATTGCCATGTGAGGTGGTGATAAGGGCAGCATATGTCACGGGTGTGGAAGGTAGTGATGATGTTGGATTAGATGCACTGGTAGCAGGAAAAATGGGAGAAATTTAAGATAAAATTCCTTTTATTAATTTATATTAGATCTTATTTTTGTTTAGATAAATAAAAATTTTGTACTAAATCATATTTAGGGATGATTAACAAAAGAGTTTGGGGTTTTAATTTTAATTTAATTAATTTGTGATGTTACTTATAAGTTTACATGTTATGATTTAATTATAATATATGTTTTTCTGTTTAAATTTAATGTAATTATATATTTTAATATATAATATGTTCGCATTCAAAATGCAAATGCTACAACTATAATAAACTTGGGTACCGGCGTAGGGTATAAATAATGAGTAGGTGACATAGGTGTACAATTAACCATTAGGATTTATGGTTAATATAGTATAGTGTCAAAAGTAATGATAATTTACCGTGAGAATATTATATAATGAATAAAACACATACACACACACACACAAATACACACACACATATGTATGTATGTATGTATGTATATGTATATATCAATCTTTATATGTATATTTATATATACATATTTTTTGTTTTTATTTTTATTCAGCAATTATTTAGTTTAATATATATACACACAATTTTATATTTGTTAAATTATATATATATATATTAAAATTTATATTAGGTTCTAAATTGAATTTCTTTAAAGCTAAAGTATTTGTATAATATATAATCGAATTTTAAATATATATATATTTGAATAATTAAAAAATCTAATACATTTGACTTATTCAATTGTATACAAAAATGTTTTTTATTTTTTCAAAGAAACAAAGGCATCAACAATAAAAAAAGTTTAAAATGCCTTATAGATAATTATATATATATATATATATATATATATATATTAATAAACCAAAATATAAATAGGGCTTTTTAGGCTTAAGGAAAAAGTGGGAGAAAAATTTAGCTATAGAAACAAGAAGTTTCTTTTTTAGGCTGAAGGACACTTTTTAGTGTAAATCACAGAATGATAGTTGTAACTATCATTTTCTGTTTACACTAAAAAGTGTCCTTCAGACTAAAAAGTAAACTTATTATTCTTGAGAATAAATTTTTTTGCAACTTCTTCCCTGTGCCTATTTTCCTAATATAAATATATGTATATAATATATACATATATGGAAAGTATAAATATATGGAAATGGCAACTCTGAAAGGGCGACTTTGAAATTCAAAATCACCGACTCCCGTCCTTGATTTGGTCGCCGACTACTCTTTATTTTCTAATCGTTCTTGGTATTACTTTCGCCTGCTTACACTATTTGCTTCTCCAGATCCATTCTCATCGATCATGTGCCTGCTTTTATTCGCAATTGCTTTTCAAACCTAGCATCGATTCCCAATTTGCTACATCCCTGGTCGATTATTGTTATGCAACTCGCGATCGACTGACATCGCGATTTTCTATCGCTGCTAGTGTATTTGGAGTCTGATCTGCTTATGGCGGCTATCCAAGGCGCTTTTGATGAATTTCCGCCCGTGGCTCACTACAGTCAGCCTCGCTCATATAAGGTCTCATTTATAATGGGTCATTCCTTTAACAGTGGATATGGGTAAGGTATTTACATAACCCATTAATGCTATAAATATACACAAAAGCCTTATTCTAGATATACTGAATTTCCTTTCCCTACAAAATAAATAATATCTTAATAGTGGACTTTGCAACTCCACATTGAAATTGGGAAAATGTTTTCTCTAAGATGAAGCTAATGGCTCAACATATGATCAACTAGCATGATAATCGAATGTAATTCTTATTTTATTATCATTTTATATATATCAATTTTCTGTGTGTGTGCATAATTTTTAATTAAAAAATTACTTTGGATAGAAATTTTTTGAATCAGAATCGACTATATTCATATTTATTTTATAAACTTAATTTAATTTTGAATTAAAACGGAGTTTTTTCATTCACCATGCAATATCCATGCATGTTGCCTACATCACCATCGCGTGACCAAGACGAATAGGAAAATGTTGAAGTTTTACGAATTAGAGGTGAAAACGAGGTATAAGTCGACGATAAGACAAAAGTTGACGATGCCTTTTATATGTTCATGAAGAAGAAGCTAAAGATCACGACTTAAGATTTGTCAATTAGCATGTGAGGTGGTGTTAAGGGCAGCATATGTCAAGGTGTGGAAGGTAATGACGATGTTGGATTAGATGCATTGGCAGTAAGAAAAATGGGAGAAATTTAAAATAAAATTCCTTTTATTAATTTACATTAGATCTTATTTTTGTTTACATAAATAACAATTTTGTACTAAATCATATTTAGTGATGATTAACAAAAGAGTTTGGAGTTTTAATTTTAATTTAATTAATTTGTGATGTTACTTATAAGTTTACATGTTATGATTTAATTATACACTACAACAAAAATACCATTTTACAACGCAGATTTTACAACAGTTGGCCAAAGTGTTATAAAAATGATAGATCTTTCACAACATTTTTTAAAAAGAATGTTGTGCTAGGTTTCTCTAAACAACGTTCTTTGTACTGATGTTGTAAAACAAAAATTATCAACGACGTTTGTCTAGATTGTTGTAGAAAACTATTTTCAACAACAATTTCTTTACATTGTATTAAATTTTGTTTCTCACAACATATTTTAAATGTCATTGAAATTCGTAAATCAAACAATGCATTCCGAAAATTATAGTTTCATAGTTAAACAATATTTATTAGACGTTGTAAACTCAATGGTAAACAACAATGATGACAATTGTATATTCCTTTTTTTACAACATTCGAATAGTGTTACGGCATTTCATATTTAGGGCAATATATTTTTTAACATTGTTCATGATATTATGTTTAACCGTCGATAACTATGGTTAATTCTCGTATTTCAACAATATTTCACTAACATTGTCATAAGTATATTTCATAACTTCAATATGATATTGTTAAAGTTCATTGTAAAGGCAACAAATTATAAATATTGTAAAAGCATATGTTTAACAACTTCCACTTGACGTTGTAATGTCTTATAACATAAAATATTTTCCATTTTACAACATGTTTTTGATAATGTAAAGTACATCACATTTAATATAGTTTATTTGATAATTTAATATATTATTGATGAAATTCTTTTTTACTTATTGAATAGATTATTATGTATTTTCATGTTTCAACGATATTTATAAATATCATCCATACAATCAAAAAATTTATAAACTTTCTTACAATACGGCTTTTAATAGATAAGAAATATAATTTCAAAATCATAATTTTTTTTAAACATAGTTCTAAATGCATAGAACCTATGCAATTTTAGTTGCATCGAAATGGTGCGGTTTAAAGAGCAATGAAGCAATGTAGTTTAACTTCACCTAAACGATGTTGATTTAACTGCATTGATTTGTAGTAATTTCAAATTAATGTAAATACTAAGATAAATTTTATAAAGCCGATTTTATTTATTGCTGAGGTACATAACACAAACTAGAGTGCAAGTGTTGAATTATAGGAAACTTCCCTCCCCTTAATAGGACTTAACTGTGAAATTCAAATTTCAAACTTCTTTTATACTTTTTTGGTAGGATTCAATAATGTTCTTTTAAAAAAATGTAGGAGCACGGTCAATACAGCTAAGGGTGGACAAATGGTTGGATCGGTTTAAACAACTACAAAATTTTCAAAATATAAATCGAGATATAACAAAAGCGGATCTGAACCAAATCAATTCTTTTAGAATGGATTAAAAATAAAACCTAACTAAACTGGTTCGGTAAAATAAATTACTTGTTAATGTAAGAATTAATGGTTGCCTCTGCACTAGAGCAGGACAAAGTGGGTTGTCGTTTAGACTACCAAAAGATGAGGTTATCGCCAAGAAAAACACAGTAGCCTGATGTAGATCGTCTAGTGTCCGGGCATCCACCTCAATCTGCATCAGTATAAGAGACAAGGCCAAAAACAGATGACTTATACATATGTAGGCCAAAAGAAAGAGTTCCTTGAATATACCGAACAATGCGTTTTAGTGCATGCATGTGTTCATCCCGAGAATCATGCATATGTAAACAGGCCTATTGAACAACATAAGAGATATCTGGTCTCGTAAAAGTGAGATACTATAGGGCACCTACGAGACTGTGATAATTTTTAGGATCCTTATACTGAGACCCCAAAGATGCACTCAGTTTAGAATTAGTATCAACGGGAGTAGGAGCCGGTGCGCAAGATGACATACCTACTCTCTCAATGACCACTTCGGCATACTTGCGTTGCAAAAGAAATAGACCATTAGGATGTCGAGTTACTGCGATGTTCAAAAAATAACTTAGAGGACCTAAATCTTTCATAGCAAATTCCGAACTGAGAAGAGCCATGACGTGGCGACGTAAATCATCAAAGGCAGAATACAGGGGCGTAGCTAATGTTGTTTCTAAGTCTTCAAGATCCATTATCGTGTGCATCGGGTGATCGATCACATCAGGCTATTGTGTTTTTCTTGGCAATAACCTCATCTCTTGGCCGTCTAAACGACAACCCACTTGGTCCTGCTCTAGTGCATAGGCAACCATTAATTTTTATAGTTAACACAAAAAGGAAAAAATGTTTAAAATATTGAGTGATATTGTCCATAATTATTCTCTTGAATATTGAAATTTTATAAACTATATCATAATAGATGATAATAGATGCAATATGTGTCATGCAATCTAAGAAACGAAACATAAATTTATTAATAATTTAATTTGATATTCAATATTATATCAGTTAATTCAATTAATTCAGTTTGGAATTTTCAAACCGAAAATCAAACCGATGACTATTTTTTTTAAACTCTCAATTCTTTTTTAACTCTTAACTAAAAACAAAATGTTTTTTTTGGAATTGAACCATTTCATGAATTTCAATTTGATTTTAATGGTTAATTTTATTTAAACCGAACTTTGTTGATCTCTACTTACAACTCGTGTTTAATTCCCATTTAGTATTCGTTGGTGATTGAGTTGAGATTGTTTGATTATCACTGATTGTACTTCGACACTTATTGATGTCCATTTGGTAAATCTAAACCCTAGAAATTTCATAACGATGTCTCTTTTGGATAAAATCATAGTAAGAGCTAACACATCTAAAAGCGCATGTATATGTAACACACATACATGTGTAGACACACAAAAGCTTTTTTAACATCAATAAATAATTAAGTAAATAACCAACTCTCACAAAGTGTTGATAGGTTATAAAAACACTTGGATGTCTTTGGTTAGGTCTTTGTTGTTGGTAGGTTGCTCATGCTTTTCATCAAAACTACAATTACATGGAAAGTTACAGTTCTTTTGGAATAAAAAATTATAAGGTTTCATGCAATAATGATTTAACAAAGATGTTGAGACATGTTCATAAAATATGTTGTACTACAAACTCTGAACTGTAGTGTTATAAGAAATTTTAAGGGAGTTCACCAGCTCCATCTTTTCCCTCTTTTTTGCTTCATACAACACCCAACTCAACTCTAGACACCCTTTCTGCAAACTTCAATGCACTTAATGTTTCAGAATATTACTCTACACTTGCATCAGTTTGATATTTCTATATGGTACATGATTGCACTTTTGTTCTAAAGCAAATATAACATCCCGTTTTACTCTAGAATAATAGTATTGTATCAATAAATCAAGTATGTCACTGATGAAATCACAAATAATCAGAAATATGATAACATTCTAAACCTTGAAAGCAAGCATGGCATCTGCGCTATTAATTTGTAATGTCACTCTCGTTGATCTGTAGCTGCCTTATGTTTTCCTAATTTGATCGGCCCCTGCACAATAAAATAGCATGCTACCACTGTATTTTATATCACGTATAAATAGTAATCTCACTGTTGTTTGTAATTCCAACCTGAACAATGAGCACACCACACATGCTTGTGTAACCGATGGTTCCAACTGCAGGAACTTGGGTAGATTTACAGATTTCAATATAAGACTTGTTCAACTGTATTATTAAAAATCAACAAGTAAATAAATTCATTACCAGCTGCATATGACACACACACCCCCACCCACCGAAGTCCTTATGCACGTGTTCAAGGAAAATCGTGAGCAATTACAAATTTAACGGGTATTTAGGAGGAATGTATTACTCTACTTATATTTGACTCAACTTTGCAATTCAATAATGTATTTCTCATGTATAACTTTATCAACTGCTAATATACTACTTTCAACCTACTGAATGAATTCATAATATACAATATTAAGATAGGTTAAACCACAAAGGACTCAACAAAAGTATTAGATATAGGAAACACATACACTGTATCAGCTAACACTTTCATATAATAACATAAACTAATACATTGAAGAAAAACCCATGTTAATATTATTTTCAGTCCATATACTTGACAATCTGAATATTTAGGTAAAAATGATAAGTTTTATAACTATATGTGGTAGTTAGCTACTGTACAGGAACACTTAAGAAGCTAAGCCTAGCTTGTGAGTTGTGTTATTTTCTTTCAAAGAAATGTCATCATTAACTCTTTACTAACAAAACAATTTTTGTAACTAGCAAAAACAATGATCCGTGTAACTGAAATATAGTAATGACCAGGAATACCAATGTTTATAAGCGAGCCCATTGATGAGATAACAGCGTGACTGATTGCAACTTCTGTGACACTTAGAGGTAGCATTCTGAACTAGAAGATAAGGGCATTAAGGTTGAAAGGGGGTTGTTGTACCAGCAGATTATTGTTTGTCTTAAACACCTGAAACAAATATTGAGTAGGCTAATGAATTGTCGGTTGTTTCTTTGCTTGTTGATACTGATAAAGCAACAACGAACCCCAATTGGTCATCGCTACTACAACATAGTCTCCATAGTTAAATAAGACTATGTGCTAATCAATTTATTTTAGCTTATGACGATATAACAACATCACTATGCATTCTGATGTAGAGAAATTATGTAATTATACAAGACCGCTACGAATTATTGAAATTAATGTTAAAAATGCACTGTTTTTTCCTATTATACAGTGGCTCATTGCCACTTCAGTTAAGTCGAGACTCAAAACACTTCTCTACTCAGCCCCCTATAATTGTTCATATCTTAGATGTCTTTCTTCACAAAGAAAAAAGTATTATGTCCCCTTTCCTTTATAACAAAACACTTTGTGAGAAGACATATTGGGCACCTAGTGGGTAGTATTACAGTGAAGGACTGGTTGATTCTTTTAGTACTGCTAATGAATAATATTACAAGGGAACATGAATAATATTTGCAATGCTATGCCACTTGCTTACTACCGCAGCTCACTGCCTACTTGTTGATGCTACGCCTCACTGCTCACAATTACAGGCATTGATTTTTTATGTTCTCTTTTCTGATCTGAAGTTTCTCATGCTAATTAGCTCACTTCCATACCCTGTCTTGATCACATGCAACTTATGCTAAGAACACTTCAACTTTAGAATAATATTAATATATATAAGCTTACTATCTGAGAAACAAGACCAAGAGCAAGACAAGAGGTAGACCAGCAGCCACACCACCATCCGTTAGGGCTTCTATTGCTAAGAACACATAACATACGCAGGCCCACTTCATCTTATGCTACGTGCACACACACACAACCTGCAAACTAGTTGCGTAAATTTGATGGAGAGTGAAGAAAGTTAGAACTACTAAAACGGAAATAATACTGGGGAAATAAATAATTACATTCTTCATAAAATTAAAGGATACTAGAAATGATAGTAAATCAATTCTTCTAAAAATGGCAACAGCAATCATGAAAAAAGATATTCTGATTTTTCGTGAGAGAAAGGATCTTCATTCATTATGTATTCAAATGGTAAACATAGTATGTATGTATGCAGTATATGGAAAAATATAAGAAATCGGTTAATACCGATACAAACAAATCATCAAATTTTTTTGAAAATAAAGAATACCATCAATCGTGATCAATTTTTATTTCTTTTGAAAACAGCAGCACCAAGGTTGGAATTTTTTTGTTTCCTTATGCTTTTGGTAAAGGATAATTATCCATTTGGTATTCAAATGGTAAAGTATGCATGCAATAAATGAAACCATATATGCAAGGAGTGACTGAATCATTCTAAACTACTTTGCCCTTCTACTGGTTTAGATTATAAGACTATACTGACACAACCTTTTAATTGGACCCAGCTAAAAGTTTCCAGAATCTGTCTACAAATAGCTCAATATATGTGAAGAAAATTTGCATACTATTATTTAGTGTTTCCTTTTCTACAATCATAATTTTAATGAAAGCTAACAAGCTATTAAATTTCACTGGCTTGCAATGAGCATGCTAATTTTAGTTTGATATCTTCCACTTCTATTTTTTTTATCAAATATAATATGCACACAACAAAAAATATATAGTGAAGGGTAGTAAAATTGTTTATAATAATCTTTTACATTGTATGTTATAGTTGGTAAAAACATGATTACGAGTTGCACGATGAATATGAAAATTATAGTACAAATTTGAAATATATGTCAATAAATAATAATAAAAACAGTGTTTATTGTAAAAGATAATAAAATAGGAAGATTACCATCTATTACATCAGAACCTGTCACGGCTCAGTTTGAATTTTTGAATTCCTCCTTTTGTATAGTGTGTGAAGAGTTATGATATATTTATCCAGTATCTGTTTGTAGGCCAAAGAACAACACTATGAGTATGTTTGACCAAATTAAAGAAGATTAATTTTATGCAGGGAAGAGAAAGTCTAAAACAAGCTAAGGTAGACTCCCACCCCCAACCGATCTCATAGTGTGAAATTTAATCACACAGCTTTTTCTTTGCTCTTTCTTTAGAACCACTGCAAGAATTTGCTGAAGTACATGGCAGTAGGAAAAAATTATGTCAAATCAATCAATATTAATCAAATATGAACATGCAACTCATTAACAGTCCACATTAATATATAACAGAACTATATTGACCTAAGTTGTATGTGTTGATACTTAACATAAAATATTTCCTATTACAGTGTGGTAAACTCTAACACATAAACCATTGGAACTCAAAATCTAGTCCCTTAAACCCAAATAAGTTTGATGTGCAAAGATACGACAGCGTATACATAAAACTGTTTAGAAGATTAAGTGGAATTTTAAAAAAAATTCTGAACAATTCAAATACGAATAAGAAAACTATTTTACTTTCCTAATTCAAAATTTGAGGAAATTACGATGGAAAACAACTAATTATCAACACAGGAATTGAATCAAACAAAAGAATTTTGCTAAACGTTGAAACTAACTGTCAAAATTCACGATCATTCTCGCAAAGATTAACAAATAAACCTTTAGGTAGAGCATAAAAATCAATTGTAAACCTTATAAAAAAGTAAACATCGACAAATTACAGTCAAAAATTAACATCAAGACTAACCCATAAACCTTATCAAAGAAGAAATTATAATCAGATTTACCAACTTTGCGCCTGGAGTTGGACGAGAGATGAAGCAAACCTTGTGAACATTTACGGGGTTCATTTTGGGGAAGCGAACTTTATATTAGGAACAGAGAGAATATGATTAAGTGGCCCAATTAAGTGTCGTTTATGCATCCAGAACGCGCCAAAATCTACCGCTTTAATTGTAATGGAGATGCTCTCCACGAAGTTATTGATTTTGGCTGAAACATTTACCGCGAAATATAAAAATTTGTTAACCCATAGCCAAACTTGCCTAAAAATCATAAATCGCGAATATTAAAATATTTATATCATGGGAGTGATACACAAATTTAATTATGGAATTATACTAAACAATGGTTGATTAAATATTTAAATTATGTTCAATCTCAAATTTTGATATATCAAATTTTCTAATTATAATTTTTGAAATTTCAGTTTTTTTTGTGAATTTTCAAGTACAACGTTTACAAATTTTGAAGTTTTAAATTCATCGATTGAAAATTCAAATTTAGAATTTTAGAATTTTCAAAATTTGAATTATCAAAATTTAAAGGTTTAAATTTTAATTTTCTGAATTTCACAATTTTCGTTTTCATATTTTCAAATTCCTGATGAGTGCTCTCCATTTATTTTGATCACTCTTTCATCAAAAAAAAATTTTCAAATTCCAGATCAGAATTTTTTAGTCCAAAACTAAGGTTTCAATTTTCAAACTTTAAAATTTCACATATCAAAATTTCAGAACTAAAATTTTGGATTTTCAAAATATGTGTGTTTCAAATTTTGAAAATTAAAATTCTCAATATTTAAACTTTAAAATTCAAAAGTTGAAATTTTGAAGTTAGAATTTTCAGATGCTAAACTTTCAAATTTTGAATTTTCATAATTAATTTTTTTTCGTAATTTGAATTTTCAATTTATCATGTTTCAAAATTTTAGTTTTCAAAATTTAAGAAAGTGTTTCCAAATTTTCAAGTTTAAACTTTAAAAATTTGGTTTTTAGATTCACAATTTAAAATATCAAATTTTGAGTTTCAAATTTCAAATTTTGAACTTTGAAATTTTTAATTTTATAATTTCATGTAACCATTAGTGCCAGTAGTTATGAGTAATTCATTGTCCATTCTATGAAGACTGTTATGTACATTAGTCCCAAAAGATATATCGACATTATTTTCTCGATACATCGAATGAGTAGGAACATTTAAGGAGTAAATATTTATATATTAATTCAATACTCGTGGTTACGAACACATTCAAGGAGTAAGAATTGTTAAGGACCATGGTGGGGAGATGGTGCTAGGTCGGATGAGAGATGATAGGGAGGGCTGCTTGGGACCAGTTGGGGGCGGCTATATTGAAGCCGGTCCAAGGACGGGTCACGTCTGAACCAACCTTGTTTGATGTGTCGTTCGTTGAGAAGGATTGAAGAGGTGCCAGTTGTCAACTAAAGCGACGTCGAGTGAACTGCTGACTTGGAGTCGTGCTGGAATTAGGCTAACATAGAGGTTAGTCGTCATTGAGCAAGGCCTGATTGGACTAGGCAAATCCGGACTTAGATTTGATCTTATAAGCAGGTTGTGAAGGCTGCCTACGAATAAGATAATCGGGCCCCACCTTGATGCCTTGTTGAGTAGAAAGGTTGGTTCGAGACCAACATGGGCATGAGTCGGCTTATGCGAGCCGATTGTAGAATAGACGGGCTGGCTTTGATTGGGCTAGACCGCCTTAATCGACCCACTAATTACTTGCCAGAAAATTGAGCAACAAATGCATTTTCATTTAGCATTCTCAAGACATTTACTAGTGATATTGATATAATTAGGTTTGGTTGTTTATTTTATCCGAACCACTGTTTGGTTACCCTAATGTGAAACTCAATGGATTGAAAAAATGATTCAAAAATAAACGATCCGTAAAATCCAAATTATAGGGTTCTTAGTGGAAAAATGCAACTGAATTTAGTCACCATTTTTGAATAGTACTTCTCATTCATGCATTGTCCGCTTAACTGAAAAAACTATAGTTTCAAACTCTTTCAATTAGCCGCATTTCCATCTCATCCACCATGAATTTCGCTATGGGCGCCTTTTCTATGCAATTTGGCACTTCCAATTTCCTATAGTTTCAACATCCTCATCCTCTAGAGTCGACTTCCAATTCCCTATAAATTCAACATCTTCTAGAGCTAAAAACACTATGATACAAGTGCCATAGCAAGGCAATTTTCTTAAAATCAAATGTACAGCTAATTATTTTGGAAAGCAAGAATTCATTTGATTATTTGAATTAGATATACTAAAATAAGTTAGTATGGCTATCTGTAGTTTTTTTTTCCAACAAGCTTATAAGGTTAAGTATCTATAAATCATATACTATTATAAAACTTTTTATATGACTATCATAGTATCAGGTTCTATGTTGTTAAACTTGCAAGGCACATATTCTATTGTTTTTATATAACGATCGCAGTATCAGGTTCTATGTTGTTAAACTTGCAAGGCACAAATTTTAGAAAATATTTTCATTTAGTTTTGACTCGTGAGTATCGGAAAATCATGACTATTTGATAAGGAACCTCTTCAATATTAAGGTTTATCAACTTCGAGTTGATATTTTAAGTTTCATATGATTTTGGCAAATCTTTGGGATATATCCACCTTCAAAGTGTATTATATCCCATATTTCAATATCCTAACATCATGTGAAAATGTTGATATAATGATGCTCATTTTTTGATTAAAAAACATTGGTTTATTTGCAATGGATCTAGAGTTTGAAACGGTATTTCATAATCCAATGACTCCGGTGGACAATTCCACTATAAATAGAAGGCCTATAACAACCTTGACATGACTTTTCTTTTGGACTCATGGCACTTGAGAATCTTTCTATCTTCTTTTTCACTAAACCCTTGTAAACCCGAGATTTACTAGATTGCGATCGAATTTAAGTTGTGATCTTTGTATTTTGGTGAGATAAAACATAAGATAATAAAATTAAAGTGGACATAGGCAGAATAAGTTGGAACGGCATAGAATGCTTCGGGAGTTCCTTGATGTTGGAACTGTGCCGGTACACAGCGGGATAAGATGGTGAATTTCTAAAATTAAATTCATTTTTAGATCTTAATAGGCCTATGAATCTAAATTAATTTAGGTCCAACCTAAATAATCTTAAACAAAAATTTTATTTTATTTAATTAGTTTATATAAAAGATTTGATTTGATTTGATTTATATGTAGTGTGTGTGTGTATTATATCGTCATTTTGATATTCTTTGTCTGATCTTAGTTATAATAACCAACAGAAAACTATCGAGTGTGTAATTTCATGCTTATCCAATAATTATCAGTATGTAACACCTTGGTGCCCCTAACAGACATAAATAATGCATTGTTCAACATTTGAAGAGCTTTACGTACGGTAGTCTAGGCGGATGCATCGATATACTGTCTCGATACATCTTGGTTAGGAATATTTAAAACATCATTTTATTTTCATTGTGATAAATTTCTCATGATTACAACACATTTTAATTACTATCACAAACATATCATTTAAAGATTTATTATTAGGCATACTTAAATTAAATAAATAATTAACATAACACGTTGAGATGAGTGTCAAGGACCTTTAGCTCAAGTGGTTAGAGTTATGACATTTTAGACAAAGTTCCAAAGGTCAAGGGTTTCAAGCCCCCAAGGTATCATAATGAGTGTTCTGCTTGAATAAAGTATCACTCTTGCTATCCAAAAACACTTAACAAGATGTAATAAAAAGAAAAACATCTTTTATTCCGAACAAGATATCATTACAGAGTTCATAATTTAAAGTAAATTACAGAATTATTCCTATGACATACCCATAAATCCCCAAGACACAAAAATGTGATACATTATCTAGAATAGCGCTCCCATAAAACAATAACAAAGGATAGATGATGACATTGTCTTTCGAAATAGGGATTTAACGAGGTCGAGTCATCAACACTTGATCCAACGGTTTTAACGATCATGATAGGGTTTGGATATTGTTCCACGAGGGCTGATGGACATTGGAAGCTCAGTGAACATTTTTGCAAATAGACTTTCAGTAAGATGCACCTCAATAAAAAGGATTTGAATTGCTGCTTAACAACCAAATCACCTAGTTTTCCCATTCTCGACGCGTGGAATACACCAAATCCATATCACAGATTTACATGGCTTTCGACTTCGCTCCAAAGGGGATACCATCAAAAATCTCTTGTTGTATATTGCAAAATACTGCATTTCCTCATGCTAGATCACCACGCTTCAGATTGGTACGACTAACCTGAACACAAGGTCAAACCACCCTATCACCGAACCCTTTTGTATTGAAATTCAAATGCTTTTCTCAAGCATTTCGTTAGTCTTACAAGAGCGGGACTCTACATCTCCTAGACACACATATGACCAAACTTCCTACAGCAAACCTCTACGTCAGACCTATTTTGTGGTTCATCCCAACGAGGTACTTAACAGACTTTCACCTACCACTACTCTATCCTCTGCACCTTTTTGTAAATACCTTCCATGCACATCACAACAGTAAAAATAGATTTATAGTAAGTAAATTTGATTTTCAAACACTCTATGACGATTTCACACATCACAAACATAAATATACCAAACCGATCTAACTCGTTCTACAGTCATTCAGTTAACGTCTAACTATCACAAATCAAGTATCGCTGCATTAGAACAACAATGAAAATCATATTTTTACTATTTAACCACTTTATAATGTAAATATACTAAAGCCATATGGATTTCAAACTTCTTCAAGATGCGCCCTTTATAATTTGTTCTGCTTAGCCAAAACAATGGTCCAGTTAAATACTACCTTCCGTAATAGATCTGTATTCATTAATATTAATATAACTATGTTATATATAATTTATTTTTATATATTACTAAATTAACCTAAAAATCATTAAAGATTTAATTGACATTGTGACATAGGCGATTAGTTAGTGATATGATGCTCTATGAAGACCATGGGTTCGAACCCTTGAGACATCAAAATAATGCTCTACTTTAATAAAATATCATTCGTACTATCAAAAAGTTTGACAATGTGACAAAAGTTCGGTTAATTCGCGTTAATTAATAAATTAATTTATAGGTTGACTAACAAACTTAATTCTAAAAGAAAACTAATTTACAATTAGATTTCATTGGTTTATTTCGTTTAAACTAAAGTTTGGTCACCCTAAAGGAAAACTCGATAGATTAAAAGAGGTTTCAAACATAAATTATCCATGTGAAAAAATGCAGCTGAATTTAGTTGTCTTTGAAATCTTCTCATTCATGCACTGTTTGCTTAACTGAAAAAGAGCTAGGGGTTTGAAACTCTTCCAAATAGTGTCACTTCCATCTCATCCATCATGAATTTCGCTATGGATGCCTCTTCTATCCTAAATTTCAATATTCCAACACTATAAGAAAAAACTGTTATAATGATGCAGATTTTTTGATGGAAATATATGTGGTAGATTTGTGATGAATCTGCCTCGGATGTATGATGTTTTTTTTAACATAGAAACATTGTTGCTCAACATAAGTATTTGCGACACGGTAAAAATCCATTTATAAAACGTAATAAATCAGTTATATATCTATCATGGATTTGAAACATGGCTAAAATTTGAGTCAAAATGATGGAAAATGACCTTAAATAATATATATGACATATAGTGGCTAAGCCACCACAAATCTAGCTAATATTTGTGACAAATAATATCATTATCATAGAGTATATAGTCAATCACAAATTTGTAACATTAAAAAAATTACAAAATTCCATGTAAAATACAAATTTGATGTTGTTTTCAACTATAAATTTACAACAGATATTATATTTTATTTTTTCTTATTGAGAAAAAAATAGTGTGCGGCTATTGGCACTCAAAATTATTCTTTTGGTTACCAAGAAAATTTTAATAGATATTTTTTTTATATATGCTACTTAACACCAAATTCAATATTTTATTTGGTCGTAAACGACCGTGCATCTTTGACTTTCAATAGTCGTTTATTGCCGTATTGTAATAATGACTATTTAACTTTTATTTCCAAGGGTCATTCACAGCCTTACGGTGATAAACGACTAAATGATATTTGAGTGCCTATTTGATAAAACAAAACAATATATAATATTAGTAAGCATGTAAACAAAGTTTGTATGGTGGTCATTAGCTATGGTAGCAGTAAGAGTTTTTCTGGATGCCTTTACTAATACACAAAAAAATATTCCAATCTCAAACCTATGACTACTTAATTTTTCTTATCCATTCATACATGTAACATAAACAAATATATATGATGTCTCGTAAATTTTACTAAAACAAATGTTTTTAAACATAAAACACTATTTAATCTTAAATCTGTATAATGATAAACTTATAAAATGAATTATCTTTTATACCGCTTATAAAACAAAGTTAAATGAACAAAACAAATATAGCGTGAAAATATGTTTTAGCATAGTTATCCACCCAAATCAGTCGCCCCCAAATTTTGCCCTAATTTTTTTTCTTCTTGAAACTCACCACCTCAAAAATCAATTGAGGCGACCATCGGCAGCTCAAATCGAGGCGAACTACGATAAGCTCAGCCGCATCGCACCGCGTATGACCTTTTAAACTCTGCCGCTCAAGCTCTGCCGCGCATCTCAAGTCCACCGCAGTTCCCACATCATGATTCTGTTGCAACTTTGGCAGAAGGTAACTTGCGATTCAATTATGCATATCTAATTTGCTTATGTAGTTTGTTGAAATTATTTAAAAATGTCGTTGGCAACTTTTGTTATGTGGTTCATTTGCTCAGTTTATCCCTTTACCTGAGGGTGAACCGTATTCAAATTCACTTTCTTATTATACGCTTTTCAATATTCATAGATCCTAGTTCAAAAAGTTTATGTTTACGCATGTAAATCTTTGGCGATATATGCATAGGACCGTAATATCATGTCTCTTTCTAAAAATTAATGAAGATCGTGAGAACCCTTAGCAACTTTCAATTTAATCTCTTTTCTGTTGATGGTTTCTCAAACAATTCAAATTATGTTTTCAATATAATTAATTGAATACTAACTAATTTTCAAGCACTTCATTTTTTAAATCTTAAATTCTACCTGCGAATATAATTTGTTGCAATGACTGTGAATGCTTACCATCAAGCAAGTTCAAGCTTCACGCAGCGCTTAATTCTTCTGTAGTTTAATAAACAATTTTTTTAAATAACTAAGAGCACATGGGTTTGTTCAATTTGTGCCATTAATAATCATTTCAAGGTCAACCAGTTACCAGAGTCTCGGAACTTCACCGCGAACAATAAATTGGGTAAGCACTATATTTCTGTTGCAATACAAACACACACACACTTTTGAGTGTCTATATTAATATTGATTTAAAATCAGTGCACATGTATTTAATCATACATGTTTAGCACCCTGGGGATGCATGTGACATAGAAAGGTATATGTAATGCAGATAAGTATCGGCTCGAGTGTCTACATTGATCATGGTGTCAAACAAGGGTCGCATCCTAGGGATGTATAGGACACGGAAAGGATATATTGACAGAATGTTTGGAAGTTAATGCGGTGTAGTCATTCTCACATGTCGTACTGAAGTACTATGGTAGGTTGTAAAAGGAGCAACTGATTCCTCTTAAGAAAATCTAAGCTTATCTGAAAAACAAAAACTCAAACATTGCTTTAGCCTACGCAGAAAAGATAAGCCTGTATGGAAAAGATATTTAATTGGGGAAAAAAACGTACTGCTTCTTGTTTAAGACATTGAGAAATGAAATAACAAATCAATCATTTTAAATATTTTTGGTAATCAAATATTATATGGCCGCCACAATGGACACAATGTCTATCAGCCGCATTCTGTGCAAAGCCTAGCAAAAACAATTGTCAGACACAATTTTGCATTTGTCGCTGACACTTAAATGGCTCTTTTTTGAGCATACATCCTATCTAAAACTACAAGTCCATAACTACGCACTAGATGCAACCTCACGTCATACAACAGTAATAATTAAATTTCTAATTTAATTTAGTAATAGAGATCCAAAAAAATTTAAATTATTGACTACATGTATCTATATCACCGATGACAACCATTAACTAGGTGTCAAGAAAACTTATTCATCTTTTCCAATTGTTCGTTCCAATTCTCAGTTCACATTGTCCATCCACAATTTTTCGAGAATAAACACTTGTTCTACATTGAGCTATTTAGTAGTATCTATCACAACTTGCACATTTCTCAATTTTCATTTAACTGGAAAATTACATTTACACCTGAAATTGCCTACCTTCGATAATTTAAGGCAATAATTTACAGAAAACTTAAATTATCAAATTTGCTTCACACGCCAATAATTTGACCTTATTACCTTTTGGCTTTTCAAATTGATTTTGAATTCGAAAAATCACTCAAAATCAGTAAGAACACATACAAAGATCTAAGTTTTAAAGCCTTAAAAAAACAAATTTTAGTTTGACTTAACACTGGATTCGTTGCTTAGTAAGTTCTGGCTTCAAGTTCAATATTGGCATCACATTAAAATTCATGAGTTTTTTTATAGATAAAATTCATGGTAAAATTCAAGTTTGCTGTAGTTATGCATATTTTGTGAGTAAGAAGGATAAACTTCATGGTAAAATTCATATTTGCTATAGTTATGCATATTTTGTGAGTATGAAGGATAAAATTCATGGTAAACTTCATGTTGTGGGAGGAAGAACGATAGAACTATACTAAAAAATTGGCACCGTAAAACTAAATAAACCTTATTCAGTTTTGAACGGAATCTTCTCTTCTAGGAAGCCATCCTTCTACTGCTTCCTTTGCAACTTTTGTAAGCCAGGACGGCCAACCATCTGCCTCGTGCTTCCTCTGAGATCCATTAGGCACATTATATATCCTAAGATCGCGCTTTCCTTCATATATCACATTTGAATTTTCCTGACAGTATCGTTTTTTCTCTGTGTTCTATCAACATGCCAATCATGTTGCAATATCAATATTTCAGCAGCTTTTATCACTTAAGCCCAACTGCAACATATCACTTACGAACGTCCTATCTTACAGCCTCTCTCTTTAGTCACTTGTCCTCCTTTTGCAGGGTATCCAATGGGTTAGGCAGTGCATATACCATTTAAGCCCAACAGCGTTTCGTTCCAATGATCTTTCAAGCATTTACTATAGTTTATTGTCTGTTTTTATCATCTTAAGGGCTGTACATATCTTTTTCTTTGCTTGTATTTGCCATTCACATTTTGTGGATCATGAAAGTGATGATCTTTTAGTGGATTTATTCTTATGCTTCTCATTTAGTGTTTTATAAGAGGCAACTAAGAGTAAAAACCTTATACTGTTAAGTATTATGTTTCCTATGCGTAGCAATAATAGCTATTATTGTTTATGCTAATGCGTTCCTTAGTTGAATCAATCAAACTATTACTTTGGATGTATGGTTGAGTTCTTAGAGAACCAAGTAGTTTAGGTTAATCTAAAAGGATTCTGATGGTGCTATTAATTAAAATTCTTGGCAAAAAATAATCTATATTACTGATGAAATTAACTCATTTAAGCCATTATTCTATCTGAGTGATCGTCAACTGATGCAGCATAACCAATGAAAGAAATTAGGGGAGTTGTATTTGTCTTTGTACGATTTGAAATGTGAAGAAATCAAGAATTTTTTGAACTGTCTTGCTTCTGGGCGGTTCAAGCTTTTTAATTTATTAAGAGATTAGTTCCTTTATCAGCACACAATAGAAGTAAATAACGAAAGCACCCATCGAGACCACGTCCGGTCGAAACAATTTGCCTATTGGAGTAAATTCAATTGCTTTTCCCAGAGAATCAATTCTAAATATAATTGAAGTTTAATTATTATTCCTTTCACTAATCAATGCAAGCATTATGTTCTTATTGGAAGTTCATTTTATTTGATTAATAGTGTCGATGCAGGCACTAATCAATACAAGCATTCACATCTCATGCATTAATAATGTCATAGATCTTCATTATGCCAGTTGTAGATTATTTCCTTTTATTTTATTGTTAATTTTATTTTACTTGATTTAAATAATGTCAATTTGCAACTGTATCTTTTAGTGGACTTATTCTTATGGTTCTCTTTTAGTATTTTATAAAAGGCAACAAAGAGTAAACATTACAAGTTAAAGGTTGACGCATGTGATCTTTTATTGCTAAGTTTTTTGTTGCCTATATGTGACAATAATAGCTATTACTGTTTATACTAATGCATTCATTGTTTCATGTTTGTAGGATTGCGGTATATCAATAGCAGGCCATTGGAAAACTGGATATTGATATAAGCTGAAGACCTCTTTATTGTAAGTTCTTATAATCGATAATCTATTTAATTTCCATAAAACTATTAGTCTCCCATCGAACAATATAATAGGTGTAACAACCACCATAAATTTTATAAGTAACACTATGTGGAGATGTCTTCCAAATCATACCTATACACAATAGTACATAAGTAAGACACATATTGAATCATTGCTCAAAATTAGATATGAACACATATGAGATATTGTGATTTAGATATGTTAAAACCAACCATAACATAACTTATTGTAAGAAGTATATTGTTTTGCTTTTATTTATGAACTTATACCATGTTTGTTATGCTTTTATTTATGAACTTATATCATGTTTGCAGAAAGTGTAGGTACACGAGAACTTTTGATTTATTCTATGATGCTCATTGTTGGCATTTGCATTGAAATTTAGTAAGCTCGCTGAAATTGCAAAAAGAAGGTACGTTTTTATGCTTATATCAATTATATATGGTATTATACCCATGGGGTACTATATTTTGTATGTTTGTGTGAATCTGATCATGTTTTGAGTGAGTGAGTGTGTGTTTTGTGATTGTATTTTGCCGGGAGGTTCTACAAAGGACACTATCCATTTTTTCCAAAAAAATTTGTACTTATTTTGGCTACGTCGAACCATATATGTGAGAATTATCATTAAATGAACTCATTTACAAATCTATTATTTAAATTAGGATGCAGAAACCACACCTCTAGATTTCTTCCACGTGTTAGCCTACAATAGCCCACTGACTTTCATTTTAAAATTATAAAAATTACTATTTTCACCTTAATAAAAATTCCAAAGACGGTTGCCATTATCTTCATTTCCCCATGTTTTTTTCTCTCTTTTAAACAGAAATTTTCATCCATCATCGCTTTTCTCAAACTGAAAAAAAGCGTTGGAAAATTTGAAGAAAATATAAATAACTGATGTAGGCATGTAGATTTTAACAACATATTACTTGAAGAAATTGGTCTACCACCTAGTAATGTGTTCTCTCCTTCAATTATTCTTAAGATTTTCAAAGTAACTATCCGAATTTGTACAGATTCAACTGGTGCAGTCCTTATTGTATTCCGATGTAAATGTGAAAGTTTGGGCTGCCATAATTGCTATGTGAATGATTGATCATAATATGTTATTGTGATTTATGGTATTTTCTTCTAAAAAATTCTAATGATCATTAGTAAGAAATTGAAGCAATATTGGTCATGATACTTGCAAAAATTCTGGTAAACTGAATGTTGATAAAGATCATCAGGAAGTTATTGGCCTGTAACGGAAATTTCTAAATTTCCAACATATATTTTTTGTCAATAAATTTGGTTTTCATTATTGTTAACGTTGATGTTATGAGTATGCATTAAGCTGTCATTCCTTATGAATTTAGGATATTTACTTTAAATTCATGTCCGTATTAGTTAAATAATTTAGGTTGCACTTAATATATGAAACGAGTTCACTTTAAAATGTTTATTTGGCATTAACTATAGCATGTGGGATAAACTATATATTAAAGTTTAGATGTTTATGGTTCTCAAATTTGAGATAATTATCCATGTTTTGAATGTTTTTATTGTCCTGTCAACTATGGTATTACTCAGAATCATAAATTAAAGTCGTTAAATAATCTTTTAGTAAATTATACTTCATCGTTTACAACCTTGAAAAATAAGGGAAAAAGAGGGATGAAAGCTGGCCAGTTAGGACTTACAAAAGCAGCAAATGTTTTTTTAAGTATCTTTTTACAATACATGAATTTAGACTCTTTAACTCTAGGTTATCTTAGGATTATTTGTATTTTTTTCTGTATGTGGTCATCTAATTTGCTCTCTCCCTTTCATAACGTTATGTTCAGTCTGTGTACCTAATAAATTTTCATGCATCTTTAGCGTGATGATTTGTTTTGATAAGTAAACCCAACTTGTCAAGCATATTCGTCAGAATGCATTTTTCTCTTGAAAATGGAACTTGAATTATTCCTTGAGATTTTAAAGTAAGAATAGGCAATGATCAATGTTCAATAATTGTTTTGCAATTTTTGTTAATTTGTATGCACTTAAATTACTGCTAGAAGGTTGTTATAAACTGTAAAGTATAAAAGCCAATATAAGTAAAACTGCTTGGAGAGAGAGAAAAGTAAATGTTAATTTGATGTTTGTATTTAGAAAAGGCGTGCAGTAAACACAGCTAAAATTGAAAGAAGGAAATAGTCATTTTCCTGAGAGAGGAGGGACGTTTGATGTTTCTAATCATGAAATACAAAATTCTCTTAAGATGTGCAACAGTTATATGATTTAAGTTTCAAGCAATGCTATTTTAGAATCAATGATATTTAAAATCGATAATTAGAAAGAAACATAGAAAGACAAGATAAATGATGGATTTAAATTTTATTAGCATCATGGAAAATGGATGATAAACTAATTTCAATATGAAAATTATTACTTTGGAAAAAAAGGGACAACATGAGAAGTGCGAAATTATAACAGTACTTAAACAGTGTACTGTGATTTTCAATATAACAATGCTCAATTAGTGCAGCCAACAAAATACTAAACTGATATACAATATTATAGATTTTTTTTAAACAAAATTGCTATGGAGTAAAATTCAAACATGGAA
Source organism: Allium fistulosum (assembly GCA_030737815.1). Taxonomy (NCBI): domain Eukaryota; kingdom Viridiplantae; phylum Streptophyta; class Magnoliopsida; order Asparagales; family Amaryllidaceae; genus Allium; species Allium fistulosum. The sequence goes on from CM060901.1 coordinate 1,380,117,244, forward strand.
ACTATTTTTCACATAGTGATATATTTTTGCAAATGTAGTAGAAATGTTGGAAGCATGACCAAGCTAGTAGAAAGTGATCAAGTTAACATGTATATTCTCAATAGTCACTTTATTTTTTTCCCTTATGGTTTATCTCCTTGTTTTTTTTATCATCGCAGTACATTTCAGTAATCAGTGTTTAATTAAACTTTTGCGTTGCACATAATGCAGGAATAAAGGTGCTTCTAGGAAGAAGGTTTTTGCTGCTAGCATTTCTGTTTTAATTTCTATTTAGATTCTCGTTTGTAATGTATGTCTTCCAAACTACACAATACTTTTTGATGACTCATGTAATGGTTTTTTCTATTAGTAAATCGCTAGTTGTTCCAACATATTGTTGTATGTATCATGTACTTCTCATTGAAATTTAATAAATTAATGAATTTTGTCGTGCATGTGTACATATACATATTTTACGATGTTTGTGTGTAGTTGAAGTTGGACATTTAATAACATTTTGTGCCTGTAATAAACATATTGCTACGATACTTTATAAATATTGCTAAAACATAAGATACGATATGTGAAAACTGTTAACATAATTTATATACAATGTTTTTTATTAGTTGTAAAATATTTATGTACAACATTTATCGTACAAATTAAATGTATTTTTATTTATGTTAAAGCAATGTTGTAGAAAACTAATTTACAATGATTCACAATCATGTTGGTAATACAAAATATAACAGTTAAAAATAGTTGCATGAATTTTGTTTTGCAATATTCAAAAACTGATGTAAATGAAGTTTGGTTAACATTTAAACAACATTGTCTAGTTTGTACTTACAACGTTGAACAAATATGATTAAAATATAAAATATAACATTCGAAAATAGTTGTATAAAAGTAATACACAACTTTTACCAAAAGACGTGAATGATGGTTCTATAGCAGGTGATTAACGTTGTTGAAATAAAATTACAACATATGGAAATCATTGAAAAAGCAAATATACAACATATAAATATTATCGTAAAAAAGCGTGTCACAATATTTGAAATATGTTGTAATTGGCTAATCTCATAACATCCATTAAACATGGTAAATAGTTTTTCACTTATTTTTTTTAGTGTTTTCACTATATTTATATTTTGTTATAATATACTTTTCTACAACATTTTATACAACATTTAAGTAAATGTTGTAAAAAAAACCCCATCTTTGACAACTGTGGATATAACAACATAATGATAAATGTTGTTAAAATACATTGACTACATTTAATATACACAAAAGCCTTATTCTAGATATACAGAATTTTCTTTCTCTCTAAAATAAATAATATCTTAATGGTGGACTTTGCAACTCCACATTGAATTTGGGAAAATGTTTTCCCTAAGATGAAGCTAATGGCTCAATGTGTGATCAACTAGCATGATAATCGAATGTAATTCTTATTTAATTATCATTTTACATATATCAATTTTCTGTGTGTGTATGCATAATATTTATTTAAAAAAATTATTTTGGATTGAAATTTTTTAAATCAGAATCGATTATATTCATATTTATTTTATAAACTTAATTTAATTTTGAATTAAAATGGAGTTTTTTCATTCATCATGCAATATCCATGCATGTTGCCTACATAACCATCGCGTGACCAAGATGACTAGGAAAATGTTGAAGCTTTACGAATTAGAGGCGAAGACGAGGTATAAGTCGACGATAAGGCAAAAGTTGACGATGCCTTTTATATGGTCGTGAAGAAGAAGCTAAAGATCGCGACTTAAGATCTGTCGATTGCCATGTGAGGTGGTGATAAGGGCAGCATATGTCACGGGTGTGGAAGGTAGTGATGATGTTGGATTAGATGCACTGGTAGCAGGAAAAATGGGAGAAATTTAAGATAAAATTCCTTTTATTAATTTATATTAGATCTTATTTTTGTTTAGATACATAAAAATTTTGTACTAAATCATATTTAGGGATGATTAACAAAAGAGTTTGGGGTGTTAATTTTAATTTAATTAATTTGTGATGTTACTTATAAGTTTACATGTTATGATTTAATTATAATATATGTTTTTCTGTTTAAATTTAATGTAATTATATATTTTAATATATAATATGTTCGCATTCAAAATGCAAATGCTACAACTATAATAAACTTGGGTACCGGCGTAGGGTATAAATAATGAGTAGGTGACATAGGTGTACAATTAACCATTAGGATTTATGGTTAATATAGTATAGTGTCAAAAGTAATGATAATTTATCGTGAGAATATTATATAATGAATAAAACACATACACAGACACACACACACACAAATACACACACACATATGTATGTATGTATGTATATGTATATATCAATCTTTATATGTATATTTATATATACATATTTTTTTTTTTTATTTTTATTCAGCAATTATTTAGTTTAATATATATACACACAATTTTATATTTGTTAAATTATATATATATATATATTAAAATTTATATTAGGTTCTAAATTGAATTTCTTTAAAGCTAAAGTATTTGTATAATATATAATCGAGTTTTAAATATATATATATATATATATATATTTGAATAATTAAAAAATCTAATACATTTGACTTATTCAATTGTATACAAAAATGTTTTTTATTTTTTCAAAGAAACAAAGGCATCAACAATAAAAAAAAGTTTAAAATGCCTTATAGATAATTTAATATATATATATATATATATATATTAATAAACCAAAATATAAATAGGGCTTTTTAGGCTTAAGGAAAAAGTGGGAGAAAAATTTAGCTATAGAAACAAGAAGTTTCTTTTTTAGGCTGAAGGACACTTTTTAGTGTAAATCACAGAATGATAGTTGTAACTATCATTTTCTGTTTACACTAAAAAGTGTCCTTCAGACTAAAAAGTAAACTTATTATTCTTGAGAATAAATTTTTTTGCAACTTCTTCCCTGTGCCTATTTTCCTAATATAAATATATGTATATAATATATACATATATGGAAATGGCAACTCTGAAAGGGCGACTTTGAAATTCAAAATCACCGACTCCCGTCCTTGATTTGGTCGCCGACTACTCTTTATTTTCTAATCGTTCTTGGTATTACTTTCGCCAGCTTACACTATTTGCTTCTCCAGATCCATTCTCATCGATCCCGTGCCTGCTTTTATTCGCAATTGCTTTTCAAACCTAGCATCGATTCCCAATTTGCTACATCCCTGGTCGATTATTGTTATGCAGCTCGCGATCGACTGACATCGCGATTTTCTATCGCTGCTAGTGTATTTGGAGTCTGATCTGCTTATGGCGGCTATCCAAGGCGCTTTTGATGAATTTCCGCCGGTGGCTCACTACAGTCAGCCTCGCTCATATAAGGTCTCATTTATAATGGGTCATTCCTTTAACAGTGGATATGGGTAAGGTATTTACATAACCCATTAATGCTATAAATATACACAAAAGCCTTATTCTAGATATACTGAATTTCCTTTCCCTACAAAATAAATAATATCTTAATAGTGGACTTTGCAACTCCACATTGAAATTGGGAAAATGTTTTCTCTAAGATGAAGCTAATGGCTCAACATATGATCAACTAGCATGATAATCGAATGTAATTCTTATTTTATTATCATTTTATATATATATATCAATTTTCTGTGTGTGTGCATAATTTTTAATTAAAAAATTACTTTGGATAGAAAATTTTTGAATCAGAATCGACTATATTCATATTTATTTTATAAACTTAATTTAATTTTGAATTAAAACGGAGTTTTTTCATTCACCATGCAATATCCATGCATGTTGCCTACATCACCATCGCGTGACCAAGACGAATAGGAAAATGTTGAAGTTTTACGAATTAGAGGTGAAAACGAGGTATAAGTCGACGATAAGACAAAAGTTGACGATGCCTTTTATATGTTCATGAAGAAGAAGCTAAAGATCACGACTTAAGATTTGTCAATTAGCATGTGAGGTGGTGTTAAGGGCAGCATATGTCAAGGTGTGGAAGGTAATGACGATGTTGGATTAGATGCATTGGCAGTAGGAAAAATGGGAGAAATTTAAAATAAAATTCCTTTTATTAATTTACATCAGATCTTATTTTTGTTTACATAAATAACAATTTTGTACTAAATCATATTTAGTGATGATTAACAAAAGAGTTTGGAGTTTTAATTTTAATTTAATTAATTTGTGATGTTACTTATAAGTTTACATGTTATGATTTAATTATAATATATGTTTTTTGTTTAAAATTTAATGTAATTATGTATTTTAGTATATAATATGTTCGCATTCACAATGCAAACATTGCAACTATAATAAACATGGGATACTAGCGTAGGGTATAAATAATGAGTAAGTGAAATAGTTATACAATTAACCACTGGGATTTATGGTTAATATAGTATAGTGTAAAAAGTAATGATAATTTACCATAAGAATATTATATAATGAATAAACACACATACACAAAGACACATGCACACACACAAATACACACACACACATGTATGTATGTATGTATGCATATGTATGTATATGCATATGTATATATCAATCTAAGTATATTTATATATACATATTATTTATTTATTTTATTTAGCCATTATTTAGTTTAATATATATACATGCAATTTTATATTTATTAAATTATATATATATATATATTAAAATTTATATTAAGTTTTAAATTGAATTTCTTTAAAGCTTATGTATTTGTATAATATATAATCGAATTTTAAATAAATAAATATATATATATATCTGTGTGTGTGTGTGATTAATTAAAAATCTAATACATTTGACTTATTCAAATATATACAAAAATGTTTTTATTTTTGCAAAGACACAAAGGCATCAACAATAAAAAAAGTTTAAAATGACATATAGATAATTTAATATATATATTAGTAAACCAAAATATAAATATATGTATATAATATATATACATATATGGAAAGTATAAATATATGGAAATGGCAACTCTAAAAGGGCGACTTTGAAATTCAAAATCACCGACTCCCGTCCTTGATTTGATCGCCGACTCCTCGTTATTTTCTAATCGTTCTTGGTATTACTTTCGCCAACTTACACCATTTACTTCTCCAAATCCATTCTCATCGATCTTGTGCCCGCTTTTATTCGCAATTGCTTTTCAGACCTAGCATCAATTCCCAATTCGCTACTTCCCCGGTCAATTATTGTAATGCAGCTCGCGATCGACTGACATCGCGATTTCTATCACTGCTAGTGTTTATGGAGTCTGATCTGCTTATGGCAGCTATCCAAGGTGCTTTTGTTTAATTTCCGCCTTTGGCCCACTGTAGTCAGTCTCGCTCATATAAGGTCTCACTTATAATGGGTCATTCCTTTAACAGTGGATATGGGTAAGGTATTTACATAACCCGTTAATGCTATAAATATACACAAAAGCTTTATTCTAGATATACAGAATTTCCTTTCTTTACAAAATAAATAATATCTTAATGGTGGACTTTGCAACTCCACATTGAATTTGGGAAAATGTTTTCTCTAAGATGAAGCTAATGGCTCAACTTATGATCAACTAGCATGATAATCGAATGTAATTCTTATTTAATTATCATTTTACATATATCAATTTTCTGTGTGTGTGTATGCATAATTTTTAATTAAAAAAATTATTTTGGATTGAAATTTTTTAAATTAGAATCGATTATATTCATATTTATTTTATAAACTTAATTTAATTTTGAGTTAAAACGGAGTTTTTTCATTCACCATGCAATATCCATGCATGTTGCCTACATCACCATCGCGTAACCAAGACGAATAGGAAAATGTTGTAGTTTTACGAATTAGAGGTGAAGACGAGGTATAAGTTGATGATAAGGAAAAAGTTAACGATGCCTTTTATATGGTCATGAAGAAGAAGCTAAAGATCACGACTTAAGATTTGTCGATTAGCATGTGAGGTGGTGTTAAGGGAAGCATATGTCAGCGGTGTGGAAGGTAATGATGATGTTGGATTAGATGCATTGGCAGCAGGAAAAATGGGAGAAATTTAAAATAAAATTCCTTTTATCAATTTACATTAGATCTTATTTTTGTTTACATAAATAACAATTTTGTACTAAATCATATTTAGTGATGATTAACAAAAGAGTTTGGGGTTTTAATTTTAATTTAATTAATTTGTAATGTTACTTATAAGTTTACATGTTATGATTTAATTATAATATATGTTTTGTTTAAAATTTAATGTAATTATATATTTTAGTATATAATATGTTCGCATTCATAATGCAAACATTACAATTATAATAAACATGGGATACTAGCGTAGGGTATAAATAATAAGTAAGTGAAATAGTTATACAATTAACCACTGCGATTTATGGTTAATATAGTATAGTGTCAGAAGTAATGATAATTTACCGTGAGAATATTATATAATGAATAAACACACATACACAAAGATACACACACACAAATACACACACACACACATATGTATGTATGTATATGTATGTATGCATATGTATATGTATATATCAATCTATGTATATTTATATATACATATTATTTATTTATTTTATTCAGCTATTATTTAGTTTAATATATATACACACAATTTTATATTTATTAAATTATATATATATATATATTAAAATTTATATTAGGTTTTAAATTGAATTTTTTTAAAGCTAAAGTATTTGTATAATATATAATCGAATTTTAAATATATATATGTGTGTGTGTGTGTGTGTGATTAATTAAAAATCTAATACATTTGACTTATTCAAATATTAAAAAAAATGTTTTTTATTTTTCAAAGACACAAAGGCATCAACAATTAAAAAAAGTTTAAAATGCCGTATAGATAATTATATATATATATATATTAGTAAACCAAAATATAAATATATGTATATAATATATACATATGTGGAAATGGCAACTCTGAAAGGGCGACTTTGAAATTCAAAATCACCTACTCCCGTCCTTGATTTGATCGCCGACTCCTCTTTATTTTCTAATCGTTCTTGGTATTACTTTCGCCTAGTTACACCATTTACTTCTCCAGATCCATTCTCATCGACCTAGTGCCTGCTTTTATTCGCAACTGCTTTTCAGACCTCGCATTGATTTCCAATTCGCTACTTCCTCGGTCAATTATTGTTATGCAGCTCGCGATCGACTGACATCGCGATTTCTATCGCTGCTAGTGTTTCTGGAGTCTGATCTGCTTATGGCCGCTATCCTAGGCGCTTTTGATGAATTTCCGCCTTTGGTCCACTGCAGGCAGTCTTGGGATCTCAACCGGCCATTCATAGCTTTGGGGCTGTCTCCTTAGATGATGTTATCCTAGTTGTTGCTGATTACTGGCTTTGGATGGTGTGGTCTCAATGAATGGCGTGGTGATTTCTAAGGTAAATCTTGTCGCCTCTTCCTTTGATAAAAACATCACCATTTCCAGTTCTATTGTTGAAAGTCCCAAACCTGCTTGTATTTGGTCATCTTTGTTTAAGAATATGCCTAGTAATGCAGGCTTTTTTGTGCCCGAATAATATGATGTCGATTTTGCGTAATTGCTTGTCCTTCCCCCTAAGGAAATTATTGATGCCGGAATTGCATTTTGGAAGGACTATTTAGTTGGCTTCTATTTAGACGAAGCTCCACATTACTCGGTTGTCAAAAAGCATGTTCTTGGGTTATGGCATTTGCGTGGTTCAGTCAAAGTCAGATGTGACAACATGATATATTTTTTTAAATTCTCCTCCCCTCATGAAAGAACTTGTGTTTTAAAATCAGACCCTATTATTATTGAGGGTAAAGTGTTTATCATTACCTAATGGACCCCATTTGTCGATCTTGCACGTGAGCAACTTTTATCCATTCCTATCTTAATGCACATCTCAAATATACCTTTCATTTTTCAATCGCTTGAGGGGATAAACTGGATTGGCAATCATATTGGACAATTGATTTGTTTTGCAATTTCTATAAAGCATAGGCAGTTTCTCTGCTTTGCCAAAGCTCTTATTGAGATTTCCCCCGATAGGCAATTGCCATCTCGTATCCTTGCATCTCTAGGTGTAGGGAGGATTACCTACATTGACGTCTCATACCAGTGGAAACCGCCTATTTGTTACCTATGCCATTTCTTTGGCCATGAAATTCCCAGTGGCCCTCACTCAGGTGCCGACTCTAGTTGCCTTCCCCCTAAGAATCCCTTGCCCAAACCCCTTGCAAGGCATTGGCAGGTCAAGCCTTACCATCCATCCCATCCTCCAGCCTGTCCCTTGACCCCATCACTTTGGACTCTCAAGGGTTGGTTGCCCCGATGTCACTACTTGCTGTTCCTCCGCTTGCATCCCTTGACTCCTCCCTAACTTGTACCAAGATCCCACCTCCACCTGCCTACATCATAGCTCCTTTGCAAGTTCCGTGTAACACCCCACCTCTATACCTATACTATCCAAGAGTATTACAGAGTACTATTGTTATATAATAAGGAGAATGAGTCTATATGGGGTACACACGTGAAAATTCCCTTGGACTAACACTGGCACGTATTAAAACATCAAATATAAAACCAACATATATGTACTCAGTATCGGTATAAAGCAATAGACACGTATGCCTCCAGGATAGAACAATACATAATATACAGTACAACATAGAGAACACAGAGCCAATCACAGCGATAACACACTATACCATACTACCCATTTTGCCACACCCCAACGCGGAAAAATTACCACGGTTTTGAGCCGTGGCAATTTTACCACGGTTTTGAGCCGTGGTAAAGTAAACTAGCACGGTCTAAGACCGTGACAATTTTACCATGGCTACGAACCGTTCCAATATTCCCAAAAAATAATTCACTCCCACAACCCTCGCCTATTTGCTTAAACAAAAAAAAAAGAACGCCCCCAATTTCAATCACACGCCCTAAATTCAACCGCGCGCGCGCCCTAATTTCACAGTTTTCCCCCAATCACGCTTCTTCTTCCTCACAGTTACATTGTCTGTGTATTTCGTCTTCATTTTCAGTTATTTTATTAGTTTTCTTTCTCCTGCTGCTCTCAAAAGTCGAAAGTTTCGGTGCTTCAAAGAGACAAAACTCTATTAAATTTTCAAATATAATAAATTTAAAGATCAAAGCATGAAAGAAACATTAACCCTCTCCCTCTCTATCCATCTATCTAAAGAGCTAACCTCTTTTTCTATGGCGGCAAAACAATAAAAACCAGCCAACTATGATGTACGAGTCAAAAGACATCAACCGCCCATTTAGCTCATTATCAACGGCTCAAATGAGTTCATCAGGCCTCCTCCGCTACCGTTCAGCTCCCAGCTCTTTGCTCGCCGAGTTATCAGAAGAGTTCCTTCCGCTTCGCCCATCCAGCCCCGAAACTGAATCTATGTTCGTAAGATTTCTGAATCCAGATGCAACCAGTAAGATTCCTCCACGTGTCAGCATCGGATCTAGATACCCACCTCCGACGCCACCTCCACCGGCTCCTCCACAGGTGGTGCCGACATCTGACGAGATGACTTTCCAACAGCAGCATATGCTTGCTACATCAATGGCGATGGACGATACGCATATGAAGAGTGAATTGAGTTCGAATTTGATTAGGCACCACAGCTCCCCAGCTGGACTTTTTGCTATTTTAAATTTTTACAATGGTAATTGACTAATTGTGATACAAAGTCCGTTTTAAAATATCATATTAAAGCCTGGATTCTATATTGATGTTTCGTGATGGACATCTTAGCATAAATTTTTTTAGTATTTGCATCACCTGATTACAGCCAATTTACCTTACTCTATTGCTTGAAAAAAATCATGTTGTATCCTAGTAGCATCTTTGAGTAGAAGTTGGATGGACAACTAGTTATATTGATCCAAATTTTCAGGATTAGAATCCACTTGCCTTAAAACATTGTTATATTCAACTTCAAGTTGGTACACCATACTCTTGTCTTGTTCCATGCTTTTAGTTTTTCTTTATGTGTTGTAACTATGAAATCAGTTTGTGCATGTCAGATCCCAAGTAGGCGCTTCAAGTCCGTTTCTGATACAGTCTGCATATCCATCAATTTAAAGCTAGAAGTTAACATATCTAAAAGGCCTGCCCTTATTCTCTTGTTGATGAGAAGTCAATTACAACAACAGCGAAGTACGTTCACTATAATGATCTGGCAAGGCAATAATAAGCATTATTGGAACGTGGTTAGTAATTCATAATTTGCAAGGACCTTGTCTATGCTTGTAGCAATACCTCTTCGACTCCGGGTTGGTTTACAAACCTTGAAAATTTACTCAACTAACCCACATTTTAACATACAATTTTTAAAATCAGAAATATAGGAAAAAGGTATAGGAAGACCACCCTTTTTATCCTTTGGACTTGAAGCGTTATTAGAGTCTCCTATAATTACCCATGGCAGTCCGATAGTAGAGGCACTCATACATAGATGCTCCCATAAAGTAGCTCTCTCCCTATAAAAGTTACTAGCATATAAAAAGGTAGCAACACATTGGAAATCCCCCACATTGGTAAGATGAGTAGCAATGTGTTGCTCACTTTTGTACATGATTTCATATGTCCAAACTGCTGAGTCTAACAAAATTAAAATTTTGCCTTTGCAACCAAGATCATTATTATGAACTGTAATCCACTGCCTTGGGGGCAAAGACTAAACTCTCTGAATATCCTGCATATCCAATTTATTTTCTAACAAACCCATTAAGGAGAGTTTGTGGAGTCTTAGGAGGGTGAGTACATGATACATTTTACTATCTGTATTCATCCCTCTAATAAGTACAAATTACCTTATTGATTTTAGTTTCACACTGCCTGTACATCGACAACTTGTTTTAGTACATAAACTTAATAAATTTTAGCATTTATGTAACAGAATAGAGAGGTTAGAAATGGGCTGGGACATCAATTCAGTTTGCCAAAAACAACATCAGAGATGGCAGCTATAGAGAAATTTTTGCAGTTTCAAGATTCCGTTCCTTGTAAAATTAGGGCTAAAAGAGGATGTGCTACACATCCAAGAAGCATAGCTGAAAGGGTAAGAAAACATGTTTATATGGGTTGATGAAATTGTTGTACTGGTCTATAAATAAAAGCTGTTGTTCTTGAATTATTTATTGTAGGTGAGAAGGACCAGGATAAGTGAAAGGACGAGGAAGCTACAGGAACTTGTCCCCAATATGGATAAGGTAACGTACCTATAAACCTATTTCTACTTTTAAGCAACCAGTCACTTGCATTCATCCATGGCTTTTTGAGAGACAATGGAATTATAGATAAGAAGCACTAATGTTGTGAAAGACCGTGGATCATTCAATATGACACACGACTTTTCATCTTGTTCTATCTGCTCATGTGATATTTAAACCCATTGAACCGTACATATGATCCACGATGTAACTTTGTTTAACAAGAGCTAATTTCTTGACATGGAAACCTAATATATCACCTAATATAGTTTTATTTAAGATTAAGTAGCAAACTTGTACAAGTCGTTAGTGTCTAATGACTTGTTTAAATATTGAACAACTGATGTTGCATTCTTTGACAAATGAAACAATGAAACAAGCAATTATGGCCATAAAATTAATAAGACATTCTGGACCATCCGACAAGTACTTGCACTACAGGGCAGAGAAGCCTGAGCCATGAAATGGAATCATGCTTACTACGTCTTAGATTGGACTATTTATAGGATTCAGTAATCTATAGGCTCTATTCTTATTGCATTTTTAGCTATCAAATTGTTAATACAAAGCATGAATGAATATGTACCAAAAAATTTATAAGTCCAGTGAATCCATTTGTTTTGAGTAGTCACTTATATATTAGATTCTACTGAGTTTATCCACAGTTTGACATGCCTTTCATATTTTAAAAACATACTCCTTCCGTGTAAAATCTAGGAGCGCAGTTGAATAAATTTAAAAGCGGTAGAGATGAACTAAGAAATTGGAGAATAAAGTAATACCCTAAAAACTTCACAATTTTAAAATAAATTATAGGGAAATAAGGTTGAAGGGGGAAGAACTGTATGACTTGCATTTTTGTCTACTATATGAAAATATAGGACAGCCAAAAATTTGAAATAACACAAAAGCAGGAAATTGAAGAACAAAGTAATAACCTTAAAACTTCAAAATTTTGAAATAAATTACAGGGGAAAATGTTCGAAGGGGAAGCACTTCATAATATGCATATTTGTTTGCTACATTAGAACAAAAGATCGAGATCGTTTACACATTCTGAACATTCATTTACACATTTGTAGGAGAATTCCCATTTAACAATGACCTGAAAACGTACTAACATAAGAACAAAGAGCACGCCAGGACCCCTTATTTGAAAAGGAAGAATTTGACTTCGATTATTCAAGTCCTGATCAGAGCTGTTATATATACGACTAGATGCAAAACTAATAGTAAAGTCAATGCCTATATGAGCATATAAGCATCAGTGTGCATCATCACTTGCCATTTGCCATTTCTCATATCACTTGTATAAGGGAACTCCTGGTTTTTCGATGATCATCCTGCTAATATAAGATTGAATATTCCACTAGTATGATATATACATAGGCAGTGAATAAAAGTAAACCACAATATTCCACTAGTATGATATATGCATAGACGGTGAATAAAATGCATAGACAGTGAATAAAAGTAAAAGGTTAGTAGAATTATCAACTATGCCATATTCATCCAAGGTTTTATTCACTATCAAGACATCCATATGCCGAGAAAGTGTCCCACACCAGTTTGTCTATTAAAGATTCCCCATTCATCCAAGGTTTCCTCCAGAGATCTGTTTATTTACCTTATGCAATCTCTCTGTTTCAGTTTGAAGCCAGTTTATCTTTGATCTTCATTATTAAGACTTAAATCATTAGATTGTTATAACATTATGCGAAGCATCTATCTTGCTTGTTACAATTTAATGCAAAATACGCTTTAACTTTTTTTTTATGGAGTACCATTTTTTCTTAGACCGCATGTTTGCATTAATTAAAACTTGTAACAAGTCACAATTGAAGTTTTATCTTGGTAACTTAGATGACATTTACTGAAGCAGAAGTAACTTCCCTTTTGTTTTATTGTGAAAATATAGCAAAATATACAGTTTGAAACTAATCGCCCCTGGCAACATCATCATCAAGAATTTTATTATATGAATTTGATATTGAAATACATATTTTTCTCCTCGTTAGTTGTTTTTTAAAGAGCACAAAATTTTCCATTCGCAGGCAAATTGTAGGTGAGTCTAGATTAGATCTTGTAAAAAGAAACGTGGATTTGTTCAAGAAGATAGTACCTCAGGTAGCAAAACATTCACCTAATACAGTGATACTGGTGGTGTCAAACCCAGTTGACATTCTTACATACGTCACATGGAAGTTATCTGGGTTTCCATCTGGTCGGGTTATTGGATCAGGTACCAACCTCGATTCAAGCAGGTTCAGATTTCTGATTGCGGACCATTTGGAAGTCAATGCTCAAGATGTACAGGTAAACTTCATCTGATTTTTCTAGGTTTTTGTTACTTCCATCTAATTACCAACTAGATCATAGCACAGAAAAATGCACCTATACATAACTACATGTATTTTGCACAAGATATTAAATAGATTATCATTATTTTTCTTTTTTTGATCATGCATAAATGGTAGGAGAACATGGGGACAGCTCAATGGCGCTGTGGTCAAGCATAACAGTGGGAGGGGTCTCCGTCCTCAGCTCCCTCCAACAACAAATCATACACGAACAAAACACCTTGGAACGTATACGAAAGGCAGTGGTCGACAGCTAGCTGAGTTCAATTTGTTTCCTTCACTTATGTATTAGATTCTACAGTTAGCTTGGAGTTGTCATTGCTTCACTAAGAACTGCAATCATTATACTATGATGAAGTATATGCTTGGTGAATTCAGGAATCATTTCTTTCTTGTTGTCTAGTGTTTACATGTACAATAGATGTTGTTTACTTGTTTTACTATGAACTGACGGTTTCACTATGAAATGAAGTTGTATTATGAATTGAAAGTTGTAAGTTTGTAACCAAGCACTTATAGTAGTTGTATTATAAATTGGGTTTGTCATGTATTACTCATTTTGTATTCATGTTATTTATTCCATGTACTATATATATTTCGAAACTGCATGTGGAATGTCCGTGTATCATGAAACTGCATTTAGAAATGGATTTGAGCTGTGGTAAAAATATAAATTTGCCACGGCTTTTGGCCGTGGCAAAATATAAATTAGCCACGGCCAGGAGCCGTGGCAAAAGTTTAATTTGCCACGGCTTTGGACCGTGGCAAAATATAAATTAGCCACGGCTCAGGGCCGTGGCAAAATATTTGCCACTGCCAATTTTGCCATGGCTCTCAACCATGGCAAAATGATTTAGCCACGGCTCAAAGCCGTGGCAAAATCGCTTTTCTGGTGTAGTGATATAATATAAATATATTAATGTTATACAATACAATTCATATGTCAAATATATATATATATGTATGTATATGTATACACATATAATGAAACAATGTCACACAAATATCATGTAATAATTCTAATATAGAATTCCTCTATGCCCAATGAAATACATGTTGGTCAAGTCGTCCATGTACCTGAAATGTCTCGGAATGACCTGAGCATTATAAAATAATACACGGGTCAGACTATATCTAATCAAGGATCATAAGAAGGTGATACTGTATCAACAAGGAACAATATGATATCGCTATTAAAGATACACAGTACATCAAACAACATATCAAAGTGTGTGTGTGTGTATATATACACACATATACATATAGAATAATCCTCAAGACATTAAATCATCCAAACATTTCAAATCCATATAATGATGTCATCACCCATTCAAATATACATTGAATCAGAAATCACAAAATCTACACAAATGGGTGAATCATATATATATCCATAAATAATTGTCTAATCCAAAATAATCAATAGTGAGACATCCTCAAGTGAAGTCGGGAAGAAATAAAACAACCCCCACTATCTCTCTCAATCTCATATTATAAAATACCAATATCAAATCAATAGAATCAATAGACGGTTACTCTACGGTAGGTGAGTAGACATGGGTTCCTGGAGCAAGCTTGCGGTAGGTGGCCATCAGTCTCCCGTCTGGTTCTGGAATATGTCGATGTACATGTATATATGTGGGTAGTAGATAGACATATATTATGTATAGTTGAGATTATACCTGAGACTATGTCTAGAGTATGGTGAACCCCGTATCCTTCTTAGGCAAACGGTCTATCTTTTACAGGCAGACGACCTACTTATTATTGATTATATTTGGATATTGTCATGAGCTAGCTCAAATCCTCCTTATTGATTCTATTGATTTGATATTGGTATTTTATAATATGAGATTGAGAGAGATAGTGGGGGTTGTTTTATTTCTTCCCGACTTCACTTGAGGATGTCTCACTATTGATTATTTTGGATTAGACAATTATTTATGGATATATATATTTAATTAATTTAGACATAATTAGTTTAACAACTGAATTAATAATTTAATTAATTTGTTAAGCCTTTGCCTTAAATAAATTAATATTAAACAGTTTATGCATCTTCTTAAATTTTTAAGGCTTTAAATAAATAATTAAGATGCCATAAAATTCAATACAACATTTTTACTAATTTTATTATTAATTTATAACTTTAAGTTAGTTTTAAACTGATCTATTATACCCAAAAAAATTAACCTAAAATTAGGATAGAAAAGAGAAGTTATTGCAAGACTAAAAGATGGGCTATTGCATAAGGGCTATCGCATCTGTAAAAGAAAGGTGCTAGCACAAGTATAAAGAAGGGTTATCGCATGCATAAAAGATAGAAGCTGTCGCAAGTTTAAAGAAGGGGTATCGCGTGTGTAAAAGATAGGAGCTATTGCAAGTCTCAAATGGTTAAGCTATCATAAGTTTCAAATAAATGGTCTGTCACATGTCTAAAGCATACAAGCTATCGCAAGTCTCAAATGGATGATTTATTGCAAGTCTCAAATGGATGAGCTATCACATTTTTAAAGCAGATGTGTTATCGCAAGTGTTGCCCAAATTTTTGGTAGGAATGATTAACCGATCAACCCATCAAGGCCCGGAAAATACCTAGATCAGCTAGCACTCGACCCAGCCCAGTTCAGACCGACCAATGTTCAATTAGCTCCACTTAGCAAGTCCAACAAGCAAGTCACAGATGGGCCTGGGTTCCTATGCCAGGCCCGACCTGGCATAAGCTAACCCAACAAACTCATCTGACCAGACCCGACTCAAGCACGACTCATCTTTGGCCCGACTTCATCTTAGCCTACCTTGACTGTTCCTAGGTAGCCCATCTTGTCATCCTATGAATGGCTCGACATGCCTCTTGCAACTTAGTCCTTAGCAATATTCAACTTCATTTAGCCAATCCAACAAGCCATAGATAGGCTGACCGGGATCCCTGTGCTTGGCCCGGCTAAGGCAGCCTGTCTTATCACTATATCTTAGCTCGTTCATTTATTATCCAGCCTTAGTATATCCAGCTTCACTCAGTTGCCTTCGGCAACAAGCGATCGGCAACTAAGCTTCCAATTCGCCTTGCCACCTTGTCAAGCAAGGGTAACCAACAAATTGTACGACCAGTTATACTAGATACTATAGAATTTCTGCCATCAGCATGCCTACTCTTGTAACTTACCACCACATTAAATGTGCATTAAATGCAAAGCATGTGCCTAGTATGGAATGTTAGCTGGCTTGGTTCTTAGCAACATATTCCACTCCACCTTTATAGTTCTCCCATCAGCCTATGTGACAAGATTAACAGCCAAGAGCACTTCTCGCATGTTTTATTGTGCGATCTTGGTCATCGATCATTTGTATCAATT
This sequence comes from Allium fistulosum, assembly GCA_030737815.1. NCBI lineage: Eukaryota > Viridiplantae > Streptophyta > Magnoliopsida > Asparagales > Amaryllidaceae > Allium > Allium fistulosum. Next base: position 1,380,134,198 of record CM060901.1, read on the forward strand.
CCTATAAATACCTCATGCCATGCAACATCAAAAGGGTTGATTTTTATGCTTGGAATACACATTTCCAACAAGAAAATCCTCTCAAAGCTCTTAAATTTAGAATCATTGTAAACTAAATGTTAATTTCCTTATTATCCTCTTGTAAATATAAGAGATAAGCATAATAAGAGGTCTTCATAGTGGACGTAGGCAATCTTAGCCGAACCACTCTATATCTTTGTGTCATTTAATTTAATTTGCTTTTTTGTCTCCTTATTTTACAATTCAAGCCAATTGTTAGCAAGTAAACTTTTCTTTCACAAATTCATTAATCTAATTTCGAAGTTGGCTAATTTATTAGCTAACATTTAGACACTAGAAGGAGAGCCTCCCATTAAAGTACTCACCTTACTTCACTTCTTCTTCTTTACACACTCTTTTCACGTTTCACCATGTCAAATCCTAATAGTGAGAACAAACTCATCAACTCTAATGACTATGCGACTAACGGTACACTATCGTCAGAGCTGCTTGTCCCCTTCATGGGCTCAGCAATGATTTATGGTGAACTGTGCTCTAAATCTCGACCAACGTAGGAACTCTAGCCTGTGAGGTAAATGAACTGGGGACGAGGTTGGACACTCATACAACTATGACATTATTCCACTACCCCTCCAGCGATCAAGCTAACTCCTCAATGTTATGACCTCACGAACACCACCGAGGCTCGGGGTACGGCGGTGCCTGAAACCTCGGTCATGGGTGTTTATGCTCATCCAAGAAGACAAGTTGTTCGTTAGCCAAGTCATATTATTGACATTGACCTGGAGATAGCCATGCATAGGGAATCAAGACATCGTCGCTTTCCTTCAATAGAATGGTAGTTAGATTTTAAACGCCTCTGAGTGGCAAATGGAGCTAGAGACTTGTGGTTCGAGTGTCTTAGCGGTGTGTAATACCTCTAATTTTTATGTAACATTATTCAGTATATTTAATTAGATAAATTAAATAGAATAATATGATGTGTGAGGAAAGGGAGAATGAGGTTTGATAATTAATTGGGTTGGACCTTAATTAATCAATTAATAAGATTGATTTAAACATAGAATAGGAGGGAGTTAATGAGAGGGGCAAATTAAAATAGTTCCTTACTTCATTCTTGAAATCCTTTCCTTCATCATTCATTCTCATGTTTCATTTCACAAACTCCAAACCAACATAAGAGGCCGGCCATTACCAAGAAGAGGAAATCTAAAGCATTCAATGGAAAAGCTTAGGAAAAACAATCAACAACAAATCTCAATCTCTTTATCCAATCTAAGGTGAATGATTGTATCCATCTCACTTGTTTATGTTTGATTTTGGATCAAGGATGATATTTGAATTTTTTGGTGATAATATGTCATGCTATGGTTGGTTATATCATTGTTTGGTTGAATGATGATTTATTGGAATTATTATAGAATTATTTTATACGTTTTAGAAGGTAAAAACCTAATTTTGATCTCCAATTGACTTGAAATTTTTATACAATGTATAAAACAATATTTTGGAGATGGGTTTTCAATTTCATAAATTTTCAAGTTCATATGAATATTTTATAAATTTCCTAAGACTAAAAAGGAGTTTATTTCGGGTTTTAATATTAAAAATAATTAAATAAATATTTTTGTCCCTAAAATTTTATATGTAAAAGAATATAGTAATTCTGATTTTTGGTGGTTTTTCCCAAGTCGTTATGAATTTATTATTCTAGAAAGGCTATTAATGAATATTAATAATATTATTATTTACATGGGTTTGCAAATTGTTTTGGGAAGGTAAAACTGACCTTCCAGCAAATTTCTGAAAAGAAAATGATAATAAATTTATTATCCAATAGAAAATTGACAAGGGACAAGAATTGGTTGAAAGAATTAGCTTTAAAAAGAAACTAATCAGTTTTATATCTATTTGCAAAAAATGCCATTGTAGATTTCGGCACCCTCATCCCTTTGTTATGTGACATCTATGAAAGCCGATACCTAGATAACTATAATATAGTATAGAAGGTATCGAATTTATAGGTTCAACATCTTTATGGGGCGATATATACGATATCTACTTAGTGGATATGCGATGTATCGATTTATATAAAAGTTTGGCATCAATTACTGTAGGGGTTCGATATCGCAAGGTTGTAGAGGCTCGGCACCTTAGGGCTTTGGAACTCTATATTGTTCTTTTAAAATTTCGGCACCTTTTTCTTTTATAAGGGTTCAGTACCCTCAAGTTTTAAAAGTTCAGCATCCCAAGTGTTTAAGGGTCCGACACACTTTAGTGTTTAGAGGATCGGTATCCTCAACTGTTTTGAACCCGACACCCTTTGTCACATGTTTATTCTACCTATATGTTTTCGCGGCATTGATGCCATATGATTATAAATCAGACACCTATGATTTATAGGTGCGATGGCCTTATGTTTTGCTAACCGAAAGTTATGGTTTAAAGGCACGATAGCCTATGTGTTTTAGAAATTTGATAACCGTATATTTTCGGCATTATAGCCATATGTTTCATAAATCAGAATGATTGTTTTAGAGACTCGATATAGAGGCTCGATATCCTATTCTAGTGGTATAAATGACGTATGTTTAAAAATAGAATAGTTTTATTAAGGGGCCCGATAATCCATACGTTTTAAAGGTTCAACAACCTTGTTTTTGATACTAAATGATTTCAAAGCTATTTGAAAATGGTTGTATTTTAGCATAGAATTTTGGCTAAGTATTGGGCTATGTTTTCCTTATTTTAAAGAAAGATTTTATGTGGTTAATCATTTATAATTATAATTGTTTTCAAGGAAATAAAATGGTATTTTATCCTAAAGTTTTATATGAATTTGCTAAAGGAAATTATTACTTAAGATTAAGTAATTTTGTAATGCCAATGATTGTTGATTGAACATATTTGAATAAATGTGGAAATTAGCCACAAGGGCCTCTTTAGTAAGTGGAATTAGTTTCTAGGACACACAACTGAAATAATTACTTTCAAGGACAAAACGTAAAATAATTAGTTTCTAGGGCCTAAAAACCCATGAAATTATGTCCTTGAAAGTAATTGGACTGCTGACTTTGTCCTTAAAAGTAATTATTCTGCTAACTTTGGCCTTAAAAATAATTTCTTTGAATGTGTGTCCTAGAAACTAATTGGACCGCAAAGTTTGTCCTTCTGGTGAAATGCCCCTGAATAAATAGTGTTATATGTTCTTGTTACCATGTAATTAGTTATATTTATATGATTTGCACTGTCATACTCACATCATCATGACCCAACATTATATCTTTGGGTGTAAGGGTAGAATTACTTGTTAGGTTGTCCCAGTAGTGAGTATGATCAGACTTAACTCCTTAGTGAGTAGAATTGCATCCAGGAGATTAGATAGATCAACTACGTTAGGATGCCTTGAACTGATCAAAATGATATGATTCTTGATAGGTTCATAGTAATCCCAGGAAAACTATGATATATACGATGGATAGTCCACATGATATAAGAGTCAGATAGTCCATATGGTTCTTGATAGGTTCATAGTAACCCTAAGAAAACTATTATATATGTGATGGATAGTCCACATGACCCGAGACAGATAGTCCATATGAGATGTGTGATTGATAGTCCACATAACCCGAGATGGATAGTCCATATGAGATGTGTGAGTGATAGTCCACATGACTCAAGACAGATAGTCTATATGAGATGTGTGATGGGTAGTCCACATGAGTTGAGACGGATATTCCATTTCATTTGAGATAGATAGTCCATTTGATTTGAGGCGGATAGTCCACGGATTAGGGACGGATGGTCCATTTTATGAGATTGGGTAGATTGTGGGAGTGCATAACTCTATGAAGACAGATTAGTTAGACATACCCACATTGCATGCCTACATATGATTATATTATGAGATTCTAACCAATGTGGTTGTAGGTGCATGATTTATGATTGACATATTTGGATAAGATACCAGTGAGGGGAAAACCCGTTACGTTCGGCAGCATGGTCTCACTAGATATCTATTTTGATGCGAGATGGCATATTATTATGCACACTAGACTTTTTGTCTAACTCGAAGTTTTTGTTTTTCCCCTTAAACACTTGGGTACTCATTTGAGTAAGTCGGGAGTAGGGATTTTAAGGTTAGACGAATAAGCTTTCGAAGACGTGCAGGAGGAAGCTAGCTAATATTAGGAGTTTATTTCCACTTTATTGTTTAAAGCTTATGATTTATTTGAATAGATGTAATGACATGATTTATAACTGTCAAGTAGTTAGACTCTGATTACCCAAGAGGCTATCTTCATATGTCGCTCTTGGAATATAATTTTGATCATTATTATATTTTCTCTGAACATAGAATCGAAGGGATTATGTAACAGAATGCAATATGAAAGTTATAAATGAAATGAGTTTTGAAAATTTTCATATTCATATGCTCTTGATGTTATACATACAATTAACTGATCTCATTTTGTCACCGAAAATTAATATTATGGATGAATGTAGCATATGTAGCACTTTGTTTTGGATCTCAATATGGAGGATGTTACAACTTGGTATCAGAGCATAGGTGTATGTAAAATTTAAAAGATTTTAATGAAATTAAACATAAAAGGTTTTGAAAACATAATCCATATAAATCAAAGAATAAGATTAGGGTATGGGATAACGCTATAGTAACGTACTTATATTTGCTATATATATAAGTCTATGGTATCCCCTCTCTCTTAGACTGTTCTTTTGTGTCTTATTAAGGCTCTTACATATTATGAGAAAGTAAGATATAGAAGCAGGAAATGGAAGAGTGAATCTAGGTAGAGGAAACACCACAACAAATGGAAACGTTCGACTCAATACGAAAAGGAATTCGAGTTGACAAGCAAAGCTAACATGGGTGCTGGAACTGTTAGTCATTGAAAAGAATGGTTTTGATGACAACAACCTTAGGACTTGTTATAAAATATAAATACTAACATTATAGTTTAGATATATATGTATATGCAGGATATAAACATGTAGGTACTGAGAATGAAGACTGTACAGTATAGAGACTCAAGATCGAAGACATCAAGATTCAAGACTCATGAGTATCAAGATATCAAGAGTTCAAGATTTCAATAGTACAAGACAAGTATCGAGTCTAGAATTATGTTAAAACTCCTAGAAAAGCACTGACATCTTAAAATCCATTTTAATCGTGGAATGAAATCCACTTCGAGCCTGTTAAAGGGATGGAACCCTAAGTAGGATGGAACCTACGAAAAATCTAGTGGAACATCATTTTGTATCCACTAACTTTTATTCAAATGTTTTACAAAATTATATCTTGTTTTCAAAATGATTTCAAAATCTTCCTTTTTAAATCAAAAACATCTATCCTGGTTTTAAATACTTTTAGTCTCAAAATAATCTTTATTTTCAATATCAAAATTATCTTTGGTTTTAAACTACCTTTAATTATAATGTACTTAACTTTTAATATTTATATTTAAGATTTAAATATGAAATTATAGTAAAATTTTATATATACCAAAATATTATTCTACATACTTATTTATGTATTTTAACTATAGTATATTTATAAAGTTTAAAATAATTTTAATATAAGATAGAAGTTATTTTCAAAAGAAAAACAAATTATCAAAAATACCTTAGGCATGTCGACAACCCCTAGGTACCCATGTCGACATGATGGTAGTTGATTCCAAAAGTTTGAATTTCAAAGGAAGTGTCTATTCGTCATATCCTTTCCCGAATGGACATGGCTGTTGTTCTACTATAAATAGGGGATGTTTTAAACGAATTTATATTCATAATTTTCTGATTTCACTCCTCTTCTTCTTCCACATTTCTTTATATACATTTTTACTATTGCTTTGCCAAAATCACCATTGAATCTAACTAGATCATCTCTTGTTTGATTCTCTATCACTATCTTAACAAGATCCCAATGCTATTCAGAGTTATAGGCTTCTTTGTAATCAATCGAGCGAGAAAAGGTGTGATTGTAGCCTGGAAAATCAATCAAGTGAGAGAAGGTGTGATTATAGCCTAGGAAATTAATTGGGTGAACTTGTTGCCCGTAAAATCAAGTATCTCTACCTAGAGGATTGTGAATCTGGAGTGGTGTACCTTGTGGCCTTGAAATCGAGGGTGTAATTGTAAGAATTGATTTTGAAAGGAAATCCGTACTTGTGTTGCGGGACTGGATGTAGGGTAACTCCGAACCAGTATAAAATCCGATGTGTTCTTTCCTTTACTACTTTTACTTTATATTTGCATTTGTGTTTGATTCTGTTATTATATCTCTGTTTGAATATTGCATACATTTGTGTTCAAATTAATATAAACTCAAAAAGAATTAGTAAATTCTAAAACACTATTCACCCCCCCTCTAGTGTTTATTCTAGCCTTAAGATCCATAGTCTGCATTTCTCACATTTGGTATCGGAGCAAGGTTTTCAAAGTTTCATAATATGAATTTTGATTTTTTTTTAAAATGGCTATGTTTGAAAAACATGTTAATACTAGTTTAGAAATATTCAAATCATCATTGCATCATGAGTCTGCATATAATCTATATACAAATTCAAGTTGTCTACAAAATGATGTGTAGGAAACATGTTTTATGGGTGTTGAGGAATCAATCCACAATGGACAAATTATGCAAATCAAAAGGAATAAATGGATACTTGATAGTGGATGTTCTATACACATGACTGGTAATCCGGATATGCTGAATGATGTAATATACAAAGACGGAGGACTGGTTAGCTTTGGAGACAATTCAAAGGATATGTGATTGGCATCGGCAATGTCGGTAACTCTAAAACTCCTATTTTTACTAATGTTTTGCTAGTTAAGAATCTGAAACATAATTTGCTAAGTATTAGTCAACTTTGCGATAAAGGATATAAAATTAAAATTGAAAAAGATAAGTGTCACATTGAAGATAATAATTCAACCATAATATTTGAGGGAATTAGGAAAAAGAAAATTTGTAGTCTTAGTATGAAAGTTTCAAATGATAACCTGTGTCTTTTGGCAAATACAAGTGACCCTTGGATTTGGCATAAGAGATTTGGGCATTTTAATTTCAAACTCTTATCTAGACTGTCAAAACATGATCTAGTAAGAGGTCTCCCTAAAATGAATTTTAAAGTAGATAGTTTATGTGATGCATGTCAATTAGGAAAACTTAGAAAAAGTTCCTTTAAATTAAAAGATATGATTTCAACTTCAAAACCTCTTGAATTACTTCATCTTGATTTATTTGGTCCATCTCAAATTCAGTCAATAAATCACAGTAAATATGTTTTTGTAATTGTAGATGATTATTTTAGATTTACATGGACAATATTTTTAAAACATAAAAGTGATACTCTTGAATGTTTTAAGAACTTTACAAAATGGATTCAAAATCAACTTTCTGTAAAAATTATAACCATCTGTAGTGATCACGGTGGTGAATTTGAAAATGAAAAGTTTGAGGAATTTTGCAATAAAAAGGGGATAACTCACAATTTTTCATTTCCAAGAACTCCACAACAAAACTGAGTAGTAGAACGTAAAAAACTATGTTTTCAGATAGTAATTTACCAAAATATTTTTGGGCAAAAGCAGTTACTACCGCCTGTTATATTTTAAATAGAATTTTAATTAGACCTTTAACCGATAAGACAACTTATGAACTTCTTCACGGAAAGAAACCTAAGGTATCTTATTTTAGAATTTTTGGAAGTAAATGTTTTATTTTAAATACAAAAGATGACTTAGATAAATTTGATCCTAAATCCGATAAAGGTATCTTTATCTGATATTCTAATAGAAGCAAAGCATACAGAGTGTTTAATTTAAGAACTAACACCATTGAAGAAACAATGCATGTTTCATTCGATTAAAATCTCAAAAATTTTGAAGTGACAAATGATGAAGAAGATTTAATTACTCAAAATCAAGAGTCAACTGAAACTAATAATGAATTTAATCATCCTAATAAAAGGATTAAACTTTTAAAAGATAATCCCATAGAAAATATACTAGGAGATTTGCAATCTGTTGTTACAACTAGAAATCAACTAATTAAAATGAGGAATGTAGCCTTTATATCAACTATTGAACCCAAAGATCCAAAAGAAGCATCAACTGATGATTCATGGATTTTGGCTATGCAAGAAGAACAAAATCAATTCACTAGAAATGATGTTTGGGAACTTGTTCCTAGACCTGAAAATAAAACTATAATTGGAACAAAATGGATTTATAAAAATAAAATGAATGAACAAGGTGAGGTCGCTAGAAATAATGCCCGGTTAGTCGCTCAAGGTTATTGTCAAGAAGAAGGAATAGATTGTGATGAAACCTTTTCTCTCGTAGCAAGATTAGAAGCAATTAGGTATCTACTTGCTTTTGAGAATCATAATAATTTCAAATTATTTCAAATGGATGTTAAAAGTGCCTTTTTTAAATGGATTTGTAAAAGAGGAAGTATATGTTGAACAACCACCACTTTTTGAAAATAAAAAATTACCAAATCATGTTTACAAACTTAAGAAAGCTCTTTATGGCCTAAAACAAGCTCCTAGAGCCTGGTATGATAGACTAAGATCTTACTTATTACAATCAAATTTTTATATGGGTAAAGTAGATAATACTCTTTTTATTAAAAGAAATAAAAATGATATTGAACTAGTACAAGTTTACGTAGATGATATCATTTTTGGATCAACTAATTTTGAAATGAATAAAGAATTTTCCAAAATAATGACAAAAGAGTTTGAGATGAGTCATATGGGTGATTCTTTCTAGGATTGAAAATAAAACAATTAGATAATGGTATCTTTATCAGTCAAGTGAAATATGCTAAAGACCTAGTTAGTAAATTTGGTTTGACTACTGCAAGTGGTAAACCCACTCCCATGCTGTGCAGATAAAGCGCTCAACGGATTTAATGCGGCAGAGGTGTAAAAAGTCATAGCGGAGATATAGCAAGGATATAGCGGGATATAGTGGATGAGTCTAAAATAGCATATAAAAATCATACTTAATGTTTTTACAAATATATAAACGGTAATTAAATGAAAAATTAACGTTCAATTTAACTACAATTAATACATATTTAATTTTAAATAAAAACATGTGTAAATATATTGTAAATAAACGTAAACTGCTATTTAACATGATTAAATTTAATAGAATATTAGAGCATTTTTGTTTCTGAAAATATGTTAAAAAATTCAATTAAAAAAATTAATTTCAAAATTTGTATAATTTATAAATGACATTTATTAGTTCATTTCTTTTAAAGACGATATAGCGGAATAGCGAAATATAGCGGGAATAATGGGATATAGCGGAAATAGCGGGGCTTAAAGCGGAAATGCTATATTTAAGGATATTTTGGAAAATCGTAGCGGCGGGAATCCGCTATGGGATATAGCGAGGTTATAGCGGGGTAATAGCAGGGCATTAACTGCACAGCTCTCATGGCAACCAATGAGCACCTAAGTAAAGAAGATCTCTTGAAAGATGTAGATCAAAAGTTATATAGAGGAATGATTGGATCGCTACTCTATATCACTGCTAGTAGACCTGATATCATGCATAGTGTTTGTCTCTGTGCAAGATATCAATCCCAACCTAAAGAGACCCATTTAAAAGCTGTAAAACGTATCATAAGATACATTAAACACACCAATGGTTATGGCTTATTTTATCCTAAAATTGATTCTTTTGAATTAATATCTTACTGTGATGTTGACTATGCTGGTTGTAAATCAAACCAAAAAAGTACAAGTGGAACTTGTCACTTTTTGGGGCATTCTCCGATTTCTTGGTTTAGTAAAAAGCAAAACACAGTTTCTTTATCAACAACCGAAGCAGAGTATATTTCTGCTGCTTTGGCTTGTTCTCAAGTAATATATATGCAACAAACTTTAAAAGATTTTGGTTTAAATATCTCAAAATCACCAATTTATTGTGATAATACTAGTGCAATAAATTTATCCAAAAATCTTACTCATCATGCTTGAACTAAACATATTGATATCAGACATCATTTTCTCAGAGATAATATAAGTAAAGAAGTAATTTCTCTCGATTATATTAATTCCGAGAATCAAATTGCTGATATCTTAACAAAACCCTTAAATGAATCTATATTTACTAAATTAAGAAGAGAATTAGGTATTTGTTCAATAACTGAAATATAAAATATAAATATATAACAAGAATAATTAAAATAAATCAAATAAGCAAAACTTCAAGTACCCTGTCGACATCCCCCTACACCCCTGTCGACATACAACGTTTTTTTTAATTTAAGTTTTTTCCCACCAAAATTCAAAATGAATGGTTATATATTCTTCCTATTTCGAAATTTTGTTCATTCCTTCTGTTCTTTTTATGATTCTAACTTATGAAAAATTAAAACAATGGCCTCCTCCTTCAAATCAAACAAAAATTCAACCTTTTCGTTCCCTTCTCCTTCTACCGGACCATTTCAACGTACTACGCTTGCACGGGTGATGAAAATGGAAGATTCCTTGAAGGATGCACTGCAACTTATGACTGAAATTCAAGTGGTGCAAATCAGAATGGCCAAAGAACAAGCAAGGCAAGGCAAAATCCTTAGAAACCTGCAAAATTTTCTAATGGACAATCACGCCAATCCCATCTTGATCAATGAAGAATCTTCAGATGTTCAAGTGCAAGAGGACAGCGAGGAAGAAGAAGAAGAAGTACCCATGGAAGAAGAACATGCTGAAGATGACGACAAAGTTATTTGCATTGGCAAAGTGTGCTTTGACAAGGATGGAAATCTAGTCGAACAAAATGGAAATTTCTGTTTCCATTACCCAAATTGTTCGATTCATAGATCTCCCATTGTCAAGAATACACAATAGTTTCTTTTCGTTCTTTCTTATTGTTATGTTTTCTACACAAATGTAAATATAACATTATATAATTAAAAAATGATTTGTGATTACCACATTATCATATATATTCTTAGTTAGGAGAGTTAGTTATTAAGGGCTAAGTTTTAGTTTCAGAATTAAGTGTTGATTATTTATGATAACACTATCATTATAATCACATGTCATATAGTATTAGAATAAGGGGGAGTTATATAGTTTGGAGTTATTTTTTGTTGATGACAAAGGGGGAGAAGTATAAAATAGGATAGTTAGGCATATATTAAGGGGGAGTTATTAGTTTTAGGGTGAGTTATTAGGATAGAAGTAATATTTTATAAACAAAGGTTGTCATCATCAACAAGGGGGAGATTGTTAGTCCTTGAAAAAAATGGTTTTGATGACAACAGCCTTAGGACTTGGTATAAAATATAAATACTAACATTATAGTTTAGATATATATGTATATGCAGGATATAAACATGCAGGTGCTGAGAATGAAGACTGTACAGTATAGAGACTCAAGATCGAAGACATCAAGATTCAAGACTCATGAGTATAAATATATCAAGAGTTCAAGATTTCAATAGTACAAGACAAGTATCGAGTCTAGAATTATGTTAAAACTCCTAGAAAAGCACTGACATCTTAAAATCCATTTTATTCGTGGAATGGAATCCACTTCGAGCCTGTTAAAGGGATGGAACCCTAAGTAGGATGGAACCTACGAAAAATCTAGTGGAACATCGTTTTGTATCCACTAACTTTTATTCAAATGTTTTACAAAATTATATCTTGTTTTCAAAATGATTTCAAAATCTTCCTTTTTAAATCAAAAACATATATCCTGGTTTTAAATACTTTTAGCCTCAAAATAATCTTTATTTTCAATATCAAAATTATCCTTGGTTTTAAACTATCTTTAATTATAATGTACTTAACTTTTAATATTTATATTTAAGATTTAAATATGAAATTATAGTAAAATTTTATATATACCAAAATATTATTCTCTATACTTATTTATGTATTTTAACTATAGTATATTTATAAAGTTTAAAATAGTTTTAATATAAGATAGAAGTTATTTTCAAAAGAAAAACAAATTATCAAAAATACCTTAGGCATGTCGACAACCCCTAGGTACCCATGTCGACATGATGGCAGTTGATTCCAAAAGTTTGAATTTCAAAGGAAGTGTCTATTCGTCATATCCTTTCCCGAATGGACATGGCTGTTGTTCTACTATATATAGGGGATGTTTTAAATGAATTTATATTCATAATTTTCTGATTTCACTCCTTTTCTTCTTCCACATTTCTTTATATACATTTTTACTATTACTCTGCCGAAATCACCATTGAATCTAACTAGATCATCTCTGGTTTGATTCTCTATCACTATCTCAACAAGATCCCAATGCTATTCAGAGTTATAGGCTTCTTTGTAATCAATCGAGCGAGAAAAGGTGTGATTGTAGCCTGGAAAATCAATCAAGTGAGAGAAGGTGTGATTGTAGCCTAGGAAATCAATTGGGTGAACTTGTTGCCCGTAAATCAAGTATCTCTACCCAGAGGATTGTGAATCTGGAGTGGTGTACCTCGTGGCCTTGAAATCGAGGGTGTAATTGTAAGAATTGATTTTGAAAGGAAATCCGTACTTGTGTTGCGGGACTGGATGTAGGGTAACTCCGAACCAGTATAAAATCCGGTGTGTTCTTTCCTTTAATGCTTTTACTTTATATTTGCATCTGTGTTTGATTCTGTGATTATATTTGTGTCTGAATATTGCATACATTTGTGTTCAAATTAATATAAACTCAAAAAGAATTAGTAAATTCTTAAAACACTATTCACCCCCCCCTCTAGTGTTTATTCTAGCCTTAAGATCTGTAGTCCGCATTTCTCACAGTAACCCCACCAGTAGATATGGGGACTATGTATCATTTCTTCATGAATATGATGCAAGCTGGAGCTGCTAGTGGCTTGACTGGTGGAAATGTTGCTAATGTAGGAGGAGCTAATCCTGAGGTACCGGTTAGGAACAACTATGCTAAGTTGAGCCAGATTATACCAGTCTTGGAGGAAAGCCTTTTCTAGGAACGAAAAATGATATTGAAGTTGAGAATTGGTCGTTGCACTATGTAAGGATCTTTACTGACTTGGCTACCAACAACTATGCTAAGTTGAGCCACGATTATACCAGTCTTGGAGGAAAGCCTTTCCTACGAACAAAGAATGCTATTGAAGTTGAGAATTGGCTGTTGCACTGTGAAAGGACCTTTGCTGACTTGGGTTTGAATGATGAGCAGAAAGGAGGTTGGCATCTAGACAGTTGCAAGGAGCTATCTTGTATCGGTGGAATAGCATGACAATTGGAATACTAGAGGAGAACTTGACTTAAGCTTAGTTTCGGAGGAGATTTGAAGAAAGGTTCATGTTTGAGATAGCTAAGTCAACTTTGTTCAGGAAGTTTATAGAACTAGAGCAGGGAGAGATGTCAGTACTAGAGTATGCAACTAAGTTTGATGAGTTGGCCAGATATGGACTGCTACTATTAACACTGTAATCAAAAGGAATGAGAAGTTCCTTCAAGGATTGAAGCCGCAGATTTCCATGGCAACTGTGCCGCATCTCAGAGATCCATGTGATGTGGTGGTAGAGATGGCAATAAGAAACGAGGAAATGCTCTCGACATTTGGAGAGGATAGGCCCATGCTGACTCAAGCTTTTCAGGGAGAAAGTTCTTCCAAAACAAGGGAACTCAGAAGGGCAAAGCTGCCAAGAAAGGGAAAGATGATATTGTTTGCTATAAGTGTGATAAGAAATGGTACTTTGCTAATGAGTGTTGATCAGATGATGGAAATATGGTTGTGGGAAAGAAGAATGTGAAGTGTTTTATCTCCATCCAGGTGGGGCATGATAGGAATAAATGTCCAGAAGTGGTCAAGACTGATAAAGTGAAGGTTTTTGCTCTGGAGTCATCAGCTTCTAGACCGACCGTGGAGGAGAAAGGAAAGTCTGTGATGGGAGGTATGCTTTTGATTCATGGAATGCATGTTAAAATATTATTTGATACTAGTGCATCATATTCTTTTATCTCACATTGTTTGGTAGATAAGCTACGTCTAGAACCATCACACCTTATTACTTTCTTAAGGGTTGCGAATCCGATAGGAGGTTATGCAACTCTTGGGATAAGATGTGACCATTTAGAAATTGAGTTATTAGGTTATACATTTGCCTATTGTAACGACCCAGAATTTTGAACAAATTAAATTGATAATATTTAATTAATTTTAAATATTTGAACGATGATTTAATTTGTATCCCGAATATAACTTTGAAACTGACGATTAAATTATAAAATTTAATCGATTGAAAGTTGAATAAAAAATTTGAATCTTCAAATTTTAAGCTGAAGAAAAATATTTTGAAAGCTTTTAAAATTCATATTGATAACACTGAAGATAACAGCAGCTTCAGAATCGAATTTGGGAGTGAATTGTTCAGTTTGAAATTATATTGTTCGAATCGATATTTAAAAATAGACAATTTTCACGCAGTCTCGGAATTCGACGAAACCAGTTCCATTGGGTCCGTAATATCGAATTATTACCGGATTTCGAATTTTGTATTTTTCGGAGTTGAGATGTGACCGTACGGTGGGTAGACGTGTTGAGATTTAAATCGAATTCGATTTAAAATTTATATTTATATTAATAAAAATCACACGTTCTCTTCCCTTAGTTCCAGCCTAAAATCACGCAGAGACCATGAAATTCATCGTGCGACCCATACCCGCTGCCTCCTCTTTTAATTTTAAAATGTTCCTCTCCCCTCCTCAGATTCAAAACGAAATCAAAACAAAAAAAACGAAATAATGGCCACCGTGAATTTCGAACTTCATTTTCCTTTCCTCCCTCTGTTCTCAAAATTCAATCGAGGCGGCGTCAGAAGCGCACACTTGCGCACGCGAAGGAGTACTCGAGTTCGATTGCGGGCCGGTGTCGCGTAACCGCGAGGGAAGTCGCGTGGGTGCTAGGGCAGGAGGGCGGCGAATAGCTGGGATCGTCGACGACAGCAGTTCGATGGTGAGCAAAAGCTTGGTCGATCGAGCAGTTAGGGCTTGGGAGGCTCGAGATGTCTGGCATTCGCGAGAGTTATTGTCGCGATTTTGGGTATCGGCGGCGACGAGTTGGAAGGTGGAGTTCGTTCGAACTAGGATGTCGCGGTGTCATCTGGTTCTCGCGAGTTTGTTGTGCGAAGCCGAGGCTGTCGTAGGAATTGTGGGGAGTTCGAGCACAAGCGAGCTTGAAGGGGCACGTCGATTTCAGCAGTTGCAGGCGGCAGTGCTGGGGGTTCCGATCGTATAGAGGAGGGAGTCGAAGTCAATTACGACTTCGATCGTGAAGTTCACCGCGATTTGCAGAGGTATTTTTAGTTGTTCTTTTCAATTTAAATCTGAAGAAAAATATTTATAAAGAAGTTTATACAGTAAAGTTCTGTAAAGAAAATTTATTTTCTTAAGCTTGTAGATTCGTGTATATGTATTTATGTTAGGGAAATGATTTACAGTGAGGTGAAGTTTTTATTTAGAAAATAGAAAATAAAATCATTAGCTAGAAAATTTTAACTGATTAGCCTAAATTAAGTTCTTAAACGAAAATTAAATTTTCCGATTAGTTCAAAATATTTTAATAAGGAAATTTTGGGTATTTTTGTTTAATAGTTGAAGAGATTATTTAAGATACGTATTTTAAATATTTTGAAAGAGATAAAAGAATTTATTTCAAAAGGAAATAAATTTAGAAATAAAATTTGGAGTTAAAAAAAAAAAAATTGGTTCAAAAAGAATTATCAGTTAATTTAACTATTAAAATGAAATCACTGATGAATCAAAATTATCAAATGAAATTTTTAATTATTCGATTTGTTCGGATATTAATAGATTTTATAAATTATTTATACTAGGTATAAGTCGAGAAAACAAAAGAAGGATTGGATTGGATTGCAAAATAAAAGGCTATGGTGAGATTTTTCTCACTCAAATTGAATGTGGAATTTTTGCAGTTATTGATTTGATTGATTGCTATTGGATGTGATATTAGATATTATAGGATATATCTATTATATATATAGCAATATATACATATTGGCATATGTATATATTGGATTGATTGATTTCCCGCCTCGTATAGCGGATGAGACCCTATTGCGCCGTTAGTAAGCGGATTATTTTTATAAAACCCATATACCGCGATATTCCACCTCGAAGTGGAATTGGTATTGTGCTAACGTTTTTGGATGCAGGGAAACAGGTTGGAGGGATCCAACTGGACCCCTCACATTGATTGAATTTATTTCTAATGTGATGTGATAATCTGTGAATGATTATTGATGTTATTGAATTGATGTCTGGAAATTGTTTGAAAGCTAAAATTTAGCTGAATGGATGTTTGATATCATTGGATTCCAAAAAATAAATGAAATTGAATTTTTGAAATCAAAATAGAAATTTCTAAGTGAATTAATTTTAGAAATTGAATAAATTTTGAAGAAAGGAATTTTTAAAGTATAAAAAGTTAATTTTTATAATCTTATCGAATTAATTCCAGAATCAAGTGAAAATGTTAAATAAATGGATTTCGTAAAATAGTGATTATAATTTGAAGAATTTAATTTAAGAATTTGGATTTTTAAATAGATTGAAAGAAACGATTGAAATTTATTTCCTTAAAAAGGGATTTATTAAAAGAAGATAAGCTGGAAATCCAACTAGAAATTTAATTGGTAAATTGAAATAAATTGGGAAATCAATGTAAAATGATTTCAATTTGAAGAATCCATTTTAAAACAGAATATTGAATAATTTGAGAAAAAATGAAGAATTTACTTAGTAGTGATAAATAAATTTTTAAATCAATATCGAAATTGATTTGGGATTGAAGGTTTTATAAATAGAATTGAAATTTATAAAAGTTGTTTATAAATCCGAAATCACTTATTTTGATAAGTAAAAATATAGAAGTTGATAAAAAGAAGATTTATAAGTCGAGGTTGTTATTAAAATAGAAATAGAATTTATAACCGTGTTTATAAATTCGAAATCGATTGAATTTGATAAATTAAATATAGATGGTTATTAAAGAAGATATATTCGCGATTTTGGATAGCGAATTTTTATTGGAATAAAAGTGTGTAGAGATGATTGAAATTTGGTTAAGTGAATTATATTCACGATTTTGGACAGTGAATATATTATTAAATAAAAATGGATTATTTTTGAAGAAGTGATATTAAAAATGAAGTTGAACATTTTAAAGATGTTTTTAAAATATGGGAAATATCGAAACCATAGATTTCAACATTTTATTGTTGAAATAGACGTTTTCGAAAAAAAAGGAAATGGTGGACTATAACACTGTTGTTATAGTAAATGGTTTTCGAAAGGAAATGTTTTTATGTAGTATTGGGATTTATATATATATCTATCTAAATCCGAATCCCTATACTAGTGATTTTGAGTCGTCGTAACGATGTTTTACGTAACATTCGTTTTGACTCAAATAGATGTTATAATAAATGATTTTCTTAAAGATTGAAATTTATGCTTAATATTGATTTAAGTATAACGAATATTTTCAAATGTTGAAAATAAATAGATTTGTGAAATACTTATTATTAAATAAGTAGGGAAATGTTTTTCCAATATGAAATGAAACGTTTTTGAGATTTTATCTTCTTAAAGATAAAATGAAATTGAATATTTGAAATCGATTTGAGAATCGTATATCAGTAGATATTTTGAAATATAAATTCACTACGGGATTTATAAAGGAAATGGAAACTGTTTAGAAAAATAAATATTGATTTATTTTTGAAGTGTGGAAATTTTATATCTAGTAAAGATATTTTTGAAGATGAAATAATTTGGAAAATAATTTGGAATCTGATGATGTTGCGCATCTTTATTGATAGTTAAATAACCGACTATCAATAATTACCTTGAATGGTATTTGTTGTGAATTGGATGAATTTGAATGCCACACTTATTTTTGAATAAGCGCTCACTATTCGGGTTAGCCGGGAAAGGACCATGGGGTCGTATAACCCATTCCGAATATGTGATACGTCGTTATGGATCGCATTTGAAGACCGGTGTTGAAGACCGGATATTTTTGAAAACGGAAGGATTACCGTCGAGTTACTCTACATCGGCTGATCTCCGGTTTAGAGGTTTTATCACCCTTAGTGACGGGAAGTCCGGACGTGATTAGAAATTTATCCGGAAATGCAAGGGCTTCGTGAGAAGTGCCTTCGGTTCTGTTCGATCCCGGAACAGACTTGTATGGATTGTGTGTCTGACGTTACAATTTGAGATATAAAGCTGATTTCTTTCAAATACATTTCTGTTGGTGGCGGAGAATTTATTCTCTTAGCTTAACACCGTTCTCTGAGACGTACGAGCTCAGAGGTTATGTAGTTGAAATTTATCAGCGATATACTCCCAATTTGGTAACGTGGCATACTGAGTGTTGCTGTGAAATGATCAGTGTTTGATCATTTGCGATATGATCATTTGTTTGATCTTATATCTTTGTGATCATAGGTTGATCATTTGTTTGACCCGAAGCATGGCATTGTAGAAAGCGTAGCTTTGTGGACGAGACTTCGTCGAGCCTCACACCCCGGAAATGGTCGAAACAGGAAGGATGCGGCAAGGTTCTAGGGAGTAGCGCCCTTTAGTGTATGTCATTCCTTCTGGATAAAGGTGGTATCATGGTATGGAGCCCAGATACTTAACCTATGTGGTTGCTGCATTTTTACTATGTGGTTTGTCGGAAATCGGGGATCTTCGGGAAGATCGGTTACGATCGGGGGATGGCATACGCGTGTCAGTAGTTACCTATTTTTGCAGAGGTAACCCGGCCTTGTGTTGGCAGAGATCTAACCGTAATGTTAGGTTATTTCTCGGGTCGTCTATTCCAGGGACGTACCCATCGTGGATAGGAAGTTCCTTAGCCTGACCATTTGTTGGAAATCCAAACTCCAATACGAACCTTGTACGGTATTAGTTGTAGAACCTGCCATTTACGTACGGTGGTCACCACTGTTTAGATGGTAGCTATAGTAGGCATACGATACTGGTCGTATGTTGGCTAAGATTAATATTATACTTTCGAAATGATTTCTACACTATGCACTAATAATAATATCAAAAAGAATTTGATTTTGCGTAGTAAGCATCTTTGACTATCATAAGAAGAAATCTCCTCCAATTCTGCGTTTGCATTGTGTGTGTGGTGGGAGGTCTTATGGTAGTTTCATTTTCCAAAAGCATTGCGAATTTGTTTTATTTTCTTTGTGAAAGATAAACTGTTTTACGATCTCACACCAGTCACCATGACTGACTCGGAGTTTATTGTTTCCCTTCTAAACTCTGGGTGCCCACCAATTTCCACACGGGCAGCCTAGAGTTATATTATCAGGATATTCTGGATATTCTGGAGCTTTGGAGATAAGCTGGAGGACGAGACGTAGTATTTGTATTTGATAGTATTTATTCCGCTGTGTATTCTGTATGAGAACAAGTTTATATAACTGTCCATTGTTGTATATTGACTCTGATGATTGATGTATGTATAAAATGATATAGTTCTTTGTTTTAGAGATTATTCATTTATCTATTATATATTGTTCCGCTGCGATATGTGAGATTCTGATATTGTTTCTATTTCTGATGTTGTTCTGTTGTTTCTTCTTTCTCTTTTCTTCTTTCTTTTTCTTCTGTCTTTTCTTTTGCCTCTTCTTTTAAACATTAAAGTTCGCGTTTCCGCCATCCGATTGTTCGATAGTTGCTACAGTGGACATAGCAGTGTCGGGTTTTCGGAAGACGGATTTGCGGGTCTTTACACCTATAGTTTGCATGTATTTGATTTTGCAGGTTTTAGGGTTATTCTGGGTTATGATTAGTTAAGAAGATATGATGCCAGAATATTTTGCCAGGATAGGAAGATATCATTAAGGCCCTCCAAAAGATGTGATTGAATTATATACTCGATAGTAAATTCGAGTTTCAATGTATGTGCTTTATTGGGTGCAATGGAAGTGGAAGATGAGGTGAATTGGGTTCTTAATGTAAAAGAGTATGCAAATGTCTTTGAGCCAGTTATTGGACTACCACGAAAGCGGGCCGTTGAGTTTCGAATAGATCTTGTATTTAGAGCTGAACCCGTAAGTAGACCACCTAGCAGAATGACACCTACTGAGATGAAAGAATTAAAGGTGCAACTATGGACTTAGAAGGGAAGAATTTTATTAGACCAAGAGTTTGCTTTAGGGAGAGGCCGCGGTGTTCGTGAAGAAACCGGATGGGTCATTGAGGATATGTATTTATTATCGTAAGTTGAATGAGAAGACGATAAGAATCGATATCCTTTTCTAAGAGAAAAAGATTTGTTTGATCAATTGAGTGGAGGCAGTATTTTTCCAATTAGATTTAGCGATAGAATTCCATCAATTGAGAGTGGTGGAGGATAGTATTCCTCTGACAGCATTTTAAATGAGGTATGGTTCGTTTTAGTGGTCGGTCATGCCCTTTGGACTGACTAATGAGCCCGCTTTCTTTGTGGATTTGATAAACTTAATCTTCCGAGAGCATTTGGACAGATTCGTGTTAGTGTTTATAGATGACATTTTGTTATATTCTAAGAATAAACGAGATCATGAGACTCACCTTAAGATAGTGCTTGAAACGTTAAGGCAGCATCAACTAAAAGAGAAGTTTCCAAAATGTTATTTTTGGAAGAGAGAAGTGAAGTTTCTTGGTCATGTAGTTTTAGAAGAAGGGTTATTTATGGATCCAGTTAAGATTGAAGTTGTAAATAATTGGAAGAGACCCGAGACTGTGACCGAGATAAAGAGTTTTCTTGGACTAGTTGGCTATTACCGAAGATTTATCAAGGATTTCTCTTGGATATCAGCACCCCTGACCAAACTAACAAGGAAGGACGTAAATTATGTTTGGACTGATAAATGTGAGGAAGCATTCTTGAAGCTGAAACATTTATTGACCAATGTACCCATGTTAGTTGTGCTAGAGGGAAATCAGGATTTGGTGGTGTATACTGATGCATGTGGAACAGGATTAGGAGCTATGTTGATGCAAAGAGGTAAAGTGATTGCCTACGCTTCTTGCCAGCTTAACCACATGAAGTTAGATATCTGACTCATGATTTAGAGTTAGCAGCGATAACTTTTTCTTAGAAAGTGTGGAGACACTATCTTTTAGGAGAAAGATTTTATTTATTCATGGATCATAAGTCTTTGAAGTATTTATTCTCTCAGAAGGAGTTGGATATAAGATAACAAAAGTGGCTAGAGTTTCGACGGCCTATGATTTTGGAATTAAGTATAAGCCAAGGAAAGGAAACAAAGTCATAGATGCACTTAGCAGAAAACATCAGAATGTGGTATTAGCAATGTTATTAGAATGGAAGGATTTAGAAACACTGACTACATGTAGTGTGTGGTTAAGGTCGATAGCTAGTTCTAGTCGAAATACTGCGATGTTGTCATGTTTGGAAGTATGGCCAGTAATGATCGAAAGAATTGCTTCTAAGCAGAGAGATGATCTATTACTAGCTGAATGGATTAGAAGGCTTGAAGTAGGAAAAAAGATTGATGATTTGAAAGGATTTAGTCATGACCAGAATGGATGGTTGAGGAAGAAGGGACGGTTGTGTGTTCCATATGTTTATGACCTAAGGATGGAAGTTCTTAGGGAGTGTCATCGATCAAAGTTTACTATTCATCCTGGAGGAACTAAGATGTATTAGGTATGAAGTGAAGTCTCTTTTGGAAAGGAATGAAAAGAGATGTAGGCTTATGGGTGAAACAATGTGTGAATTGTTAGCAAGTAAAAGCCGAGCATCAGAAGCAAAATGGGTTGCTTCAACCGTTAGAAGTGCTACTTTGGAAATGGAATTCTATTTTCATGGATGTTATCGATGGGTTGCTAAGGTCGAATAGGGAAAATGAAAATATTTGGATCGTGGTAGATATACTGACCAAGAGTGCACACTTTATTCCCGTTAAGTGGAAAAGGACGACACCCACTTTGGTGAATTTGTTCATGAAGAATATTGTAAGACTACATGGGATTCCTAGTAGTATAGTCAGTGATAGGGATACTTTATTCAATAGTGAATTCTGGAAGAGTATGCAAAAAGTTTTAGGTACCAAGCTGAAGGTGAGTACCGCTTATCACCCACAGGCGAAAGGGCAGACAGAAAGAGTCAATAAGGTACTTGAAGATTTGTTGAGAGCTTCTGTACTAGATTTTGGAGAGTCATGGGAAGATTGCTTGCACTTAGTTGAGTTTTCATATAATAATAGCTATCTAGGTAGGAATGACGCCTTTCGAAGCTTTGTATGGAAGGCCATGTAAATCACTAACATGTTGGGTAGAGATGGGGACAGATCGATTCTTGGTCTAGATATGGTGAGAGAAGCTACAGAAAATTTCGAGTTGATCCGAGCAACGATGAAGGAAGCTCAGCTTAGCCAAAAAGTTATGCAGATAAGAGACGTAAGGATATAGAGTTCTCGGTTGGAGGACATGAATTTGTTATAGTATCACAGATGAAGGGTTTGGGAAGATTTGGGAAGTTTAGAAAATTAGCACCGAGATAGGTTGATCCGTTTTCTATCATAGAAAGGATTGGGAAACTTTCTTATCAGATAGAGTTACCGAATAGTTTGGCAGGGGTCTATAATGTTTTTCATGTTTCTCATCTTAAAAAGTTTGTTCATGATCCAGAGACTACTATCGCACCAACTATATTAAAAGATTTAGTAGTGAAATCAGATATGACTTTTGTTAGACAAAAACTTCATGTTGTAGTAAGAGATGAGAAGATGTTAAGAAATAAGGCGGTCAAGTTAGTGAAAGTCCAGTGGTGTGACAATGAGAAAGACTGTACTTGGGAGACAGAAGACAAGATTAGAGATACTTATCCTAAGTTGTTTTGATGGCATGTTCTATATTTTTCATATGCACCTTGTAATAGCAGGATATACTAATATTGTGTTTATGTGTTTATCACGCATGTTTGCATGATTGATATGCTTGTTATTTTCCTTATTGCAATTTTGAGGACGAAATTCTTTAAGGAGGGAGCCTATAACACCCCTTATTTTTGTGTAACATTATTCAGGAGATTTAACTAAATAAATTAAATAGAATAATGTAATGTGTGGGGATAGAAAGAATGAGATTTGATAATTAATTGGGTCAAACCTTGATTAATCTATTAATAAGATTGATATGTGCGATGGATAGTCCACATGATATTTGAGACTTATAGTCCATATGATTCTTGATAGGTTCAAGTGCCCTAGGAAAACTATTATATGTGTGATGGATAGTCCACAATCCACATGACCCGAGATAGATAGTGCATATAAGATGTGTGATGGATAATCCACATGACCCGAGACAAATAGTCCATATGAGATATGTGATGGGTAGTCTACATGAGTTAAGATAGATAGTCCATTTAATTTGACACAGATAGTCCATTTGATTTAAGGCGCATAGTCCATTTAATTTGAGACAAATTGTCCACAAATTAGGGACAGATGGTCCATTTTATTAGATTGGGTAGATGGTGGTAGTGCATAACCTTATAAAGAAAGATTAGTCAGGCATACCCATATTGCATGCCTACATATGATTATATTAAGATGTTCTAACCAATGTGGTTCTAGGTGCATGATTTATGATTGACATATTTGGATAAGATAGTAGTGAAAGGAAAACTCATTCCTCTCAACGGCGTGGTCTGACTAGATATCTATTCTGATGCGAGATGGCATATTATTATTCACACCAAACTTTTTGTTTGACCCGAAGTTTTTGTTTTCCCATTAAACTCTCGGTTACTCATTTGAGTACTTAGGAGTAAGGATTTTCAGGTTAGACGAATAAGCTTTCGGAGACGTGCTAGAGGCAAGCTAGGTAATATTAGGAGTTTATTTCTGTTGTGTTGTTCAAAGCATATGCTTTGTTTGAATGGATGTAATGATAAGATTTATAATTGTCAAGTAGTTAGACTCTAATCATCCAAGGGGCGTCGTCATATGTCGCTCTTAGAATATAATTATAATTATTATAATATTTTCTCTGAGTGAGGAATCGAAGTGATTATGTAATGGGATGTAGTGAATATAAAAGTTATTGATGAAATGAATTTTGAAAATTTTCATATTCATATGCTCTTGATGTTATAGATTTTACTAACTGATCTCATTTTGTCATCAGATATTAATATTATGTATGACTGCAACTTCCGTAGTGCTTAGTTTCGGGCCTCTTAATAAGGGATGTTATATGGTGGTACTCATGACATCGGTAGAGAGCCAAAAGCCCTATCGATGCACTCCCAATCCCATAAGGGTCCAGCCGAGCGTAGATCAAGAGAGGGGCATGCCAACCATACACGGTTGCCCTCTATGCACATGTAAAGGAGGTCTTCTACTCCATCTCACCATCACCTCGTCGTTGTTGATCTCCCACTCGACAAATACATCGGTTGAGCCCACACCCGATCATTGGCCAAACAATCCCGTAGCAGGCCGATGTCAACCTTTGGGTGGAAATGAACATCCTTCGTAGCTTAACAGAATGCAATCCAGGAATGCCCAGGGCGAAGATATTTTTTGATGATGAGAATTGAGAGCCATTTTTGAAGGAAATCATGACCACTTACATCCACCAGTGGTATGCCTTGCTTCCCGTTAACAAGTACGATATGAGTTCTATCAGTTTAGATTACTGCATTCAACTCTGTTACCCATGCCGGTCAACTTTTCAATCCAGCAAAGTTCCTACTCTTCTCCTCCACTCTCACAAGATCGACCTCCCACTAGTTCTTGGATCTACAACTGAGTAATATCCATTCTTGGGCCCAACTATGTGTAGACTTCAAATACCCATGTTATGATGGCTAGTGAGCTAGATAACATTAGATAGGGACCGACCGGGATCCTTGATCATTTTTGAATCGCTTCAACAAGGAGTCCACCTAGTCTAGGGGTGATGACAAGAATAGCCTTGGTGTGGCCCTCTACTCAAGGGTCAGATACAAGTCAAGAATGTGGAAAGAACTCCAAAAGTAGCCAGCTACATCCTCAACTAAATTCTATCAATGGACGAACGACATTATGAGGATGGAGTACGGTAATCTTTCTAATAGTGATAACTAGACCCGGCATACAAGCCAACCCAATCCCGTGAAAATACCAACCTTTGACCCAATGATCGACAAAAAAAACCAAAAGATGAGCAGAAAATAACACCCAATACAGGTCCAGGTACACTAACTATGCTACTTTGAATAGGGATATGGAAGCGATATTATTTACAACCAGGGTTGGGTGCAATTCTAAAGAACAAACGCCACCAGAGGCGGTAGATGAGAGGAGCCTCATGGCAATAGAAAATACTGCTAGTTCCATCAAATTAATGGGAACTCCACCAATGAGTGTTGGGTGCTCAAGGACGAGATCGAAAGACTGATTCGGGAAGTAATGCTTTTAGAGTTTGTTCAACATCAAGTGGAACAAAGGATAACTCATAACAACCAGTCGGCACCAACCCAGCAACCCAACAACAACATCACAACCATAACCAACATCTTGACCATATATGGAGGCTTGCATATGGGCGGAAGTAACCAAGGAGCACAATCCTGGTATCAAAGAGAATTGGGTTCAGCCGGTCAGATCTATTCTCTACAGCATCGAGTGTGCAAAGCAACCAAGTTGGAATTAGATTAGCCTATCAAGTTCACTACTGAAGATAGAGAAGTCATCTCTTACCCCCAACGTGATCCTATGGTCATCATTCTTGTAATGGATAACTCAAATGTGCATCGAGCCTTTGTGAATAGAGGCAGCTCAGTCCACGTCATGTTTAAGCATGTTTTCAAGGCTCTCAAGATCCCTGCTTCTAACCACACCCCCTACGCCTTGCCCATCTACGACTTTAGGGATGTAAGCATTATTCCGATGGGTACTACCTCCCTTGTAACCATATTCGGAAAAATGCCCCTTGCTGAATAGATTCAAGTTGAATTTGTAGTAGTTGATTGCCCCTCTACATACAATCTCTTGATAGGACGACCAACACTTTCGAAACTAGATGCGGTCATATCCTACAACTGCCCTATCATGAAGTTCCCTGTCCCAAGTAGGATGGGGGAAATCCAAGGCAATCGGCAGAAAGCTTGGGAGTGTTATGGCACCTCCCTTGGACAAGCTAAGAAGGGTGTCCTCATGCTTCAGTGGGAACTTACAACTATTAGCTACGAGGCACTCGAGTGAACCTTCAAGCTAGTCAGTGCTCAAGTTCAAGCCTATCCTGCCTAACCCTGAAGCCAAAGCATCAACATCAGTAGCTCCCCCATGGTCAATGGCCTACTTAATCAGTTTTGACAATCAACGATGTGTCACCCATATGAGTGCTTGAGCCGGACAATGCTCACACTCATATTTGGACCATCCTTGTCCTTGAAGATACCAAGTTGATGGTATGTCACCTAAGGGTAATCGTGAGCCTATCATCACTCCGGTTAATGCTGGGACCACCCAAAACGATGAAGCTACAACAACTGGCATCATGTCGCTCGAGAGTACCTACAATCCTAGTAGTGCTTAGGGTCGTGTCGGTACCGTTCCCCACAATGAAGATTGGGATGGCAAGAATCCTATATCCTTGTCCACTCCCAAAATAACTAAAGAACTCATCTCAGCATGAAATGAGCAAGTCGCACCCCGTTTGCAAGCTGGGACATCCTACACAACAATACCTACCCTCTCAAAACCAGCAGACTCATCCATGAGGGCCAGGAGCAACATCAATCCCTCGACAAGCACAGACGTCTATCTCGGTCGAGGATGTCATAGAGTGCATGATTTATGCATTGGACCAATGCTGTTAGGAACTGAGATGTTG
The DNA here is from genome assembly GCA_030737815.1 of Allium fistulosum. NCBI lineage: Eukaryota > Viridiplantae > Streptophyta > Magnoliopsida > Asparagales > Amaryllidaceae > Allium > Allium fistulosum. Next base: position 1,380,161,152 of record CM060901.1, read on the forward strand.
GTTTTGATGAAAACAACCTTTTTAACTTATATTATTATAAAATATATACTAACACTATTGTCTAGATAGATATGTATATGCAGGATATATAGATATGCAGGTATTGATTACTGAAGACTGATCAGTATAAAGACTCAAGACTCAAGATTGAAGACTCTAGAGTATCAAGATAAAGATTTCAAGATATGTGTCTAGTTTTTGTTAAAACTTCATAATAGCATGGAAATCTTCATTCCGAATTTCATTTGGGATGGAACCCATTTCTACCTTCTTAGTGGCTTACAAACCCACGACAAGTAGCTTACAAACCTAGGACAAGTGGCTTACAAACCCACGAACATCCTGATTTTGTACAAGTTCTCGAGTCCTGATGTGATGAGATATTCTGCAGGAAGAAGCGTGCAAAACTACTTCAAAATGGTTTTTCAAAACGATTTTCAAAACTGCTTTTCAAAATATTTTAGCGTTCAAATTATCTTTTCAAATGATTTTCAAATAGATGTTTTAGCCTTAAAATATTCTTTGTTTTTGTGTTTTAAAACATAGTAAAATTAGTTTATTTTACTCGAGAGTCATTTCATTTTGTTTTCATTTCAATACCATTTTCAAAACAAATTTTATATTATTTTTAACATAGGGATGTCGACATCATGGGATACCCCATGTCGACATGGTGGCCGTTGAATTCAAAAGTTTCAATTTTCAAAAGAAGTGTCTATTCGTTTAAATCTCTTCGCGAACGGTTATGATCGTTACTGGTCTATAAATAGCCTTCACAAACGAATTTTTTAACTAACTATTTTCATATTTTCTTCACTCCTTCTCCACAAATCCATATCCTAAAATTTTAATATTTTTAAGATCCTGCCGAAATTCTGCCGAATTCTCAAGTGAATCAAATTAGAATCTCATTCTTGTTTGATTCTCTGCCCGCTCTCGAAGATCAAAGTGCTATTCAGAGTTATAGGATCAATTTGTAATCAAAAGTTTATCGAGTCTCTCTATAAGGTATGGTTGTGCCTGGAAATCAATTGGGTAATCTTGTGGCCCGTAAATCAAGAGAGTTTGCCCCGGACTCGTGAGACAGGAGGGTACCTCAAGGCCTTTAGAAACTGAGGATTGTAATCTTGACTTTGGTATAATAAAAATCTGTATGAGGTGTTCTGCCTTGGTACAGGACTAGATGTAGGGTAACTCCGAACCAGTATAAAATCCGGCGTGTTCTTTCCTTTTACTGCTTTTTATTTACTTTCTGCATCTGTGTTTGATTCTGTGTTTGTTCTGTGATTAAGTTCTGCATTTGTTTGTGTCATAATTTTAATTTAGTCCATATAAATCGTAGAATCCATTAAACACTATTCACCCCCCCCCTCTAGTGTGAAATTAGCCTTAAGATCCTTAATCCGCACTCCCTTTCAAATGTGACTTGGAGATTGGCTCAGACCCTAACGATGACCTGCTCAACCCCTACATAGGAGATTCAAACATTGAAAGAGGGTCAGTGACTATATTGGAGTCGATATCCATAGACTATGCCGACCTTAGCAAAGTTGTTCAAATCAACCTAGAACTTAGTCAGGAAATTAGGAACGAGATAGCCAAATTCCTATAATATAGCAAATACGTTTGTGCCTAGGGGCATGCTAACATGACTAGCATTGGTCCCTGGATCATTTTCTATGCACTTAATATTGATCCTAAAGCCACCCCATCCATCGAAGTGTTGACTACTCAACCTAGATAGGTACTGAGCTCCCAAAAAAGAGGTAGAAAAGTTGTTACCAATGGCTTCATCTGGGAGGTAAACCATCCAGTCTGGTTAGCTAGCCCAGTGCTGGTTAGAAAGCCAAATGGGACTTGGAGAACTTGCATTGACTTCTCCGACCTCAACAAAATGAGCCCTAAAGACAATTTTCCATTACCCCGCATCAATCGGCTAGTGGATAAGACCAGTAGACATGAGCTCCTCACCTTCATGGATGCTTATTCTGGATATAATCATATCGCCATGCATGATTCGTACCAAGAGCACACTTTATTTATTACAAATGTCAGCTTGTATTGTTATCATGCCATGCCATTTAGGTTACGGAAAGCGGGTGCCATCTATCAACGACTCGTTAACCATATGTTCTCAGAACAGATCGACCGACCTATGAAAGTGTAAGTAGAAGACATGCTAGTAAAGTCTAAGAAGGTCGGGTGGCACATACAAAACCTAGTCGAAACTTTCAACATACTGTGCAAGTAAAACATAAAGCCGAATGCAAAAAATGCCCTTTTGTCGTCCAATCTAGAAAATTCTTCGGCTATGTTGTGAGCACCAAGTCTAAGCTGAAAAAATCCAAGTTATCTAAGATATGCAAGTCCCAAGAACTATGAAGCAAGTGCAGAGCATGAATAAGATGATTGCAGCTTTGAGCTAGTTCTGATAGAGTTAAAAGTATGCCCTAGTGGCAATTATGTAATTTGTTACATAAATATAACTTTATGAATCAATCTTGTTAATAATAAAAGGTGGTTTTCTTTCTACTATATACTTGTTATATAATGATAAAAATAACTAAGTAATTAATTTGAAGTATATAGACGGAAAATTCTTAAATGATATGTTATGTGATAGTAATTACAAAGCGTTGTAATCATGAGAATTTTTTCATATTGAAAATAAAATATATTTTTAAATATTGCTAGTCAAGATGTTTCAAGAAAGGATATCGATTATTCTCTGAGACTAAAGTACGTAATACAGTCCAAATATTAGGGTTTATATTTCTCGTGGCTTCTGGAGGCACTAAGGGGTTACGTACTGATAGTTAATATAACTATGGTCAAACAGACAATCTCGAAGTGATGATATTACACAATTCCCTTGACTTGAGAATACCATAGAACTTCAATGTGGACACTCCACTTTGATTATTGTTAAATCATGACATGGCATCCATCGAACAACTATAGTTGGGTCTGAGTTGAAGCATTGGAAGTGAAACGCTATTCAATATATAATTGTCTCATTGGTTATGTAGGGTTGGTATCAGGGTCAACTACAGTCAAATCAAAGTCAAAGTCTCTGGCTAGAGCAGCATAATTAATAATAAATTTTATTATTGAACGAAGGATTTTGTGTTTGGACTTACAAAGTTGAATATGGACAATGTTGGAATTTTGACCAAAACTAAATTTCATATTTTGTAATGTGGTATAGTTTTGATGAAGAGAATTGGCGTAAATAATCGTTACTACTAGGTACTGCTTATAATAAGTAAAATTGAATTTGACAAAAAATGTGTAAATGATAAATTCAGCCAACAAGTCACACCACTAGCGAAGTTAACGTGAGAACGCTAATGTTTGAATTGTTCAATATTAATCATTGATGAATTTACACATTTGAGTCACATAACAAAAATGATAAATATTTCGAATGAACCACACGGTTTAGTTAATTTTTTTAGTTATTGAAAATTAATTAGTAATTATGTAATATTTAGTTATTGAATATTATTTAATTTTCTGAATAATATTAGTATTTATAAAACTACATACATAAAAGTTATAAACATGCATATCGATATACGATGTCGGTTGAATGTGTAAACTGGATTTAAATAGAAAAATACTAAGTAGTTTTAATTAAAAGAATTAATATTTTTGAAATATTATTCTTAAATTTTTTATTTGATTTGTTTTGAGTACCATTAGTATTTAATAAAGTGTGTATATAAAAATATAAAATCACATAACGATAGACAATATCAGTAGAACATTTGAATTAGATAAAAATGGAATTAATGCTAATGGGATTTTGGAAACTTTAAGCGACCATTTGGGAACATCTAGGGCTGGCCATGCATGTAAAGGAGGGAGAGAATTAACTGAAATGTAATAGAAAACTAAAGTGGGAAAGTTTTAAGGAAGGAATATGAAAAGTTTTTATTACTTCTTTAAAAAAATCTCCCTTCATTTCTTTTATCATGTTCATTTTTCTTTTCCTAATAATATTTCTCCACTCACCATCTTCTATGGCCGAATTCTCATGGAGGATAGTGTTTCCAAAACTCCAAAACAAAATTCAAAACAAAATAAAACAAAACGATGGTTCTCTCTCAAGTGTTATAAGACCTAAAGAGTGATTTAATGAGCCTAGGAATCAATTCTTCATTCAAGGTGTTTCTCTTAGCTACATCAAAAGGGAAATTTTCTATTTTATTTATATATAAATTATCATGTCTATATGCTTTTAATCCTCTAGCTCTTCCAATGATTTTACCTGTACAAATTTTGGATTATGAAATGAATATCAAATTTCTCCTTTTAAAATCAATTGTATTATCATCCTGTTGATATGTTTTAACAACCCATTTTCTTCTATCTATTACTCGTGTGTTATCAATGATAATAATTATGGATTGATTACTTTTCAAATATGTTTGTACATATTGTGTATATAATTTAGAATGTATCTCATTGTCATGAATTTATATATACCTAAATCGTTTAATTTTTTATTTTAGAATTCATTGTTTGAATAAAATTTTATAACGGTTTTATTAATGGATTTAGTTTCCAATTATAAAGCTTAAGAATTGAATACATTTATTATAGGTTATTTTGAATTAGTTTTGATTATTTTTTACATGAAAAACTGAATGAATTTATATTTTATATGTTGTTGAAAAAGGTAAACTTTAGATCTTTTTATTTGTTTCTTAAATTAACAATTGAATCTATGTTAAGTTATTTTGTTTGAAGATGTGACTTTTAAATTACAAACTAATAAACATAATTTTAATGTTGTTTTATCTCAAAACACTGATTCAATTTGTGAATGTGTGTATACATGTATATGAATATACATACATACACGAATATATATATATATATATATATATGTATGTATATGTATATGTATATGTATATGTATGTAAAGGTATATGTATAATTTTTTTTTTGAAACCTAGGAGAACCCGGCGGGCCGGTAAACTCCTGAGGAGGGTATAGTAAAGCCGTCCGCTGATCCAAGCCACCATACCCCCGGGTAAATTTATCTAGGATAGCGAAGCGCATGGTAGGAATCGAACCTGGGTCTTTTTACCATAACCCAAGCCTCCTTTCCACTACACCGCACCCGCGGACAATCTGTATATGTATATGTTTGTATGTATATATATTTTTAATTCAAAGTTTATAATATTAGACTTTTATGTAAAGTGTTGCAATAGCGCTTTAAACTACCTTTTAATTAAATCCAATTTTAGATTTCCTATTTTATTTTTAACATTTAACAAATGTAAATCTTATTTTGTCAGAAAAACTTATTTTGGACGATATAGGCATATATAAAGGGCAAATGTGTCCGTTGTGGTGTAAATCCCAACACCTAAACACGTACACATGAACCATGTACACTACTTATTTGTTGCACTTACACAATATTCACTAAAATATATTTGGATGTACTTACAATTTTATGCAATGCATACATTGCTCATTACGATTTTTAGTACATCATTCAATTCAATTAAAGAGAGAGAAATGAAAGGTTTCTCTCTCCAAATAATGCAAAATCTTATCTCAATTTATTGAATTAATTCTAAAGAAAGAAATGAATGGTTTTCTTTTCTATACTAATAAGTAATTGTTATGCACATGGTGTATTTGATACACTCATATATTTAAATCAAACTAAATTCAAACACTTTAAACACTTTAAATTTAATATGATTTTATTTAAAACTTTATAAGATTGGATATCTTTAGATTTCAGAGGCCCAATAGATCCAAAATATGAATTTTTTTGAAATCTACCTATTTCATCCACTTCCGACTAGCCTGGTTCCTTCCACGGTATCAGAGCCAAATAGTCTTTGCAGTCTAACTTAGTCATGTTAGGGCTAACCAATTAAGCTTACCAAATAAGCAGGGTGTCTAGAAAAGTAGTCTCTAGGCTTGGGTAATCAAGTACCTTTCCCTCCCTGGTTAATGGTCTGGCCTGAAAAGTGTAATGATCCCAAGGATTGCCCTTTATAGATAAGAGCCAATTTGAATTGGGCCTTGGGCTAATTTTCAAAATTATTTTGAAATTAAAATAAGATTTTAAATTTAAAAGTTAAATTTGAAATAAGAATTACATTATAAATGTCATAATGTGATTTTCAGAATTGGTTTTGAAAGCCCTATATATTATGAATGTTATGATATAGTTTTCAAAAGTACTTTGAAAATATAACAAAAATATTTTGAAAATTTTAAAATATTAATAAGATTAATAAATTAAATTAATTAATAGCTAATATATTAAAGTATATACATGTATAATATATATTGATATACGTTAAATTATCTTGAATTATTTAAGATGATGTACGTATATATGTATGTACATAAGAAATTTTCAAAATTAACATTTAATTGAATTGTTTAATTAAATAAGTTAATTAACAAATAACAAAATACATATATGAAGATATATGCATATAACCATAAACGTAATTGTAACGACCCACCTTTTCGACCCTCAAAAGTCGACACTAATATTTCCACATATTCACGTGCCGAGCATCCAAGTTCCGAAAAGACGGATTGTTGGGGTGAAAGAAAGAAAAGACATAATAGAATCTCATATCGTGGCGTGTAATATATAATATACAACAGATCTTTACAAAAGAAAAGTATTATACTCATATCGATTTTTTTAATGTAAAAAAGACATTCAAATTAAAGGTATCTCGTATGATCACACTGCACATAAACACAGATGGGTTTTTACCCTACGATAACCAAACAATTCTATTAGAAAATCCAGTAATATTATAATAATTTCTAGGGTTTAAAATAAACAATTAATCATAGCTGAAATGGTTACATTAATTACATTCCAGCATAATAGGTATACAACTAAGTCCATAAGGCATGTATTGGAGAATGGATTTCATACAATGACAAGAGGTACCGCCTATTACAGTACACCTCTAGAAAAATGTATAGAGTGCCTTATCGGGAACCCTGCCAACACAAAATTGGCCTACCCCTTCCTGGATAGTACTGAATATGTCATCACCTCGATTGTCGACCAACAACCGTACCGAGTCACTAGCATACATAAATGGGTTCATATCCATCTCTTAACTAATCATTCCATTAATTAAAATATCTTTTCAAATATTCGTATTAAAATACCTTTTTCAACGAATATATTTACAACCCTCTCTACTCTTTTCAATACTTAAAAAATATTCATATACTTATCTCGACGGTACAAGTATATTCATAAACCATTTCGCTTTCAATTTCTAGAAAACATCTCCGTATACTTATATCTACGGTACAAATATATTAACAAATCTTAACAAAGATTTGATATCTCAAAAGCATACATAATGGCACAAAACAAATGTCACTTAAAACATGGTTTACTATAAACCTAAACTCATTTTCTGGTGTAAGTAAATAGATCGTAGGGAAATTAGAAAAAATATACTTACCACCACTTTTCGATTTCAAACTTGTACTATCTTTTGATTAACAATAAAGTTGGACAAATTAGCGTATTATCCTTGCCTCGACATATATTCTTAATTCTCAGGAGAGAGACAAGTTTCCCTACCTCAGAATTTGGTGTAAAGTATGGAAAGAATACTTTCCATACAACCATAATTTAAAATGATCAATTATAGAAATCAAATCTCATTCCTTTTATAATCTCTTTTATATTTACAAACTCCTTTTACAAATCTCCTTTCTAGTTATAAAACTTCTTTTATAAATCCCCAAATATAATTATAAAACTCCGTTTATAAATCTCTAATAAACTCCTTTTATAAATATCCAATTATAATTATAAAACTCCTTTTATAAATCTTCAAATTTATTTATCACAAACCTTCAGTTTCAAGATAGAACCAAATACTTTCCATAAAATATCATTTTATATATTACTATAAATCCACAAATGTGATTTATTATACCAAATTATAAAAATGATATTGTTTCCCTTTTTATAAAATACCATTTATAAATCTATTCTTTTCTTCATAAAATACCGTTTATAAACTATATTTTTATTTATAAAATAGTATTTATAAATCTACCCTTTTACACACTCTTTTATATAAAATGTTTCACCAATATTTATTTCAAAATATTGCTATCTTGTTTTAAAACAGAACTACTTCATTACAAATGATAAATTCCCTTTTGTTTTCCTTTAAAATAAACATTCGTTATTATATTAACCTTTCTATGCAATATTTGAAATACTTTTAAAACATTTCACATAAATTAGAAAAGATTAACAAAAAGGTTGAAATAAAATAAAGAAGTTCCAAAACCATTTCTAAATAAAATGCCGTAAAAATTCATAAAATCACTTTTAAAATCATTCTTTGAATCAAAACAATTTTCAAATCAAAATAGCAAATAATAGTATTTCCAAAATACAATGATGAGGCCAATAGCTACCATAGCACTTAACCATTGTTATTACTAACTTTACCACTAAAAAGGTTCAACTTTTAACATATATCAATGTCATATTCATTATCATTAACTACCAAACTTTTAGCATTCAATAATTTATATAACATGTAACTTAAAGAAAATCAACAATGGTGAGGAAACCAGATTCCTCTACAAAATTCCCTGTATTTCATTTTACATGTCATTTTCTTTTCAAAGCAGAAATTCAGCCAAACCAAACCAATATATCATTTAAGCACAAAAATAATAATTTATATCTACCATATAGCATATAATATTCATTCAAAGGTGAGATAACTTGTCAAAATTCCAACTAATGCTTAAGTATTCCGGTTCGATCTAAAATCTAACGGCATTCGATTTTAGCTCCAAATTCCACTTGCTCCAAACTCAATGAAACTAATTCCAATGTGCAGATAACGGTCATACAATTGCAATGCAAAAGACCACGTCTCGATTGGACCTCATATGCAAAAGCTATTCAATTTATAAGTTATTGAATTAAAATTGTAATTAATTTAATAATTACTTTCTTAAAATTAACTACCCTCTCTAATCTTTTTCCCTCCCCCTTCAAAATCATGCACCTATACATGAGAACACCCCTAACCCACCATTAGTGTGCACACACACATGATGATATAGAGCTACGCTCCACCGTTCGAAGAATAGTCGATTTCATTGAACTCCACTATGTGAATGCCTCACATACCCCATCTCATCAAACTCAATTCATTCTCCACGGTTGCGACCTATAGCAGCCTTTCCTCGACCTCCTAATGTTGCACCACCACATATATGACTACAACCACCATTCTTTCACCATCCATGCTCCTCTACATGAGAAACACGTTGCCACCCTCGTCGAAGCCTATCATCGCCTAAATTAACCACAAATCCAAACATTAGTTGCTCCTTCACGTCGAACATCCCAAATCATCGCCGCTACCCCCAATATGCACATGGATTCGAAGCTTTCGTCAAAACAAAATCAACGGATTCAATTTTTTTAGTAAATGATTTGAGTTTGATTTTTATAAGGAGGAGGCCATGATTTTATTTTATAGGAAAATAAAATGAAAAGGAAGAGGGAAAAGTCAATAGTGAAGAATAGTCTTGTGTAGGGTATTGTTTACTTTACAATTTCCAGCACTTCACCACACAAAATTTCGTTCGCGTACGAAATCGCAAATGACAAAAACAAAAATATGATCGTGCACAAAAATGCAATACGATCATAAAACAATAATAAAATACATTGGTTATCTCATTCTATGCAATTTCAAAAATACCAACATTTGCCGTAAAATGCATCAAATGATAATTTAAATGTTTTTTAAATTAAAAATTATGAAAAAATCGTAAAAATCCATTTAAAAATACATCATCAAAAATAAAGTTGTTTTATTAAAATTTGATTTTCTTATTATTTATTCAATTCGAATCTGGTTTAAATATTTAAATAAATTAAATATTCTCATTCGAAATATTAAAAATTCTAGATCGTTACATTCTTTCCTCTTAAAATAATTTCGTTCCTTAAATTCCTAATGGAAGAAAATGTCTCCAAACCCTTAGGCTTCTAAAATTAATTAATTAAAATAAGTTATTAATCTCTTAAAGTCCCATATGTTACTAAAGATTTCGACAGTAACTTCTTTGCATGGCTAGGCCCAAAAATATCACAATATTAATATATGCCTATATCTGGCACCTCCCATATCACAACTCAACAATAATATATACTTATGATATACCTTATAGAGTGTGTATGACATATAGCAAACACGCCTGTTAAGCATAAACGTGTACCTATTTGTTGAGAAATCATACTCTACTCATGAAACTAAAAGCAACTAGCAAGCCTTTGTTTCCATGCACCTATATTTCACTTATATAAACCAAAAGAGAGTTAAACACGACAATGAAACAATATAATATATTAAAGCCCGTATGATGTACATATGTCATCCGTACACAATATCAAATCAGATCACTCGCTCGATCACACAAATTTCGCTTTCGAACTATTATCGCTCACTCGACTTCCCTAGTGTGTACTCCGATCAGGTTCCTTGATTAGAAAACTCCATTCTCCTTACATAGTGATATACTATGATAGAAAACTTCATAATCGTATCAAAAATCTAGTTTAAGCATTCGTCGTCAAGAATCGAGCAAACAATACTTGTTCTAATCAATGCAAATCACCTTGAAACCATATATCCGAATTTGGACTGAGAATAGTTATGCAAATAAAATGATCTACGTACAACTTACGTATTTATTCCATTGGTTTCTTAACTACACCAATTATTTTTAGCTCACATTTATTTACACCAACAGTATTCAATTTAATACTAAAATCATTTATGAATTTTTCATAACACATTACTTACGTTTTTATATACATTTCATAAAGTCATATCTTTATTTTAAACCATTCCATATTTAAGATCATATTCGTATAACACTCTTCTACCTCCTAAGAGTATATACGCAATATTAGATTTGTTTTACTCAACTAGGGTGTTTAACAATTATTTTTTTAATTCTTACTATCTTTCCATTCTAGAGTTACAAACTTTACTTTTATATTTTCACACACTCTTAGCTTCAAGTTCTTAATTAATTCGAAAGCTTTCAACTGTCCAAAATTGTCGAAAATTCCATTCAATAAATGAAAATTACCAAATAACATATCATAATATGATGCACAAACCAAACTACCCTAATGCATAGGATACATGCGTCCATGTAATAACTTAACTAAATACTTAAGAACTAAACAGTCGAGTTTTATTTCAAATCATTTTGAAATAATAGTAATATACATATCTCCTTATGTATATCAAATCATTCTTTTGGGATTAAATCAAAATCTATTTGACCAAAGCAACTATGAAGCAAAACTCTATGGTAGCATTCCTCACTTAGAAACTCGAAAGTGAACGCCGATGATTCTACAATCATCACTAGAATTATTTTCCAGCAACAGAAGTAAGCTCAGTGCTTTCTATCTCCTTTAAAAATCCTTTTGGAAACATTTCTATACACAAATACTTTCAAATAATACTACTATTATTGTTGTTTCTTCGTTATTAGCCATTGTTTCCATTTTAGTCTTCATTTAATTCTCTTCAAAAAGTTTCTATTAGGTGTTTGTGCCAATTTTTGGTGCAAACATTTTGGTGCTTTCACTGAAAAACGTGATTCTCAGCCTATTAGGATCCCTATATTGCTACTGGATTGCATAAATCCTCCGAAAGAGATCCATAGTTATCTTCAGGAAGTTTGCTCGTTCTACTCATATTTGCAAAAATCCAAGTGAAGCTATCAACAATGGTGAACACTAGATCTAGTTCTTAGAATGTGGAGAGAAATGAGAATGCTAGCATCCAGCAAGGAAGCCCAGGAAATCAACTAATGGATGTGAATGTTGAACAGTTGAAGTCCAGAATCCCACTGATTCTATTACAAAAGCTGAATTTCAGAATCTAATGAGAGAGCTGATAGAGAGCTATCGACAATTAAATCAACAGATTCTGACCAATATCAACTTAATGAACCAACTCAGCAGCAACGAGGAAAAGCTAGGAGGGACCCCACTCCTTACTCGGCATTGGAGGGTTCTAGCTCATCAGATGAGTATCATAGGCATAGGCATCATAGAATAAACGAATATCTTGCAGAAACTTTTGGGCATCAACTATGAGACCTAGCTCGGGAAAGATTATGCATGTAGGGAGGCATAAGGCCCCTTCCCCAGAAATGAATTAGTGAGCCGACTCTAGCTCTACGATCATACTAGAAAGATGGCTTCTTGGTCATCATCCTAAAAGGCTGCCCCAAACCATCATGGTCTGCCAGGACCGATCGGTGTCGATCCCTCCATAGGGATCGATACCGATCCCTCCTTCAGAGGACGGAACCAACCCATGCATACTGGGAATCAAGCTTGAGTTGCTTTAGTTGGTTTGGATAATGGAGTTCACTTAAATGTTGACCAAATGCTTCCCTAGAATGACGATGAAGTGAATTTACGATATATACATTGGGAAGATGGTGAAACAAGAAGCATGGAACGGCCCGTAGACATCGACCCGACCATTTACGTGAGGTAGAGCATAACCACGCTTGGCACCAACTATCCAAACTTCGGACTTATCGGCTATGGTCAGACAGTTAGTGAGAGAGAGCTAGGGCTTGACCAGCGATGACTGGGGAATCTCGAGAAGCCATACCCCATTCACTAGTAATGTTCTACATGCAGAGTATCCAAGCAGGTTCAACATGTAATCGATGCCTACCTACTAGGGAAAAACCGACCCTAGGCAGAACATCATGAGATATGAATGGCTGATGGATTCCACCCGAGCGGATCATGTAACCAAGTGTGGATGCTTTCCCATAACTCTCTTTGGAATAGCAACGATGTGGTTCATAAGGTTACCCCCACGATCAATTTGTAGATTCGATGATTTGGCAACAAGGTTTGCATTTCCAGATGCATGTTACTTGCCCCAAGGACGTAATGTCCCTGTCTAGCATGATCTAGGCTCCAGGAGAATCGTTGAAAGATTATTTATAGAGATTTCATATAGCTATTACGGAAATAATTAATTCAAATGACCACGTAATATTGATGGCCGTGACGAGAGGGATAGATCAAGAATCTGATTTTGGCGATTGGTTAGCTGGCAAGCCAACCGCAATGTTGAAACGCATTTAGGCAAAGGCGGCTCGGTATTTAAGAAAGGAGGAAGCCAAGTCCTCTAGTAAGAAGAATGTTGCGGGATCGAGCGGAGAGGGAGTACAAAGTAATATTGCAGTAAAGCAGTCTAATGATAGCTCTAGAAAAGTTCAAGTGAATGTCCAAACAAGCCAAACCAGCAAAAGAAAGGCGGAGATAGGGCCGAGAACGAAAGAGGGATTCTGGAAGAGGGAAGCCTAGGATTCCGGTGTACGATAATTACACACCATTGAATACGTTCTTGGAGAATATCTATTTGTATACCTGAAATACCATGCAGTACAGGAAGCTGCCTCCAAAAGAATCAGCAGAGAAGCAGAAACAAACAGAAAAATATTGTCGGTTCCATGAATGTTATGTACATGGCATGAATGAATGCAGGCATCACTAGGATATTATCGAAAAGCTGATTCGAGAAAGGAAGTTGCAGCAATTTGTAAAAACCCCATAGGATGGCGGACAAGGGACATTCGACCCTAACCGAGGACAAGCACCGCGTAGGGCTGAGGAGCCTACATGTACTGGTGGAAGATTGGTAATAAATACAATAGTCGGAGGACCACACCCAGCAGATAAGAGTACGCGTGAAATGGAGCTCTATGCTAGCGCGATTAAGCATGTGGATTTTGAATATTGTTCGAATATAGATGATGGAGCTCCAGCAAAACAGCAACGTAAATGGCAGATGATATCGTGTTTAAAAACAAAGATGCAGACAAGGTAGAGGCTCCAACGATCGACCAATGGTCATTTCAGCGATGATCGAGCCCGCTTTAGTGAGAAGAATATTGATTGATTGTGGAAGTTTAGTAAATATAATTTTCAAAAAAGCCAATGGTCAGGTGAAAATGGAAGCCAAGGACTTAAAGCCTATGACCCTCCTTACAACGTTTTTCTAGGCCGACCGGCCCTAGCTGAATTCCTAGCAGCCCTTGCCCTATGGTGTTTGACTTCGAAGTTTTTGATAGATAATGGCGTTGGAGTTGTTCACGGTGATCAGGCGACTAGACGTGCATGTTATGTAGCTGAGTTGAGGGATGCTCAACGCAAAGAGAAAGGTAAGGGTCTGGACAAGATTGTCAGCATCCAAGCTACCAAAGATTGATAACTAGCGCTTGAGCCTTGGCTCGGGTGCCACAGTCGGTTCTATAGAGATATAGATCCGAGAGATGACGAGGGGGATCCCAGAGAGACCAAGGCTGCGCTGGTTGAGCTGACGATTGACATCACAATTAGCCACGATGACCCGTCATGGGTCCTAAAGATCGGATCACAGCTCAGCCCCTCAATGATGAAAGAACTTGTTGGATTTCTCCGAGCGAATCTAGTGTGTTCGCTTGGACTCGATCTGACATGTGTGGAATCTCGCTTGCCATTGCGAACCATGCATTGAATATCAACCCGAGGTATGTCCAGGTGAAACAAAAAAGACGTGGTATGGATCCCGAGAGATCTTCCACTCTTAAAGAGGAGGTGGATTGACTAAAAGACAACAGGTTTATTCGCGACGCTCTCTACCTTAAATGGGTATCTAATCCTGTGCTTGTGAGAAAGGCAAACAGAAAATGGAGAACATGCGTTGATTACTCAGACTTGAACAAGGCATGCCCAAAGGACTATTTTCCTCTTTGGAGGATCGACCAACTGGTAGACTCGACCGTGGGACACGAATTGCTATCTTTCATGGATGCATACTCAGGATTCAGGATATAACCAAATCTTGATGCACATTCTCGATCAAGAGCACACCAACTTCATTATTGCTATGTGGTGATGCCATTTGGACTAAAAAATGCAGGAGCAACCTACCAGTGCCTAGTTAAAAGAATGTTTAAAGATCAGATCGGGAAAACGATGGAGGTGTATGTGGATGATATGCTCATGAAGTCACGACAGTCTTGCGACCACATTAAAGACTTAGCAGAAATGTTTGACATCCTCCGACTTTATAAAATGAAGATTAATCCTTTGAAATATTCCTTTGGCATTGCATCAGTAAAGTTCTTGGGTTTCATTGTTAATGCCCACAGAATCGAAGTTAATCCCGAGAAGATCCAAGCTATTCACAATATCCTAGCGCCAAAGACTATCAAACAAGTACAGAGTCTGAATGGGAAGGTCGTTGCCTTAAGTCGATTCATTTCTAGAGCTACCGATAAATGCATTCCTTTCTTTGACTTGATTAGGAAAAGAAACTTCGAATGGACATGGGATTGTAAAGACACATTTCAAGCCTTGGTTGAACCACTTAGAGAGGCCTCCCGTCTTATCGAAGCTAGTGGATCATGAAGATTTATACATCTATTTGGTCATGCCAGTACAGGCTATAAGTGCTGAATTGCTTCGCGAGGAGAACCAAATCCAGATGTCGGTTTATTACGTCGGCAAGTGATTGACGGGAGCTGAAAGAAACTATCTGAAAATAGAGAAATTGGCATGCTGATTATTGATTGCATCACGAAAGCTCCGCCTATACTTCCAGGCACATTCGATCAATGTTTACACCGACCAGCCGTTACGACAAGTCCTGTAGCAACCTGAGACGTTTAGAAGGTTACTCAAGTGGAATATTGGGCTTAGTTAATTCGATATCACTTATCTCCCTCGGAGGGCTATCCAGGGTTAGGCACTGGCTGATTTTATAGCAGAATTTATTGTGTAGGATGATTTCTCGGAAAGCAATAAAATCCTTACCATATGGTGGAAATTGTATACTGATGGAGCATCCAATGATCATTGTTCTGGAGCTGGTAAAACAATTAAACACTCACACTAAAAATATTTATAGTTTTTAGTTGATTAAAATTACCACTCCTTATGTATTTTAACAAAGAAAAAGCCAATTGGCAATAAATTGCAATATCGCCAAATTTAACATGTTTATTGAATGTAGTTGTGCCAACTATATTCAATAAACATGTTAAATTTGGCGATATTGCAATTTATTGCCAAATTGCCTTCTTCTTTGTTAAAATACATAAGGAATGGTAATTTTAATAAACTGAAAACTATAAATATTTTTAGTGTGAGTGTTTCGTATAACTCTTGAAGATCGGTTGATCTGTTACGCTTTAAAGCTTAATTTCCCAGAGACAAACAATGAAGCCGAGTATGAGGCTCTGATTACTGGACCTAAACTCACCAGAGAACTAGGAATAAAATCTCTTGAAATATTTTACGATTCATAATTGGTAGTATACCAAGTCAAAGGAGATTACCAAGCTAAGGGACAATGACTTGCTCCATACCTTACCAAAGTCCAAGAGTTGTTGACTGACTTTGAGTACTATGACATTACGCATATTCCAGGGGATCAAAACAGAGAGGCTGATTCATTGGAAAAGTTTGCTAGCACCAGGGATGCACAATAGATGGGCCTGGTTCTGGTCAAAGTATTAAGTGCCCCGAGTATAAACCTGATAAAAATCAACCGGGTACTAGAGATGGAGCCTGAGAGGGAATCGTGGATGACTCCGATTAAAAACTATTTGCTATAGGGAGTTCTACGTGAAAAAAGTAATGAAAAGCGACAAGTCCTTCGTAAAGCTTCACGATATATCATATAGGAAAGAGTTATGCAGCAAAAGGGTTTTTCTGTTCCCCTACTCCTGTGTATCGCTCATGACGAGATAAAAAGGGTCCTAAAGGAAGTTCATGAAGGGGAATGTGGCGATCATACTGGAGGGCAAACTCTAGCAAAGAAAATACTCTGTTATGGGTATTATTCGCCAACCGTCAATCGAGATGCCGCTGACTATATAAGGCGAAGCGACGGGTGCCAGATATATGCAAAATTTCCAAGAGCTCCACCGACAAAAATCAAGCAAATGGTTAGCCCATGGCCATTTTCCATGTGGAGTATAGATATTATCAGTTCCTTACCGATCTGTAAAGGTGGTGCAAAGTACGATATCGTCATAGTTGATTACTTCACCAAATGGGCCAAAGCAGAACCTTTAGCCACGGTCACAACCAAGAAAGTAATCAACTTCATTGTCTGAAACATCTTATGTCATTTTGGTCTTCCATGAACTATTGTAATGGACAATGGGACTTAATTCGACAGTGCTGAATTCAAAGACTTATGTCAGAGGTATCATATTGAAAAGAAATTTGCAGCAGTCGCTCACCCTCAAGCGAATGGGCAAGTTGAAGCTGTGAACAAAACTATAAAGTCCATTCTGAAGAAGCGTTTGGAAAAGGCTAGAGGTAAGTGGGTGGATGAACTCCCGACGACACTATGGGCTTAAAGGACCACCCACAAGTCCGCGACTGGCCATACTCCATTCGCCCTTACTTACGGTTTGGAAGCCGTTATTCCTGTTAAGTTCGAAGTTCCTTCTCATCAAGTGACCTACTATGATCCCAGAACAAATAAAGATCTTCTCTTGGAATCTCTAGACTTTGCAGATGAGAAGCGCGAAGAAGCTGATTTGAGGGCAGCTGTGCACCGATACAGAGTCGCCCGATACCACAACATCAAAGTTCGACCAAGAACCTTTGAAATCGGCAATCTCGTCTTGAAACGGGTTTTTTCTACCCTTTCGCATATGAAACCTACTTGGGAAGAACCAGACGTCATTGAATAGAGGCTTAGAGAGGGAACTTTCAAGCTAGTGACTGTTTATGGCATCACACTTCCAAGAGCATGGAATAGCGAGCATTTACGGCGTTATTTCACTTAGTTTATTTCTTTCTTCATTCAGTTGTATCTACTTGTAACATCCCGCCTTTTTGTACACTTTAAGCAGACACACATGCCGACTCAAACCATACAGAAGGGCGAATTGTTATTTGGGGTGAATAAGAAAAGAGAAAGAAATAAAAATAAAACAGAATCTCGCAGCGGAAAGAAAAAATATAATAATCAAATAACAGTTCATGAAGCTGTTTACAAAACATTTGATTATACTTATACAATACAGAATCAGAGTTACACATATCAGAGATAAACAAATAATGCAGTGGAACAGTATGAATGTGGTGGAATAAATATATAAATAGTAGTAGCACAAATCTTCGTCTTCTTCCTCCAGAAATAAGGTCTTCAAATCCTGAAATGCTCAGGCTGACCCGAGCGAATTGAAAAGACAAAACACTCGAGTCAGAACTAAAAGATATTATGTAAGTTAAATCAACGGTAAATAAATATGAGTGTAAACGGCATCGAAGATGTTTACGGGGTTTGACATCTCCTATCCAGTGTCTAACGTGAGTGCAGTAACTTAAGAGATGTTCGGGATTCACATCTCCTAAGGATCCATTAAACTATCTACTATGTAGTACAATATGCTATTATAATATGTCTACAGTAATATAAACTATTAAAATAGCGTTAAGGCGTTACCCATATCCCCCTTAACACATTTTATAGGTATGCCAATAGTCTATATAGTACCGTAACTCGTCGTAAACTGGAGCCGCCAGAGGATACCACATAGGTACGACATAAAACAAACTCATAGAAGGCGCGCTAGGGTAGGTGACACGGCACAACTAGGCAATGCCACGGTAGATATACCAATTACACTTCCAGACTGTTGGTAACGAATAGCCGCAACTACCGCCCAACTCGAAACACACTTCCGAGTAAAATCGAAGGGTGGCCACCAAATAAATCAAAAAGTTAGAATATATATCGATGGAGTGTGTCCGATCAGAGGAGCTACATCATTGGCCCGTCGATTGCTCCTGTTTTAGCCACCTTATGCCAACTCATGGGAATCGGGTCCGCGTATATACCTCATATAGGATCGTCAGCGCCATCCTACTTCATTCTGGAATCTCCACCGCATACATAGTTGTCAAAGTGGTTTTCGATATCGATAGAGAGTATGCCCATATCTGATCCCGGTCTCTTTGACAACCAATCGCTTATTACACACCGGATGGTTCTTTTCCAATTCCAAAATCATTTCATAATTGATATCAAAATATCATATTCAATTCAAAGCATATCATTTTCGAAATCATTACTCATATTTACCCTTGAAATCATAGTTCAAAATTATATTTCCTTTCAAAATTCGTGTTTCCAAAATAGGTTAAACTCTCATTTCAAAATTATCATATCGAACCAAATATGTTATTTAATTCCCAACGTAGGTTATAACATCATTAACCGTATCCACTTAAAAATCGAGAATTTGAATATAAACCCATTCATTTTACTTAGTTTGGAATTTAGAAGAAAATAGTATTAAGTAGTTATAAATAGTTAATATAGATTTAAAATAGATTAAATAGCTTCAAAATAGATTAATAGATTTAAAATAAGTTAAAACAGGTTAATTAGTTTAAAAGTTGAAAATCTTAATAATTAGAGTCTTTAAAATAATATATATATATATATATATATTAACAGTTTATATAAAAATATGAATTTGAAATTTATATCAAGTTAAACTATTTATTCCATTCCAGTACATTTGGACCATTTTAATATCCCAAAACCCAATTTCAAATTTCCCAATTCCAATTCTCAATAAAATATCTAATTCAATATCGCATCCAATCCATGTTCGAAATATCAATTTAAATTACTCCAAATTCAGTATGTTTCAAAGTTATATTTCAAACAACTTAAAATAATTCAATTCTGACAAGTTTCACTTTATTCCAAATTCAACTTTGAAACCTCAATTAAATTCTTTTTAACAATACCCTTAAACCAATTCCAATTTTTATCATAAACTTGAATTTCGATAATAATTCAATTCGTATAAATCAATTTTTTTATTTCAAAGTATCATTTAAAAGGATTCCAAAAATTTAAAGCTTTAAAATCATTTAATTTAACCAATCCAGTGTCCGTATATAATTCTCTACCCTAGGGTCAAGTGATACGGATATTTATCATTTCAATCCGCAATTTAAAATGTTACGGTTATATATCATTTCAAACCGCAATCCTGAAAATATCAAAATCTATAAAATCGCTCAAGTCTATCATATCAACCCATAACGATTTTTCCTTAATCTATTGATCATTCGGGTATGTATCATTTCAACCCATAGTGAACTTGCAGTTTATAACGATATAAAATAAAACATCCATTCATCCAATATCAACAATCAAGCATTCATCACAAACATCATCCAAATCAATAAATAAATATCAATATAGAACTGATAATCAATAACAGGTATTTAACTGGCAATTTATATTCAATACAGGTATTTAACTGGCAATTTATATTCAATACAGGTATTTAACTGGCAATTTATATCCAATAATAAATTAAATAACGATTTAATTCAAATATATTCAAAGTAACTGAGATGATGATTTAAAATATACCAAACAGTCATAAATAAATTTCTAATCATATCAACAATTTAATTTAACAAACATAAGAAATTTTAGAAGTTGCGAGTGGGTTAAAACACTCACCTTTGAATTTAAATTGAATTTAAATCCAATTTAAGCCCAAAATTTGAACAGTCTCAGAATTCGTCCAAACCAGCATCAAAATGCCCGGAATTTCGTTACAATCCCAGTGGAGAAAACCACGTGTGAATTGGACCTCGTATGTGGAAGTTATGATAATTAGAACATAGACGATTTAAAATTAAATAAAATAAAACAAATAAAAAACACAACCTGGCCACGTCACCAGTAAAACATTCCCCTTCAAATCGAAACCTACAGCATGCCCTAGCCATACGCAAGCCTGCCGCCACCTAACGTCGATACCTCGCCAACGTTCAACTCGATCAGAACTCACCGTTGCGACCCCCTAGGGCTGCCGACCCTACACCTTCCACTCGTACGCCTCCGGTGGCTAGAACCACCTCCGCCGCCGATGATGAACAAAGGCCAGTTCTGGCAATTCCGATCCCTTTAAGCATAAATGAACCGTATGGATGTGACCCACTCAACCACGTCTACCCAACGCCATCCTTTGATTGACCCCTCATCGTAAATCCACCGTTAAACGAAACGAAGATCAATGGACGACCGAGAGCAAATCGCCCAATTCTGGCCAAACCGAAACCCAGATCGAGAAACGAATAGTAGAATTGACTTGCACTCGTCAAGAGCTTCAAATCGATATATAATATGATATAGTTTGAGGAGTTTGAAATTTTCGATTTTGTTTTTGAAATTGAATTTGAGGGTTCTGAAGTTTGAATCTGTTCTACCATTGAGGAGGAGAGGTAGACAGCTGAATTGTACGTACAAGTAAATGAAATAAGAGATAACTAGGGTTTATAACGAGCTATTTATAGACAAAAGCTGAAATTAGAATGGACCAGATTGATTTGGATTGAAAGTTGAACGATAAATGACCCGAAAAGCCCGTTTCGACTCCGGAACGAAAATGGGTCATCCCATATATTGAAATAGATGCTTTCTATAATTTTAAAATCAATGGAACTGGTTTCAAACCCAAATTCCATCGTATGAAGAAGTTATGATAAAATCAGCTTATTTCAAATTGATTTCAATTAAATTGATTTCAAGGCGTTTCGAGCCCGTACGATCAAATGACAAGTCCGATCGTTTCAAAACTTGAAATTCTATAATAATTTACTGTTACGGATCCGATGAAACTGGTTTCTTTGAAATCCGAGTCAGTGGCCAAAATGGCTATATTTCAATTAATTAAATAAATTAATATTAAATTAATTAAATCACATTTTCAGTTTAAATTTTTAATAATTTACAACTTCTATCATTTTTGATTTCTTAATCACTTACAATAATTTAAACAAATTTAGATGTTAATTTAAAGTTGATCAATCCATCAATTTCAGTGTTTTAATTTCAATTTCATTAAATTCAGAAATTATAAATTTAATTTTCAATAATTCCATTTAATTAACCTTTCATCCTATTATTCAATCCATTATTATCAAATAGATGAAATTAACATTGGTTCATGATCTATTACATTAATATTCTCAAATTTCATTTTAATCTCGATTAACATAATATTTAAATATTTAATTTCATTTATTTGCAATTAATCCAATTATTATAGTTTAAATTCCAATAAATTGATAAATCTTTATTTCCATTCTTTTAATTCAACAAATTTTCATAGTATGAGTAGAATTAACATTATTTCCAATTATTACCTTAATTTACCTTAACGTAATATTTAATTATATTTATTGCAATTTATTTCCAATTTAAATTAACCGGCTAAATAAATAGGTAACATATGACAATTGTTACTATTAACCTTAAATCACACTTATTAGTTCATTATTAACAAACAAAGATTACAATTGCTTATATAACACTGATTATATTCAATTACCATTAACTATCTATTTTACAAAAATTAGATATTTACATTTGTTTCTTATATTCAATTTTATAACCAAGTATACATTTACATAATTCCATTTATTTGGAATTACATCCAAATTGTTAATAATTAGCATTAATTATCATTGTTACCATTCATTTTAGTTATTACTTCATTATCAAATTACCAATTTCTATTTCTTTCAATATTTAATTACCAAAATCTTATTAAACTAACAAATTTAAATCGTCGAAAATTACGGGTCGTTACACTACTTTTAGAATTTGCTTTAGTATATGATTTTTTGGATATGTAATAAAATGAATTATGTTATTTCCTTCCATTTAGCAAATAAAGTTTTGAACTTCCTTTATATTTATGTTTGTTGTAGCATTATGTATTAGTTACATTACGAAACTGATTGATGTCGATATGTTCGAACAGGTTCCTAGAGTTTGGAACAAATCAATTACTCTAGTTCCCAATGGAACTAAATAGGATGAGTGTGGTTAGACCGTTCATTTGATATCTCTCATTCATAAACCAGTGGACGGGATACATAATGAGGAATGGATATGGCTCGACCATCTGATGATCAAATAAATCCCACCGAACGATGGGACTGAAATAAAACAAGAGCAATTGTGACACAACCGATTGCTCGCTAAATCAAACCCCGGCCCTTGGGGACAAATCAATCAATTAAGGAAAGTACGATCCGACCACTCTTCGAAATAACTCTAAGGCCCCAAAGTGCAGACTGGAGTATAAACATAAATCGGGTGTGAATCGACCGCCCGCGAACTAACTCTAAGTCCCCAGAGTGCGTACAAGAGTGTAAACATAAATCGGGTGTGAATCGACCACCCACAAACTAACTCTTATCCCAGAGAGTGGATATGAGTATAAACAAATAGATGAGTGCAGTTTGACTAGCAGTATTCCATAAACTCGGGCCTGAAACCGACATGAGGAGTATAAACTCACTAAGGATGAAGTTCAACCATCCACTTTTAACTCCTCTTACTTGAGACTGGGGGTAGGAGTACAATTACTCAAACCGTTGAATTCGACGGCGTAACACTAAGGCTCAAGTCCAATGTTTGATGCGACTCAAGGCCACGACCACATGGAGACCTTGGGATAGAGTTAGTGGATTGTTATCAGAATTAACCAACAATGAATTACAAGTGCATTGAATGGGAAGTGATAGTTCAACTACTTAAATAATAGTTCACACGAGAGCTCTACAAAAAACAAAAACTTTTATTCACATGATAAGCTTTAAAACTGTGTTTATTAAAAAAACCGAGGCTCGTACCCGTACAACCACAACCAACAAAGAAAAAACAACTGTACAAACTAGGTACACGCCGAGCGAAAGTGACGGCAATTTCTTTTGTCTTCTCTTCTTTTTGGATTTCTCAAGAGTGGCGCTATCTAAACTTCTGCTAGTTATTTTCCTTGACCCTTTACCGCCCTTGGTGAGAGAGCGTTCGTAGCTTGGAAGGAGTTCTCTGGGAATCGACCCATCGGGCGAAATGACTTGTAGTGGGATGAGATTTGGATCATCAGTGTCCACCTCGACAGGCTCAACTTTGGCTTTTCTCTTCAACAACTCCTCCTTCTTGATGCACTCCTTCAAGCTGATCTCATCAGTGTATTCGATGGCGCCAGTAATCACAACATCATTAGATTCATCCACCATCAGCGGATCTTCAGCCTTATCATCATCGAGTTCTCCGATGACTTGAGCATCGGGCCTCGGAACATCGGTGGCCGTCGGAATCTCTATTGATAACGTTTGTTGCTCCATAGCAGCGTCACTTTTAGGAGTTTGGACAGGATCTAGAAGACCTGTGAATTTGTCAAAACAAGGAGATAAGCCTAAAACCATTGGGCATGAAGAACGAAATTTCTCGAAAAGTGGAATACCTACATCCAGCGGCTTTGGGTTGTCGTTGGAGTGCCCCCTTCTAGAATACGGGTTAGCACTTTAGATTGGTAACCAGGTTTATCCGGATCTTAGCTTAAATCTTGCCCCAGGCCAAAAGAAAAACTGACGCTCCAGCCACTTGGAAACAAGAAGGGCCCTTAGGATCAGACTCCGAGGATTCAGCAATATTTTTCCCTTCATCGAAAGGCGCTAAAATGTCAAAATATCGAAGTCTCGCGGCGACAAGGTCTAGGGGTTCATTTCTATGGAGGATCTCTCGCACTATTTTCTCTTAATCTAACTCGGCTTTGCCCGGCTCCCTCTTTTTCATCTCTATATATAATTACAGGCTTCAGCGAGTGACTTGAGATAACCTTCACCAAGAAACCTCAAGTCGCGATGGATAAGGACTTTAGCATTGTATTCGATGATCAGGGGATCAAACATGTCCTTAATTTCATTCCGACTAGACTCTTTAGCATCCTCCACCTGGGCTTCAATTTGTTCTATCATCCCCTTGTGGCATGCCTCTCTCACCTCTTCTTTAAGGGCTTCTATTTTAGCAAGTTCCCCGTCAATTTTGATTTTTAGACTCCTGGCTTTAACAGCCTCTTTGCAATACCTCTGTGATTCTTCTTGAGCCTCGATCTTCTCTTCCCTTTCTTTCCTAAGAAGCTCTTCAAGCTCCTCAACGTAGCGGGCTAATATATCTTTCTCCTTTTGCTAGGAATCCTTTTCTAAAGCGAGTGCACCGTTGCGATTGAGGGTAGCATCAAGTTCCTTCTTATGGGCGGCTTACAAATGACTCACTGCCTCAGACGTTTCATGGCACTCTTTTCTACCTCAGTTATTTTTGTTGTCAAATCTGAGATCTCATTATCTTGGTGCCTGGTTATATCTTTATCATGGATCACCTCTAGCTTGAGACAATCTATTTCATGTTATCGCTCGATTGACACCTCAGAGATCTTTTCCGCTAAGTGCTAGAACGACTCATGTTGCACGAAAATGTCGTTAACACATGCAAGAGAGCTTGCTTTGGTGTGCCCCAAGATCATATGAATTGAGGGATGAAACTTAAGCACGTCAAAACGGATTTTTGGGAAAGTGGCCTTAAGTTTGGCAAATTTCTCCGCTATGGAAGTATCAGGAGTAGTGGTCGTCAAAGATGGATCGAAAGTGGCAATTGGACACTTGCTCGATCTTCGGTCGCGAGATTGCCTAGAGCTAGAAGAACCAGAGTACTGCTCGTGTGATACGGCAATTTGAGGTCCTTGGAAGGAAGTCTGATCTCCACTATAAACAGGAAGGTTGGGCCGATCTTCCTGGTAGAATGACTGAGACTGGGACTTATGCTTGGAGGAAGAAGATTCCCTTGAACGATAGCTTTTTCCCCGACCGTCATCTCTTTCCCTATGCATGCCTGAGTCTGAGCCGCAGCTAGATCCACAATGCGTCGAAGAGCCCCTTAGGCGATCAAAAGCTAGAGACTGAGTCATTGCATCTGCAAAGACCAAACGAAAATGTTTAAGTAACCGTTATACAAAAGATAAATGAAGAGCATGTAGTGGAGTACATATGATTGCAAGTGTCCTAGTGTCCCCTCTAATGGACCA
Source organism: Allium fistulosum (assembly GCA_030737815.1). Lineage (NCBI taxonomy): Eukaryota > Viridiplantae > Streptophyta > Magnoliopsida > Asparagales > Amaryllidaceae > Allium > Allium fistulosum. The sequence continues at coordinate 1,380,187,198 of CM060901.1, forward strand.
GTAGCTGTAGCCTTGCTTATAGGTGTTTTCTCTCCTTTGTCGGTAGGGAGAATGCCATCACCACTCCTGGCGGGAGAATTAAGCCTCTCGATATTGATATTTGGGAAGTCATAAGTCTTAATGTCATCGGGGATATGAAGATTTGAAAATCCTTTCATTGAACTTTTTAAGTGTTGGGAAGATGACTTTTCGTCTACAGAAGTGATAACAAATTCTGGATCCTTAGTAGTTTTTCTTCTGTGAAGTTTATATGCTAGTTTCTTCTCTTGGTTGGTGTTTGGGATTGCGCGCCTTATGACGGTTCGACCACAGACTCATTGGTCTGGGAACCCCTAATTTTTCCTTCTTCAACATCATCCCGAGTCCCCTTGATTGGGACACGATAGGGTTATTGACATCCCCTTCTTTGTGACGACCACCCATGACCCCTGCACTGAACAAGGAAATAGTGCGCTGAAAGGTGTGCCAAGAAGCCATGGGTGATCGTCGGAGGTAAGTTAAAACAGCAGAATCTATCGTATTACTCACAGCGCATGGATAAAATACAATAGAGAATATATATAGTGAAGCTTCACAAAATATAATCTCATCAATTAAGCTTCATAATAGTTGAATACAAACATCTGAATAGTCAATACATCAAGCCTTACTACATATCACTCAGAGAATTATACAAGCAGCGGAACATCCAGTACATATAATGAGAAAATAATATGCAAGCCTCCAGCTCGTCTTCGTCATCAGCATCGTTGGAAACTAAGAACAGCACCTGTCACCTGCTACCTAGTCTTCCCATCCCAAAATGGATGAACAGCCCAAGGAAATAAGAGTTAAACATAAAGCCTTGAGTCAGACAACAGCCTTAGTGAGCGGTAAATTAACTAACAACATACCAAAAGAGCATAAAGGTAAAAGGAATAGGAATCCAACCCTCCCACTCCACCTCTTTCTACAGTGATAGCCCCAGACACACTAAGTAGAAGTAAACATAGCAAATCAGACAATTAAAGTAAAGCAATCATCACTCGAGTCAAGGTCGATGTTTTCTAGGTACAAACCCCCAAGGCCTAAACCAAGATCAGATAAGCACCCAGAAAATACCGCTCTTGAGACCGAATGACGATACATTCAAACATCCATGACTCTGGCTATCACTGTTATCATTGCTTCGATACCACCGTTAATTGAATGACCGGCACATTCTTTCAGCCGTCCGTCAAGGGTTAATGGTAACCCCGGTTCTAGACATAACTCCGCACGTCGTCGCAGCCCATGCCTAGGACTATCGAATCTGCCCAGAGTACTTGACTACCAACTGTAGTCATTTGGGACTATCGAATCTGCCCAGCGTACTCTTGCTTTGAGTCTGCTAGAACCTTCAACAATGATGAAACCTCAGCCTTCTAGTCATCCTCCTCGACGACTATTTTCATACTAGCTCAAGCGCCTCTCGAGCCAACCATTATCCTCAACCCGAACCATTTCACTGAGTCATCAACATGCTTGGAATGATCCCGTCTGGATTAAACCAAGGCTATCTCACATCATGCCTCGCTTCCTCTCATCATAGCAAAGCCTCATCTCAACATCATCATCAAATCTATCCATATGAGCTTTACCATCCGCGTCATATGCCACAAGCAGCTTTTCTTATTCAAGAGCCTTTCCCTTAGCTTTTGAATCATCTTCAACCAACTTGTCCAAATCAAATCATCAATCAACTAATTTATAACAATCAATCAAGTCAATCATTAATCCAAGAAATCAAGCATTCAAACATGATCTAATAAACAATTATAACAATAATGGCAATCTTGTAAATAAAGAGTCCAAATCTAACAAGCATGAATCATGAGCAATATCTTTACAACTTGATGAATGAACTTGCATAGGTTAACATGTAGTAAAATGGATGTCAAATCATCATGAACAATAGATCTATACTTAAGTTTAAGAAAATGCATGGAAATCACTATCTTAACACAAAATCAACCAACAATCTGATATACTCCTTTGGATCCGTGTGAGAGATAACCACCACTCACCAAATCACCTAAACAGCTTAAAAGCAACACACTTCAGATCTGGACAATGAAGGATCTAGCTCGATTCTCCAAAATCCCGCTTCAAACGATGAAATCTTTCTTCGATGGTTGTAGATCTTCAATCTAAGCTCTTGGATCTTCGATTTGATCTTCGATTTGGATGGAAGGAAGCACAAAACTAAAGTGAAGAAAAGAAGTGAAGAAGTGTAGAACTCGAGCTCTCAAAATGGCAGCACTTCGTCGCTTCAAAATCCGGATCCCAAAAAGTGAAGTAGAACCGTGTATTTATAGGCTGGAAATCCTTAGGTCGTCCGCCCCCTTAAGTCGTCCACGACTTATGAAAACCCTACGACCTACGACTTACGACCTAACACGCATATGCGGTTTAGCGACTTAATGCTACACGACCTAACTGAGATGCCGACCTAACGACCTATCGGTTCAAACTTATGCGCGACCTAAAACATTCACGACCTAACCCCTTAAGTCTTCATGCGGCCTACTACAGAAATGACCTAACGACTTAACTGCTTAAGCCCTTACACGACCTAATTACAACATCAACCTGGTGTAGGTCGTCTCACGACCTAAATACACACACAGGGTCTCATGACCTAAACTTCAATGACTTATCCCATAATCCTTAAGTCGCTCGAACGACCTAGCTTCCTTAAGTTGTTAACCCGCTTAACCCCCTAGGTCGTTAACTCCCCTAAGCTGCTAACTTCCATAGGTCGGTCACTGACTTAAGTCTGCTTTTCCTATAGATCGCTCCAATCCTTAAGTCGTCTACTCCTTAGGTCGTCAACTTCCTTAGGTCGGTCAAATCCTATAGGTCGCTCCAATCTCTTAAGTCGTCCCAAACTACTGTACAACCTAAACTACTACACGACCTAACTATCACACGACCTAAGCTTTGGTCGACTTAAACTCTGGACAACTTAACAACACTAACTACCTAATAACAACTGTTTTACAATCTTTTGACCCGTAAAAATACGGGTCGTTACATTCTCTCCCCCTTAGGAATTTCGCCCCCGAAATTCCAAACAAACAAGAGCAATCAAAAACTAATCTGCATGCCTACCATCCATAGCAATCAACAAATCATGCATCCAATTACTAGCCTACCATGCAGAATTCTAAGACTAGAACAAGTTACAATGTCGTGAGATGACACGACACCTTATGGTCATACCTCGAAGAGTTCAGGATGAGCTGCCTTCATCCTCTCTTCCACCTAACATGTACAGTCGTTAACATCATCACTCCATTGTATCTTGAGCAACCTAACTACCTTCCTCCTAAGCTGTTTCGTGTCAGTTTCCACAACACAAAGCGGCTTACGAGGTCTCTTATCAACTATGTTAACTTCAAAATCTTCACAGCTATCAGTAGAAACCACAGTATTCGAGTCGTGCACATACTTCCGTAGATACGATACATGAAAAACATTGTGCACACCCGCCATCTTTTTTGGTAACTCCAATTTGTAGGCGAGCTTTCCAATTCGCTCGATGATCGGGAATGGTCCAACAAATCTCGGAGCCAATTTTCCTTTCTTCCCGAATCGAATAACATTCTTCAGTGGAGAAATCTTCACAAAAACTTTATCACCTACATCGAATTCCAAATCCTTACGACGCTTATCAGCATAACTTTTCTGACGGTCTTGGGCTGCCTTCATTCGTTGCCGAATGATCTCTATGCAATCCGAAGTCTGTCGAATCATTTCTGGCCCAAGTATCAGCTTTTCTCCTGTTTCTAACCAACATGTTGGAGAGTTACACAATCTTCCATACAATGCTTCATACGGTGCCATACCAATGCTTGACTGGTAACTGTTATTATACGAAAATTCTACCAAATGAAGGTGATCTTCCCATGATCCTCCGAAATCTAAAACACAAGCTCTAAGGAGATCTTCCAAAACTCGATTGACTCTCTCGGTCTGACCATCTGTTTGGGGGTGATAAGCTTTACTCAAACACAACTCGGTTCCCAAAACTTCCTGGAAGCTCTTCCAAAATCTACTAGTGAACAATGGGTCTCGATCGCTCCCTATACTTTTCGGAATACCATGAAATCGAACTATCCACTTAACATACAGCTCAACCAACTTTGATGCAGTCCTGGTCGGTCGAACAGGAATGAATCTTGCACTCTTAGTCAAACGATCTACGATGACCCAAATCCCTTCATTTCCCGTTCTTGTTCTAGGTAACCCATCAATAAAATCCATCGATATTTGTTCCCACTTCCATGTAGGAACTTCTAATGGCTGAAGCAATCCACTGGGCTTCTTTTGCTCAGCTTTTACCAACTGGCAGTTCATGCACTTGGAAATAAAATTTCCAACATCCTTCTTCATACCTTCGCAGTAATAGGTTCTCTTCATATCCCGATACATCTTATTTCCACCTGGATGAATTGTCAGCTTCGAGTGATGACTTTCCTTCAGAACTTCATTTCTCAATTCATCTATATCGGGAACAACTAGTCGTCCTTGCTTCCGAAGCCAACCCTCTCGATCGACCTCGAATCCTTTATCCTTTTCTGGGTCCAATCCAGATTCCAAATCACGGATAATCTTAACAAGCTTATCGTCTCGCTTTTGGCTCTTGCCAATTCTTTCCACAAGAGTCGGTCTTATCGATAAGTTTGCCAACATCTCAGGTTCTAATTCACATCTGGGCCTGAAGTCAAATCCAGCTAAATACTCGAGATTCTTCCATTCTGAAAACATGGCTCCCAATCCTGCATGTCTTCGACTTAACGCATCTGCCACTGCGTTACCCTTTCCCGGAGTATAGGCTATACCAAAATCATATGATGCCAAAAACTCTAGCCATCATTGCTGTCGAAGATTCAAATCCTTTTGGGAGAAAAGATACTTCAACGACTTATGATCTGTAAACAACTCGAATCGAACTCCCAATAGATAATGTCTCCACATCTTCAGAGCAAAAACAATCGCCGCTAACTCCAAATCATGAGTCGGGTAATTCCTTTCATGCGGCTTCAGTTGTCGACTTGCATACGCAACAACTTTACCCTTCTGCATCAGCACTGCTCCAAGTCCAGTACCACATGCGTCGGTGTAAACCACCATCTCATCATTTCCACTTGGAATAGTCAAAACAGGAGCACTTGTCAATCGCTCTTTCAGGATTCTGAAAGCTTGCTCACACTTAGCATCCCATCTGAATACTTGGTTCTTTTTCGTCAATCCTGTTAATGGTGCGGCTATCTTGGAAAAGTCTTTGATAAATCGGCGATAATATCCTGCTAATCCAAGAAAACTTCTCACATCAGATGCATTCTTAGGTCTTACCCAATCCTGGATTGCTACCACCTTTGGCGGAATCAACCGCTATTCCATTTCCATAAATAATATGGCCTAAGAACCTCACTTCACTCTTCCAGAAGTGACACTTCGAAAACTTAGCCTTCAGCTGATGTTTCCGTAAGGTTTCCAAAACAATACGCAAGTGCATCATGTGTTCTTCTTCAGTTCTGCAATAAATCAAAATATCATCCACAAACACAAGTACGAACTTGTTCAACTGATCTCTGAACACTCTATTCATAAGATCCACAAAATATGCTGGTGCATTGGTCAATCCAAACGGCATTACCAGCCACTCAAAGAAACCGGATGGTGTCCTGAAAGCAGTCTTCGGCACACTATCCTTTGCCACTCTTAATTGGTGAAATCCCGTAGCTAAATCCATCTGAGAAAACACCTTAGCTTCGTGAAGCTGATCAAACAAGTCATCTATTCTCGGCAATGGATACTTGTTCTTCTTAGTCACTTTATTCAGCTCACGATAATCCATACACAACCTCAATGATCCATCTGCTTTGGTTGCAAACACAACTGGTGCACCCCATTCGGACACATTACGCCGAATGAATCCTTTCTGTAAAAGATCATCAACTTGCACATTCAACTCCTGTTGTTCCCTAGGCGCCATCCGCCTAAGAGGCATCACAACAGGTCTGGCTCCTTCAATTAGATCAATACAAAACTCGATCTCTCTATGCGGCGGTAACCCTTTGACCTCATCAAAGACATCCTCAAATCCATTAGCGATTGGCACCGATGACAGTCCATCCCGTGGAACAACCAGCGAATACATGAAGCTCATGAAGACGCCTTCCTCATGCTTACATCGTATCACAACCTTTCGCCCCTCCACATTCTCGACTGTCACCTCCAACCTTTCACAATCAACCTTTGCCGCATACTTCCTAAGCCAGTCCATACCCAAAATAATTCCGAACCCCGCAAAGTTCAGAACAAAACAATCACAAACAAAAGAGCAATCACGACTCGATACAATCAGACCACGGCATAGCATACACAAACAAGACGAACCCCCAACTGGATTAGTCACAACCAATGGCCTATCAATAATATCCGGTTCTAAACCCAACCGGCCTACAAGTTCATTGCAAACAAAAGAATGCGACGCCCCAGTATCAAATAACACTCTAACTGGAACACCACATATGGAAAGAGTACCTTGAACCACCACACTCTTTCCTTTCTCTTCAGCGGTAGAGGCTTTTGAAGATGATGGAACAGCCCCCAAAGCATAAGCTTGCACAATCTGCTTGTCCTTCCGCGGTTCTGGACAATTCTTCTTAATATGCCCCGGCTTGTCACAGTTGTGGCACTTCACCGGCACCTTTGGATTCTTGCAATCTCTGGAGAAATGGCCCTTCTACTGACAATTATAGCAGGTCACTTCGCCCTTCGGCTTCTTCTGGCCATCCTTACCCTTCTGTTGCTGCTGCTTCCTCTTCTTGTTTCCACCCTGTTGTGGTTTAGACTCTTCCTTGGTCACAACAACAACAGATCCTTCTTTAGGAAACAGATTTTCGTGCCTGAGAGCTTTCTCCACAAGCTTCTCAAATGGATCGTCCAGATGATCCACCAACTGCCTCCCAAGATAAATGTCCAAGCCTGTCACAAACTTCTCGTTCTTCTGATAAGGAGATTCAATATACGACCGGGCATACTTGGACAAAGCTTCAAACTCAGAAACATACTCAAGAACTGGTCTTCCACCTTGCTTGAGCTCCACAAACTTCTTGAATAGAACAGACTTCTGAGCTGTAGAAATGAACTTAGCTTCAAATCTGTCTTGGAATTGCACCCAAGTAATTTCTTCCTCCGAAGTATCAATGGTGATAGAGTTCCACCAATCAGAAGCTCTCCCTTGAAGCTGTCTTGATGCGAGCTTCCTTCTAGTTGCACCCTCAATTCCCAAGTCACCAAAGATTCTTCTACAAGCATCTATCCATCTCTGGACTTCAATGGTTGACTCTGTTCCCAAGAAAACCTTTCCTCCAAGAGCAGTATAATCTTTACACAGCTTAGAAAAATCCACCGGTTTTGGAGTTCGAACTTGAACTCCAACATCTACTGATGGCCCCGGAGCTGGCATCCTTCTCATGATCGAAGTCATCATAGCCTCGAACATAGCAGCATAATCAGCAGCCCCCTCAGTAGCACGGCCTTCCCTAGCAGCTGGTCTCCCTCTTCGACTCATTCTTAATATCTATAAAAGAAATGATCAGCACACCTTGAGAAACAACTGCATAAAGGACTCAAATCCTTCTAAGCTACTATATTATATATGGTAATCATCCATCAAAATACAATTACGTATCTCATACGTAGTTACGTCAGCGAGAGTTGGCTAAAATCGATTAACCAATGCTCTGATACCAAATGTGACGACCGCCCATGACCCTTGCACTGAACAAGGAAATAGTGCGCTGAAAGGTGTGCCAAGCAGCCATGGGTGATCGTCGGAGGTAAGTTAAAACAGCAGAATCTATCGTATTACTCACAGCGCATGGATAAAATACAATAGAGAATATATATAGTGAAGCTTCACAAAATAGAATCTCATCAATTAAGCTTCATAATAGTTGAATACAAACATCTAAATAGTCAATACATCAAGCCTCACTACATATCACTCAGAGAATTATACAAGCAGCGGAACATCCAGTACATATAATGAGAAAATAATATGCAAGCCTCAAGCTCGTCTTCGTCATCAGCATCGTTGGAAACTAAGAACAGCACTTGTCACCTGCTACCTAGTCTGCCCATCCCAAAATGGATGAACAGCCCAAGGCAATAAGAGTTAAACATAAAGCCTTGAGTCAGACAACAGCCTTAGTGAGCGGTAAATTAACTAACAACATACCAAAAGAGCATAAAGGTAAAAGGAATAGGAATCCAACCCTCCCACTCCACCTCTTTCTACAGTGATAGCCCCAGACACACTAAGTAGAAGTAAACATAGCAAATCAGACAATTAAAGTAAAGCAATTATCACTCGAGTCAAGGTCGATGTTTTCTAGGTACAAACCCCCAAGGCCTAAACCAAGATCAGATAAGCACCCAAAAAATACCGCTCTTGAGACCGAATGACGATACATTCAAACATCCATGACTCTGGCTATCACTGTTATCATTGCTACGATACCACCATTAATTGAATGACCAGCACATTCTTTCAGCCGTCCGTCAAGGGTTAATGGTAACCCCGGTTCTAGACATAACTCTGCACGTCGTCGCAGCCCATGCCTAGGACTATCGATTCTGCCCAGAGTACTCGACTACCAACTGTAGTCTTTTGGGACTATCGAATCTGCCCAGCGTACTCTTACTTTGAGTCTGCTAGAACCTTCAACAACGATGAAACCTCAGCCTTCTAGTCATCCTCCTCGACGACTATTTTCATACTAGCTCAAGCGCCTCTCGAGCCAACCATTATCCTCAACCCGAACCATTTCACCGAGTTATCAACATGCTTGGAATGATCCCGTCTGGATTAAACCAAGGCTATCTCACATCATGCCTCGCTTCCTCTCATCATAGCAAAGCCTCATCTCAATATCATCATCAAATCTATCCATATGAGCTTTACCATTCGCGTCATATGCCACAAGCAGCTTTTCTTATTCAAGAGCCTTTCCCTTAGCTTTTGAATCATCTTCAACCAACTTGTCCAAATCAAATCATCAATCAACTAATTTATAACAATCAATCAAGTCAATCATTAATCCAAGAAATCAAGCATTCAAACATGATCTAATAAACAATTATAACAATAATGGCAATCTTGGAAATAAAGAGTCCAAATCTAACAAGCATGAATCATGAGCAATATCTTTACAACTTGATGAATGAACTTGCATAGGTTAACATGTAGTAAAATGGATGTCAAATCATCATGAACAATAGATCTATACTTAAGTTTAAGAAAATGCATGGAAATCACTATCTTAACACAAAATCAAGCCAACAATCCGATATACTCCTTTGGATCCGTGTGAGAGATAACCACCACTCACCAAATCACCTAAACACCTTAAAAGCAACACACTTCAGATCTGGACAACGAAGGATCTAGCTCGATTCTCCAAAATCCCGCTTCAAACGATGAAATCTTTCTTCGATGGTTGTAGATCTTCAATCTAAGCTCTTGGATCTTCGATTTGATCTTCGATTTGGATGGAAGGAAGCACAAAACTAAAGTGAAGAAAAGAAGTGAAGAAGTGTAGAACTCGAGCTCTCAAAATGGCAGCACTTCGTCGCTTCAAAATCCGGATCCTAAAAAGTGAAGTAGAACCGTGTATTTATAGGCTGGAAATCCTTAGGTCGTCCGCCCCCTTAAGTCTTCCACGACTTATGAAAACCCTACGACCTACGACTTACGACCTAACACACATATGCGACTTAGCGACTTAATGCTACACGACCTAACTGAGATGCCGACCTAACGACCTATCGGTTCAAACTTATGCACGACCTAAAACATTCACGACCTAACCCCTTAAGTCTTCATGTGGCCTACTACAGAAATGACCTAACGACTTAACTGCTTAAGCCCTTACACGACCTAATTACAACATCAACCTGGTATAGGTCGTCTCATGACCTAACTACACACACAGTGTCTCATGACCTAAACTTCAACGACTTATCCCATAATCCTTAAGTCGCTCGAACGACCTAGCTTCCTTAAGTCGTTAACCCTCTTAACCCCCTAGGTCGTTAACTCCCCTAAGCTGCTAACTTCCATAGGTCGGTCACTGACTTAAGTCTGCCTTTCCTATAGATCGCTCCAATCCTTAAGTCGTCTACTCCTTAGGTCGTCAACTTCCTTAGGTCGGTCAAATCCTATAGGTCGCTCCAATCTCTTAAGTCGTCCCAAACTACTGTACGACCTAAACTACTACACGACCTAACTATCACACGACCTAAGCTTTGGTCGACTTAAACTCTGGACAACTTAACAACACTAACTACCTAATAACAACTGTTTTACAATCTTTTGACCCTCAAAAATATGGGTCGTTACATTCTTGCTCTACAATGTTTCTCGGTGATGCAGCACTTCTAGGGATCCCTATGCTACGACCTTCTTCTAGAAGCCTAAATAGAGATAGTAGCTCGTCGATCATGAGAAGTCTTATATCCCTATCTTCGATAGGGATGGTGCGAATTGCAGAGATCGCTCTTAAGAAACTATTGCCCTCTGGATGTGGGTGGACACCTGTGGATATTCAGAATGTTAGTTGATCTAGAATATGACTCGAATTAAAGAATTTGAAAATAAAGTGAAGACGACAATTACGTCCTTCCAACTATCGCCTTACAAAGCCAGGCGGACATCGAACGTAGAACCATTCGTGTTTGAAAAGGGTAAGTTTGTTCCAAGCGCTAGTTAAGCTTGGCAGTTAGGTGAAGGTTTGAGAAAGACATAGGAAGGACTTCTTGACCATCGTTTATAGTTATAAGTGAACCTTATGTCCTCAGGAGTCGGTAGGCAAAACAGAATGCTCATGAATAGTAGAAAAGTTCCATGAAGAAAGGCATAGTTGTTCGGGTGAAATTGAGTGGGAGCTATTCCAAGGTATCTTAACATTTCTCGAATAAAAGAATTAAAGGGTGGCACGCATCCGGCCCAACACATGAATTTGTTGCATGTTGTGTAACCTCGGGGGGCAAGTGAGCCCTATCATTTATCGAAGGAGCCAAGACGTATTCGAATGGAATCCCATGTCTGGAACATAGCCTACGAAGGGCGGCCTCACCAATTCAAAAGGCTTGAGAATCTATCGGGTTATCTAAGAAGGCCAGAAACTTTCGTTTGTTCGGTCTGATGAATAGGAGAAAGCCTACCAGATATAGTCATGGAAATAGACTTTGCTTCAGGATTTCTATGCTGCGAGGCTGGTCCAGAAGACACTGCAGCTAAATGCTCTGAGCGTCTGAAGTCCATGTTAACTATACTCGATTGACAATCGAGATTAGAAAAGTTTACTTGTTCCCCCCATGCTAAATGTGAGCTAGTGCGGTGTAGTGTATAACAGAAATAAACAATTTTAAATAAGAAAACGAAGTTAAATGACGGGACTTTGGATTCCGACCAAAGTGACTGTCATCACTGACCATCTCAACTGGCAAAGAGATTGATCGGTTGCGAAAGCTTTGGGATCGACTATCGGCATATCAAAGTGTGAAATCTATTATTCAGGCCCATGTATTAAGTTTTAGTTCATGTCGAAAGTTCCAAGGATTCGATTGTTCAATCTCAAGTTCAATAGTGAATATTCAAGTCCTTTTGTTCATACTTGTCATATGTTCAAGTTCATTAAGATGGAAGTGTTATTGATTGCTCCAAGTTTTTAAGTTAAATTCAAAATCTAAGTATGAGCCAATTACCTGCCGATCCCTATATACCGACCCTTCTATGCTGATCCCTGTATACTGATCCCTACCCTAGATCATTACAACCAATCCCTCTCTCCAAACTTATTCCACCGATCCTTCTCCTTCTACAAATATGTCGATCCCACAATGCCAACCCATTTCACCGATCCTTTTCCTTTTGCAATTTTGCCGATCCGTGTCCTTTGCCATTCCAACATATCCCTCCTTCATCCAATAATAGTGTCGATCCCTTTCTTTCCACAATTCTTGCATTATCCTTCAAAATATTCAAACCGAATCCTATGACATCTGCTCTTCTCTACTACCTTCCTTATCATCCTACCAAGCCCTACTCCCTTCTACGTCTCATCTTCCCCAAATAACCTATGCCATCAATCATCCACCACGTCACACACCAAATTATCACGAGTGGATTAGGATCCATTGCCTCGTCATAAAATCAAAAGCAAAAAATGGGAAGCATACCTAAAAATGTCAAAGACGAGCTCTGAGTAGAAAAAAGATTGGTTTATGTTTCGAATGGAAGGTGGAGTGATGATCTAAAACAAAGAAGGAAGACAAATTTATTGATAAAAGCGATGGTCGAGTAGAAAGGAAGGGATCGAGTTTTCTTTTTCAAGGTAAAGGAGGGTTTGGTGGTGGAAAGGTAAATGGGAAGGAGGGGGATGAGTGAAAAGTGAGGAGAAAGAATGATAGCTTATAAAAGGTAAGAGGGTTCGGCACGTAAAATAAGAGAAGAGGGTTCAACATAAAAGACGTCGAGCCTTAAAACATAAAGAGAGAAGGAGGGTTCGGCTAGCAACATGGAGGGATCGACATGGAATATATGGGATGAAGCAAAGGGAAAGAGCTTGGCATAGAGCATACCAACCCCTGCAAGCATGAAGAAAAGAGAGAAAGGGGTCGGCTAAGCATATGTCTATCCCCAAAAAACATATAAAAAAGTGAGAATAGAGAGTGAGGGATCGACCATGAATATACATGCAAATGAATATAAGCTTGAAAATTATAAAAAGCATGAACATACAAAATGCAATGAAAGTTGGCGACAACCCATGAATGTACGAACACGTCCAGGAGCCAATGACAAGGACGTGTATATAAACATGCACGTGTATGACCAAAAAACTCAAATTTTGAAATCAACAGAAATTGGAATCAAACCTGAAGCCTTCAAGTTCGAAGCCGGACCAAATAACTAAGGCTAGTTAGACTTGCAGAATCGGACTTACATGTATTAACGGATGGAATATAGGCCTGGATTTATATAATTGGAAATCGACCAAGCATCATGACGATCAATAAGAAATTCTACACCTTGGAAAAATAATTTGACAAAGGGATAGCAACTATTTGGGAAGCTGGATGGATTTCTTTCCGACGACTCTAACTTGCTCTGATTCAAAGCACATCATGTTCATCACAAGACGTACTTTTGGATGGCAAGTGTTATTCGGCATTCCAGCCTAGTTATATTGAACTGATTACATAAGTTAGATTCGACTGCCATCAAGATCGATGACTACAGAGTGATGATTATGGGGCCCAGAAGTCAAGCACAGATGATAATATGAAGTCATGGTTGAATGGAATTGATAGATGTGCAAGGAACAATGTTAGAAGTATGAAATACGGTTCAACGCATGAGAGGGATCGGTATAAATTGGCACCAACAAGAGGGATCATCATGTTTCAAGGCATGAGAGCATTCTTATAGAAAACAATCAATCTCTTGAAATCTGCAACTCTAATGAATTTGAAACTTAGAGAGCAAGACATAAGGAACCTAAGGAACTTATAGGGATCGCACCTCAAAAGAACCAAGTCGGAGCGATCGGTATACATTCTTAAGAAGGGATCGGTAGAAAGTTGCATGCAAGCCATGTTGAATCAAAGATCAAGCAATAACTCGAGATCTACTGATCCAAATGACATGAAATTTGGAGATTAAACATATTTTTACATAAGGGAGCCACCATAATTATCACTTCCCAAAATTAGACCAAAGAAGGGATCAGTACCAATCCCTCCTCTTTGGGAATTGGGCCTAGCAATCCCTCTAGTGGGCCCATATGGTTGTAAAGGATTTTCAATCGAGTTTCCAGAGAGATAATTGACGACCTTCATCTATAAATTCTGGCTTAGGTCTCTGGACTTTGGGATGCTGCTGTTTGCTTTATATTCTTGTTAACTAAGAATTTTGATCCAATCTCTCTTGTACTCAAATATAAAGAAATTAATAAAGCAATCTATTTAAAAGTGGACTTAGGCAAACAAGATCGAACCACTATAAATCGTGCGTGTGTGTGTGTTTTCTTTCAGTTTACTGTTGTTTCTTCATTGTTATCCACTGTTCCATTTTATTCTTCAATCTTCGTTTAATTCTCTTTAATAAGTTTCTATTTGGTGTTTGTGCCAATTTCTGATGCAAACTACTATATATTCAACCCATGTAGTGAAAAGGTAAAACTACTCATAAATTGATTGAGCACAACTAATTAGACAATAAATGATAATAATTGAATACTATCATTTGCTAACAAACAAACACATCATAAATAATTATATCAAAATTTGAAAAGTTACTATTAAACCTGTTCTTACCAAGAACTACTTTGAAGACGCAAGGGAACCGACTCGAAGTCACAACACCCAAACTGACCCAGCCCGAGCTCAACAACTAATGGAACCACTACAAGAGACCAATGCTTCTTATATTAGCAAAATGGGGCAATCACAGCAGCTACGTCTAAAATCAAAGTCAAATACGACATACCGCACCAAAGCCTGGGAAAGTACATACCAAGCTGAGCTAGACACATCTCCGAAGTCCATATTTTTTCAAACCTAAGGAAACAGGTCTGCACCAGCATATACTAGGGGCAACCTAGGTAGTTCCACACGAGGACAGAAGCACTCCAAAGGGGTTGTATACGGGGCCACTTAGGGTATACTTCTATGCAGAACCATACTTACAGGTGAACGAAAAATGTAAAGCTGCACTCAACTCATGCTACACCCAACTCAAATCACAAATAACCTCAAGCTCATTCCAAGCATATGCCAAGTCAACTCTTAGAGTAGAATGGGAAATACTAATCCATTTGGACCCGACATAATGTCAAGTCTAGCAAAAACGGCAAAAGTATTAGCCGGGCAGCATAACCTGGGTACTGGGTAATATTAACCACTGTACCACTTCATATGCATCGACTCCATAACATCGTGTAGAGGTTATATATTGGTCAGCACAAACACAACGAGGCCAACGAGTGATAATAAATATCTCTTTGGAGGCCCACAAGCAAGGTCATATATGACCTTTAACTAAGAAAACTCCTATGAATTATTTTATAATAAAAATCCTAAAGTATCTTACTTTAGAGTTTTTGGTAGTAAATGTTTTATATTAAATACAAATGATAATTTAGATAAATTTAATGCTAAATCAGATAGAGGTATTTTTATTGGTTATTCTATAGAAGTAAAGCTTATAGAGTTTTTAACGCTAGAACGAACACTATTGAAGAAACATTACATGTTACATTTGATAAAAAATTTAAAATCAATAACGCCTGTTTTGATAAAGAAGAAAATATTGATAAAACTAATGAAATTACTAATGATGAAATCACTAATGATGAAAATAATAATAATTCTAAAAATTTACATCCAAATAAAAGAACAAAATATTTGAAAGATCACCCTATAGAAAATATTCTAGGAAATATAGAATCTATTGTAAAAACAAGAAACCAATTAAATAAAATGAATAATGTTGCCTTTATCTCAACTATTGAACCTAAAAATCTAAAAGAAGCATCATTAGATGATTCTTGGGTTCATGCTATTCCAGAAGAACTGAATTAGTTTACTTGAAATAATGTTTGGGAATTAGTCCCAAGACCTGAAGATAAGTCTGTATAGGAACTAAATGGGTATATAAAAATAAAATAAACGAATAAGGAGAAGTTATCAAAAATAAAGCATGTTTAGTTGCTCAAAGTTATATTCAAGAAGAAAGTATAATTTTGATGAAACTTTTGCTCATGTAGCCAGATTGGAGGCTATCAGAATTTTACTTGCTTTTGCAAATCATAATAACTTTAAATTATTTCAAATGGATTTCAACAGTGCCTTTTTAACTGGATTTATTAAAGAAGATGTCTTTGTAGAGCAACCCCCGCTTTTTGAAGATGAAAAACTAACTAATCACGTTTATTAATTAAAGAAAACTTTATATGGTATAAAACAAGCTCCTAGATCATGTTATAATAGACTAATCTTATTTATTACAATCTAATTTTGAAATAGGAAAGGTAGATAGTACTCTATTTATTAAAAGAAATAATAATGGTATTCAGCTTATAGAAATATATGTAGACGATATTATTTTTGGATCAACAAATAAGCAATTAAATATAGAATTTTCAGATATAATGACCAAGGAGTTTGAAATGAGTCATATAGGGGAACTAACATTCTTTTAAGGACTACAAATAAGGTAATTAAATAATGGAATTTTTACAAGCCAAGAAAAATATGTCAAAGACTTAGTTAATAAATTTGGTATGTCAAATACTAGTGGTAAGCCAACTCTCATGGCAACAAATAAATAATTAAATAAGGACGAAAACTCAAAAGATGTAAATCAAAAATTATATAGCGGTATGATAGGATCATTACTCTATATAACTGCCAGTAGACCGGATACAATGCATAGTGTTTGTCTATGTGCAAGATATCAATCCCAAACTAAAGGAACTCACCTAAAATAAGTAAAAAAAAGATACTAAGATATGTAAACAATACCCTATACTATGGACCTTTTTTATCCAAAAGAAGATTCTTTTGATTTAATTTCATATAGTAATGCTGACTATGCTGGTTGCAAATGAGACTGAAAAAGTACAAGTGAAACTTGTCACTTTTTAAGACATCCTCTTGATTTATGGTGTAGCAAAAAGTAAAATTCTGTATCTCTGTCCACAATAGAAGTAGAATATATTTATACCGCCTTAGCCTATTCGCAGGTTATTTTTATGCAACAAACGTTAAAAAAATTTGGTTTAAATTTTACTAAATTGCCAATATACTATGATAATACTAATCCAATAAATCTATCTAAAATACAACACATCATGCTAGAACCAAACATATAGATATAAGACATCATTTTCTGAAAGATAACGTAAATAAGGAAATAATCTAACTCGAATTTATAAATACTGAAAACCAAATAGCCGATATTTTAATAAAACTATTAGCTCAAACAACTTTTATGAAGCTTAGAAGAAAATTAGGAATTTGTTCTTTCTCTAAAATATAAATATAATAAAATTAAAATTACATATTTAGAAAGAAAATAAATTGTCAAAATTGAGTTACATAAGTTGACATACTTCCTCCCTATATATCGACATATACTGGTAATTTTAGAAAATGGATTTCCCTCATAAAGTCAAAATTCGAAATGCAGCTATATAATCACCAAATTTTGAAATTAAACTCATTTTTCTATCTTCTCTCTTCTATAAATTCTAAATAAAAATAAATTATTGGCTTCCTCGAGTTCCAAATGCCCAAGAGAAGAGAATGCACCATTTTCCTTACAACAATCTCCCACTCTAGGCCCCTTCCAAACCGCCACCATGGCCAAATTACCAAGATTAAAGAAGATTAGAAGCATACACTCAATATGCTTTTAGAAATTGAGGTTGTTCAACTATGCCTCTTGAAAGAACAAGAGAAGCAAGGGTAGATTCTTTGTAATCTCCAAAAATACCTATTGGATGATCCAATGAATCAAATTGTAATCGAAGAAGATAATCCTAATCTAGTCATTCACAATCCTATGAATAATGAAAAGGAAGAAGAAGAGGAAGAAAAAGAGGAAGAGGAAGAAGATGATGAGGTTAAATGCATTGGTGAAGTATGCTTTGATCGAGATGGAAATCTCATCGAACAAAGGGGAACTTTTTTCATCACTACCCTTTCTGTCCTATCCACTTGCCCCCCATATTCAAGAGAAATCCATAGATTAATGTATGTAATAAGTTTGGTTTGTTAGATTAGGTTTGCTTTTGTGTGCAAATTAGTGTTCTGTTTGGATTTGTGTGTGTTTTTATGAAATAAGTTTGGTTTGTTAGATTAGGTTTGGTTTTGTGTGCAGTTTAGTTTTCTGTTTGGATTTGTGCGTTTTAATGTGGTTTGATTTATATTTGGATTTGTATGTTTTAATTTTGATTGATTTAGATTTGGATTGGTGTGTATGTATGAATTGGATTGGTTTATGTATAGTTTAAAATTGCATAAATAAAATCTACTTTCATCACCATACATAATCTTGTTTAAATAAAATAATGCATTATTTATTATATACTCATCATATATCATATATAATCATATCAGTTTAACATAGATTATTGATTTTGAGTGTATATTTTCTAAGAATTTATGTTATGGGGATTTTTTAGTTTTTCACCCATTTTTGTTGATGAGAAACGAGGAGAAAAATATAAAATATACATATGCATATATTCAAAGGCAGTTATCTAACTCATGGGATCTATATCGTATTTTATATACAGGATATTAATGGTTGTCATCATCAAAAAGGGGCAGATTGTTAATACCTCAGTTATTGATTTTGATGATAACAACCTTAATAAACAACAATATACATTCATATAAAATATGGATAATAATGTTTTTCCAAGTTATATAATATATAGTGCAGGATATTATACAGGTGTTGAATCGAAGACTGTACAGTATAAAGACCCAAAGAATGGACATAAAATCTCATGAGTATAAAGATCAAGATATGAAGATTTTAAGACTATAGTAAAGTTAATAGAGTCATTGAATATTTTTCAAGTCTCTGGTAGCAATCTTTGATCCCTATTTCTCATTTTCTAATCCTTTATCTTTAAACAAAATATATTTTTAAAATATTTTTAAAAATATTTTATAAAAGTTTTTCGAAGGTTAAAATGTTTATTATTATCCCGCCTTTTGGTCAGGCCGGAATAACACGAATTAGGCTAAAGTGGATGGCTATCAGGATTAGAGATCGGTGGTATTTGAAACTATGGACGATAGTTGAATGGATTTCAATGAACAACACTCAAAAAATGGCTAAGTATGGAATTAGCAATTTACCTAGGCAACGGATCGGATCCCCAATATCTAACCCAATCAAGGCACGATTAATATGGAGTGACAAGGACGGTCCCATTAGGCTACATTTTAAATTTCAAGTCGATCAGAGTTCGTATGCTCAAGTTATGGGCAAAAGAAGATGAATCGATGTTAATGGATCGGTAGTAATTTGTTTGGAGTTAGACCTGAGAAAATTTGCTACTTGCTTGGAGTCAAATGCATGTTTCCTTGGAGATTCATGCTTGGAGTCGGATACATGTTTGCTTGGAGGTTGCTCGGAGAAAAATGATGAGTCAGAATCACGTTTGCTTGGAGAAAATTTGGATTTTACCTGAGTCTAACCCTGGGCTAGAATTTCAACACCTGTTTTGAGTTAGAAAGGTGATTAATTTGGGTCTCACTTCGGGTCAACCCTGATGTGGGTTTTTTGACAACCGTTTTGGCAGTTTTGACGATGATCGATCCATAACTCAAAATCTACAACTCCATTACACAAGAAACTTTGGGAGCATGGACTAGAAGAAGGTGGGAACGATTGGTACGTATCTTTCTAGAACGATCGGCCATGATCGATCTTCAGCACAAACAACTCAACTCCAAGGAAAATGTGATATCTCCCAAAGGTAAGTCGGAATGGCATGAAATTTGGAGAGCAAGTAGCTAACATCATAGGGGACATACTAGAATGATCGCACCCTAAACGGAGTTAATACAAATGATAGGCACCGAGAATTTTTTGGTGAGCGATTGACCCTAAATTTTGTGGGTTGGTTCGTCTGGGCCTAGAGGTTCTTTTAGCGAAATTTCAGCCCGGTCCATATACGTTCATCTATAAATACAGTGGACTTGGCTCATTGCAAGGGATCTTCTTCTTCGAGATCTTCTTCTTTGGGATCTTCTTTTGGCTCTCCTTCATCACTTCTTATCTCTTCATCCCTTAATTTTCTAAGGCTAAAAACAACTATATTTGTAATCCTATAGTGTAATAAAAATATTACTGGAGTGATCATAGGTCGGAGCTTGCCGAACCACTATAAAACTTGCGTGTTCATTTACTTTTTTGTAATCTATTATATGATATGTGAATCTATGCTTTTTTGTTTGGATCTAGATATTGGATATTGGTGCTTTCACATACAACCGGGTGTTGGTGACCATTTTTAGTGCTAACATTTATAAACTACGTTTGAACTATTTTACAAAGTATCAAATTATTTTACATAGTATAGGATTTTCAAAACATTTTAAAATAAACAAATTTTTAAATCACACTAGCCTATAATGACATATAGGCAAATGATATATCGACATACATGTTGATATTTTGCAATTCAAATTTTGAAATGAAGTGTCTATTCATATTAACTCTTCGCAAATGGACATATCTATTTATTCTCTATATATAGGACGTTTTCAAACGAATTTTTAACTAATTTCTTATTATCATCTCTCCTCTTACTCTGCCAAAATTTCTAGTGAAAAATATATTCAAATATTCTCAAATTCAACCATAATCATTTCAATCTTCATTGTATTGATTCTCTACTATTTACTCTCTAATTTCAATCATCTCTCTCTCAATCAAAGATTAAAGTGTTGTCCAAAAGGCTATAGGATTCATTGTAACCAAAGATCAAGAAATTATGTTTGGAAAAACCATCAAACTCTAGTTGTATTTGCATGGGTGTGATTGTAGCATGTTCAAATCAATTGGGTATGCTTGGTAGCCCGAAAATCTGAGTGGTTGTGCTTGTAGCCCGTCCAAATCAAGTGGGTGTACCCTAAGCTCGAAAAATCAAGAGTGTGTCTCGTAGCCTCGGAATCGAGATTGTAACTGGGATTTCCTTCTACCGTTTAAAGATTGGTATTTGAAAAGAAATCTTTACAAGCAATTGTACGGGACTGGACGAAGGGTAACTTCGAACTAGTATAAAAATCCTGGTGTGATCTCTCTAATTCTTTACTTTTTACTTTACTGTATTTATACTTATCTGTGTCTGCATACATGATTGTTTATTCTGCATTGGTTAATAATAATATTGAAAGAATTTTAAAAAGATTCATAGAAAAATGAAAAAATCTATTCACCCCTCCCTCTAGTGTTTAATTAGCCTTATGATCCATAATTCTACAACCAACATAGACGACATCTGGCAAATCCAAGGGTTGTGGCATGATGGTGAGAAAGAAATTCCAGTAATCTGCATGCCTTTCATGACTATAAATAGAAAATGCACTATAGCTTGAAGGGGCTTCTTCCTCTTCTTCTGACATTTTTTCTTTTTTGAAAAACCTTTAAGGTTCAATTGTACCTTATGCCATTAAATTCTGTACCAAATCAATGAAAAGGGAAGAAAGAGAAACTTTTCTCGTGGACGTAGGATTTCTTAAAATCTGAACCATGTAGATCCCCTGTGTCCTTTACTATTTTCTGCAATTTCCTTAATTAGTTTAGTAGTATATTTTATCTCACTTGTACTTGGATCAGATATTAGATAGATCTGACACTTTAACAAATAGTTAAAGTGCAACTACTTGATTGTGTAAGCACTCGGCGACATAATCACCACCTCATGGAAAAATTAAGATTATTTAGTTTATTTAAGCCAAAATCAGCAAAGTAATCAGCGAATTAATTATTTTGCACGTAATCGATGAGTTAAAGGATGAAAAAGTTCATCAACATCATTTCGCGCTAGAAGGAAGGCCTAAACCTCCATACTTCTGTTCATTTTCCACATTCAGTAAGATAGTACACCACGAATCATGAATCCCACTGATTCTCCCGTTGCCCCGATTTAAGAATCTGCACATCTAGCAGCAAGAACTATCCCTAAATCACTTATACTCTCAAAAACCAGGATGAGGTGGGAGCTTCAACCAAGGCCCCTACAGATACCATCCTGGCTGCATTCCAATCCTACTTAGATCAAATAAATCGACTATGGAAGGATCAGAGGACAATGACCTAACATATCGTTCATGACCATCTTCACCTCCTTACTCCACGGCTCACCGCCATTGTTCCACAGTTGCGCTGAACATTTAGTGGGTGAATGATAACGGCGCTCCTATTAATGGGAACGGTGATGCTGGATTAAAAACTAACATCAAATTGAAGAGAAAAATCCAGGCTGACTTCAGATCCAAATAAACACCAAGTTGGCAACCCTTCAAACCTGATAGCTTCAATCCATAGAGGACCACATCTCGCTGGTGCAAGTAAAAAGGCACAGAAGAGATACCTATAGGAAGCAAAACCCAAAAGGAGTCTTCAATGTCAAACAAAGGCTTACACCAGAAATAACCTTCATGGTGGCTGATGCGGTGGGAGTTGTGTTCCCACATCAAGACCCACTTATCATTATGGTGTAAGTGTCAAATTGTACTATGAAGAAAGTTTTTGTCGATTCGGGAAGCTCTGTTAATGCCATTTTCAAGTCTTCTTACAACCAAATGAAGTTACCTTTAGAAATCTGGAAACCAAGCCTCAAGCTAATCTTTGGTTTCAAGAACACTGCTACCATTCTAATGGGGTCAGCCTGTCTGCTTGTTACAGTTGGATGTGCCCCGTTGCATAAGTCATTTTATGCAAGTTTCCTAATCATCGATCAACCCTTACCCTGCAACACTTTCTTGGGAAAAGCTTCTCTAATTGATCTAGGGGTAATCATCTCTCAAAAGGACCTACTCATGAAGTTCAATACTCCAGCTAGAATGGGAGCAGTAAGGTAGGAACAGTTTTTAGCTAGGAAGCTGTATCATGTAACTCTTAACTCTAGCAATAAAATTGTTCCAAACTATTCTGTTGTTTCTTCTGATATTTGTAATTATAAAACTGAAGTTAAAATAGAACATAAAATTGTGACTCGACATGATGTCAAGTCTAGCAAAGACGGCAAAGGGATTACCAGGGCAGCATGACCTGGGTACTGGGTAATATTCACCACTATACCACTTCATATGCATTGACTACATAACATCATGCAGAGGTCATATACTAGTTAGCATAGACACAACGAGGCCAACGAGTTAAAACAAATATCTCTTTGGAGGCCCATAAGGAAGGTCAATTCAAATTTGAATTCTCCCGCCACAATTTTAGATATTTCCGCTTTAATTTTGGGAATTCCCGCCTCTATTCATACTTCCCGCTAAAGACACGTTAGTAATCCCATCATGTCAAATAGACAACATGGATAGACGACATCTGGTAGAACAAGGGTTGAGGCATGATGGCGAGAAAGAAATTTCAGTAATCTATGTACCTTTCATGACTACAAATAAAAAAGCACTGTAGCATGAAAGGGGCTTCTTCTTCTTCTTTTGACATTTTTTCTTTTTTGAAAAACCTTTAAGGTTCAACTGTACCTTCTGCCATGAAATTCTGCACCAAATAAAGGAAAATGGAAGAAAGAGAAACCTTCCCCATGGACGTAGGATTTCTTAAAATATGAACCACGTAAATCCTCCGTGTCCATTACTATTTTATGTAATTTCCTTAATTAGTTTAGTACTATATTTTATCTCAACTGTACATGGATCAAATATTAGATAGATTTGACACTTTAACAAACAGTTAAAGTGCAACTAATTGATTGTGTAAGCGCTTAGCGGCATAATCACCACCTCACGACAAAATAAAGATTACTTAGTTTTGTTAATTCAAAATCAGCAAAGTAATTAGTGAATTAACTACCTTTCACGTAATCGAGGAGTTAAAGGATGAAAAAGTTCATCAACGGTTATTCTTTTACATATAAATATAATTCTTGGTAATATTATTTCATTTACCAAATTTCAAAACAAGACTATGTTGGTTTGCCTTATTCAAGTGTTTAGAAACCCCTATCGATACAATGGCATCCCACGTCTCAACCAGAATTCATAAATCACTCGATAGACCAATCAACACAATATGGAATATTTTATAGCACTAACAAATAAACACTCTTATATACAATACACTCAACTCATTCTAGGGTGTTACTAACCCTGTCTCTAATGAGTTTACCCCACTAAGGCCTAGGTGTTCGCTCAACCTAAGCTATAATACTATGCTAAAACGACCCACATTTTCGACCCTTATAAGTAGACACTAATACATCTACGGTATTCACGTGCCAAACATCCAAGTTCCGAAAAAAAAGATTGTTGGGGTAAAAGAATGAAAAGGCAAAACAGAATCTCACATCGTGATGAGTAATATAAAATATACAATAGATCTTTACACAAGAAATGTTTTATATGCGTACATCAATCAGAGTAAACTAACATATCATCAACATGGACAGTTACAACAACTTGTCCTCGCAAATGCTGATAAATACAAAACAACAAATGCAATGGAAATAAAAGATATGTGAATACACCTTGGAGTCATCCAGCTCGTCTCTTGAAGCTCCAAAGTATACATAATTAAATCTAGAAATATGCTTGGGCGGACCTTAAGCATTATAAGAAAATAACGCCCGAATCAGTCTCGTAAACTAGCATGAGAAACACAAATCATATGAATTTTTTTAATGTAATAAAACCTTTCAAATTAAAGGTATCATATAAGACCACACCGCACATAAACACAAATGGGTTTTAACTTACGGTAAACAAACCATTCTATTATAAAATCCATTGATATTATAATAATATCTAGAGTTCAAAATAAATATTTAATCATAACCAAAATGGTTACATTAATTACATTTCAGCATAATAGGCATACAACTAAGTCCGAAAGCACATATTGGAGAATGGATTCTATACAATGACCAGGCTACTGGGGTACCATCTGTCACAATATACCTCTAGAAAAATGTATCGAGGGCCTTATCGGGACACTCTACCAACATAGAACCAGCCTACCCCTTCCTGGATAGTATCAAATATGTCATCACCCTGGTTGTCGACCAAATCGTACCGAGTCACTAGCATACATAAATAGGTCAATATCAATCTAAATTGGGTAATGACCATACCCTAATGGTGGTGAACCACATAGCCTTGCTGCATATCTCATGTTTTAGTCATTACCGGGTGTGAGGTTTGAGGCTACGTTTTACCTTTTCAGCAAATCCCACTTGAAATGCTAACACTGCCCTCCAAGCAATAATGCAATTGCCAACATTCATCCATACAAGTTGTTCAGGATATGAACAAACCAAAGGCATTTATCCTACTACATCCTCAGGATTAGTAGCAAGCAACCCTTGCACTTCAAAGAACTCCGTCTTCGATTTCATCATCTTCAAGATGTCTTCAATTCAGATGCTTATGCCAATTTGAAGTGGTTTTCGAATGACATAACTGATCCTGGTCTCTCCGAACCGACAATCGATAGTTTCAAAATTGGCTAAGATTTGATAGTCGGTTATTTAATTATCAAATAAACAAACAATCCAACCAGAGATTTTAGTTCCTTAGGGATACCAACCTTGGTTAAGTACATAAGCAACCACTATGCCTCTTTAATTAATCCTTTCATTAATTAAAATCTCTTTTTAAATATTCGTATTAAAATACCTTTTTCGAAAGATATATTTACAACCCTCTTTTGTTCATATACTTATCTCGATGGTATAAGTATATTCACAAACCATTTCACTTTCAATTTTTATAGAACGTCTCCATATATTTACATCAATAGTATAAGTATATTAACAAATCTTAAGAAAGATTTGATATCCCAAAGGCATACTTAAATAGGTCAAAAACAAATTTCACTTAAAATATTGTTTACTATAAACCCTAACTCTTTTTCTGGTGTAAGTAAATGGATTGTAGGGAAATTAGACCAAATATACTTACCACCACTTTTTGATTTCAAACTTGTACTATGCTTTGATTATGTAGTCGGACAAGTTAGCATACTATTCTTGCCTCGATATATTCTTAATTCTCAGGATAGGGACCAGTTTCCCCACCTCAAAATTTGGTGTTAAGTATGGAAAAAATACCGTTCGTAACACCATAATCTAGAATGATCATTTATAGAAGTCAAATCTCATTCCTTTTACAAATCTTCTTTTTATAATCTTTTTTATATTTTCAAACTCCTTTTACAAATCTCCTTTCTATATACAAAACTTCTTTTATAAATCCCTAAATATAATTATAGAAATCCTTTTATAAGTCTCCAAATTTATTTATCAACTCCTTTTATAAATCTCCAAATATAATTATAAAAATCCTTCTATAAATGTTCAAATTTAATTATCATAAATCTTCAGTTTTAAGATAGAACTAAATACTTTCCATAAAATGATCATTCCATAAACTACTATAAATCCAAAAATGTGATTTATTAAACTAAAATATAAAAATGATATTATTTCCCTTTTTATAAAATACCATTTATAGATATATTCTTTTATTTATTAAATACAGTTTATAAACTATCTTTTTATTTGTAAAATAATATTTATAAATCTATCCTTTTACATATCCTTTTATATAAAACGTTTCACCAATATTTATTCCAAAATATTGTTATCTTCTTTTAAAACGGAATTACTTCATTACAAAAGATAAATTCCCCCTATTTTCCTTTAAAATAAACATTCATTATTATATTAACCTTTTTTTGTAATAAATACTTTTCGAAATACTTTTAAAACATTTTCATATAAATTAGAAAAGATTAATAAAATGGTTGAAATAAAATAAAGATGCTCAAAAATCATTTCTAAATAAAATGCTATAGAAAATTCCTAAAATCACTTTTAAAATCATTCTCCGAATCAAAACCATTTTCAAATCAAAACAGCAAATAATAGCATTACCAAAATACTATAATAAGGCCAATGGCTACCTTAGTACTTAACCAATGCTATTACAACCTTTATCGCTAGAAAGGTTCAACTTTTAACATATATCGATGTCATATTCAATATGGCTAACTATCAAACTTTTAACATTCAACCATTTATACAACAAGTATATAACTTAAATGAAAATCAACAATGGTGAGGAATTCAGATTCCTCTACAAAATTCCCTATATTTCATTTTATATGTCATTCGCTTTTCAAAGCGGAAATTCAACCACACCAAACCAATAAATCATTTAAGCACCAAAAAAACAATTATATCAACTATATATCATATAGTATTCATCCAAAGGTAAGATAATTCAACAAAATTCCAATTGGTGCTTTAGCGTTCCGGTTCAATCTAAAATCAAATGACGTTCCATTTTATCTCAAAATTCCACTTGCTCCAAACTCGACGAAACCATTTTCAGTGCGTAGTAATCTAACGACAAGCTGTACTAGGTCCTTAAAGTATAAAAACACTTCACCAAACGCTGTAGAAGATACGCTTTGTATAGCGTTTTGTTTCGTGCTGTATAATATGTTTTGCAGCTTTTCAGTTGTCATTATGTTAAATGTTTAACAGCATTTTATATTTTAACATATAATGCTATTTACAATGTTTTATATCATTATGTTACATTTTGTTGCAGCATTTACCTTTTATTATATTTTTGGATACAATATTTCTAAATCTTTCTTAACTTTTTGACAACTTATCTAAAACGCTGTTAAATCAGCGATTTTATTACTAACAACAGTGTTTTTTATTACTTTTATTTTTTGCAGCCTTTTAAAAATGCTACATGCTCTTCCTGAATTTACCCCATACAACATTTATACCGACTATAAAAATTCATATTCGATATCATTGCTTAATTTGAACAACACAAATAAATATAATCGTAGCATACTATGTATTATACATAATCAAAGTTGCACTAACACTATGCACAAAATAAACAATAATCATATATAACATTTCGTACACAACGTTCTAAGCAAAGACGATAGTGTAGTTTTACAAAAAGAGCATACTCCCTTATAGAGGGACAAGGGTTCGATTTCTGGCAAGTGCACTGAGTCGTCCGGAAGGGCTGGCTTAAATTGGGAATGCAAGTTGTGGTGGGCCTTCTTGTATTCTTGCTAGATGTTGCCAACGAAGCCATATTTACTGGACTCCAAAAAAAAGCAAAATATTAGTCGTGTAAAGTCCAAGCTTATCCCCTTTAAAAGTCCAATATCCCATAAGGAAAAAGTATAATAAGAACAGGTGAAAAATTATATGCAAATTACAAGGAAAAAATGAAATTAGAACAAGCGAAGAAATTACACTATTTTTGTATGTATGTGAAGTTGTATTATTTTCAATGTAAAATTCAAAATGAAGGCTAATTAAGTAATTTATATTATTCAGATAATCATACAATACAGTTATGTTAACACTTAGTTTTTTCCTGATAAAACCTTGTTTATCATGGTATATTTTTATCTAAGTTATAAATAGTTCCATGTGTTACCTGCAATTTATACCATAGAAAAAGAAATCATGGACATCAATTAACTAATAAAGTCAGAAGCTCTACAATGTGAAAAAACCACTGTAAATAAAGGCTTGTTCAATCAACTAGGGCAACAGGAACACTTTGAACACAAAACCCAACTCTTTGGAATTTTTTTGAACAATTCAATGCTCTTTAGAAAATCAACTAGGTTAGACTGAACTAGTAGTAAGTTGAAGCAATGAAGTAGGTGTAAAACATGAAGTAATCTGAACTAAGAGCAGGATGAAGCAACAATGATGAAAAGTGAAGCAATGCAGTGGCAAAGGAGTGGCTACTTATCACAGAACCAACAGATAACGGTAAACATGTTATATCAAAAATAAAAGATAAGAAGCATGTTTGCTATGGTTGAGTGGACGATGAACATTCACAGAGTGAGGATGGCACTAGAGTGGAGCAGAAGTGGAATCTGGTGGTTGATTATTGTATGGATATGTTGAATTACGCAGACTAAGATATAATTTATGTGTGTGCATAATTTACCAAGATATATTTTATATAGTATATATTTTCATACATAAACTTAATTATTTTTTTATAAACTTACTTCATTTTCGTAGACTTAGTTAAATTTTTATAATACATAGTTAACATGGTTAATTTTTGTAAACTTAAATAATTTTGTCAAACTTAGCTAACTTGATTAAATTTCTAAAAAAATTTAGTTAGCTTTTATAAAAATTAGTTATGTGAAATCGTGCATTATCTAATCTTGACAAGAAAATAAATAATTAAGTGAAATCGTGCATTCAATATGATTGATTACAAAAAGGATTTCCTTTGAATGGTATAACATCTCCTATCTAGAGGCCCAAAGCTAAGTGCCACAGATGCTGCAGTCAGCTATAGTATTAACTTCCAGCGACTAAATACGGCTATGTTAATGGTATCTACAATATCAGAAGCACTTGAATATGAAACAAATCACATATTTCAGAACAGAACTTTCCATTACATTTCAAAACACATGTTCCATATTCATATTACATAATCCCAAAACGTTTCCCAAGCAATGATAAAACATACTTATTACAAAATACGCCAAGAGCGACATATGAAGATGCCCCCTTGGATGATCAGAGTCATATAGTCATAATTGACTTAATACATATACATTGGAAATAAATAACAAAACAAAGGACTGCAACTCCTAAGTAACTATCCATTAGCCTCCTACTCGCCTCCGGTAGCTTTATTCGTCATCCTACTAAAACATGAAAGAACCTCAACCCTCAGCCTACTCAAATCAATTTTGAGCACCTTAGAGTTTAAGGGGAAAACATAAACCTCGAGTCAGACATAAAGCCTGATGTGAATAATACTATACATCTTAGTTATTAATGTTAAGTGATACCACGCCGCTTAGCGGAACGGGTTTCCCCTCACTAACATTCTTATAAAACATATCTTTTGCAAAAAAATTCCTGCAACCAAAACTGGTTAAATACTGTAAAGCATCATTATGTAAACATACATATCTGGTAATAAAAGAACTATTTGTTCAAACACTTTAGTTTTGTTTGGCTGACTATTAACCTTTGGCTGACTCGGGCCTACTAAATAAAATAACAAAATAATCTAACATCTGTTAGACACACCTTTTCTAGATGGTTTGTCCTTAACTATATGTTAAATACTACTCTTCTGGATGATCTGTCCCTAACTTAACATCTCCCAGGGTCACCTGATCCTAATGGTTTTGTGGGCTCACTAATAACCTATTTGTATACAAACATATATTCCCTTCTGTGTGTAATCATAATTTTAGTCTTACCTGTGACAAAACCCTACCCACTGCAATTTTGGACTAAATTAGTTGGGGCTAATAGCTAATGTATAGGGCGCGACCCTATACCAGTCCCATCTGGTATTCTAATATTTGAATCATTTTACTTAGGGATATCTTCTCAAAATTTTCCATGAAAACCTTATCTCAAATTGATTTAAAATCTTTAAATCAAACTCATATTAGGAAAATACATATACTCAGTGATTTACTCAAAATCTCCTTGACATGTTATATATTTACTTTTCTCAAACCTTAGTTGATGAAAACATTTAGACACTTGAAAGTACCCCTTTCGACTCTATTGAAAGTCCCCCTTTCAAAACCAAGTAAAACCCTTCATTTATCTAGGCCGAAAGGCCAAAACTTTCCTTTCGAAACCATTCTTAAAACCCTTTCGAAACCTTTGAAAACCTTCCTTTCGAAAGCATTAAAACCTTAGACATCATATCTTAAAATACTTCAAAACATTGCCTTTAAAAACCTTGGAAAAACCTTCCATTTCAACCCTTTCGAAACCATCAAAAACACTACCTTTCGACTCCTTCGAAACCCTTTGGGGAACCACCCATTCATAACCACTATAAATACCTTTCGAAAGCATCAAACCTTTAGAAACTCAAACCTTTCGAAAGCACTTGGGTTCAATTTAAAACATGTGGAAAAACACCTTTCGAAACCATTTAAGTCGAAACCATTCTCTTTTGAAACCCTTGGGTTATACTTCAACAAAACAAAAGGGTCTATAAAATCATTTAGGTTGAAAGCCTACCTTTCGAAAACTATTCCTAAGTAAAGAAGTGATGGTGTCAAAAACATCCCTTCGAAAGAATTGGAGAAGTGGTTAACTTTAAAAGCAAAGTATACCTTCCGAAACCATTGACTTCGAAAGGTAGAAAGGCGGCAGCTAGGGGTTTCGACCCCTTCGAAAGAATTAGTTAAAATAGAAGAGTGCAACCCATTCGGAAACTTCCCATTTAAAATATTTGACCCAGTCGAAAGCCAACTGAGTTGAAACCCAACCTTTCGAAAGCAAAGTAAGCGCTACCTTTTATTTTAAAACAAGGCATACTCCAACCCTTTCGGAATCTAGCGTTTCGACCAAGTACCCTTCGCCTTTATCCAATGCGCTATGTACCAAGTAGCTTGGTACTATGCGCATTGGTTTCGAAACCAATGGTGGCGAAAGGCCTGGGTCGGAACCCCCAGTGCCGAAAGTGGCGGAACACACTAAAAACATGTTATTTTTTGTTTTTAACTTAAAAGAGAAACTTTTTAACTAACTTGCCAGTATTTTCAGAATTTTATTGGTTGCTAAATATCTTTTCCTAAGTGCTGCCAGTATTTTCAGAATTAAACACTGATTTTATTTTGCAAAATACCCTTCTTAATTAAATATATAAAACATTTAAGTCTCATACCTTAAATAATTTTATATATTCATCAAAACACCTAGGAAAATTCTATAAAAATTCCAAAAAATCATTTTCAATAGGTTTTCTAACATATATAAATTTTAGACCCAAATAATTTATTTATTTTGCCATAAATAATTTATAACGTAATAAATCATTTTCTTCAATAGAAAATTAATATAAAATCCACATTAATTCAGAAAATTATAAAAATTGAAACCCATCTCTACAATATCATTTCAGATCTACATTTAAATTCGCAAGGCATTTGTATGTCATTTAATAGGGTTTTCATGTCAAACATATCAAAAATCGACATAAATATGCATAAATCATCAACAAGTATATATATAAACTTTTAATCATTCCAAACATGGCATAAACATGCAAAAATACTTCGGATTCATTCTTAAAACCAAAAATCATAAAAAGTAAGATGTAGTAATTATTCACCTTAGCTTTGTGATTAAAGATATGAGATTTTATCTTGATTAAGTTGATTTGATTTTCTTCTTGAAAACTTTAGCTTTCTCTTCTTCTCCTTTGCTAATGGTGGTCGGCCTTGGTTTTGATGTTTTCGTTTATGTTAAGATGAAATGAAGGTGTGTTCATTTTCCCTAAGGGTTTCAGGTATTAGGAAATCCCTTTTTCCTATTTTACCCTCCCCTATTTCCTAACACTTAAGTCCACTTTACTTCATTTATCTATTCATTAATATGGCATGACTACCCCTTAATTTAATCACAAATCTCAATCCAATAATCAACACATTATCTTATTTAATATGGGGTGTTACAAATGGTTTGACCATTTTAGAAAAGGAATGCGAATGTACAAGAGTGGATATAACTTAGGCACAATAGGGATGAAGATAGTGAATAGTAAACTCTGCTTCAAGAAATGACATTGAAAACGACAATTGTATAAAATATTAAAAAAGATACTAATATGGAATGAGAAATATGATTTTTGCTCTAAATTGTGTTATAATAGAAATTTTTTTTTCTATAAAAGTCATTTCTACAAGTTTAATATATTTATCAAAACACTCAACTATAAACTAATTATGGCAAAAGAAATAAATAGAACATAATTAGTAGTTGAATGGAGCTTCGTATTTCATATCTTATTATAATAAAAGCGGAAAGTACGAGCATGCCATATAATACTTATCAATGAATGCCTCAAGATACGAAAAATGTTTTTGTACATATACCAAATATTATTTATGAAATAATAATTAATTTCAACATTGATTGAAAGTGAATAAAATTATATTTTATTATGAATGTTTTGAATATTCGTTATGAAATAAATATATTATAATAATGATATTTGTTTCATTAGCTATATAACACATAAATGTCTATAATTTTTTATAATTATTTTGGAATTAAGGACAAAGCACCTATTTAGTACAAGCGAAATAAGAGTTGGTGAACTCTTTAGATTGGTACATAGATATGTATGTAGTCGAAAGTCTAATGATATGAAAAATGGCTCCATACACTTTGTTCAATTCACACATAAACTAACATAAAATGAACATGTGTATTTGACACACAAGTAATGTATTTATAATAAGTTCATTGAATATAAAATTGAAGTATAAAACATATCATGCAAAGAAAATAAGAAAATTTGATTTGATTGAATATATGAGTATAAAGGAAAACAGTTACAAATGTATCTAAAAATGAATAAATATTCAATCTCAAAACTCATGTCTTCCTATAATACATAATGATGTATCGATAACGAGTAATCGAAATTTGTTGAACAAAGTACGACTGAAAATGTGTAAAGTTGAGTTAACTTCTTTTTGTAAGGTTGAGTTCTTAAAAGTAGGTACATGGGGTTAAGTAATATTTCATCTAAAATAAAATTTACATAATAATACAAGGTAAGAGTTAATGAATTAACCCTTAAATATCCTAGGTCAAGGAGTTGACAAGTTATATGAGTTGAGAGGCTGCAGGTAATATTTACCCATGACGGACCTTGTGTGAACCACCCTAAAATAGTTAGAAATGATCAATGTTGATTGACCAATTTATGTTATGAAAATAAGTTCGCAAAATTAAAAATTAATCCATTTATATATATATAGGCAACT
Source organism: Allium fistulosum (assembly GCA_030737815.1). Lineage (NCBI taxonomy): Eukaryota > Viridiplantae > Streptophyta > Magnoliopsida > Asparagales > Amaryllidaceae > Allium > Allium fistulosum. The sequence continues at coordinate 1,380,220,865 of CM060901.1, forward strand.
CATAAATTGTTTGTGAATACCCATTTCGTTGCAATGAGTAACAATTATTGTTTTAGAAAATACCAAGTTCATAATGAATGAATTTACTTTAGAAATTATTGGTAGTAAAGTGGACTTGGATACGATACAAAGATAAAACTGATAACAATGGAGGAATAAAATTAGTCGAACTAAATACACACAACACATTAGAATGTCTAGTGATAAATCTCGCGCATTAAAGAGAAATTATAAATTTTATTAACATCGAGAAAAGAACTTCTTCGATCTTAAGTAGGGCATTAAGAGTATTGACTAAACCATGTGGCATGATATGCAAATCCAAAATGGATCAAAGTACGTTATTAAAATATGATTTTTATATTGGTACCCGAAAGGATATAATCCATCAGCTGCAGTAGTGTCTTCAAGAAGAATATCTATATGGCTAGAATATATACCACATTGATAAGAATAACATTGTAAATTTCAATTGTTGAAACTGACGTAACTGATTCGTGATTCAATGTGCTTTAGTTAACTCGAATTTTACTCGCAAAATTTATGCTCGATAAGACTCTAAGTTTTGGTGTGTATATATGTTGCAACAAAATTCTAAATAATGATTCAAAATAGACTGTTTGCACAAAACAATCAAAATGTCTTGAAGTCGGTAGGAGAGATGATTGAGTTTGTGAGTATTAGATATGATCCAAGAAATGATATAAAAGTGTTATTCGATAAGCATCGGAGTTAATTAAGTATTTTGATAGAGAAATCAAATAATTTGAATTTAAGTCAAAATGCAGAGAAAGCGTGTGTCTCTAAGAAATAATATTAATATGTACTAAAATATATTTATAAAACTACAAGCAAACAACAAACTTATGATTATTGACGTTGTATTCATGTTAAAATCATTTTAGTTTGGTTGTTTATTACTCGACATTGGTTTTGAAAATGACATCTTTTATAATCAATATAAAAGGATGATGGGATCATCCCAAATGAAATATGCAGACACGATATTATGGAGCCTGTAAGATAGGTTCCTTATATGTTGGCAATAGGAATTAGCATACATGTTATACTGTCTACAATATCACACTTTGCTCATGTATTTCATATATAAAGCAAGTAACAAAGCTGAATTAAGATCATTTAATGATAGTTTAGTATTCTCGAGTATTTATGAGATACTAGAGAATTATTTATGGAAACAACAAACTCCTTTTGAAGGAGTGTGCGGACTTGAACTTTATTAATGATATCGAGTATTATGTCAATCCTATATTCATGCTCAAACTTAAGTTGAGAACTTTAAATTGGAATTGTTCCAAACAATGAGTAGTATCCAGTTCAACCAAAGGCTACTACAATGTAAGGAGTATAAATAAATGCACAAATTTAAAATTGAGCAGAGGATTCCAAATGTTGGGAATCCCATGACATTGTGGTATGATAACAATGTCGCGATACAGTTTGTAAAAGAGCCTAGACCTCATTAGAAGTCGAAAGACATACTCTGAATAGTTACACACGATAAAGGCAATTTATCAACGTCAGAGAGAGTTAACTGATAGGGTAGATAATTAAAACAAAATAGCATACCCATTCACTATGGGACTGACCCAATTAGTTTTTGAGAAAATAGATCAATGATGATGGAATAAAATTCCATAATTGACACTAAGTGCAAGTGGAAGATTATAGAGTTAGGAGTATTGCCTAGTGGCAATTATATAATTTGTTACATATATCTAACTTTGTGACCAATCTTGTTCAAAATAAAATGTGTTTTATTTATGTTATACACTTGTTATATAGTAATATAGATAATTAAGTAATTAATTTAAAGTATATAGATGGAAAACACTTAAATGATATGTTATGTGATAATAGTTACAAAGTATTGTAATCATGGGAATTTTATCACATTGAAAAATATCATATTGTTTTAAATATTTTTAGTCAAGATGTTTTGAGAAAGGATAACGATTCATCCGTTGAGACTAGAATACACAACGCTCTCCAAATGTTAGGCGCTGTATTTCTCATAGCTGCTGGGGGCATCAAGGGGTTATGCACTAATAGTTATTGGATAACAATGGAATGACTCACTCAAGAATTCTCTATTAGTTAATTAAACTAAGGTCAAACAGACAATCTCGAAGTGATGGTATTACATAATTCTCTCGACTTGAGAATACCGTAGAACATCAATGTGGACACTCTACTTTGATTATAGTTAAATCATGGTATGGCGTCCAATCAAATGACAATAGTTAGGTCTAAGTTGAAACATCAGAAGTGAAACACTATTCAATAAAGAATTCATCTCCTCGGTTATATAGGGCTAGTATCACAGTTAACTCAAAATCAAAGTCTTTGGCCAAAATAGTATGGTTAATAATAATTTTTATTAATGAACCAACTATTTGTATTTGGACTTTCAAAGTTGAATGTGGACAACGTTGCTATTTTGACCAAAACCAAATTCCATAAGTCCTAATGTGATATAATATTAACGAAGAGAATTGGTGTAAATAATCATTGCTACTGGGCACCGATTACCAAAAGATGTGTAAGGGATAAACTCAACCAAAATGTCATAGCACTAGAAAAGGTGATGTGTGAACATTAATGTTTGAATTGTTCAATATTAATCGCTGACTGAATTTACACCTTTGAGTCACACAACCAAAATAATGAATATTCTAAATAAACCATGCAATTTAATTAATTAGGCATGTCAATGGATACTTCCGGATGTGGATATTCCAAATTTGTATCCATATCGGAAATCATTTCGGATATTAAATATTTGCATCCGCGAATACGGATGGATATCGGATAATTATCCTATTTGCTAACAACCGATAAATCAAGAAACATAAATGGAAAATTTTCATTTAATTCAATCCCATTGATTATTAAAGTGTTAAAAATAAACAAATATGATGATAATAAATAGTTTTGAGCGGTTGATGTGCAGTTAGTGCATATAATATGAACTTCTAATTTAATAAAACAATAAATAAATATCATTTATTGAGTACTATTTAATTTATTTGAAACCAGTAGTATTTAATAAAGTGCGTATATAAAAGTTATAAACTTTTGTGTCGATATACGATGTTAGTAGAATGTTTAAATTGGGTTTAAAATACAAAAATACGAAGTGGGTTTTAAATAAATTAAAAGAATTAATGAATGTGAAATATTAATTATTAAAATTTTATTTTATTTGCTTTTAATACCATTATTATTTAATAAAGTGCGTATATAAAAATCATAAATGCGCATAATAATATATGATATTAGCAAAACATTTTATTGGATTTGAATGGAATTAATGCTAATGGGATTTGAGAAATTTTATGGGACCATATGGAAACACTAGTGCTGGCCATGCATGTCGAAAATAGAGATAATTAATTGAGATTTATTAAAGAATTAAAGTGGGAAAGTTTTATAGAAGCAATGAGAAAGGTTTCTATAAGTTCTTTAAAAATAATCTCCCTTCATTTCTTGTATTCTATCCATTCTTCTTTCCTGACAATATTTACTCATCTCCTCCATATTCTATGGCTGAATTATCATAGAGGCTAGGGTTCCTAAAACTCCAAAACAAAATAAAAAGATGGTTCTCTCTCTCGTTTGTTGCAAGATATAGAGAGAAATTCTATGAATCTGGAAATCAAGTCTTCATTCAAGGTATTTCTCTTGGCTACAACAGAAAGGTAATTTTTATTATTTTTTATATATAAATTATCATGTCTATATGCTTTTAATCCTCCACCTCTTCCATCTCTTTAACTTATGAAATTTTGATTATGAATTGTATATCAGATTTCTCGTTTTTAAATCAAATGCACTGTCATCATGTTGATGTGTTCTAACATCCCATTTTCTTCTATCGATTACTCATGTGTTATCAATGATAATAATTATGGATTCATTACACTCTTGTATGTATGTCCATATTGAGTATATAATTTGATTTGTATCTCACTGTGATGAATTCATATATGCTTAAATCTTTTATTTCAGGAATCATTGTTTAAATAAAATTCTATAGCAATTTATTAATGGATTTAGTTTCAAGTTATAAAGCTTAAAAATTGAATACATTTATTATAAGTTGTTGTAAATCAATTTTGATTATTATTTACAAGAAAAACTAAAAAAATTATAATTCATATGTTGTTTTCAAAAAAGGCAAACTTTAAATCTTTTGATTTGTTTTTTAAATTAACAATCGGATTTATGTTAAGTTATTTTGTTTAAAGATATGACTTTTAAATGACAAACTAATAAACATAATTTTAATGTTGTTTAGTCTCAAGAAATTGATTCAATTTGTGTGTGTGTGTGTGTGTGTATACACATACATGTATACATGTATATGAATATACATACATGCATACATTTATGTATGTACGTTTTTAATTAAAAGTTTAAAATTAGACTTTTATGTAAAGTATTATAATAGGGATTTAAACTTTCTTTTAATTAAAATCAATTTTAAATTGCCTAGTTTATCTTTAACATGTATATAAAAGTAAATCTTATTTTTTTTCAGAAAAAAAAACCTTTTTTTGGATGATAAAGGCATATATAAAGGGTGAATGTGTAGGTAGTAGTGTAAATCCCAGCACCTAATCATGTACAGATTAACCATGTACACTACTTATTTGTTGCACTTACACAATATTCACTAAAGTATATGTGGATGTACTATTTTATGATATGCATATGTTACTCATTAATGATATTTAATACATCATTATATTCAATTAAAGGGAGAGAAATGAAAGGTTTATCTCTCCAAAGAATGAAAAATCTTCCCTTAATTAATTGCATTAATTCTAAAGAGAGAAACGAATGGGTTCCTTCTCTATATTAGTAAGTAATTACCACACGAGTGTATTTGATACAGTCATGCATTTAAATTTAAACTAAATTCAAACACCATTTTAAAAAACTTAAATAAAATATGATCTTATTTAAAATTTTGTTATATTGGATCTAATATACCTTTAGACTTTATTGGCCCAATAGATCCAAAATAAGATTTTTGTTTTTTTTTGTTTTTGGAAATCTACTTATTTCACTAGCTTCCAACTGGGCAGTTTCCTTTAGGTTCATTTTTAAAGCAACCCAAATGTGTTTACCCTTCTTCGACCTCATCAAGAAGGGAAAGTCATTTACTTGGAGAGACGAGTGCACTAAAGCATTTATAGAACTAAAACATTACTTAGCAACTCCTCGGTACTGTCCAAGCCTGTCGACGGGGAGAATCTCTACCTTTACCTTGTAGTTCCTAACCATGCAATCAATGCTGCATTGATTAACAAAGACGAGAAGGTTCAACGGTTGATCTACTATGTGAGCAAAAGGTTGTTAGGCCTCGAAACATTATACACATGGCTGGAAAAGCTTGCTTTCTGTTATCCGGCATTTTGACCCGGCTATATCCGAACTGACTGGACAAGTTAGACTCGACTGTCATCAAGGCCGATAGTCCAAAGAGATTATTGTGGGGTCCAAAAATCAAGCGTAGATGATAATATGAAGCAGAAGCATGAAAGCTCACTACTCCTTAAAGATGAATCAGGTACGATCCGTATTCTACACTATGGATCGTATCGTATCGATTCCACGACTCAATTTTACAGCGATGATCGGTAAATAACTCAAAATCTACATATGTTATCAACATGAAACTTGGAGTACAAGCTAACTACAACATGTGGAACACTCCCTATGGATCTTATTCCAATTGGAGGAAGTTGGAGGGATCGACATAACTCTCTTTGGAGGGATCGACAGAAATCAGAATTCAAGCAACACTATTTCACGGAAAATGAGATATCTCACAGACCGTACATCGGAATTGCATGAAATTTGGGGAGCAAGTAACTAACATCATGGGGCACCCCTCATAGGGATCGCATCCCATTTGGAAATACTAATAGGGATCGGTATCGATCCCTATTGTTGGCCCCGATGGGCCTGGAAATTTTTGGGTGGCCTCGTCTTGGTCTCCCGAACCTTCTACCAAAATTTCAGTCTGATCCATGCACGTCTTCCCCTATAAATACAGCAGGCATGACGTCAGAAAATGGATCCTGCTTTCTCTGCCAAGGCTCTGCCATTTTTATTCTTCACTTTTATACTAATGGATCTCAGCTGATCCAAACATTCTTATAATCATAATCAAGTGGAAGATCGATAAAAATATAAAGTGGACGTAGGCCAAGATTGCCGAACCACTATAAAAATTTGTGTGTTCATTTATGATTTTTGTTATGTTTTAATTTCATTCTTCATTTAATCTCTACTAGATTCTGTTGGGTGTTAATGCCCATTTTTGGCGTCAATATTTTGGTGCTTTCATTGAGAAATGAATTCTCGGCTTGATTGGATCTCATCATCTACTTGTGGATTCCCATATTCGCGAGATAGATCCAGCTTTCAAACGATAAACTTCCTATTCTACTCAGATTTGAAGGAAAACTAAAGGAAGTTGATAGCCATGGTTAGATGAATTAAATCCAATTTCACGCGGAGTTGAAGGAAATGATGATGTTAGAGTTCTTGTTTGGAGTTGTTCATGTGTTCATGCCCATTTGGAAGGGATCGGATTCACTCAGGTATGCATGATCTTGGGATTGGATGTTGAAGTTTACACTCAAGTTAGGGGATGGTAGATCCCTCTCTCAAGGCCAAAATGGTTGATCCCTCAAGTATACTAATCCCTCAGCTCATAGCCATGCTCAATACTGATCCATATTGCTATACCGATCCCTCAGCTGATAGTTGTACTCAATACCGATCCCTGAAGCTATACCGATCCCTCGGCTGATAGCTGTACTCAATACCGATCCCTCAAGCTACACCGATCCCTTGGATGATAGCTATGCTCAATACCGATCCCTCAAGCTATACCGATCCCTCTGCCGATAGCCATGCTCAATATTGACCCCTATTGCTATACCGATCCCTCAAGCTGATAGTCATGCTCAATACTGATCCCTCTCTAAATTGGATAATGACCAATCCCTCCATTCCTATTACCGATCCCTCTACAAATCGGTTCACAACTGATCCCTCTAGCCAAACCCTCGTTCACGTCCCCATAGCTGATCCCTCTCATATTGCAAACTACTGATGCCTCACCGAGGCAATTCAGCAGATCCCTATACAACCAATCCCTATACAACTGATCCCTATACCATAAAAAAAATCAACGTATTACCCCCGCATTCTGGATTCGTAACTCAACTTGAAGACGGTACGTTCTATCCTCTATCCTTATATCCTGTGACTGACCGGGGCATAGGGGATCAAGAGGCAGCTGCTGAATTACAGCCAAAGAATGGACAAGGATTTGCTACTCAAACGGTACACCCAAAGGCTAGAGAACCAAGATGATATGACATAAACTGGGATCGGTTACTGGATCGAGCTTCTAGGGTAGATTACGAATGCTCTCAACTGACCAGCCTCCAAATGCCTGGATTACCAGTTGTGATACGATGGCTTGTGTGATGATCGCCCTACGCCGCTTATTATGCCATCTCAAAGTATAGCTGTCCATCATCAAAGTCGAACCTGAAGTAGTCACCCATTCAACTTGAAGCAAACCCAGGAAGTTTTGGCCCAAGGTCAAACTCCGGTGAAACCAAGATTTTCTCCAAGCAAACACTAGTATGACTCCAAGCATCATTCGTCACCAACCCAGCACTTCAAATTCAGCGAATCCAAGCGGACCAGGGGCTGACTCCAAGCAAATAGCAAATTTTCTCGGGTAAATTATCACTAATCCATCAAACGTTGGACAATCATGCATACAACATTCATAAGCATTACAAACAGCCGTAACTTGAAAATGGACCGGACTAACAACGACTAGAGCATTTCCCCCAGTCGAAGCCCATTCACTGGAGCTATTCAATATGCAGAATATCCAAGAGCATCTCATGAAATATGAAGGGCACATGAATTCTGCCAGAGCGACGAATGCAATTAAATGATGATTATTTCCCATATTCCTCGAGGAAGTAGGGATCGATCGTGTGATTTATGCTATTACTGCCCAGGCCCATCTCCTTGTTTAGTCAATTGGCTAAGGAGTTCACCGAGCAATTCAGAAATGCATGCGACTTGCCCCAAGGATGCGATGTCATTATCCAACTTATCCTAAGGCTGGGCGAGCCGCTCAAAGAATTTTAGCAGAGATTCAACGTCATCATCACTAAAGTGAGCAATCCAAGCAAGAATATCACACTGGTGGCATTGGTAAGGAAAATCGACCCTAAGATAGACTTTGGCGACTGATAAGCTGGAGAGCCTCCATCAACCTTGGATCATTTCTATTACAAAGTGAACCAGAACCTAAGCAAGGAGGAGGTAGAGCATACTAAGAGAAAGAACGACGCAGGCCCGTTGGCTGAAGAAATTCAAAATAAGGGCAACATTAGGACCTTAGATGAGGACTCAGATTCTAAGATACGACCTAGAATCCCAAAATTCGACTCATATACACCTTTGAACGATTCAATGAAAACATATACTTGGAGACTCATGACTCAGAGCAATACTAGAAACAACCTTGAGAGAGTCCACTGAAACCCAGAAGATGTCTGAGAAATGTTTTATATTTCAAGATACACACGGTCATAACACTGAAGATTCTAGACACCTCTAAGATGTGATCCAAAGCTGATCTGGAAAGAAAAGTTTCAATAATATGTGCAAGCCACATAGAATGGTGAGCAGGGAACATCCAATGCCTATTAATAAAGAACTTTGATTATCAATTGGACCACCTACGGTCGACTTCCAACTGAGGAGGGCTGAGGCAAAGTGGAATAGCGAGCATTCGACTCTGCTTCACTTATCAATAGGATCTGTTTCATTTTCAATTATGTTGCGAACTATGACTAACTTGAACTAAACTACTTCCAAATGATGCAGGTGACCAAGTAATTAGATTTGGGTGCCAACCAACCTCCATGGACCATGATCAGACCTTTGGAGGATCATCAAGATGAGTGTGATTCAACCACTCATCAGCTACCATATGCCCCTGACTTGGGGGCAAGGACTCGAAATGGAAAATAGGTGTGACTCGACCATCCTCTTCCTACTCTGTGCTTCAATTCTGATAGAACTTCTATGCCTTACTCAGTGCCCGACAAGGTCAGAATCTAATACAAAGTGGACACCACTAACCATCCACTCATCAATCTCCACACTTGGCTTAAAGACCAAAGAAAGACTTGGAGTGGATGCAACCCAACCATCCACTCCACAACTCATACTTGAAGTTCGCAAAAACACTTATGCCTCTCCCGAAGCTCAGCACGATCAAGGTCTAACTAAAGCGGAAGCGATTTGACCGTCCACACATTAACTCCTTCCCTGGACATAGGAGGCAGTTCGAAAGCTTGACTTAAAGTAGGCATTGCTAACTGCCTACTCATCAACCACCGCCCTCGACTTGCTGGGATGTGACTTGATCGTCCACCCGAAAACTCTCTCCGTCGACTTGTTGGGAGGAGTACGAAGCAAAAGGATGGACGCGGTTCGACTGTCCATTGACTAAATCTAGTCCCCAGAGCACGGACCAAAGTATAAACATCAAACGGGTGTGACTGACCACCCATCATAAAACCCTGGTCCCCAGAGTGCGGATCAGAGTATAAACACAAAAGGATGGACGTGGTTTGACCATCCATCGATCAACTCTGGTTCCTAGAGTACGAGCCAGAGTATAAACATCAAACAGGTGTGAATGACTACCCATCATAAATCTCTGATTCCCAGAGTGCGGATCGGAGTATAAACACAAAAAGATGGACGTGGTTCGACCGTCCATCAATCAACTCTGGTTCCCAGAGTGCGAACCAGAGTATAAACATCAAACGGGTGTGACTAACCACCCATCATAAAACTCTAGTCCTCAGAGTGCGGACTGGAGTATAAACACAAAAGATGGACATGGTTCGATCGTCAATCGATCAACTCTGGTTCCTAGAGCACGGACCGATGTATAAACATCAAACGGGTGTGACTGACCACCCATTATAAAACTCTGGTCCCCAGAGCGTTGACCGGAGTATAAACACAAAAGGTGGATGTGGTTCGACTGTCCGCTCTCAACTCTTGCCATTTACTTAGGAGAAAACACACTACTCAAAGTGGATGCGATCTGACCATCTCATCCTCTGCTCGAGCTCAAAGTTCTTCAAAACACTCATCTTACTCCCAAGGCTCAGCAGAAACTGGATCCAAATGGAAATGGGACGTGGTATGACCATCCACGCATCGACTCGTGCCCTAGATGTAGGGGGCACTTTAAGAGCCCAAGCCTAAATTAGACGTGGTTCGACTGTCCAGCAAATAACTCTGGTCCCCTAGTGCGAATTGGAGTATAAACACAAATTGGGTGCGGTTCGACCGCCTACTAACAAACTCTTATCCCCAGAGTGCGGATATGAGTATAAACAAATAGATGAGTGTAGTTCGATCACTTAATATTCCATAAACTTCGACCTAAACTCGACAGGAGGAGTATAAACTCACTATGGTTGGAATTCGACCATCCATGAACTAATTCTACTAACCAAGAATGGGAACGAGAGTACAAACTACTACAAGCCGAATACGACATCTTACTATAGCTCCGGCTGGGTGATCTTTACAACTTAAGGCAACAACCGCAAGAAGGCCTCAATACAAAAACCAATCGGAATGACATCTGAAGTTACGGGTGACCGACTATATCGTACCATCAGATCGAGGGTCAATATCGAACTGCACCAACAATAAATGGATGTGACATGAATGTCCATCGAATAACTCCGGTCACCAGAGCATAGATAAGAGAATAAACCATGAATGAGTACGACTTGATCATTAATTCTCTAGCACCCTCAGATGAGCATGACCCGACTGCACCCGAGCCAACTCTATCCCTAGATCTGGCGAGGGAATATGAATCAAAATAGACGCGACTGACCGTCCAGCTCCGAATGAATGTGACGTGACCATTCATTCGTTGACTCTTACTATGATCCGACTAGAAGAGCAATACGAAACGGACGTGACTCGACCATCTGCACATTGATCCTTGCTCTTTGTCCGGTAGGGAGAGAATCAATCACTGATTGGACATGACTTGCATTCCTACTTATTGACGTATGCCCCAAACTTGGGGGCACGACGAGAAATAAGATGAATGTAAACCGACCATTCATCGATCAACTCTAAGTCCTTGGAGCTTAGGTGGGAGTATAAACACGACTAGGAAGGGACTCGACCGTCCATGTAGTACATTTATCAACTTGAGACCGGGGGTAGAAGTGTGATCATCCAAAGGCTGACTGCGATAGCTCAATACTGTGACTTATACATGGTGTTTGCGATGACTCAAGGCTACGACCGAAAGGATGTCTAGAGATAGAATTGTTAAATCGATGCCCAAGCTCATTGGCAACTGACCGTCATTCTAACTCAAACAACAAGTAACAGATCGTGAGTACATTGAATGGAAAGCATTACTCGAATAAACAAGACTAAACTTTACTTGGTGTTTGATTCAACGCTCCTTTAAGCCTGATCTTTAACCATCGTAGATAATCTCTAAAATCATCTAAACCCCTTCACTATCAAACTCAACAGTTCATGACAAGACTCTGGGATTTGACCGGACCGACTGTCATCATTGACCATCCCAACGGGATTTCACATTGATTATTACATGAAACAATTATGTTTGAACTTAAGGATCGGCTATCGGCATATAGGAATCTGACGTTCATATCAAGTTCACTCAGGGAATATGTTACAATCCGTACAAGTACAAATATGCTAATCTATTCAAGTTTGAAGTGGTAAACATCTAGTTCAAGGCCAGATGCTAGTTCAAGTATGCAAATCATATATGGCATGTCCCATTATTTGATTTTGAGTTCACAAGGTCTAATATGTTCAAATCAAATCAAAAACTGCCACCACTAAAACAAGGGATCGAAACCAATCCTGTTACTTGGGAAAATCCATTTAAGTATTTTTTTTAGCTCACAACATAATGCCAATATCAAGCAACAATAGCACAGTCGGTTCTTTAAAGATATAGACCACAAAGATGAAGAAGAGGAGCCCAAAGAATCCAAGGCTGCACCCATTGAGCTAACAATCGACATACGGTCAGCCATAACGATCCATCATGGGTCCAAAAGATCAGATCACGGCTCAGTGCAACGATGATGAAGGAATTAGTTGGTTTTCTCTGAGTGAATCTTAATGTATTTGTTCAGACCTATTTTGACATGTTGGGGATCTCGCCAACTATCATGATCCATGCATTGAATATCGACCCGAGGTATGTCCCGGTGAAACAAAACCAACGCATCATGGATCCGGAGAGATCTGCTGCACTTAAAGTGGAAGTGGATAAACTCGAAAACAATAGGTTTACCCACGACACCCTCTACCTGAAATGGTTATCCAATCCAGTTCTTGTGAGAAAAACAAATGGAAAGTAGCAGACATGCGTCGACTACTAGACCTGAACAAGGCGTGCCCGAAAGACCGCTTTCCACTTCTGAGGATCGACCAGCTGGTAGACTCAACTGCTGGATATGAACTGCTTTCATTTATGGATGTGTACTCCGGATACAGCCAAATCCTGATGCACATCCCGACCAGAAGCATACCAGCTTCATTACCGATCTAGGACTATATTTTTATATTGTGATGTCATTGAACTAAATAATGCTGAAGCTACTTACCAGAGACTGGCCAATAGGATGTTCAAAGATCAGATCAAGCGACCAATGGAAGTATATGTGGATGATATGCTCGTGAAGTCATGACGATTGAACAACCACATCGATGACTTAGCGGAGATGTTCATTGTTCTATGAAAATATGGAATGAAATTAAATCCCTTGAAATGCACTTTCGGCGTTGCATCGGGGAAATTTCGGGGTTTCATTGTTAACTCTCGCGAAATTGAAGCCGATCCCGAGAAGGTTCAAGCAATTCGAAACATCCAAGTGCCAAAAATGATTAGGCAAGTATAAAACTTAAATGAGAAGGTTGCCTCCCTAAGCTGCTTCATCTCCAGAGCCACCGACAAATGTATTCCTTTCTTCGACTTGATTAGGAGAGGGAAGAGGAACTTTGAATGGACGTAGGATTGCATAGATGCATATCAAGCTCTGGTAGATCACTTAAAGAGACCTCCCGTCCTATCCAAGCCACTGGATTGTGAAGACTTATACAAGGAGTCGGTACACACCATAAGTGTCATACTGTTACATGAAGAGAATCAGATCCAGAGGCCAATATATTATGTTAGCAAGCGATTGACAGGTGCTAAAAGAAACCACCCAAAGCTGGAAAAGCTTGTGTACTGCCTGTTGATTGCATCACGAAAGCTTTGCCCTTACTTCCAGGCTCACCCCATTAATGTCTACATCGACTAGCCATTATGATAGGCCTTACATCAACCTTAGACATCTGGATTGTAACGACTTGGAAATTTTAACGATTTTAAATAACGTAATTAACTAAAAAAAATCTTGAAAACAAACAATTAAAATTCTAGCAATGAAAATTTGATATTTGGTATGCGTCTATCTAAGCATAGCAAGTGGCATATTTTCATCTGAAAATATGTAAAATTGTTGGTTGTGAAATTTCAATTTTAAAATTTAAATCGGTAAAATTTGTTGGAAACTAAATATTTTTAAAATTTGAATATTTTTATATAACAAAAATGTAAATCATTTTCTGAGTGAGACGTCGTATTTCATTTCGCCAAATTTGGACTGCTCTAGCTTCGTTTATATTATTTTCGGCGTTTTAGCAGCAATTTTGGCGGTGAAATTCGAGTTTTGATAGATGGGTCGTATCACTTATATCTGTGTACTATTCTGTTCGTCTCATCGTGCTGATCTCCGCAGTATATTCATTTGTGTGTTTCAGCGTCCGATACGCGGCTGAATCTACGTTGCGATTAGCCGTATCAGTACCCATTTTGAGTCTCTAGAATATTCTATGCCCATTCATTTGTCAAACGGTTGAAAATGAATGGCCACTTGTTTTATATTCCCAGAAATTAATTCTAACTTTCTCGATTCCTTAAATTTATATTTGCTATTTCGTGTTATTTCCTGGTTCATTTCTCTTCCCCTGGTCGAGCAACCAGACTTCAAACTCTTGTAGCTCTTCTCTTCCCCTTCTATAAAAAAAGAAAATAATATATTAGTTGCATTCGTTTATTACCTGAAGTTTGCATATATTATCTACTAGCTCGTATCAACACTCGATCGTGCACCACATCAATCCATCATCACATCCGCCTGTGCCTTCCCTCTCCCTCCACAAACCCGAACGCGTTGCCACAACAACCTGACAACCTCCACCATAGCGACCACACACAACACACTCCAACCAAACCACCCGCTCTGACCTACACGCATAGCCCAGACATCTCGATTACCTCCACCACTGACTGCTAGACCCACGCCTTGCTTCACCTTCATCAGCTAGCACTCGTTCCTTTTCCAACTTCAACCCGGAACCTATCTCTCCACCTCCATGCTCACTAACAATGGCAACTACAACCCCTTGCTCCACCACTTCCATCGAGCAGCCTTCCACCATCACCGAGATCCACATCAGGCCCTCCATAGCAACCGATCTCCACCACCTTTCCTCTCGCCTAAGGCTTTCCAGTTCCACTGCCTGTTTTCATTTTTTTTCTACCTTTACATTGGTTTAAAATATGAGTTTATGATTTTTTTTGTTTTATATTTTTCGTTTTACAATTTTATAAGCGTCTAGTGTATTTAAAAATTTGAGGTTTCGAAACTTATATGTAAAGTCTTTCATATGTGAAGGTACTGTTATATATTTAAAAATTGTTGGATTTTAAAATTGTTGAATTTTAAGTGTATATGAGAATTGTTGAATTTTAAGTATTTGAAATTTTTTGAATTTTAAGTATAGTATTGTTGTACACATAAATATAAAAAAATAAAAAATAAAAATTTATAAGGAGAAATATATTATATATATATATATATTGTTTTCATCGAATTCAAGATCGTGCTAGCTTTGTTTTGTTCGCCACCGTCCGAAGATTTCAGCCGCGGTTGCTAGCTTTGTCGCTTATCTGAATCCGTGTCTGTATCTGTGTAGGCGTCGTGTTCATTCCCGTTGTTTCTCTAGCCTCGAAAGGTGAGCGATCACTCACGATTAGCATTCATATGCTTAGTAAATTTATATTCACATGAAATGACGATTGAAATGTCTTGTTAAATTTAATTTGTTAAGTAATTAAGTCGTTCAGTATGATATGTTGTTATTTAAATTATTCACCTATGTTAGTTGACGTATGACACCATTACCTGTTGTGTGTGTATATATATATATATATAAATTGTTAGTTATGATCATATTTACCATTGGTATGCCATGTCATTTATATTATTATTTATGGGTCTCACACTGCAAGTTCCATGATAGTTTAGAAAATCCCTTTGGGTTGAAATGATACATACCCGAACGATATTATAGATTAGGGAAAATCGTTATGGGTTGGAATGATAAACCCAAGCGATTTTATTGATTTGAAATTTTGGGATTGCGGGTTGAAATGATATATACCCGTAAATTTAAATTTTTGTGGATTGAAATGATTAATATCTGTATCACTTGTACATAGGATAGAAAATTATATACGGACACCGTTGGTCTATTTTTGAAAAATGATTTCCAAAGTTTTGAAAGGAAATATATGGGTTTTTAAAAAATATTGATTTTTAAATATAATATAAAGATTTTATTTTAATATATGTGTAAAATTTAGATTTTTAAATTATATGTTTGGAAATTTTAAATTTATAAGTTAAGTTTTGAAAAATATAAACTTTAGATTTTACTTATAATTTTTTTTTTAAATATATAAAATAAGATTTTTACAATGTATTTAGTAAAATAAGATTTAATTTAATAATAATTAATTTAATAAAATTTAATAAAAGTTTAATTTAACTAATAATGTATATATATAATATGTTTAAATATCTATTTAAAATTTATATTAATATTTTATATAAATTTTTGTAATAACTTTAATAATAGAGGTTGGAAAGTCAAATTAAAATTGATTTGTAATTTGATTTGTTTAAGAACTATATTTAAATCAAAATTGATTTGAAACTTATTGATTTTGAGATTTTAATGATATGATTTTTATAACTTGATAACTTGATTTTGATTAAAGAGGATTAAATGAATATTTTTAAATTTAAAAAAAATGAATTTGAATATTTAATTTTGACTTAAATTTGTAATTTGAGATTTTATTTAACTGTTATTAAAAATGATTAAGTGAATATTTTCAAATTTAAATAAAATTAAAATTGAATCTTTGATATATAAATGAAATTTATCAAATTGAGTTATTGTAAATGTTTGAATATTTAAACTTTGAAACCTACTGAATTGGAAGTAGTTTAAATTTGTAGTTCAAACCTGGGTTTGAAATTGATATACATAAAATGGTTTTAATGAGAATTTGAAATGAACCTTTAACCTTTTTAATTGGAATCGTTAAACCGAGATTGATTTAAATTGAATTTTTGGAACTAAAGCCGATTTGAATTGATTTGTGAAATTGGACGAAACAATTCTAGTTTGAAACTATTTTCGATACAAACTCTTTTAAATATATAAACTATTTTAATATAAATTATTTTAAATTGATAAACAATTTTTAATATATATATTTTAATATATAAAATATTTCTAATATATAAACTATTTTAATCTATTACACCATTTCTAACAATTTTTATAACCTATTCCTGGTTAGTAGTATTGCTCCTTATCTCAGCTAGGTCCAAGAGCTACTGGCCAACTTCGAGTATTACACCATTACGCACGTCCTCAGAGAACAAAATGAAAAAGCCGAGTTACTGGCCAAGCTGGCCAGTTCTGGGGATGCGCAGCAAATAGACCTGTCCCGGTTAAAGTACTTAACATTCCAAGCATTGACAGATGGAGATCGACTAGATCTTGGAGACGGAGCCAGAAAAGGAGTGATGGATGACTCCTATCAAAGACTATCTACAATGGGGAATTCTTTCTAAACGGAGGAATGAAAAATGACAGATCCTCCTCAAAACTTCATGTTGCATCATCCAAGAAGGAGTCATGTATAGAAACGGCTTTCTCCATTCCCCTACTTTAGTATATCAGCCACGATGAATCAAACGAATCTTGAGTGAAGTCCATGAAGAAGAATGCGGCGATCACACCAGGAGGAAAACCCTGACAAAGAAAATACTCCGTTATGAGTATTACTGGCCAACTGTCTATCGAGATGCAATTGATCACGCTAGACAATGCGTAGAGTGCTAGATGTTTGCAAAAATTCCGAGAACCCCGCCAACGGAAGTTACTCAAATGGCTAATTCATAGCCGTTTTCCACTTGGGGTATTGACATCATCAGCTTCTTACCTATTCTGAAGGTGGTGCGATATACGCTATCGTAGCAGTGGATTAATTCACCAAATAGGGTGAAGCAGAACTTTTAACCATGATCATGACGAAGAAAATAATCAACTCATCGTCTTAATCATCATTTGTCATTTTGGCCTTCCACGAACCATTATAACTGATAATGGAACCCAATTCGACAACGCTAAATTTAAAAACTTCTACCGTCGACATCATATTAAAAAGAGATTTGTGGCAGTTGCTCACCCTTGAGCAAATGGACAAGTCGAAGTTGTGAACAAAATCATAAAGTCCATTCTAAAGAAGCGTTTGGAAAAGGCTAGAGGAAAGTGAGTGGTTGAACTCCCAACAGCATTATGGGCTTACAAACCACCCATAAGTCCGCGATTGGCCATATTCCATTTGCCCTTGCTTACG
This sequence comes from Allium fistulosum, assembly GCA_030737815.1. Classification (NCBI taxonomy): domain Eukaryota; kingdom Viridiplantae; phylum Streptophyta; class Magnoliopsida; order Asparagales; family Amaryllidaceae; genus Allium; species Allium fistulosum. Next base: position 1,380,238,812 of record CM060901.1, read on the forward strand.
GCTCCGAGGTCGTCATCCTGTAGAACTTGAAGTCCCCTCTCATCGATTTACTTATTACAACCCCTATTTCACTATTAAAATAAAATATAAACAAGGAATTGCAATTAAACTAGTAGGAACTGATGACGATTCATGAGCATACAAACGCAACCGGGAGCTAATGACAAGAACCTGTACCTTAATGTGCATGTGTATATTCTAAAAATTCAATTTTTGAAATCAATAGAAATTGAATTCTGACTTGAAGCTTTCAAAAATGAAACTGAATCAGATAGCCAAAGCTTACAGCCCCGTAGAACCGAACATAGATAGCAACTGATGGAATACAATCTTGAATTTATACTATTGGAAATCGACCAACTATCATGACGATCAAAGAGAGATACAACACTTTGGGAAGATAATTCAATGGAAGGATAACGACTATTTAGGAAACTGGATGGATTGCTTTTCGGCGACTCTAACTTGCTTCGATTCAAAGCACGTCATGTATGCGACAAGACATACTTTGGGGGGCAAATGTTATCCGTCATTTTGACATGGCTATATCCGAACTGACTGGACAAGTTAGACTCGACTGTCATCAAGGCCAGTAGCCTAGAGCGATGATTATGGAGTCCAAAAATCAAGCGTAGATGATAATATGAAGCAGAATCATGAAAGCTCACTACTCCCCGAAGATGGATCGGGTACGATCAGTATTTTGCATTATGGAAAATATAGTATCGATTCCACAACTCAATTTTGCAACGATGTCTAGTCAATAACTCAAAATCTACACATGCTATCTACATGAAACTTGGAGTACAAGCTTACTACAACATGTGAAACACCCCTTAGGGATCTCATTCCAATTGGAGGAAGTTGGAGGGATCAGCATAACTCTCTTTGGAGGGATCGACATAAATCAGAATTCAAGCAACACTACTTCACGGAAAATGCGATATCTCACAAATCATACATCGGAATTGCATGAAAGTTAAGGAGCAAGTAGCTAACATCATGGGGCACCCCTCATAGGGATCGCAGCCCATTTGGACACACTAATAGGGATCCGTACCAATCCCTATTGTGGGCCCCAATGGGCCTGGAAATTTTTGGATGTCCTCGTCTTGGTCTCCCGAACCTTTTGCCAAAATTTTAGTCCGATCCATGCACGTCTTCCCGTATAAATACAGCAGGCATTGCGTAAGAAAAGGGATCCTGCTTTCTCTACCGAGGCTCTACCGTTTTTATTCTTCACTTTTGTACTGATAGATCCCAACTGATCCAAACATTTTTGTAATCATAATCAAGTGGAAGATCAATAAAAATATAAAGTGGACGCAGGCCAAGATTGTCGAACCACTATAAAAATCTATGTGTTCATTTATGATTTTTTAATGTTTTAATTTCATTCTTTATTTAATCTCTACTAGATTCTATTAAGTGTTGATGCCCATTTTTGGCATCAACACTTTCTACCTACTCATAGCTGCTCGGAAACTCTAATCGTATTTCCAAACTCATCCCATCAAAGTCCTAACCAACCAGCCATTGAAGCAAATTCTTGGCTGACCTGATACAGTAGGTCGGCTATAGAAGTGGTCCATTAAACTTGAGCAAAATTACATCCCATTCCAACCTCGCACTTCTATCAAGGCCCAGACCATTGCAGATTTCATTATTGAATGCTCAAGCCTAGATGATGACGAAGAAGAGATCATCACCCATCAGCAAGCTTGTCACTTGTATGTGGATGAGGCATCAAATAAGAAAGGGGCAGGGGTTAGCATGGTCCTTGTCACTCTCGAAGGAAGAGAGATTTTCTTTGCAGTCTGCCTCACTTTCAAAGCAACCAACAATGAAGTCGAGTATGATGCTTTCCTAACCGAACTCGGGATAGAAAAGGAGTTACGCGTGGATTCCATCCAAGTATTCAACTACTCGACATTGATCGTTAATCAAATTGGTGAGAACTTCAAGTCAAGGGAAAAACATTAGCCTTGTATGTTGTAGAGGTAAAGAAGATAATCTGCACCTTCATTGAGTTCGGGCTAGAGCAGATACATTGGGAGCAGAATGCCAAGGCCGACCAGTTGGCCAAAGCAGCAAGTAACCCAAAAGAAGCCACTCCTTAGGTCCCATTAGAAATTCAAAGCACCTCTTGCTATGAACCATAGGCAACAATAGTGGAGATTGATGTGCCATCCATGGGCAATCAGATGACGCCCCTGATCTAGTACTTAGCAAGTGAAGAACTTCCTACCGACCATAAAGAAGCTAGGAAGATTCTCTATCGAGTTCCCTATTACATGATTATAGATGGGAAGCTCTATGAATGGGGGGTACTCCACACAACTTCAATGGTGCATATCTGAAGACAAAGCCGGCCAAATCTTGGAAGGGCTGCATAAAGGGTTTCGCGGGGATCACGCTTGGAGGCAAAGCTTAGCAAAGAAGGCCACCCGACAAGACTATTACTAGCCTACTATGATCACTCAATGGACTACATCAAGAAATATGATCGATGATGGTGGTTCGCCAAGATCCCTAGAGCCTCTCCTACCCTCCTTACCCCCATGACTTTCGACACATGGGAAATTTACTTAATAGGAAAGGTGTCGAATGCCAATGGAGGGTACAATCATGCTATAGTCATCGTAGACTACTTCACCAAATGGGTCGAGGGCTAACCCCTTACTGGGGTTACCTCCCCTAAGATACTCAACTTCATCATTAAGAACATAGTCCAATGTTTCAGCCTGCTAAAGAAAATTATCATTAACAATGACAGTCAGTTTGGGAGCAGCCTCTTTCAAGGCTTCTATGCAAGGAATGGGATCAAGAAATGCTTCTCTTTTATTGCCCATCCTCAAACAAATGGACAAGTTAAGGCAATTAACAAGACCATCAAACCAACACTCAAGAAGCTCCTCGCAAAAGCTAAGGAAACTATGCCGAAGAACTACCGCTCGTTCTTTAGTCCTATCGCACATGCAATCGCACTTCAACCGGCTATACCCCTTTTTTGCTTTCCTATAGGTGCAAACCCATGCTACTCATTGAAATAGATGTCCCCTCACCCCGACGTATTACTTACAAGTCCAAACAAAATGGTGAGCTACTCAAGCTTAGGCACGACAACGTAAAAGAACAAAGAGTCAAAGCCAAACTCCGCACTAAATCCTATAAGAGGAAGATAGCGAAGCACTAAAACTCAAGGGTAAGGCTTCGAAAATTCATCGTTGAAGATCTATTTATGCATCGGGTGTTCGCAAATAAAAATAACTCGGTTGAAGGAGTACTTGGCCTGAACTGGAAGGCATCATATGTTATCGGTGCCGCCTTGATAAATGGCACCTACCGCCTCTATCGCCCAGACGGAACCGATATTCCCCACACTTGGAACACCAGCATCTCCAAGCCTATCATATATGAAAGCTACTCATAATTATAAAGTTATGTAATGCATCTTTTGTGAAGAATACAATGAAAACTTCAGAGTCAGCTTTGCTCAACATGGTCACCATGGCTATCAGGATGAGGGTGGGTTATTATATGCTCACTTCCTTTCTTGGGGGATGCCATCCTCTACCACAAAGGACCATGTGAGCCACTCAATGTTCCCCTCTTTGCCGACCGACTATCCAATGAGGGTAAATTACCATGTATTCACTTTCTTGTTTGGGGACTTCTAGGCTACCCTGCAAGATCGAATCATCATGTATTCACTTCCTTGCTCGGGGACTACTAGCTCCATAGGCTATCAACGAAGATGATAATACCTTGTTTTGAAACTACCGACCTTTGCCACCAAGGACTGCACGAGCCACTCATCGCTACCCTCCTTATCGATCGATTATCCACGAGGGTGTATTACCACACATTCACTTCTTTGTTTTGGCACTGCCAGGCTATCCGGTAAGTTTGAATCACTATGCATTCACTTCCTTGCTTGGGGATTGGCCAGCATCCCCATGATTTTGAGTAAGACGTCTCTTCCCTTCGTGTCAAGGTGCATCGACGACTAGAGACGTGACCACAGTAGTACCATATCCCTCGCCCATGATTTCTCCCATCCCTTTTGCAAGACGGGGCACTATTATCGAGACTAGCGTTGTTACCTTGGTTGACACCGAAGTCCAGCATCCATGGTGCACCTGCATAAACATAAGTTGAGCCCAATATCAACTGGCCATGTGTCACCTAGGAGAACCTTCAAGCCATTCAGAGCTCAGGGTCGTGCCAGGAGTGCCTACCACTCAATCCTTCCATGTGCTACCTAAGAGAACTCTCGAACCACTCGGCGCTCAGGTTCATGCCGGGAACACCTACCGCTCAGTCCTACTAATTGTCACCTAAGAGAACTTCGAGCCACTTAGCGCTCAAGTTTGTGTCGGTACCGTCTGCGGCTCAATCATGCCGCATGTCACCAGGATAACCTTTGACCCACTCAGCGCTCAGGTTCATGCCCGGACTGCCTATAACTAAATCTGGCCGCATGTCACTCAATAGAACCCCAAGCCACTCAACGTTTTGGTTCATGCCGAGACTACACAACATTATTGAACACAAGTAAGCCTAGCAATCATATTCCTACCATGGTTCTCAATCATGACCGAATCTCCAGCATACTCTCATGCTCGAGCCTACATACTTGCTCGGTAAAAAATAGATACAAGTCATGCTTTCATAAAGGTTCACATGAATGGTCGCTCTCACCGCACATCTCAGTATAATACTACTATTATTTTATCTTATGAAAACATTCAAGTGTAGGCAATGCAGAGATTGTGTTGGTTACTTAAAGTATGCTACCTTTCAAACTATGAGCACGTAGACGAATAGATAAAGCAGTAAAGTACTTGGACAAATTTCACCTAGAAAAAAACAATCTATTCATTCATCCTAAAATGTGGGGCACACAGCTAGTCCCATTATGCATATAAAAAGAAGATAGAAAAATATCTACATAGCTGATTTATCATGCGACCGAGCCAAAGAATCTAACTGCTCCTTTGTAAAGCCGGCCAGCACGGTAGTCCCAACCTTCCTCATTCTTATAGCCACCTCCTCTCTGGCCTAGGCAAAGGCCTCGACATTGAATTTGCTTATAGAGATTGAGAAGTGGTAGTTTTCCCGAGCAAGGTATTTATTAGGTTCCTCAACCAGTTCGCCCATCTATCCTCCTCCGCTTTCTTTGTGGCCTCTACATCCGCAAGCGTGTGGCATGAAGACAGATGCTTGCTTAACTCATTATATAGACCCTTGGCTTCTTTCTTAGCCTTCACTAGACCCTTTTGAGATCACGACCATCTTCTCCACTTTCCCACTCACCTCGATCCTTTCCCTTGCCAACTTCTCAACCACCTCCACCACTTACTGCCTTGACGACCTTAGCCTTGGCTATCGTTAGAGATCCTTTCATGGCCTTTAAGTCCCTTTGGAGTTTCTCAACCTCATATCATATGCAGATGGAGCGGTACTTGTACTGAACAGCCAGTGTTAGAATAGTAACAAAGTGACAAATAGGGAAATTCAAAGTTAACAAATTACTAATAAGGCATCTCGGGTCTGTGCATTCACCGTGCACTCTAGAGAGTGTCGGCATTGGCCGGTTCTAGCACATCGTGGGTATGATAGGGTCTCCAAGGACATAAGTTAGAAAACCATCAGCAAGCGATCCAAATCCTTGACATCCATGCCCTGGGAGATCTCCAAAGTTACATTCCCCAGTGGCATTGCATCACCCTCGACGACCATTCCCTCCTCATCATAAATACGAAGGAACTTGGAGTAAGAAGGGGCGACCTCAGTAGCCGGAGTCGTGCCAACCTCATCTTTCTTCCTCTTCATGCTTTCGAGGATATGCTAGAGCGACCGCTCGGGGCTATAGTTCACGTTAATGGTTTAATAGCCGCTTTAGGTGCCCTGGGTGTCGAAGTCGTGGTGAGTGGAATAGTGGAGTCAAGGTCGTCCAATTCGTCGAATGAGAGCTTGATAACCATTGAAACAATAAAGAAAGTCATGGTTTGTTCAAGTGAAAGAAAACAAAAGGTTCAAGTGCAAGTAAACTACCATTTGTACCAGCCTAGCTTTGCTTTCTGACAAGGGGCAGGCAGGATGAGGTCAAAGTGCCTACACAAGTTTGATATATCTTGGTATAAGACTCACTTGGAGGCATTGCTTCATATCAGGGATACAAAGGGTCAATGCAGGAATTGGCTCGAAGGAGGGATCTGCATCCCTACCGATGCTCGGCTCTTGTAACCCTCCCCTTACACTACTTCCCTCGGAGCTCGCTTCAATGTCCTAATCGGTGAGCAGCGTCTAACGTCGAGGGATCGGGATGTCAACTAATTGTTGTGGGTCTTATTCTTCCCACTATGGCATCGGGATTACATCATTTAGCTTATCGAGGTCAACTTATTGCCACTTCCAAGCTCCTTACCTATGACAATGTCGTCATATTCCCTTTTGGCATCAGTAATCAGTCCGACCATGGGGCCTTAAAATTTGACCTTGGAATAGTCTCATTTTGCCTTAGCCGCTTCCAGTGCTAATTTCTTTATTTTGACAACTCGCTCTATAACCCTTTTTTAGGACCCCCTTATTAGCCGCACCCCATGGAGGTTAGCATCAGCAACCAGGATCTTCAAGGCCCCAGACCTGGCTTACGGCCGCCCTTAGCCGATCAACATAGTTGTTTAACGTCTCATAGCCGACATTGAAAAAGTCAATAGAAGCCCTTGCCAAAGGGAAAGTTAAGTAAAGGAAAGAGATGAAGGAAAAAGAAAGCAGCAAGAAGGACTTGCTAGGGGTATGGAACATGAGATGTTGTAGCTTGGGGTTGACCCCATGGGGGATGAAGAAATACTCACTCGTCCAGCCTAAGGTGGACTTGCTCAAGACATCCATAAAATGATAGGCATGGTGCTGGCCTAGAAGTGGAAATAGGTGCCGACTAGGTAGTCATCCTCCTTCTACAAGCGAAAGACCATGCTGGCTAGTTTAGCAGTCGACTTAGGAAGGTAAAGCTCAACGCAGGCAATATAGAGCCCATATAGAAATCAGTAATTGTTAGGTGTAAGCTGACCGAGGGCAAGGTCATAGGTGTTCAGGGTAGAGACAAAATAATGATGAAGGGGCAACATGACTCCGACTATGAAGTAGCCGAGGGACCATGTGAAGTAGCCCAATAGAGGTTGGTCAGGTCGATCGGAGATGGTAGGATATCAAATAATCCTGATGTTACATCCATGCTTGGTTAGGGCCTTGGCAAATTTATCGTCTCCTCTAGAAATTTAGAAATGATAAGGTTGGAAACAACGACTAAAGAAGATCCAAAGGCCGCCATCTAAAACATAAATGGCATGTTTAAACAAAAGCCTTACAGCCAAGTTTAACAAGTCTAGGGGCAAGTCCCCAGCAAAAGATGGGATAATTGCTCTCATGGCCTACCCTGGCCGGGGACCCCATGACAACCATCTAATGACTCAAACGACTCCTAAAAGCTAAGTTGTAGGCCTCACAGCATATACATATTACTTTATCTTTTTTACTTAAAGCTTATGGCTATCAAATTGGGCCTTATGTAGGACCCATTACTAATATTGTCACTAATATTGCTACTAAAAATTGCATGCCCACTAAGGATATCGCTATCATTGATTGACCACTGTTGACATGGCAATGATGGTCGATCGATGCCTAAATATGGCAAGAAGAGCATGGATTTCGTTCAAGCATCAAACACAAAAAAGCTGCAAATTCATGCATTTCGAAGTACAACATTGCAAAAAAAAGAAAAAACTGCAAAAGTTTGGATTTTCCATGGCTAAAGCATTTGAAAAACATGAAGAAGAAACCCAAGAATAACGAAGGGGAAGCTTACTTTCTAAAGGTTGAAAGCTTTAAAAGCAAAAGAGTTTTTCAAAGTTCTTTTTAATGGTAGAAAATATCGATAGCTTCGATAAAGAATGGAAGGGGAGACGATGAAGGGTATTTATATACCCATCCCTTCAATCATAGCCATTAGATTCAAAAAGAAAATCCATCTCGACCATTTATATGTTATCAATGCCATTATCACTTACGTGTTGGAAACGTGAACACCCCTTCTACATATGGAAGAAGTGAACTGTCCTGACCAATAGCATAACACTGTGTATGGCATACATTAAATGCATAGCAGAAGAACCGGTCAGTAGGATCTTTACGATTTAACAAGCTCTCCCCTGCTCATAGAGACGGGTTTGGTGGAAAATGTTGCTTAAATTTCTTACAAGAATGATTAGCTGGCCAATACCTCACTCCAGACCTTGATCAGCTAGCACTCGGCTCAGCCCAGTTTAGACCTAGATCAGCAAGCTACAAATAGGCTAGTCTGGATCCTTGTGCTCGGCCTAGCCCAATTTATTTTGATACGGCCACCTTATATGTCTTGAACTGTCTCAGAGCGACCTACCTATGGCCAAACTCTCTCAGCCCACCTATGACCAGTCCCATGTAGCCCATTTCATCATTATATCCAGGCCCGTTCCTTCTTGATCCAGCCTTAGCTAGGGTGGTAATGAGTACTCGAAAAATCCAAGATTCGTCCGCGTTCGTATTTGAAATATAAAAAATAATATAATATCTGAAAAATAGATACAGATGCCGATATGTTCACATCCAAATATAATAATTATCCAACAGGTTTTTACCAAGATTATAGTAATTTTGTGTATTTTAGTACGTAAAGTGATTGTCATTTATTATCTAGGTAAAAAGACTATTATATGTATAAAAATCAATATTTTCTACTTAAAATTATTTTTCTTAGCGTATTTTTTTTTATTTTTGGTATTAAAATGGATTTAAAATAATCAAAATTTTCTATTGATTTGTTTTGATTTATCAGTTATAAAATGGTTGAAGAATATCCGATAAATATTTGAATCCATCCGTATTAGTGGATACGGATATCCAAAAATGATTTTGGATATAGATGCAGATATGATATTACCTAAATCTGTATTCGACCATTTACAGGCCTAGCCTTAGCATACTCAGCTTTACTCAATAGTCTTTGGCAATAAGAGAATGACCGTTAAGCTTCCTATCTACCTTTCTAGTCGAGCAAGCATGAGTGAACGACAAATAGTATGACTAGTTGTACTAGGTATTGTAGCATGTCTTCCATCAGCATGTCTACTCTTAAAGCTCACCACAAAATTGCATGTGCATTAAATGCAAAGCAAGTGCCTGGTAGAGAATGTCATCTAGCTTCTTTCTCAACCATATATTCCACTACACCTTTACATTTGTCTCCCATTAGCCCTTGCGACTAGATTGACCGCCTGTTTTACTGTACGATCTCAGCCATCCATCATCCATATCAGTTCATATAAATACCCTATGGATGCAACATCAAAGGGGTTGATTTTTATGCATAGAATACACATTTCCAACAAGAAAATCATCTCAAAGCTCTTAAGTTTAATATCATTGTAAACTAAGTGCTAATTTTCTTATTACCCTCTTGTAATTTCTTGTAATTGTAAGAGAGAAACCTGTAAGAGATCTTCATAGTGGACGTAGGCAAGCTTAGTCGAACCACTCTATATCTTTGTGTCATTTACTTTAATTTGTTTGTTTTCTCCTCATGTTATATTTTAAGCCTAGTGTTAGCGAGTAACCTTTGCCTTCACAATGCATTAGTCTAATTCTGAGTTTGGCTAATTTATTAGCCAGCAGCAAGTTTCAAACGGTTGAGTTGTCGCATGTCTAAAGCAGATGAGCCATCGTAAGTTCCAACTGGAAGAGACATCACAAGTCTAAAATGGATTAGCTATCGCATGTATAAAACTGAAGTGTTATCGCATGTGTAAAATCTGAAGTGCTATCGAATGTCTAAAAGCCGAAGTACTATCGCACGTCTAAAATGCCATCAAAACTATTTAAATTATCCACATGTCACCTTCCTATTGATCCTGTTGTGCCACATTAGCATGAAAAGAAGGAAAAGGGATCTCGTGCCATATGTCATTTCGATAACATGCCACGTGATCAATTAGTTGATTAGATCTCAACTGTTCCAAGATTGATACTCGCCACATGTAAAGATCTAATGGTGTAATTTTCCAATAAATAGGCATGTGTACCCCACTTAAAAAGGGAGGAATACCTAGGTTTTCTTCTTCCTCATTTTCATTTGTACTCAAAGCACAAATAAAGAACTCAAATTGGGACTATAATGGTCATTTATGCCAAATTCAAATCAGACTTTTATGACAAAGAACTTGCATATTTGCATATTTTCATTTTTTTCTTACTTGGCCAAGAAATGACTTTCTTGCATAAGTAATGTAATACTTAATGGATGTAAGCATATAAGTTAGGCCAAATATCAAGCTCAACATTTTGGTGCTTTCATTGAGAGAGCTATCAAAAGTTTTCTTCAAAACTTAAGCAATCTTTCCTTACTATGTTGAACTAAAATGGTAAGGATGACAAAAGTAAGCATCCAAGAATAATAGGTTATACATAATACAAACCTTGAAAAAAAACATGAACTTCACTGTGGACAACATTGAGGTTGGGACTGCACCCGTAATAATGTATCTTACACTTGTATAGACCCTAAATTTACCCCTATAAGGTAAAAGAAACGAGAGTTTGATAAAGCCCGGATGGTTGCCTTGGAAGAAGAAGTAAAGAGATTATTGGAAAATAGGTTCATTCGAGAAGTATATTACCCCAAACGGTTAGCAAATCCATTATTGTTTAAAAATTATAATGGAAAATGAATGACATTTATTGATCACACAGAACTAAATAAGGCATGTCCAAAGGATTATTATCCCCTCTCAATGATTGATCAATTGGTGGATGCGACTAGTGGACATAAGCAGTATCTTTCATGGATGCATATTCTGGATATAATCTAATCCTAATATTCAAACCTAATGAAGAACATACAAGTTTTTTTAATTGATTGAGGATCATATTATTACAAAGTAATGCATTCCGAGCTAAAGAACATACAGGCTACCTACCAACAGTTGGTTAATAGAATGTTTGAAAACCAAATTGGGAAAAGCATGAAAGTTTATGTAGACGATATATTAGTAGAATCCAAAGGGTAAATTAACCACATAAAGGATTTGAGTGAGACGTTTGGGGTTTTGTGCAAGTATAATATAAAGTTGAACCTACAAAAATGTTTCTTTGAAATACAATCGTGAAGTTCTTAGAATGTGGAATAGAAGCTAATCCCGATTAGATGAAAGCAATTAGAGACATGGTAGAACTCAAAACAAGCAAGGGCATAATGAATTTAAAAGGTCGGATAACTGTATTTAATCATTCAAAATGAAAGTGATTAGTAAATGTGTTCCATTTTTTGATGTAATAAAAAATCATAGGACTTTTGAATGGACTTATGAATGCTGAAAGGTCTTCCAAGAATTAAAAGACCAGTTGGAGAAATCCCTGATACTTTCTAGTCCAATGGAAGGTGAAGATTTATTCTTATACATAGCAATATTAGGGCATGCCATAAGTTTGGTCCTGACAAGAGAGGAAAATGGAACCCAAATACCTATGTATTACTCAAGTAAAAGATTGAATGACGGAGACTAGATACCCAGTTATGGAAAAGTTAGCTTATTGTTTGATGTTAAAGACTAGAAAGATGAGGTCTTATTTCTAAGCATATCCAATCAAAGTTTTGACCAATTACCCACTTAAGCAGGTGTTTAGAAGCTGGAAACATCTCGATGACTAATAAAGTAGGGAATGGAATTAAGCTAGTATGAAATTACTTACTTACTCCATGTGGCAATAAAAGGGAAACCCTTAGTCGATTTTATAATCAAATGCACTGGGTTTATTGAGGAACACAATGGAAAAGAATTCAACCAATGTGGCAATTATTTATAGATGGAGCCTTAAATAAGCAAGGAGCTAGGGCAGATTTGTGATAATCACCCCAGATGGGCATCCATTGCATTATGGAATGAAGTTTGGATTTTCAACAATCAATAATATCGATAAATATGAATATGTGGTATCTGATCAAATTTTGGCACAACAATTAAAGATCCCACGCATTTAGGTATTTTGTGATTCACAATTGATGATGAATCAACTAAACAAGCTCTACCAAAAACAAAACTCTTGATTGACCCAATATGTCAAGGCAAGTGAAGAGATGTTGGCTCAATTTGAAGATTTTTCAATTCATCAAGGGCTAATGGAGAAGACCGCCCACGCAAATTCATTGGCTAATTTGGCAAGTTCATGAGTGAAACTCGAAGTAAGAATCATCCCTTTGTATTTCCAAAATGATCCCAACATAATACCTAAAGAAGATGGATCAAACAAAGAAATCTAATAGTAACCCGCTTGTAAGCTCAGCAGCAGCAAGATGATGAAGATAATTCTGGGGAAAGTAGCAATCAAAAGACGAATTGTGAGAGAATGGATACAAATCTAGATATAAATATTCGAGGTGACCAATATATAAATAATTGGGTGACACCAGTAATCGAATACCTGGAAAGAGGAATGCTACCAAAGATATAGGAATGACTCGAAGAAAATAAGATACCATGCACCATCCTATACTATGATAAGTGGTATACTATATAAAAAAGGTATGTAGTGTGATATCTTCAATGTATAACATCAAAAAAGGGAATGAAGTTACTAAAGGAAGTACATGAAGGATTTTGTGAAGATCACTTTAATGGAATAAAATTGGCAAAAAAACTAGTGAAAAAGGCATACCAATGGCCTCGAATGGATGAAGATGCTCTAGCTTATGTAAAGAGATGTGATAAATACCAAAGATTCTCATGAATCCCCCGATCATCTCCAAGTGAGCTAATGCTTGTAACTAGCCTCTGACCTTTTGATGTATATGGCATTGATTTAATCAGACCCTTATCCTTTTTAATGGGCATAGCAAAATTCATAGTTGTGACATTTGATTATTTTATTAATGGGTAGAAGCATAACCACTTCCCAATATAACTACAAATATAGTTCTAAACTTCACCATTAAAAATATCGTAACTCCGTTTTGGCTTCCAAACAAAATTGTTTCTAATAATAGAACCTAATTTGAGAGTGGGGAATTTACTCATTTTTTCGAGATGATAAGAATAATAAAAAGCTTTTCTTCGTTTGCTCACCCAAAGGCCAATGGAGTAGTAGAAGCTGCGAACAAAACTATTATGAACATCCTTAAGGAAAAATTGAATAGAGATAAAGGGAATAGGTAGAGGAAATTTCCCTTGTTTTATAGTCATAGAACTTCAGCCAAAATGGCAACCCGACATATGCTATATTCTTTGACATACGGGTTTTAGGTCATGTTGCCAGTTGAAGTTTAAATTCCATCATATCAAAGAATCGCGTATGCATATGGGCCTAACTAAGAATTAAAAAAGGAATCCATATACTTGATCGATGAGTTAAGGGATGAGGTTGCCTTACGAACGGCAATGTATATATGGAGAATCTCTAAATATAATAACTCAAGAGCAAGAGGAAGAGCGTTCCAAAAAAAGGATCTAGTACTCAGAAGAGTAATGGCAAGCTCTAAAAATTCGGCAGATGGACCGTAGGGACTAAATTGGAAAGGTTCCTTAGTTATCTACAAAATTATACCTCCTAGAACTTATCGATTAAGCAAACCAGATGAAAATGATTATAAAAAGAACATGGAATAAAGAACATCTAAGACCATATTTTACAATGTTGGTCAAATAAGGCAAGGGAAATGATAAAAAATAAATCAATTTTAGATTTAACAACCAAGAAAGAATTTTGGAATAAAAAGAAGGTCTTAAGCTAAGGAAAAATCCTTAAGAATTAAATTTTGAAAGGAAAAGGTTTTTTGAAACCAACTTTTGAAAAATCAGTTTCCAAAAGAACAAAAATTCCTTAGTATACCAACCGAAGGTCGGATCGAAAGGAGATTTTTAGAAACAACTTATAAAAATGATTTTCGAAAAGAATTTTTCTTAGTTCAACAATCAAAAACCCTGCCAACGGTACATCCACATAAAAGTTTACTCATGCCCTCAATGAGCATAAATAAAAAGGGGACTCTTAGTTTAAGGTGCAGTATGCTTAACAAAAGCTTCCATCTTGACGAGGTTGGTAAGATTCTTTAAGCAAAGCACATCTTACACCCGACGACATTAAAATCATTCTACCAAGTTCCAAGGCACCCAATTGGGGAGTAGGAAAAATAAGCCTTTGGTCCTGCCACTCGCACCTGGCCAAAGCAACCATCCAAGAGAATACAAGTGGTCTAGCAAGCCTTTGGTATTGCCACTAACGCCTGGCCAAAGCAACCATCCACAAGAATACAGGTAGTCCGACAAGCCTTTGGTCCCTCCACAGCGCCGAGCTAAAGCAACCATCCAGAAGAAATAGTATCGATGGCAAAATATTCGATAGAATCAAAGAATACTATCCAGCTAGAGGCTAGCCAAAATAATACTAGATAAGAAAGAGCATGAGAGAATCAAAGGATCATCAAGAGTATCTAGCTAGAGGCTGACCAAAATAGAATTTGATGTAAAAGAAGTATACTGCCAAGGGATTCATCACATTAGCTAAGCAAAAACTCGAGAATTGAATCAAGAATTAAATCAACATAAGATAAACTTATCGATCACCCATAGATAAGTGGCCAGTTTAGGAAAAAAACATTTTAAATAAAAGATTACAACACGACTAGATCGACCAAGATATGAGGGAAACATGAAATGTAGGATTTTATCTAAAAATGATTACACATTAATTTATTTTCTGAATTTGCAGGCCTACAAGAGTTCAAGCTAAAGAGAAAGGACACCTATTATGATCCGGGAGTAAAGAATGATAAGACCACAGTGAAATAATGAAGAAAAGTGTTTCCTTAACCTAAAGCATAAAAAAACTTTTCGAAGGGGGGCAAATTTTATACCATAATTTTTTTATCAAAAATCAAGGATAGAAATAAGAAGCTATTGCAAGATTAAAAGATGAGTTATTGCATAGGGGCTATCGCACGTGTAAAAGATAGGAGCTATCACCATTCTAAAGAAGGGCTATTGCATGTAGCGATCGCAAGTATCAAATGGATAATCTATCGCAAGTATCAAATGGATGAGCTAACACAAGTGTCAAATGGATGAAATATCACATATCTAAAGTGGATGAGCTATCATAAGTCTCGAATGGATGAGCTAATTGCAAGTCTTAAATGGATGATCTATCTCAAGTCTCAAATGGATGAGCTATCGCAATTCTAAAATGAATGAGCTATCGCATGTCTAAAGCAGATGAGCAATCGTAAGCCTCAGATGTGAGCTTCGCAAGTCTCTAATGGATGAGCTATCGCATGCCTAAAAACAAAGTGTTATTGCATGTCTAAAATGCCATCAAAAATGTCTAAATTTTTCACATGTCAGCTTCCTATTGATCCAGTTATGCCACGCCAACATCAAAAGAAGGAAAAGGGATCCCGTGCCACATGTCATTTCGATAGCATGCCATGTCATCAATCAGTTGATTAGATCTCAGCTATCCAATATCGATACCCGTCAAATATGAAAGATCTAATGGTGTGATTTTCCTACAAATAGGCATGTGACCCCTACTTAAGAAGGGGAGAATTCCATAGTTGTCTTATGTTAGAACGTTTATGTATTTTGATGATAATAACCAAACGACTACTAATGATTTTATCAATTCTTTGCAGGAATAATAATCATTAAGGACATAATCTTTAGAATAGACATAAATCAAAGAACGTGTTAGAGAACACTTTTCTTCAGAGTGATATTACAGGAGTACATAAGCTTTAGAAGACTTACAATGGTGTTAATAAATCTACTGGAACATATTAAAACTAAAGATACACTTGATGAAAGATCAAAGAGCTCAAATGAAGATTTTATGTATGATCGAGTCATGTTAGTAAAATATTGTTAAAACTAAACAAAAGAACTTCAAATCATTCCAAAATCTACCACAATTCCTTATACCTCATCATAAACTTTGAAAAATATTTTGGAAATTTTCGTAGCTATATACAACCATTGAAACTGGGGTTTTCTAGCACATTTATTGTGCTAAAAACACAGCAACCGGTCGACTGACTATAGAGGATCGATCGACGGTCATCGTGTTTTCTACAAATAGATGCCATGTTCTGAAAGGATTTGCTCGCATCCCTTCACTCTAGAAGTTGCTTCTCTTCATCAATGGCGAATCTAAAAGGTTACACCCCTATTTTAGCATCGCTACAACACCTATAAATACCCCTAATCATCCCTGAATCAATATACAACTTAATGCTATGAAATCTACGCCTAAATTCTCAAACCCTAAAGCATTTACCCCGTTCTTCAAAAGATTCATTTGATTCAGACATATGCGACTAGTGTGCTTCATTTCTACATCCAATATTCTAGTCGAATAAAACTCCTTAGCCTTTACACCTCCACTTAATATCATTTTGTTTGGTTATAGAAGTCTTTGTACTGAAAAAAGACAATCTGTATATTAAAGATACATCGTGTCAAGAAGTAACTTTTTGTTACATTGTTCATTGAAGTCCCATTCTACTGCTCGAGCAAAGTGTTGAAGTTCAGTTCTACGGCTCTGGCAAAATCATGTTCTACGGCTTCAAGCAGTTGTTGTAAACTTGTTCCTCCGGGTAAAGTGAGGGTTGACAATGAAAAACTAGAAAGGGTTTCTGGGACTGGATGTAGGATTGAAGATCCAAACCAGTATAAAATCGACTTGGTGATTTTATACCCACTGTTATTATATTTACATTGCTGCAGCTGTGATTACCGCATTTTAGAGTTATATTTGTACTTGGCCATCATCGATCCTTAGCACACTTTTAGTCTTCTTCCTCATTTTCATTTATGCTCCAAGCTTAAATAAAGAACTCGAATTGGGACTTTAATGGTCATTTAGGTCAAATTCAAATTAGAATTTTTTGATAAAAGACTTTTATATTTGCATATTTTATTACTTGTCCATAGGACGACTCTCTTGCACAAGTAACATAAGACTTAATTGACGCAAACATATAAGTTGGGCCAAATTTTAGGCTTAGCATGATTGGACTCGGAAATTAACTAACAACATGGTTGTTATGACTCTCTGGCGTGAACATGCTCCTCGATCAATATTTAAACAATTAAATAATGAAGCCTATACAGACTTTGTTGAAGTACAATATCGAGCACAGGTTCAGTGACTTATAGATCATTTAGGTGAAATCCAATTTCTAATCTTTATTAAGCTTCAACTTGTAACGATGATTTCTACACGTTTTCTTTTTGGCATCATTGTATAACTAAAATATCTAGAGTTTGGTCGATGTTTAGAATCTCTGTTAATATTCGTAGTTAATTGCATAGACTACTTTAACTTCCTTGCTTCAATCTAATAATGTTTATTGATTAACCTATTTACTCTGGCAAGAGATTTTAACTTTAAGTGTGTACGATTTTCATTTGGTCCTACATATTGTAAGTAATTGCATTTTAACCCTTGTAAACTTTAAATTATTATAACTTTCGCATATAAACTCATGTCACACTTAACTTGTGCTAATGAGGTCATAATCAAATACTGAACAAAGTAGCATCATACATCAGTAAACTCAATGTCTATTTCTAATATAGTTAATTGATATTACGATAATGATAATACTATAAGACATTTACATATCAACACTATTAGTCGAAATCAACACATCAAGATATGATTTGTTCAAATATATGAAATTTTAATTTTAATGACTTATAATCATTTGAATGAATAATAATTTTATTCATATTTAAATCAAGAAAAATTATAAATTATATGTATGTATTTTTTAATTTTTTTTAATTAAATGTTAAATTTGATTTGATAATACATTAATTTTATTAATTTTATGTTTAAATATATGATATTCAAATTAATTGATTATACAATAAAACCAATTTTATTTCAAAATAAAATCTCCTTATATATCAGTTTAACATAAAATATGATTTAATGTTTACTTTAATTATTCATGATAACATATCAAAACATCTAGCAAATAATAGACTTTTTCTTTAAAATTTACCCTTAAACTTCCCAATGCACCTGGTCCAACAGACCTTACAACATGATATATGGCTGTGTATTTATTTTATTATGTAGATGTTCATGTAGATAAATGTATGGCCCCATATGAAATATTTTGCCTTCCCCGTATAAGTTATTACTTCTTAACCTATCATCGTTACATCTTATAGCTTTATATTTTCAAATTCAATGCTATAAAATATCAAGACCAACATTATAGAAACTAGCTTCCAAAATGCTTCCGAAAATGTACTTATATCGTTAATATAAATATACTTAAAGGCTGACAAAAATACGTCTAATAACGCTAGCAAAGACACGCCTTTAGCTAATGGAAATGCACATTGCGAGCCAATGGAAACATAGCCGCATCCTAAGGGAAATTTACACCACCAACACCCCCTCCCCTTGAAAACATACTCTTGTTCCCCAAAACATGCTCCTTTGAGCTAACAAAAACATAGTATTTTTAGCTTATGAAAAAATAGCATCGTACTTAGAAAACATAATTTAAAAAACTAAGAGAATCGTACCATTTCGTTAACAAAAGCACATGGTTGTTCGATTACGAATAAACAGACCATATGTTAACGGAAACTTGGCATTCTCGTTGACAAAAACATATTTTATAAGCTAACGGAAAATACTTCATGTGTTAACGAAATCATAGCCTATGCATGTTACTGAAAACGTACTCCTCACCTGCTATCAGAAATGCAAAGACAGGCTAGCGGAGATATACCTCTTGTGCTATCGGAAATACACTATTTGCTAATAGAATCATAAATTAATGAAAGTATAATTTATGCTATCATAATGACAATCCCATAATTAAATTGGAAATTGTATTATTAATTTACAAAGTAATATCTTTTTGAACAGATTTGTCTTTTGCATAATTTACATTCATTCACTCTTTTCTTTTATTAATTTCTATAGTATACTATAGAGAATCATTTTCATTTCTTGATTTCCTTAATTAATTATTTAATTAGCTAAGTGACTTTTCAACATTTACTTTTGCTTTCCCTTTACTTAAATATAATTCATATTAATTCTAAAATACATGGAAAAATCTATCAAAATCCCCATAAATTGATTTCAAACTTATTTATAACATGCAAAAAATTAAAATTGAAATAACTAATTTTCATATTTTAAATTAATTAAATCCACAGTAAACCATTTCCCCTTTTAAAAATCATGATAGTTCATAAAAATATAAGAAAATCACCAAATTTAAAATCGATATTTAAAATCACATTTCACACTTCATATCCGGAATTTATAATAATTTATACTCATATGTTCATGTTATGATCAAAATAGTTTACTAATTTCCATATAAAACATATATGTTTATTCACATCAAATAACCAAATTATATTCATTCATTTAAATCATTAAAAACATGAATAAAACACAAATTCAATCCCATCTAGAGTGAACCCAAATTCCGGATTAATATTACTCACAAAGGATAATTTTTTTTAGCTTAATCCTTTTCTTAAAGTGTTTAGCTTCCCTCTTAGTATTGTTTTTCTTTAGTTTCATCTTCCTTAACGAATGACCTCCATTTTTGTTCTCCTTTAGTTTTAGTAAAGATTTATGATTATAGGAGAAATGAATGAAGAGGTAGGGTTTGCTAAACAAGGAATGACTGCCCACTCCTCAGAATTGAAAGACGATGAAAGAAAAGTCCTTCCCGAAAAAGTTATGAAAATTAAGTCCATATTTTTTGTTTTTGACTAATTTATGCTACTTTTGCCTCTGATTTCAATGTTGGCTTGATTTTTTGAAAGGGGACGGTTTGGTAAAAAATAACAAAATATGGACCTAATTTATATGAGTTCATGAGTATGGACTTTTTGTGCATGGGCTTTGAGAATAGGGACCTTTGGTCCAAAACCCCTAAACTAAATGGGTTTGAACATTTACTTGTCCATTAAGCCAAATCATAACTTTCTTCATTTAATTTTTTTATTCACTTAACACCATTTCTTTCATTACATTATATTTTGTAATAATTGCTCTTACTTTATAATTATCTTTAAGCGTCCAACTACACTTGATTAATTAAACCCCTTCGAGTAATTCTCTCACTAAGTTCCTCTAATTAATTTTTAAACTATTTTATTCTTAGTTAGTATCATATAAGCTAAAATATGGGGTGTTATAGGTTGAAAAATGGATTTTAATACATTGTAAGTAAATTTGTCACAGCGCAAATCAATTATGAATACAACGCAGACAAATTACACGTTAGTTTAGTATAATGTCGGTTAATCATGAATATAATTAAGTTAATTAAGTATAGTGCACATTAGTTTTTATATTGAATAAAACACAAGCTTTTCTTAAAGGCTTCATTTTTTTTCATGGAAATTTCGAGGCTTTAAAAATAGATAGAAAATTAAACTTGAATCGAACATTGATTTTCGAATATTTTAGCTATTTTTCTAAAAAAGAGATTGTTGGTTTGTTCGGGTGGAATGTTTAGCTAATTCTATGAGTGCAACCAAATTTTTTTTCTTGTTCTATCTTCTCGTACATTTTGGTGTTGAGTCATTAAGAGATTGAAGTCAATGAAGAACTGCAATGATATCTTGAAAAAAGTATACGTTGGCATTAATGTTTCTTATAATTTACTTTCTTCGAGACATCAACCAATTGAGCTGACTTCATTTTTTTTCTCTTTCTGTCGTCTTTTTTTTACTACGATATCTGACATCGTAATTTTATGAGAAGATGACTTGTTTACGTTTAGTTATTCAATTACAATAATGCTGCAACTACCGGCGAATCTTCTGATTTTTTCATTGGCCCAAAAAGAGAACAAACGAGCCCACTCTGAATTCCGCCGTTTTCGCCGCAAATATTGTTTTCCCCCGCACTAATCCGTACTTTTTCCATGCGGTTGCCGTAGCAAAGTGCAATCCATTCAATTATTTACCCTGGGCGTGGTTTATTTCAAACACTATTAGGTACTTTTGTCCATTCCCCTTTCGCGAGTTTACTTTGGCCCAGCCCATGAATCTCCGAAATTCAATTTCATCCAACCCGGCTCAATAAATTGCCTATCATCGACCATCTGGCTTTTCCAAGTCCAAATCAAATCCAACCAGGGTTCCTTCTTTCTCCCTTTCCAATTTCAAATTGAACCTATCTCTAAAAAGTCTGTACTTCTCCGCAAACTATTGTTTTGATAATTCACTTCTTATTTGCTAGGTTTTGCTTTTCAAAGATGCAGGTGAGTTTCTGAAACCCTATCCCTAGTTTACCTTTTTACATTAAACTTGTATGTAATCTTTTGTCTGACATTATTTTTCTTGTTCGTATGACAATCCCTAAACTCAGATAGCTCCGCAGTTTGCATCTTTATCTAAGATTGTGATATTATATGCTTTAATCGATTTAACTTGCAGTAAATACATTCGATAAATCATAGGTCGTATATCACATCTAACTTGTACTTCCCTGTTGGTTTTGTTTTACATATTGAGTGGGAACGTTCGTTTAGGATTTGTTTGTGGTTGCATGTACTAATTAATGATTTTAGGGAAGATGACTCTGGTTTAGACCAAATAAATGTTGATGAACGTAATTTAACTATTTTTTTAGTAATTGCTCAAATCCAAGGATAGTATGTCTGAAATTATTTGTTCAAGCACAAGTCCATTTAGTTCGATGAGGATAGTATCAGAAGTTGGCCTGTCTCCTTGGACCATCTTCTCGATTAAACAATCAATTTCCTTGCTTCAAAAACCATTAAAAAAAAGTATAGGATTTCACATGTTGAAGTATCTTGTCCTTCATATTTATTTTGTAAACTATGTGACTATTTGTACAAATATTTGTATGGTATCGACTATTATATTCTACCAGAGCAATGGTAACAGTATACCATCTTCTTATTTAGGCCAGCGATAGGTTTAACATCAATTCTCAGCTCGAACACCTTCAAGCTAAATATGTTGGAACTGGTCATGCTGACTTAAGCAAATTGTGAGTTCATATTCTTATCATTTGTTTACTTTGTTTATTAAATATGATCTGCTGATATATACATCATTTGACCGCTTTGACTAACAGCGAGTGGGCAGTGAATATTCAGCGTGATAGCTACGCATCCTACGTTGGACACTATCCGTTGTTGGCTTATTTTGCAATTGCAGAGAATGAATCAATTGGAAGGGAGCGCTATAATTTTATGCAGGTTAGCCAGGACTAGTTGTTTTTTCATTATAAATGTGAAAATCAGCCATGAGTGAAATTTAGCTATTGCTTTACCATCAGATATACATAACTTGAAATCTCTTAGTTTACATTACACAAGCATTCATGTAGTCGATAAAAAACGTAGTCTAATATATGGCCTTTTAAATTTGATGTCTGGTACCTAACAATATCGGATAGTTCCTCCTTGCATGGGGTTGTATCCCCTAGTGGCTTTTTGGGCTGTATACTAAATTTAGTGTTAGGTTTATTTTAGTATTTTGAATATGTAGTAGGAATCAGGAGGATAGTATCGTTTCATCTAATAATCTATATTTGGTTGATAAGGTATTGTTAAATTATCGCATAATACCTATAAAATTAAATGAAGATAGGCGATGGTCGTACTTTTATGAAAACAAGCTTGGGCTTGAAAAGTTGTAAGATGTTGATGGTTGAGATGGTGTAATGGAACTAGAGCTAAGTAAAAACGTGTAATGACTGTGAAATTGAATTATTTTAAGCAATGAATGTGAAGTGAGTTGGATGGAGAAGTGTAAGGAATGTCTAGAATCATCTAGACATTCTGATGATGGCACATGGATTCTTTATTTTTATTTTTTAAAGGTAGCCTAATCATTTTTCTTTCATAATATTATATTTGAAATACCCTCTGACCTTAAAAAAGTTCATATGGCTCTGTAGTATATCTGATATTCTGATGATGTTTCTAGGGTAGGATGTTTTCTAACTTTTTTTTCTTTTAACTTTTTGCTTTTGTCCTTATTCCATGTTATGTTGGATCAAAATCGATCAAGTTATCTGAAATCCAAACTATATGGTCTTTACTGATATACATGGATGCCTGAACGGATCCATAATTCAGTATGTGAGAAGAATGGAATACTTGAAGTTACATGATTTCTAAATTTATTTGTTTATTAAATTAAAAACGAAATAAAATGGTTCACAATTGCAAAATAAACAATCATGAACGATATATGTACCACATTTTTTTAACAAAACACGACGAGTATGAGAAATTATATTAAAGCAAAACATTTTGAGATTGAAGTAAAGCGGATGTGAATATTTTACACAAAATATAAGTTTTTCTGATAATATATACCGACAATAACTTTGTTCAAGTAATATCATCGTAATGTGAAATTATTATTTTTATTAATGTATATACTCACCACATTGGGAAACTAAAGCAAAGGGTATTATTTGTACCAAAATTGGGCACAACACTCTTCGGATGTGTTTGAAGAGATAAAATGAAGAAAATAAATGTAAAATAAAGCAGATCTAACAAACACACCAATAAACAGATAAGAAAATGCACAGAAACACATGGATTTAGAGTGGTTCGGCGAATTGCCTACGTCCACTATGAAATGACTGATGTTTATTGAACTTTACTCGCTGATTACAAAAGATTACAACAGTACAACTGAAATTTAATGATGATTCCGGCAGAGTATCAGCGTAGAGAAGCCAAAAGTCCATTTTTTGTAGGTCCAGGGTCGCTATTTATAGGCGTAGGCAGCAAATATCTCGTTCAGATCTCGGAGGACTTCTTCTCTCACGTGGGTGGGCCCACGGGATCGAGTTCAGGTGGTTTCGACTCGATCTTGGAGCGATACAAATGGAATTCGTATCGATCAAGAATTAATCTTTTTTGGCTGAAATTAGATAGTACATTCTTGACGTTTTAGGCAAGCTCCTGTGAAAATTTGATGGCATTTGGACTTGTAGATCTCGAGTTATGATCGATGCAAGTTTGGATTTGTATGACATTGTCGTCTTCGTATCGATACTATTTCGCATTGGTCATGCGTGGCTCTGTTCGTATCGATGCTTGCATGCTACTTTGTATCGATGGTTGGAGGCCGCCTTCATATTAATGCTTCATGTTGCTTTCTTCGTATCGATCGGTGGTTGTTGCTGTTCGTATCGATGGTGGGAGATCGATACGAGATGGATGGAGGGAGATCGATACGAAATGGACATTTGTTGATAGATACGAAGTGTTGTTAACATGATGGATACGAAGTAGCTTCATTTTGATGGATACGAAGGAAGTTAGTAGGCGATGGATACGAACTGAATCTCTCTTGGGGAATGGATACGAAATTGGATGGATACGAATAGAGTTGGATTTTTCAACCTTGATCGATCAATATCTTGAGCATACGAACTCCGATTGACTTGAAATTTGGAACGTTGGCTTTTATAGCTTTGTTTGTCGTGTCATATCAATTGTAGCTCGATCCGGACTCGGGTAAAATTTATCAGTATCCATAGTGAACTCATGTAAACCGATCTCTAAGATGAACTGTCTTTGGTTTCTAGTCAAGTTCTTGGTGTCAGGACCTTGCCAAAAGGCGGGATAACATTTGCCCTCCAAAGTACGTCTTGTGTGAACATGACGTGCTTTGAAAAGCTGCATCCTTCATTTTGAAAAAGTTCTATCCGATTTGCTGAGTAGTTGCTATCTTTTCGTCAAAAGATGTAAACTTTGATTGATCTTCAGTGATGTAGATGTTGAACTGTTGATTGTCAATGATCATGCAGTGTTTTGTTGTAACTGAGTGTTGAGCGCTAGCGATTTGTTGTTCATCGTTCTGATCGTCACCTGGTAAGCATTCTATTCCTGCTAACTTCAAAAATTGAATGTTAGTTTGGCATATATGCACATTTGTTAACCTGACTCATGTTCATGTTTGCACATTTACGGGTCGTTATCAAGTTCTTTTGATCGAGTTTCATATCCATCATCTCCTGGATCGATGTGAAATTCGAGTTGCAACAACGGTCGATGGTTGTTTTTGATCCATTTCTTTGTATCGATCCTCTCTTGGATCGATCTGGGATGCATTAAGGTAGACTTCATATCGATGGTTGTCGATACGAGATGGACTTACATAAGGTGTGCTTCGTATTGATGGATACGTAATATTGGGTTTCGGATCGATGAATACAAAAGTAATGCTTTGCATCGATGGAGTCGAATGATCCAGACATAATCATGCAGTGATGCTTTGCGGAGGATATGTCATTTCTCATTCTTCTATTCAAGAAGAATTCCCCACAGTAGATAGTTTTTGATAGGAGTCATCCATGATCTCTTTCCTGGCTCCATCTCTAAGATCCAGTCGATCTTCATCTGTCAATGCTTGGAATAATAAGTATTTCAACTGGGACAAAGTCTATTTGTCGCGCATCCCCTGGCTAGTTTGGCCAGTGACTCGGCTTTTTCATTTTGTACTTCGAAGATGTGTGTATTGGTGTAATACTCAAAGTCGGCTAGTAGCACTTGGACCCAGCTGAGGAAAGGAGCAAGACGTTGCCCTCTAGTCAGATAATCTTCCCTGACTTGGCATACTACTAATCGGTAATCACATAAGATATGTAAAGCTTCCACGCTCAGTTTTTTTGGGCAAGTTTGAGTGTGGCGTCCACGGCTTCATACTTAGCTTCGTTATTTGTTGTAGGGAAGTTGAGTTTCAGGGAGTAGTAGATCGATCATTCCTCAGAAGTCATTAACACAACCTCGACGTTAGAAAGCCGATTATTGGAAGTTCCATATGTGTACGTTCTCCATCAGTTGGACGGTTCTCCGCTGTTCTTCGGATAATCGTCTAATGCAGTAAATTCAGATATGAAGTATGCTAATGTTTGACTATGGATAGCTCTCCGAGGGAGGTAAGTGATATCATATTGGCTTAGCTCGATACTCCATTTGAATAACTTTTCAGACATCTAAGGTTGCTATTGGACCTATCGTAACGGCTGGTCGATATATACGTTAACGGGGTGAGCTTGTCAATAGCTAGCCTTCATCATATACTGGTCTTTGGATTCGTTTCTCTTCACATAGCATTGCGATGCTTATGGCGTGTGTTGACACGACCCAATTGAGGTATAGATCTTTACGATCCAACGGCTTGGGTAAAATGGGAGGTCTCTCTGAGCGATCTACCAGAGCTGGAATTGCATCAACGCAGTTGTTAGTCCACTTAAAAGTTCTCTTCCCTCTTTTGGTTAGGTTGAAGAAGATAATACACTTGTAGATGACCCTAGAGTTGAATCAGCTTAGGACGGTAATCTTCCGACTTAGCTCTGTACATGCTTGGTTGTCCTCGGTGCATAGCTGTCTCTAATTGTTGGATTTTTTTTTGAAATTAGCCTCAATTCCACGAGAATTGATGATGAAACCCAAGGATTTTTCTGACGCAATGCTGAAAGAGTAACTCAAAGGATCGAGTTTCATTCCGCATTTTTTGGAGAACACTGAATATCTCTGCCTAGTCATCGATGTGGTCGTTTGATAGTCATGGCCTCACGAGCATATTAACCACATATACTTTCATCGATCGGCCGATCTGATTTTTGAATGATCTGCTAATCGTCCTTTGGTAAGTAGCATAAGCGTTCTTAAGTTTAAATCCAGGGATTGCAGCATAGCACTATAGGCCCAGGCCAGTATTGAAACAGTTGTATTCCTGGTCTGGCACATGCTTCAGTATCTGATTGTATCTGGAGTTTGCGTCCATGGATGTGAGTGATTAATGTCTGATGGTCGAGTCCATCAGTTGGTTGATCATTGGAAGTGGAAAGTTGTGCTTTGTCATACCCCATGTAAATCTAAGTAGTTGACGTATGTCCTCCACTCTCTGTTCGTTTTTCTTATAAGTAAAAGATTGGATACTCATTTTGGTTAGAGGGCATCGTGGATAAACCCACTGGTTTTGAGCAGATTCGCCTCCTCTTTAAGTGCAGCAGATCTCTCTGGATCCACGTCGCTTCGTTTTTTATTCATCGAGACATGCCTCGGGTCGACATTTAATGCAGGGTAAATGATCATCATTGCACTTTCATCATCATTGCGCTGAGTTGTGATCTGATCTACAATACTCGTGATGGGTTGTAGGCGCTTCATGTGCTTATTTGCAATGGTAAATGATCAGGCTTGTAGGGACATTGAATCAAAGGATTAGTAGAACTTAGCCTTGTACTGCATGCTGCTACATAGCTGGCTCCAGCTTTGAGATTGAATTTACTTGTGTTTCTGAATGATGCGCTTTTCATTCAATGTACTCGCGATCCATTGCTCGCTGTAAGGGTCGGAATAATGATCAGCTGCCATAAGTCCGGCCATCGATCCGATGATTCTATCCCTAGGCATCCTTTCGGCCGTAACCCTGAGTTGTTATGAATATAAGGCACGGGTCATAGGATCGAGTTGTCATAGTCAACTCTTGGATAATCACTCTTTTGCCCCCAGTCTTGGGTTGATGGACGTATTGTGCGAATGGTCGAGTCTAGCTTCTGCTGTGTTTATACTGTAGTCCAAGCTGTAAGAGTCAGAGTTGTTTGATGAACGATCAAATTACATTCATCTTATTTCTCGCGCGTGCCCCCAAGTCTGGGGAATATCTCGATAAGTGGCAAGGTAGATAATGTCCGCTTCAATTTCACATTCTATCCCGTTGAACCATGGGATCGAGTTAACCGATGAAAGGCTGAGTCGTGTCTTATCCTGCATTATGTCCTAGTTCTTTCCTCTAGGCAGAATACTTCGTTGCGTCGTCGACATTCAAACATGTGCTAAGTTCTGGACGGTCAATGACATTCACTTCGCTGCTTATGTCGCCATACTCGGGCAGAAACTGAAGAGTGAATCGTCCACTTGTTTTGAATTGCTCTTTTAGTCGGATCATGGTAAGAGTCAATGAATGAATGGTCGCGTTGCATTCATTTGGAGTTGGACGATCAACCACGTCCATTTCGATTTACGTTCTTCTGTTAGATCTAGGGATAAAGTCAGCTCAAATGCAGTCATCTCATGATCATCTGGTCTCATGCTCTTCCTGACGGATCGAAGGAAGGCGACGGAGGACGAATGGTCAAGTCACATTCATTCGTGGTTTATTCTATTATCCATGCTCTGTTGGTCACAAAGGTATTCGATGGACGTTCGGATCATATTGATTTGTAGTCCAAGAGGATCGATATTGACCGTCGATTCAACGGCACGATGTAGAATGCTCAAATCTCATTTCCTGTCGATCCAATGGTATGATATGAAAAGTGTAGATCGATATCGCCCGTCGATCCGGCGATACGATATAATTGGTTGCCCATAACTACGGGCGTCATTCTGATTAGTTAGCATTAATGCCTCCTTGTAGTTGTTGCCTTAAGTTGTAAAGGACGCTAAGCTGGAGATGTAGCGAGTCACCTTTCTCATCTTTCAGCGATTTGTGCCTCTGCCCCCAGTCTTGGGTTAGCAGAGTGAGTTTGTGGATAGTTTAATTGCATATGTAGTGAGTTTATACTCCTCCTGTCAAGTTTAGGTCAGAGCTGGCGAATGAATGGTCGAATCACATTCATTCGTCTGTCTATGCTCGTAGCCGCGCTCTGGAGATCAGAGTCAGCTGAAGGGTCATTCATCACACCTATTTGATGTTTATACCCATCCACACTCGTAGCCGCGCTCTGGAGATCAGAGTCAGCTGAAGGGTCATTCATCACACCTATTTGATGTTTATACCCATCCACACTCTGGGAACTAATTTTTTTTTGTAGAAAATGGTCGGACCGCATTTTCCTCGGTCAATTCCTCTGCCCCCCGTCAAGGGCAAAAGTCGAAGTGTGGTCCGTCACATTACAACAACTTTAATTTGATGCTTCTCCCACTGTAGAAAGGAATTGATTGGCGGATGGTTGGGTCACATCCGTCCATGTTGCACGCA
This sequence comes from Allium fistulosum, assembly GCA_030737815.1. Lineage (NCBI taxonomy): Eukaryota > Viridiplantae > Streptophyta > Magnoliopsida > Asparagales > Amaryllidaceae > Allium > Allium fistulosum. The sequence continues at coordinate 1,380,267,896 of CM060901.1, forward strand.
CAACCCGTCGGATCATAGGCGAGAGTTTGCGGATGAACAGTCGTGTCACGTTCATTTGTGGTAGGATGGGTAGTCACATCCATTTAGAATAGGACGTTTAGCTAGGTCCGTTTTGCGAATCTGCGTCTCCCTGTCGAGTCAAGGAAGAGATTTTGTCTTGTAGGGTTGGAGTGCATCCCTATAAGTTTATGTTATGGGTCCCATGCGAAGGACAAGAGTTGATGCACGGACGGTCGTGTCGTGCCCGCTTAGTGCTAGATGGTAGGATCGCATTCGATTTTTTGTGATAAGTGTGCCCCATGTCAGGGGAAGAGTTGGAAAGCATACGGTCGAACCACATCCGCTTTTTGTACTATAGAACTTGTTGAGGAATCAGAGTTGATTGATGGACAGTTGAATCACATCCCTTCTGGTATTTATATTCCAATCCTAGCTTTGAGGACTTGAGTTGGTTGATGGGTGGTCTGTCACACCCATTTGGTCTTTATACTCCAGTCTGCGCTCTCGGGACCAGAGTTAGTTGATGGGTGATCAGTCATACCCAGTTGGTGTTTATACTCTAGTCCGCGCTCTATGGACTTAGAGTTAGTTGATGTTTATAATCCAGTTCGTACTCTGGGAATCTGAAGTTAGTTGATGTTTATACTCCAGTTCGCACTCTGGGAATCTGGAGTTAGTTGATGTTTATACTTTAGTTCACTCTGGGAATCTGGAGTTAGTTGATGTTTATACTCCAGTTCACACTCTAGGAATCTGGAGTTAGTTGATTGGTGGTCAGTCGCACCCATTTGTGCTTCAGTCGGCGCTCTCGGGACTAGTGAATCGGTGTTTTATACTCCAGTTCGCGCTCTGGAAAACTGGAGTTAGTTGATGGGTGGTCAGTCACACCCATTTGATATTTTAGGATTATGTCCGCACTCCGGGTACTTAAGTTGTTTTACGGGTGGTCGGTCACACCTGTTTTGATGTTTATATTCCAGTTCACACTCTGGAAATATGGAGTTGGTTGATGGGTGGTCAGTCACACCCATTTGGTATTTACACTTCGGCCCGCGCTCTCGGGACCAGAGTTAGTTGATGGGCGGTCAGTCACATCCATTTATGTTTATGTTTATACTCTAGTTCACACTCCAGGAATCTGGAGTTGGCCGACAGATGGTCAGCCACATCTGTTTAGGCTTTAGGATTTCGTTCACACTTTGGGAACAAGAAGTTGATCAGGTACGTGGACGGTCGTATCACATCCACCCTGAGTAGGCAAGCGAAATCATTAGATGGACAGATCCACCTTCCTCGAGCTTGTAAATATGAAAAGCGAGATCGTTAGATGGACGGATCCATCATCCTCAGGTTTTGGTTGAACATGGACGAAGTCGGTAGGTGGACGGATCCACCCTCTTCAAGCCCACGTTTGTAAGTATGAAAGACGAGGCCGTTAGAGGGACGGATCCATCCTCCTCGGGCTTAGGTTGAACATGGGTGAAGTCGTTAGGTGGATGGATCCACCCTCCTCGAGTCCATTTTCGTAAGTTTATGCTCCAGCTCGCACTTTGGGAGCCGTAGTTAGTTAGAGGATTGTCGTGTATCAATCTCTTTTGGATGAGTGTGATGGCTTGTCCCTGAGCTTGGGGTTTCACTTAGCGAGTGATCGGTGGGATCCCGATTACTTTCTACTTATCTGCCCTCAACGAAGGATGAGATTCAGATTGTGGACGGTTGGATCGCGTCCATGTTCGTTTGGATTCCGCTTCTGCCAAGCCTAAGGAGTAAGATTAGTGGCATGGCAAGCTTTGAGCTCGAGCAGAGGAGAGGATGATCGAACTACATCCACTTTGAGTTGTGTATTTTCCCTTAAGTCAGGTGCAAGAATTGGAGAGCAGACGATCAAGTCACGTCCACCTTATACTTTGCGTTCTTCCGGAAATGTTGGCTCATGATAGTTAGCGAGTAGGCAGTCAGTCGTTGATGACTTTAAATTGAGGGTTGGCCCTTGATGAAGTCGGTTTAAGGCATGATTGTTCTGCCGAATCGCAGACGCAAACCGGAGAGTGAATGGTCAAATCATATCAACTTTAAACATGTGTTCTCAAATAACCCCAAGTGTCTAATGTAGGATTGGATGCATGGACGGTTACGTCACGTCCACCCTTGGTGTGATTCCGATTATATTGGACGTCAGAAGAAGCATAAGTATTTTGGCGAGCTTCAAGTACGAGATGGAGAGTGCATTATTGGGACATATAACTCTAAGTCTTTCTCAGATCTCCTAATTAAATGACACAGGCGGATGAGTGGATGGTCGGTTGCATCCACTTTGTACTGGAGTCCTGATCTTGTAGGTATCTTCTGCTTTGAGGTCCTACCCCAAGTCAGGGGCATATAGTAGCCGATCAGTGGTTGAAATATGTTCGTCATAATGATACCTCAATGACTTGATCATAGTCCGCGGAGGTTGTTTGGCATCGAACCTTGAGTACTCGGTTATCTACATCATTTGCAAGTAGTTTAATTCAAGTCGGTCATACTTCGCAACTGTTTGCACAAAAAATGGACAAACACCTCAAAGTTGTATGATTTAGTAGATCTTATGTTATTCTTAGTGATTTGGGTGATTTATGCAAATATATGAAAAGCAGGGGCTAAACTGTAAAAAGACACGCAGATTTATAGTGGTTCAGCCAGAATGTGCCTACGTCCACTTTATATGTTATTTCTCTTCTCTCGTTTTGATTACAAGTACAAAGCTTTGATACAAGTAAAAGAAAGTTGTTTGAAAGTTCTCTCCGTGCTTGAGCTCTCAAACTTTTCCCCATTGTTGTATCCCTGCCCCTCTATTTATAGAGTGAAGCTGGGGTAGGGGTCTTGGAGGTATATAGCAGCTGGCGGGCCTGGGCTGAGACAATCTGGCCTGGAACACCTTGGTTCGGCATCCCTTGATTCGGTGGTAGGTTGATTCGGTGAGGAGTTGGTCCGGTCGTGTAGTTTGGACCGGCGTGTAGGCTGATTCGGTATAGACTGATTCGGTGGGGAGTTGTTCCGGTCGTGTAGTTTGATTCGGCGAGGAGTTGGTCCGGTCGTGTAGTTTGGACCGGCGTGTAGGTTGATTCGGCATAGACTGATTCGGTGGGGAGTCGAACACGGTGGATGTTTGGTCCGGTAGGGTCAAAATATACCCAACACTTGCCCCCAAAGTAGGGTAGGTGCATGCACGTATCCTGCTTTGTTTTTGACCATCCTAATTCCCCGTTTTCATCTGGTCCGGTAGCCCGCTTTTGTCTATAAGTAGATGGTTAGGGCCTTCGTTTTTCCATCTACCGAACCATTCCGTTGTCTCTTGCCGAATCAAAGTGTATCCGAATCAATCTCGAGCGTTTGCCAAACCAAGCAATTTAGCCGGACCAAGCAACTTAGCCGAACCAGGTGAGATTTTTTTCTGCCGAATGAGACTTCGTAATGAGAACACCGAATGAGTTTTTACCGAATCGACTCATGGATACCGAGTGCCGAATGAAATCCCATTCGTGAATAGCCGGATGAACTCGGGTAACCCGAGATTACCGAATGAACTGTGCATCTGTTTCCCGAATGAACTTGTACCGAGTGAACATGTGTTTTATACTTCGAACTTCCAGTGAAATTCCAAATTATACTGCTTGTATATTCTAACGATATATTTTTCCCATTTTTGCAGATAAATGTCTCGAAAAGTCGAAACTCGATCAGATAAGAGGAGATCCGGGGGTGAAGGAGAGTCATCGGCTGTGCCCCCAGCTCAATCAGGATCGGAGCGTCATGGGCCCGCCCCGAGGTCATTAGTGGATGGATATGGTCCCCAGGAGTTGCTGGATTCCCCGCCTGACTGCTTTCCTAGCCTTCTCAAAGAGGAGCAACTCGATGTTATATCTCGTTCTTTTGGGATTGATAGAGCCCTCATGCTGCTGCCGGGTCCAGGAGTCATGCCATACAGTCCTCCCGAAGGATACTTCGCTTATAGCAGGTACCATTGCATGTGTGGTGCTATCCCGCCTCTCAATGCTTGGATAGTTAGCTTGTGGTGTGGAAAAATCAAATTATAGTCATGCATTTGTACATAAAGGAAGAAAATACCGCCTTTCATGTTCTGTTTGTAAATGGCAGTTTCGAATATCTTATATGACCAAGCATGGAGAGCAGTTGACTGCCCCGCCATCTGATTGTGAATCTCTGCATCCATTGGCGGGTACCTCTTACCCTGCATCCTGTACTTTATGGTTTGTTATAGAGGATAGGAGGAAAGTTTTTTAAGTAAAATTGAAATATGTGAAATAGTAAAACTTCCAGTCACGGAAGGCCTTCGATGTGCTTAAGTTCGTGGCAAACGGGTTTTGTAGTCACTTTCCCTAGCTGTGGGTCTTGGAGACATTTGTCACCCATCTTACGCCTCCGCGGGGAGTTAATTCTTTTTTACCACAGCCGCACTTAAGACACACCGGAGCCGAGATCGCGCACAGTAACTACCCGGGCCATTATGGCCCGTACTCATGGGTATTATTCGACTTACTGTGGCCGGCTAGCGTGGGTGCCGATCGTCAACTGTGAACTGCCCCTGGCTGGCCACACCTTATGTTGGGGCTTATAATCGGTTCACAGTCGCCGGCGAGCCTAACGCCGTAATGAGCTGCCTCGGCTATAGTCGGCCTTCTCGGTGGCTTATAATCGGCTCATTACAGTTGGCTTTAAGGGCCGTCGCGAGCAATGAGTTAACCCGCAGCAGAGGGATGCTGGAGCAAAAGTGTCTCATTGGCGAGGGCATAGATTCGCATAGTACCTGTTGGGGCTTGTCCACGTGGAGTTGCATTGTGGAGTGCTTTGAATAGAAATGCTATATGCTCAGGATTTTGTTCAACAGAAAAGGATAAAGTTAACAAGCAGCCAAGATACAAAGGAACAAGTTAAAAAGAGACAAGGCTTTTTTAAAGTGGTTCGGCACGAAAAAATGCCTACGTCCACTGATTCTCTTCGTTAATTCACTTCATATGGGCAATACAAGTTAAGAAAAGTATCGACGGAGGTGTTGGATGTTCCATGCCCTCTGGAACACCTCCCCGTCCACTGTTGACAAAATATAGGCTCCGTTGTGGAGATCTTTATGAATTACATATGGTCCATCCCAGATTGGGTCTAGTGCTCCGGGGCGAGGGAAGATTCGCTTGAGGACAAGATCCCCTTCTCGTAAGGCACGATGCTTGACTTTGGAGTTGTATTGTGCTGCCACTTTTTGCTTGTGGGCTGCTGTTTTTAGGACTGCATCATTCCTTCTCTCCTCGACTAGATCCAAAGACATGTTGAGGAGCTCTTCGTTTTCTTCTGGGTTATAGTGGATCCTACGGTGGGAAGGCACAATGGTTTCAACTGGGAGCATAGCCTCCGATCCGTATGCCAAAGAGAAAGGAGTGTGCCCTGTTGATGTTCTGAAAGATGTGCGGTAGGCCCATAGTGCCGTAGGGAGTTCATCCACCCAAGCGCCCTTTGACTTTTCGAGCTTTTTTTTGATCAGAGTTTTCAGAATTTTGTTGACTGCTTCGACTTGTCCGTTTGCTTGGGGATATGCTACGGATGAGAAGCTTTTGCGAATTCCGTGTTCTTGGCACCAGTTGGCGAATTCCTCGCTGTCAAACTGAAGTCCATTGTCTGATATGATCTTTAGTGGGACTCCGTACCTGCACAGAACATTTTTGATTAAGAAGTTGATAACTTTCGCTGAAGATACTTTATTTAGAGGTTCTGCTTCCACCCATTTGGTGAAATAGTCGACTGCTACTATAGCATATTTGGCGCCGCCTCGACCCATTGGCAGTTCACCGATTAAGTCAATTCCCCATACTGCAAAGGGCCAAGGGCTGGTCATCTGGGTAATCTCGGTTGTTGGTAGCCGAGGGACCTTAGCAAACTTTTGGCATCTGTCACACTTCTTGACGAAATCTAAGGCGTCCTTGCTTAAGGTGGGCCAGAAATATCCGTATCGGAGTATCTTTTTTGCTAATGTTTGCCCTCCGGTGTGATCTCCGCAGCTTCCTTGATGAATGTTGGATAAGATTTCCTTGGCTTCCCTTCCGGCGACACACCTTAATAATGGGTTAGAGAACCCACGCCGATAGAGGATGTCTCCTTGTATTGTGTAGCGGGACGCTTTCCTCAAGATTTTCTTGACTTCGTTACGCCCGTCGGGTAGTGTGCCATTTTGTAGGTAGTCTCGGATGGGAGTTATCCAAGTTGCTTCTTCGGTTGCAGCTATCAGATTCACTTGTTCAAAACTCGGGATCATTTGCTTTGAGACAGTTACTGCCCCGAAGATGGCGACGTCTCTCATACTTGCTTGCTTTGCCAATTCGTCGGCCTCTTGGTTCTCTTCCCGAGGGATGTGTTTGACTAAGTAGTGGTCCAATCGGCTGAGAAGTAACTTGGTCTTCTTTAGATATGCTATGAGTCGTTCTTCTCGAGCTTGGAATTCCCCTAGTATTTGATTAACAATAAGCTGAGAATCGCTGTGAAGACACAAAGAATTGGCTCCGATCTCGATAGCAATTTCTAATCCGGCTATTACTGCTTCGTATTCTGCATCGTTGTTGGTGGCAGTGAACTCCAACCTTATAGCATAGTGCAGTTTATTTCCCCTGGGAGTGATGATTACCACACCTGCCCCCGAGCCTTGTTCGTTAGATGCACCGTCCACAAAGAGATTCCACTTGATATCTTCTGTTATTTCCAGTTGCTCCTTATCCTCGTTGGTAGTGAATTCTGCAATGAAATCAGCCATGGCTTGTCCCTTGATGGCGGTGCGAGGGTGATAGGTGATATCATATTGACTCAGCTCAATACACCATTTAAGTAGTCGCCCGGAAGTGTCGGGACGATGGAGTACCTGCCTCAGTGGTTGATTGGTTAGAACCTTGATGGAATGGGATTGGAAGTAATGACGTAGCTTTCGTGAAGTGATTAGTAAACAGTATGCTAACTTTTCGAGCTTAGGATATCTGACTTCTGCCCCAGTAAACCTTTTACTGACGAAGTAAACTGGTCGTTGCGTACGGTTATCTTCTCTTACCAAGGCAGCGCTTAGAGCGTGAGATGACACAGCAAGGTATAGGTATAATTCTTCGCCTTCGCTTGGGGTCGAGAGTACTGGTGGTTTCTGGAGGTGTTCGATTAGGTTAAGGAAAGCGGTCAAGCATTCGTCCGTCCATTCGAACTTTCCTTTATCTTTCTTTAGAGCTTCGAAAAAGGGGACGCACTTGTCCGTTGCTTTGGAGATGAATCGGCTTAGGGCAGCCACTTTTCCATTTAGGCTTTGCATTTCCTTTCGGGTGGAAGGTATCTTGATGTCTCTTAATGCTCGGACTTGTTCAGGGTTTGCTTCTATCCCTCGGGCATGGACGATGAATCCTAAGAATTTTCCTGATGACACTCCGAAGGAGCACTTTAGTGGATTCAACTTCATTCCATACTGTCGAAGTACCTGGAACATCTCGCCCAGGTGGCTTACGTGATCTTTGGCTTTCCGTGATTTTACCAGCATGTCGTCTACATATACTTCCATTGTTTGTCCTATTAGCCCTGCGAACATCTTGTTGACGAGGCGCTGGTAGGTGGCTCCTGCGTTTTTAAGTCCGAAGGGCATCACTTTGTAGCAGTACAAACCCCGGTCGGTGATGAAACTAGTGTGATCTTGGTCGGGAGCATGCATAGGAATTTGGTTATATCCTGAGTATGCATCCATAAAAGACAGGAGTTCGTGCCCGGCTGTGCTGTCTACAAGTTGATCGATTCTGGGAAGCGGGAAGCAATCCTTTGGGCAGGCGTCATTTAGGTTGGAGAAGTCAATGCAGGTCCGCCACTTCCCATTAGCCTTCTTTACTAGTACCGGGTTGGCGATCCATTCTGGGTAAATAGCTTCTCGTATGAAGTCATTGGCGAGTAGATTCTTTACTTCTTCATCGAGGGCTGCTGATCGCTCTGCCCCCATACTTCTCTTCTTTTGTTTTACGGGTGCCTTGGTAGGATCAATTTTTAATACGTGGCACGCTATGTTGGGGGAGATTCCGGTCATGTCAGCGTGTGACCAAGCGAATACATCTAAGTTGTGGCGGAGAAAATCAACGAGTTGTTCCTTCAATTCGGTTTTCAATTGCGACCCAATTTTCAGTAGCCTACTTGAGTCGTGCTTGTCTACAGATATAAACTCCATAGCCTCTGCAGGCTCGGCGGTGGCCTCCTCCTCTTTGTCCCTCGGGTCTAATTCATTGAAAGGGTCGCTGGTGTATCGAAGAGGAGGGGCTTTCTTTAGTTGCTATGCTTCAAGGCTTTTTGTGCAGAGAGCAATCTCTACACCTTTCCCTTTATCTCTCCTGTGGTTGTTGCGAAGTTCGGTTACATAGCAGTCTCGTGCAATATCTTGGTCTCCTTCCACTTCCCCTACCCCACTGTCTGTTGGAAATTTCATTTTTAGGCACCACGGGGCTAGGACAATCTGGAAGTCAGATAGGGCTGGTCTTCCTAGGAAGGCGTTGTAGGCCGAATGGTTTTCTATCAGCACAAACGTCTGTTTCCTTACAACGGAGCGGGGATGGCTTCCGATTTCAACGAAGAGGTCCAGCTGCCCGATGGGCATTTTCGCATCTCCAGTGAAACCGTGTAGCGGTTTATCGCAGGGAGATACGTCCTTCATTGACAACCTCATTTTGTCGAATGCGTGTTTGAACAGGATATTTACAGAGCTTCCAGTGTCTACCAGGATTCGGTAAACTTCGGCGGGACCGAGTCGGGCAGAGATAACCATGGGATCCATGTGAGGGTACTGTCTTCCTTCTAGGTCGCGTTTACTGAATGTGATGTCATCACTTTCTTTCCGCTTTGGGTGGCGCTCTTCTATAACCGTATTGACACAGTCTCTATTGTCTCTGAGCGACTTCCCATATCTTTCCATCTCTTTCCAACTTCTGTCTGCGATGTGTGGACCTCCTGAGATGGTATGGACCACTATCTTCTCTTGACTAGAGCTGCTAGCGTTGCGGTCGCCTCTGCCGGTCCCTGGTGAGGGTAGCCTTGGGTTTTCATTGGCAGGATCTGGAGTCCTGCCTTGACTTTTTACATAGCGTTCCAGTTTCTTTCTTCTGATGTGTTCCTCAATCAGATCTCGGAGATGATGGCATTCGTTGGTATCATGTCCGTGGGATTCGTGGAAGCGGCAGAATTTTCCAGATTTCTGTGCGCTATCTGATTCCTTCTTGTATGGTGGGCGTTTGTATCTAACTTCGCCTTGGGTGGCAAGGAAGATGTTTTCGACGGTCTCGTTCAAAGGGGTGTAAGAGTCGAATCTTGGTCCTGGCCGATATAGGCGTTTCTCTACTTTCTTGCCCCCAGCATTGTCTCTGGAATCATTTCTTCGAACGTCCCTTGCCACAGCAGGGGCATTGCCATGGGTCGTCTTACTTTGCTGTCCTGACTGCCCCTCAATGGCAGCATCCTCAAGCCTCATGTATTTCCCGGCTTCATGGAAGAAATCGGGTAAAGTAGCTGGTTTTTCTTTTGTCAATCTCCTAGCAAATTTAGTGTCCGGATGCACCCCACTGCAGAGGGCCATTAGGATAAGCTTCTCATCGGCATCTTGAACTGCGGCTGCTGCGGCGTTGAATCTGGTTAGGTATTGTTGCAGCTTTTCTCCAGGTTTCTGTTTGACGCTGGATAAGGAATAAGCGTCCTTAGGTTGCTCCACATGAATGCGGAACTGACTGATGAATTTTTCTTTCAACATTTCCCATGAGCTGATGGATCCTTGGGGTAGATGACAGAACCAGGAGGTAGCAAGATCTGCTAAGAAGAGCGGGAAGCATTTGCACAGCACTCCCTCTGTTGCTCCACTCATGAGCATATGCTGCGTGTACCTCTGTAAGTGTACAACGGGATCGGAGGTTCCTTTGTAGGGTTCCATTGTTGGCATCTTCCATTCTCGGGGGGTGATAGCAATTTCGATATTGCGGGCGAAAGGGCTGGTTACCCTAGCGCCTATCCCTCGATCTCTTTGCTCCCGTTGGACACACTCTCTGAATAAGCGTGCCATCCTTTCATCAGAATTTGGAGCGGACAGAAATGAGTTTGGTTCCGTTCTGTGGGGTTGACTCCGACCAGACAACCTGTAGGGATGGTATCGTCTATCATTCCTCATATTTTCCAGTGGCTGCCTTTGATCTTCTGGGAGCATGCTTGGGTCAGCTACAGTTGGCCCTTGCCTTGATCTTCCCCTGTTGGGTTCTGATCTAAGCACTTCCTCGGGTCCAACTTCGGGCTGAACTCTAGCTCGGCCCCGTTCATTGGTGTTCCTGTGGTTAGGCAGCATGACCGGCTCAGCTGCAGTTGACCTCCGCCCGGTACCTTCCGCGTTGGGTTCGGCACCAAACGCTTCCTCAGGCCTAACTTCGGGCTGAGCTCGGTCTCGGCTCCTACCATGGCTACCCCTGCCGTTAGCTCCTTCGAAGAAGGAAGATCTTTGCTGTCTCTGAGATCCTCCAGATTGGGACTCGCCCCATGATTCAGTGTTGCGGTTGGATTCTTCAGCGTCCCTCAAGCGTGACATGAGATGGTCTACCAAGGCTTCCTGCTGGGACGTGAAGCGGTTAGTTACTTCAACAACAACTCTGTCCAAATCTGCCCTAGTAATTGCTGCAGGCTGTTCTGTGGCAGGAGTGGCTGGGTTAGCCTGTCCTTCATTTGTTGCCGTTGCTGGAGGAGGATGGTTCACTTGATTTGTGGCAGCTGGATCAGGAAGGCTGCTGGATGCGATGTTTTTTCCTTTGTTAACATCTTTTCTCTGTTTGGGAGGCATGTTTTCCAAGCGGCGGACGATGGTGTTAGGAAAACTTGTTAAGCGGATGAAGCTGAAGCTTCGAGCTTCTAGTTCTCAGTGAAAGCACCAAAAATGTTTGCACAAAAAATGGACAAACACCTCAAAGTTGTATGATTTAGTAGATCTTATGTTATTCTTAGTGATTTGGGTGATTTATGCAAATATATGAAAAGCAGGGGCTAAACTGTAAAAAGACACGCAGATTTATAGTGGTTCAGCCAGAATGTGCCTACGTCCACTTTATATGTTATTTCTCTTCTCTCGTTTTGATTACAAGTACAAAGCTTTGATACAAGTAAAAGAAAGTTGTTTGAAAGTTCTCTCCGTGCTTGAGCTCTCAAACTTTTCCCCATTGTTGTATCCCTGCCCCTCTATTTATAGAGTGAAGCTGGGGTAGGGGTCTTGGAGGTATATAGCAGCTGGCGGGCCTGGGCTGAGACAATCTGGCCTGGAACACCTTGGTTCGGCATCCCTTGATTCGGTGGTAGGTTGATTCGGTGAGGAGTTGGTCCGGTCGTGTAGTTTGGACCGGCGTGTAGGCTGATTCGGTATAGACTGATTCGGTGGGGAGTTGTTCCGGTCGTGTAGTTTGATTCGGCGAGGAGTTGGTCCGGTCGTGTAGTTTGGACCGGCGTGTAGGTTGATTCGGCATAGACTGATTCGGTGGGGAGTCGAACACGGTGGATGTTTGGTCCGGTAGGGTCAAAATATACCCAACAGCAACATAAATGAAATTGAAATAGAAATAATTCGAAAAAAGACCAAATCAAATCTCATTGATAAGTGAAGCAGCGTCGTATGTTTGCTATTGCACTTCGGTCCAGCCCTTCTTAGTTGGAAGTCTAACGCAAGTGGTTCAGTTTAATCAAAGTTCTTGATCGATAGGGGTCGAAGGTTCCCTTCCCATCGTTTTATGGGGCTTGCACATATTGTCGAAGCTTTCCTTTTTGGAGTAGCCTTATAGCGCTGGCATCCACGGTAGCCACCTAAAGGAGAGGAGTTTTCCGATCTAGAGTATGGAGTAGGTTCCCCCTTATCTCTCCATGTTGATCCTTCATCTGGTCCATCAACTCAGTATTAACCTGGATATGTTGGTGTAGTTGTTGGAGACTATCCACCTATCCTCTTATCAAAGTATGGAAATAAGCTCTTGTGATGAATCCATTTATGGGTATTGGCAGCAACTGACTATGGATTTTGATCAATTCATTGGCAGTCAGCTTCTTTATTCTCGTAAACAATATGAGAAATAGAACTGGTATGTCTAACCGTTATTGACGGTCTTCTTTGAGGAATGAGGAAAGACATCTGCATTTGATGGCATTCATCACTCTTGGCGAAGTCCACGCGACATTCCCACTTCATGAGGTAGTGTCGGGGGTTGTATTTGCATGGTACATCGACATGGTCAGCATGTTGAATTTTCACTGGAAATTTTGTATGTAGAACGGTTTCAATGAATGGGTCTCAATTGGGAATGATACTCCAATCGTCGTTGTCAGGTCCATTTTCTAGCTATGTGGTCTTGTAACATTGGTGAATGATGTATGTACGATTGCCCAATGTTTGAGTGGTTGGTAATGCTGATTGGATGGTGAGTTGGTTAAGATGGGCTCATAGATTGGTGATTATTTCTAGTTTTCACCCGGGTAGGAGGCCCATATAAGGTAGGAATGAAGTCCTCTTAAAGTTGTATGCCATGCTTCTAGTCATATGGACACGGTATGATGAAGATGCGGGCATTTGAAGATGGTTCAGTGGTGACCAGCTATGCTTTGAGTTGGCAGAGTAGACAGTGTAGGGCAGTCGTCATATTAGCCATCGTACCATAGTTGTCAATTCAGGAGTTTAAAAGACGGTCGATTGGGGGAAGTTGCAGTCCACCTTAGAAGCATGATATATTAACCAACTCTAGTTCTTGGCGTATTAACTAGGTTCTTCAGCCTCTGGGAGTACCGATTGAGTAGTATTTCTTTACCCATTCCTTGATTGCGATTCAACATTTGCTGCTGTAATCCTCTATGTTCCGTTCAGTCATGGAACGATCTGGAACGTGGATGGAATGTTCCTTCATTTAGTTGAGCTTTGAATTCACTATGCGGGTGCTCTGCGCTGCGGCTAGGCTTTCTATTCCTGTTAACTTCGAAAATTGAATGTTAGTTTGGCATACATGCACAAATGTTATCCCGTCTTTTGGCAAGGCCGTGACACCAAGAACTTGACTAGAAATCAAGGACAGTTCATCCTAAAGATCGGTTATACATAGATTCACTATGGGTACTGATAAATTTTGCCCGAGTCCGGATCGAGCTACAAATGATATGACACGACAAGCAAAGCTATGAAAGCCAACGTTCCAAATTTCAAGTCAATCGGAGTTCGTATGCTCAAGATATTGATCGATCAAGGTTGAGAAATCCAACTCTATTCGTATCCATTCCCCAAGAGAGATTCAGTTCGTATCCATCGCCTACTAACTTCCTTCGTATCCATCAAAATGAAGCTACTTCGTATCCATCATGTTAACAACACTTCGTATCCATCAACAAATGTCCATTTCGTATCGGTCTCCCTCCATCCATCTCGTATCGATCTCCCACCATCGATACGAACAGCAACAACCACCGATCGATACGAAGAAAGCAACATGAAACATCGATACGAAGTAGCATGCAAGCATCGATACGAGCAGAGCCACGCATGACCGATGCGAAATAGTATCGATACGAAGACGACAATGTCATACAAATCCAAACTTGCATCGATCATAACTCGAGATCTACAAGTCCAAATGCCATCAAATTTTCACAGAAGCTTGCCTACAACGTCAAGAATGTACCAGATAAATTTCAGCAAAAAAGGATCAATTCTTGATCGATACGAATTCCATTCGTATTGCTCCAAGATCGAGTCGAAACCACTTGAACTCAATCTCGTGGGCCCACCCACGTGAGAGAAGTCCTCCGAGATCTGGACGAGATATTTGCTGCCACGCCTATAAATAGCGACCCTGGACCTACAGAAAATGGACTTTTGGCTTCTTTACGCTGATACTCTGCCGGAATCACCGTTAAATTTCAGTTGTACTGCTGTAATCTTTTGTAATCAGCGAGTAAAGTTCAATAAACATCAGTCATTTCATAGTGGGCGTAGGCAATTCGCCGAACCACTCTAAATCCGTGTGTTTCTGTGCATTTTCTTATCTGTTTATTGGTGTGTTTGTTAGATCTGCTTCATTTTACATTTATTTTCTTCATTTTATCTCTTCAAACACATCCGAAGAGTGTTGTGTCCAATTTTGATACAAACAGGTATAGCTCTACCTTTAAACTTCTTGTATCCCTAGGCTATATATGTTTTGGGTGCAAAAAAAGTATATGTTAAATTGAATAAAATGTCAGCGAATTGTGTTCAAATAACAATATGATTGGAAAAATAAAAAACATTGTATACCTAATATTATTGAATTATAAATCACTTAAAGCTAGTTTAAAACGGAGTAGGGAAAAGATATTGTTACAACTGCATATTATTTCATTTATAACAGGATGATCCAAAAGTAGGTAAACAAAAAACGAAGACAAAATGTTTATAAAGAGGTAGGTTCAATGACAACGTTTATAAAGAGGTAGGTAAACAAATTTCATTTTTATCATTTGGAATAGTGTTGCTCAAGATATGATAAAGATACTAAAGAGACGCTCCAAAATAGGGTGCCACTGAACCTTGCTCGTTTATAAATATGCATTTTGTTTCTGCGAACTTACCAATTCTCTTAAGTCATAAGTATATTTTCCATTAAATTGTGTTTTATTATTTGACATCACAAAGCAAGCATATTTTCCGACTATTGTTTCTTTCAACTATACTAATAGAATATAATATAAATGCACCGTGCTACCATGTTAAAGTCCTTCAATGATAATGCTTCTTGTTTACTGATGTGCTTATGGCTAGTGGCTACTACGTGTAGTATCAAGTATCAACTAGTCTTGGTTTATTGCTCACCACTCCTTGAAGACAAAGATAATTACACTTTAGCATATATTGCTGGTGAAATCAAGGGTCATCTTAAATCATTCTGGGACTCTTTACCAAAACTCATATATACGAACTTTTTATTAAAATTATATAATGTAGTTCATATTTTTATTTAATGGATCTAAAAATTGATTGGAAACTAGGTGCCTAGGGCTCACAGCGCAGTGTTGGTTATTATACAGCTTTATATTATTCCACCTTATCAAGAATTTCAACTGATTGCATTTTTTGTTTATGCAGAAAATGTTGTTGCCGTGTGGTCCTCCTCCAGAAAGGGAAGAAGATTGAAGAAACCAATGCTTAAATATTGTCTGCATGCTCTAAATATCAACATATCTAGATCTGCTTTTTGTTAGTGTGTTGCAACTTGATTTTCCCGGTTAATTATGGAATTTTATCTTTGATGCCATCTGAATGCTATATGGCTCTATGCTTGTAGTAAGCTTCTTTTATTAGGACCATTTGGGCCGATTCTTGCGACCCACACGGTTTTTTCATTTTAAAGTTGGAATTCATTTTAACCATGTGGATGCAAACTGAACAAGCAAAAGACCGTGTTCATTGAAATTCCTTCCAAGTACGCTGAATAAGCAGAGCGCCCATGTGAGGACTGATGGAGTACGGTTCTCTTCTCATTCATTCTCCTCTTTATTGCGTGTGTGTGGGGAATACAAGTTGAATGTCATTGTCCAATTGTGGGTACAATGATAAAGAGTGGGACTGAGGGGAGTGGATTAATTTTTCTGATTCTTATAGAGGTGTAGAACACACGAGAGCCTCTGCTTGAAGCGGTCCGTGGTGTTTGATGCATCTAACGTGGAAATGGATGTTGAATTTGGTGTGTTTGGGAAGCCATTGGAATTTCTAGTTGGTTTCTCCTACCCTCTTTATATAATCAAATCGTGAATCTCCACTCCTTTAGTAACTCCACCTCATATCTTAAGCATTTTTTTCATTTCAAAATTACTTCTCAAATTGACCTTTCAAGTAAATATTTTCCAACCGGGTTTGTATTGAATTTTATTATGAAAAAAATAATGTTTCAAAATGATTTTAATTTTTGCATAAATGATCTTGGTGACGGTTAGAGCATACCTACAAATAATTGTTTTAATTTTAATTTTAATTTTTTTTTTCCTTTTCTTCTATCTCCCCTCTCTTTTTTTTTTTTTTTTTTTTACTGACAAAAACGACGATGGTGGACGACAGTGGATAAATAATAGATTCTGATCATATATACACATTTTTAGATTTAATTTTATTTAAACTACCACGGGTGTATGTATTTATATAAACATTTTGTCATTTTCTAAATTACGATTTCTCGGATTGTCGTGCTTAAAATCATTGCAATCGATAACAAATTGGATTTCGAAGGGAGTTTGAGACTTTCATTAATATTTGCACAGAATTGCTGCCACCTGTGATATTAGCTAGTTACATCGACTTCTATGGAGTAATTGGGTCTCAATTGTGATATTTCCCTATGAAAAACAAGTTGGAAATATACAAGTGGCTTTGCTACTGGTTTTACAATGTTGACTAAGAAATACTTTTGGATACATCCTCATTTTCGAATATCGGATATCCGGATACGAACGGATATCGAATAATTATCTTATCCGCTAACGTCCGATATATCAAGAAATATAATTTGAAATATTTTAGTTTAACATAAACTTTATTCAATACCATTGATTATTAAAGTATTAAAAATAAACAAACATGTTGCTAATAAACAGTTTTGAATAGTTAACGTACATTTAATACGTATAGTATGAATTTCTAACTTAATAAAATAATAAATAAATATCTTTCATTATATTAAAACATAAATAATTTAAACTATAATCTTTAGAAAAACCAAATAGGTAATTTACGGATGCCGAAGTCTTCACATCCGCATTAGCTTTTTCGAATATTGAATATATTTTCGCTTTTCGAACATCGATGGGTATAGATTTTCGAATTTTTGAGTATCCATTGTCAACCCCTAAGGTTGACAAGGGCAACGTTGTTGGTTTGGACTATTTGTTACATTCAACGGATAACAATATAAAAGGAGATCTAGATGCAAATCATTGGTGAAGTTCGCACAGCTCGATAAATTTGCGCATCTTGTCAGCTAAAGACTGAACTGAATGGAATTTTATGCATGTTTTTTCAAGTCGATGTGTTTTAAATTTTCTAATGAATAATCACATTTAAATTTCATTTTAATCACTATTATTTATGTATATGAATAACCAATAACAACCTATAATTAAAATATAAATTAATTTTTTGCCCTTTCAAATACAAAGTTCAAAGACACTGTTGGTAACTCAAAAACACCTTCTTTGTTCATCAAAATGTGCCGCTTAAGTACTCGCTCACGCTAACCAAGAAGATACCTTTCTTTTAGAACTATATTCTGGAAAACTAGTTTCAACAATAATTTAGTTAAACTTATTACAAATGTACTTGGTTTCAAGATAAGCAAATGCACATGTGCATTTGTGAAATGGACATGTACTTATTATTAATAACATTACAATAGTCTAGTGGTAATGTTCATTGATGAGGTAGTCTGTACTTTTGACAGACAACGCAACTTACATATGCATAGCTAATCAATAAACCACGATTCTTCCGGTACAAATTTGGTTGATTGTATATGTAAGTAAGTTTTCATTTGAATTGATACACGTAATTGGAAAGACATTAGAATTATCAATTTTGCTAGATTGTCGGAAATGGAGTATGTCATTTCATGAGAAAATGACGTGGAATCGCAATGTATAGCATCTCAGCCATAAAACAGAAATTGCCTTCGTTAATTTCTTCTTTAGGATTCCAATTCGTTTATTTTGACAAATTAACTTTCGGTACTACCAGCAAGCATTATCTTAGAATTATTTATCGTGATGTCTCATATTGATTTAAAAGTACATGCGTTGATCCACAATAAATCTAGTTAATTATAGTAAATTTGTCAAAGTCATCGATGATACTATAAGTAAATTACACTACATGAATTACAATCATTGACTAACTTACTGTTCATTAAATTAGAAAATCTCTTCAAATAATTAGATGCAAACGGATTGCTTGCATGGGCCAACGCTCGATTTTTTATGTACATGCCTAAAGTGGGTATGTTCTTACTCAAATTTCCAAGAGATGTAGTGTGAAAGAAATATGAATGATTACTTCAGAATAATTTATTATAGGCTGTAAACAAGAAATTCAATTATACAGCTGCCAACTATAATTGATCTGTAATTAGGGTTTAATTAGGCAATTATAATTTAGAAAATAAGCAACGACTAGTATAATTATAATTTAGGAAATAAGCAACGACTAGTAGAATTATGTTATATATAATCATGTATAAAGAGGTTGTAGAATTAGAAATTAACAATAAAACTAATTATTCATCATATTCAATCTTCTCCTCAAAAATTCAAAGAGCTTTTAAAATTAGAAATTAGTAATAAAACTAATTATTCATCATATTCAATATTCTCCTCAAAAATTCAATCCGATATCAGAACGGGTCAGATTCTGACTCAAAAGTTCCGCAACAATATCAAAAGCTGCAAATAACAAAGAACTGCAATAAGTTCAACATATCTCAATCCGACAACACTAAACTCACAAATATCATACTCAATGAGAATAGAAATTACATTCCCTGGTCCAGATCAATAGCAATTGGCCTTGGTGGCAAAGGAAAATTAAGCTTTATCACTGGAAATTGGGAAAAACCCAAAGCAACAAGAGAAAGCAAAAATAGAAGAAGGAGAAAACTGACCAATTAATCATGTCATGGCTACTCAGCACAATGGAACCCAGATTTCAAACGTACTCTTGTACTCCAGCACATCACAAGAGGTTTGGGAAAAGCCAAGAGAAGGTATGGTCAACAAAAGATTTTCGCTCATATCTTTAGCCTTAAATAAGAGTTTGCCCAAATTAAACAGAGTACCTAAAATAATAACGAACTAGTGGCCAAAATTATGTCAAAATGGAAAGAGCTCAATGTCTATCTTCCACCACCAACTGACTCAATTGAAACCCAAAAAAGATCCGAATAAGACTTAATTTTTACATATCTGGGGGCTCTCAATCCAAGCTATGAATCGATCAAGTCTCACGTCTTGGCATCAACCCAGTTGCCATGTTTTAATGATGTAGTGGCAAAAATTGAGCAAGAGCAATCTCGATGAGCACCCGTGAACCATCGGTAATCAGAAAATCAAGAGAATATGGCATTTCAGGTAAAATACTCAAAACTTAGTTTCAGGGACACGACGATAGGGAAGGGAGCTTCGAGCATCAAGCTGTGAGACCACTACAAGAAAGCAGGATCACAACCGCGACGGTCGTTGGTTCCTCCATCCCCACCTTCAACCGGTCAGAGAGAAGGACGATAGAGAAGGTAGGTGGGACGGTCCAAAAAGGGAGAAATTTGATGGTTTTAGTAAATGAACGGAGATAGAATGAGATAGATTTGAATCGACTCAATGGACTCAACCAAATAATAGCTCTGGTTCAGCAGGATCTTCTGTGGCTCAAATGATGTAACTGAATCAACTGCTAACTCAATTAAACAGTTTGTTACAGCAACAAAATTCAGGCTTTGTACATTATAACACTATTTTTAACTCATCTAAAATCAACAACAATTTTAAAATTGCAAGTATGTATCAAAATCAAATAGATGGTTAATTGACTCAGGTGCTACTGATCGCATGACACGGAAAAAAAAAATTGACCAATGTTAAACAAAACAAAAACCTTCAACATGTAACAGTTGCCGAAAATATAAAGTTCAAACTCATGATTTTGGTACAACAAAGCTTCTTACAAAAGGTGTGAAAAATATTTATATTTGCCATATTTTAATTCAAATTTATCATCAATTAGTAAAATAACCCATGAACTGAATTGCAATGTTATATTCTCACCGTATAAAGTGACCTTTCAGGACCGAGAATCAGGGAAGAAGATTGGTGAAGGATGTCTGAAAAATGGTCTCTATTATCTTGATGAAAACACCAACAAATGTCATGTATTGTTAAATTTAGTAGATCATGACAAATTGTTGCATTGAAGACTTAGTCATCCATCTAATTAAATTTTGAATAAACTTTTTTGCTATAAATTAGATTCCAAAATTTTTTATGTTTGTAAGCTTTCCAAACAAAAAATATCTTGTCGGAATTCAGCATAAGCTTTACACGAATAGTAGCTTATATTCCACGTCTCCTTTGTATTTTGCTCGCCTTCCTTTTACAAGTGTATCCTTTCTTTGATTGTGGCCTCTAATTCAGTTGTGCAATTCCCTCTTCCTGGATTGCCATTTTGCTTCTTGATTCCTGAATCGCCTTCCAATATTTAGTAAAGTAGATGGAGCTTTATTGACAGCTATTGGTCTTCGAGTTTAGCTACTTCTTTTATGTTTTCCACCAGTTTATCCGATCACTTCTCTTTGGTGTTTTTTGGTGTTTTTGTTGTGTTGTTTTTCTAGGGGGATGCATTTTGTATGAGTGGTTTTGAGAGCTTGCCTATTCTTTTCTCCTCCACTTGTTTGAAATTGTAATCCCCTTAGTTTGTTGTTGCTTTATAATCTCTGTTGTAAGTCAATATGCAAAAGTAATACGTACTCTTTTTCCTTGCAAGGTACCCATTTAGGTTAGGGGAGTTGGAAAGTTTTGATGAGACATATTATGAAAGTATATGAATTTGTATATAATAAAGTACATTTTCCAAAAAAAAACACTAGATTTCCATTTTCTTCAACTGCTAATAAGTTAGAAAAATGTTATGATTTAATTCATTCTGATGTTTGGGGTCCAGCTCCTATTGATCCTTATAATCATTTTAAATATTTTGTCGCATTTTTTGATGATTTTTCTCCCACTACTTGGGTTTACCTTTTAAAAGGAAAAAATGAAGTGTTTCACGTTTTCAAGAATTTTATAATTTTATAGAAAATCAATATAATGTAATAATTACAAAAATTGGATCTGATAATAACATAGAATATGTAAACAAATTTTTTATAGAATTATTTAAACAAAAAGGAATTTTACACCAAACCACTTGTATTAATACACCCAAACAAAACGAAGTTTCCGAAAAAAAAATGACATTTACTTGAAGTCACTAAATCTCTTCTTTTTCAAACTAGCATTCCAAAATCTTATTGGTCAGATGTTATACTAACAGCGACTTACCTCATAAATAGATTGCCAAGTGTCATGCTTAAAAATACGAGTCCTTTAGAAACTCTTAAGAAAAGTAGATCTTGGTCACATAAGATTTTTTGGATGTACATGTTTCGTACACATAAAAAGGCATAACAAGCTAGATAAAAACGCTGTTAATTAAAGCCATAGGATGCTCGTCCTAAAAAAGGGGTATAAATGTTACGATCCAAGAAATCATAAACTTTATATCTTACGAGATGTATCATTTTTTGAAAATGAACCATATTATCAAACAAGTGAACAACAAAATACACAAGGTAAACCGGTTATATTGTCTCCAAATAATTTCATGTTTCCTGAAGAAACAAATCAAGAACAGGTTAAGCATACAAATGAAGAACAAGTTGGAGAAACAAGTGTAATTTCTTCTAGGGGAGAAGAAGAGATAAATGAGTCAAGTGAAGAATTAACTCATGAAGAACCAACTCAAAAAGGAAATGCCATAAGAAGATCTACAAGACAAACTCAATCTCTGGTCAAATTAAGGAATTATGTGTCCCAACAGGTGATGTATCCAAAACAAGGTTTTTTGATATAATATGGTATCTGCTTCATACCGAGCCTACTTGAGTAACATCACTAACCAAATGGAGCTAACCAACTTTAATGAAGCCAATCAAAACCCAATTTGGCATAAGGCTATGAACGAAGAACTTCAAACCTTAAAAAAATGGCACATGGGATATTGTTGATTTACCAAAAAACAAAAACCTGTAGGTTACAAATGGGTATAAAAAATAAAATACAATAGTGATGGTACAATTGAAAGGTACAAAGCTAGGTTAGTGGCCAAGCGATTTACTTATGGTATTGACTATCAGGAGACTTTAGCACTAGTAGCAAAAACGAATACGGTTAGAATTTTGCTATCAGGAGCGATCAACTTGGGATGTGATTTGTCTTAAATGGATGTAAAAACTGCATTCCTTCCAGCAAATTTAGAAGAGGAAGTCTATATGACTCTTTCTTCGGGCCACAAAAATGAGTCATACTCATCACTGGTGCGTAAATTAAAAAGGCGATCTATGGTCTAATGCAATCTCCAAGAGCATGGTATGTCAAGCTAAGCTTTTCTCTTTAAAGATTAATTTTTTTAAAAGTACCACCGATTCCTCTATGTTCATCAAACACTCACAAAACACCATTACTATTATTCTGATTTATGTAAATGATATTATTATCATTGAAAATAATAATGAGAAAATTAAAAGTGTTCAATACTATTGAAAAATGAATTTGACATCAAAGACCTTGGAAAACTTTCATATTTTCTTGCAATAGAAATAGCCACTCAAGTAAAGGATTATTTCTATCCCAAAGAAAATATGTCCTTGATCTGTTAAAAGAGACTGGTAAATTGGAAGCTAAACCAGCTAGTACTCCTATAGAGACGAATATTAAACTAGGAATTGAACAAGGTGAGACATTATCTGACATAGGACAATATCAAAGGATGGTAGACAAATTAATTTACCTTACAGTAACTAGACCTAACATTGCCTTTGCAGTTAGTGTCAAAAGTCAATTTATGCATGCTTCATGTACCAGACACTTGAATGCGGTTGATAGGACATTGATATACCTTAAAGACACTCCAGGTCAAGGAATTTGGATGAAGAAAAATAATTATAACAATATGGTTGGTTTTTCTAATCAGATTGGGTCGGAAGTTGTGATAGAAAATCAACGATAGGGTTTTGTGCATTTGTAGGTGGTAACTTGGTTGCTTGGAAAAGTAAGAAGCGGAATATTATGGCTAGATCAAGTGCAGAAGCAGAATATCGACCCATGACATCCACAACAAGTGAGCTTATCTGGATTAAACAATTACTCAGTGACATAAAGATAGAGCACACAAGAACAATACAAATGTACTATGATAATCAAGATGCACGACATATTGCAGTCTTCCATGAGGACAAAACATAGAGGTAGATTGTCACTTTGTTAAAGAAAAAGTGCAATCGGGGCAAATAGAAACTCCATTTGTCAGAAACAATGAGCAACTGGTATATATGTTTCACAAAAGCACTCGACAAGGCCAACCATCTGAACATACTCGACGAATTTGGTTCTATAAATTTATTCGAACCCCCACTTAAGGGGGAGTGTGGAGAAATAAGAATGATAGCCTCAGAATATTTAATCATTCACTATTAACGGGAAACAAATAAAAGGCAAGCATCCATTATACAGATGTCAGCTATACTTGGTACTTAGCCTAAAATTAGAGCGTAGTTAGACAATTATAATTTACGAAATAAGCAATGGCTAGTAGAATTATAATTTAGGAAATAACCAATGACTAATAGAATTAGGCTATATATAATCATGTATAGATAGCTTATAGAATTAGAAAATTAGCAACAAAACTAATTATTCATCAAATTCAATCTTCTCCTCATAAATTCAATACTCAAAAATTCAATATGTAGGATTTGCTGATATTTCTTTAGGATCATCATTACTTATTTCACATTTAATTATAGTTTGTAACGCATATAATAATTCAAAACTTTTATTTGAGATATCCACACTTTGTTAAACTGAGACACAATATCATATATTAATTACATATATAAGAGGGTAGGCTTTTAAAATATAAGTATGTAGAAATATTATCTCTTAAATTTTTACATTGAGTATTGATTTATTAATATAATAAAATTTATAGTTGTACTACTGCTTAAAGCTTTGGCAAAATTAATTAAATCAAATAAAAGAATTTTTTTTACCGAACGTAAATATTAAGCTTTGCCTAATCTAAAATTTGACTTAATTACGGCTGTTAGGATATTTTTGTTTAGAATTAAATGTTGCTTAATTGAATGATGATGGTTGAATTTGAATAAATGAGTTTGTTTAAAAAATACCATATTATTCATATGTCGAATATTTTATATGCTCGTGTGTGTGTTCAATATGTATTTATATGAAATACCATAAATACACATGCATGCACACACATACATCATTTGTTTATAACATGTGTATGTACTATGCTCATAAATTTCGATCGTCGCACATGCACAAACACATATATTTAATACCGTACACATTAACGTCTATTAGAACATACAATGTTCTATTTTTGATAAAATAAAACCACCTTTAATTAATTATATGCGTCTAATAAATGAACAAAATTGATCTTTATTATCCAACGAAAAGTTTACGTTGAAATATTAAATGCGATTTAGTAAGAAAACCTTACTCATAGTAACACAAATATACAACCTTACGCAAAAATAAAAGCTTTTTACTTGACCAATTACCATTGTGTAATGTTGTTTATCCAACAGGTTATACGTGATCATCAGAAGTGGATCACCTTGACACTCTTATTCGACTGTTATGATTAATATCGTCTATTCAAAAAAAATACTACTCACTTGTGGATCCCATCCATTCCTTACAAGCAACTTATTTTATATTTTCATTGCTTATATCTAAAGCATAACACAAAATACTTCAATTATCCTTTTTTCATCTCCCTCTTTGACATATACTGGTTATTTTACACCAAAGCACTTTCTCGCATATCACCGAGTAAAACACTAAAACTAACATTGAATAGAATCACCTTTTAAAACCACCAAGTAAATACATACCATCTTATCACTGAGCGAAATCACCAATTAATCTCTGGATAACAACTATTGCATCTCATCAAGATTTCTTCTCGCACATAAACCTATCATTTGAAATAAGAGTTAAAACCTCAATCCTACCTATATTATACTTTCACTTGCCATTACGGGGTAAGTTGACCGCTTGGCAGAGGGATTGTATGGATCGTAGGGTTGGCACAGCGGATTTGGAGGGGAATTTCAAAAAAATAGTATAAAATTTTAAACTTGTAATATAAATATTCCTTTTATATAAATTTAATAAATTAGTTTAAATTAATTTAAAAACCTGATTATGATTTACATTTTGAGTTTTGAATTTTAACTTTTAATTTATTCATTATCCAAAATATTATTTGAATCGATTAATTAAATTTTAAACAATTTTTCACATGGAATATACCAAACAATATGAATATAAACACTAATATACAAATTATATATACATATCTCTGTGCGTGTGTTTATATATATATATATATAAGGGTATTGTGATTTATATCATATACACACACATATGTATATGAAACAACATATGAAATATATGATCATATATAATGCATATCAAATTAGTAAATGCATATAATACACACACATGCACACATTTCATATATATTTATACGACGTTAGTATACATATTGGAATATTTCATCTTACATTCTCTCTATTTATATTAGACGCTTGCGTGACCTGTAACCACCTCATGGGAAGTGTTAGTTAGATTTTCGGTCTCACAACACTAATGGTAAATGGTCATATTTCTCTATTTGGTACAACTATGAAGTAGTATGTTAACTATTTGTTAAAATGCCTTTTTATGAAGTAATTGTAGGGTAGTAGATTAACTGTTTACTAAAATACCTATGTAAATTTGATTTAATTTTCAATAGAATTTATGCTAAGAAAAAAAATAAAAGATACAGAAATTTATATGCTTTGAATATTAAAGAATCCTACGTCCACAAATTAAATCAATCCTTCACTTTTATATTTATGAAATACAAACGTGGAATTCTAAAACAATCCTGATATTGTTTTTTATAATTTTTGTTAATGATTCTCCAAATTTAAATTTTCGATCCCTTTTTACCACAACACCTTTTCCCTTTTACAGGTGAATGCCATCATATGGATTGACTACATCATTCTCGTACTCAACCGGTGCCATCAGATATTGCCACATGCCTTCCATTTGGGTTGTCTTGGGTTGCGTGCCAAAGATTAATTTTTTGGCTTGGACGAGATAACTTAGTTTAAGTGGGATAATTTGGTTTAGGCGGGATAACTTAATTTTCAATTTTTGGAATTTGCACGATACCGTTGGATGAATACCTGCTATTCAAGAGCCATGTTGTACATGTGAGAGTTAGTGGTATGACTTGGAGGCATGTTACATATATCCAAATCTAAAATCGATCTTGTTCGTAATAAATGTGTTTATTTTCCTATATATACTTTGTTATATTATGATATAATTTATTAAGAGATTAATTTAAAATATATTAATAAGAAAAACCTTAATTAAAATGTTATGTGATTGAAGTTGCAAACGGTTGCAATTATGATTAATTAATCGCAATATAAGATAACATTTTGTTTTAAATACTCCCGGTCAAGATATTTTGAGAAAGGATATTAATTCATCCAAAGATACCAAAGTATGCAACACTCTCCAAATGTTGGGCAGTGTATTACTCATGGATGCTAGGGGCACCAAGGGGTTACTTATTCATAGTTATTGGATAAGTATAGAATAACTCATCCGAAAGTTTCATGTTGGTTGATAACAAGTTGGTCAAACAGAAAATCTCGGCGTTACAATGTTATACAGTTCCCCCGATTTAAGAATACCGTGGAACTTCGATGTTGACACTCTACTTTGATTATAGTTAAATGTAGCATAACGTCCATCGAATGACTACAGTTAGGTCTGAGTTGAAGCATTGGAAGCAAAACACTATTTAATAGAGAATTCGTCTCCTCAATTGTATAAGGTTTGTATCACAAACACTTGTAGTCAATTCAAATTCAAAATCCCTGGCCAGAGTAGCACGATTAATAAAAATGTTATTACTGAACCAAGGACTTTGTTTATGGACTAATCAAGTTGAATGTGGAAAATATTGGATTGTTGACCAGTATCAAACTTCATATGTCCTAAAGTGATACCATGTTAATGAGGAGAATATGTGTAAATTATTGTCGCTGTTGGTACCGCTTAAGATGATGTAAAATATGATATTACCAAAAAGATATGTAAGCGATGAATTCGCCAAATTATCAGACCACTAGCTAAGGTGGTGTGTGTGTGTGTGTGGGAAATAGTGTAGTATAAATTATACTAGTGTGAACAGATCTTAAGGCTACTTTAACACCAAAGAAGGGTGAATAGTATTTTAAACTTATATAGAAATTTTCTAAGTAGTTTTATGATTTAAATCAAAACATAGATAATCAACATAGATATATATTAACAAACATCCATACATACATATATGTAGTAAAAATAAAGTAAAAGTAAGAGAGATGATAGGAGTTTTATAATGGTTCGGATTGATCAATCCTACATCCAGTCTTGTACAGTATCTAAACAGGTTTCCTTTCAAATGCCTACTTTAATCAAGTAGTAAGCAAGCCATAATATAATCTTAATTTTAAGGCAACAAGTTACACCCTCCTGACTTTTTGAGTTCAGGATAGACTCTCTTTATTTAACCAGGCAACAAACACACTCACTTGATTTGAACGTGCAACAAACAAACCCACACAAATAACATTAGAGGGTTGTTGATTCCAAATACAAATAGTTGTAACTTGGATATGAGATATCCTATAGCCCTTTTGTAGCACTTTGATCTTAGAATTTGAGTGAATTTGAAGGGCATAAAAGTGGAATTTGAGAAATATATAATGAGAATATGGAGTAAGAAGAATGGAGAGAAAGTAGTTGTAAAAATTCATTTTTCAGTCCTCTTTATGTAGTGTTTGAAGGGACATGTCTATTCCTAAAGAGATGGAGCCAAAAATCATAACTCTTCAAAATTTGAAAAAACTTTTAAATGGTACATATGTCGATATACATCGAAATGGTATGTCGACATAACCTTGATGTTTTGAAAAACAACAACACTTATAAGTTGTTTCAAAATTCTGAAATTTTGTAAAATAATTTAAACATAGTTTTTAAATACTTTAATATATAAAACTTTTATAAAATATTTGTAGAAATATATTTTTAAATAAAATAAATATTCTGTTAAGAAAGTATTCAATGAAAAGAAAGTTGCCATTAAGAAACTTTAACAAATTTATCTGATGTCTACTAACTATTACCTATAGCCTTGAACTCTTCATGTCTTTGTCTTTAAACTCGTGAGTCTTCAATTTTCTTGATCATCTACGAACCTTGATCTCTAGTCTTTTTACTGATCAGTCTTCAAACTCAATTATTCTGTACTTGTGTAAACCTATGTGATATCCTGCAAAATATTCTATACAATTTGGAAAAATATTAGTACCTATATATATATGGTTGTTATCATCAAAATTAATATTTATGGTATTAACAATCTCCCCCTTATGATTATGGCAACCATGCAAATATTTTTATTATAAAATATAATGTAACTCCACCTAAATTGGTTAACTCCCCTATCTTGAATAACTCCCACTTATTACATGCATATCTTATATTTTATATTTTTCTCCCCTTTTGTCATCAACAAAAGTAGATAAAGAAAAACATACTCCCCTAAATATGACATATCAAATATTATGAAATGTAATAATGTTTTATATGGAATTAAAATAAATATTAATTGCTAAACAATATTTTTGAGAAATAACTTTATATATATAATTACATTTATTTAAACCACACATCACAATTTTTACACTTATGCACAATTAATTACATTAAAATTAATTTCTAATTATGTTAACTAAAATAAATAAATATTTATATTATACTAGATTTTCTTGCGAACTTTGACCCATCCTTCGGGTCTAAAGATTAGATTGGTGTTGATAACTTCCCAATCTTCATGTTCCACTTTCGCTTTAGAGTTCGAGCATTCTAGAGCATCTCTTCAAACTTCTTTAGCAAAACAAGAAATCAAACATCGAAGAGAATTGAAGTGTTTTGCTTTTTCTTTGATTATTTGCATTCGACTCAACTCCAAGTATCGTTGTTTACGAAGAATGGAGCAAAGAGCATTCTTGAATGACTGAAGAGTTTCTTCTAAATTGTCACTTAGTTTTTTTATTGTGAAAAATTGATGTTTGAATTCATTTTTATAAAAGGAGATGTGTAGAGATGAATAAAATAGGAGAATGAATTGAGTTATGAGTTTTTTTGGAAGAAATATGGTTTTATAGAAGTGAAGAGTTTGATTAAAAACTAATCCCTCCAAAAAACTAATCTTTTATAGAAATCTGATTCTTTTGGTAAACCTAATGGCTTTGGATGAAGAGGGTTGGTTTGAAGAAGACATTTTGAGTTTGTTTTAGAAGAAAGAGAGTAAAGAATTTGTTTATTTTTTTGAAATAAAGTATGTGTTGAAGATAAGGTTACAAAGAGTGAATATATAGAGGTTGAATGAACGTGTAATAGCCAAAAAGGTGTCTTTTCAAATTTTGAGTTGAATGCAAAAGAGAGGGAATTTCAAAAGTTCAAATTTTGAAAAGATTCTTCAAATTCAATCTGATGTGTCGACATACCTAGGTGGCATATGTCGACATATATGCCAAAATTTCAAAGTCCAAAAAATAAAGAAATATATTCATATAATTATATATATATATACTTATTATTATTATATATTATATATATTTATTCATATATTAAATAATCAAAAATTCAAAAAAAAAATTCAGAAAAGAATAAAATATGAAATGTAAAAGTACTGATTTTACCGTTTCCTCTGTTTGACTCGTTTAATCTTCCATCACTGTGAAACACATGTTGATATTTTAATGTTTGGTTTGTTGCCACTGGGTGCTGTATCAGAATCGTCCAAGGTCGCGTTAAAGCCCTTTTCTCTTTTTAAATGAATCAGTCTTTGGTGAGTTCTTTGTTTTCTTCTGATGCGGAAAATCTCTTCGTAGATGGCCAGATTCACCATAGTCATAAACTTAAAAAGATTTTTATTTTGGAATTTTGTTGCAATTTTTCGAAAATTGTTCATTTTTTGTATTTTAGAAATTTTCTGAAATTTCGAATCATAAGAGCAATCTCATCATTATCATCATCATCTAAATATTGATCATCAGTTGTTGCATTGAATGCAATTGATTTCTTTTCTATCGCCTTACTTTCCTTTCTACCCTGCAATCGTACTTCATAGGACATTAGATTATCGACTAATTCTTTAATTTTCGATATACTTATATCATTAGCTTCCTCAATTGCTAATGTCTTTTTCTGAAGAGAATAAATTAAGGATTTTTCTAACTTGATCCTCTTCTGAGAATTTTTTCCCTAATGATACTAATGAATGAACTATACCTTGAAATTTAGAATACATGTCAGAAATAGACTTATTTTGTTTCATTTTAAAACGATGAAACTGGTTGGCTAGCATGAAAATCTTAGTTTGTATTACTTTACTAGTGCCCTCATGTATGACTTGCAATATTCTCTAAATTTCATAGGTAGACTTATAAACAGAAACTCGATTAAATTTATTTTTATCTAAGGAGAAAAATAAAATATTCATGGCCTTTGAGTTATTGTGTGTTTATATATTTTGGTCTACGGTCCGTTGTGAATATTCAGGTTGGGGTTCAGTGTACTCTATTTGTGTAATGTTCCAAATATCTAAACCGTTGGATTTTAAATAAATTTTCATCCTACATGACTAGTAGGCATAATTGCTACCATTAAATCATGGGGGGGGGGTCTAGAAGTTGATTGACATTCTACAAAAGTGTTAATAAGTGTACTACCAGTGTTACTAGACATCTATAATTTTTATAAATCAAATAACGGGTTTTTGAAAACCTAATGCTCTGATACCAAATGTGGTAAACGGTGTAGGATAAATTATACTAATGTGAACAAAAATTAAGGCTACTAACATTAGAGAGGGTGAATAGTGTTTTAAAACTTATATAGAACTTGTCTAAGTTGTTTTAAGATTTAAATCAAAACATATATAATCAACATACATATGCACACATACACATGCACACACACACACTTATATATATATATATTAATAGACAATCACACACATAAATATAAGTATAGTAAAAGTAAGAGAGATCAAGTGGAAACAATAAAGGTGTAATTATCAAAAAATGGCCTCCACCAAATTGAAAATCGATCAAATTTGGCCTTTGCCCTAATCCATTCCTCTTATAACCTTGATCGTCTCTCCACCCCCTTACCCTCCATCTCGACTGTCCTCCTCCTCTCCTTTCTTTCTCTCGTCTGTCGCTCATATTAGGATGGAAAAGAACAAGAAATTGAAGCAACGTTTAGACATGTCGATCGAGCATCGTGCGTCCACCACCAGATCTGGCTACATCTTTGCAGTACCTTCTCCGACTCGTGATGGCTCTACCTCCGAAGAGGCAGTAAAACTCCCTGCTCCATGTGTTTCTGACGCTCTAGATGTCGATGCTAACCCAGCCTCTTTTATGAATGTAACCACACTGCCTACTCGGCTGATATCTGCCGTACCAATGGTTTGTTCGGGTATTGATACCGTGACAACCTACCTTGATAATTCTAAAGTCATAGGGGACAATTCTGCAAACCATGTGAAGGTAACTAATTATCATGTTGTTGGATCACATCTCTATAGCTTTTCTACTTGTACTGGTGCCCATAATAACTTGCTTAACAATGTGTTGCCGAACCCAACATCACCAATCAAATCAAGTAGGAATTTAGAGTCTTCAAATCCAAATACTGCAGTAGTGCCTTCAACTGTAGTTCTAGGTGTTGCTATCTCGACATCATGGTCCTCCTTGTTTGCTAATAAACCACGTAATGCTGGTGTTTACACTTTGAGATTTTTTGATCTCATGACAGAAAATTAATATCCCTCCTCCCAAGGTTGTTGATGTAGGAAATTTTTTTGGCGTGAACAACTTGTTGGTTTCTTCCTGGATGATAATCCACCGTTTGCTGTTGTGAAATCCCATCTTAGGAAGTTTTGGAGATTGAAAGGAAATATTACCATGTGATTTGATAATTATATGTTCTATTTTGCTTTCACATGTCCTAAGGATAGACTTTGCATTCTTAAGGCGGAGCCTATTATTATTCTGGGAAATCCGTTTATTATTACCAAATGGAGCCCATCAGTCGACACTACACGTGAACAGGTATTGCCTAGCCCTGTTTAGGTCCATTTCTCAAACATCCCTTCTATTTTTCAATATATAGTCGGTACTGACTTGTTGGAAAACCTGATTTGTGAGTTGGTCTATTTTGATGAGGCAATGGTGAGAAGGGACATATTAGGTTATGCAAGAGCTTTGATTGAGGTAAAGCCTAATAGAGTTTTACCATCTATAGTACTGGTTGAACAGGCTCCTAGCCTTGTTGCTTTGGTAGATGTTATTTATAAGTGGAAACCACCAATATGCACAAATTGTTGATCTTTTTGGCATCTTGTCGCTTCTTGCAAGTATTCCGTTGCTCCTATGCCATTGTCTGATGTCAAAGAAGTTGTTGTTAAGCTTCATATCCTCCAAAAAATCCCTCTTCCAAAAGTCATGAAGTGTGTTGGCCTCCAAACATATATCCCCTCCTACCCATGTAGGTGTTGCCACTGCTTCTGTTCCGCCTAGCTCTAGAACAAGCTCTATCGCCGACCAATTTGATTGGTACTCTGAAGAGAGGACCTACGTCCATATAGTGATGCAAATACGCTATTACTTATTAACTGACACATACTTTAAGTTTGTCTTTGATCTGGAGGCAAGCATAGATCCATGTTTTATCACATCTCTGGTGATTCCCTTATCTTATCTGTAGATGGAAAATATGGTGAACATAATAGTGAGATTTTAAAGGATGAAACTTTGGACAGGTGATACATATTCGACAAGGATTCAGAGGTGTTCGATCCCAAAATAACATTACTATTCAGTGATTATGTCAATGTTATTTGTATTGACTTGTAACGACCCACCTTTTTGGATAGGTTAAATCGACAATAAACCACACATTTCAAACTCAAACTATCAAAAAGGGAGGATTGTTAATGGGGTAAATAAGAAAATAAGAGAAAAGAAGGAAAAAAACAAGAATCTCACAGTGGAATTACAAAATATAATAATCAAATAAACAGTGCATGAAGCTGTTTTACAAATACATTTGATTACACTTTTACCATACAATCAGAGTTATACATACAACAGGAATAAATAAATAATGCAGCGGAACAACATGATGCAGTGGAATTTATATATAAATAGTATACAAATCTCCGTCTTCATCCTCCAGAAATAGAATATTCAATGCTGAAATGCTCGGGCTGGCCCGAGCGTATTGAAAAGACAAAAAACTCAAGTCAGAACTAAAAGATCTTATGTAAGTTAAATCAACAGTAAATAAATATGAGTGTAACGGCTTCAGAGATGTTTACAGGATTTTACATCTCTTATCCAATGTATAACGTGCGTGCAATAACTTAAGAGATGTTCGGGATTTCCACCTCCTAAGGATCCGTTAAACTATTTACTATGTAGTAATATACGATATATATATATAGTGTCTATCAGTAAAGTAAAGTATTAAAATAGCGTTAACGCGTTACCCATATCCCCCTTAACGCATTTTTATAAATGTCGTGGTCTATACAGTACAGTAAACTCCACCAAACCGGCAGGCTATCAGGGAGCACTCCATAGGTATGACACAAACCAAACTTGTAGTGGGCTCAATCAGGATAAATATGACAATGCACACGAGGTAATGCCCAGGATAAGATACTACCGTTTTGCAGAACCGGGCTGGTAGTAACGCATAGCAACTACTATCGCCCACCTTGAGACACACTCCCATAATCAAATTAAAGGGTGGCCACCAAATCAAATCACAAAGTAATAGATATGGTTTCGAAGAAGCATGCTCGATAGGGGGAGCGACCCTACTTGGCCCAGGTATAGCTCTTGTTTTAGTCATTTTAATTATGACCCGGAAGTCAAGGCTATCCATCATCGTTCTCTTACTTCATTCCTATAGTGTTCGCCAAACCATCCTACTTCATTCTGAATTCTCCACCACGTGCACAGCTGTTAAAGCGGTTTCGGTATTGGCAGAGAGTATGACAATATCTTATCCAGGTCTCTTTAACAACCAAACGCTTATTTCACACCGGTTGGTTCTTTTACATTTCCAAAACCGATTCATAATTGATATCAAAATATCATATTCAATTCAAAATATCCCTCATTTCAAAACCATCATATTTACTCAAAATATGTCATTTCACTAGAAAATATCATTTCAAATTCCAATGTAGGTTATAACATCATTTAACCATATTCGCCTTTGAATCAAGGATTTGAATATAAACAATTCAACCTTGCACGGTTTGAATTTTAGAAAATAGTTTGGATAGTCATAAATAGTTTTAAATAGTTTAAAATAGTTTTAATAGTTTAAAATAGTTTTAATAGTTTAAAATAGTTTTAATAGTTTAAAATAGTTTTAATAGTTTAAAATAGTTTTAATAGTTTAAATTAGTTTAAAATAGTTTTAATATTAGTTTTAATAGTTAAATAGTTTAAGGATTTTAAAACAGTTAAAATAGTTTAATATTAAATGGTTTATATAGTAAATAGTTTTGAAAATTTAAATAATCTGAATTTTAAAATAATAGATTTTTAAACAGTTTATATTAAAATAATTTTATTTTGAAAATAGTACCAAATCAAACTGTTTCTTCCATTTCAACAAATCTGGACCATATCCACGTTTCAAATCAACAAAACTCAATTTTAATGTTTCAATTCAAATGACTCAGTTTCGATTTAGTTCCAAATCAATGTGATTTCAATTTCAACCCGAAATAACTTCAATTTCCGAAACATTCCTTTTTAACTTCGATTTCAATTCAACAATTCAAATCAATGATTTAAATTCAATTCCATTCTTATTTAAAATCATTTCAATTCATATCAATTTCAAGCCTAATTTCAATTTACTTATTTAAACCACTTAAATCAAATTTAACCTCATTGTTAAATTTTAAGATCCAAATCTTCAAAATAATTCAAATTTCCAAATTAAAGTCATATATCGATTTTAACTCTACATTTCCCAATTTAATTCTTAAACAATTTCTTTTTAACCATTTCAATTTCAACTTTCAATGCTTGAATTAAAATAATAATTAAATTCATATAAATCTATAATTTATTTCCTTTAAACAATAACATTTAATCAAAAGTCCAAATTCAAGATTTTAAACCATTTAATTAACCAATCCGGTGTCCGTATATAATTTTCTACCCTATGGTCAAGTGATACGGATATATATCATTTCAACCCGCAATAAATTTAAATTTCCGGATATATCATTTCAGCCCATATCTCGAATCATAATTTTCCAAATCCATAAAATCGCTTGGGTTTATCATTCAACCCATAATGATTTTTTCCAAATCTATAAGATCGTTCGGGTATGTATCATTTCAACCCATAGTGATTTTCCTAATAATAACTAAGGAACTTGCAGTGTGATAACAATATATAAAATGAACATAACATCAAATCATCAAAATGTCAACAATTAAGCATCCATCACAATCATCATTCAAATCAATCAATAAATCACAACAATTAACTAGTTATCGTTATCAGGTATTTAACAAGCAATTCAATTCCAACATTAAATAAATGGCAATTAAATTCAATATAAATTCAAATTAAATTTGAATGACAATTTAAATATACCAAACATCAATCAATAAATTTCTAATCACATCATAAATTTAATTTAACCAACATAAGATGGTTTAGTATTCGTGAGTGGGTTAAAACACTCACCTTTGGTTTATCGTCGATCAAAAATCCAATTAAAGCCCAAAAATTGAACAGTCTCAGAATTCAGCCAAACTTATTCCATGTCATCCGAAATTTTGATATGATCGTAACTGAGAAAACCGCGTGTGAATCCGAGCTCATATGAAGAAGTTATGATAGTTAGAACGCTTGCAATTTAAATTAAATAAAATTATAATAGAAGGGCATTATAGTAAATAATACGTCGCCTTACAAAGCCCTAGCGTGCACGCAACCTGCTCAACGTCTTCAGCCGCTAGAGAAACCCTACCATTCGCCGCCGCTAGCCTCAACTTCGACCATATCCAGCCTCGCCGCGAGTTCCTCCATCACCGGCCGACCCCACCTGCCTTACGCGCGACGCCACGGCTCCACCTAGGACGCTCCACCGCCGCTCACAAGATGGCCAAAGTCTAGTGATTAACGACTATTTCCATATGGTTTTCCACCATAGATCATCACCATTCGTCGCCCTCTACGCCATGGTACCCTTCGATCGTCCTATAAGCGAAGATCCACCGTCGAATAACAAACCCTAATTTCGACGGCCGAGACTTCTTCGACGATTTCTGGCCAAATGATACATCAAATTGAAAAATAAATTACAGTAGTAGATTGCGCTCGTCGAGAGCTTTCCAATGATATATAATTTGCTAGGGTTTGGAGAGCTTGAATCTTGAAATTGAATTTGGTAATTAGGGCTTCAGCCATTGGGAAGGAAGGAATGAACAGAAATTTGCAATACGTACAGAAATCAAAAAATAGAGACTGCTAGAGTTAGAAAAATCTATTTATATATAGAGAGATAGATAAGAATGAACGGACATATCGAATTGGGTCGAAACGATAACGACCCGAAAAGCCCGTTTCGCTTCCGAAACGAAAGTAGGTCATCATATATATCGAAATCTACGTTTTCGATATTTTTAAACTCAATGGAACTAGTTTCAAACTCAAATTCCATTGTATACAGTAGTTAGCTTTTAAAACCAGATTATTTTAATTGAATTCATTCAATTGATTTCTACGCGTTTCGAGCTCGCACGATCAAACGACAAGTCCGATCGCAACGAAACTTGAAATCCAACAATAATTCGCTGTTACGGATCCTATGAAACTGGTTTCGTCAAAATCTGAGACCATGGCCAAAATGGCTAAATTTCACGTTATTAAATAAATTATTATTAAATTGATTTAATCACCTTTAAATTCAAATTTAAAAGTTAACCATTTTCATCATTCTTGATTACATATAAATTTATAATCTTTTAAAACAAATTTTCCATGCCAAATTCAATATTTAAATATTACATAAATTTTAACGTTAAATTACAATAGGAATAAAACCTATTGTATTAAAATTTAAATTCCAATAAATTCTTTTATTTTGATTTCACTCTTATTATTTAATCCACTTTTACCTTGTGAATATAATTAACATTAGTTTACATTTTATTACATTCATATTTTACAATTATCATCTTTTACCATATTAACTATAATATTTCAATTCCATTAATTCCATTAATTACCAATTTAACTCCTTATTTACAATTATAACCAAATTAACTTTACATTTATTTCAATTGATTGAAATTACATTAAAATAGTTGTCAATAACATTAAAACAACATTATTAATCATATTCCAATTATTTTTCATTAATAAATCATAAATTTTGATTTCTCATAATATTAAATTTCAAAATCTTATTTAATTTAATATTTTTAATTATCAAAAATTACGGGTCGTTACACTCCCCCCCACTCGAAACTTTTCGTCCTTGAAAAGGAAAAAGGAGGAATTAAGAAGCTAATATATTTTTATTCAAAATAATCAATTTATAAACAATTAATTTACAAAATAAAATTTGAAAATAACCCAACTTTTACAAAATTTTCTAAGTCTTAAATTTTCGAAAAATTTCGACAGAGTCTACTTTGTACGGATAGATCCGAAAAAATAATAATATCAATATGTATCAATATGTATCGCATTCAATAATAAAATATCCCAACCACAGGAAAAACAATAAAATATCGTTACAAAAACCGTAATCCGAAAATGTACCTACTTGTCGGGTAAACAACTTTATTTATGAAACCAAAAGCAGTAGCTATTGCTTCCATAAACCAGTATTTCACTTATATAATCCAAAAGAGTGAGAATTTTGTAAAAGAAATATTTAGTTATTTTCAATTAGTAACAAAAGCAAATCAACACAGAACATATGCAAACAAAACAACAACGATCATCATATGCAACAAAGGAATCAATCATACATCCATAGCAATCAAACTGATGGTTTGTCCAGGTTCAGAAACTTTTCATTGTACCAAGGAAATAAATAAACTATCAAGTGTACCCTATGCTCAACAGCCTTAGATAATAACTTAATAGATTATTTATACATCGTTAAACAATCTGAAGTATCACTTCTCAAACATCCCATAAGCCAAACAACACAGAATTTAAATGTTATTTAAGTTTATTCGGTTGGTTTCTTTTTCATCATTTACTTTTAATTTACTTTCATTCATCCATACAATGTATCTTTCCATTAATTTACCTTCATTTATTCACATATGTTATTTTCCATTCAATTATATAGAACATCAATAAATCAATTCTTAAAATATTATATAAGTTTCTTTGCAATTTAATTCACATTCATTTACTTATATAACTTGATTTCCATTTAATATGTATATTCATGAATAAACATTCCATACTTAAGTGTTTCTACCTTTTAATTCACATTTATCCTTTCTTTTATAGTGTCAATTAATAATAAGCTTATTTATGAATCATTTCAGTCATTTCTTAAATTTATAAACATTTCTTAGATAATATTCACTTTTTACTATTCAATCTAATTATTAGCATTTCAAAACATTAACTTATGTTTATAACATTCATTGTACATCTTAGTTTTTCATTTATAACATATGTTCATTTCGATGCATTTTAGTTATTAAGATTTTACTTGTATAATATTCTATTACATTAGGATGGGTGACCTCCTGGGAAGTCCTCGTGTTGCACTCCTTTTTGCTTCTTCTCGTTCGCAGTCCCCCTTTAAATTTAATTTCTTTTTTTTCCTACCATCCGTTTTTATATTCGATTCCTCGACGTTGCCTTCTTTCCGTTCCTTTTTTTCCCTAAATTATTTGTCCGTTTCGCTCGATTTTATATTGGCATTTTTAAACGTTGTTGAAACCGTTCTACGCTTTCGCACTGCTGCATTAGTAATCTTCCAATCCACTTTCTTACGGGTGCGATCATACCAGCACTAAAGCACCGGATCCCATCAGAACTTCGAAGTTAAGCGTGCTTGGGCGAGAGTAGTACTAGGATGGGTGACCTCCTGGGAAGTCCTCGTGTTGCACTCCTTTTTGCTTCTTCTCGTTCGCAGTCCCCCTTTAACTTTAATTTCTTTTTTTTTCCTTCCATCCGTTTTTATATTCGATTCCTCGACGTTGCCTTCTTTCCGTTCCTTTTTTTCCCTAAATTATTTGTCTGTTTCGCTCGATTTTATATTGGCATTTTTAAACATATTTAACATTTCAACTTTTTAAATATTTTAGGTAAGTTTTATATATGTTTTTAGAATGTAATTGAAAGTTATACAAATTTATCTTCTTCAGTTTAGTTCACAAAATTTTCAACAGTTCACACCTTCTTAATTTTTATTATCTTAAATTTTCAAGTGACAAATTTCCAATTCTTTACAGTTTCATCAATCACTTAGCTTCTATTTCTTATTCTTTCATTTTTAGAAGTTTATAACTATTAAAATTTTACTTTATTTCTACAACTAAAAATCATTAATTTAACAGGAACTTAAGAATTCAAATTCCGGATTCATTTTAAATCACTTTGAAATAATATACAAACTCATATCTTTCATATATATCAAATCATATTTAAGAAAATAAAATTAAAATTTGTTTATCAAAACAAATGTGTAGTAAAGCTACTACAGTGGCATTACCTTGAAACTCGAAAATGAATTTCGATGATGCGGCCGTCATCACCGAAATTATTTTCCAGCGACAAAAGAGGGGAGTACATAACTTATTTCCTTTTAAAGTTCCTTTAAAACAATTCTTTCAAATCACATTGAAAATATTTATATCCGAAAATACTTCCAAATAATTTTAATATTATATTCCAAAATCTTTGAAAACCAATTTCAAAACCTCGGAACTTAAGTTCTCAAATTCCAATTAAATTCATTTTATTTATAAATCCTATTTTGCAATCAATATTTATAAATTTCAATTCCTAACAAAAAAACATAACACATACAACTATATCCATTTATAAAAATTATTCTTTTATATACAAAATATAATGCTAGGTAAAATTATTTCATTTATCTATATTTCAAAAACAATATTGTGTCGGTATGCCCTATTAAGTGTTTAGAAATCCCTATCGATGCCATAGCGTCCTATGTACCGACCAGAATTTATAAATACTAAACAGAACAAATTAACACAATATTAAAACATTTTATAACACTAACAAATACGCTTTCTCATATATATACGCTCAAACAACTCATTCTAGGGTATTACTACCCTATCTCCAATGAGTCAAACCCCACAAAGCTAAGGTTATCGCTAAACCAAAGCTCTGATACCAACTGTAATGATCCACCTTTTTGGACGGTTTAAATCGATAATAAACCACACATGTTAAACTCAAACCATTCAAAAAGGGAGGATTGTTAATGGGGTAAATAAGAAAATAAGAGAAAAGAAGGAAAAACAAAACACAGAATCTCACAACGGAATGACAAAATATATAATCAAATAAACAGTTCATGAAGCTGTTTTACAAATACATTTGATTACACTTTTACAATACAATCAGAGTTATACATACAGCAGGAATAAATAAATAATACAGCGGAACAACATGATGCACTGGAATATATATATATATAGTATACAAATCTCTGTCTTCATCCTCTAGAAATAGAATCTTTAATGCTGAAATGCTCAGGCTGACCCAAGCGTAATGAAATGCCCAGGGTAAGATACTACCGTTTTGAAGAACCGGGTTGGTGGTAACGCATAGCAGCTACTACCGCCCACCTCGAGACACACTCCGATAATCAAATCAAAGGATGGCCACCAAATCAAATCACAAAGTAATAGATATGGTTTCGAAGAAGCATGCTCGATAGGAGGAGTGACCCCACTTGGCCCAGGTATAGCTCCTTTTTAGTCATTTTAATTATGACCCGAAAGTCAAGGCTATCCATCATCGTTCTCTTACTTCATTCCAGTAGCGTTCACCAAACCATCCTACTTCATTCTGAATTCTCTACCACGTGCACAGTTGTTAAAGTGGTTTTCAGTATTAGCAGAGAGTATGATAATATCTGATCCCGGTCTCTTTAACAACCAAATGCTTATTTCACACCGGTTGGTCCTTTTACATTTCCAAAACCGATTCATAATTGATATCAAATATCATATTCAATTTAAAATATCCATCATTTCAAAACCATCATATTTACTCAAAATATGTCATTTCACTAGAAAATATCATTTCAAATTCCAACGTAGGTTATAACATCATTTAACCATATTCGCCTTTAAATCAAGGATTTGAATATAAACAATTCAACCTTGCACAGTTTGAATTTTAGAAAATAGTTTGGATAGTCATAAATAGTTTAAATAGTTTTAATAGTTTAAAATAGTTTTAATAGTTTAAATTAGTTTAAAATAGTTTTAATATTAGTTTTAATAGTTTAAATAGTTTAAGGATTTTAAAATAGTTAAAACAGTTTAATATTAAATGGTTTGATTTTTGGAAATGGTTTATATAGTAAATAGTTTTGAAAATCTAAATAATCTGAATTTTAAAATAATAGATTTTTAAATAGTTTATATTAAAATAATTTTATTTGAAAATAGTATCAAATCAAATTGTTTCTTCCATTTCAACAAATCTAGACCATATCCAGATTTCCAATCAACAAAACTCAATTTTAATCTTTCAATTCAAATGACTCGGTTTCGATTTAGTTCCAAATCAATGTGATATCAATCTCAATCCGAAATAACTTCAATTTCCGAAACATTCCTTTTTAACCTCGATTTCAATTCAACAATTCAATCAATGATTTAAATTCAATTCCATTCTTATTTAAAACCATTTCAATTCATATCAATTTCAAGCCCAATTTCAATTTACCTATTTAAACCACTTAAATCAAATTTAACTTCATTGTTAAATTTTAAGATTCAAATCTTCAATATGATTCAAATTTCCAAATTAAAGTCATATATCGATTTTAATTCAACATTTCCCAATTTAATTCTTAAACAATTTCTTTTTAACCATTTCAATTTCAACTTTCAAAGCTTGAATTAGAAAAATTATTAAATTCATATAAATCTATAATTTATTTCCTTTAAACAATAACATTTAATCAAAAATCCAAATTCAAGATTTTAAACCATTTAATTAACCAATCCGGTGTCCGTATATAATTTTTTACCCTATGGTCAAGTGATACGGATATATATCATTTCAACCCGCAATAAATCTAAATTTCCGGATATATCATTTGAACCCGTATCCTGAATCATAATTTTACAAATCCATAAAATCGCTCGGGTTTATCGTTCAACCCATAACGATTTTTCCCAAATCTATAAGATCGTTTGGGTATGTATCATTTCAACCCATAGTGATTTTCCTAACAATAACTAAGGGAACTTGCAGTGTGATAACAACATATAAAATGAACATAACATTAAATCATCAAAATGTCAACAATTAAGCATCCATCACAATCATCATTCAAATCAATCAATAAATCACAACAATTAACTGGTTATCGTTATCAGGTATTTAACTAGCAATTCAATTCCAATATTAATTAAATTGCAATTAAATTCAATATAAATTCAAATTAAATTTGAATGACAATTTTAATATACCAAACATCAATCAATAAATTTCTAATCACATCATAAATTTAATTTAACCAACATAAGATGGTTTAGTATTCGTGTGTGGGTTAAAACACTCACTTTTGATTTATCATCGATCAAAAATCCAATTAAAGCTCAATAATTGAACAGTCTCAGAATTCAGCCAAACTAGTTCCATATCATCC
Organism: Allium fistulosum; assembly: GCA_030737815.1. Classification (NCBI taxonomy): domain Eukaryota; kingdom Viridiplantae; phylum Streptophyta; class Magnoliopsida; order Asparagales; family Amaryllidaceae; genus Allium; species Allium fistulosum. The sequence goes on from CM060901.1 coordinate 1,380,310,875, forward strand.
GAAATTTTGATACGATCGTAACTGAGAAAACCGCGTGTGAATCCGAGCTCATATGAAGAAGTTAAGATAGTTAGAACACTTGGAATTTAAATTGAATAAAAATATAATAGAAGGGCACTATAGTAAATAATACATCACCTCACAAAGCCCTAGCGTGTAGGTGACCTGCTCAACATCTTCAGCCACCAGTGAAACCCTACCATTCGCCACCGTAGCCTCGACTTCGACTAGATCCAGCTTCGTTGCGAGCTCCTCCATCATCGGCCGACCCTACCTGCCTCACGCGCGACGCCATGGCTCCACCTAGGATGCTCCGCCGCCGCTCACAAGATGGTCAAAATCTGGTGATTTACGGCTGTTTCCAGATGGTTTTACACCATAGATCATCACCATTCGTCACCCTCTTTGTCGTTGTACCCTTCGATCGTCCTTTAATCGAAGATCCACCATCGGATAACAAACCCTAATTTCGATGGCCGAGACTTCTTCGATGATTTCTGGCCAAACGATGCATCAAATCGAAAAATGAATTACAGCAGTAGATTGCGCTCGTCGAGAGCTTTCCAACGATATATAATTTCCAATGAATTCTCACTCTGCAAGTTCTCTTATAGTTTAGAAAATCCCTATGGGTTGAAATGATACATACCTGAATGATATTATAGATTAGGAAAAATCGTTATGGGTTGAAATGGTAAACCCAAGCGATTTTATTGATTTTGAAATTTTGGGATCGTGGGTTGAAATGATATATACCCGTAAATATTGAATTATTGCGGATTGAAATGATAAATATCTGTATCATTTGACCATAGGATAAATTATATACGGACACCGTTGGTCTATTTTTGAAAAATGATTTCCAAAGTTTTGAAAGGAAATATATGGATTTTAATAAATATTGATTTTAAAATATTATATATAAAGGTTTATTTTAATATGTGTGTAAGTTTTAGAATTTTAAAAAATTATATGTTTTGGAAATTTTAAATTTATAAGTTAAGTTTTGAAAATGTAAAATTTTAAGATTTTACTTATAATTTTATTATTTTTAAATATATAAAATAAGATTTAATATAAAATAAATTTAGTAATAAGATTTAATTTAATAAAATTTAATACAATAAAAGTTTAAAAAAATTAATTTAATTAGTGTATATATAACATGTATAAGTATTTATTTAAGATTGTATTAATATTTTTAAAATAGATTTTGTAATAACTTTAATAAATTAAGGATTGGAAAGGTGAATTGAAATTGATTGAAATCTTATTTGTTTAAGAATTGTATTTAAATAAAAACTGATTTGAAACTTATTAATTTTGAGATTTTAAAGATATGAATTTATAATTTGATAACTTGATTTTGATAAGGGTGTTTAAATGAATATTTCAAATTTAAATAAATTGAAGTTAGATATTTAATTTGATTTAAATTTGTAATTTGTGATTTTATTTAAATGTTATTAAAAATGATTAACTGAATGTTTTCATATTTAAATAACATTAAAGGTTAATTTTGAAATATAAATGAAATTTATCAAATTGAGTTATTGTAAATTATTTTGAATATTTAAACTTTAAAACCTTTTGAATTGGAAGTGGTTTAAAATTGTAGTTCAAACCTGGATTTGAAATCGATATAAATAAAAAATGGTTTTAATGAGAATTTGAATTGAACCTTTAACCGTTTTAATTGAAATCGTTGAACTGAGATTGATTTAAATTGAATTTTGAAACTAAAGTTGATTTGAATTGATTTATGAAATTGGAAGAAACAATTTCAATTTGAAACTATTTTCAATATAAACTTTTTTAACATACAAACTATTTTAATATATATTATTTTAAATTTATAAATAATTTTTAATATATATATTTTAATATATAAACTATTTTAATCTATAACCTATTTTAATCTATAACCTATTTTTAAGTATAAACTATTGTTAATGTATAACTATTCCAATATATAAACTACTTTCAATATTAAAACTGTTTTAGTTGGAACTGTTATGATTTATATTTAATGGATTTAAATACGAATACTTTGATATGACGGTTTAACCTATTTTGTGGTTATGATTTTGGAAATGAATATGATTTCGAAAGTGATATGATTTCGAAAGTGAATATGATTTCGAAAGTGATATGATTTTGTAATGAATATGATATATTGATATGAAGTATGAACTATTTGAAATGAAAATGACCATGGTGTGAAATAAGCATTTGGTTGTTAAAGAGACCAGGATCGGATATTGTCATACTCTCTGCCAATACCAAAAACCACTTTAACAATTGTGCACGTGGTGGAGAATCCAGAACGAAGTAGGATGGTTTGGCGAACGTCTGTATGAGGTATGAACGCAGCCCTGACCCCCTCGGGTCAGCTTGATATGACTAAAACAGGAGCTATACCGGGCCAAGTGAGGTCGCTCCTCTAATCGGGCACATTTCTTCGATACCATATTTATTACTTTGTGATTGATTTGGTGGCCACCCCTCGATTTGATTACGGGAGTGTGTTCCGAGGTGGGCGGTAGTAGCTGCTATGCGTTACCACCAGTCCGGGAGTGCAAACGGTAGAATCCTACCCTGGCATTGCCTCGCGTGCCTTGTCATATGCCTTATCGCGCCCATTACGAGTTTGGTTTGTGTCGTACACTATGGAGTGCCCTCTGATAGCCCTCCAGTTTACGGAGAAATTACGATACTGTATAGACTACGACATTCATATAAAATGTGTTAAAGGGGATATTGGTAACGACTTAACGCTATTTTAATATTTTACTTTACTGTAGACATTATCTATGTAGCGTATTGTATTATGTATGTAAATAGTTTAACGGATCCTTAAAGGATGGAATCCCAGCATCCTTTAAGTTATTTGTATTTCACTTGGACATTTCACTTGAGTTGATTTACTTTCATAAGAATGTTAATCCTGACTCAAGTGTTTTGTGTTTTACTTTATGCTCGGGTTAGACTGAGTGTCACAGCATTTGAGGCTCACCTTTGGAGCTTGGAGCTTTGCTTGGAGATCTATCTTTATCTATTCAGCTTCAGTTATTTCAGTTATTTCCAGTTGTTTATGTTCAGACTTGTCAGTTACTTTTGTATTAGTGACTTCTATGTACTTTGGATTTTCTGTTGTATTTGCTTTAGACTCTGATGTTTATGTAGTAGCTTCATGAACTACTATTTATCTACTCCGCTGCTTATAGTCATATTACTCTGTATCTATGATTCTATGATTGATTTATTTACTGTATATACTAAGTTTTGCCAAATATAAATTAACAATGTGTCGTTTTAAGCAATTCAAGTCAGATATGTGTGTATTATTGTCGGTTTGAATGGTTTGAAATGGCAGGTCGTTACAAATCTATAGTATATTTGTAAAGTGGTATGACCACTAAAAAACCAGCTTGCTCATGCAAAATAATAATACTTTGTTTTGCATGCAAAAAATTAAGAGAGATGACATCACGAGTTTTATACTGTTTGGATCGACCAATCCTACATCCAGTCCTGTACAGTATCTATACAGATTTCCTTTCAAACACCTACTTCAATCAGGTAGCATGCAAAACAGAATACAATCTTGTTTTCAAGGCAACAAGATACACCCTTTAGACTTTTCGAGCTCAGGGTGGACTCTCTTGATTTAACCGAGTAAGAAGATCACTCACTTGATTTAAACAGGCAACAAGCACACCCACTTGATTTGAACGGGTAACAAGCACACCCGCACAAAAAGTAGTAGAAAGTTGTTTATTCCAAATACAAATAGTTGTAACTTGGATACAAGATATCCTATAACCCTTTTGTAGCACTTTGATCTTTGAATTGTTGAGAGAATACCTGCAAAACAACGAGTAGATTATAGAGCATGAATGAAGTGAAGTAGAGATTAAATTCAAGTGAATTTGAAGAGTATAGAATGTGGATTTTGAGAAATATATAACGAGAATTTGGAGTAAGAAGAACGAAGAGAAAGTAGTTGTAAAAATTCATTTTCTAGTCCCCTTTATATAGTGTTTGAAGGGACATTTCTATTTGTAAAGAGATGGAGATAAAAATCACAATCCTTTAAAATTTTTAAAAACTTTTTAATGGTACATTTGTCGACATACATAGAAAGGGTATGCGGACATACCCTTGTATGTTTTGAAAAACAACAACACTTTTAAGGTCTTTCATAATTCTGAAAATATTGTAAAATAATTTAAACATAGTTTTTAAATACTTTAATATATTAACCTGTTATATATAAAACTTTATAAAATATTTGCAGAAATATATTTTGATAATAAAATAAATATTTTGGTAAGAGAGTATTCAAGAAAAGAAAGTTGTTATTCAAGGACTTTAACAAATTATCTAATGTATATTAACTATTATTTATAGTCTTGAACTCTTCATATCTTTGTCCTTAAACTCACGAGTCTTCAATTTTTTTGATCACCTTTAAATCTTGATCTCTAGTCTTTTTACCGATTAGTTTTTAAACTCGATTATTCTGCACTTGTATAAACCTATGTAATGTCCTTCAAAATATTCTATACAACTTGGGAAAACATTAGTACGTATATTTATATGGGTGTTATCATCAAAATCAATATTTTTGGTATTAATAGTGTAAACATGAATATTTGAATTTTTTAATATTAACCGCTGATTGAATTCATACCTTTAAGTCACACAACTGCATTTATGAATTCTCCAAAAAACCATATGATTTAATTAGTTTATAAAGTGTTATAAATTAATTAAATTAATTTATATTTAAAAAATATTAATTATTATTATATTTTATGTTTAGATTATTATTAGTAAATGGGATGGCTCCTAAAAAATTTCTAGCTGCATTTGTTATCTAGACGTCCATATAAAAGTTATATATGCAAATATCGATATACGATATCGATATATATTTAGTACGAGCTTTAAATATCGATAATTAATTAATGGATTTTGTGATTTTTTATATCCATAAATGGACCATGCATAGCCGACCATAGAAGGGGAGGGAATCATCTAGATATTTGATATAGAGTTAGATAGAAATTAAAAGAGGAAGACTCAAAGAGAGAATGTGAAAGGTTTTTATTCTTCCATAAAGCGATGCTCGCTCATTCATTTCAAAATTAATTTATCTTTCTCTCCTCTCATTCATGATCATTATCTCCTTCATCCATCCCCATAACCAAAAAATTTCACCTAAATAATATCAAATAAAACAACACAGTTCATTTAGTTCTAACAATATCAGGTGGTGAGTCAAGGAGTCGGTTCACAAATTAAGGTGTCACAAAATATTGGATCTACAAAGGTTAATATGTATTTGTTTTATATACTTATAGATGTTTGTACCTAACCCAAATTAATGTATGTAACATATAATAAAATTTTCATTGCTATTATTGAAATTTGATTTGTTACTTGTGTTTTTTATAAATAAAACTTGAAAAAGGGGGAAAATACAACGAGTTTTGATCTATTTATTTTGGTCTATGTAAATTAAGCTTTTTAAATGTATTCTATGTAATATCGAATGATTTAAACACACACACACACATACACATACGTTGATCATTTATTTTGATTGTAATCAAACATGTGTATTGATGTGAATCTAAAATGATGTCATGAATTTTGTTTTTAAATCATGATATTTGTTGTCCGCTTAGTCAGAGATTAAATTTAAAATTCATTTTATTAATTATTTTGGATTATCATATATATATATATATATATTTGTATAAACTTAATTTTTAATTTTGAGAAAAACGAGTAATCCTCCTTAGGAGGAGAGTGTTGAGACTTGGTTTTGATTCATGACACGAAGCTATCACTGCAACATAGAGATTCGACGACTGTTACGATAAAAAGAGAATATATACTACATGGAGACAAGACATCAAAATCAGTGCATCAACTTTTATATTATTTTGTTTTGAGTCTTAAGTCGATATTGTTAAGATCTCTCCTCGTTTACATATATATTAGCTTATATATATAATCTTCTTATTTTCAAATGATTTATACATATATAAGCATATAATATATATATATATTATCAAAGTTTTAAAGTTAGAATCATATAATATATATATATATTACATATACCTATGTAAACTGTGCAAATTGCACAGATAATACCAGGTCAGTCGACTGACCTGGTAGGTCAGTCGACTGACCTGCTAATATCTGTGCAACATGCACAGGTGCACAAGTATATATATAATATATAATAAAAATCGTTTGAATATTTAGTCGATTGACCCAGAGGCTCAGTTGACTGAATTTCTATAACAGCTATATTTTCTGAAAAGACACGATCATTCGTGAAGAGTTACAAATCTTTACGAAGAGATTTGGATGCGATGCTTCAACCAGAACTCTTCGCCAATGGTCGCTGCTATTTAACAACTATAAATACATATCCTAACTTTATTCCAAATAACTCAATCTGCTTATCTCTCTTATCTAACTCTCTTGGATATTCTTACGACTATACTCTCAAATATTCAGCATTCTTAACATACTTATTGCTTGAATTAGATTTATATATCATATTCTAAGCAATACTATTCCTTTCTAATCTTCATAAACTTCAAATATACATATTTATACTCGAGGAGAAGATCATAGGAAGGGTGTACTATAAACAGACTTATCTGTGTTATCAGAACACAAAATGTCAAACAATCTTTTGTATTTGTTGAAGTCCTGTTCTGCTGCTCAAGCGTGTGAAGTCCTCTTCGGCTGCTTAGGCGAAATCCTGTTCCGCTGCTCAGGTCCATGTTCCGCTGTTCAGGGGTTGTATAGACCTGTTCCTCCAGGTTAAGTGAGGGTTGCTGTTTTAGTGAAATTCCAGAAGGAGTCTGGGACTGGACGTAGGATGGAGCTCCGAACTAGTATAAAAATATCTGGTGTTATTTTTATTATACTGCTCCTATATTCCGCACTATTTACTGTATAGCCATCATCACTATATTTTGTATTATCGTATATCCATATTACACGATCCATAGCAAACTTTCAGAGAGCACCCATATAACTTTATTCCAGACTCAAAAAAGAGATGTCCATAAGGCTGGCAGGTAGCAAAAACCTCCTATACAACGAAAAAAGGAAAAAACCCCTCTCTTTTTCCAAGGGTTTTCTTATGTAACTACGGTAAGACTAGACCAAGAACTAGAACATTATACACATATCTAGAAGTAATGATAAAATAAAAAACCAACAACACCTCATTCCTTAAAAGTACGACTAAAGATCCATATATGAAAAAGGAGTCATCAAAGCAAATCGAAAGAATCAAATCAGTAGAAACATAGCTCCCTTAAATTCCCAAGGTCATATGCGAGTCTAAAAAATCAGGAGCCATTATGAGCCAAATAGTAGTAACAAATCCCAACGATCAAGCATCCACGATTCCTCAACATAGTAAGATCGATCCATAAAAAAACTAAAAATAAAAGAACTCAACAAATGCATTAGTCCGACATACATATATATATATATATATGTGTGTGTGTGTGTGTGTTTATAGTTTAAAGATTATATGTGTGTGTGTGTGGAGAGGGGGGAGGGGGCAAAATGAGAACACATAGGAAAATTGAATTACTTATCAATCAAGAGTAAAATGTTTGAGGGGTTATCTTCATTAAAAGTATCAACTGGACTGTTTGTTAAGGCCATATTGTGTATCACACTATTATAAATAATTATTTCTTCAAAATGTCAATATGACTTTTTGCTTTATTAAGAAAATCAATGAAAAAACAATTTTGCCAATTAGTAACTAGGATTTGCGACCCAGTTGCGAATGAACGTCGAGATGTCATAAATTAGGTTATCAGAAGGAGTGTTGTAACAACCCTGAGGTTGCATTACCGAATAATAAATTAAAATTATGATTTTAAGTTGAAAAGGGAGCTAAACAAAATTTTGGGAATTTAATTTTTGCAATTGGTTTGTAAATTAAAGTATTTTGGGTTGAAATGAGGAATTTTTAAATAAAAAGTGATTATGGGTTAATGGGCCAAATGAGACAATTACATGGGTTTAATTAAAAACTAGGATGCTTATTAGGATTTTTGTTTATATGATAACATTGAAAAATAAACAAAGTCCTAATGGGTTTTAAAACCCCTTATCATGACCCATTAGCCTAACCCACTCCTTTATAATATCTCAAACCCATTTCATAACCCTAACCCTCCTCCTCTTCATAAATTTCTAAACCTAAATCTAAGCAAAACTAATGGCCTCCCTTTAGAAGACCCATCTTCATCTCTTCATAATTAGACTTGTTTAATCCTAGCAAGGTAATGCAATCCTAGGCCTAATCACCTTCTAATCTTTATTTTAATCTTTGAAATCTCTTTGTAATCCTTGGTTTTGTTCTCTTTTTAATTTTGAAGCTCTCTAATCCACATCCTCTTTGCTTTGGAAAGTTGCACTTGAAGTGTTTGCTTATTTGCTTGATTGGTAGAGGTAATTAATATTGATTAGTAATTAATGCTAGTTGTAATTTTGGTAATTACTAATTATTAATGATTATTGCTAGTTAATTTTGGTGATAATTTTAATGCCCAAAACTGAAAAAAAACACCCCTAAATCACCTAAATCATCAAAATCAGCTGGCTGATATTGTGCAGGCTGAAAACAGAACCCAAACCTGTCCTGGGTGCACCAGAACAGGTCTGGGTTGCACCCAGGCTATGCCTAGGTGAGGCTAGCCCAGCTGGGCTAGCCCAGAGCAGGCCAGCCCCCTAAGGGGCTGGCCACATGTATTGAACCCCAGCCCAGGCGGGCTGGGGCATTACTGCACCCAGCCCGCGTGGGCTGGGGCAGATCAGCACCCAGCCCGCGTGGGCTGGGTGGTGTAACACCCAGCCCGCGTGGGCTGGGTAGAAAACACCCAGCCCGCGTGGGCTGGGTAGAAAACACCCAGCCCGCGTGGGCTGGGTGGTAAAACACCCAGCCCGCGTGGGCTGGGTAGAAAACACCCAGCCCGCGTGGGCTGGGTGCTCCCCAGCCCAGGCGGGCTGGGGCATTACTGCACCCAGCCCGCCTGGGCTGGGGCAGGCTGACGCGGGCCGGGCCCGCGTAAGTAAAATAATAATAATAATAAATATTTTTTTTAAACCCTGTTTCAGATTTTTTATCTCCACTTCGCGATGCCGCCACGATCGCATCCGAAGTCAGAATTCGACGTTTTTGGTCTCGTTGGAAAAGTGGAGTTTCGAACTCCATCTCTGTAAAATTTAGACATCATCGGCATTCTTTTGGTACTTCGAATTTCGTGTCGAAGTTGAACTCTTGTCGCTGTTTGTAAACAGTGTGAATCTTGTTCTGGGTCCAACTTTGAGACGTCGCTGCTACTTCGTCTCAACTCGGATTCCAGAAATTCTTTTTGCATCTTATAGTAGGGATGTTGGACTATATGCCTACCAGTTTTCATGTCATTTGGATTCAGTTTGCTGGTCCAAATAAATTTCCGAACTTGGGTTCGCAGCAGTTTTTGAATGGTCAAACACTTAGAATGAAAATCAAATATCCCTTCTGTTTCCAGCTTTTGAGCGCCACTCCGCGATGCCGCCACGTTCGCATCGGAAGTCAGAATTCGACGTTGTTGGTCTCGTTAGAAAGGTGGAGTTCCGAACTCCATCTCAGGAAAATTTGGACAACATTGGAGTTCGTTTGGTACTTCGAATTTCGTGTCGAAGTTGAACTCTGGTCGCTGTTTGTAAACAGTGTTAATCTTGTTCTGGGTCCAACTTTGAGACGTCGCTGCCGCTTCGTCTCAACTCGGAATCCAGAATTTCTTTTTGCATCTTAAAGTAGGGATGTCGGACTACATGCCTGCAAATTTTCATGACATTTGGACACTGTTTGCTGGTCCAAATAAATTGCCGAACTTGGGTTCACAGCTGTTTTTGAATGTTTACAAACACTTAGAATATTTTCAGTGGTTTTCTGGTTTTCATTGATTTCTTTGAGATTTGTCTCTAGATTTCATACACGGGTTTTATGAATCATCTTTAAAAGATTTTTCACTCCTAAATGGCTTTTGAAAATTATTATATAATATTATTTTAATTATTAAATTAATTACTCCATAATAGGAGACCTTTCAAAAGACCGTTTTAAAAGTGATTTCGAAAATCAATTATAAATCCATTTTACACCATTATTTTCTATAATAAAAATCTCACACTCACTTTTAGCACGTCGAGCGAAGTGGAAAGGTGCTTAAACGGTTAGGAAATCTCCGGCCTATGGAAACCGTGTGTATTTTCTTTCCGGTTAATCCCCGACCTATTCGATTGATCGTTTTGACCTTTGGGTCTAGTTTACCGATGATATGAGGTAGACTTTTTATTGTTTGGAGTGTGAGCTTGCTATTGGTTAGGAAACCGTTTAGTGCGAACGTGGGGTATGGGACTCATTGTTAACACTTTGCGGGTTCCTCTCCAAGAAGTTAGTGACACATTAGCCTCTGGGCGGCCAGTACTGGACCTCTGGGTCACCACGCCTCTGGGCAACCGTCTCTGGACACCTGCTCTATGGAGCAGTTTATTTTTCGGCGTGTGCCTCTGGGCCTTTATCCTTCTGGGAAGGATCTCGCCGTCTCGCGCGTTTCGCATCGGTGCGAGTGATCGATCACAACTCTACAGTACTTGGCAACAACGACTCTGGTCGGTGCACGTGCAATACTTGTATTATCTGATGATTTTTATATCCATTCGAGTACCGCCATTCGGCGTTGGTTCTATGGAACCATACGATGTAAGTGAGATTACCTTGTGGATTCACAATGTCTCTGGACACTGCTTTTCAATGTTTGATTTCATTGATTTTTCAGTATATCCCCATTGCTCTTTGGAGCATCGATCTTTGCTTGGGCATTGATTACAGACTCTGGTCACTCTTGGGATTATTGCCTATGGGCATCTTTTTATAGCTTTGGCTACGCCGATGATATGAGGCGATTTTATTTATTCTACACTTTGGTGTTGATTTCTCTTTGGAGTTTTTTATCGTTTATTGATGATTAGGGATCATCATTTTATTCATGTGGTTCATAATATACTTCTCTTTGGATAAGTACTGTTTTATTTATGTACCGCATTATTATATATCTCAGTTATTACTGATTGTTTAGCTAGCCTGACCCGAGTGTTTTCGCTCGGGTCAGACCGAGTTGTTTCAGGTTAGGTCTCTGGACTTAGCTTCTGTGCTTCCGCTTGGACATTATCTGCTATGCTGATAGATAGCGCTTTTATTTGTCCACCATTCCGCTACTCTCTTATTATTCAGACTTTGATATGTACATATTTTTGACTCACATGTGTGAGCAGTGGCTTTGTACCCACTTATGATATTTGGATCTGTATTGATGATGTATTGTTCTGGGATTTTATATCTGTTATGTGATTCTGTTCTATGATGTTTTTATCATTTATTATTATGCTTTGTCCTGATAGATCTTTAGCCATTTGTAATTTCGTTATAAGTATTTACCGAATATGTCGAATCACCTGATTGAGAAAAATTTAAATAGATTCCACCTTTCGACGTATTCGGTAGATAGTTATAGCTTGATTATAGATGGTCGCTTCCACTATACTCTATTCTCCGCTTTAATAGACAGTATTACTCCCGTAATACTCTTTGTTACAGTGGGTCTCGGAGTGGGGCGTTACAAGTGTTAACATCAGTAAACATTCTTTGGTTTCTCTCAAACCATATATACTAATAAGTAATACTGAAAATAGTGTCAAGTAAAATTCTATACTCTTTAGCCCGATGGAATCTAAGAGTGATCTGGTAGTATTCACAGTTCAGGTCAGCGATGGTCATGTTTAAGTCGAAAATGTTAAGAATGTTTACAGGCATAGAATTAGTTAAGGGACAGGTGTAATAAAGGTGCGTTACGCTGTAATGACCCTAATTTTAATTAAAATTATTTAGGACATTTAATTAGTTAAATTAAATGAAATAATGTAAATGGTTAAGGGATTGAGATTTGTGTTAATAGAGGGTAGTCGTGCCTAATGAACAATGAACTAAAAGGGAATTAAAATGAAACAGATAAGAGAAATAGACAAGGGCAAAGTAGGAATAAGTTATATTCATATACCCTAAACCCTCATACCACTTCATTTTACACGTTCACAAACTAAAATAAAAACATAAGAGAGGCAGCCACCATTAGGGGAAAAGCAAGAAGAAGATAAAGCTAGGATCAAAAGAAGGAAGCTTAATCAACTTAATCCAAGATCAAATATCAACTCCTTTACAACAAGCTAAGGGTGAATAATAGGTTACATCTCATATTTTCTTATTTTCGGTTATGGTTGAGATCTAAAATTATTTTGCAAATGATTTGCCATGTTTTGATTGTTTAAATAGAGATATACGCTTGTTGATGATTTATGCTATTTCATATAGATTTCATGATAAGGTTTAACAAGAAAAACCAATCAAATGACATCCAAATGCCTTGCAATTTTGATATAAGGTCAGAAATATTATTTTAGAGTTGGCTTTCAAGTTTCATAATTTTCTAAATTAATGTGGATTTATTATGAATTTTCTAGTGGAAAAAAATGATTAATTGGGTTTAAATTAATTACGGCAATTTTATGTTGGCTTTGGGTCAGAAATTTATATATATTAGAAAATATATTAAAAGTGATTTATGGGAATTTCTGTAGAATTTTCCTAAGTGTTTTAATAAGTATATAAAATTATTTAAGGTATGAGACTTAAACGTTTTATATGTTTAAAAAAGGAGAAGGGGCAATTAAAGCACTTTTAGAATAGATTTTGGAAAAGAAATTAGCAACCAATCATATGTTGACAAACAAAGCAGGTTAGTTGAAAATAAATTGCTTTTTAAAGTCAAAAATCAGTTTTTATAAGGTTTTGTTGTTTCGCCACTTTCAGCAGCCACCTTTCGACCATATACTTCTGCCTCCACCTTAATTGAAACCAATACACATGGTATCAAAGACTTCGTACGTAGTGGATTGGACATAGGCGAAAGGTATAGGGTCGAAACGGGTATTTCGAAGGGGTCGAGACCTTACTTTGCTTTTAAAAGGAAATGCCGCTTGCTTTGCTTTCATAAAGAATGCTTTCGAATGAGATAGCTTTTGACTTGGTCAAGTGTTTTAAAAAAAAGAGCTTTCGAAAGAGGTTGCCACCTTTGTTTTAAGAAAATGCTTTCGAAGGGGTCGAAACCCCTGCTGTCGCATCCTACTTTTCGGAGCAATGCCTTCGAAAGGGTTCTTTCGCTTAAACCCTAAGTCGCTTATCCAATGCTTTCGAAAGGATTGTTTTTAATACCATCCACTTCTTTTACTTAGGAAATTGCTTTCGAAAGAGTTGCTTTCGACTTAGTTCTTTTAAGACCCTTTTGAGATTTTGAAAGCTAAACCCAAAAGTTTAGAAAGGAATGGTTCGAAAGGTTGTTCCACATGTTTTTACTTTAACCCAATGCTTTCGAAAGGTTTGATTTATGTAAAGAACTTAATGCTTTCGAAAGGTATATGTTGAAGGTTCCGAAGGGTTAGCTCCCCAATGTTTTCGAAAGGTTTACCTTAGTGTTTAAATGGAGGGTTTCCAATGTTTTCGAAAGGCATGTTTAAAGTGTTTTGAAAAGAGGATGTCTAAGGTTTATAAAGCTTTCGAAAGGAACTTATTCAATGGTTTCGAAAGGTCTAATGTAAATGGTTTTGAAAGATATGTTTTGGCCTTTCTGCCTAAGGTTATAAAGTGAAGCAGTTTACTTGTATCGAAAGGGGTACTTTCAATGGTTTCGAAAGGGGTACTTTCAAAGGTTTCGAAAGGGGTTGTTTAAATCTTTTAAACAAGGGTTTTGAATGTTTTCATCAACAATGTTTTGGGTAAAGTATATATAACATGGCAAAGTGATTTGAGTAAAGCATAGGGTATATTTTCCTTGTTTAAGTAGGATTTAAATGGTAAAATCAATTTGAAAGAAATGTTTTCAAGGAAAATTTGATGGGGTAGTTGACCCTAAGTAAATGACTCAGATATTAGAATACCAGATGGGACTGGTATGGGGTCACTTCCTATACTTTAGCTAGTAGCCCCTAGCTAATACAAGTCCAAAATTTCAGTATGTAGGGCTTTGTCATAAGTAAGACTAAAATGATGTTACACACAGAAAGGAATATATAGAGTAAAGATAGGTTATTGCTGAGCCCGCAAAACCATTAGGATCAGTTGATCCTGGGAGAAATAAATTAGGGACAGACCGTCCAGGAGTGTGTCTAACAGAAGTTAGATTATTTGTTTATTTTGTCTGGTAAGCCCGAGTCAGCCAAAGGTTGGTAGCTAGCCAAACAAAACTATATTGTTTGGAAAGATAGTCCATTTATTGCTTGATTTGTATGAATACATTATATTGTTATTATTGCTTTAACCAGTTTGATTGTAGGATTTTGATTTGCAAAAGATATGTTTTAAAAAGGGATATTAGTGAGGGGAAACATGTTCCGCTAAGCGGCGTAGTCTCACTTAATATCAGTAAACCAAGGTGTATAGTATTATTTACACCAGGCTTTATGTCTGACTCGAAGTTTATGTTTTCCCCTTAAACTCTCGGGTGCTTAATATGATTTGAGTAGGTTGAGAGTTGGGGATTTACAGGTTTTAGTAGGTGGACGAATAAAGCTTCCGAAAACGTGCAGGAGGCATGGATAGCTATTTAGGAGTTGTTATTTTTATTTCTATCTCCGCTGTGATGTATTAAAACAGTTTTTGTCTATTTATTACTCTGACCATCCAAGAGGGCATCTTTATATTTCGCTCTTGGCATATTTTGTTATTATTATATTTGATCGAAACCTAGGAAACGTTTCGCATTATGTAATGGAATATGAAACATCTTTTTGGAATGTAATCGGTAAAGTATGCTATTTTTGGAATCTGTGATTTGTTTCATATTCATACGCTTTTGATATTATGGATACCATTAACATTACCTTATTTTGTCACCGGAAGTTAATACTATATATAACTGCAGCATCTGTAGCGTTTAACTTCGGGCCTCAAGATAGAGGATGTTACAACTTTGTATCAGAGCATAGGTTTATGAAAAAAATTAAACTTAAAATGATTTTGAAAACATGATCCTAAGGAATTAGAGATAAGATCGGAGTATGGGATAACGCTATAGTAACGTACTTGTATTTTCTATATATAAGTATACGCTTTATCTCTATTCTCTTATCTCTATTAGGCTATTCTTCTGTATCTTATGAAGAATTGAATATAGATATGGACGCTAGAAGCGGAAGAGTTATCCTTGGTGGGGGAAGCACCACAACTAACGGAAATGCCAGACCAAATACCAGGAGGAACCCAGGTCAGGCACAAGCTGCAAATGTGGGTGCTGGAGTCCCGTAAGTTGACATGGAAGCAATGTATCAGTTCTTCGTAAACATGATGCAAGCGGGAGTTGCTGCTGGAGTAGTTGGAGAAGGAAATCAAGAAGCTCTGGTGGTAAATAACTATGCTATTTTGAGTAGAGATTATGTTCGGCTGGGAGGAAAGCCGTTTATTGGTACTGAAGATGCAATTGAAGTGGAGAATTGGTTACTTTATTGTGAGAGGATTTTCGCTGATTTGGGGCTCAATGATGAGCAGAAAAGGAGACTCGCTTCTAGACAGCTACAAGGGGCAGCACTGTACTGATGGAACAGTGTTACGGTCGGAGTTAATGAGGAGACTATGACTTGGGCTGAGTTCAAAAGGAGATTTTAGGAGAGGTTTATGTCGGAAGTTGCGAAGTCTACTCTGCTCAGGAAATTTGCTAAGTTGGAATAGGGAGACATGACTGTGCTTGAGTATGCGACGAGGTTTGAGGAGCTAGCGAGATATGGCTATGCTATGGTTGATATGGTTATTAAGAGGAATGAGAAGTTCATTCGGGGGTTGAAGCCTGAGCTTGCAAAAGCCACATTACCGCATATTAAGGATCCATGTGATGTTGTTATTGAGATGACCTTGAGGAATGAAGAGATGCTTTCTTTTCTTGAAAGAAATAAGGCAAAAGAAGTTCAAGGAGTGCAGAGTCAGAAAAGAAAGTTTTTCCACAAGAAAGGAGCTCAGAAGGGTGGAGCTGCCAAGAAAGGAAAGGCAGACGTTGTCTGCTATAAATGTGACAAGAAAAGGCATTTCGCAAATAAATGTCGCTCAGGAGACGAAAACAAGGTGATAGGGAAGAAGAACGTTAGATGCTTCAACTGCGATCAAATTGGACATTATAAGAACCAGTGCAAGGAGCCAGCCAAAGATGGAAAGAGCAAATTGTTTGCATTGGAACCAGATACCTCGAGGCCAAAAGCATAGGAAAGGGGAAAGGTTGTGTTGGGAGGTACGCTTATGACTCATGGTATGTCAATTAGCGTTCTATTTAATACCGATGCATCACATTCTTTTATACCTCATTGTTTGGTAGATAAGCTTAACCTAGAACCCTCATACCTAGTTACTTCCTTAAGGGTTGCAAATCCGATAGGAGGTTATGCGACTCTTGGGATAAGATGTGACCACCTAGAGTTTGAATTGTTAGGTCATACCTTTGTTTGCAGTTTGCATGTGTTTGATTTCGTAGGGTTAGGAACTATTTTGGGTATGGATTGGTTAAGTAAATACGGTGCTAGGATATTTTGCCATGATAGGAAAATATCGCTTAGACACCCTGGCTGTAGTGATTGGATTATATACTCTGTAGAAAATACTAGTTTTGAGGTTAACGCTTTATTGGGTGTTGTGGAGGTAGAAGACGAGTTGAATCGAGTTTTCTTGTTAGAGAATTCGCGGATGTCTTTGAACCTGTAGTAGGATTACCGCTGAAACGAGCTATTGAGTTTCAGATAGATTTGGTACCCGGAGCAGAACCAATGAGTAGGCCGCTAAGCAGAATGACACCTACCAAGATGAGGGAACTAAAGGTGCAGTTGGTGGATTTGGAAGGCAAGAATTTTATTAGACCAAGCAGTTCACCTTAGGGAGCAGCCGTAGTGTTTGCTAAGAAACCGGACGGATCGTTAAGGTTATGTATCGATTATCGTAAGTTGAATGAGAAGGCGAATCGATATCTGTTGCCTAGAATTGACGATTTGTTCGATCAGTTGAGTGGAGCCAAAGTATTTTCCCAGTTGGATTTAGCAACATGGTTCCATCAACTTAGAGTAACAGAGGATAATATTCCTTTGACGACGTTTAGAACCAGATATGGATCTTACGAATGGTTAGTAATGTCGTTTGGACTAACTAATGCGCCAGCATTAATTGTAGATTTGATGAACCGAATTTTTCGAGAGCACTTGGATAGGTTCATGTTGGTTTTCATAGATAATATTTTGACATACTCTAAGGATGAGAGAGAGCATGAAGTTCATCTTAGAGTGGTACTTGAGACGTTGAGGCAGCATCAACTAAAAGCTATGTTTTCGGAGTGTCATTTCTGGAAGAAAGAAGTGAAGTTTCTTGGTTATGTAGTCTCAAAGAAAGGTTTGTCTGTAGATCCGACTAAGATCGAGGCAGTGAATAATTGGATGAGACCCGAGACAGTGACTGAGATAAAGAGTTTTCTTGGACTAGCTGGGCATTATCGGAAATTCATTAAGGACTAGATGGATAGCAGCACTGATGACCAAGCTAACGTGAAAGGATGTGAAGTTTGTCTGGACGGATAAGTGTGAGGAGGCATTCCAAAAGCTGAAACACATATTGACTAATGCACCCGTGTTAGTTGTTACAGAAGGGAATCATGATTTAGTGGTGTACACGGATGCATGTGGAGCAGGATTAGCAGCTGTGTTAATGCAAAGAGGTAAAGTGATTGCCTATGCATCTCGATAGCTTAGACCGCATGAGGTTAGATATCCAACGCATGATTTGGAATTAGCTGCGGTAATCTTTGTATTGAAGGTGTGGAGACATTACCTTATAGAAGGGAAATTTGAATTGTATACGGATCATAAGTCGTCGAAGTACTTATTCTCTCAGAAGGAGTTGAATATGAGACAGTAGAGGTGGTTAGAGTTTTTAGCCGCTTATGATTTTGGTATTGAGTACACACCAAGAAAGGGCAACAAATTTGTAGATGCACTTAGCAGGAAACATCAGAATGCAGTGTTGGCAATGATAGTTGAGTGGAAATATTTAGAAGCGTTGACTACATGCATGATACAGTGGAGATTTGAAGCTAGATCTAGTAAGGAGACTGTTATGCTGTCATGTTTAGAAAACTGGTGATGATCGAAGGTGTTGCTTCTAAGCAGAAGGAGGATCCAGTATTAGCTGAGCGGATCAGGAAGTTAAGAAATGGAATAGAGAGCGATGAGTTAAAAGATTTATATCTTGACTAGAATGGGTGGTTGAGAAAGAAAGGAAGATTATGTGTTCCAAATGTGGGAAGCATTAAGAAGGAAGTTCTTGAAGAGTGCCATCGTTCGAAGTTCACTGTTCATCCAGAAGGAACTAAGATGTATCAGGATATGAAGAGAAGTTTCTTCTGAGAAGGTATGAAAAGAGATGTAGGCATGTGGGTGAAACAATGTTTGAACTGTCAACAGGTAAAAGCCGAACATCAGAAACCAAGTGGGTTACTTCAGCCTTTAGATGTTCCAGTATGGAAATGAGATTCTATCTCGATGGGTTTCATAGACGAGTTTCCAAGATCAAATAGGGAAAATGAAAGTATATGGGTCATAGTGGATAGGTAAACCAAGAGTGCCTATTTCATTTCAGTTAAATTAACCAGAACGGCACCTTTTTTAGCTAAGTTATTTATGAAGAATATAGTTAGACTTCATGGAATTCCTAGTAGTATAGTAAGTGATAGAGATTCCTTATTCACTAGCGAGTTCTGGAACAGTCTACAGGAGACTTTGGGTACCAAGATCAAGATGAGTATTGCTTACCATCCACAGATAGATGGGCAAACGGAAAGGATTAACAAAGTCTTAGAAGATTTGTTATGAGCTTGTGTGCTAGATTTTGGGGGATCATGGGAAGACCATCTATACTTAGTTGAGTTTTCGTATAACAACAGTTATCAGACTAGTATAGGGATGGCACCGTTTGAAGCTTTGTATGGAAGGCCATGCAAATCTCCTGTTTGTTGGTTAGAAACCAGGGATAGGTTGGTTCTTGGTCCAGATTTGGTTAGGGAAGCTGCAGTAAAGATTGAGTTAATTTGAGCCAGAATGAAGGAAGTTCAATCTAGGCAGAAGGGCTATGCTGATAGGAGACGGAAAGACTTAGAGTTCTCAGTTGGAGATCATGTTCTCGTCAAGGTATCACCGATGAAAGGTGTAATTCGATTTGGGAAATCAGGGAAATTGGCACCGAGGTTCGTTGGACCATTTCCTATTGCAAAAACAATCGGTAAACTCGCATATAAAGTAGAGTTATCGAACAGTTTGGCAGGAGTCCACGATGTTTTTCATATTTCTCATCTGAGGATGTGTATTAGAGATCCGGAAACTACTATAGCACCGACTGTGTTAGAAGACTTAATAGTGGAACCGAACTTGACTATAGTTAGACAGGCAGTTCTTATAGTCACGAGAGATGCGAAGAGGCTAAGGAACAAGACAGTCAAATTAGTTAAAGTCCAATGGAGCGACGACGAGAGAGACTGTACTTGGGAAACTGAGAGCAGGATTAGAGACGCTTATCCTGATTTGACGTTTCATGGTATGTTTTACCTATATGATTGATTTTGATGAGTGCCTTATCATAATTTCGAGGACGGAATTCTTTAAGGAGGGGAGTTTGTAACGACCCTAATTTTAATTAACATTATTTAGGACATTTAATTAGTTAAATTAAATGAAATAATGTAAATGGTTAAGGGATTTAGATTTGTGTTAATAGAGGGTAGGCATGCCTAATGAACAATGAACTAAAAGGGGATTAAAATGAAATAGATAATGAACAATTTTTATAGAATTTTCCTAAGTGTTTGAATAAGTATATAAAATTATTTAAGGTATGGGATTTAAATGTTTTATATGTTTAAAAAAGGAGAAGGGACAATTTGTAAATGTTTTAAATTGTTTAATTCTAAATTTCGGCAGCACTTTTAGAAAAGATTTTGGAAAAGAAATTAGCAACCAATCATATGTTGACAAACAAAGCAGGTTAGTTGAAAATAAATTGCTTTGTAAAGTCAAAAATTAGTTTTTATAAGGTTTTTCTGTTTCGCCACTTTCGACATCCACCTTTCGACCATATACTTCCGGCTCCACCTTAGTTAAAACCAATACACATGGTGTCAAAGACTTGATACGTAGTTTATTGGACATAGGCGAAAGGTATAGAGTGAAAATAGGGCTTTCGAAGGGGTCGAGACCTTACTTTGCTTTTAAAAGGAAATGCCGCTTGCTTTGCTTTCATAAAGAATGCTTTTGAATGAGATTGCTTTCGACTTGGTCAAGTGTTTTAAAAGAAAAGAGCTTTCGAAAGAGGTTGTCGCCTTTGTTTTAAGAAAATGCTTTCGAAGGGGTCGAAATCCCTGCTGCCACATCCTACCTTTCGAAGCAATGCCTTCGAAAGGGTTCTTTTGCTTTAAACCCTAAGCCGCTTCTCCAATGCTTTCGAAGGGATTGATTTCGACACCATCCACTTCTTTTACTCTGGAAAATGCTTTTGAAAGAGTTGCTTTCCACTTAGTTCTTTTAAGACCCTTTTGAGATTTTGAAAGCTAAAACCAAAGGTTTCAAAAGGAATGGTTTTGAATGGTTTCAAAAAGTTGTTCCACATGGTTTTACTTGAACCTAATGCTTTCGAAAGGTTTGATTTATGTAAAGAACTTAATGCCTTCGAAAGGTATATGTTGAAGGTTTCAAAGGAGTAGTTCCCCAATGTTTTCGAAAGGTTTACCTTAGTGTTTAAATGGAGGGTTTCTAATGTTTTTGAAAGGCATGTTTAAAGTGTTTTGAAAAGAGAATGTCTAAGGTTTATAAAGCTTTCTAAAGGAACTTATTCAATGGTTTCGAAAGGTCTAATGTAAATGGTTTCGAAAGATATATTTTGGCCTTTCAGCCTAAGGTTATAAAGTGAAGTAGTTTACTTGTGTCGAAAAGGTTACTTTCAAAGGTTTCGAAAGGGGTTGTTTAAAGCTTTTAAACAAGGGTTTCGAATGTTGTCATCAACAATGTTTTGGGTAAAGTATATATAACATGGAAAAGTGATTTGAGTAAAGCATAGGGTATATTTTCCTTGTTTAAGTAGGATTTAAATGGTAAAATCAATTTGAAAGAAATGTTTTCAAGGAAAATTTGATGGGGTAGTTGACCCTAAGTAAATGACTCAGATATTAGAATACCATATGGGACTGGTATGGGGTCACTTCCTATACTTTAGCTAGTAGCCCCTAGCTAATACAAGTCCAAAATTCCAGTATGTAGGGCTTTGTCATAAGTAAGACTAAAATGATGTTACACATAGAAAGGAATATACAGAGTAAAGATAGGTTATTGGTGAGCCCGCAAAACCATTAGGATCAGTTGACCCTGGGAGAAATAAGTTAGGACAGACCGTTCAGGAGTGTGTCTAACATAAGTTAGATTATTTGTTCATTTTTTCTGGTAGCCCCGTGTCAGCCAAAATTTAGTAGCTAGCCAAACGTTAGTAGCTAGCCAAACAAAACTATATTATTCGGACATGTAGTCCATTTATTACCCGATTTATATGCATACATGATATTGTTATTGTTGCTTTAACTAGTTTGGTTGTAGGATTTTAATTTGCAAAACATATGTTTTAAAAAGGGATATTGGTGAGGGGAAACCTATTCCGCTAAGCGGCATGGTCTCACTTAATATATGTAAACCGAGATGTATAATATTATCCACACCGGTTTTATATCTGACTCGAAGTTTATGATTTTCCCCTTAAACTTTGGGGTGCTCAAAATATGATATGAGTAGGTTGAGAGTTGAGGATTTACAGGTTTTAGTAAGTGGACGAATAAAGCTTCCGAAGACGTGCAAGAGGCATGGATAGCTATTTAGGAGTTGTTATTTTTATTTCTATTTCCGTTGTGATGTATTAAGACAGTTTTTGTTTATTTATTACTCTGATTATCCAAGGGGGCATCTTCATATGTCGCTCTTGGTGTATTTTGTAATTATTATATTTGATCAAAACCTGGGAAACGTTTGGGATTATGTAATGGAATATGAAACATGTTTTTGAAATGTAATCAGTAAAGTATGTTGTTTTTAGAATCTGTGATTTTGTTTCATATTCATGTGTTTCTGATATTATGGATACCATTAACATTACCGTATTTTTTTCACCGAAAGTTAATACTATAGATGACTGCAACATCTGTAGCGCTTAACTTCGGGCCTCAAGATAGGGGATGTTACATACGCTTTCAAAGTCGCAGTTGTAAAAAACACAATTTTGTCTTTGTGTAAATTCTGTTTCTTTAATAATTCAATTGTATTTAATTTCTTATGTACGATTAACTATCTGTGAAGATTTGACTTGGGATGGGCATTAGCTTTCCAAATGAATTTTAAAATATTTGGCTTAGTCCATGAAAAATTAAAAACTTGTACATTGAGTTTGAGGGGTAATTTTTATTTTTATCCCAACATCAAATTTTGGTATCGCTCTCATTATTTAACTTATAACATTCTAGTTGGTATAAAGAAAGACAAAATAGGATACGGTATTGCTTTCAAGAGCTCAGTTGAAAGTAAAATTCCATAAAAATTCGTTATGAGGTTTAAAAGCCTTTGAAATCAAGGCATTTTTTAAGTTACAAATATCAAAAGGCTCCTTGTACTCAACTATAAGATGTATAGTGGAAATCCAGGTATGTGTTGTTGCTTAAGTTAACTATATTATTGATGCCAAGGTTAAAAATATCAAAAAAAATTAAGATGGATTTCCAAAAGTGAGACATGCTACTTGGGTTGGAAGTGATGTGGTGAAGGTTATAGGTTATATCATAAAATTGGTTTGAAATCATTTCTCTCCAAATAAGTTTATTATTTTTATAATTTCCAAAACCATTTTGTTAGTAAAGACAAGCTAAGATTGTGTAAACTTATAATCCGTAACCCTACTTCCTCTTTGGATTTCCAAATCATTTCAAAATTAACTAGAAAGTTAATACTACTACAGGAATTATCCCCACTTCAAAGTAAATTTATTCTTATTTTATCTGTTTTGTCAATGACTCCTTTTGGAAAAAGGTAAAAGACATCCTATAAATTAAGTATAGCCGATACGACAAAGTTGATAAGAATGATTCTACCTGCTTTAGATAAAGATCTATTGTTCCAATTATATAGTTTTCTATTGATTTTATCGATTGTTATTTGTTAATCTTAATTTTTTAGCTTGGTAGGTCTAATCTAAAAACCTTGGAATTGTATAGGGAACTTCATGATTTTACAACTAAGTGTATTAACGGTAAGATTTTCAACATTATCGACCTCATTCAAGACTAAAATAGAACTCTTGTCCAAATTTATCTTAAGACCTGAAAGCATTTCAAAACTATATAGAACAAATTTAAGAGTTGTGATGTGGTGGGGTAAGCGAGAGGTAAAGAGCATGGCGTCATCAGCAAATTACAAGATTGAAAGTCCTTTGCTAGTGTTATCATTACCGACACTAACATGAGCCCCATTTGCAATACCATTGACAAAGGATCTCCTCATTCGAGACCACAATTCGATTGTATTTTATTTCCTAGCATATCGTTAACCATTATACTAGAGTTCCCAGATTTTAGCAAGGACATAAGCCAATACACCCATTTAGGATTAAAACCCCTAGCTAGTAATAAATCTTTAAGAAACAACAGGTTCATAGAATCAAAAGCTTTAGTAAAATCAGGTTTTAAAAGTGTACAAGAGATATAATTTTTAAAACAATAATTTATAAATTTTTGGACTACAACGACCCCATTTGTGATATTTCTATCCTTAATTAAAGCAGATTCCATTATATCAATCAAATTATTCACTTTAGTGCTCAACCTATTAGCTAAAACCTTTGAGATAATTTTAAGTGAAAACTTTATTAATGGATAGGCCTAAAATCCTTATATTCAGTTACACTAACTTTCTTATAGAGAATGATTATGTTAGCTAAGTTGAATCTTCCTAATTGCAAAATATCATTATTAAACTCATCAAACATTTAAATTAAGTCATATTTTAAAACGTCAAAATTTCTTGTAAAAAATACAAGAAACAAATCTAACCCAAGCGATTTATCGTTAGGTGTATCGTTAATAGCTTTAAAGATTTCCTCCTTTGAGAATGGAATATCCTGATCATCAAAAGCAATCCTCATGTTTTGAGGATATCAATTGTTCTACGTAGCTTTAAATCCATGACCCTTGTTGGTACCAAAAATATTTTTGAAGTGGTTAGTGAAGGTGTTATTGAGTTCTTTTTGGTCAATATTTCCACATTATTAATGATCAAGGAATTTTTGGTATCACTACGCTTGTGTCCATTAGCTATTTTATGAAAAAAAATTGGTATTTTTGTCATCCAATGGACCCTAGATCTTTTATTCCACATTATTTCCTCTCGTATAATGACTTTGTCTAGTTCATCTTTAATATTTAACAGAACATTTTCTCTCGTGTAATTAATTTAATTTTAGAATTTCAGGAAGTAGTTTTTCTTTTTTGATTCTAAAGTGGCCAAAAACACCCTTATTTCATTTCTTAAGAAATAATCTTAGGTCCTTAAGTTTGCTAACAAAAACTTTAGCTATATTTCCTGAATATTGAAATTGTTGCTATTCATTGAAATCCATTAATTGAGGCTAGATTGGTAAAATTAGTTTCTAAAAGCCACATTTTTCAAACCTAAATGTTATTTGAGTTGAGTGGTGGTTTACACAAATTAGAATAATAAGAAAGTGATCAGATTACATAGTAGGTAACCCTTTACATACAAAATAGGGAACCGTTCTTTAATTTCTTTGCTAATGAAGAAACAATCGAGGAGCACCAGCAAAAAGGTTTCTCTTGAGTTCAACCAAGTAAACCGCCTATTATTAAGTGGTAGTTTAATTAAATTATCGATAATAATCAATTGATCTAACTTCTCCATGGAAGAAATGTCACCTTTTCCAGGCATGCACTCACTTTAAAATTTAGTCACAATGAAGTCCCTATACTGCGCAAGGGCCAACGGTAAGAATTTAACTCAAGACACTCGCTCCAAAAAATTATCCTATCAATTTTATTATGTGGTCCGTAAACATTTGAGACATTTAATAATGAATCATCCCATAAATCAGTGAAAATAATATACATCGAGTAAATGTTAATAACAGATTGAATAAGCTTAACACAATTATGTTTCTAACCCGCCACTGGACCTTTCGAACTACCCAAGCATGGAGTCAAGCCTAGCTGCTAATAAATAACCCCCTAGACTTCTATAAAAGCTTTAAGTGCTACCTAAAATGTCAACCGAACCTGAGCCAACAACTCTTCTTGAAGCAATATCAATTGACAACGATGATCCCAACAAGGTCATGTAAACAGGCACAAAACTGAGCCTGCAGATATGGGGCGAGCTAATATGTTTCCTAAAGGAAAGAAAAATTGTGTTTTCCTAGGGGCACGTTGATATGACTGGCACCTTCAATCATTTTCCATGCCTTCAACATCGATCCAAAAGCTTACCCTATGTGGTAAAAAAGAGGAACCTCTCAATCCCGAGAGATATAGGGAACACAACAAAGAGGTAGAAAAGATCCTTACGAACAGATTCATTCATGAAGCTGTGATAACCCGGATTTTTTTAGACATTCGGTAATTGGATAATTAATTTGTTTATTCATTTGAACAGATAAAAATTCCGATAATTAAAGGATATCTGGTTATGTCTGTGAATTTGAAAAGAATATATTTTAAATATCTGGATATATATTTGATAATCTCCTAATATAATTACTTAAAATTTGACAAATTATTCTTTTAAAACAAATTAAATTTGTGTTGTTTACAATATATATATATATATATGAGTTGATTTTAAATTAGATTTTTTAATTGAAATGAATGTGAACTATAATTCAAAGGATAAGTATCTTAAATATATTTTGGATTTAAAATGTATTTTTTTTATGATTTTATTTAGAATAGTAATTGTTTTATATTATTTTCTTTAAAGAATCTTATTTATATATATATATACACACACGTATTTAGAAAAGTATTTATTAATTGGTGAATAAATTCAAAAGTTTTTACTAACATTTAAAAATAATTAAAAGTATGTAATAACAAGTGTTAATAGATTAGATTATGATAGTAACATGTGTAATGAGATTAAATTATGTAAATGACAAGTGTTAGTAAGTTAAAACAAGTGTTCCATTTCCCTTTTATTTCTAAAAATATTTACTAAAAAGGTATTTAATAGCTTATATTAAACATTTTCAATTCTTTCCTTCATTCTTTCTCTGTTCTATTTTTCCAAAACAAATCAAAGAAAAATCCTGTATCCTGAAACCCGATTTCAATTTCTTCTCAACTTGGAAAGCAAAATTAAATCAAAACAACTAGTGCAAACTTGATAAGCAAAACAAGGATTAAAACTTCAAACAAGAATATGCAAACTCAATTCCAGATCAGATTCAAAGTTTCAGTTCAATCATCAATTTCCAGATCAAACAAATCAAAATCAAAACAGGGTTTCTATGTTCTTGAAAATAGGTGAGTAATCATATCTGTTTTAAAAAGCTTTTAATCTGTTAAATCCCTGTTACATGCAGAAAACTTAGGTTTAAATAGGAAATAATGGCTTGCATGTTGGAATTAAACGATTTTATGTATATTTGTTTGTGGTTATCTCTGTGTGCATGCCTGAAATTCAAGTTTTGTGTTCTGTTCTTTAACTGTTGGATGTAAATAACATTCAAAAGTTAAGTGTTTTGTCTTTAATCAGTTTTATGTTGAAATGTTTGAACAAAAATTGTTTAAACCAATGAGATTAAAATTCTAAAAATATATATAATAAGAATTGAAGGCTGTATCAACCTGGATGTTTATTATTCAGTAAAAAACTTGATTTTGTAAAAATTTCAACAGGAATAATTAGCAGATTCAAGTTCATAATCTGATACTTCTATGAGTAATTGGATTTTTAAAACAAAAATCGTGATTTTTAGTTTAGTATTTTTGGAGCAGTTTGAAATTGATGGGGAAACGGATTTCGACTATTTTCCCGGCGAGCGACGAACTATTAGATGATCGGAATTTAGTCGGAGCAAGTTTGGGGGTCATGAATTTTGGGAAAAATGGTGATGCATTTTTGTAATGCCGGCAGTGGCCGATTAAGGGGAAGTTAGGGTTTTAGAATGGTTTTGGGACAGGATCAATTACCTGAAATTTCGACGTCGAGGTGGTTGATTAAGTCTGCGGTATGGGGGAAAGAGGATAAGTAGCCGTTGGCGATGGCGTTGGCGAATATTTGGGGTTCCGGTGGCCAGAGCGGGAAGTACGAGGCGGAAATATGGAGGTCTTTCTCCTATGGGGGAGTTTTAGAAGTTCGGATTTCGATGTGGGAATGATCGAGCGATGTTGTGGTGATCTGGGGATTTAGCAGGTCGGAGATGGTTTGTGGATGGGGTCGGCGACGAGCTCCAGTGAGACGGAGCTGTGTGCATGTGCATGAGGTTGTGCTCGTGTATGTCAGAGCAGCAATTAGGAGAAGAAAGAAGGTGAAGAGAAAGGTCTGGGATCTGAGAAGAAGGAGATTACTCGGTGTTCTACTCGAGTCAGTGGTGGGTTGCCTTCGATTGTTCACCGGTATATTATCAGTTTTAGTTTAAATCAAGTTTAGATAAATGATGGGTTTGTCTTGGTCTGGGTCGAGTGTTATCAGATTGATTTCGAGAAAAAAAATTTATACAGTTTTAAAAATTTAAGTAAAATCAAGTTTATTTTTTTATCAAGTCTAAACTGATCTTAAATAAATTACTTTTATATGTAATCAATGTTTTTGTTTAACTACTGGTATTAGAAGTTGAATAATTATGTTATTTAAATCAATTTAGTTAGTTCTTAAGTTTATTTAAACTAAATTTTAAATATGTAATTAAGTGGTTAATATGTTTTGTATCATATGTTAATAATAAGTGATTTAAAATTTATTAATAAGATCTTAATAATGATTTAGAAAGTAATAAAGATTGAAGGGTTTATCTTATAATAAATTAAGATCTTGGATAATTATAGATAAATAAATTAATATGTAATTAAAGAGTAAATAATCAATGTAAGTGATTATAGGATAATTAATTTGAGTAATTAATTAAAGATAAATGTAATTAACGTGAAATGGGTGAAGGTTAATTCATTTGTGATATTAATTTAAGGCTAATTACTTAATGTAATTAAAGAGGATAATTAAAGGATGATTAATTAATGGTTTGTAATTAATTAATGTAAGTAAGCATGATTAAAAGTAATTAAACTAATTAATTTAATTTATTTAAATTAATTAGTGTGACTAATTTATCTTGCTTATAAATAGTTAGTTGATATTGAATGCCTCAGATTATTTGATATATCTGATATGTGATTATGATGCTCTATGATATGAGATGTTTCGGATGAATTGTGATAATGTAAGTTATTTATCTATGATATAATTGCTATGTGAATATGATATCCTGAATTTAAATTAAATTGTTTAACTTAAACATCTTGATTTAAAGGACGGCATTTGATTCGAAGAGACCGGGGTCGGGTATTAGTAAATACCCGAAACCACTTCGATTTGTAATCTATAATTCTTTATAGAATTGATTTGTAAATCGAATAGGCTGGAATGAAATTAAATTAAGTAATGAACCATTGGAACTAAGTCAAGGTACTTAGATATTGTTTTGTGAAAATAAGTGATGACTATATAAGTTGTTTACGTGTAGTAGGTACGAGTTACCCTGGTTTTAAATAAGTTCTATGGATTGAAATTTCATGTTAGATGAGTTTACTCACGCTGGTTTCCAGCCTGACCCGGGTGTTACTTTGATGTAATGCTCGGGTCAGACCGAGTATTACAGATTTCCAGGTAAGGACGTTCTGGAGCTCAGGAGGCGAGCTGGATGGTAGGAACGTATGGAGTGTATTCCGCTGTGATATATTATAGTTGTCCGAGACATGTTAATTCTAACTGTCTAGTATATTTGTGAATGTTGTAACTCTGATGTATAAAAATGTAATTAACAAATACAGGTTTTCTTTGTATAAATGCTATTATTTGTTATTATATTTAATCCGCTGCGAATGTGAGATGTTGTGTTTTCTGTTCTTCTTTCTGTTTCTTTCTTCTATCTCTTTTCTTTTTCTCCTAACTATCTGGAATTTTCAGGTTCGAAAATTCCGGGTCGTTACAGTTGGTATCAGAGCTGAAGGTTAAGCGAGAACCTTGGCTCTGTTGGGATTACTCGTTAAGGATAAGGTCAATGGTACCCTAGAACGAGTTGAGTGTGTGTATATATATATATATGAGAGCGTAATTGTTATTTTCTTATATAAGGATTTTAAATGATTTTATATAAGGATATATTTTGATATATAAAATGATATTTCTTTCTAATAAATATCAAGGTAATTGGTTGTTAAATTATTGAATTAAATATAAATGATAATGGTAATAAAACCAAATTGAAATTAAATGAAGATAAGTTTGAAATGGATTCAAACTGAAATTAAAATCTTGAATATATAGAAGTATTATTAGAATAAAGATAAAAATGAATTGGTTTCCAGATATGATAATCTTGGTTATTATCATAAATGATTGTTGTGTTTAATAATGGAATGTTTTAGGGAAGTAAAACATTTAGGCAAGTAAGACTTGTAAATTCTAGTGGGTTTTAAATTGTGAAGTTTTAAATCCAGAAAACTTGAAATTGTTTAAAAGAAGTTTGTTTTGAATTAAAACCAAAGGTGGTTTAAAAATTTAAAGTATAACTTGGTGTGTAAAGAAAATGTATATATGAGGAATATATATAATACCAATGATGATTTGAAATAAACACTTAGTGTTGAGTTTTAAATTGGAATGTGATGTAAAACCCAAAGTAAAGTAAGTTTTTAAACTTAAAAAGGGGAAAGACTATTAATCTGAAGTTTAAAATTTGAATGGGAATTCAAATTGTGAAAAGTTGACCGGATTAAGTAAATTTAACTTAAAGGAAGTTAAATAAGTTTGAATAAATAACTTGAATTGGAAATTTCAAGATGCAATTTAAATTTAACTTGGGAAGTTAAATGGTTGATTTTAAATGGGAGTTAAGAGTAATCTCAAAATGGGTTTGAAATCTGGAAATTGAAAATGGATAATAAATTAGAATCTGAAGATTAAATTGTTTTTGAATTCTTATTTGAACTTTGTAATAAGTTAAGTAAAGATAATTTTAAAATGGAATTTTGAAATTTGAATTCAGAATTAAAAGGTTTAAAGATTTAATTTGTTAAAATAAAAATATAAAGGTTGAATTAATTTAAAAGTGAAGGAATTGTGATTTAAGGAATTAAATCAATATTTAAAAATTTTAACTCGAATTTATATAATTCGAGATAGTTTAAAATTGGGATTTAAATTGAATTATTTCAAACTGAATTTGATTTGAATAAATGGGAATTATGATTTAAGATGAATAAGTTTAAAATTCAAATGGAAAATTTGAATTGAATTAATTTAAAATAAAAATTGAAGATTGAATGAGTTCAAAAATTCAAATGAGAATTGGGATTAATTCATATAGAAATTGAAATGATTTGAAATTTAAGTGGATTCAATTTGAAATTAGTTTGAATAATTTGAAATTGTAATTAAAGTGAATATGTTTAAAATCAAATGGAATTTGATTTGAATTTGGAAAGGAATTAAGATTAATTCAACTTGAATTGGGATTAGATTAAATTCAATGGAAATTGAAGTATTGAGTCAATTTAAATGGAAGTGGAAATTTAAATTGAATTAGTGGGAAATTAATTGGAAATGGAGATTGGGAAATTAAACAGTTTGGCTCTGGATTATTTTCAAAATAAATTGTTTTAATACAAATATATTTTTCCAAACTATTTACTATATAATCTTCTTCTTAAACCCCAAACTATCTTATACTTATTTTACAATTATTTTGGAACTATTTAACTATTTTGAAACTGATTTATAAACTAATTACTATTTTTCAGTTACTTATATCTAATCACTATTTTAAAAACTATTTTGCAATTACCTAACCATTTTATAATACTTAACTATTTTACAGCTATTTTACAAACTAATAACTATTTTTCAACTACTTATCTATTTTAAAACCTTTTCAAGCTATTTTTAAATTTAAATTGGTCAGATTTAAATTGGTCAGAGTTCAAACGGTTTGTAATTGAAGTAATAACTCAAATGGGAAATGAAGTAATTGAGAATAAGTGAATGGAATTAAAGGAAATGTGAATGGAAAAGAGAAGTGATTTGGCTAATAACCAACAAAGATAAATACGTAGGATATACGTATATTATTCTATTCGCATAGTGATTTGATCCAGATTCGAACACAGAATTTCGAGATAGTATTATCGATCCGAGTTGGGATCTTTCGCTCGATTTTCGACGGTGAACCTGGATATGGATTTTTGATTGGTTCTGGATATTCTCTATCATAGCTATGACTATGCAAGGAGAATGACGGTTTCTAATCAAGAAACCAGATCTGAGTCCGCACTAGGAAGTCGGGTGAACGATACTAGTTCGGAAGTGGAATTGTGTGATCGATTGAGCGATCAGATTGATATTGTGTACGGATGATATGTGTACATCGTACGGATTTGAATGAAATTAATATTGAAGATTTGTGGATAAGAACTGTAAAATGGTTTTTGAAAAGAAATATGGTTAATAACTTTATAAAAGATTTATCAAATGTGAATATTTGATTTAGAATAAAATAAAGTTATATATCCTTGTTATATAAGGTAAATATTTCCTTGTTGAATCCATTGCCAGAAAAAAAAAGGGTTTTGGAAGTATTTGAAGTATAAAAAGAGGTTTTATACAAGTTTGAAATGATCCAAAGATTTTCAAAGTTATATATCTATATATATATAAAGGATCTTATGAAAATGATTTTGGAAAAGGTTTTTGGGAACCTAGGAATTTGGAAAAGACTTTTGATTTTTGAGAAAAATCAGTTTTTGGGAATTTGGAAAGCCTGGTTTGAGAATTATCGATTTTGGTAATCGATTTTGTGTAAAGGAGATTTCGATAAATCATAAAGGATATGATTTGAAGATACTATAAGAGTATAGTATAAAGTGTTTTATGAATAGTTCTGGGGAAAAAGGCGCTTCCTTGAAATGAACTTCTCAGGAGTGCCACAGGGTGGTACTGCCTTGAACCCCAAGGGGGGATTCTAAAGTTGATCCTGTGAGGAGTCCGGACAAAACTAGTTCCTGAGGATTATTTGTGTAGCGAAAGTCGAGGGGCTGGTGCCCACAGAGGCATTTGGGTTATGCTGTGACGACAGTGTAACTCGATGTCACTACGATCTACTGCAGACCATAGCGAAAGTCATGTGTGCCGCTGAGAGCCAACTGTCTACGTTTGATTTTATATCGGTAGACTGTGACACTATGGTGACATAGCGAAAGTCGTTTGTGCCGCTGAGAGCCAACTGTCTACGTTTGATTTTATATCGGTAGACTGCGACCTATGTGGGAGAAGTTTCATTTTGACAGCGAAATCGTGTGTGCCGCTGAGAGCCAACAGTTACATGGACTTTTGCTGCGACGGCAACGTAACCCTGGATGTAACTGCGATCTGTTGTGGGTTCCTTGGTGTAATCAGTTACATGGACTTTTGCTGCGATGGCAACGTAACCCGTGATGTAACTGTGACCATGGATGGGAGTGATGATTTCCAGAGCATTCTCACCAAAGATATTTCCTCTATTTTCAAAACTGTTTTCTATATTTTCAATAAAATTATTTTCCAAAATATTTTCACTGGGTGTTGAAAACGGGTCTGCTAAGTACTTATAGATTTTCAGTCTTACGCCTGATCAACGTATGACCGAATTTCTGTGAGAACGAGGATGGACTTGTGAAGACATCGAGTTATAAAAAGTATTTTTAAAACTATTTTGATTATGTAGATTTTTAAAGTGTTTTAAAAATTTAAATAAAAGAGTTAAGAGTTAAAAATGTTGAAGAATAATTTAACTAATAATAAGCATTATAATTAAAGTTCTTTCTTTGTTCCTTTTCGGGGACGAAAAGATTCAAAGGGGGAAGGAATGTGATAACCCGGATTTTTTTAGACATTCGGTAATTGGATAATTAATTTGTTTATTCATTTGAACAGATAAAAATTCCGATAATTAAAGGATATCTGGTTATGTCTGTGAATTTGAAAAGAATATATTTTAAATATCTGGATATATATTTGATAATCTCCTAATATAATTACTTAAAATTTGACAAATTATTCTTTTAAAACAAATTAAATTTGTGTTGTTTACAATATATATATATATATATGAGTTGATTTTAAATTAGATTTTTTAATTGAAATGAATGTGAACTATAATTCAAAGGATAAGTATCTTAAATATATTTTGGATTTAAAATGTATTTTTTTTATGATTTTATTTAGAATAGTAATTGTTTTATATTATTTTCTTTAAAGAATCTTATTTATATATATATATACACACACGTATTTAGAAAAGTATTTATTAATTGGTGAATAAATTCAAAAGTTTTTACTAACATTTAAAAATAATTAAAAGTATGTAATAACAAGTGTTAATAGATTAGATTATGATAGTAACATGTGTAATGAGATTAAATTATGTAAATGACAAGTGTTAGTAAGTTAAAACAAGTGTTCCATTTCCCTTTTATTTCTAAAAATATTTACTAAAAAGGTATTTAATAGCTTATATTAAACATTTTCAATTCTTTCCTTCATTCTTTCTCTGTTCTATTTTTCCAAAACAAATCAAAGAAAAATCCTGTATCCTGAAACCCGATTTCAATTTCTTCTCAACTTGGAAAGCAAAATTAAATCAAAACAACTAGTGCAAACTTGATAAGCAAAACAAGGATTAAAACTTCAAACAAGAATATGCAAACTCAATTCCAGATCAGATTCAAAGTTTCAGTTCAATCATCAATTTCCAGATCAAACAAATCAAAATCAAAACAGGGTTTCTATGTTCTTGAAAATAGGTGAGTAATCATATCTGTTTTAAAAAGCTTTTAATCTGTTAAATCCCTGTTACATGCAGAAAACTTAGGTTTAAATAGGAAATAATGGCTTGCATGTTGGAATTAAACGATTTTATGTATATTTGTTTGTGGTTATCTCTGTGTGCATGCTTGAAATTCAAGTTTTGTGTTCTGTTCTTTAACTGTTGGATGTAAATAACATTCAAAAGTTAAGTGTTTTGTCTTTAATCAGTTTTATGTTGAAATGTTTGAACAAAAATTGTTTAAACCAATGAGATTAAAATTCTAAAAATATATATAATAAGAATTGAAGGCTGTATCAACCTGGATGTTTATTATTCAGTAAAAAACTTGATTTTGTAAAAATTTCAACAGGAATAATTAGCAGATTCAAGTTCATAATCTGATACTTCTATGAGTAATTGGATTTTTAAAACAAAAATCGTGATTTTTAGTTTAGTATTTTTGGAGCAGTTTGAAATTGATGGGGAAACGGATTTCGACTATTTTCCCGGCGAGCGACGAACTATTAGATGATCGGAATTTAGTCGGAGCAAGTTTGGGGGTCATGAATTTTGGG
The DNA here is from genome assembly GCA_030737815.1 of Allium fistulosum. NCBI lineage: Eukaryota > Viridiplantae > Streptophyta > Magnoliopsida > Asparagales > Amaryllidaceae > Allium > Allium fistulosum. The sequence goes on from CM060901.1 coordinate 1,380,345,774, forward strand.
AAAAATGGTGATGCATTTTTGTAATGCCGGCAGTGGCCGATTAAGGGGAAGTTAGGGTTTTAGAATGGTTTTGGGACAGGATCAATTACCTGAAATTTCGACGTCGAGGTGGTTGATTAAGTCTGCGGTATGGGGGAAAGAGGATAAGTAGCCGTTGGCGATGGCGTTGGCGAATATTTGGGGTTCCGGTGGCCAGAGCGGGAAGTACGAGGCGGAAATATGGAGGTCTTTCTCCTATGGGGGAGTTTTAGAAGTTCGGATTTCGATGTGGGAATGATCGAGCGATGTTGTGGTGATCTGGGGATTTAGCAGGTCGGAGATGGTTTGTGGATGGGGTCGGCGACGAGCTCCAGTGAGACGGAGCTGTGTGCATGTGCATGAGGTTGTGCTCGTGTATGTCAGAGCAGCAATTAGGAGAAGAAAGAAGGTGAAGAGAAAGGTCTGGGATCTGAGAAGAAGGAGATTACTCGGTGTTCTACTCGAGTCAGTGGTGGGTTGCCTTCGATTGTTCACCGGTATATTATCAGTTTTAGTTTAAATCAAGTTTAGATAAATGATGGGTTTGTCTTGGTCTGGGTCGAGTGTTATCAGATTGATTTCGAGAAAAAAAATTTATACAGTTTTAAAAATTTAAGTAAAATCAAGTTTATTTTTTTATCAAGTCTAAACTGATCTTAAATAAATTACTTTTATATGTAATCAATGTTTTTGTTTAACTACTGGTATTAGAAGTTGAATAATTATGTTATTTAAATCAATTTAGTTAGTTCTTAAGTTTATTTAAACTAAATTTTAAATATGTAATTAAGTGGTTAATATGTTTTGTATCATATGTTAATAATAAGTGATTTAAAATTTATTAATAAGATCTTAATAATGATTTAGAAAGTAATAAAGATTGAAGGGTTTATCTTATAATAAATTAAGATCTTGGATAATTATAGATAAATAAATTAATATGTAATTAAAGAGTAAATAATCAATGTAAGTGATTATAGGATAATTAATTTGAGTAATTAATTAAAGATAAATGTAATTAACGTGAAATGGGTGAAGGTTAATTCATTTGTGATATTAATTTAAGGCTAATTACTTAATGTAATTAAAGAGGATAATTAAAGGATGATTAATTAATGGTTTGTAATTAATTAATGTAAGTAAGCATGATTAAAAGTAATTAAACTAATTAATTTAATTTATTTAAATTAATTAGTGTGACTAATTTATCTTGCTTATAAATAGTTAGTTGATATTGAATGCCTCAGATTATTTGATATATCTGATATGTGATTATGATGCTCTATGATATGAGATGTTTCGGATGAATTGTGATAATGTAAGTTATTTATCTATGATATAATTGCTATGTGAATATGATATCCTGAATTTAAATTAAATTGTTTAACTTAAACATCTTGATTTAAAGGACGGCATTTGATTCGAAGAGACCGGGGTCGGGTATTAGTAAATACCCGAAACCACTTCGATTTGTAATCTATAATTCTTTATAGAATTGATTTGTAAATCGAATAGGCTGGAATGAAATTAAATTAAGTAATGAACCATTGGAACTAAGTCAAGGTACTTAGATATTGTTTTGTGAAAATAAGTGATGACTATATAAGTTGTTTACGTGTAGTAGGTACGAGTTACCCTGGTTTTAAATAAGTTCTATGGATTGAAATTTCATGTTAGATGAGTTTACTCACGCTGGTTTCCAGCCTGACCCGGGTGTTACTTTGATGTAATGCTCGGGTCAGACCGAGTATTACAGATTTCCAGGTAAGGACGTTCTGGAGCTCAGGAGGCGAGCTGGATGGTAGGAACGTATGGAGTGTATTCCGCTGTGATATATTATAGTTGTCCGAGACATGTTAATTCTAACTGTCTAGTATATTTGTGAATGTTGTAACTCTGATGTATAAAAATGTAATTAACAAATACAGGTTTTCTTTGTATAAATGCTATTATTTGTTATTATATTTAATCCGCTGCGAATGTGAGATGTTGTGTTTTCTGTTCTTCTTTCTGTTTCTTTCTTCTATCTCTTTTCTTTTTCTCCTAACTATCTGGAATTTTCAGGTTCGAAAATTCCGGGTCGTTACAGAAGCCGAATATCCAACCTAGGTAACCAACCCAGTATTGGGCCGCAAGCCAAGTGGACTTGAAGAACTTTTATTGATTTCTCAAATCTCAATAAGGCATGTCCAATGGATAACTTCCTGCTGCCCTACATCGATCAGCATAAGGCTACTCACATTTATGGATGCATACTCTATGTAGTTAAAGTGCTTAGCAAGTCTATAGCAGTGGAAGTGCAAAAAGTTATAGTGGGTATAAAGCGTGGAAACAACAGAAAATAATAGAGGTGCAAAAACCTTCATTAGATTTGAAACCAAATATTTAAAGTATATTTATTCTCATTCTCACATCATTTATGTAGGAAAAAGAAATATTTTTAATCTTATATAACAAAAGTTAAGAATATCAAGATTTATGCAAACTAGATTTGGTAATTATAATGAGTTTCTAACTTATATTGAGCACTTATGCCTTAAAATTAGGTCTTTACCCTAACTTTGTTGATTTTTTAAAAGAGAACTAGTCAAATCAACTTTGCATATAAAATGTTTCTAAATTGGGTGCTAAAAGGCCTTGATTTAACGGGCATAGCAGAAAATAGCAGGGCTTAAAGCTGATCTATTGTTTAATAGCGCTATTTTGAAATAGCGTAGTAGTTAAAGAGCGTTATGCGCTACAACAGGAATTTTGCGGGGCTTTAACTACATAGTGCCTACGCTAGATATAACCAGATTGCAATGCATAGGCTGGATCAAGAGCATATCTCCTTTATTACAAATGCATGCCTCTACTGCTACAGAGCCATGTTATTTAGGCTTCACAACGTGAGGGCGTCCTACCAACGACACAATAAAATTTCCACACAACAAATCTGATCAATGGAAGTTTACATGGTTGACATGCATATGAAGTCTGAGAAGATTGGGGGCATATAAAGAACTTGGCCGAGACCTTAACATCCTTTGTCGATATAACATGAAATTAAACCACAAGAATTGCTCCTCCGCTATCCAGTTTGGAAAATTCCTAGGATTCGTGGCGAGTGCCACGGGAATAGAAACCTATCCCAACAAGATTTAGGCAATCCAAGATACGTAGATACCTCACATGGTAAAACAAGTGCAGAGCCTAAATGGAATGTTGCGACACTCGGTCATTTTCTATTAAAGGCAACGATCAATGCATACCCTTCTTTGACCTAATCACAAAGGGAAAATCATTTTTTAGGAATGAAGACCGCACAAGCTCTTTGAAAATTTGAACCAGTATCTTTCCATACCCTATATTATTTCCATGCCCATCGTTGGGGAAGTTCTATATTTATACCTTACAATTACTGATCACCCGATCAGTGCCCTAGTTCAAAATAAAGAGAAAACCTAACGACTAATATATTATGTAAGCAAGAGGTTGTAGTCCCCGAAAACGAGATACACTAAGTTGGAGAAACTAGCTCTCTGGCTCCTGAAAGTGGCCTGACGGATGCGACTATATTTCCAAGCTCATCCAATCAAGATACTCAACAACCAACTGCTGAAGCAATGCTAAACCATCCTGATATAGCAGGTCGACTCTTGATATGGTACATGGAAACAACATCACATCACTTTTTACCCCCACACCTCCATTAAGGGTCAGTTATGGCTGACTTTATAGAGAGTGCTAGAGCCTGAATGGCGACGAAGAAGAAACCTTCAGCAGCGAATAAGCATGGTAGTTATATGTGAATAGTGTATTGAATGAGAAAGGGCTGGGGCCGATATGGTCCTAGTTACTCCAAAAGGAAAGGAATTTTGCTCTGTCCTCTTCCTTGGCTTTAAGGTTACAACGAACGAAGCAGAGTGTGAGGCTGTCCTGGTCGATCTTAGGATGACCAAAGAACTACGAGTTGACTCTCTGCACATGTTCAGTGGTTCATCGTTTGTCATCAACAGATTGGCGAAAAATTCCAAATGAAAGGGAAGAGATTGGACCTATATGTTATGGAAGCAAAAAGCTCAACGAGGCATTCTCTGAATTCAGACTAGAGAAGATTCCACTCAAGAACAATGCCAAGGCCGACCAGTTGGCTAAGGCAGCAAGTGACCTTGATGAAAGCATCCCTTAGGTCCCATTGGACATTTGAACCGTCCCTTAATTTTAATAGGCGGAAACCACTATGGAGATTAATGAAGTCCTAGATGACCCCGCTGCTGAAATACCCATGGGCGATGAACTGCATGTGGATAGAAAGGAGGCTCAAAAGGTTCTTTAACTGGGACCTCATGACACAGCCATGGAGGGAAAACTATATCAGTGGGGATGCTTCACTCCCCTTCATCGTTGCGTAACAAAAGAAGAAGCTGAACAAATTTTAGAGGAGTTGTAAGAAGGATTCCACAAGGATCAAGCTAGGCAAAAAGTCGAGTAAACAGAGCTGCCTGCCAAGTATACTATTGGACGACTATGATCAAAAACATGATGGACTACGTCAAGAAATGCGATTGATGCCAGCAGTTCTCTAAAATTCCTAATGCTTCTTCAAATCTTCTAACCCCTTTGACATCCCCTTGGTTGTTCGACACTTGGGAAATAAACCTGATCGAAAATCCCCACAATGCTAAAGTGGGGTACAAACACGCAATTGCTGGCATCAAATATTTCACAAATTGAGTTGAGACAGAGCACCTCACTTGGGTTATTGCACCCAAAATCTTGAAATTTGTAATCATGAACATTGTTTGTCAATTCGAATGTTAAAGAAGATCAACATAGATAACGGGACACAGTTCAAAAATGGGCTATTTTAAGGTTTCTGCGAAAGAAAGGTGATCGAGAAGTGCTTTTCCTTGATGGCCTACACACAAGAAAACCGGTAGGTTAAGCTATTAATAAAACCATCAAGTCAACATTAAAAAGTGCCTCACCAAGACAAAAGGAAAGGGGGAAGAGCTCCCTCTCATACTCTGGTCATACTGGACCTCTAGCTGAACCATAATAAGGCCCTCCCTTTTCTCCTTCGCATATGGGTAATTTATTTTGCCCATCAAAGTTGACATCCCATTCGCTCATTGTCTCACTCATGACCTTGAGCAAAACAAAGAATTACCAAGGCCCGAGCTTGACGCTTTGGAAGAAAGAAGAGGAGAGGAAGAACTCCATATCGAAGCATACAAGAGAAAGATAGCCAAACACTCCAATGCTAGAGTAAAGCATCGCCAATTCATTGCCAGTGACTTAGACCTATGCTGGGTATGACACCCTACATCTATACCCATATAACTCAAGAGTATTATTGAGTAATACTATCAAGTAACACGGAGAATGAGGTGATATGGATGATACATATATGAATATTCCCTTAAACCAATATCTAAGTATTAAATACTCAGTCTTTGATGATTACTTGGCATTATACTAGTGTTAAGCAAATAAATATTCTACACATGGACGTCTTATACCACCCCATGAAATACAATTACCCACACAACACCCATAATTAATCAACATTAAATAAGTTTCATCTCTGTTTACTAATTCGCTCTTCGTTTAATTTATAATTTAGTTCTTTATTCTTCATTTTTATTACTTCATAGTTCATCACAAGTGGATTTAACTTCATCTCGTTCGTAACAAAAAAATCAACAACCATCCATGCACACATCAATATATATTATTTAGTAATTAATGAGATGATGGTTTTTACGTAAATAAATTCCACTTTATTTTTTCATTTTTTTATAAAAACACTTCAATTTGATTTAACAACAAAATACCTCTTTTATTTGTTTCCACTACTATTAAAATAATAAATATTAATTTCCTCATTTAATTATGTCAAATATTTTATAAAAATAGTAAAAACTTCTTTTATAATCTCATTGTATTTCAAAACAATTATTTTTCAACTAGTTTTCATGTTATAGGTTCAAAAGTCCATGTTGCACACATACTTTCGCGCGCACATTCACATATACAACACACTCACTCACACACCTACATAGCTTCACACATCCATGACCACATACACAGCCCACACATTCATAAAAACTCACACAAATTTCACAAATACACTTACTTTACTTAAATATATTAAAAACTTTTGAACTCACATATCCACATTATTACACATACACATCCGACCAAGACCTATCCTTCTCCTCTTCTTTTTTTCTTTGTTTTAAACATAGGTTGTGCACTAGTACAACCCATTTGGGCTGCAGTTGGGCCTGGGAGGGCCCAGCCCAACCGATCCTGACCGAACCAGGTCTGGTCAGGTTACGCTGGCTAGAGGTCAGACCAGAGGCCTGGCCTCTAGGCAGCAGCACCCGCTTGTGTCTCTATGCAGTAGCATTGCTGCTTCACAAAAGTGCAATAGTTCTACTACTGCCATGCGCTGCAGCAGGGGTGCTGCCCCGTAGTACCGGCCAAGGCCCGCTGCCGACGTAACCCGGCACCTCATGTCCCCTCCGGTGCAACTCCTTTCCCCTTCGACAACTCCTACACTCCCTCATTCTCTTTTAAATTTCAATAAAATTTTGTTTAGCGCTTGGTTTTTGTAAAATAAAAATCATAGTTTGGCTATAATTTTTTCTGCTCTTTGAACATCAAACGTCACTAAACCAAATGAAATTTCAACAAGGAAAGGCCAAATATTAAAACAAAATGACCAATAATAAATATCATAAAGTTTCTATAATGCCCACCTCTATACCCATACTACCAAAGAAAATTGCCAAGTAATTCTATTTGGTAGTACAGAGAATGAGGCTTGTTAGGAGCGACCACACGTGAACATTCAATTAGACTAACAGTAGTACGTATCTCACCTCAAAATATATCAATATATATGTAACTAGTATCAACACAAGGTAATAAATACGTGGGCTTACCAGGATAGAACAATATACAACATATCCCAATGAATATAGAGTCACAGATCGCAGCAGAAAAATATAACACAAAACAAACTGATACCAACTGATGTATGTCTCAATATGACAATATATATACAAGTTAGGTTCATAATACACAACTCATCTTATCCAAAAAAATGCAAGGAGACATCCAAAGGAAAATATACATGGACAACTCAAACACGATATAATATATATCCCGTCTCCTCTAAAGCTCAACATCCAAAATGGCTAATGTCCATGTACTTGGAAAGTCTTGGACTAACCAAAGTATTATATAAATAAAAAATGGGTCAGACTATATTTAAATCCATTGTAGGTACATAACAATAAGCATGGTAATAATAGGCAAAGCACAAATACGACACAACGTAACATCCATCATAACATCATAAGAATATACCATGCCTCAAATCTCAATATCACCCATGAAATACGTATAAGTAAGAATCACGACAACTATAAATTGGGTAATAATAATTAAACACATCGAAATCTCAAAATACTATGGATAAGCACGCGAGGTATCCACAAATCCATAATAAAAGAATAAATCCTAAATCAAACTAAATCCAACATTCAACAGCCAAAATTATCAGTCTTGACTTGCAGTCCTAACAGAAGTATATACTTTTGACTGTCAAGCTCTAAAATACAAATCAAGAAAGGCATAATCCTAATAAATAATAAAAGTATCAATTCTCGACTTACAACCCTAATGGAAGTAACAACTTCGGACTACTAAGACGTAAAAGATAAATCAGGAAATATGGAACCCAAATGGAACGAAATCCAAACCAAATACAGTAATCAATATCCAAGAATACCATCTCGACTTATAGTCTTGATGAAAGTAAATCCTCCCAAAACATTAGTCCTAGGAGATAGTAAGTATACCAAATCCCAAATAAAACAAAATTAATACAAAATATCGAAAACAATATCCAAATAATTATCTCGACCTACAGTCCTAATGGAAGTGATAACTTTCGACTATTAGGCCTTAGAGATATCAGGAAATTCAAACTCAATAAATATCAAAATCAATCAAATGGCCAGTTTTTAAAATCATATATCTCGACCCCCAGTCCTAAGAGAGGTAAAACTCTCAACTGAATGGTCCTAGGAGATAGAAACAACAAATCATACAAAAATGAGACCTCTCGGATATAGGCTCTTATAAGAGTGACAGACGAGCTCACAGCATGTCTCTAATATCATAAATAGACAACATGCAGCTGTCTCTAGTTAGGCTAACTCAAATGATAGACAAACATGCAACCAATCTCTAATGTCAATGACCATCAACTCTAACGAGGTGATAATATCAAATAACACATGTGTAATGGATCTACCTAAGTCATCATATGGGAGATTGATGTACAACGGCACTGCTCTAGGAAATCCTAATGACCACAACCTGTTTCCTGCAGTCCCTAAGTTACTCCCAGAATTGTGACACTAATATTCATTGCATTTCATAAACACGCTGCCGGACAACGTCGAGCATTGGCTATGATTCTTACTTTTCCTTGGTAACAGACTGTTGGTCCTTAAATAACGTCAGGGTAATGGCACTAATAAGTGAAATGACTTTCATCCTACAAACTCGACAAGGTGACATCACGGATGCAGGCGTGACCCCGCAATCAGGATTGCTGGGATGGATAACTAACCTATCTGGTGGGTTTAATTCACACGCTTCCCATAGTGATGTGAACACTATGATGTAGATTTCCGAGAAATACTCTTGACTACATAAGTCTCGATGGGAGTAATAGCTAGTAATCTCGACTCTAGTAGTCCTAATGAGAGTGACAACAACTGCTCTTGACTCAATAAGTCCTATTGAGAGTGATGACCGATACTCTCGACTCGATGAGTCCTAATAAGAGTGATCGCCCTCGACTAAACGGGTCCTAATGAGAGCATCTCTATATAACAAATACTCGACTACTAGCCCTAAGAGTAGATAATAATAATCGATTAATTAGTCCTCAGAGGATGCCACAAAATATACCCTCGGCAATATGAGTCCTAATGAGAGTAATAATAAGTACTCTCGACTCCGCATGTCCTAATGAAAGCGTCACAACATATTAATCCATCGACTATTAGTCCTAATAGTAATATAATATAACTCGGCTGATTAGTCCTAGGAGGATGAATCTATAAATCCCTACATATCTCTAGATTTTAGCCCTTAGAGAGTAATAGAATCTCTTGACTACTAAGCTCTAAGGAGTCACCTCTAGAAAATATCACAAACTTATAACCCATCTCTAGGATATAAGTGACATCCACTCACCAATAGTAATCGAACAAGTATTACTTGAGCATCCCATTACACTAAGTATTACTCGATTTTTTATCAGAAGCTAGTAAACTACACTCATCCAAACGACAAATATTCTATAATATGAGTTAATGAATTAGTCGGAAAATTATTACCGAATGCCCCATCCCAAATGACATTACTAATCCGTTTATTCAACATCCTCATTATATAGAATAAAATAATTATCAGTATAAACCAATTTAAAATCGAACTATATATACGAAAAGGGATTTATATTTTAATATGCTTAAAACCATTCCATTATATTTTACATTTGGTTTATTTCAAAATAAGCTATATACTCAAAATCCCTTTTTGAACATATCTTTTTAATCCCATTTATTAAACATACACTTTACAAAATAAATTCCTTTTTGAACATAATATTAAAACCTTTCAATTATGCATAATCATCGAATAAACTAATTCTGAACCAATAAATATATAAAAAGGGGAATAACTTTCAAAACTCTTAAAAATAGATTTATAATAATCAAAATCCTCTTTTGAAATTCCATTTTAATGCTTTTTACTAAATATTCAATTTACAAAAGAATTTCTTTCTCATAAATATTATTAAAACCCTCATTTATACTTACAAAAATTCCATACATTCAATTATTCTTGAAAATCTCTCTTTCCACTTTTAAATCAACTTTTATTTTCAAAACAATTTCCAATAAATCATTTTATTTTCCAATCACATTTATTTATTTATGAATATACTTCCATTAAATTTTAAAACACCATAAATAATTTTCCAAAGATTTCAAAATATTATAAAACTAGAAAATAAATCGAATGTCCAAAAATATAAACCATGGAGAAAAATTCTCCAAAACATCAGCCAATCATCAAATGAATTTTATCGCATGAACCGAGTCGAATAACATCGAACTCCGATCATGCATACAATGTACACACAAAATATATGTAAACATACATCAAAATGCAATCGAACAGAGTCTCCTTTGCATGGCAATTCAACAAACACAAAATCTCAAAATCTAATCTAAAATCATATCCAATATTACCCTATCAATCCAATAACCCAAACCAATATCTCAACCAAGCAATTCAATCAATAAATTAGGATAAATATATGTAACTAGCAAGAAGAAATAAATATAGATGTGAGTATAAAACTCACCAATATGATGCTCGTGTTCCCAAATCAGCATCTACCATTATCCCAAGCACAAATCTACCATCGACGTCACCTAATAATTCTATAGCTCCAACTTCGCAGCTGCAAATTTTCATCACTGAAATGCCTGCACCATACATCTTAAGCAATGTGTAGAAAGTGATGTATGGTGCAGGTATTACGGTGATGACAATTTGCAGCTGCGAAGTTAAACCCATGGAATTTTTGTGTAACTACCCACCTTTTTGGACGGTTTAAATCGACAATAAACCACACATGTCAACTCAAACCATTCAAAAGGGAGGATTATCAATGGAGTAAATAAGAAAATAAGAGAAAAGAAGGAAAAACAAAACATAGAATCTCACAGTGGAATGACAAAATATAATAATCAAATAAACAGTTCATGAAGCTGTTTTACAAACAACATTTGATTACACCTTTACGATACAATCAGAGTTATACATACATCAAGTATAATAGGATAATGTAGTGGAACAACATGATGTAGTGGAATATATATATAATAAATATTATACCAATCTCCGTCTTCATCCTCCAAAATCAAGCCTTCAACACTCAAAAACTCAGGCTGACCCAAGCGTAATGAAAAGACAAAACACTCGAGTCGGAACTAAAAGATCTTATGTAAGTTAAATCAACAATAAGTAAATATGCGTGTAATGGCTTCAGAGATGTTTACGGGATTTTACATCTCCTATCTAGTGTATAACGTGCGTGCAATAACTTAAGAGATATTTCGGGATTTTCCATCTCCTAAGGATCCGTTAAACTATTTATATGTAGTAAAATACGCTATATATATGTAGTGTCTATCAGTAAAGTAAAGTATTAAAATAGTGTTAAGGCGTTACCCATATCGTCCTTAACACATTATTATATAAGCATCATAGTCTATACAGTACTGTAAGCTCCACTGTAAACTGGTGGGATACTTAGGGAGCACTCCATAGGTATGACACAAACCAAAGTCATAGTGGGCTCGATCAGGATAAATATGACAAGGCATGCGAGGCAATGCCCAAGGTAGGATTCTATCGTTTTGCACTCCTGGACTGGTGGTAACGCATAGCAGCTACTACCGCCCTCCTTGAAACACACTCTCATAATCAAATCGAGGGGTGGCTACCAATCAATCACAAAGTAACAGATATGGTATCGAAGAAGCATGCTCGGTATAGCTCCTGTTTTAGTCATTTTAATTATGATCTGAAAGTCAAGGTTATCCATCATCGTTCTCTTACTTCATTCTAGTAGCGTTCTCCAAACCATCCTACTTCATTCTGGATTTCCACCACGTGCACAGTTGTTAAAGTGGTTTCGATATTGGCGGAGAGTATGACAATATCCGACCCCGGTCTCTTTAACAACCAAACGCTTATTTCACACCGTGGTCATTTTATAAAACATTTTTAATAATAATCCAAAAAACAGTTTATACCTTCATATCAAGATATCCATATACTTGTTCCAGAAGTATAAATATATTCATAACTACCGAGGAAGATTTCTTTCAATCAATTGCGAAAATAATTTGTAAATCTCTCTTAAACCATTTATAAACTATTTATATGCTTTAAACCATTTATAAAGCTATTTATAAATTCCAAAACAGTTTACAACTCTTCCCTTTTCATAAACTTCTATGCAATTCCTTTAAAATGTTTCCAAATCCCTTTACACAAGTTCTTTTATAAAACCCTTTATAAAAATCCCTTATAAAAATCTTTATAACTCCTTTATAAAACTGTTATAAAATCCTTCATAAAATCTTTTATAAAAATCCTTTTATAAAATCCATTATAAAACTTTTATAAATCCCTTACAAAATCTCTTACAAAATTCTAAAATCTTTTACAAAATCTTTATCTATTAAAGTTATTATAAAAGCCTATATTTATTATCTTAAATCAAAACTATCTTTATTATATTAAATTAAATTAAAATATATATATTAAAACTATATTAAATATTTTATTAAATTAAATTTTAAATTATTTAAAATATATTTTTAAACCTAAATAAAATTATAAGTTAAAAGCTTAAAATTACATTTAAAACCATATACTAACCTATAATTTGAAACTTTAAAACATATAAAATAAATTATTTTCCAAATATAAATTTTAAATAAAATCATTAAATAAAATTTATAAATCAAACATATTTTACTATTTAGAAAATAATTTAAAACCAACCAATGGTGTCCGTATATAATTTTCTATTCTATGGTCAAGTGATAGAGTATGTATCATTTCAACCCAAAATAGTTAAATTTTCCGGGTATATATCATTTCAATCCATATCCCGAATCAATAATTTCCAAATCAATAAAATCGCTCGGGTATGTATCATTTCAACCCATAACGATTTTGCCTAATCTATAAGATCATTCGGGTATGTACCATTTCAACCCATAGTGATTTTTCCTAACAATAAACTAAGGGAACTTGCAGTGTGATAACAACATATATAATAAACATAACATCCAATCATCCAGAAATGTCAACAAATAGACATCCATCACAATCAATATCCAAGTCAATAAATCACAACAATTAACTGGTTATCAATATCAGATATTTAACTATCAACCTAATTTCAATATTATTTTAAATAGCAATTTAATTCAAATTAAATTTAAATGACAATTTATTTTACCAAATAGCAATCAATAATATTCTTATCACATCACGAATTTAATTCAACTAACATTAGAAAGTTTAGTATTTGTGAGTGGGTTAAATAACTCACCTTGGATTTATCGTCGATTTAAAATCCAATATAAGCCCGAAATTTGAACAGTCTCGGAATTCAACCAAACTAGTTCCATGTTGTTTGGAATTTTGATATAATCGCAAAGGAAGAAACCACACCCAAATCTGAGCTCGTATGAAAAAGTTATGATAGTTAGAACGATTGAAAATTAAATTTTAAATTAAAATAACATAAGGGCAATATCATAATTTCTATACCTCAAACCCTAATGTCGCTACAGGAATGATTGAACCATAATCCAGCAGCCCATCTTCACACAATTGTCACCGCTGCCACGATCATCGCCCCCACCAATAGACACCACCAGTGCAATACTCACCTCCGGCCGACCCTAGGTGGAGCTCGCGGCACGCTCCGGTGGCCCCCACGTCCAGCGCCGCCGCTCGCATTAACTTGCCAATTTATGGCGATCCATGCCTCCATACGACGAACAAAGACCAGATCTGAGACCCGCTCGTCCTCCTCTTCCAGACGTAACTCCCCGATCGTCGATTGGTCGACGATCCCCCGTTAAATCCAAAACCCTAGCAACGGACGGCTGAGAAAGATTGTCAAATTCTGGCCAAGCTGAGACTCAATTGCAAAAATGAACTACAGATATAGATTGCGTTCGTCGAGAGCTTTCCGGCAGTATATAATTCGATATGGTTGATGATTTTGAATTTTCGATTTGATTTTGAATTTGGGAATTGGGGTTTTGATATTCTGACATTTGAAAAGGAGGAACAGATGAGAAATAAAAGTACGTACAGAAATAAAATGAAAGGCTGCTAGGGTTAGAGAAAAAATCTATTTATATAGACAGATGGATAAGAACGAATGGACAGATCAAATTTGGGTTGAAACGATAACAACGACCTGAAATGCCTGTTTCGTTCCCGAAACGAAACTAGGTCATCCAATATATCGAATCATAAGTTTTCAATAATTCTAAATTCAATGGAACTAATTTCAAACCCTAATTCCATTGTATAAAGAAGTTAGCTTTTAAAATTAAATAATATTCATTAAAATTCCATTAATTGATTTCTACGCGTTTCGAGCTTGCACGATCAAACTATAAGTCTGATCGCTACGAAGCTTAAAATCCTACAATAATTCACTATTACGGATCCAATGAAACTAGTTTTGTTGAAATCCGAGACAATGGCCAAAATGGCTATTTTTACACGTTAATTAAAACTAGAGATTTCACAAATTAAATTAAATCACTTATATTCAAATTTAAAAGTTTGCTATCATCATTCTAGTTTAAATAAAATTTAAATCACCTTTAAAAATCATTTCATTCATATTAATTCAAGATTCAGTCATTTAAATAATTCCAATGTTAAACTTAAACAATTCAATTATCAATTAAATTTCATTAATAATCATTGAATTTCAAATGAATTTTAGTTATCATTAATTATTTCCATCTATGATCCAATTCTAACTGTTGATTATAACACATTCAATACATACAAATTTATTTCAATATAAATATTTCCTAAATTTCTGAAATTGTTTATTTCAAGATTTTATTCAAGTTCATATTCAATAACTACAATAATAACTAGATTATAGATTTTATGTTTGTTGGAATGCCAAAATGCAAAGAAGACTTTGTTCGATTGCATTTTGATGTGTTCACTTATATTTTATTTGTGCATTGCATGGATAACCAGAGTTCGATGTTATTCGACCCGGGTCACACGACAAAATACATTTTGATGATTGGTTGATGTTTTGGAGAATTTCGCTCCATGTTTTATATTTTTGGACATTCGATTTATTTTCTAATTTTAAAATATTTTTGAAATCTTTGGAAAATTATTTATAGTGTTTTAAAATTTAGTTGAAGTATGTTTATAAATAAATAAAAGTGACTGGAAAATAAAGTGATTTATTAGAACTTGTTTTAGAAATAAAAATTGATTTAAAAATGGAAATAGAGATTTTCATGAATAATTGAATGTATAAAAAATTTATAAGTATAAATAAGGGTTTTTAATATTATTTCCAAGAAAGAAATTCCTTGTAATTGAATATTTAGTAAAAAGCATTAAAAGGAAATTTCAAAAGGGGATTTTGATTATAATAAATCTATTTTTAAGAGTTTGAATCCCCTTTTTATATATTTATTGGTTTGGAATTAGTTTATTTGATTATTATGCATAATTGAAAGGTTTTAATAGTATTTTCAAAAAGGAATTTATTTTATAAAAGAGATATTTTCAAAAAGGGATTTTACATATATACTTATTTTGAAGACAAACCAATTATGAAATATTATTGAATGGTTTTAAGCATATTAAAATATAAATCCCTTTTTGTATATATAGTATGATTTTAAATTGGTTTATACTGATGATTATTTAACTCTATATAATGAGGATTTTGGATGAACGAATTCGTAATACCTTTTGGGATAGGGGCATTCGGTAATATTTTTCTGATTATTTCATTGACTCATATTATAGAATATTTGTCGTTTGGATGAGTGTAGTTTACTAGCTTCTAATAAACATTCGAGTAATACTGAGTGGACTGGGACGCTCAAGTAATACTTGTTCGATTATTATTGGTGAGTAGATGTCACTTATATTCTGGAGATGGGTTAGGAGTTTGTGATATCGTCTAGAGATAACTCCTTAGAGCTTAGTAGTCGAGAGACTCTATTTCTCTCTAAGGACTACAAGCTTTAGATATGTTGGGACATATAGATTCATCCTCTTAGGATGAACTAGCCTGAGATATATTATATTACTCTTAGGGCTAGTAGTCGAGGAAATAGAATGTTGTGATGCTCTCATTAGGACGTGCATAGTCGAGGTACTTATTATTACTCTCTTTCGGACTCATCTCATCGAGAGTACATTTTGTTGCATCCTCTAAGGACTAACTAGTCGAGTATCATTACCTACTCTTAGGGCTAGTAGTCCAGGATTTGTTATATAGAGATGCTCTCATCAGGACCATTTTAGTCAGGAGCGATCACTCTCATTAGGACTCATCGAGTCGAGAGTATCAATCATCACTCTCAATAGGACATATCAAGTCGAGAGCAGTTGTTGTCACTCTCTTCAGGACTCTTAGAGTCGAGAGTACTTGTAATTACTCTCATTGGGACTTATATAGTTGAGAGTATTTGTTGGAAATCTACATCATAGAGTTCATGCCACTATGGAGAGCACGTGAATTAAACCCACTGGGTGAGCAGTTATCCATCCTAGCGGTCCTGATTGCGGGATCATGTCCTGTATCCATGATGTCACCTTGTTGAGTTTGTCGACTGAGAGTTATTTCTCTCATCAGAACTTTTGCCCCAACGTCACTTAAGGACCAACAATCCATTACCATGGGCAAATAGGAATACTGGTCGATGCTAAGCGTAGTCTGGCAGCGTGTTTATGACATGCGATGTATATGAGTGTCACAATTCTAGGAGTAACTTAGGGACTGTAGAAAATGGGCAACCATCATTATCATTTCCTGAAGTAGTGATGTGGTACGTCAGTCTCCCATTTGGATGACTTAGGTAGATCCATTATATACGAGTTATTTGGTATTATCACCTCATTAGAGATGGTGACATTGACATTAGGGACAGGCTGTGTGTTAGTCTATCATTTGAGTTAGCCTAACCCGAGACAGCTGCGGGTTGTTCTGTTTATGACATAGGGACATGCAGCGAGCTTTCCTATCACTCTTATAGGAGGCTATAGTTGAGAGATCTCCTTTTTGTATGCTTTGATGTTTCTATCTCCTAGGACCATTCAGTTGAGAGTTTTGCCTCTCTAAGGAACGTGGGTCGACATATATGATTTTTATACATTGACCATTTGATTAATTTTGATATTTATTGACTTTGAGTTTCTTGATATCTCTTAGTTCTTAATAGTTGGAAGTTACCACTTCCATTGGGACTGTAAGTCGAGGTAATTATTTGGATATTGTGTAACACCCTGTAAGAATTAATAAAAAAAATAGATAAATTAATTAAATAAGATAAGACTAAAAGTAGAAATTTTGCGAAATTCAGAATTTGACCATGAAAGTTATGTTGTTGCGTTTGTAGAAAAATTCAGATCAATTTCCATATATAATGTTATGAAAACAAAGCTCAAACAAAAAAGTTATGGACGTTTGAAGTTTTTATATTTAAAATATTAAACAGAATTTACATTCAAATAATTAGATAATTTTTAAATTTGAAATTTGAAAGTCAACAGTAATTAGACTTGAGGGTCATGTAAACGTTAAAATTAATGGTAATGTTAAATTGCAATTAAGAAAGAAAATAAATATAAAACAACGGCACAAATCCATCCCAAAACAATAGAACCGGTCGACCACTCCCCTAGGATCGGTCAACCGCTAGCGGTCAACTGGTGGGAGTGGCGGTCGATCGGTGAATAACGGTAGCGGTTGGGGTTTTGCAGCAATGAACGTCCTGGATTTTATAATTTTAAACTGACTTAAATCCGACGGTTCTGGCGAATTTCAACTATGATAAATTGGAGCCTAGCGCCTTCACTTTTATTCACAAATTATTTTGGGAGTTTAGCAAAGCTTTCTTAGTCTCCCTCTTCAGATTCAGAAAAAGTTTATTTAGCGTTTCAGGTAACAAATTCTAGAAGTTTATTACTTTATTTTCTTATTCTATTCTCCTCCTTTTTGAATCTAATCTATATATACAAATCTTGTTGTATATATCTAAAAGGCGAGGTCTAAAAGAGATTATTGATGGCATGAAAAATCCAAAAGCAGGAAGAGCTAAGGACCTATAGTGAGTGGAAATCTTAGTTTTTCCGTTTTAGTAATTGAATAGTGTAGTTTGGATTTGATATATGCCTTGGGAAATTTTGGATTGCAAAAAATCACATAAAACCGCTAAAATCCCCCCAAAGCAAAATGTCAATTCGTTGGTTGGAATCTTAATTGTTTTGTATTGAAATAATGGAGTTTGTGCTTTTTTTGCAATTTAAGCGTTATACCTTCTAATGGAGTTTGTGTTTTTTTGCAATTTAAGCGTTATACCTTCTATTCCACTTCTTATTATTTTTCTTTGGATCTGATTAAGGGATTTGATTAGGAAATGGTATGTCAGTTACGAATTCTTATTCGTAGTTTGCACCACTTATTGCTACAGATTGAATAGAAATCCCCTTGTCTACTTTCGTGTAAAAGATGTTGAATAGAGCATAAAATTAATTAAATTGTAAGTTTATATTATTGATTTATTCCATTTTTTTAATATAAAATAAGTTGGATTGGGATTCGATGTATAGGTCTATTGATTTGATTTTGGAATATTGGATTTATGGCATATATATGTTATTTTGAAAATGAGACTTGTATAATTTTGGAAGATTTGGTATTTGAACGTTAGTTTAGGGCATAATCTCCGCATGCATAGACATTTAATAAGTGTGTATACATATATATAATTAACGTAAATAACGTGCAATTTTGACGCATCAATTGCATAGTTAATTAGGTTAATAATTTTCATTGAATTTCCTTTTGGAAAGTAATTAATTGTAGAAGCAAAATAAGAAGGATTTATTATAAGGCCTAAATAATGAATCGATGAGATGTGTGAAAATATATATAAAGTGTGTTATAAATTATGACTAAGTTATAGGGATGTGAGGTCAGTCAAAAGCACATAGAAGTCTGCCTAGTTAATCTGGTTACAAACAGTGTGACTAGGGCTGATGTGGGACATTGCCTATAATAAGTAACAACGGATGACGCGAGGTTAGTCAAACAAATTCTGTAGGATAAATCTTTCCAGCTAATCAAGCCATCAGTGCCTTCGAATAGTCGGACTAATGTGAGACGTCTCCATGGGGTATGGGTCATAATAAGAAGAACCTGCTTCGAGGGTTGAAGATATTAAGTAGTTGTTTGAGGGTCCACCTCTTCCCCATGTATAAAGTATTAAATGGTCGGAATTCGATAGAGGACATCTCAAAAAGGTCTACTTCAATAGAAAGTATTAGGTGTCTGAAGAGATTTTCGTGCAATGTCAACCAGATATGCACTTATGAGGAGTCCACCTTGGGATTAGGTATTAAATGATGGGGGTCTACCTCAAATGAAGTCTTAAATGGCCAAAGTCTTCCCAATTCCTATTAAAGAGGTATTAAGTGGCTTGGATACTATCTCTCGCATTGGCAGGACATTAATAACGAATGATGGTTATGGGTTATTCAGTTGAAATGTTTATGGAATTGGATAAGCCTTAGGGCTTATAATAGGAAAGACTTTGAATATAACTAAAATGCGTAAAGTGTATCCTTATTTAAATTATACTACTCAAGCACTAATATAGAAAGGCTCGATATTTTCATTCACCAGACATTATTGTTCTGACTCCCTCCTTATTACAACATAAGTTAGGGAAGGAGACGATGATCTAGATAGAGATGCCGATGAGAGGAGCTTGTGGTAGTAGTCTATTTATCTGTTTATGTTATTTTCTAATGTACCCATTCAAAGATTATAATTTATTTTGAACATGTGTATCTCGGTTATGTAACAGTTATTATTGACATTATGTTATGGTTTTGTGACATTTGGAATTTTGAATAAAATGGGTACCGTTTATATTATTATATTTTGTCATTCCGCTCTGAGTTATGAATAAGTAGATAAATAGATCTGTATTGTTCTTTTTACCAACCAACATGCGGCTTTGGAATGGGTTTAAGTTTCGATGGGCCTTTTTTGGGTTGGGATTTAGGCCTATTTCGGGGCGGGTTGTTACATTTTGTATTAGAGTTTAGGTTACCCGATCAACAGGAGTATGTATACATATGAGAGGCGTACTTGTTATTTTTGAATTATTTTTTCAAAAATCCTACTATACACATATATATATACTTATTTTAAACGTATGCTAAAACACCTGGCTAATCTTTACTTCAACAATACTATCTTAGGAAATGTAGATGGAGCTGCACTGCCTACATGATATTACAGTGCTAATCTGTGCTTGTTTGTTTGATATCGCATTAGGCTAAAACGGAGCTGCACTGCCTTGCCCTGCTTTAAGAGTTGACCTGTAGTATGCTTGGATTGCATTTGAGGCTAGTTATGATCTGCGCTGATTACGGTTTGAGTTGCCTTCTTCGTAAGTATGCCCGGATTACTAATGAGAGAGAGCTTTATGCCTTTGTCGTTTACCTACAGGGATGGTTTTGCATTGTAGCATATCCTGAGTGGCTCTGCGCGCAACCCATTGGAATGCTTTTGACCCCCTATGGTATTGCCTAGGTTGCCCTTGGTATGTGTTGGTGGTGCAACCCGTTCTTTTAGGTATTGACACAGTGTGTGCTTTGGGGATGCAGCCATGTCATCATAGCATGTATTGCTCCTTGTGCTTCGGCTCAATATTCATGTTCTACCTTTGATTTATACAATCATTGTGACTTGGCCCTATTTCCTAATGCGCACAATATTTGTCTCTTGTTGTAGTTCCTATGGCTGTAAGGCTCGGGTCGGGTTAGGCGTTATAACTTTAAATTGGTTTCCTCACGTCCTGCCTCGTTTTCCTTTAGTGCAGTTCATGGTAAGAGTGGGTTTAACACTTGCCTCCCAAGTCTGTTGTGGTCGCAGGTCGTGATAGACTTGTTGTCTTAAGCACCCGGTCTACATATCTTGAGATTTCTTCCTAATTTCCCTTTCCTTTTAGCTACTTGGGATGTGGGCCTACTGTGCTCTAACCTGTATCTAGATATTTATGCATTACGTTTAATTTTGCACCACTGTTCTCATTTCTGAGATTGCCCTTGTCACTTGTATGTTGTGTTGTTAGTACTATCATTGAATGACGGCAGTGGGCTGTGCATTTGGCATGACCTGCCCCTTTTACTCGAGGGTGTAATGTCGTACGTATACTTGGAATGATCCGCCACCTTGTTTGGAGGCATAATGTCCTTAGCCGCAGGCTCGCTATGACTTGCCCATTTTGTTTTTGGGCGTAACATGATTTGTGCGCTTAACCGCATCTCTATTTAGCATCACCGTTCTTAGTTCTGAGATTGCAATTGTCGCTCGTAGATTGCGTTGCAAATATTGAACAACGACGGTGAGCTATGAGGGATTTATTTGTGTGCTTGGCATGCCACCACACCCCCCTCCGTTGTTTGGGGAAGGACTAAAAGAAAATTTGACTGAGAAGTCAGGTCGTGCATATACAACCCATTTCGCATGCGTATGATTTTTTTGTACTGGTTTTGGCTGTCTAATATCCATACTTCCAGTGTGCTAAGTTGATTTAGCTAATATAGAGGTACTCACACCAGGGCAAGGCAGTCTAATAGCCCCACATCCAGTGCATTAATTTGGCTAAGGGGTCGGATTATGTTAATGCAAGTACAAGTGTGTAGGTCCAGTTTCACCATTCTCATTATTGAGAGTACCATCTTCGTCTGCTGACCTCGCATATTGCTAATTCAAAGATTATTGGCAGTGAACTCTGAATGTGCATTTAGTTTTGCCAAAAGATAATACAGAGATTTTTATACCGGTTTGGGCTCTATAATATCCCTATGTCCAGTTTATAGTATTGCTACTTCTTTATAATACTATAATGTTCATCACATAAGTAATTAAATTAGACAGAATAAGGTCTGAGATGCTCTGAGTTCCAGGTTCTTGGAACTAGGTTGCCATCGGGTCTGGATAATCGGTATGCCCCATTTGCAAAAACCTCTGCTATGACTAACGGTCCTTCCCAGTTTGGTCCTAGTGCTCATTCTGTCGGATCCTTTGTATTGATTACTCTCTGCAATACCAAGTCTCCTTTGAAAAAGATTATTTCCTTAAGTCCTACATTATAAGACTTCGCCATCCTTCGTCGATATGTAGTCGCAACCGCCGCCGCCTCATCCCATCCCTCCTGGATGAGATCCAGGGCAGTTTCTTTTAATTTTTTAGTCTTTTCTGTGGTATATGATATTCTTCTATGTGATCGGACTTCTACTTTGACAGGTAACATAGCCTCATATTCGTAGGTTAACGAGAAAAGAGTGTAGCCTATAGGATATCTGGTTGAAGTTCGGTAGGCCCATAATACTGAAGAGAGTTCTTCTGCCCACTTTCCTTCAGTTTTTTGCAACCTTTTCTTGGGAATTTTTTGATGGTTTTATTAGAAAATTCTACTTATCCGTTGGCCTGTGGGTGGGCGACTGAGGAGAAACTTTTTACTATGTCGTTCTTCTTGCAAAGCTCCGTGAATTCCTTGCTTTCGAATCGGGTGCTATTATTTGAAATAATTTTGTGAGGTATCCCATATCTGGTAATTATGTTCCATACTATCAAAAGTGACTATCTTCTTTGCGGTAATTGTGGCTAGAGGTTCCACTCTACCCATTTGGTGAAGTAATCTATGGCCATTATGGTATATTTGGCTCCTCCTTTCGACATAGGGAGTCCTATCAGTTCCATTCCCCATATGTCGAACGACCATGGGCTTGCTAGTGGGATAAGTTTATGGATGGTTGTTTAGGAATACTAGTGAATCATTGGCATCTGTCGCACTTCCTCATGGATTCCTTTGCATCTTGGAGCATGGTAGGCCAATGGTAGGTGTGTCTTAGCACCTTTTTGGCCAATTTATTAGCCCTAGAGTGATCTCCGCATTGACCTACATGTACTTCCCTCATGACTCGTACCCCTTCTTCCTTGAAATGCGCCTAAGATAATGGGTAGAATATCCTCTCTGTATAATATTCCATCAAAGAAGGAGTAGTATGGGGCTTGGTATCTTATCTTTCGAGCCTCATTTCTATTTGAGGGTAAGTTCCCGTTCAGAAGGAATTGCTTGATAGGAGTCATCCGGTTGTCTTCCTTTGCTCGTTGAGGCATGAATTCGGTAGCGGGTTGCTGGGAGTGTGTAACGCTCTCCAAATGTTGGTAGTGTATTACTCATGGCAAATGGGAGAACCAAGGGGATATGTACTCATAGTTATTAGCTAAATATGGAATGACTCATCTGAGAGTTTCATGTCGGTTGATAACAACTAGGTCAAACAAGAAATATCAATGTGGCAATGTTACACGGTTCCCTCAACTTGAGAATACTATGAAACTTCAATGTGAATGTTATACACATATTATAGTTAAATCATGGCATGGTGATCCATCGAACGACTATAGTTGGGTTTGAGTTGAAGCATTGAAAGTGAAACACTATTCAATAGAGAATTCGCCTCCTCGATTATATTAGGTTAGTATCACGGTCTACTATTGTCAACTTAAAGTCAAAATGTACGGGCAGAATGGAAGATTAATAACAGTTATTATTAGTGAACCAAGGACTTTATTTATGGACCAATCAAGTTGAATGTGGATATATAGGATTTTTTATAAATATCTGACTAAACACATCGTAATGCGATATAGTGTTGGCGAAGAGAATGTGTGTAAATTATTATCACTGTAGGTGCCTCTTAAGATGTTATAAAACATGATTTTTATTGAACAGATCTATAAGTGATAATTTGGACAAATTGTTTGACTACTAGCTAACGTGGCATGTGAACGCTAATATTTTACTTGTTTAGTGTTAATCGTTAACTGAATTCACACTTCTAAGTCTTATAGCTATATTTATGAATTATTCAAAAAAATACATGATTTATTTAATTTATAAAATGTTATAAATTAGTTAAATTAATTATATTTAACAAATATTAATTTATTTGATGTTTTGGGTGTTGTTAGTAATTATTGGAATGTATATATAAAAGTTATATATGCGCGTATCAATATAAAATATCGGTATACACTTAAACGTGCTTTAAATAGAGATAATTACTTGAACAGGCTTTTGGAAAATTTGTTACCTATGGGGCAAGATATAGCCGGCTTGGTTGAAAATTAAATAGGAGCTAAAAAGGAAAACTTTTAATAAGGAGAATTGAAAAATATTTTCATTCTATCCATTAAAACAAAATCCATTGATTTCATTTCTTACTTTATTTGTTCTCTTTCTTTCCTCCATCCATGGTTGCAAAGCCTTGTCCAAATTTCATGGTTGTAATTTTCTTCTATCACCCAAAAGTAAATAAAATAAAATAAAAACAAGGTGGTTCATCCTATTCTAAAATAATTTGTGTGTTGATTAAAAGAAACTAAGGATGAATTCGCAGATCGATGTGTCACAAAGGGCTTAATCCAACAAAGGTAAATTCTCTTCTCTAAATTTCAATATGTCATCCACCTTAATCTATATATCTGTATTTCCAAAATGTATGTTTGTGAGAATTTTATTTTTTGATAATGTTTGCAACATTTGATACCTTCTAAATTGTACATTTTTATAAATTATGAATGAACAACTTTTATAGACTTATATTAATGTTCTAGTTTGGTTTTGGTTTTATAAATTAGATTCCAAATTCTAGTTTGGTTATGGTTTTATAAATTAGATTCAAATTTATTCAGATCAAATTTTGAAATGAAATTTATTTACCTAAATTATATATATATATAATACACATAGAGATTTATATACACTTATTGTAATATGTTATACTGAGATAAATTGCAATCTATATTATTTTACATGTTCAAAATTAGAACATCTCGTGTTTATTTAATTTTCTGTTAGATTTGGAAATTCATTTTCTATTTGATATACATGCTTAGTGAGAGTTGAATTAAATAAGAATATTGGTATTGTGCTTAGATGTTTGAATTTTTTCAATTTTATTACTATTTAAATGGTTATTTGATTTCTAACACTTCATATAATGTTATAAATCTAAAGTTCAATATTAAACAAATTTTCTTTCTAGATATTCGGAATTATATTCTCTTTTTAACCTAAAGATTAGATCGTATTTAATTAAGAAAACTTTATATGAGAGGTAATTTTTCTTTCCCTTTTATTTGATAACTAAATCTACAATTATGCCTAGGGCATCTAATTTAGTAATTTGCTTTCCCTTTTATTCAATCATCAAATCTTCAATTATGCATGAGATATCTAATTTAAGACATACAGTTTTAATTTCGAACTATGTTTATAAACAAATAATTGGTAATACAAGATATATGTATGTATATGTATATGTATGCATGTATGGTATTATCAATATGTGTACAAACCATATACATATATTATAGTATATTCAAATGTATGTATAAACTTAGGCATTTATATTCTTGATATGCATGCGACATTATCCTATGCATATGTAAGTATTATATATGTGTATATATAATAAATAATAATCCCAATATATATATATAGTTATACACATGTTTATACTTTATTATATTATCTTGTCATGTTATTGAATATATAAGTGACATATTCGAATAAACATCTAATTAAATTAATTAATATTGTTAATTAATAAATATGAAACAAATTTAAATAAAATATGATTTTATTTGATAATTAGATTGGATCCAATGCTAGTTAATGGACTTCATAGTCTCATTAAGATCCAAAAAGAGTTTTTTTAAATTCATCCATGTCACCCATTGTGGAAAGGACCGGGTTCCAAAAATCTTGCGTCTAATGGATCTTGTTAGGTTTCCCCAAAGGAGTTTGGGTACGACCAACAATCATCTAATAACTAATACAACAATGGCTTTAGTCAAAATATAGAGCAAGCACGTGTTTGTAAGAAAGAAAATCAGAGGTATTAAATCATTTCTAATACAATAAGTAAACAACATGCTACTGATTGTTAACAATGTACATGTACACGTTAAAATATATTAAACTTTAGTTGTTCAATTCTCGATAAAGGATCGAAAGAGACATCTTTTATACCTGATATTAGAGGATGTTTGGACTATCTTAATCGATGTACACAAACATTTTAACACAGAGAATATAAGGTAGATCCCTTATGCGTTGGCAGTTGGAATCATTATATATATATATTATGTTATGTTATGTAATACATTAGATCCCGTATATACACTTAGTGTATTATCAAATCTAAGGTAAAATCACTGAATTATAGTTAAGAGTATTCTCAAGTATTATGAAATACTAGAAAATTGTTTATGGAAATAAAAGACTCCTTGTTGAGGAGTGTTCAGATTCAAACATCATAATTGACATCGAATAAGTAGTCAATCTTAAATTCATATTCATCCTTGATTAAGGAGCTTTATGTTTGAAATGTTCTTGCTTTATGTTGGAAATGTTCCAAATGAGAGGTTGTGGCAGATTCAACTATAAAGGCTGAGTACAACTTGAATATCACTACAATGAAAGCAGTATATATCCATAAATTTATAAGAAAGCTAGGGGTGATTATCACCATTGAGAATCCAATAACATATTATGACAAAAGTTATGTAATATAGATTGCAATGGATTCAATAGCTTGATATGGAGTCAGATATGTTCTTTGTAATTAACAGATGATAAAAAAGGTTTATTAGTAACGGAGAAGCATAATAGAAGAGTAGATACAAAATAATAGTATCGCAAATCCATTCACTAAGGCCCTTTCTCGATCTAATTTATGGAAACTAATCGAAGGTGTAGGCTTGAGGCTCTGTAATTGGCCCCAAGCGCAAGTGGGAGATTGATGAGTGTGGCTTAGAGGCAAATATGTAATTCGTTACATAACTTAACTCTTGTAAGAGAATCTTATTAGAAATAAAGTAAGATTTTAGGCTTATTTTCTTTTATATGAGTGTTATATAGAGATATAAGTAATAGTAATAACACATTAAATGTACATAAGTAGAAAATCTTTAAAAGAAGTATTTTATCGGTTGTAGTTGTGAATGTGTTCGTAACCATGAGTACTGAATCGATATTTAAATATTTACTCTTTAAATGTTCCTAGTCAATAGGTATCGATAAAAGGATATTGATATGTCCATTGAGACTACTGTACGAAACGTTCTCCATGTGATGGATGGTGAATTACTCATTACGATTGGGGGCACTAAGGGTTACATACTTGTGGTTATTTGGAACAATCATAGAATGAATCAACGAGAATCTTCTATAGATTAATACAACTAATTCAAATTAAAAGATCTCATTATAAAGAGGTGTAGTAGTCTTCAAACTTGACGGTATTGTGGATCTTAAGTAGTTATACGGTACTTTGATTATGGTCAAGCATATGGCATAGCCAAAATGTTATGACCATTGTTGGGTACACATTGAAACACTTGAAGTGAAACACTACTCAAGAGAGGATCCGTCTGTAACACCCTATAATTGTATGTAATTTAAGAATTAAACTAATAAGGGTTCAATCATAATTTCACATAAATGAAATTTTTTATAGGAGCTGGAATTAAGTCCCAAGACCTATTTCACTGCATCCAGAATGTTGTTTACAGTCAGAAAACATATGTAGATAACTAAATTTTATTTAATGAGCTAGAAATTAGAAAAGGTCAAAACCAGTGGCATTTCGTAATATATTAATTTCGAAATTTTAGGCTAAACATGTGTTATTTTAGCCTATAAATAGAATTATAAGTCTTATTATATATTCCTACTTAAGCCTAAACACCTTACCACTAATCTCCATCAATTCTAAGCAATTTCAAAACAAAAATCTTATATATTTTTTAACTGTTTCATCTCTTCTTCCTCTTGACTCTTCTCCACCAGACTTTGAAAATTCGTAACTTCTCTGTTTCTCAATGAAGTTCGATGAAACCGGTGGAAATCCGAAGGATGTGAAGAATATAACAATCTCATATTAGTTTGGAGGCGGAATTTGAAAGATCAGAGGTGCAACAAACCCGGACAACGAAGAACAATGATGAAATCTCATATACTATTTTCATCCTTCTCTATCAAACTTTGAATTGGTGTATCTCCCTTATGTCTCAATGGACTTTATTGATCTATGCACCAAAAAGACCATGGAGATGT
The DNA here is from genome assembly GCA_030737815.1 of Allium fistulosum. Lineage (NCBI taxonomy): Eukaryota > Viridiplantae > Streptophyta > Magnoliopsida > Asparagales > Amaryllidaceae > Allium > Allium fistulosum. Next base: position 1,380,373,907 of record CM060901.1, read on the forward strand.
TTGCTACGATTTGGTAAAGGAATATTGGATAATTTTGGGATTTTTAGGCGCAAAAGGCACAGTACAGCAGAGATAGTGTTGAGTTCTTATTCATTGGAGAGTTTTGGTAAGTGAGATTCATCATATTTGTGTATATATTGATAAGGCATAGTAAGACATCCCTTATGGTCTTAAATAAAATTATAAATGATGAAAATGAATTAAAAAAGTGATTTTGTATATATACATGATTAGGATGTAGTATGCCATGGCTAGATAACAAAAAAAGTGATTTTTTTATTGTAAATGGAGAAAGTTTGATCTCTTCCTACTTAAAAGTGTAAAACACAAAAATACTCCAAATTAGACATGTTATATATAAAAATTGTATTTCTTAATGACAAGAATTTGTGGTGTTCATTTGACGATATAAAGTAATATTATTTAATTAAATTGCAAAATTATGAAAACGCCCTTGAAATTTAAATGCTTATAACTCTCGCGTAACACCTCTGTTTCATGCACTGTTCGCGACATCCGGATTGTGGCAAGATGAGGAATGCTTTTGTATGTTGTTTTCCATGTTTTGAATTACTTTTAAAAGGTGTCTTATTTTAGTAGATTCGTTATATGTGGATTCTACTATGATATTTCGATATGCGTATGGGGAAACTAGTCATTGGTTGTAACAGTGACATTTGGCTACAATGAGTTGGGGCTTGATCTAGTAGCTTCGTAAATGATGGGGAGATAATGAGTTTTGGACTTGATCCCAATAGTGTCACAAATCGTTAGGCAAATTTCTAGCATGGACTTGACCTTAATAGTCATGTACGTTTTTAGAATACGAGCTGAGAGTTTGGGATTAGTCGTGTGAATACGTTTTTAACATATGACCTAGGACTTTAGGCTCGGTTGTGTGCACATTTTTGACATACGAGCTAGGACTTTGGGCTCGGTCATGTGCATACAATTTTCGGCATATGAGCTGGGACTTTAGGCACGATCGTGTGCATACATTTTCGACATATGAGCTAGGATTTTCGGCTCGGACGTGTGCATACATTTGAGGCGATGGGGAGTTGGGACTTTGTGCTCAATCTTGTCATAGTTGTTTCGGCATATGATTAGACCAAGTAGAAATTTAGTGAGACCTTAGCATATGATGTCATTATAGTTTTATATCGTGTTTAACCGACTTGTTGGGTGCAAGTTACACAGAATAAGATTTGGTTTTCAAGCATAAGTGTTGATTTACTAACTTATTAGTACTATACACTTATATGATGTGTTACGCTCACTAAACATATGTCTGAACCCTTCTATCATTTCTTTTTCTTTAATTAGACTATGATAGGTCGATAGAGAGGACTAATGGTGATTTGGAGGTAATGGTACGACGAAACGCACATTTATTTATTAAGTATCTACTATTGTATTTCATTTATTCCCATAAAATATACTATATTTGTTACCCATAGAGAGATACTGTATTTGGATTTATTCGATACTGTATTGTTTTGTTTTTCTGGGATTTTATTATTAATTACTATTATAGTTTATTCCTTCTACTATGATTTTCAGAAAGTGTAGAGGATTGTAGATGGCTATATGATTTGTTAGTATTTTAATTCAAAACGATCTGCCGTTTGTGAGGTCTGCGTTCTCCACATCATATTATGCATGATTTTGGCATCGTAGTTGACCAGTTGTTACACCATCTCCTTCGTTGTTGAAGGTTAGTAGCACTGTAATTGGTAATCAACTTAATGTCAAAATCTTTAGCAAAAGTAACTCGGTTAATTGATAAATGTTACCGAATTGAACCAATTACTTTAATGTAGTCTATACAATTAACTATGGATATTAATAGAGCTTTCGACCTTACTCCAAACTCTAGATTTCTTAATGATACAGTGATAATGAAAGGAAAAGGTACACAAAATACAGTTACAAGGTGCAGCTTAATAAAGATTAGAAACTGGTTTTCTCCTAAATAATGTATAGGAGATTGTACTTGTGCCCAATACTATACTTTTAGCAAAGTCCGTACATGCTTCAGTATTTAAATTTTTTATATATTAACCGAGGATCGAGTTCACACCAAAGAGTTTACATAAAAATCAATTTATAAACACTATAAATTAGTAATAAAACTAATAAAAATGTTGTATTAATTTTTTATCGCATTTTAATTATTGATTTAAAGCCTTGAAATTAATTAAACAATATGTAATTCTTATATATTGATTTAATTAAGATACTAGGTTAATAAATTAATTAAATGATTAATTTAATGGTTAAATTAATTAGGCTCGAAGTTCGTGAAGCCCAAATAAGGTTGGGACCGGCCAGAATAGAGGAAAGGAGGGGCTGGAGACATGGTCTCCAGATCTGGAGAGAAGGCCATTGGATATTTGTGATCTTGTCAGCTATAAATAGTCACCCCATTCATTCTCATTAAAATGAAACCCTAAGCTCCACTATTAGAAAATTGGCGATGCATTAAAGACTAAATTGCAACCTGTAGTCGAGGACAAAGAGCTAAGAGTTCCAAGAAGAAATGGTAAGCAATAAAGTTGTGGGTAATCGGCAGAATCTAAAATTTAAATTCTTCATTTAAGATAAATTCATGTATGTGTGTGTAGTTCCCCATTTTATATTCAACCATATATACAAAATGAGAAATAATATATATATATATATATATGTATATGTATATGTATGTATGTATATATGTATGTATGTATATGTATGTATATGAATATTTGATAATTAAGTAATATGTGTATATATATAATAAATATACACATTGTTTTAAATTCAGGTTTATTTAATTTTCTTTTATGCTCATAGCCCTAAATTAAATAAATAAAAAAAATATCTATGTATATATGAGTATGATAAATTTCTAATTTAAGTTAAAAAAAATGGTTTCCGAATTATAGAAAAACCCTTTTTACTTTTTTCTTTTTTTGGCAAAAACCCTATTTTCTTGTTTTAGGAAAAAAATATTTTTTATATTTAAATTATATATATATATATATGCATACTGAATATATATATTTCAAGATTATTATATTAATATATCTAAATTTGTATACTCTGATAAAAAAATTGTTGCCAACGTTGTTTTATAATTTTTTTAAATTTGAGTAAGTCATATATATTAAATATCTAATTAGTTAAATATATTTATAATTCGAATTTAAGATAAATATTTTATAATATATGTGTAAACATAAATATATTTTGGGATTTATAAAATAAAAATTATTTTCAAAGCCGAACATAAAATATAAATATATAAATATTATTTGATAAATATAAAATTATACATTAAACTGATTCACCGTCGAATTAAAAAATTATAATTACATACACATTCATATATTACATATGTATACAATATATATCCATGTTAAAATTATTATTACCTTGACACTATATTTATTGTCCATAAATCCCCATGATTAATTATTCCCGTGTGACATTAAATCCTATTTATTAACCATGTGTCATAATGCTTCCACGTATGGCATATGTTTGTCATGTATATCCTTGGTTAGGTCACCATACTGCATAAAGTTATAAAGTTTGCATCGTGATTGCGAACATATTATGAAATTTAAAATATAATATTAAAATAAAATAAAATGATAAATCATATTATAATTAAAATATAAAACATAAAATGAAAGTTTTAATACATAAATTTATCAAATTAAAATTAATACCCAAAACCCTTTTAAAATTCACTACTAAATATGATTTAATACAAATTATAATTTATGTAGAAATAAAATACGATCCAGTGAAAATTAATAAAAGGATTTTTTTTTAGATTTCCCCTTTTATCCCGTTGCCAATGCACTTGGTCCAACATTTCTGTCATTATATAAGCAATGTGATAAATGCATTATGTCATATTGTAATATATTTAAAGATAAATAGTCCTAAATTAACAGATTTATGTGTATATATGTATGTATTTCTAATATAATATAATATCTTTACTTTTAATATTTAATGATTTTAAAATTTGATTAATACACACACACATACATATATACATAATTTTATTATTTCAGTAATAAGAAAAAAAATCTTTTTCTCTTGAATTTAAATTTAAGTTATAAAATATGCTTTAAATTTCAAATTTGAATTTCAAAATTATATCTCTTTACCTAGTTATACTAATTTTAAAATGATATGTATGTATGTATATATATCTCTGTGTGCATATTTAGGTATAGCCGAAAAACTAAATTCCTTTGTTCAGTTAGTGTATATATAATATCTAAAACATACTAACATTATAAATTTAAACTTTAAATTGATATTAATTTTTTCAGTCGAACTAATTTAAAATTTTAATATATATATATATATATCTTTTATATATATATATATATATATATATCTTAACCAGATATAGTTTTTTTATAAATTCAATATCGAAATTTAAGAAAATAGATTTCTTTGTTCGATAAGGAAATTTTAAAATTATACACACACACGTATAGTGTGTGTGTATATAAGTATTAAACAATAAAAACTATATATATATATATATAAACTATACGTGTGTGTGTGTAATTTTCAACCTAAAATAATTAACTAATTAATTAATAAAAATTTCATTTAAGCGCTTTTAAGTGAATTAAATCAATATATAACATTTATGTATTATTTTAATTAATTTTAAGGCTTCAGATAAGTAATTAAATGCCATAAAAATATAATATAACATTTATCTTAATTTCCATCATTTTAATTATAACGTTTATGAATCGATTAAATCCGAAAATATGCTAACAAGTACTATTGTGTGACTCCCTGATATGAACTCGGCCCTCGGTAATATTTAAGCGATTTTAGTAGTAAAGCTATAATGGACTTTTTTGGTATTCTATTTATGGAGTCCCCATGAATAGGGTCAAACCTTATTCCATGTTATTTCCATAAGATTCTTCTTTGTTATTCTTAAGCAAACAATTGTGATGGTTTAGTTGTCCATGATTTTGTTAGGAACGGGAGATAGTGGTTTTGATGACAACAACCTTTGTAACTTATTTTATTATAACTTATATACTAACACTATTGTCTAGATATATATGAATGTTATTATGCATGATATATATAAGGCATGTACTGATTATTGAAGACTGTACAGTATAAAGATCAAGGATGAAGAAATCAAGTTTGAAGACTCATGAGTATCAAGATCAAGATTTCAAGATAAGTGTCTAGTTTATTGTTAAAACTTCATAATAGCACAGAAATCTTCATTCCATATTTCATTTGGGATGGAACCCATTTCTATCTTCTCAGTGGCTTACAAACTCACGACAAGTAGCTTACAAACATACGACAAGTGGCTTACAAACCCACGAACATCCTGGTTTTGTACAAGTTCTCGAGTCCTGATGTGATGAGATATTCTGCAGGAAGAAGCTTGTAAAACTACTTCAAAATGGTTTTTCAAAACTGCTTTTCAAAATGTTTTAGCCTTAAAATACTCATTGTCTTTGTTTTTAAATAAACTCTTGTTTTAAACTTCGTTTGTTTTTAAAACTATCTTCTGATTTTTAAATATTCTTTTATAATATATATATATACTTGAGATTTAAAATCAAATTTATATATACATTCTAAAAATATATTTTTCTACTCTTCTTTATTTTAAATCATAGGAAAATTAGTTTATTTTACTCCAGAATCATTTCATCTTGTTTTCCTTTCAATACCATTTTCAAAACAAATTTTACATTGTTTTTAACTAAGGGATGTCGACATCATGGGATACCCCATGTCGACATGGTGGCCGTTAAATTCAAAAGTTTCAATTTTCAAAAGAAGTGTCTATTCGTTTAAATCTCTTCACGAATGGTTATGACTGTTATCGGTCTATAAATAGCCTTCACAAACGAATTTTTTAACTAACTATATTTCTTATTTTCTTCACTCCTTCTCCACAAATCCATATTCTAAAATTTTTATATTTTTAAGATCGTGCTGAAATTCTGCTGAATTCTCAAGTGAATCAAATTAGAATCTCATTCTTATTTAATTCTCTACCCTCTCTCGAAGATCAAAGTGCTATTCAGAGTTATAGGATCAATTTGTAATCAAAAGTTTATCGAGTCTCTCTATAAGGTGTGGTTGTGCCTAGAAATCAATTGGGTAATCTTGTGGCCCGTAAATCAAGAGAGTTTGCCCCGAGCTCGTGAGACAGGAGGGTACCTCAAGGCCTTTAGAAACTGAGGATTGTAATCTCGACTTTGGTATAATAAAAATCTATATGAGGTGTTCTGCCTTGGTATAGGATTGGATGTAGGGTAACTCCGAACCAGTATAAAATCCGGTGTGTTCTTTCCTTTTACTGCTTTTTATTTACCTTTTGGATCTGTGTTTGATTCTGTGATTGTTCTGTGATTAAGTTCTGCATTTGTTTGTGTCATAATTTTAATTTAGTCCATATAAGTCTTAGAATCCATTAAACATTATTCATCCCCCCTCTAGTGTTAAATTAGCCTTAAGATCCTTAATCCGCACTCCCTTTCATATTTATGTTTCATCTTTCTTTCAGTAGTGGGCACAATTTAGTTGTTTACATATCATCTAGGTCAAATCATATTTCTATTTATTTAAGCTATACCCTAAGCAACAATATATTGTGCACGTTTTCTAATCATCATCACTGCATCACTTAATATCTGGAGTGAAGGAAACAGGTCAGTCAAAAGCAGGTGAAATATGTTGATTTCAAAAAAATTCCTACTTTAGACCTTTCTTGGGTTTATAAAGTCTAAAGGTTTATTAGAATCAATCTTTTTAAATAATCTTATTTTATTTATTCTATTTAAAAAAGTATGAATTTACTTTAACTTGAATATATTGTAATGAGTGTATCAAATATACCCATGTGTGTTAATTGCAAGTATAGCATTTAAGTAGTGTACATAGCTAATGTGGTTGTATATAGATGTTAAGATTTATACTACAAAGGACCAATTTTGTTCATCTACATATGTCTTTTTTGTTCATAGTTTATTTTGAAATTATATAAAATAACAATATATGTATATATATAGTTTACTTACATTTACATATATATATATATAGTATGTTATAAATAGTTATTTTAACTAATCAAAAGTTTACTTATATTTAAAATGACAATCAATTGTGATTAAGTAAGCAATTACGAAGAAGAGAAGAATGTGGAGGGGTAATCTTTTTTCATTTACTCATCCTTTATGCCATCTCAAAATAATTTTGAATACTCAGGCATTTCCTAGTTTTGTCTAATATGTTTTGAAATCTAAAGCATACAATTTCAAATCTATTTTTAATTTAGGAAAGATTTAAAATTAAATTGAAGATTTTACATAGAAGCCCCCTTTTCAAATTTTGAGATGTAATGAAGTTTTTATTTTCAATATGTTTTAAAGCTTAGATATAACCAATCGAAAACTAGCTTTAAATTAAAGAGAATTCAAAGTAGGTTTGTGATTTTGCATAGAAGTCCACTTATGCAGAATCACATTTCTCATTCCATATTAAGTATCCTTAAGAATTTTATACAATTCTCATTTCTGACGTCTCTTTATAAAGTAGAAGTGATCATTCACTCTTTTCATCCCAACTATACCTAAGATACATTCATTCTCATAAATTCACTTTCCTTTCCAAAATAGTCGAACCATTCAAAGAAGATCCTTATTGTAATCAATCGTATTGAATATAAGATTTCGCATTATGGTTTATTACTTATTTCCATTGAACTAATTTCATTGAAGTTTCATACACTATGAACCGCAATCGTTTACCATATGACATATGCGATTGTATATGGATCAAATATCCATATTCTTCTATTGATGTTAGAGTTTGATACTCATAGAAGAAAATACACAGTTTTGTACAAATAAATAGTTAAGCAACCAAGGCATAAATGTTTTAGAGGTTGTACAAATTGGTTCTTGCATGGGCCATGAAGTGGAAAAATGTCAAAAGATTTCATTGGTAAATATATTTTATATTTCTATGTCAACCTTAATTCATTTCATTTGTATATTTTAACTGGTAAACATTTTATCAATTATAATGGTTGTACAAGTTTATCTAAGTAGATTATTTTAACTTGTATAACATATATTCTTACAATATTAGAAAGGTTAACAATTGTCATTTCATTTTTCTAATAAGGCTCCCACTAGATTTTTATGTTTCTCAAAACGATAAGAAAAACATTGAAATCTTTCGATTTCTTTAGTGGGCATTAGGACCGCTTGCCTTAGGATTCTGACGTTGAGTTTGCTCAAAACATAGGCCCGCAAGTGATGGATACACTTTATCAGTTGTTGATATACAACTCCTAACCCGTGGTCTTTGTCATAATCTCAATATCAACCTTGAGTTTGCTCAACAAATTGAACGAGATTATTCACTCCTACCTACCATTTTTGACGGCCTAAGGCTAATGCACAAACCTTGAGTATGCTCAACAAATACATGCATGTATCTTACCTCGTCTAACAATACATTACTAATACTACACATAACATCTCTAGCTTGAGTTTACTTAACAAATAGGGAGCATGCAAGTAATTTATAAATATATAAATGGTAGAAAACAACATTTTATTAGAGATTCATAATCTTTAATATACATTTATTTGAGTGATAACAATTTAGGGAATAATGTATTTCTTACAAAATACCTTCATGATTTAAGTGTCAAACAAGTCTGAAATCACGGTATACCTATGATACGTATGTAGTTATTCCTTAAATCTAATTTGGGTTTCTTTCCCGTTCCACTTAATTTTATACATATATAATTATTAACTTATTTATAATTTTTACATTATAATTCACCTATATAATATATACATGTATCTTATTGATTAAATCTTATTTAATTAATTTTAATTCTTATTAATTAATTTATTTTATTTTATATAAAATTTCTAAAACTTTATATTACTTACCTTGATAATTAATCAACTATAACATTTATAGTTTGTGTATGTGTACACATCAATATATGTGTATATTTTAATTAATCAAGTTTTCATTAATTGTATTCAATAAATTTTGTTTAATTAAACAATTTAATTAAATATTTTAATTTATCTAAAATTTTAATTTAATTTATCAAACAATTTTAAGATAAATAATGAATTAAAACAACTATAGTTATATACGTATATTAATATATATGTTTTAATTAATTATTTAATTCAATTTTAAGTAATCAAATTAGTTAAATTTTAAATTTCAAAATTCCAAAATTAATTATTTAATTTCTTGGAACAATTTTGAAAAATACTGAGCATTTAATAACTTTTATAACATTTTACTTTAAATTTTAAAGTAATACTTAAATTCAAAATATCTTTTAAATTTCAAACAGATTTGAAAATTAGCCTAAGACCCAAAATCAATTTGGGCCTTTATATTGGGGATAATCTTTGGGCTTACTTCATCCTTGGGACAAACCAATAACTAGGTAGAGCAGAGTACTTATTATACAAACCCAACTTTAGACACTACCTTTTTAGACACTGTACTAAATGGGTGGGCTTTAATCAATTAGTCCTAACACTGCTAGTTTAGACTGCATAAACCATTGGACTCTGATACCATTGAAGGAACAAGGTCAATTGTAAGCGGATGAATACGTAGATTTCTATATTTTTTCTATTTTGGATCTTTATTGTGCTATGAAATCTAAATGTTTTTTTATTAGATCCAATCTAATAATGTTTTAAATATAATCTTATTTTATTTGAAACAGTTTGAATTTAATTAAATTTAAATGTATATTGTAGGGAGTGTATCAAATATACTCTATGTGTTAAGTGTAAGTGTAACATATAAGTAGTGTACTTGACTAAAATGACTGTATATAAGCGTAGAGATTTCCATTGCAACAGACTCATTTGTCCCTTTATATATGTCTTTGTTATCCATGGATTTTTTTGAAATTATATAAAATAACAATATATGTATATATACATAGTTTACTTATGTTTACATATATATAATATGTTACAAAATTATTTTAACCAATCAAAAGTTTACTTATATTCAAAATAACAATTAGTTGTGGTTAAGTAAGCAACTAAGAAGGAGAAGAAGAGGTGAAGGAGTTATCTCCTTTCATTTATTCATCCTCTAATGCCATTTCAAAACAATTTTGGACACTCAAACACATCCTTGTTTCGTCTAATTATTTTGACTGAAACAAAAATTTCAAATATAGTTCTAATTTAGGAAAGATCTAAAATTAAACAAAAGATTTTACATAGAAGCCCATTTTCAAACTTTGAGATGAAATAACATATATATATATATATATTATTGCAAATTATATTTTAAATCTAAAATAACATATGTATATGAAGTTTGTAATTTTGATATATTTTAAGACTTAGATCTAATAGATTGAAAAATAGCATTAAATTAAGTAGGATTCAAAATAGGTTTTGATTTTGCTTAAAAGTCCACTTATAACTTTTCAATCAAAGCAACCTTTAAGCATATGCAAACAATAACAAAAATAATTTACATTCAAATCAATAAACATACTAAACATTAAATCAACTTTCAGATGGTTTTAATACTTATGTTTCTATATGTGATAATCACAAAATTAAATTATTAATTGAAATTAACTTTAAATCAAAAAAAAATTAAACATAAATTTTACAATAACAAAAATAGATTGAATAAATTAGGCATGCATAAGTTCAGTGAAGAATGATAGGAATCAAGACTATACATACAAGATGAACAAATAATCAATAGAGATACAAGTATAACATGTATGAGATATAATTGTATTACGATCTTGTATTTCATAATCAGATAAAATTAGAAATTACCTTATAGACGTAGCCAAAAAATGCACCTCGAATGAAGAATAGAACTCCTATATCTGATTGAATCATCTCCAAATTTGTAATGGTCTGAAGCACCACCTTTTATTTATTCTTTTTTGGAAACTTTATGGCTAGGAAGTTGTTGACCAAAGAATTAGCTAACTTAGGAAGTAGACTAATGCATTGTATTAACAAAATGTCATTTACACATACTAGGCTTAAAAATATAAAATGAGGAGTAAAACATGCAAATAATGTAGATGACACAAGATATATAGTGGTTTAAAATAGATTTTCCTACGTTCACTATGAAGATCTCTTGCTATATTTATTCCTTATAATTACAAGGAACTACGAGAGAATAATATGAAATTTAGCACTTAGTTTACAATAATTCTATACCTAAGAGCTTTGAGAGAATTGCTTGCTGGAAATGAGATATCCGAGCAAAAAATCAACCAAAGTTCTACCCCATTGATGTTGTATGGAATAGGGTATTTATTGCAGCTAATATGGATTAAGGATAATTGAGATTGCATAGTAAAACGGGTGGGAAACACTCTTGGCCATCGATATGTTTGCATGGGCTAATGGAGTAAAGGTGTTATGGATATGTGGTCGAGAAGCATGCCATACCAAGGGCATGCTTTGAGCTAAGCAAGGCGGCTCGCTACAAGAGTTGGCATTCTTTTGGCAGACATGCTATTGTTTCTAGTAAAGCTAGCTTTACAACTTGTCATTTACTTTGCTTTTCCAGGTGGCAAGGCAGTCGGGAAATTTCCCATGCACAGTAGTGGTCGGTCACTTATTGCCAAAGATTGCTGGGTGAAGCTGAATATTGCTAAGGACCACGTCGTAAGGGTTATGTCAAGTGGTTCATAGGAGGAAAAGATGGGCTACCTAGGACCGGTCAAAGGCAAACTAAGATGAAGCCAGGTCAAAGACGGGTCGCGCTTGAGCCGGGCCTGGTCAGGTGAGTTAGCTGTTTAAGAAATATTGAGTTGAGCTAGCCAGCTCTTGTCATGGAATGCTGCTGAGTAGATGGGCTGGTGTGGGGTCGGGATTTGAAGTATTGGGCCGGCTTGAGTTGGGTCAGGCTTTGTCATGTTGGCTAGCTTATTATACTTGCGAAAATTTGAGTAACATTTTGCCCCTCTCCCAAGCCCGTCTCTTTAAGCTGGGGTGGGCTTGTCAAATCACAAAGATCTTGTTGCTTGGGTCTTCTGCTATGCATTTAATGCATGCCACACATGGTGTTGTGCCATTAGCTAAGACGATTCACTTTTTTAAACATGGTAGGGAAGATCACATTTCCAACATGTATGAAGTGACATTAGCATTGATTATAATTAGATGGTTGAGATCGTTTGCCTTTTGAATCCAATGGCTAAGATCAAGGGGGTAGTTATTATAAATACCCCTTATCTTCTCCTTCTTCATTTTTATTGATATGAAAACAATTTCCACCATTAAAACTTCCAAAAAAATTAAAAACTTTTCAACATTTCAAGCTTTCTTCTTCATAAAATAGTAAGCACTTCCCCTTCGTTGTTTCTTTGCCTTGGAAAATGGGCCTTTTTGATGTTTTCTTGTCACGTTTGAAGCACTTGAAAGTGTTGCTTTTGTAGTTGATTATGTTTTGATGCTTGGTCAGAATCCATGCTTTTCTAGCCATCTTTTGGACAACGATAGACCATAACTACCATGTCAGCGGTGGTCGGTCGACGTTAGTGATCTTTCTAGTGGCCTGTAATTTTTAGAAAACATATTAGTGTTGGGCTATTATTTTGGGCCCAAATTAATAACCTTGGGATTTTAAGTGAAAAATATAATAATAAACATGGCCCATATGGCCTACAACTTAGCTTAGGAGTCGTCTGAGTCATGAGCCGATCGTCATGGGGTGCCCGATAAGGGCACGCCTTGGGGGTGGTTATTTTGGCTTCTGCCAAGGGCTTTGGCGCTTTGCCCCCGGGATTTGTTAGACTTGACTGTGGAGTTGTTGTAGTTTAACTAGGTCATTTGTGTTTTATATGGCATCCTTTGGATCTTCTTCAGCTGGTGTTTCTAGGCTTAAAGTTTCTGAACTAATAGAGGGAATTGTAGGCTTGGCCAAGGTCCTGGTCAAGCATGGTTGCAACGTCGGGATGAACAGATACCCCACTACTGCTGATCGACCTCACTACCCTCCAATGGGATACTTTATGTGGTCTCTCAGCTACTTCAAGGTGAGGTCATATTGCCTCTTCACCCAACCCTGTGTCTGTTCTAAATGCCTACGGGCTTGCCCTTGGTTAGCTTACACCCATGTAACATCCCCTATTTTAAGGTCTGAAGCTAACCGCTACAGATGCTGCAGTTATCTATAATATTAACTTCCGTTAACAAAATACGGTAATGTTAATGTATCCATAATATCAGAAGCACATGAATATGAAATAAAATCAACGCAGATTTCGAAACAGCTTTTCTAATTACATTCCAAATTGATATTTCATATTCAATTACATAATCCCAAAACGATTCCCAAGTTTAGACAAATATAATTATTACAAAATTAGCCAAGCGCGACATATAAAGATGCCTCCTTGAATGAATAGACATATCATTCAATAAATACATCATAGCGGAACAATAATTGATAGACTCCTAAATAGCTAATCCTTGCCTCTTGCACGTCTTTAGAAGCTTTATTCGTCACCTACTAAAACCTGAAATACCTTAAATCTCAATCTACTCAAATTAAATTTTGAGCACCCGAGAGTTTAAGAGGAAAATATAAACTTCGAGTCAGACATAAAGCCTAGTGTGAATAATTCTATTACAATTAGGTTTACTGATATAAAGTGATACCATGCCGCTTAGCGGAATGGGTTTCCCCACACTAATATCCTTTTAAAAGCATATCTTTTGCAAATCAAAATCCTACAATCAAATTGATTATAACAACAATAGCAATAACATATATCCATATAAATCAGGTAATCAATGGACTATCCATCCGAACATTATAGTTTTATCTGGTTGACTATTAACCACTGGCTGACTCGGGCCTACCAGACATGTTAAATATTCTAACTTCTGTTAGACACAATATTGGACGGTCTATCCTTGACTTACTTCCCCTAGGGTCAACTGATCCTAATGGTTTTGCGGGCTCACCGATAACTTATCTCTACTCTGTGTATTCCTTTCTATATGTAACATCATTTTAGTCTTACCTGTGACAAAGCCCTGCACACTAGAATTTTGGACTTATATTAGCTAGAGGCTATTAGCTAAAGTATAGGGTGCAACCCCACACCAGTCCCATCTGGTATTCTAAAATCTAAGTTATTCTTTTAGCAAATATCTAGGCTGACCACCGTATTTAAATTTCATTTCCTTGAAAATAATCTTTACAGATGATTTAACCTTGAAATCATATCTTTATAAAACAAGGAAATTATACTCTTTGCTTTACTCAAAATACTTATGCCATGATATATGCTTTATAAAATAATGTTGATGAAAACCTAAAATTAATAGGGTTATCTATCCCTTTAAAATATGTTAAAGCCCTTTTTAACTTAGAAAACATTAGGCAATAAAGCCAAAACAATACCTTCAAAACCATTGTTTAAACCTTAGACGATCACTTTCGAAATCATTGAAAGCGTCCCTTTCGAAATCATTGACTTCAACACTTAATAAAACTATAGGGTCAAAGGGAATAGGGGCGAAAGCATCATTTTCGAAAGCATTGGTCTCAAGTGAAAGAATTATGGAAGCATGGCTTCGAAATTAATTAAAAGTATTTCTTTCGAAACCATAGTTTGAAAACAAAACAAACAACAAAGTATAAAAAGGGACACATTCGAAAGCTATCCTTTTGAAAGACCTAGGGCGACGCCAACATGCTTCCACATGTATATTTATGTCTTAAAGCAAAGTGGTCTTAACCATGTCAGAAGGTATAGGTGCGGCACCTTCCCTTTTGCATGTATGGGTTAAAAGGAAAGCTGCTCAATGGTTGTGGAGGGGTATTGGTTTGAAAGCTTTAAAATAGAACTTCACCCCTTTCAAATGCATGCCTTCGACACCATCCTACCTTCCACCTATCTCCAACACACTACATGCCGATGAATTGATACTATGTATATTGGTTTTGAATGGGTACGGAAGGGGTGTTATGCGGGTGTATGATGTCGGAAGCTAGCAAGGGTAGTGACGAAGATGTAATATTAATAAAAACTGCATTTTAACCTTTTAAAGAAATTCCTTTTTACCTACCACTAATATTTGTCGAAATCTTACTGGTTTAGAAAACTATATCTTTCCCTTTTTCGGAATTTGCTGTCGAAATCAAATATGGATTATTTGAAACAATTTAACACTTAAGCCCTTCTCTTTAATAAAATGTTTAAAACATTTAAGTCCTCTAACTTAAATAATTTATCAACCATAGTAAAAAAAAACTTTGGAAAAATTCCCAAAAAATCACAATAATTCACATTAAATATGTTTTCTAACATATATAAATTTCAGACTCGAAAACATTATTTAATTGTCTTAAATAATTTAACTTGAAATTAACTATTTTCTCTCATAGAAAATTCATAATAAATCCATATTACTTAGAAAATTATGAAACTTGAAACCCACTTCTAAAATAATATTTTTGACCATATATCAAAATGCAACTCATTTGTATATCATATGATAGTTTTTCTAATCTAAACATATGATAAAATTCTTATTAAATCTTTATAAATCATCAACATAAAGCATATAATCATTTAATCACTATAACATGGCATATAACTTGCAAATAAATGGATTTATCCTTTAAAACCGAAATCATTATCAAAACATGAGATGGTTGTTATTATTCACCTTGGCTTTGTGTTAAGAAGATTTAGATTTGCCCTTAGATTGATTTCTTCAAGCTTTCTACTTGAATCCTAGCTTACCTTTGCTTTAAATCTTCTTAACGGTGGCCGGCCAAAGCTTAGTATTGTTTTTGTTTAGTTTGTAAATGTAGAATGAACGAGGAAGTGGAGAGAGAATGGAAGGGTTTAGGGTATAGGAATAAAGGTTATTCCCATTTTACCCTCATCATTTTCCTCCTTCTTAATTATGTTTAGCTTCCCTTTTATTAACACATTCATCAAGGCACGACTCCTCTTTAATTTACAAATCCCAATCCCTTAACTTTCTTCATTATTTTATTTAACGCGCAATGCATGCAGTTATTGATAGACAGAAAAATCATGGTATGCATACCCAATTAAATGTTCTAAATAATGTTAGCCAAAATTAGGGTCATCACAGACTCCCCTCCTTAAAGAATTTTGTCCTAGAAATTACGATATGGTACATACAACAATCAAACATAAAGGTAAAATGTACCATCAAACAAGTCTAGATAAGTGTCCCTAATCCTGCTCTCGGTTTCCCAAGTATAGTCTCCCTTGTCGTCACTCCACTGGACTTTGACTAATCCGACCGTCTTGTTTCTTAGTCTATTCTCATCTCTCAAAATTATATGAACTAGTTTTCTAACTATAGTCATATCTAGTTCCACTACGAGATCTTCTAACATAGTCGGTGAAATAGTAGTCCCTGGATCTCGAATACACTTTCTTAGATGAGAAATATAGAAAACATTGTGGACTCTTGCCAAATTATTCGGTAACTCTACCTTATACGCAAGTTTCCCGATCCTTTCTATAATAGGAAATGGTCCAACGAACCTTGGTGCCAACTTCCCTGATCTACCGAATCTGATCATACCCATCATCGGTGACACTTTGATGAAAACATGATCTCCAACTGAGAACTCTAAGTCTTTCCATCTCTTATCATCATAACTCTTCTGCCTAGACTGAGCTTCCTTTATTCTATCTTGAATTAACTTAATCTTTTCTGCAGCTTCTTTAACCAAATCCAGACCAAGAACTAATCTATCCCCAGTCCCTAACCAACAAATTGGAGATTTGCATGGCTTTCCATATAAAGCTTCATACAGTGCCATCCCTATACTAGTTTAACAACATTTGTTATACGAAAACTCGACTAACTGTAGATGGTATTCCCATGATCCTCCAAAATCTAGCATACAAGCTCTTAACAAATCCTCTAGGACTTTGTTAACTCTCTATGTTTGCCCATCTATCTGCGGATGGTAAGCGGTACTCATATTGAGCTTGGTACCTAAAGTATTCTGTAGACTCTTCCAGAACTCACTAGTGAATAAGGAATCTCTATCACTTACTATACTACTAGGAATCCCATGCATTCTAACTATATTCCTCATGAATAACTTAGCTAAATCTGGTGCTGTCCTGGTCGACTTAACAGGTATAAAGTATGCACTCTTAGTCAATCTGTCCATTATAACCCAGATACTCTCATTTCCTCTATTCGACCTTGGTAATCCATCTATGAAATCCATTGAAATAGAATCCCATTTCCAGACTGGAACATCCAAAGGCTGAAGTAATCCACTCAGTTTCTGATGTACGACCTTTACTGTTGACGGTTCAAACATTGCTTCACTCATAGGCCTATATCTCTCTTCATACCTTCCCAGAAGAAACTCCTTTTCATATCCTGATACATCTTAGTTCCTCCTGGATTAATAGTGAACTTCGAACGATGGTATTCTCTAAGAACTTCCTTCTAAATGTTTTCCACACTCGGAACACATAGTCATCCTTTCTTCCTCAACCACCTATTCTAGTCAAGACTGAAATCTTCCAAGTCATCGCTCTCTGTTCCATTCCTTAATCTTCTGATCTGCTCGGCTATTAATGGATCTTCTCCTTGTTTAGAAGCAATCCTTTCGATCATCATCGGTCGAACCTTTAAACATGATAACATGGTGGTTTCTCGACTAGAACTAGCCTCAAATCTCCATTGTACTCCGCATATAGTCAACACTTCTAAATCTTTCCACTTAGCTATCATTGCCAATACTACATTCTAGTGTTTTTTGATAAGTGCATCTGCAACCTTATTTCCTTTTCCCGGTGTGTACTCAATACCAAAGTCGTATGCAGCTATGAACTCTAACCATCTTTGCTGTTTCATATTCAACTCCTTCTAAGAGAATAAATATTTTAGTGACTTATAATCTGTAAAAAGTTCGAATCTTTCTCCCAAAAGGTAATACCTCCACACCTTCAATGTAAAAATTACCGCAACTAATTCCAAATCATGAGTTTGATATCTAACTTCATGCGGTCTGAGCTGTCGAGAAGCATAGGTAATCACTTTACCCCTCTCCATTAGCACAGCTCCTAATCTTGTTCCACATGCATCCATGTATACCACTAAGTCCTGATTCCCCTCTTGAACAACTAAAACAGGTGCATTAGTCAATAAATATTTCAACTTCTGGAATGCTTCCTCACATTTATTGGTCCAAACATTATTCACCTCTTTCCTGGTTAGCTTAGTCATCGGCGCTACTATCCACGAGAAATCCTTAATGAATCTTTGGTAGTAGCCAGTTAATCCAAGAAAACTCTTTATCTTAGTCACTATCTCGGGTCTCTTCCAGTTATTCACTGTCTCGATCTTAGCCAGATCTACTAACAACCCTTTCACTGAGACTATATGACAAAGAAAGTTCACTTCCTTCTTTCAAAAGTGACACTTCGAAAACTTTGCCTTCAACTGATGCTGCCTCAGTGTTTCAAGGACTATCCTAAGATGAACTTCATGATCTCTTTCATCCTTGGAATATATCAATATGTTGTCTATGAATACAAATACAAATCTGTCCAGATGCTCACGGATGATTCTGTTCATTAAGTCCACGAAGAATGCCGGTGCATTAGTTAGTCCGAATGGTATCACTAACCATTCATATGATTTGTATCTTGTCCTAAACACCATCAAAGGAATACTATCCTCTGCTACTCTATGTTGATGGAACCCTGTAGCCAAATCCAATTGAGAGAATACTTTGGCTCCACTCAACTGATTGACCAAATCGTAAATCCTAGGTAACAGATATCGATTCTTTATCGTCTTCTCATTTAGCTTACGATAATCGATACAGAACCTTAACGATCCATCTGGCTTCCTTACAAACACTGCGGGTGCTCCCCAAGACGAAATGCTTGATCTGATAAAAATTTTACCTTCTAAATCCACCAACTGCACCTTTAGCTCCTTCATCTCGGTAGATGTCATTCTACTTAGCGGTCTACTCACAGGTTCAGCTCCTGGTACTAAATCTATCCGAAATTCAATGGCTCGTTTCGACGGTAGCACTATCACGGGCTCAAAGACATCTGGAAATTCTCTAACAACGAAAACTCGATTCAACTTGTCTTCTTCATCCATAACGCCCAACAGAGCGCAAGAATCTAAATTCGGGTTTTCTATAGTGTATATAATCCGATCAGTACAACTAGGATGTCTAAGTGATATTTTCCTATCATCGAAAAATATCCTAGCATCGTACTTACTTAACCAATCCATATCAGAAATAATTTCAAAACCTACAAAATCAAACACATGCAAATTGCAAGCAAATATATGACCTAATAATTCAAGCTCTAAGTGGTCACATCTCATCCCAAAAGTCACCTAATAAAACCTGAAATACCTTAAATCTCAATCTACTCAAATTAAATTTTGAGCACCTGAGGGTTTAAGGGGAAAACATAAACTTCGAGTTAGACATAAAGCCTGGTGTAAATAATTCTATTATATCTCGGTTTATTGATATTACGTGAGATCACGCCGCTTAGCGGAACGGGTTTCCCCTCACTAATATCCTTTTAAAAGCATATCTTTTGCAAATAAAAATCTAGTGATCAAACTTATTATAACAAAAATAACAATAACATATATGCATATAAATCGGGTAATCAATGGACTATCCATCCGAACATTATAGTTTTATCTGGTTGACTATTAACCACTGGCTGACTCGAGCCTACCAGACATAATAAATATTCTAACTTCTATTAGATACAATACTGGATGGTCTGTCCTTAACTTACTTCTCCTAGGGTTAACTGATCCTAATGGTTTTACACGCTCATTAATAACCTATCTCTACTCTATGTGTTCCTTTCTGTGTGTAACATAATTTTAGTCTTACCCATGATAAAGTCTTACACACTAGAGTTTTGGACTTATATTAACTAGGGGCTACTAGCTAAAGTATAAGGCGCGACCCCACACCAGTCCCATCTGGTATTCTAAAATCTGAGTCATTCTTTTAGCAAATATCTGGGCTGACCACCCTATTCAAATAATCTTTACAAATGATTTACCCTTGAAATCATATCTTTATAAAACAAGGAAATTATACTCTTTGCTACTCAAAATAATTATGCCATGATATATGCTTTATAAAACAATGTTGATGAAAACCTAAAATCAATAAGGCTATCTATTCCTTTAATATAAGTTAAAGCCCTTTTCAACTTAGAAAATATTAGCCTATAAAGCCAAAACAATACCTTCGAAACCATTGTTTAAACCTCAAACAACCTCCTTCGAAATCATTGAAAGCATCCCTTTCGAAATCATTGAATTCGACACTTAATAAAACTATGGGGTCAAAAGGCACAGGGATGAAAGCATCACTTTTGAAAGCATTGGTCTGAAGTAAAATAATTATAGAAGCGTAGCTTCAAAACCAATTAAAAATATTTCTTTCGGGACCATAGTTTGAAGACAAAATAAACTACAAAGTATAGAAAGGGACACATTCAAAATCTATCCTTTCGAAAGACCTAGGGTGACGGCAACTTGCTTCCACATGTATATTTATGTCTTAAAGCAAAGCAGTCTTAACCATGTCGGAAGGTACATGTGCGGCACCTTCCCTTTTGCATGTATGGGCTGAAAGGAAAGCGGCTCAATGGTTGTGGAGGGTATTGGTTCGAAAGCTTTAAAAGACAACTCACCCGTTTCGAATGAATGCCTTCAACACCATCCTACCTTCCGCATATCTCCAACACACTACATACTAATGAATTGATACTATGAATATTGGTTTCGAATGGGTACGGGGGGGGGGGGGTTGTGCGAGTATATGATGTCGGAAGCTAGCAAGGGTAGTGGCAAAGATGTAATTTTAATAAAAACTGCATTTTAACATTTTAAAGAAATTCCTTTTACCTACCACTAATATTTGTCGAAATCTTATTGGTTTAGAAAACTTTATCAATTCCCTTTTTCAGAATTTGCTGGCGAAATCAAATTTGGATTATTTGAAACAATTTAACACTTAAGCCTTCTCCTTAGTAAAACGTTTAAAACATTTAAGTGCACTAACTTAAATAATTTATTGACCATAGTAAAACACTTAGGAGAAATTCCCAAAAAATCACAATAATTCATATTAAATATGTTTTCTAACGTATATAAATTTCAGACTCAAAAACATTATTTAATTGCCTTACATAATTTAACCCGAAATTAACTATTTTCTCTCATAGAAATTCATAATAAATTCATAATTACTTAGAAAATTATGAAACTTGAAACCCGCTTCTAAAATAATATTTTTGACCATATATCAAAAATGCAACTCATTTGGATGTCATATGATTTTTCTAATCTAAACATATCATAAAATTCTTATTAAATCTCTATAAATCATCAAATTAAAGCATATAATCATTTAATCACTATAACATGCATATAACTTGCAAATAAACAGATTTATACTTTAAAATCAAAATCATTATCAAAACATGAGATGGTAGTTATTATAGACCTAGGCTTTGTGTTAAGAAGGTTGAGATTGCCCTTAGATTGATTTCTTCAAGCTTTCTACTTGAATCCTAGCTTATATTCGCTTAAAATTTTCTTAATAGTGGCCGACCTAAGCTTAGTATTGTTTTTGTTTAGTTTGTGAATGTAGAATGAATGAGGAAGCAGAAAGAATGGAAGGGTTTAGGGTATAGGAATAAAGGTTATTCCCATTTTACCCTCATCATATTCCTCCTTCTTAATTATGTTTAGTTTTCCCTTTTATTAACATATTCATTAAGGCACCTCTCCTCCTTAATTTACAAATCTCAATCCCTTAACTTTCTACATTATTTTATTTAATTTAACTAATTAAATGTTCTAAATAATGTTATCTAAAATTAGGGTCATTGCAACCCAAGACCTATTGGTTTCTATACGGGCTCTATTTCGCATGTGTAGAATTAAATCTTCCTAAGCCGACCGCTCAACTAGTCTACATGGTTTTCCATTTGTAGAAGAAAGCTGGATACCTGATTGGCACCTACTTCCATTTCCAGGCTAGCACCAAAACTATCATCTTTACGGGTGCCTTGAGTAAGGCTTCCCTAGGGTGGATGGGGAAGTATTTCTTCGTCACTTATAGGGTCAATTCCGAACTAAGGAACCTTGAGTTCAAAATCCCTAGTAAGTTTTTCTTGTCTTTCTCTTTCTTTCAACTTTGTCCCTTCCTTTGCTTAACTTGTCCTTTGACAGGCACCTCATCGATTCTGCCACCTTCAGCTTCGGAATGCTAAGTGAATATGTCAATTGATTGAAGGCAATGACTACAGTATCCAGGACCTGATGGTTTTGCTAACTGATAGCAACCTCCATCGAGTTAGACAAATGAGGGGAACCCAGACATGGTTGCCGAGCAAGCTGCTTTCTCAATGAAGATGGCAAAGGCGAAGCATGATTATAACAAGGTCAAATTCCATGACCCTTTAGCCGGGCTGACCACAGACAAGGAATAGAGATATGATTACGGTATCTGGGATATGGGGATGGAAGAGTGGCAATAGGTTGATTTTGATAAGCTAAGTTATGTAGTGTCGATTCCACGGTGCGAAGAATATGACCCACAATAGTTAGTTGATTTTCTGGTCCACTAATGTGAGACGTTGGCCATTAATTGGGATACTGAGAGCTCCAAGGAATGTAGTGTTAGGGGAGGGTCACAAGAATCATGCATCGGTAGGGAAGTAAGTCCCACTTTTGACCCAATTCCCACGTATGACCCTTTATATCCAAGACACGATGCTATGCCTCCAGGTAAGTTTCATGCTAGAATGGATCAAACTAGTGTAGGTAGTTCGACATCATCATTCCTACCCCTTATTAGAAAGAAAGGTCGTGTCGGTACAAAGGTAGTTAATTCTCTTGCACTTGTCATTTTTTTCTAGCGTTTTGACTAACTCTTACCGGTTTTCGTTGTTGCAGTGATCAACAAGCTCAATTTTGATGTTTTTGATAACATCGACAGCAATATCCAAATCGCCCAGACTCGTGTGCTTAAGGAACCCGTGATAGAGAAGGAGATCATCGTGTTGCCCCTCAGCCCCGGACACTCCACCGACAATAAGACTATGAAGAGGCCCAGGGTGTTATCAGTTATAGTTCACGATCCTTTTGCCAAGAAGGTTCCCATTTTTGATAAAGTGGGTTTGGTCCAAGGGGATAAAGGGATGCTGGTAAGGCAAGTGTATTTGGATGTGGATCGGGCCATTGAACATGACAACCTAAAGCAGCTGCTGAGATTACTCCAGCTAATGTCAATGGAAATCATGTCATCCACCTACCAACATCGTTTTGGATGGAGTCGACACTACAAGAAGTTCTTGATTGATGTACACATGCAGGACGCTCTTTTTGTAAGCTCCCTAACTTGACTTTTCTTGCTTGCTTCATGGAATTTCTTCTAATACTGATAATAATTTTTTTTTATAGACCACACACCGCTCCATCCATATCTAGGACGACCTTTTAATGCTTGAAGACAAGACATGGAAAAATAGGCAGCTTCAGAAGTAGGCCGGGGAGGCGACAGTGACGGGCGAGAAGGCTGCAAAGGAGGTGGTCGAGGGGAGGGATCAAGCAGAGAAGGTGACTAAGGATCTAAGGGTAAAGTTGGAGAAGGTCAAAGTGGAAGTCGAAGAACTATGGAAGGACCTGGCCTAGCAAACCACATAGTGCTGATCAACTGCTGATGTGGTGGACGCTCGGTTCGTAGAGGAGAAACTATGGATGAAAAGGCTAACGAACATGGAGAAGGCCATATTCAGGGTAAATTATCACCTACCGGTCTCCATTAGAAACTTTAAGGCTGAGATCCTTGACGAAACCTATGCTGGGGTGGCCGTAGGGTTGAAGGCGGCCGGGATGGTCGTGCCATCCATTTGATAAGGGAGCAGATTAACTCCTTCGCGCAGCCAACCAGTGACCCGACTTTGCAAATATTTCCCATCCTTTTATAAGCAAAGGCGGGCGAGCTTTGTGCCTCGCATTTTTGGATGGAATGAAAAACTTCATTTACTATATGAACCGTTGAATACTTTTTTCTTACATATTCTTATTTGTATATGCATAGTTTGTAGGATAGCATACTTTGAGTAGTCAGCAGAGCCGATGTGTATCTTCACTTGAATACTTTCAAAAGATAGATGGAAAAGAAAAGTAGGTTAAGGGACAAGCGGTGAGCAGCATTTTATAGTCGGGCCTCTCTATCTCGTTTTGTTGGTGGGAGGTCCCGGATCGAACTAGAGCATTGCTTGGCTCGTAGATTCTCCTAGGCGACACATGATAAGATTTGGGTGGCATGTACTTGCGGTAAGAGCCTAAGTGGCTTAAGGGTTCTCCTAGGTGACACATAGTAAGATTAAGCAGCAGGCGGTCCTGACACAAACCTAAGCCCTGAGTGGCTTGATGGTTCTCTTAGGTAAGACATGAACGGATTGAGTGGCAAGTGGTTCTGGCACAAACCTAAGCATTGAGGACCTCGATTGTTCTCCTAGGTGATATGCGGCTAGAATGAGCAGCCAATGGTCCCGGCACAAACATGACCGTAGAGTAGCTCAATGGATCTCCTAGGTAACACGCGACAAGATTGAGTGGCCAATGGTTTTAGCATGAACTTGAGCGTTGAGTGGCTCGACGGCTCTCCTGGGTGACATGCAGTTAATTAATATTGAGCCTATGTTATTCTTATGCTGGTGCACTATGGATGCCAAACTTTAGTGTCACTTAGGGTAACAATACCCGTCTCGACAACAATGCCATGTCCTTCAAGTGGGACGAGCAGCATCCTTGGCGAGGGAATTAGGACCGTTGCATTCATGTTATCTAATCATCGATGCCCCAACATGAAGGGGAGAGACTTCTCACCCAAACTCATGGGGCGGTTTGGCGGTCCTTAAACAAGGAAGTGAATGCACGATGATCCACCCTCGCTGGATAGCCTATAAATCCCCGAATAAGGAAGTGAATGCATGGTAATTCACCCTCATTGGATAGCCGGCTGACAAGAAAGGGACTTAGGCTCTCACTATCCTTGGCAGTAGAGGTCAGCAGTCTCTAAACAAGGTAATGCACACATAATAACTCATTCTCATTAAATAGCCTATAGAGGTGGCGGTCCTCGAACAAGGAAGTGAATGTATAGTAATTCACCTTCGTTGGATAGCCGGCCAGTAAGGAGGGGAGCGGGGCTCCCGTGGTCCTTGGCTGTAGAAGTTGGTAGTCCGAAACAAGGAGCAGGGCTGGTTGAAGTGTGTTGGATGTGTGATAGGACCAAAGAATGAGCAGCAATTCTTCAGCCCAGTTCCCCTTCGTCTTTGTGAGTTGCTTCTTAAGTGTTGATTTGATGGTCTTGTTGATGGCCTCGACTTGCCATTTGATCAAGGATGGGCAATGGAAAATAAGAATTTCTCGATCCCATTCCTTAGAGGCTACTCCCAAACTGAGTGTCGTTGTCGGTTATAATCTTCTTTGGCAAATTATGTTTTTTGATGACGAAGTTCGGTATCTTAGGAGCGGTGGCGCCAGTGAGGGGCTCGGCCTCGACCCATTTTGTGAAGTTGTTTCTGGTGACTATAGCATGATTGTACCCTACCTTGGCATTCGATATCATTCCTACCAAGTCAATTCACCACTTGTTGAACGACTATTGGGAAGTATATGGGTAAAGAGGATAGGGGAGGCTCCGGGGATCTTGACGAACCGCTAACACCGATTGCACTTCTTGACATAGTCCACTGAATTTTTTATCATAGTGCGCCAGTAGTATCCTTATCGAGCAGCCTTCTTTACTAAACTTTATCCCCCTCCTGGCGTGATCCCCAAACAAATCCTTCATGCAGCTCTTCTAGGATCTGACCGGCTTTATCTTCAGAGATGCACCGCTGAAGTGGAGTGGAGTACCCTCGATTATAGAGCTTCCCGTCTATGATTGTTTAATGAGGAGCCTATTAGAGAATTTTTATGGCTTCTTTGCCAGTCGGCATGAAGTTCTTCCTTGTTAAGTACTTGATTAAGGGTGCCATCCAGTTGTCCGTGGATGGCATGCCGACCTCCATCGTCGTTTCCCCTGGCTCATGGCAAAGACTGCTTCAATACAACAATGGAACTGGGTCTTGAAATAGCGGTTAATGAAAACCTTTGATGTCAACATAACATAAGAAATAAAGATAAGGAAGAATACATCAACTAAACACATGCAAATGAAAGCAATTTGCAACCATCCAAGCAGAAGACATTGCAACCATCCAAGCAGAAGACATGCAATTGAAAGCACAATGCAACGCTCCAAGTAGGTGGAAACATAGAGATGATTATCAAGGGATTCAGAATAACAGTTTTCTACTTTTCATCAATGTCATATAAACTTAAGTGTGCAAAGTGGAAATGTGAACTAGTTTGTCTCTAATTAATCCGACATTGATTCTACGATATAAATTTGTAAATTTATGGTACTATATTTTTTTTTCAATTATACAAACTGTTTACTTGCAAAAATATGTACTATACAATCAAGAGCATAGACCGATACATGCAAATTGGTACATCACATACTATATAATGCAGACAGTAATTTATACTTTTACCGAGACATCATATGATTTCGTCAATGATTATGAACTGTAACTATAAGTTTTTGTTTCAACAAAAGTGGGTTACTCAATAAAACTATACATGTCATGAATGATCACTGTAACGACATCATAGAAAACTTATATTTTACAAAAGAAAAGAATAAAGAAAATTGATTCAAAAATAATGTACCTATTATACATAAAGAGTGAAATATAATTTCATATATTGCTTTCTAATTTTTCAAGGAAAGCTATAAATATAGTAAGAGGAAGATATTTTAGATTAGCTATAAATATAGTAACAGTAAGAGCAATTCAAATATAGGAAGCCCTAATTTTAATATTAGTTACAACTCTGTAGATATTGATATAATAGCAGATTACTTTTTTTGCTTTGTTTATTATTTTCTAAAATAACATAGCCGTATTCACGTTTTGATAAACGGTTGATTTGTGCATATACACATATAAAAAATGCAACGTTACATATACTTCAAAGTCATTCTGTAAGATAAAAAAATCCTTGCAAACCGTTTTTTTTACGTGCATCGCACGAGCCAAACTATTCGTGTGTGTTTGTGTGTCTATATATATATATGTATGTATGTGTGTGTGTGTGTATGGCACTTGTCACATGATATGCAAACACTCTCACCCCTAAATACGCACACGCTACAACAATTGTACACACACCACACCTATATGAAAATATGCACTGATATATTAAATCAATTTGCAGGCATGTGCACTGATATTAAATTATGAAATATTGCAATTATACACTCACGTGAACAACACAACAACTCAAGCATGCATAAAAATCTAATACCAACAAATTCTCCTATAACATATATACATACCTAAAAGTATTTAGACTGCTAGGCACGAAATAAAACTGTGCAAATACAAAAACGTATATAAATGCACATATACACGTTTGTTAATGTATTGACACACACACTTAAACAATTTAACAAACACATAGAGCCATTCACACCTCACAATACATGAACAGAACACATTACACACACACATGCACATGCCACTCATAAAAATACATGCACCAAAATGATGCAAGGGCGATTGACAAGGGCTTAGGAAGGGTCGACCTACGCCTGAGGATTTACAGGCATATTTGATCATATTTTCTTGTTAAATATGGATCCAATGTTCACAAAATTTTCTTCAGCTTTGATGTGAATTCCATGTACATACAGAAGAACAATCTCAACACACAAAATATTTTGATCTAACTTGAATCCGACATAAGTTTTGTGAGAATAACTCACTTGAAAGGTGCAGGTTTCACTCCTCTTCACCATTGAACACGCAGCCATGCACCAACCACCCAGTTCACCAACACATGAGAAACAACCCAATATTTCGATTTCTTTAGATGTAAATAAGTGTTGTAGATTATATGTTTGAATTTGATAATTTATAACAATTTCTATAATTTGTTTTCAATTTTAAAGTGGAGGATTTTTGTATGCTTGAGAGTTCAGAGCACGATAAAATTCAGAGAGAAGGTTGTGTGAGTAGCTTGCGTGGGTAAACTTGTGAAGAGGGGGAAGCTTTTGGAGTTAGAAAAATGTAGAAAATGATATTGGGCTTTAAAGCCCCTGGGCTTGGTTATAAGAATATAAAATAAACTATTATATTTAATTTAAAATAAATACAAGTTTCTATAAAAAAATCATTCCCTTTCCAAACTCATATTTTGATTACATCGCTTCTATGAAATATTATTTTCACAATTTTATTTTATTTAAATTTTGGACCTCTCACTATTAAAAATTTTTTATTAAATAGTTTCAAAACCCAATTTTATCAAATAATACCCAAATTTCAATTTAATTAATTTAATTACTATTATTAGCTTTAATTAATTTCTAGTTAAAAATCGAGTTGTTACAGAAGCCGGTCGCTTATTGCCGATGCTTGCTAAGGAAAGCTGAATATTGCTAAGGACCAAGTCATAAGGGACATGCCGAGCCGGCTGTGGGATGACAAGATGGGCTGCTTGAGATCGGTTGAATGCGAGCTATGATGAACCTGATCAAAGACGGGTCATGCTTGAGTTGGGCCTTGTTTGATGAGTTGGCTATTGAAGCCATCTTCAGTTGAGCCGGTCGACAATAGACCTGGAGTGTTGTTGAGTAGATGAGCTGGTTTGGGGCCAGACCGAGTATGGACCGACATAACCGACATAAATTGGTCTTGTTTAGATGTGCTGGGCCAGCTTGGATTGGGTCAGGCTGTGTCGAACCGGCTTGCTAATTATACTTGCGAGAAACTTAAGCAACATTAACGTTCACACGTCATCTTAGCTCCTAGTATGACATTTTGGTTCAATTTATAATTTACATATATTTTCGGTAAAATCAATTTTACTATTATAAGCAGTACCCAGCAACAATTATTATCTATACCCATTCTCTTCGTCAACACTATATCGCATCAGGACTAATTGAATTTGGCTTTGCTCAAAATACCAACATCGTCCACATCAACTTTATTTTTCCAAACATAAAATCCTTGGTTCAATAATAACAATTATTATGCGTATTGCTCTAATCAAAGAGGTTGACTTTGAGTTGACTATAGCCGACCGTGGTACTAACCTCGTATAACTGAGGAGAGGAATTCTCTATTAAATAGCATTTCACTTCAAATGCTTCAACTCAGACCCATTATGGGTGTCATGTCATGATTTAACTATAATCAAAATGAAGTGTTCACATTAAAGTTTAGCAGCATTCTCAAATCGAGAAAATTATGTAATATTGTCACTTCGAGATTTTCTGTTTGACTTTGTGTATATTAACCAACAGAAACCTCTAGAGTGAGTCATTCCATAATTATCTAATAACTATCTGTACATACCCCCTTGGTACCCCCAATAGCCATAAGTAATACACTACCCAACATATGGAGAGCGTTACGTATTGTAGTCTCAACGGATGTATAAATATCATTTCTCAAAACATCTTGACTGTGAATGTTTAAAACAATATATTATTTTTCAATGTGATTAAATTTTCATGATTACCACACATTATCTTTACTATTATATAATATATCATTTGAGGAATTTTTATTTAATATACTTCAAATTAGTTATTTAATTAATTATATCACAATATAACAAAATATATAATAGAAATCAAACACCTTAATTATGAACAAGATTGTTTATCGAGTTAGAGCATCTCCACAAGGGTATACGTATTACAAAATGTAATATGTAACCCCAAATCTCTTACCAATAGGAGTGTAGATTTTGTAATCGGCTACAAATTTTAGGCACTCATTCAACAAACACCTGCTATTAGATGGCAGTTGAACAAGCACCTTGAAATTTGGTTGCTTGTTAAACATGCGTCTATAACAGGCATGATACATGCCTCTTGAAATGGGCACTTATTAAACAAGCATCTGAATATCAGGTGCTTGTTGAACAAGCGCCTCATATTCAGACACTTGTTGAGCAAGCGCTTAAATCAAGACTTCGTTGAAAATTTGTGGGGTTAGATTTTGTGACCCCTCAAAATGTAACATGTAACCCAGGAACCATTGGAGATGATCTTAGATATATGTAATAAATTATAGAATTGCCTCTAGGGTATACTCCTAACTCTATTCTAAAACTCGAACAATGGTCGAAATTTTATAGTATTCATAGTTAATTGTGAAGTTCAAAATTAAAGTCTAAGGTTCAATCTGATAACATTTACCAGTTAACTGATTTATTTCGGCCAGATACTTTGACTTTACATTGATTATCAATTAGGTGATTCTAACCTTCTAATCAAAGAAGACAAATTCTCCCTTAAAAATGTTTCACTTCAATTGGTTTATGTCATCCCCAACTATAGTCTTAGCACATTCACCGTTGTCATGTGATTGACCTTGATCAAAGTATGGTTTAAACACTTAAAATTCACAGTATTTTCAAGTCAAAAGACAACTACACATCATCACATGAGATATCCTACTTGACTTTTAACCTATAAAAGACTTTCAGAGAGTCGTTTTGTAGTTGTTCCAAACAACTACACGTACGTAACCTCTTGGTGCTTCCAAGGTCGTTAGTAATTCCATGTCCATCATATAAAGAGCTTTACATACACTGGTCTCAATGAAGATATCGATATCCTGTTCTCGATACATTTTGACTAGGAACATTCAAGGACAAATATTTATTTTATACGATTCAATATACATAGTTAAGAACATATTGGTAACTGCAATCTATTAAATACTTTTTTTAAGAATTTTCTACTTGTATATGTTTAATGTGTTTAAAGCACTATTTATATCCCAATTTAAAAATATATGCAAGAGAAAATAAAACCAAAAGATTACTTTATTTCGAGCAAGATTCGCTGCAAGAGTTAAGTCATATAATCCAATTACATAATTACTCCTAGATCACACTCTTAACTCTATTAGAAGATATGTACAATGAAAGTGTCGAATGTAGTTTATCTAATTATCTTCTTAAGCTAGTTTTTGGGAATTAAGTCTGGATAGGCTTTAAATTGTAATCTACCTAGATTGCCTAATTAATTCATTTTCTTTTTTAGTAGTGAATTCTTGTTTCTAACTTCGTTTTCAACATATTTATACTTGTTTTACATCCACTCGAAAAGTTTTATGCATTAAAATTATTTCCAGGTTTGAGTTCTTAGCAGATTAAAAATTGCATTTAAATGCAAATTTATAGTGGTCAACGCACTAAATGCATGTTAACCTACAATTACAAATTGGTGAGCATTCTATTGTTCGAGAGGATGAAAAGACCAATAGAAATCACAAATTTATCAAAATTTGACTATATAGTTAAAGGGATCACTCTGATGATGGTTTTTAGGCACAAGCAGATGTATAAGAAAGTTGTTCAGTAGCATTTGTCTCTTAAATTAGAGCTTGCATTACAATTAGGTTTTCAACTGGTTCTCTTCAATGCTTAGACACAAAATCTTTAAAATTGTAGACGTAAAATCTTCAAATTTCTACAAGTAAAAAGGATAAGAATGTGTACGACATGTTTATGTTAAAAAATAAAATACGATATAAATATAAACTATTGAAATCCTGTCCGCAAATCCCTATGTGGGGGCAACCTATGAGTTTGGTCAACACCCTTTAGCAAAAGGAATCCATTTTTGTTACATGCGACCAAACTCATATATACACCACTCCACTTCCATTATTTTTCACGATGTGGGACTATTCTTCCTTTTAATATGCGTCCATTACCCACACACAATGCGAGACACCCCAACAGATCTCCACCTTGGCCGCATCCATATATGCGTCTTTCAATACGTCAACAACGATGCCTGCACCACATTAAGACTCTGCTCCCAACAGATCTCCACCTTGGCTCGCATCCATATATGCGTCTTCCAATACACCAACAACAATGCCTGCACCACATTGAGACTCTGCTCCCAACATATCTCCACCTTGGCTCGCATCCATATATGCGTCTTCCAATACGCCAACAACGATGCTTGCACCATATTGAGATTCTGCTCTCGTGTCATTCTACCAGATCCAACGTACCATGGTCAAGCTCCACCTTAAGTCTGACTACTTAAGCCTACACCGCTAGCCACAACGATTTACAGATCTCTTGCGCATTGTCCATTGTCCCATGCGTTACCATCGGCTCCGATACCATGTTGAAATCATGTCCGCACATCCCTATGTGGGGGCAACATATGAGTTTGGTCAACACCCTTTAACAAAAGGAATCCCTTTTTGTTACATGCGACCAAACTCATATATATACCACTTCATTTCCATTATTTTTCACAATGTTGGACTATTCTTCCTTTTAATATGCGCCCATTACCCACACACAATGCGAAACACCCCAACAGATTTGATGAAATTAGAAGTGCGGTTTAATAAGTGAAGCAAGAGAAATGGTCACTAAATATTAATCTCACAAGATAGAAAGCAAACAAACTTTTTATTAATACTTTAATGAGAACAAAAACAGGCTGCTACAATGAGCACACTATGCATGCATTAAATATCCATACACAGTAAAGACACGTTGCTTGACTTATTCCACTAACAGCTAACACCTAAAGAATAGGACTACAAACTAGAAAGTAGACACTGGACTCGGTAATACATCTAACATGTAGAACTAGTAGTCTAAATAAAATGGTATTGATGTTGCACTCTAACATAAACGTATTCTCATGTCGTTTAGCCATTTTCCTTGTATTTCGTTTTTAATTTTTACATATTCCACGTAAAGACTACTGTCTTTGTGAATGGACTTGTGTTCACCACTTCTTCATTACTTATGTTCATTATAAAATATTTCTTACTAGTATAACCGCACAACGGTGGGGAAACCGACCGTTGTGGTATTTGATATCAAAGAAAAATGTTTTTTTATTTTTTTCTTTATTATTAATTTGATAAAAATTAACTGCATTTAAAAAAAATTGAAACTGTGTAAATTCAATTATATCAATGATTGAAAATGTAGGTCAACTTGATACTAAGGATGTGCTATTAATGTATTGATATGAACTACCCACAGACACACGGACATATATGTATCAAGAAGGTTCAATACACACTTAATTTTGAGCTTATTGGAGCTATAACGTATTAATGAATTTGGAAAAAAAATCAAAAAAATGTCACCGTAATATACATCATCATATTTTTCAATACCTAATTAAAGAAGACTACTAATGCAAATATTGATTTAATAAATAAATCTCATATTATTGAACTACAATGTTTAAATAAATTACCAAAAAATACCATTATTATATGAAAAACTAACACTGCTGAAGTAAAAACAAGAAATAAACTAAAGTTACTGAAACAAAAAAAACTAAACTTTGGATTTTGCCATTGTTGATATTTCTTCTAACAAGAAACTTGATTCCGCCACATAATCAATAACTGATTGAGACATAACATTGATTTTTTGTTTTTTTCATACATGTACTCAATTTGGGCAACACCAACTCTGAAAAGACGAGGGATCCATAACAACTCCTTTAGTTTTTGTTCGTATATATCTTCACCTTCATCATTCTTAATCTTATAAAGGTCATCAGGACTGCAACCTATGATTTCCTCTACTGGTTCATTAAAAGCAGTAATTCAAGCTTCAGAGGTTGGATCATTAATTTTCATTACCATAATATATCTGCATTAAACAAACATATTATTACATATATTAATGATTACTATAAATAATTAACTCAACTTTGGTGTCATGGGTCACAAGTTCGAAACTTGCGTAGCGTGATTCGAACATTTATTAACATGTGATATATTATCCCAATGATATATTGTATATAAAGTACCATTTCAAATAATAATAATAATAATTAGCTCTTAAATTTTTACCTCAAAATACAAGAGCTTTCATTCTGTTGGCATGCTTCACACCAATAGCCCGATCATGCAGATTCAGTTACCTTTTTTTGCAACTCTTATAGGCTTGATACCACAATTTCCGACTCTTAATATAAGTTATGTAAGCAAACACGCTGAAGAATGCAGACTATGAATGGAATAAAAATAAACAATTAATATGAAATTATTAATGTACAATATAGTTCGAAACGATATGGACAAACCTTGTCATGACCCATTGTTGGATCATTTATTATATAAGAAAGCATAACTCTATCGTAAGTGGTAGATGAGATTATTGTATTTTTGCCTTCACAATTGCACCAACTTCTAAGCTTTTTAGCTTCTGGTATGTTTGGATTTATATATAAATTTCTTTTGCTCAATGTTGATAAAGATAAACCTGCAGTAAGATTAAATCATCTTTAAAAATGTTGTATTGGCAAGGACTAAAAAAACAGAACAATTTTTACCTTGAAAATCTCCAACTTTAGCATATTTAATAGCTACTATAGGACATTCATCAACCATTTGTACCAGCTCAGCACCGACTTTCATAGCAAGTTCTCCCCATAAAGTCACATTAACAGTTTTACTTCTGTAATTTAAATCTAAGCATAAATATTTTGAGTAAACAAATTTATTGGTTTAATATGTGTACTTACGAATCGTCTGCAATGGTTATATCACGTTTTGGAATATTCTCATTGTTGATTTTTCTTCGAATGCCTTTGATTGATGAGACACTTTGAACTAGGCCGATTACATCTAAAATATACTTATGTTAAGAAAACATACAATGATTTATAAAAAATTAATAATATGGATGCATCACCTACAACTTCCTTTCCTGCAATATATTTTTGAAGTTGGTTAATCTTTACAAAGTTGTATACGATATCGGGTATACTAGAGTTCGCATCATCCATCCATTCGACTAATGAGTACTCATTTATAATAATCTTGTACTCGTTTTTTATAGTACTAAATTCTTTATTCGCAGGCTTAACGGTTCCTTTAGAAATATAATAAACTTTTCCACATTGAAATATAGGATAGTACTTGTCTGTAGCTTTATTAAACATTGTAGCTTGAATTTGAGTACCCTGTGAATTTGAAGAGAATAATTATTATAACAATAACTTAATGATAGCACAAATAGAGAAAATATTATTGAAAGCATTAAGATTAAAAAAACTTACATCTTCATCGGTGAGTTCTATACTAAACACGCAACCTTCTCCTTTAATATTTTTATAAGATCTCAAATTGCCTTTATTTGTCACTCGAACTTTGATGATCCAATTACGATGGTATGGATTCAGTAGTGCAAGAGGAAGAACATTTGTACCCAAATCCATTTGAGTAATAGTGCTAACATTGATTAAGATAATATTAGAAAACAGACATAATACAAATTTAAACAAAGTGAGCTTAACAAGATTATATAAATGATAATGCAACAATGACAGCTTAAGTGTATGAAATAATAAAAGTTTTAAGTGTTTGAAATAACTTAAATTTCTTTATATATATTTAGAGGAAGAATACAACAATTGAATAGAAATGTGTGTTGTGTGGTTAATGAACAGAATAAAGCACTAACTAGTTGCTTTATTCTATTCTTCGTAGTAGAAGTAACACATAATTCGGGTAGCTGCTACAGCGTTTTAATACTGTTTGACGCCTACCTATTTCTTTTACTATGAGCACACGTGATTTAGTTTACATGATTTAAAATGGCTTTTGACATTTAATCTTGAGTAAAAGGGTTGAAGTTATATGAATTATTAGAAACAAAATCATATTTTAATGTTGAATCATATACATAATACCAGATAAGAACTGCTGTCATGACCGTTGTAGACAAGATTTGCTGCTGCTGCACCTTTTATTATATGACTTCATTTGGATCAACAACATTGTTACAGCTAAAAAATCTTAAAAAAAAGGGTTGGATTCCAGTTTGAAATCGAACCAGCAAAATGTAAGTGATTTCTTTTCTTCAAGTTATAGAAATCAAATACTTACACAATGCAAATTGTCAGTTTCAGCCCAATTAACATTTACACTGAGTATAAAATTATATGAACATTAAGCAACAAAGACATTTGGTAAAATTTATATGAGAGCTTCCAATGCGAAAAGTCATCATACTTAATATAATGTAAAAGCATTAACATACAGTTATTGGTATTCCTTCAAACAATATTTTTACAATATTGTTTCAAATAATTGAAATTGTATACCGATATCTATATAAAGAATGGTGTGTATTTGAGTGAAAAATTATCTCTGCAATAAGTTTAACTGTTTAATTTTATTTATGACTACGCTATTTTTGCACTATTTATCTTCACCGGAAGTTTGTCATCATACTAAGCCAGACACAACTTGTTTATATATTCATTTGGTTGTAAAATATTAGTAACAAATTATGAGTCACTCTAGCATAGCATAAGGCTTTGAACACTGGGTTATGATATTTTTATCTCTGCTGTAATATTATATATTTATAGAGACATCTTATCTTTTTCCATGCTTATAAGCCAAACACAAACCAAACTCTTCTTCAAAAATATCAAAGCCATGATTCTCGAGCTCCATGAAGAAGTAGAAGTAAAACATCCATTCAATACAAACAGCCATGAATCGATCTTGATGTCAAATTCAAGCATAGGAGGAAAAATAATTGGTCATGAAACTATAATTGTTTACAAA
Organism: Allium fistulosum; assembly: GCA_030737815.1. Classification (NCBI taxonomy): domain Eukaryota; kingdom Viridiplantae; phylum Streptophyta; class Magnoliopsida; order Asparagales; family Amaryllidaceae; genus Allium; species Allium fistulosum. The sequence goes on from CM060901.1 coordinate 1,380,410,748, forward strand.
AGCTTGTACCTATAGGCGTACTCTTGACTTTGCATACAAAATCAAAAATAATTAGAAAAGAAAAGATTTACCTGGAGCGAGACGAGAGGCGTAGTCAAACAACCAGGGGAGACTCGAGAGGATTAGTGTTCGAGAAGAGGAGCGGGTGATGTAGTTGCGGTAAAATAAAGAGGAGGAGCGAGACGAAAGGCGTAGTCGAACAACCAGGGGAGACTCGAGAGGAGTAGCGTTCGAGAAGAGGAGCGTGTCAAACAATCTCTGGCAGTGGACTAGAGTTTTATTTGGTTTAGGGAGAAATAAATAGGAGATGGAAGGGGAAAATTGACCGTAGAAAACGGAGGCGAAAGTTTCAAAGGGAGAATACGCGGTCAGGAGGAGAAAATTTGGGGGAGAAGCACACGGGAAATAAAAACAAAACCGATGAAAACGGAAGCGAAACTTTAGAAGGTGGAATACGCGGTCAAGAAGAGAAAATTTAGGGGATGAGAAGCCTTCCTAGAGAAGTTTAAGTTTGCAGTTTCCTCCGGTTTCGATCCAGATAAAGATTTAGTCAAAGCAGGTGTTGCAAATCAAACAACCATGCTTAAAGGGGAGACTGAGGAAATTGGTAAACTGGTTGAGAAGACAATGATGTGAAAGTATGGAGTAGAATACATAAACAAGCATTTCATTAGCTTTAATATGATATGTGACGCTACTCAGGAGATGCAGGATGCTATGTATAAGCTAGTGGAAGACAAAGTCGACCTCATATTAGTTGTTGGTGGATGGAATTCGAGCAATACATCACATTTGCAACAGATTGCTGAGCTTAAAGGAATTCCTTCATATTGGGTTGATAATGAGCTAAGAATTGGACCGGGCAACAAAATACTGTATAAGCTGAATCATGGTGAGGTCATTGAGAAAGAGAATTTTTTTACCTCCAGGTCCTGTTATAGTAGGAATAACTTCAGGCACTTCGACTCCTGATAAGGTTGTCGAGCTGGTTCTGACAAAGATCTTTGGTATTAAGAAGGAAGAAACCATGAAGGTTGCGTAGAGCTCGAGGATCATGTATGTTGTACTATAATATTGATATACATCTATTGGTGCATCTTTATGCTGAACTGAAGTTACTGTATATGACAGTTTGTAGATTAAATTGTCAGCTTTGATATCAAATACCAGAACAATCATTGCAATATTTCAATCCTTCGACCATGGGAGATTAAGTAATGTTTATTTTCATAAGGCAAACATTTGCAACTCTTAATGATTAAATTAGATTGATAAATTGTAACTTATTATGTTTGTTACACTGAAGAATTGTTCCTTTTTAGTATATTTTTGCATTGTATTGGCTAAATTGATACTTATTCCTCAGACTGTGATATTAGTGATGCCATCTTGAAATAATTATGTTCATTAGACATGTGTCGAACCATATTTTGTTAGCAACATGTTAAATTAATACTTTAGTACATATATCATCCCAAACAGATGAGTTTTTTTTATCAACTTAGCTAAAGTTTTAACAGCTTATTTTCTTGGATTAGAACGATTGTGAATTGCCATATGAATCGATATATATATATATATATATATATATATATATATGCATTTAAGCCACAATATCATCATTGTAACAAGGACGTGCTTTAACTCGGTTTGTGGTTCATCAAGTATTTGAAGTTTAATAACTCGGTTTGTGTTACTGCCTTTTACATGCAAGTGTATATGCTACACTGCATTCATATTGCCAGGTACTCAATCATATTTTTTTATTAAAATAGCTTCTTGGTTTACTTATTATTTTAGTTTTTGTTCTGGTTAATATGCCATAATCTGATCCTTGAGTAAATTCTTGAGCTTTTATTTCTCCTCTTTATACAACTTACCTCACTTTTCCAAAGACAACAAAATAGATGGATTTTTTGTTTAGGTCGCATCAGTGTTGTTTAAATTGAATAGTATAATTAATGTACTACAATGTTTGGGATAGAGCCATTTAACATTAACTCAATTTTGGACTAAAATTATTGTTATCTGATGATTAATAGACCGCTGAATCGTTGGATGTGAAATCACGCCTTATGTTTTTGTTACAAGACCGAATAGTTCAATTTCTCATGAAGATGTTCTTGAATCTGCTTCTGCTGGTGGATACTACACAAGATACAAGTGGTTAGTGTTTTGAATTTTTTTGGCTCTGGATTATGCGAAGAGTTGAACTTTTTTTGGTTATTCAATTATAGATATGGAATTTAGTTGACTTGTAATTTATTGGATTTGCAAATGGTAGTCTGGTTTGCAAATAGTATGACTGTTCTGATCATTTTTTAGTGCTATAATGCTTTTTGTTTTGTTTTTTGTTTCATTTTCTTGACTTGTAACTGAACTTCTGTTCAGTTTGGTTAGTTGCTGAAACTACAAGTATACACTGTTTACTTTTTCACTGAAAGGAAATCATTTATAGTTCTGTTGTGATGGATGAATTTGTAACAATCTGGCGTAGGGACTTATATCCTTGGATCTTGTAAGCTGAAATCTGCCAAATTGCTTGCTTGGATATGTTTTTTATTCTATAGAGAATCAATGAATGCTATTATTGAGTAACTATGCTGCTTGTATAGAAACCTGTCTCTCCTTAATAAATAAATAATATGAGTTCAACAGAACAGTTGTAGCTGAAAGATTTTACTCAATTATACAAATGTCTGTTCCATTAAATAAACCGATACAAAAATGCTTCCAAAACTAACAGACTAGGAAACACTGGCATCGGTACTGTATCCCTATCTATCTTCTTATTACTTTTCTTAATCTCGCAACTTATTATGAGGTGGATTATGTACTAATATAGTTCAACCAAAATATGTTTATTATTGTTGGAGGCTATAACCTGGAGTTGGAGTAAATGCAGCCATATTCAAAGCAGCAGGTACAACCCTAAAAACTGCAACAAATTAACATAAGCTACAACATAGTAGCAATGAAAACTTTTCTGGCAAACTAACATAAGCTGCCGTGAGTTTGCAACCATTTTGGAAGTGCAGGATAGAGGAGTATGGGAAGAGCGTGCAAGGGAGCACAGATTTCTGCAAGATGCAAGGTAGGGGTAAGAGGTGTGGAGTTGAGGGTGCGAGATGTTTGGAAGAGTGAAGTGTGGGTTGTGCGCAGTGCACAAGAGCATGATGATGGTGGCTAGGAAAGGAGGTACGATCAAGAGCATGATGATGGATTTGCAGAAACACAAATTTATCATAAATATCCAAAGGGATATAAGCATGGTTAATCCCACAATATATTGTATACTGGTTCGATGGCATCAACAATTCGGTTTGTCTGCCATCTGTACTTACAGCAGTTATGGCCCTGCTACAGAAGACAGTCGAACAATTACAGTTCTACAGAAATTGATCCACAGAATATGCATACTACTTAACTCTATCTACCATACGTAGAAAACAATAGTTTAAAACATATGAACGCAAGATTCAGTTGCAATTTGCACACTAACAAGAAACAGATTACATTGCTGTATTTTTCATCTTAATTACAGATAATGTTCCCATACTTAAGCAGTACAAGATCAATATTCAACCGAAAGTTTCAATGTTTACAAATAATTGTAGAACCAATTCAAAAAAACACAATGGTAATAAGAATGAGTTGATATACTGTTCTTCTGCAACGACTGTATATGATACATAGAAAATCTTTTATCATAAAGCTTCACTTCTTCCAGGGATACATAGAGAGGACAATCGCAACAACAATTACGAGCAAAATAATAATTGCAATACACATCCATTTGCGTGAGTTCTTTTGCAGCAATTTTGCTTTTTGAAGAGCTACATTTCTAGTTTGAACGTGATCAACTGCACTTGTAACCAGTACAACAAAAGCTTGAAGGGAATATAAAGTTTACAATAACCTCTATATAAGCGATGATAGAAATATGTCAAGTTATTTATTACCTAACTTTCGATGTTATCAAACATGTCACCCTGAGCATCAATCAGCTCCGCCATATCCACAAAAATCTACAGTAGCATACAAAATTGTCTAGTAATTAAAGTATAATGGGGGAAAATCACAAACCCAACATTCAATTTACTTTTTAGAAAAATCAATGTGTAAAAAATTATTTTATTAGTAGTGGAATGCTAATTAATTCAACAACAAGATGGAAAATATAGTGTGGGATTATTTTATGAAAGTTAAATTTACTTTTCTGTATACAAACCTATGTTACATCATTCTATCGTCTTAAAGTGCTTAAGAAAATATGTACCTGCTGCAATTCAAGAAGCCTCCTTTCTAGCTCTTTCACAGTGTCATGTCGCTCCTGGATTTCAGAAAGAGTATCCATAAGCTAAAACAAATATATAAATTAGATATTACGACTTTTAAGAACAAAAAATAAAATAAAAAGAGATGTTTATATAATCAGGATAACCTGTCCATGGCCCTGAATTGCAGTTTGAAATATTTGTTCACTTTGTCTAGTCTCGATCAAGTTATCAATGGTCTGTAAACCACAAAACATAAACCTTAAGATGCAGGTATACAAATTATACAGAATGTCCAAAACATCAATGCACAATCCAATAAATAACATTCGAAAAACACATTCTTAATATTACTTTTTTTTAGAAATAATAATAAATAGTAGTGGATCTTTTCTATGTATAATTTACCAACCCTGACCACCGCCTCTTGTTTGTACAATGGTTGATGCGATTGCGAAAGGAACACTATATAGAATCTGCAACATTCGACTTGGAAGTTTAGAATACAAGAGTTGACAATAATAAAAAATAAAAAACTAAAATGGACCATAAATATAATAGGAAGAGTACATACAGACTGAGGCAATCCAAGAAAGGCAAAGATAATCAAAACTACAATTTTAACACCGGCATTGGCTGTAATATAGCCATGAATTCCTCCCTTATAACCTTTTACTAACCACGTGCTTACGATTGCAATGGCTGTCATAACCAAGAAACCATGATAACTGATTACAATAAATATTAAAAGAAATGTTAGACCATCAGGTGCATTTTAGTGTATTCACTATTTAGAAGGCTGAAAAAATACAACTGATTTCAATATGACTTCCTCTATGTCTTCCTAATAAGCTCTCTTCTTCTCCCTGATTAAAGTACTCGTTTAAAAAATAGTCCTTCGTATATGAATGGTTAAACTCAATGTACTTGGTCCAGTAAGGCTTGTGTTTTGTCATTGCCAACTCCAACCATGGCTCAATACATTTGATATCACATATTCGACATTAACTCTGAACATGAGTGTGATATAGAGATAAAAGATTATTCATGCAACTTTTATTAAAAAAAACATTGTAATTATTCAAAACAAATAACTATATGTTATGACATGGAAATATACCACTTCAGTTAACCAAATGAAAAAATATACATTTTTGGATACTGTACTTGTATGAATGCAGCTTGGCAAAGCTATCTAAACATCTATCAAAGGTACTGCTATCTAAAATATCAAACACTTATAATACCAGGTCAAACATTTTACTGTAAAATAAAACATAAATATCAGCATTAATTTTTTTTAGTTTCATTAATTGCTAATTTAACATAAAAGAAAAAAATGTATTTGAAATTTTGAAAATAATAATAGTTGTTTTTACTTACCATTTATTCAACAGACATTGCATTCAAACGTTCTTCCTCTAATAATCTAGATGGCAGGCCTTTGGATCTTCCAATCTGTGCAAGTCTTTCAAAAGTAAACATAGGATTGAAAGCAAGATCCTTTAATTTTCTAGTTCTTGATAATGCAACAAATGTTAAACCAAGACTTTCTCGATCGCCGATATTAATGATTGCTTGATCAAGAGTCATTCCTTGACTTTTATGTATTGTTAATGCCCAACATAGAGCTAAAGGTAACCGAGTTCTCATACAAGTTGTACCAGAAGAAGTTTTCCAATTTACTGTTTGCGGAGTTACTGGAATAATATTTGTTCCCTCAAGAAATGGAGTACCATGGTATTTATCAAAATCGACTATGACCGCTAGCGGTAGATCGTTAGGAGAACTTGATGACTGTGAATATACAATATCCATAACAGTACCCATTGCACCATTAACCAATCCATTTTGCACTGAAAGATTAGATCGTAACATCACTCGAGCATCTACTGAAAGATAAATACATCGTTCTAAACCTTTTGCATCATCAACCGAAGCATTAGATGTTGCTTCACAGTTATTGAAAGAAGGAATACGTGCAATAGGTTTTCCAAGTTGAATCAAATGGTTTTTGTTATGTTTGTTAGCAGCAATTCTTGTTGGAAAAAGAAAAAGAGCAATCTTAAAGGTTTCCTTCTCTTTGTTCGATAAAATTGACCAATCTCTGGTTTTGAAAAGTTTTCAATCGTCTAAAGTAGATGCACCTCTACTTAGTCTTTCTAAAGCTCCTCTTAAAGGTGCTTGCTCATCTCCAACTTGACGGAATATATACGATAGTCTTACACACTTATCAAAACTCATATATGCAAGTCCACCACGTTGTTGTAAGAGATTACTACCTTTCAAGTATAACGAACTATCACAAACAGTAGGTAGTTGTCGCATATCACCGACTAAGACAATAGAAATGCTACCGAATAAGTCATTTATTGAATAAATATCACGACACCGTAAATCAATATTTGCCATCATTGTTCTACCAAGCATACTATATTCATCTATTATAATCAACTTTGTATTTTTAAATTCATCTTGCATACGATGACATTGCTCTGATGATAGTTCTTTGTAGGATGATTTTCTTTCCGTGGAGATTAGAAGTTCATGATGAATTGTGCTACCACCAATATTAAATGCAGCCACTCTAGTTGGAGCCATAATGCGAACTGCTTTGCTGGTTCCAAAATAAGTAACAATTGTTCGAACAATAGCATTTACAAGCGTTGATTTTCCTGTACCAACACCACCGCATATAATCATTCGAATTGATTTTCCTTTAGATATTGCTTTAAATATCACATTATGTGCAATCCTCTGTTATGTAGACAAGCTCTCAAAAGGAACAACAGTAGAACTGTTTATGGTCACACTTTCATGTTCCATAATTGAATGTAAATTGGTATGGATAAAATTACGTTCAATATCTATATTAGGGTATCTCTGAAGTGCTTCATTCCAATTATGCAAAGTATCGAATTCTCTTAAGCCCATTTCTATTTCCTCTCCTGAAACAAACATTGGACCCATCGCGGCTGCTATCATCCATTCTTCTTTTTTATTTTCTTCTACATCATTGTTTATACTATCATCTTCGAAATCTTCTTCTATAGCATCTGGGAGTGATTGATGTTGAGTCAAACCTAAATTAACATATCTATCAGACCAAGCATCGAAGTTTCCTTTTGCTTCATTAAGATTTCTATAGTGATGACGTAGTAGTACCTGTATTCATATTAAAAAACAAGTTTACGTATGATTTCATATTTGAAATATAATTAAAATCAACGTAGTTTTTAATTATCAAAGTTTATCATTAATATTTGTAAAATTTGATCTAATAAAAAACAAAGAAGTTGCATTACCTGTTGTTCGCAATAAAATTCCCATTTTTCACCGAATGGAGGAATATTGGTACTTAGATCTGGTACTATTCGTACAATTGCCTCTTTTCGAAACTTATGCCACCCTTTATTATAGTAACGGAAGTTTTTTGCCACATCAAGTAGTGAAAGGTTTTCAAGTTCGCTTGGTCGATCCATATACCTTGTAATAAAATTTGGGTCCGAATCAACGATATCTTCATCTATTGTTTAACGCACGCCACCTGCTAAGTGAATTGTAGGCAAAATATCTAAATCTAGAATCTTTTGCAAACCTTTGGTCATGAAATTTCATTAAATATTGAAAATATTCTAGGGGTCTAATTTTTCTTGGTCGTGCCTGTCGTAAATCAGCATTTCCTGATGGAAATAATGTTGGAAATGCCATCGAGATATATCCAAGAGTATTAAACTCATCAATAGCAACATAAGAAATATGCATCTGAACAACTGTTTCATTTATTTCTTTGTTTTCCAAAAAGGATAATAGATAGGCTTGGTGGTTCAGTTGTACTGAAGCCGTGGCTGTACCTGATATCTCAAATTCACCGATGTGAGTTATTTCGCTTTCGAATTCTGGAGGTCCTAGAAAATCGTCATTGTGAATTTGAGTTTGCGAATTATCTTGAATATGAGGAAGATTTAAAGGTACACCGTTCTCTGGTAACTCATGGAGAGATATTTCATTAATGTGCACATCGGAATAAAATATATTATTAGATTTAAGCCAAAGTAGTGTCTGTCTTACATGTTCACGCCTTACGCGAAACTCTTGACTTTCATTCGTTCCACTTCTATTGACAACTAATACTGTCGATAAATCATTTGGCCTGAAAGGGAGAGAACGTGCTATTGCATTGATATCCTGAGGGAAATTAATAATATTTCCACTATATTTATATTGTTGTCCTTTAAAACGGTAAACTGACATAACTGGGTGAATGCGCGCAATGAGGATTCGCTCCAAGTTAGTAAGGAAGGATAATTCAGGTGGAACAGGACCGGGTTCCATTAGATTTTGGGAACTAAACTTGTAGGGAAGGTCATGTTGTGGTTTATCAGTACGACAATCAGAGCATGAACTTGACGTAATAATTAAATCCGGAAAAAATCGAGAACAAGTCTGACAACTTGTCCAATTAATCTTTCCAATTTAATCTTTTGGCATAAGCTTATAAATTTGTGAGCATTTATAATTTTTGGAACAGGAGATATTAACATTGGAGTGTTGATGTTTGAGGGTTGGATATGAGTTGCTTTTTCTTTATGTCTTGCTGCATCAACCGCTTTTCTACATTGTTTCTGTTGATCAGTTTCTCTCAATCGTCTAGCACGTTGAGTGGATGACCGATTTTCATTGTATTTAGCCATCATTTTGTCATATTGACGAAATATAGGTGAGTCTCTATTATAATATATGTATATTCAATTAAAAAATAAGTCAAAAATAGTAGGAAATAATATATTATTTGCATATTATAAGTAAATGTAGCATTATATACCTTTTTATGGTGCATGATAAGTCCAAAGGACAAATTGTATCAAATGACTCTTTTAAAACATCGTGAGAAGTTGAACCGGAAGGGGTGAATAAATCAACCTTGTTGGATGCATCAAAAGGAATAGAATCTCCATACAAAGCATAAGAGAACGACAATGGATTTTCTACGAGCATAGGTTGACGTAGTACATCATGTGGCATCTATGCAAGTATACAACAATTGAAAAATTAAGAAAAAGGGTAATATGGAACATAAACTGTCAAAGTATCATTAAATATTTATACTACAGTATTATGTTTGATTGTTGTAAAAATTAAACATTAAAATGAAAATACATGTACTTTGGGAAAAAAATATAGTATGGAAGTTCACACGTGTTGTTGACACTTCTTGCATATTATCGACATAACCTGCTATTGATTGCTCCTCATTCTCAAGCAAAGGTGGTGCATTCAAATCAATACAATGCATATCAAATGTACAGGTGAAGACGAATAATATTAATCCTAATAAATTTAAAAACGTCACAAAAGCTTAGAGTAAAAGTGATAATAATTAATTTTTACTGATATATTATACAATTGTACATTATGGTGAAAGAGTCACCTTGATCGTTAGTTTGTGTCTTTTTTGAAGTTTCTTCAAATAGTGCAGCATCTACTAATGATCTTTGATATTCTTTACATATTGCTTCAACCGGATTCTAAACATTTTAGTGCAAATATCATCAAAAAAATTATCATATGACCGTCGAATAATCTTTTATCGTAAAGATTTCAAATAAAACATAAATTTGACAGAAAGACAAATAAAATAAGAATTATAAAAAATTTACCTTATGGAAGTTCGACTGCGATGTTGATGCCATCTACACATGATCAACACGATCTTCAGATAATTGCTCATCGTTACTAGGCAATGGTGGTGCATTCAAATTAATAGGAAATATAGTATGCATCCCATTGTTCTGAACATGTGATATAAATTAGTGTGCATGATTGATCAAAGTAGAATTATCATTAGTACAAAAATATATGTTTATCCATTATTTTACATGGCATGCATGTCTTTTTATGACAATAGGTTCATTGAAACAAAATAAATATATTCATACTCACAGTATGAATTATCAATCATTACTCATATACAAGCTTTATTGTAATACATGTTAAGAATGAAACATACTCATGTACAAGCTTCACTGTAATACATTTTAATAATGAAACATACAATTATTGAGAGATTGATAATGAAAATGATTACCGTATCAAAGATTGATGTTGATACCACATGCTTATCATCGTCATGATCTTCAAATGGTTCCTCATCATTGTTCATTGAAGGCGATGTATTTAAATCAATATGATACGTATTATTTGTCATATATGCCTGAACATGATAAAAGGTAGTGATTAATTAAACAAAATAAATACATTAACTCATTTGACAAAACAATGGAATTATGCCAAATAATACAATAAAAAGTATGATCTAATTTGATTTCCAATGTACTTTTTAATATAGAGTTGTACTTACCATGGGTTTTATTGACAAACCATTTAATTTGTGTTTAGAAAATGTACTTATATATTTAAAATAGTACATAATGTTAGGAAATCTGGGACTGAAATTTGAACGGAATTCCCGAAGTTTTCGAAACTGAACCGAAATCTGAAAAGTATTAAGTGACAAGAAGCCGGAATTTTGAACCTTGATGCAAATTCAATCTGGATTTCCATATTCTCCGATTCTAGTAGTATTGAACATTGTTGCATATTCCTAATTTTAGTAGCATTGAATATTTTTGAATTTTTTATCACTGAATTATTGATGGCTGCTGTAATTATAGGGTAGAAACAAAGCTTCAAGATTTCAAAGTAAACCGTGAAAACAACATGGCAGAGCCAAGTGGTAAAAAGGTTCAATTTTTTAACATTGATTAGCTGTTCTATCATCGATCCTCATTTGCAATTTATCAAATAACCATTTATTATCACAAAACAAATTAATAGTATGAACTGTGGTATTTTATATCTTAAACCAAATTTGTGGGCATTTATTGACTGTCGCCAAATAAATATGCTTGTTAAGCCTGAAACAAGAAATGCACCTAAGTTTGATATCATATTAGAAAGCTACACAACATCATAAAACAAATTAGAAATGTTGAAAATATATTATGTATGTAAGCATGTATTATTATTTACATAATATAAATTTCCAGTTGTACGGCTACTCTCACGACAATTCAACATAAAATGCAAATTAATCATCCAACAAACTGTACAAAGTCAACTGCAAATGATAAAGTAGGATTTCCTGCCAGAATACAAGTTCCACATAAGCTGCTAGGACAAGATCTTCTAACAAAAAATCATTTTTTTATTAAAATAATAATAATCTAAGTGGATTTCAATCATCACTATTAATCTAATTTAATTACTTGTTAACTGTAATACAATTCTCAGTAGGATTTTGAGCCACAGTTCATGAACACTCATTTATAATATTATCTGATTTTGACACATTGTTTCCTATATCCATAACAGTATTAGTTAATTTTAACAAATATGCAACCTTTATGCATGCTAGATTACAAACTATCAAAATGATTATGAACTTCTTTGTTTCTTTCTTCCACGCCAAGTATTAAGTGGGAAGATCATATGTGATGTATGCTAGTTCAAATACCCAATTATAGATCAGACGACTCATATACAAGACATATGTGGTATGTATGTAAGAAATTCAAGTTAAAAAGGTTGAGATAATTATCTAATCATATCAGTTTCTTTATATGAGCAAAGGGCAAAGCCGAAATTTAGTCTTCCCACTTAAACAGCATCTATACAAAAAAAAGGGAAAAAAAATCTAATTTGGCTAAGAAACCATTGATTCAAAGATAATAATAGAGTATATATTTGCAATTTATCAAATAACCATTGATTAGCTGTTCTCTCATCGATCCTCATTTGCAATTTATCAAATAACCATTTATTATCACAAAACAAATTAACAAATATGCAATTATATTTCATACAGGTACCTAAAACTCTACAGTATACATGCATGACAGTTTTGATCATTAAACAATATGTAATTATATTTTTTTAGAGGACGGTACTTTATTAACAAATATATCGAGAAGGATGCAAGAGATAGTGAAACCATAAATAAGAACACAAATTCATTGGAACAAAGCAAAAAACCTATCTCATGCAGGTACCTAAAACTGTGTACAAGCAAAAAACTCCAGTCTTTACATTTAATTTTATATGCACGCGCCAAACTCCTAGTTAATTTTAATTGATTTACAGCCTTGTTTTTCACATTTTATAGCAGAACTTCAAATTTGAGCCAAGTCTATCAAAATTTTGCCTAACGTATTCAGTTCTCAAACAGTACTTAATTTTAATCTTAACCTTAATTCTAATTAGGAGTTCTAATTGAAATAAATCACAATAGTTTAGCATAAAAATCAACTTATAGAACCGTGTACAAGCACATCCAAAAGTTAGACATCAGCTTATACAACTGTGATAATCACAATAACAAATTCAATTGGCAATTAAAAAAAGAATAAACTTTAAGAACCTGGTGATGTGACGAGAAGCGTGGTCGAACAACCAGGTGATGGTCGAGAGGAGGAGCGTTCGAGAAGAGAAGCTTGTGGAACAATATCTCGTACTGAGTTAGGGTTTTATTTGGTTTAGGGAGAAATAAATAGGAGACGGAAGGGGAAGATTGGCCGGAGAAAACGGAGGTGAAATTTTCAAAGGGAGAATACGCGGTGAAGAAGAGAAAATTTGGGGGAGAAGTATACGGGAACAAAAACGAAACAGCGGCCCCTTTATTTTGGCTTCAGAGAAATTGATTTTGGCTAGTGACAGTAAGCAAACCTTCCTAACGGTCGGTTTGATTATCCATTTATGTGCATATTTGTTTTTCTCGCACCACCTTGATAGCACACCGCATCCAAATAACAGTACTTTCTTGCTATCAACTGGTAATCGGGATGATGTTTACATAGGTTATCGAATTTTTGATACTTACATTGATTTCTTGCTATATTTTTAAAAGCGAAAAATTGGTACGAGAAGGTAAAATCTTTAGGAAATAAACGGCTACCTCTACCTCTAGTATGTTCAAATTATTAAACGTGTTCATGCTATTTTTTATGGGTCAAGTGGCTGAACATGTCCTTCAAATCTGCATGCTTGGGCAAAATTTCGTTTCCAAGCCCTGTGTATCTGAACTGTCCGTTACAAATATGACATATAAATCAGTCGTCAGCTCATTTTAGTCCCCACGTATTGGAAGTATTAGGAAAGGAGATGCTTTCAGTCACCATCTCCATAATAATACTAAAAGAAACATGGCCCCCCAAAAAAAGGCTTGCATGATCTTTAGTCTACAAAGACAGACTGAGTCCAGCTCAATCTACACACATATAGCAACGTATGAGCTACCCCTTCACCATCCCAGCATATTCTTTATTCCTAACCAATATAGTTTATTGTTTAAGGAAAGTCTTTAAGGTACCTTATTATTCCATATAATCATGTATTGCTTCCAGTTCATACGCTTCTACAAGTTTAGCATGGAATTTGTTGGTATATGATTCATTGCATTGGTGCATTTCTACCTTAAAAAAGTAGCTTGACGTATATTAAACAACATTAATGATGATCTTCCATATACATTTGACAACGTAATATGTATTCTTGTATTTGGGTTATCTGATAATTTGTTAAATTAACAAAAAAACTGCACGAGAAATTAGGCTTTTTTTATTTTGTTAAATTTATAAATAAAGCTCACTATTATTGTGCTCAAGGAACACTGACTTTGCTTTATCTCTTTGTTCAAGTGCCCGTGAGTTTCCTTTTTCCTAATTTCGTGCAAGTCCTTCCAAACTTAACCATGTTACCAATTAAAATTTTACTTTTTTTTAGCAGTTACTTAAACAATCGTACTTAACTAGAGAAATACCTTCTTACATTGTTATAATTCTAAATAGTTATAATATAGTCTTAAAACGTTTTAAACAATAATCAATGTCAATAATATAAACAATTCAAAAATACAACACCAAGTGTTAAAAATAATTCATGAGTTTTCAGTTTAGCGTTCTTTTTTTGTAATTTTATATTTTGAACAACACATCTAAAATACAGCGAAACTTCATGTATAACTAAATATCATATATCACGAGCGAAACATCTTGAAATATTGTATTTTTCTTTTTCATAATTTTATATTTTGAACTCCACAATCTAAAATACCATAGAACTTCATGGATATCTAAATATTTTATACCACAAACAAAACATCTTGAAATATTCATTGTTATTAGTAGTTTAAATATCAACATTAACGATTGTGAATATAGAAGGTATATGGTAATTGATCATTCAATGTTTATAGCATTTAAAATTGTGAAATTTTAAATTTGAAAAAAAAAATACAATAGATGCGATGGAAAAGTTTATGCTTCCTCTAAAAACAAGTAACTCAGTTATCATGTATAATTCCTACGGGGAAACATGTTTATGTAAAGTAGAAAATCCATCGAAAATGTTTAGGAAGCAACCAACATTGTCATCATGAGTCTTAGCTCTTTTATAATATTTAAGCTTAAAAAAATAGTATTAGAAAAATAACTGGAATCGTATAAATAATAAATAATATATTGTACAGAAGCATGTGAATGTTTGTAATTTTGCACGACGTGTAGTTTTTTTTTTCTTTCTTCCATACGAAATTAAGTTTGTGCAGTGAAAAAAATATGATCCGTTACCCAAAAGACAAATTGCACCGATATATTTTATTATATCTCGCGGGCAAATTGCTGTCAGAATCCAAAGCTTTTCCCTTCCTCACCTTCTCCACTCCTTTTCACACTACTAATATCCTAATTTAATATTCATTTAACATTACTAAATTTACAATAATTTATGCTTTTAATCTTTGATTAATGATTACTACTACTAAACGACGTTAAGTGGTTGCTTCATAATCTGTTTTTTTTTCTTCCAAAAAATATCATTAATTCTTAGTGAAAACAATGAGATCGGATGTGCGGCTGGATTCTGCGGTGTTTCAGCTCACCCCTACCCGAACAAGGTTAGATCTTTTGAAAAGATATTATGTGTTTTTCATTTTGTTGGTTGAATCATTAGAAGATTGTTTCGTTTTATTCTTTGATTGAATTTTTAATGGTTTGGCCTGCTTGTGTGATTACTCTACTCTTCAATCGTTAAGTTTGGATCTTGATCGAATAGATAAAATTTAGCTAGTGTTGTTCGGTGAAGTATGCGATACCATTGCTTCTTATCCTGTTAAATTGAATTATTTATTGCTAGTAAAGTTGTAAACCGTAATAGAAAACCTGGATCTTTTGTATAGAATCGAACTTAAATACGGACGAATGATGCAACTTTTATGTAGAAATCTGCTAAATTAGTAAATGTATACCGTGTTTAGGTGTGATCTAGTGATAATTGCAAATGGAAAATCAGAGAAGATTGCATCTGGATTACTGAATCCTTTTCTTGCTCATTTGAAGACTGCTCAAGATCAAACTTCAAAAGGAGGTTATTCAATCACCTTACAACCTGATCATTCCTTTGATGCATTTTGGTTTACAAAAGGGACCGTTGAAAGGTATATAGTCATAAGCTTTTGTTTGACATTTTGTGCATTTCATAATTTGATCATTTATAAAAATGAGTGCATTCTTTTATTAGGTTTGTTCGGTTTGTAAGCACACCGGAAATTTTGGAACGAGTGGCTACAATCGAATCTGAGATTTTGCAGATTGATGAAGCAATTACTATTCAAGGCAATGAAAATCTTGGTTCAAGCTCGGTAAGTGTATAGCAGTATAGCACTACGTTGTTTCTTGCACTTTGAAATTTACTGCATGTCCATGATAAAACTTTGATGTTTGCAATTTGACAGTTGGAAGATCATAATACTAAATCACCAGAAAGCAGTGAGAGTATGTTTGAATTTTTTGGTTTGTATGTGTATTAAGTGACTAAAGATGGATACTTCCATTTTGTTTGTCAAAATTATAGGTATTATTTTTTTGCTCACACATGTGAAATTTTTTGTTTTTTAATAATGGTAGGTATCAAACCTGCCTCAGATGCTGATTCAGACAAGGCAATAGTTCTTTATAAGGTATGCATGTTTTGCATTGGTTCAAATTCAAGGCTAAAGTTGCTCATTAGAGAATTCTACGAAATTTACTATTTTCAATTGATGATAGCCTGGATCAAACTCAAATGCACCGGAATCAAATGGATCTGCTTCACAGGAGGAGAACTCAAAGTATGTGATATTGTTCCGATCTATGAATGCTATCTTTTGTGTTTCATCTTTTCACAATTAGTTCTTAAAGCTGATGCAACTTTTTTTTATTTTTTTTTATTTTTGATAGAGTTCAGCTTTTGCGAGTACTCGAGGCCCGTAAAATTGTTCTGCAGAAAGAGCAAGGTATGGCTTTTGCACGTGCCACTGCTGCTGGATTTGACATCGATCACATGACACATTTGGTGACCTTTGCTGAGTGTTTTGGTGCTGCACGTTTGAAGTAAGTTGTGCCATATTTTACATCAAAAATCTATTATGTTTATTGAATACTCAAATAAATCAAATACTGCCTACAAACTCCTGAGAATATATGCACTGATTTCACATCGCATACTTCACTCTTCAAAGAGATATTTACCTTGTCAATGTGGCTCAACCATTGCACTTCTCCTTTGGTATCTTGGTTAGCTGGCTAGATCAATCATCTTTCCCGATAATCCTTAAAAATTTATAGGCTGGAAGTGTGAAAAAACAGAGAAGTTTTTCAAGTTTAACATGTGGGATAGTTGTAATTCCATTAAAATTATGTAGCTGACAACTGTATGTTTTAATCTGCCTCAGTATTCTACATTATCATGTATGTATCAACTCATAAACTAAAACTGTGGCAAATGTCACTGTTTTTTTATAAAACAAAATAAAATAAATAAAGAGAGGCCATTTCTTCTCAATAATTTACTTCTACCTCGTTGAACTGATTCAGGACAGCATGCTTAAAGTTTATGGAACTATGGAGAGTAAAACATGAGACAGGGCAATGGTTTGAAGTTGAAGCTGATGCATTGTCTATGCGCTCTGGTTTTTCCCCTTTTAACGCTTCTGGCATTGTGTTGGCCGCAGATGCAAGTAGGAATGATGACATGGAGAACAATGGAAACAATGCAAATCCTAGTAGTGGTAAGTAATGTTGATGCATCAACCTTTTCCTAATTTATTTCACAACTAACCCTCATCAGTCTATACTTCTTACTAGATAGTTGTACCATGATCAATTAAATATTGCTTGTGTCATATTATATAGAGAATTGACACTAAGGGAATCTCAGTAAAAAAAACAAAAAATTTGAATACCCAAATATGCCAGAGACGAAATTTTGCACATTCATATGACAACTTAGTGCTAGGACCAGATAATCTTCCCTTTATGGTTGATATATGAGTACTTTCACACTTTACACTAGTGTAAATATCCATGTCCAGCAAAATTACTGAACATTTTTTTTCCTCGTTTTTTTAAATTTCTTATCCAGATAAAAGGCTTCCATCTGATACTCAGCAGACTCCTGGGACCCATGAGTCCTATCCTGGTCAGTTTCAACATCCTGCTTACCCACCTTGGGCGATGCATCCTCCTCCATATCAACCATATCCAATGCATGGAATGCCTTACTATCAAAATTACCCGCAAGGCGGACCATTTTACCCTCCATATCCTCATCCAGATGACCCACGCTTCAACAGCGGTCAAAGAATCAGGCGGCGACACTCGATGAATGGCAAGGACGATGATGTAAGTTCAGAAAACAGCTCCATGTCAGCTGAAGAAGATGAGGTTCGAAGTTTGTCTGAGAACGAAAGAGAACCGTCTCATGATCGTAAATCACATAAACGTAGTAGTCGTTCAGGAAAGAAGAAATCTGGCATGGTTGTTATTAAGAACTTAAACTATATCACCTCAAATAAACATGAAAAATCAGAAGATGAATCTAAATCTGCTTCTGACACTGAAATTAGTATTTCAAACAAGAAATCGTCCAAGTCATCAAAGAACTTTGACGGTGATGATATGATGCATGGAAACGATGCAGAATCGGGTAATTGGCAAGCATTTCAAAGTTTTATTTTGAAAGCAGAAGAAAAAATTGCTAGTAGTGTCGATGGCGATATGTTTGCAAATGAGAAAGAGCCTTCTGTAAAAAGAAAACAAAACATATTAAGTGAGCCCGAGCCTTTTGTTACTTCAGAACAAAATTCTAACAATAGCCATGAAGCAAGGATTATGGAGTTTGATTCGGTGAATGGTAATGGAAATAGAACAAGGCTAGCAGGTTCAAATGATGAAATGCTTGCTTCAAGTGAGATTGAAAGGGGTATGAGAGAAACCCATTTAGATTCTCAATTCATTGAAATAGAAAGTGGAAGTGGAAATTATCGAAAAATGGTTGGTGATGATTTTATGATTTATGGACGAGGAAATCAAACAAACACCAGAAGTTCTTTAGACCCGCTTGCTGAAAATATGTATGATCGTGATCACAATTTGGAAAACAAATCGTATGCCGCTACAGATGAGTCATTTATTGTTCCAAATAGATCACATTCACTCGATCAATTTGAATCTGAGAATAGAACTCATATTGACATGGATACAGAATTACCATCAAGGAAAGAAGATTCCTCTAATAATAATAGCAATAATCAAGTCAGTTATGAGCCAGATGAACTCTTCATGATGCCTGAGCGTGGAAATGATACAGAATATGTTGGTTATGATCCTGTAGACTATGACATGGAAATGCCTATTGAAGTTGCTGCCAAGCAAGAATCTGCTGAGCAAGAAGATGCATCTGAAAAAAAGGTAGAAGAAGTAAAGAAAACAGTTAAAAACAAGAAGGTAAAGGATGACAGCTTGGAAAAGAGGAGGAGAGAAGCCATGATGAGAAGAGCAATGAACACAAAGTCAAGCTCTTTAACTGAAGCACAAAAACGTGCTGAAAATCTACGGGCCTATAAAGCTGATCTCCAGAAAGAAAAGAAAGCAAATGTATGTCTTTCTTAAACTTGATTTATACAGCACCACCAAAATATCTATTTATTTTGCACTGCCTTGCTATATTATTTAAGTTTTACATAGAAACACTATTTCCATAGTAAACATATGCAAGTTAGTCAAACAAGCGGGAATAAGTTGGTGAGTGTTTTTATGTCAGCACTTATAGCTTGTTGACACACATGGTGTGTATGCCCATGCGTAGTATGCCAATGCACACACATGCACATACATGCGGTGCTCCATGTTTTTAAGTTCAAGTAAAAGACTTTGTAGACTTGATTTATACAGCGGCACTAAATATCTATTTATTTTGTATTTTGCACTGCATTGCTATATGTTTATTCAAGTTTTACATGGAAACCTTGTATTCCTTAGTAAACATAAGCAAGTTAGTCACTAATGGGAGTAGCTTGGTGTAAGTTTTCTTGTCAGCACTTATAGCTTGTTGACACACATGGTTTGCATACCCATGCATACACATGCACATGCATGTCGTGCTCCATGTTTTTCGGTTGAAGAAAAGACTTTGTTTATGTAATCGAATGACGGTTGAAATCTGTACAAATGATTCCCTTTAGTAGTAGAGAAGGAGAGATGATTGTACATATCACATGAAAACTGTTTAGTGTTTATTAGTCACTATAAGGTATACAACTTTTATTATAAATGCAGATTAGAAAATATACATTCAAAAAAGAGGGAAAAAACACGATTCAAACTATAATAGGATATGGCTTGAAGTATAACTTTTACATACATTTATAGGAAGAAGAAGCAAGGAAGCGGTTAGAAGCTTTAAAATTAGAACGACAAAAAAGAATAGCTGCAAGGACTAATTCAAACGGTGTTCAATCACCAAAAGCAACAAAGCATATCAAACCAAATCCTTTCAAAGCACCTTCAAGCTCTTCCAATATAACTAAATTCAGTGATTCAGAGCCAGGAATAAATTCCCCTCGTAGTAAAGTACATGTGAGGAATACTTCAAGTGGTTCAGCTAATTCTCCTAAAGCGACAAAAACCAGCAAACAAAATGGTACGGCAGATGGAATAACTAAATCAGTATCATCATTGTCTCAAGCAAAATCGATTACTGCTCATACAAAAAGACTTTCTGAACCCAGCATTCGAAATAGTCAATCTCAGAAGTCAATAACCAATGAGAAAGCTCCAAAAAAAGTAACTACTAATGAGCCCCAAATGAAGAAAATAACTGCAATAAAGCAGCTTGATAAAACAAAATCAGCTACTTTGCCTGAATTGAAGATTATGCCATCAAAAGGCCCTTCTGATAATGAGGCTAAGAAACATAAACCAAGTGCAAGTAACAGCGATGAAAATCCAGTTGTTGAGAAGACTGTTGTAATGCTTGAAAACACTATGGTTAACGAACCTGTTTCAGAGTCAGCTTATCTTGCAAAAGTAAAGTCAGGGACTGATTCGGAATATGCAGCAATTAGAGCTCCCCCTTCTCCAATTATTGTAGCAGAAATTTATGAGGTTGAGGAAAAGAAAGCAGATTTGCAACTTGATTCTTTTGAGGTTTGCTTTTGAAGTTTTTCATTTCTTCCAAATTTAATGTACTTTAAATGCTTATGCCAAAATAGTTTTAGCTTTTACTTATTTGTTGTTAAATGATATCTGTGTATAAACAGGTTGCCGATAACATTCCTAAAGAAGAGCCCTATGCTATCGCAAATACTGTAACCGAAAACAGTTATCAAGCTCCATATGCACGAACATCGTCCATAGAAAAACCCGCTTCAGACCAGCTCGAATATGAACAACCAACTATAGAATCTGAATTAGCTTCCATTCGTGCTCAATCAATAAAAGCACGTGTGCCCGATTTTCCAGATTCAGGTTCTGTAAATCAAAGTACCGAGTCAATAGATAAGCCTAAAAGCAAGGAATCAAAAGGGTTTAGAAAGCTTTTGAAATTTGGGAGAAAGAGTCATAGTTCAGGGACTGGTGAAATCGACAATGACTCTGATGGTTCAGTTGTTGATGATCAGATGGAGTCTGGATCTTCTAACGATGGTAAGATTTCATGATAGTATTGCATTAAGCGTAAAATTGTTGTAGTTGTTCTAATTCTTGTTGAATAGCATGAAATCATTCCAATATATCAAGCAATTTGATGGAGCTATGAAAGTGTGTATTCTAGAAATTTATCGATGTGCTATGAAATATGCATAGTTTGCAGATCATGTCTAGCAACGAATGATTGGCGTGATTTTTTTTTTAATAACTACATCATGATTGCGTGATATATGCTAACTCTTTGCTTGTACAATTGCGAATGCAAATTCTGTAGTGTTGCATGGGATATCACATGAGATAATAATCACTTTGACAACAAGCGGTTTATAAAATTAAAAGGTGGTTACAAAATTAAAAATATGTACTTTTTTTTAGAACTTAAATTTGTCGCCATCGAATTACTCTGAAAAATCTGATACTGTTATTATCTAAAATATATTATTATCTCAAATTTTTAGTTCACATGCTGAAGAATCTGATTTCTCAAGATGATACTCAAGCTGGTGGATCTCAAACTAAAGGTATTATATTTTCCATGCTGAAAACAGATTATGGTGGCATTTATGTATAATATTATGGTTACAAAATAGTTATAGCTATGGACTAGAAAAATGCTCCTACTACATTGAATTGGGAACCCATAATCTTGTTAATTTTTTAACTGTCTATGTCCATTCTTTGTTGAGTTGCATGGTCTGAAATCACAAGATATGGTCGCTACAAATCATATTGATTCACTTTTTGTTGCACTTGGTAGTTGTTGATAACACAACCTTTTCCACCAATTGATCAAATTGATTGACAAAGATATCTGGAATATCTACACTAATGGTTTTATTTGTTTAAAATCATTCCAACATTTGTTATCAAAAATTCCGACCTGTTAGTTCTCAAAATTTTAGTTTCAGGCCTCAACAAAAACTTATTTCAAGTTTAGGCATTGTTTCAAACTTATTATGAAAATATGTGTCTTTTTCCATATTCAACATCTTTGTACATGCGCACTTTAAAAATGCGTACGTATTTTTGTACATGCGCAAGCATAATTTAAAAAGAAAAAATTGTACATGTGCATTTTCAAATTGCACATGTACAAAAATGCTAAATAGTGAAAAAGTGGCATATCTCATAATAAGTTTCAAACAAAGCCTAAACTTGAAACAAGTTTTTCTCAAAGCCTAGAACTAAAATTTGACCTATTTATTTAGTAGTTCTTTCCTTGATCATTCCATAAGTTGAACACCTATTCATGCTATTAAGTTTTTTGTTTTTGTTAATTGCAGCTAATCGAGCTTTCTCTATTCTTTCACCTTTCCGTGGTAGCAAGAGCAATGAAAAGAAACCAGTAGCTTGAGTACAAGTTGAATTTTATTTTTTCTTTATTAAAAAGAAAAAAGAGAGTATGCATTGAGGATTTGAATGCTTTCCTTTTCCATTATATTTTTAATTTCTTGTACACATTTGCTGTAATTATTGTATTTTGTACCAACTCATTTGTTAATATGGATATGTGTGGGTTCATTTACCCTATTTATTCTTTTTTGACAGAATGGTTTTTATGTATCAACGACTTTGATCGATTTTATTTATGGTCTGATTCTTTATATAATCCTTTTGTGGTGGTTTGGACTGAATTTACTGCTTGATATTATTATTTGCGGCAGTGGTTTATTACTATAGCTTAGGGGTTGCAGTAAGATCCGGCCCGAGGGATCCAGCTGGATTAGCATTTTCGGATTCAGACTATACATTTTAAAATCTAAGCCCGCTCCGATTTGAACTTTGGTTTGGATCGGTTCAGATCTGATTGGGTAATAACATTGAAAATGCATACATTTCAATGTTTTATTGATCGGGTCATTGAGTTTTGATTTGATTGGATCTTTATGGTATTTTTCATTATTCAAACCCGATCCGAGACTTATCGGGTTCGGTTCTTCTTGGGTTTGCTGTTTTCGGTTCTAATTGCCAGTCCCATTAGAGTGGACATATTCTCTGCTTCTCTCATTTATTGTATACATGATTCTTCTTTCTTTTCTTTTTTAATTTTATTTTCGAGGAAAATAAAGTTCAGCACCACATGGAAAACTTGGTCCCAGTGCACATACGATGCGTATCATTTTCTGTGCAAAAATAACAATTAAAGGATAGATTTGGAGTGAATTCAGTACTGTCACTGCATGAAAAGTTATTAATAACTATATGTTCATAGTTCACACTGAAGACTGAAGTTTATACAAATAATAGGCCTTCATTCAGCTAACTGTCTAAATTAAAAACTCAAAAATAACCAGTTTAGTACCCCAATGCGTATTCCTATCAGCAGTTACAGGAAACAACATGAACAAGACAGGGAAAAGATAAACTTGGCGAAAGCTACAATACAGATTGGTTGATTTATTTAAACGGATTGCAGGCCGTTGCTAAACGGCCCTTTTTTTTTAACATGGTTCTTTAATGTTAATAAATACCAATTTTAAGAATCGAACTCATAACCTTTAATCTCGTAGTCTAAAATATAAACCTACCGAATCAATTTCGTTTGAAAGGACACTGTTATTACATGTATAATCATACAAATACTTGAACTACCAACTTCTTCACAATTTATAAAGAATAATGGATGTACACGTATCATCTACACCATCAAATTATGTATATAAAGATGCTAAGTAACTAACTAGCTTTCAGCCTTTCAGATTTGGTGAGCATGGACGGTACTGCAATGCATCACTGAACATATAAATTGACTGCTACTCCCTGGCTTTCACCTGCATAATAATTTCCCAAACTCCGTTTATCTATCTTCTTTTTTTTCCTCCTAAAATATAGCATATGTAGGAGTGAAACTGTGGGGAGTAAAATAACCCGAGCGGCGTATGGTGGCTACTTGATGTACTAAGATGATATATGCAAAACTTACAAGCTTCACCATCTATCTCTACAGCTGCACATCCCTTCCTTAAATTGGTGATAAAAACACCCATCTGCAACAAATATTTCCCTTCCAGTTATCTTAGAAATGAACTTAACCGAATAATGGCAGTCCATGCACATTCTCACGTTCTTCGACACACGAATAGGATCCTTTCTTTGTGAAGAAATTATGCCATAACACACTGCTATCTTTTCTGTATGGTAACATAAGAAAGGATCAACTTCACCTTCCTTAGAAAATATGATATTTTGAGGAACATACCCACTCTCCACCATTTTATTAGCCAAATCATCCCATGTATCCAATATTATCTCCATATCACAATGTGATCGATCTCCTGCTTTAAAACTATGAATTATTCCATCCACATGAATCCTACTGCATGTCTTAACCATCTTCAAACCTCGAGATTTTACACTGTCACATATGTCAAAATATAAATCCCACATGCCAATCTTTGCAAATATGTTTGATAGTAATATGTAATTCGAAGCATTATCTGGTTCTAATTCAAATAGAGCCTTGGCAGCCTTCTCTCCAATTTCATAATTCAAATGCAACTTGCATGCTTTGAGAAGTGTAGCCCAAACACATGCATCGGGTTCAAATGGCATCCTTTTTATAAGTTCCAACGACTCTGTTATCAAACCCGATGTACTTAATATGCTAACCATACATGTGTAATGTTCTAGCTTAGGAGATACATTATAAACATCCTCCATTTCACTGAAATATTTGAATCCTTCTTCAACAAGCCCTTCTTGGTTACAAGCCATTAGAATCGATGTGAATGTAATATGATCATAACCAACTCTGAATTCTTCCATCTCTTTAAACAAGGCAATTGCATCTTTGGACATTCCATGCAAAGTATAGCCAGAGATCATAGCATTCCATATTCCTACATCTTTTTCATTCATAGAATCAAAAACCATCCTTGCTTCTTTTATGCTACCACATTTTACGTACATGCTTATCAAGCTACTTGCAATGGCTAAAGAATACTCATCGAACTTGCGTTTTGCAATATACCCATGTAATTCTCTCCCAAATCTTAACGCCGTTGTGTTGCTACATGCCTGTAGAACAATTAAGACTGTAACTGAACTAGGAACAATTTGGTTTTGCTCTAGCATTTCACAGAATAATATCATAGTATTCTCTTGACTTCCATTATGGTTATGACCAGTCATTAGAACATTCCATGAAACCACATTTTTCTCTTTGATTAACTCGAAGGTCTTAGTAGCATAGGTCATGTTTCCACAGTTTGCATACAAATCAACCAATGCACTTACCACGTAAACATTATCATCCAAATGTTTTCTAAGTACATAGCAATGTATTTCTTTGCCTAAACATAGCAACTTCAGATCTGAACATATTGACAAAGCGGACGCGATTGAAATAGCATTTGGACTCATAGTACTATGAAAATCTCGAAATAGTTTGAGAGCTTCTTGATTTAGACCAGAGCCGTGTAAACCAGAAATAAGTGCATTCATAGTTATCACATTTAGTTTCAAACCAACCTGACTCATCTTAGATAGCAAGTCAAAGGCCTCATCTTTCTCTCCTCTTCTTGCATAACTAGCAAGAATTGTGTTATAAGTCACGACATCAGGCTTAATCCCATCTCTATTCATTAACTCCACAAGCTTTAATGCTTCCTTTACATCATCAACTCCTGCATATGAAGCAATCATCTCATTCCAAATCGTCAAATTCTTCCTCTCAAGATTCAAAAACACTCTTTCAGCATATTCTCTCATTCCACATTTCAAATACATATCAATCAACGACCCTCCTAAATACACATTCATTTTAATCCCACTACGTATAACATAAGCATGCAACTCTTTACCAATAAACAACTCTCCCAAACCAGAACAAGCAGGCAATACACTAGCAATAGTTATAGAATTCGGCTTTTCACTTGAACACATAGCGAACAAGACGTCCAAAGCATCCATAAAAAACCCATTTTGAACACAACCCGATATCACTCCGTTCCAAGAATTCACACCCGGTTCGATCCCATTGCTCTTCATCTCCTCCAAAAGCTCCAATGCCATGGTTATATCTCCGCTCTTTGCATACCCTGATATCAGTGCGTTCCAGCATATCATATCGGGCTGGGTTCCACTACGCTGCATTAACCCTAAAACAGAAACAGCCTCATCTAGCATAGTCAAATTTGCATATGCATTCAATAACACAGTCCAGGACACTACGTCTCTTTCTTTCATTCGATCAAAAATGTTTCTTGCAGCTTGCACATTGTTGCATTTAGCATACATATCGATAAGTGAGTTACCTATGAATAGGTCTTGCCTTAGTTTAACCTTCATAATGTAGCCATGGATTGCACTGCCAGTAAATAAATAGTTGAGTTCTGCGCAGGCTTTGAGCAGCTTTGGGATAAGGAACATATCGGGTCGGGCATTGTCATGTAGCATTCTGTTAAATGCTGAAAGAACAGATATCCAATTTTGAGAGTGGGATAAGAATGATATATTTTTGGCGTAGTATGGTGCTTTCTTTGAGTGGGGAATATCGTCAAATGGTTTGTGGGTGTATGCGGTTTTTGGGTTAACGGGTTTGAGAGTGGTGACGGGTTCGCGTTTGTGGGTGGAAGCGTGGGTTTGCAGGATGCGGGAGGTAGCGGGTTTGGTGGATGGAGGGAGTTGGGACCCGAATTGAAGAAGTGATATCGAAAACATTTTATTCTTGGGATGTGGACATTCAACTCTTACGTTTTAGTCAAAATGTTCAAGGAACTGAAATTTTCAACAGGCGGCTAAGTTAATTCTTTTTAATTAGGTGAACATTTACCGTAGCCGTCTATGGAAGGAGAATATAGAACTTTTTGTCTTTCATTCACTCTCAGACTGAATAGTGCATTCTTCTTAATTTTTGGTATAATTTTTCTTTTAAGCCCCTAAAATTTTTCAATATTCTACGAAATTAAGAGGATATGGATAACGCCTTAACGCTATTTTCAATATTATACTTTACTGATAGACACTATATATATATATATATATATATATATATATATATATATACTTTAATGGATCTTTAGGAGATGGAAAATCCCGTAACATCTCTTAAGTTATTGCACTCACGTTATACACTGGATAGGAGATGTAAAATACCGTAAACATCTCTGAAGCTATTACACTCATATTTATTTGATGTTGATTTAACTTACAGAAGAACTTTTAGTTCTGACTCGAGTGTTTTGTTTTTTTTATTACGCTCGGGTCAGCCTGAGCCTTTTAGTGTTTGAAGAAATTATTTCCGGAGGACGAAGACGGGATTTAGTATTATATTATTAGTATTATTCTGCTGCATCATTATTGGTATGTTGTTGTTTATACTCTAAATTTGTGTAATCAAATGTATATTGTAAAACAGCTTCATGAACAGTTTATTTGATTATTATATTTTGTTAATTCCGCTACGAGATTCTGTGTTTTGTTTTCCCTTTTTTTTCTTATTTACCTTATTGACAATCCTCCCTTTTGAATGGTTTGAGTTAATTAAACATGTGTGAGTTATTGTCGATTTAAACCGTCTAAAAGGTGGGTCATTGCAATCTCCCCCACTCAAACTTTTCGTCCCCGAAAAGGAACAAGAAAGAATCAAGGGGTTTGATGTATATTTTTATTCAAAATAATCTTGAGAAAAACGTTAAGTATTAAACTTTGTTTATTTTTTTATTAAACGTGTACTAATTATTATTTTAATGATATTTCTTATAACATGAATATCTTTTTCATATAAACTACGATTTACGCGCGATTTCTTCTATTGGATTCATATTTAAATTCCGGACAACACGAAATTGATTTGGTTGAATTTGGAGACTGTTGAGATTTTGCGCTTCTGTTTGGATTTTTCTGGACGACAATCAAAGATGAGTGATTTAACTCACTCACGCAATACTAAATCTTCTTATGTTGAATTAAATTTATGAAGTGATAAGAATTTTATTGGTTGCTGTTTGGTAGTTTAAATTGACATTTAATTTGAAATTGAATTTCATTGAATTAAATTGCCATTTAAATTAATATTGAAATTGAATTGCTAGTTAAGTACCTGATAGTGATAACCAATAAATTGTTGAGATTTATTGGCTGATTTGGATGTTGACTGTGATGAATGTTTATTTGTTGACATTTTGGATGATTGGATGTTTATTTATTTTTATATATCTCTGTTATCACCCTATATATTAAGTGACAACATATAAACTGTTATTTGGATTATTTCGAATAAATTAAGAAATATGTTGAAATGATATATACCTATAACACTTTGATTTGGATTGAAATGATATATATCCATCCCTGAAATTAAAATTTGAAATAACTGATTACTTGGCCTTATGGTAGAAAATTATATACGGACACCGGATTGGTTAAATTTCATGATTTTAAAAGTCTTGGTTTTGAAATTATTTAAATGATTTTGATTTAAAGAAATAAAAATTGAATCTATGGAAATCGAATTATTTTCGAACTTGAGCTTAAAAATGTGGAATTAAAAATTTGTTAAATGGAATTGTTTTAAAAATGAAATTTGAGATTTTGAAGTTAAAATTGAAATATGATTTGAATTTCAAAAATTGATTTGTTTTGAAGATTTGAACCTTTATTCGAATTTTGGAATATTGCTAAGTAAAAGCAATTTAAATGGATATTCCAAATTTGGGCTCGAAGTTGAATTAGTTTAAAGGATTTGAACATTTAATTGAACATCGAAGTAAAATTTGATTTAAATCGATATTTTGAGAATCGAGCTCGAAATTGATATAAATTGAAATGGTTAAAAAAAAACTTTTTCGAGAATTGAGTTGAAATTTAACCGTTGAATCAAATAGTTGAAGTTGAAGTTGAAATTGAAATCGATTTGGAATTAAATCAGTTTGACGTTGAAACTATTTCCAAAAAAATTATTTTAATATAAACTTTTTAAAATCTATCTTTTTAAGTATTCAAATTATTTTGATTTCCAAACTATTTTATTTATAAAACATTTTAAATACTTAAATCATTTTATATCAAACTATTTTAACTATTTTAAACAATTTAAAGCTTTTTTCAAACTATTTTCTAAAATTCAAACTGGTCAAAGGGTTGGAATGTTTATATTTATATCGTTGATTTAAATACGAATTGGGTTAAAATGAAGTTATAACCTAAATTGAAATTTGAAACAATTTTGGAAGCGAAATCAAAGTATTGAGGCGAAAATGATTTTTGAAGTGAAATAGTATATTTTGAGTAAATATGATGATTTCAAACCGAAGTGATATTTTGGAAGCGAATATGATATTTCGATATCAAGTATGAATCGTTTTGAAATGTAAAAGTACCAACCGGTGTATAAAACGACGTTTGGTTGTTAAAGAGACCGGGGCCTCTTATTGGCATATTCTCTATCAATATTGGAACCACTTTAACAATTGTGTACGCGGAGGAGACTCCAGAACGAAGTGGTAGGATTTGACGTCGTTTGCTGGATTTGAAGAAAGGAACGATGATGAATAGCCTTGATTTTCGAGTCATAATTAAAATGACTAAAACATGAGCTATACCGGGCCAAGTGGGGTCGCTCCTCCTATCAAACATGCTTCTTCGAAACCATATCTTTTATTTTGTGATTGATTGTTAGCCACCCTTGATTATGGAAGTGTTGTTTTGAGGTGGACGGTAGCTGCGGCTATGCGTTACCACCAGTCCGAGAGGGCAAAACGGTAGAATCCTACCCTAGGTATTGCCTTGCGTGCCTTGTCATATTTATTCTGATCGAGCCCACTACGACTTTGGTTTGTGTTGTACGTATGGAGTGCTCCTTGATAGCCCACCAGTTTACGGTGGAGTTTACAGTACTGTATAGACTACGATGCTTATATAAAATTGTGTTAAGGAGGGTAATGGTAATGTATTAACGCTATTTTTAATATTTATTTTACTGATTAGACATTATATATGTAGCGTATTCTACTATATATAAATATTTTGACGGATCCTTAAGAGATGGAAAATCCCGTAACATCTCTTGAGTTATTGCACGCACATTATACACTGAATAGGAGATGTGAAAT
Source organism: Allium fistulosum (assembly GCA_030737815.1). Classification (NCBI taxonomy): domain Eukaryota; kingdom Viridiplantae; phylum Streptophyta; class Magnoliopsida; order Asparagales; family Amaryllidaceae; genus Allium; species Allium fistulosum. The sequence goes on from CM060901.1 coordinate 1,380,441,099, forward strand.
CCCGTAAACATCTTTGATGCTATTACACTCATGTTATATGCGATATTTATTTGGCTCACATAAAGATATTTTAGTCCTGACTCGAGTGTTTTGTCATTTCATTACGCTCAGGTCAGCCCTGAGTTTTCAGCTTATTGAAGATTATTTTCTGGAGGACGAAGACGAAGATTTGGTATTATTACTATTATTATTACTACATCATGTTGTTTGCTGCATTATTTTATTTATCTCTGTTGTATATATAACTCTAATAAATGTTGTATAAATTATAATCAAATGTTTAATATAAACAGCTTCATGAACTGTTTATTTGATTATTATATTTTATTGTTCCGCTGCGAGATTCTGTGTTTGTTTTCTTTATATTTTCTTATTTTTCTTAATTAACCCCATTGATTATCTATGTTTCAGATTGTTTGGGTTGGACATGTGTGGATTTTTGTCAATTCAAACCCTCTGAAATGTGGATCGTCGTAGTTTTTTCATTCCTCATTTGTTTTCTGTCATTATTTTACATCCCTCCCATTTATTTTTTTAATCATCATGTTATCTCTTACCCTATTTCAGTTTTATATGTATACTAACTCAAAAAAAACTAAAAAATATATTTTCGGTCTAAATCAACTTAAAGATTCTATCCAAATAGTTTTTTAGTCAATCTCTTTAATTTTTTTATCTAACTATAATTTGATTGAATTCATCATTAGTTTTTCAATTTTTATTCATCCTAAAAAAGTATCATTTTATTCATGTTTTGTAAAGATTATGTTTCTATTTGTTGCTTTCAATAGTTTCACAGAAAAATTATCTAAAAGCCTCCAAAAAAACTTGCCTTACTGATCTATCAAGCTGGATTTAAAGGTTTGATTTTTATTTTATTACCTTTAATTCATTTAATTTAAGGTTGAATTTTTGGTTCTGACTTTAAATATATTATTTCAGATCTTTACTTCAAATTTTATGTTCAAAAAATTGTTTTCTTCTTATTTTTGTTACAATTTGCATGAATATGAATATGGTTTCCTTTATATTTTTAGAAGGTTATTGGATTTATTAATACATCGATATCACAATCTTTGTTATTTTGTAAATCTACAAAACATAAAGCTTGACTATTTTTTATTCTTAAGTATTCTATTTACATCGACATTCATCTTATTTGTGTTCGTTTAGTACGATCATGATTTTCATTTCCTTTATTCGTTTTGTAGGGAATAATTAGCTTACTAACATATAGATATAAAATAATCTTAAACTTTTTATAATACACAAGTGGTAAAGTTGATATTTTTATTTTGAAATATAATTATATAAAAAATAAAGTAGGGAAAAATCTCATATTTTCTTATTATTTTAGTTTCAATCTGTATCATTATCTACTTGGTTTCCTTCATATTCTACAAGAGGTTATTGGATTTATTAATACATCGATATCATAGATTCTTTGATCATTTTTATAATATCCTTGATATGTAATGCTGGACTATTTTTTAGTTCCCAAGTTTTATATTTACATCGACGTTCATCTGATTTGTGTTTGGTTAGTACGATCATGAATTTTATTTCTTTCGTATATTTTGTATAGCATAATTGGTTTATTAACATATGTATACCGAACAATCTTAAATTATGTATAATCTGAGACAAAATTGATGTTTTTCCATTTTTAAACATATGTATTTAAGAAAATCAAATTGGGGAAAACATCATCTATGAAGTAAAAGAATAGTCAAACAATAAATTTCTATGTCATATTTGAAAAAAGAAATATAAATGTATAAATATTACTTTTGTTTTGTCTATCGTATGTAACTTTATGTTGAAAGTTTAGTTTTAAAATGGTGTTACATGTACTTAGTTTTTAGTTAAATATTCTACTTTTTTATACTCAACCTAGACTTATTTTTGTAATATGAGATATTATTCATCTTAATTGTCCTACAGTTTAGTACATTTTCCTATAGTGATGCTTCATTGACCGTGGAATGTACATAAATAGCGCATATTTTTCTATTTAATAACATTGAATTTTTGGAGATCTTATCGAACATAGTAGCAATTATCTTTTATTTTTTTATAGAGATTGTTTGATGCTATATTGTTTTGATTTTATTTTGCAGAAATGTTTATAAATCATTACAAACTGAAGATGTGTTATTAATAATGTTTACAAGTAAACTAACTTCAAATGAAAAGAATTGTATTTAAAAGGAATAAATTGATAATATTCATTTGAATAAAATTCAAACTAAATTGAGAATTATTACAATTAATTCTCTTTTATTGAAATTTATTCTAATTGGAGAATAGTTACATACTAATCTGCATTAATCCTAATCAATTAGTGTCCACTTTTAGTCAATATAACATTTTATTTTTATGGTGGATTAAGACTAATTTTTAATTTTACTTAATTGTATATCTCCAAAGTATACTTTTATTAAACATGTTGTGTAGCTTTTATTCATGTTATTTGCACATTTTCAAACAAATTAGGATCATGTTCAAGTAGCTGAAATTATCAGTGTTAGAATATGCATAGTTAACGAGTCAAGTTTTTTGGAAAGACCTAATATAGTAACAAGATAATAATGGATACTGTATATATATATAATTGTCAGTTAAAAAACTATTGCATAATATATAAACCTAAATGATACTCTAGATACAAAAGATAGAAGGTCAAATGGTTAAACTACTAATTCTCATCTATGCTTTCAGTTTCGAAAATAATGGTAGGTTTAGTTCCTTTAATATTTTTAGCTTCAAACCTAAATGCTTTATTTCAAAAACAATTAAACTCAATATAAATTATGTGTAATTTAGTTAATTTGATAATTTGGTAATATGTTTATTTTGTAATTCAATTGTTTGATGTTATAATCAAATCCAATCAAATATTTTGAAAATTAATGCGATCATATTTATGGCAAGTTATTTCTTTAAGTTAGCACCAAAGAGAATTAGTATATAATAAATTCTCTAATTGATTTTGTATTTGTTTAGTACGATCATGAATTTCATTTCCTTCATAAATTTATAAGGCATAATTGATTCACTAACACATGTACATCAAATAATCTTTAATTGAGTATAATCTGAGATAAAGTTGACGTTTTTTCTATTTTGAACTATAATTATTTAAGAAAATCAAGTTGGGAAAATATCATCTATGAAGTAAAACAATAGTCAAATAATAAATTTCTATATTGCATTTCGAGAAAAGTATATTGAAAATTTAGTACTAAATAAGCGTTCTATAAACTTAAATTTTATTTAAATATTTTATTTTGTTATACGCAACCTAGACTTATGTTTTGTAATATTAGATATTATCCATCTTATTCGATCTATGATAATACATTTTTCTGTAGTAATGCTTCATTGACCATGAAAAGTTCATAAGTAGCGTGCATTTTCCTATTTAATGCATGGTTAACACCGAACACTTGGTGATCTTATGGAACATCTTAGCAATTACTTTTTATTTTATGTAAAGATTGTTTAAGTTGTATTGTTCTAATTTTTTTGCATTGTGGAGATGTTTATAAATCATTACGAATTGAAGATGGGTTAATGATAATGTTTACGAGTAGGCTAACTTCAAATGGAAAGAAGTGTATTAAAAAGGAATAAATGGTTGCTAATTTTATCTAATTCCAATTCGAACTAATTTGAGAATTATTATAGTTAATTATCTTTTATCAATATTTAATCTAATTAGGGAATAGTTACATATTTAGTCCCTGTTTATGGACACCGCAAACTTTAAACCAAAAGCGGTTAGCGAGAATTATGTCCGATGTAATGGATACATAATAATCACATTCGATAAGTTGGATGTAATTGATACTATACATTAATTAATAATTATTGCAAACATAAAAATACTATACATTACATAAATACTTCCTATCCAACCTCTAATCCATATTTATCCATAAATGCCATAACCTCCAGCCTCCAACCTCAAATCAGAACTATCCGCTAACGTACCCTAAATCTCAGTAATGTTAATCAATTAGTGTCCCTTTTAGTTCAAAATAACATTTTATTTTTTTGATGGATTAAAACTAATTTTTAGTTTTACTTCATTGTATATTTTCAAAATATACCTTTATTTAATCATGTTGTGTAGCTCTTATTCATATTATTTGAAACAAACAAGGATAATGTTTAATTAGCTGGAATCATCAATGTTGGAATATGCATAGTTAACAAGTCAAGTTTTTTAATAAGCTTAATAGTAGTAATAATACAATGGGTGCTATATACATAATTATTAGTTAAAAAATTATTGCATGATCTATAAACCTAAATGATACTCTTGATACAAAAGATACAAAATTTGCCGCTCATTTTATATATTACATATAATTCTCATGTCATATTATGCTATATGTATTAAAGATCATGATGTTTAAAAACTACTATAATATTTTCTCTAATTTAATTAGTATAATATAATGTCAAAATGTGTACTAATGAAAATGTTGTTTCATTAAGCCAAATTTAAATACTATCTCACTTTAAGCATAATTTCTCTACTCTAGGTTTAGAACACTATTATCAAACAAAATTGTGCACATATTTAAATTTATATGTTAAACATGGGATAAAACTATGTTTAACTATTGTGAATTACATTTGAAAATTAATTAAATGACATGCTTAGCAATATAGTTCTTACCAAGTTAGGAACAATTGATGTTGATTCTTAGTATGTTGTATAAAGCCATTGTGCTGTAAAATATTAATTATACTTTATATGCTCAGAGACTATTTAAGTGGATTTATCAACACATTTTTGTTAGTAATATTCACGAAAAAGGTAATCTAAAAATTTACATCCCATAAATATGTGCTTTCAACTTCATATACTATTAAATCTAAAAAATACACTGTTAATCTAATTATATACTGAATCCCGTATGCATAGCATGGGTTCGAACTCGTGGAAGTAGTAATACAATATACAACAAAAAATTAGGCAGCACACGATAGGAAGTTTATAGACATCACTTTGGAATAATTAGTTTTAAGAACAAAAGATAAAAGAAATTACCATTTTTCTTGATAATATTTTTAATTACTTGGCCTTAAAACTATTTATTCTGAAATGCCAACCTAGAAACCTATTGTTATCCCGCCTTTTGGCAAGGCCGTGAGACCAAGGAATTCACTAGTAACCAATGATGGTCCATCCTAGAGATCAGTCATACACAGGCTCACTATGGATATCGATGAATTTTTTCCGAGTCCGGATTGAGCCAATATTAGCATGACATGACAACCTAAGCTATGAGAGTCAACGTTCCAAATCTCAAGTCAATCCGAGTTCGTATGCTCAAGTTGTGAACGATACAAAATTGGTTAAGAACAGCATTCTTCGACTCGCTCCATTCACAACCATCAGATCCCTTCTTCGACTCGCTCAACCAATGCACACTTCGACTCGCTCGACCAACACACACTTCGACTCGCTCAATCAGTGCTCACTTCGACTCGCTCCGCCTCGAGCCATTCTTCGACTCGCTCCACTTTGTCGACTTCGCATCCATCTGAAGACTTCTACTTTGTGTCCATCGATGTGGAGCAAAGCACAGCAGTCAATACAAGTTAGCGCCACGTCACCGAGTCAAACAGAACCGAGTCGAATGAAAAGCGAGTCGAAACAAAAGCGAGTCGAACCAAACAGCCTACCGAGAATCCCAATTCGTATCGATCGTATCTCCTAATCTATAAGTCCAAATGCTATGAAATTTTCACAGAAGACTATGTGCATGCTAAAGAATGTCCACGCCAAATTTCGACTCCATTGGATGAAATCTTGATTGATATAAAATCTGTTCGTATCGATCACGGATCGGACCGAAACTTCACGGGCTTGGGCGCGCGGGCCTGGTCACGTGCCAGAGAGGGTCTCCCGAGATCTGAGCGGAATATCAGCCTCCTACACCTATAAATAGACCCCCAAAGCCAACAGAAAAGGGGTTCTTCTTCTTCTTCTTTGAGATCTCCAACGCCCAGACTCGGCCAGATACGGATCTAAACTCCATAGCTGCTGCTGCAAACAAATTTCACTGCTGTTGTACTCAAGTTTCAGAACCATAACTCATGATAATCCATTGTAATCAATTGTAATCAACAAGTGAACATCAATAAAGTAATCAACTTCAAAGTGGACGTAGGCAAGATCGCCGAACCACTTTAAACCATGTGTCTCTGTCTATCTCTCTACGTTTTAAATTTATTATTCTTCATTTTTCATCCTCTACATTACTTAGATCTAAGATCTATGATTATATATTACTGATTTGTGTTCACACACTGGTGCTTTCACGACATTTGGGGTTTGTGACCATTTTTGGCACAAACACCTATTACTTTGAATTATGAAGCCTTTAAGTGAAAATTCCACTTTGAAACTCGCCACTGGATGTGACTTATATGCAAAATATGGAATAATATGTGATCTAGTAAAATATAACTTAAGCTAATAATATAAGCAAGCTAACGAAAACCAGTAAATAAAATATTGCACTAGCGAATTTTACACTGAGTCGGACTCTTTGTCCTACATTCAGTCCCAGACTCCTTCTGGAATTTGACAATACAATCCTCACTTCACTAAGAGGAACATATTTCTACAAGACCGCCTAAAATAGGACTTCAACACCTTGCCTGAAGATCACCAATAGGACTTCACTAAAACAGAATAAATTCTAAATTTGACTTTGATGTATTTTTGACAACGAAGATAAGTCTCTTTTCAGTACATCCTTCCAAAAATATCCTTTGATGATTTGTGAACTGAACGTGCAGAGATATAGGAAGCAAAGAATGGTTTAAAAGCACTTTTTATACCCAGAAAGTAATGGAGAGAATATGAATTTTAGAGCAAAAGAATCGAATACCAACAAATATATATGATCTATATTTATAGCATTAAAAAGCCATGCTGAAGGATTATCATTGTTCAAAGAATCGTATCCTTTAATCAATAGACGTAACTTTTCAAAAATAGATATTCGTTCAAAATATAGCCATTTACACTATTTCAGATGTCTAAGTTGTGTGGTCAGACGTCTGACTCTAGTATATAAAAAACATTTTAAACATCTGAATAAAGAGGTCAGACGTCTGAATACATTCTAGAAAAAATACGTTCATTTTTAGTCTAGTTCAGGCGTCTATCCTGTAGGTTCAGTCATCAGACCACTTAATACAAAAAATAGCTTAGCACATGGTCAGACATCTGATTTTTTAGCTCAGACGTCTGTCCAATTTGCAAAAAGAAAATAGATAAAAAAAAATGAGTGGTTCTAGACGTTACCAAACATCTAAGCACCAGGCCAGACGTTTGAGTAATGTTACTAGACGTCTGAGAACCTAATACCAAAAGTGTTTGTAGCTCATTTGGGAAGAACTAAAAATTAGTGCATTATGACCCAGGTTCAAATCCCAAGTGTTGTATAATATTTATATGTTGACTGAGGGTAGGCTATTGTAACACCCCGTATAATTAACAGTAATCAATAAACAATTAGTAATGCTCAAAAATTAAATTTGAGCAAACGTCAAAATTTAGCCAAGAAACTTGCAACATTGCGTTCGTGGCTATTTTATGAGCAACTTTCAGATCTGGAGTTTTACGATTGAAGCTCAAACGAAAAAGTTATTAGCGTTTGATGTTTTCAGAACGAAAATAATTAAAAACGAGAAAAACGACATAAATCATAATAAATGCGGGACCCTACCGTCAACCCTCTTACTTGAGTCATTCGATCGCTTATAGGGACGATCGACCGCTCGAGACGGTGGCTGCTATGGTTGAACCTTGGCCGGACGACCCAGATTTAATTATTTTATTCCAACGGATATGATTGATTCTAATATCTATAAATATAGGCCCAATCCCTCACATCTCTTCTCATATTTTCTGATCAAAGCAGCGCAGCTGTCAAGACCCAAAAATCGACCTTCGAAAATCGGCACCCGTACTTCCCTTGTACTCAAAATGCCATAGATTCAAATGCCGAATCTGGTTCTCGGGAGCTTATAACACAGTTAAGTAAATAACACAGCGGAATAAAAGAATAATACATTGATATACAATATCTGATACAACAGAGTGATACAATGAATATCAATATACATCAGAGATATGATACAACAAATAGCAGCGGAATAGAAAACGATAACACCAACAGCGGATAGAATGTCTCCAATAGAATGCTCCAAGATAAGCAACGTCAGTCCATGAACTCCAAGAACTGAACTAGCTCCAGGTAATCTACTGAACCTGACTATCTGAAAAACCCAACTCTAGACTGCTCGTGTAGAAAATTATGAGCACCCAGAGTTTAGGAAATGAACAATAAACTCCGGATCAGTCATGGGACTGGTGTGAGCAACAAAAACAGTTTATCTTTAAAACAAATAGCAGAGATTTTTAAAGTCAATTCGCAATGCTTTTGGAAAATGAAACTACCATAAGACCTCCCACCACACACACAATGCAAACGCAGACTTGGAGGAGATTTCTTCTTATGATAGTCAAAGATGCTTACTACGCAAAAATCAAATCTTTTTGATATTATCATTAGTGCATAGTGTAGAAAACATTTCGAAAGTAGAATATAAATCTTAGCCAGCATAGGTACCATTATATTATGCCTGCTATAGCTGCCTCCTGAGGAGACAGGTTATACAATTGAAATCGTAAAGGCTCGTATTGTTTCTTTGGATTTCCAACAAATGGTCAGGCTAAGGAACTTCCTATCCACGATGGGTACGTCCCTGGAATAGACGACCCGAGAACCTAACCGGATCTCTGCCAACACAAGGCCGGGTTACCTCTGCAAAAATAGGTAACTACTGACACGCGTATGCCATCCCCCGATCGTCACCGATCTTCCCGAGGATCCCCGATTTCCAACAACCACAAAGTAATAAACTTGCAGCAACCACAGAGGTTAAGTATCTGGGCTCCATACCATGATACCACCTTTATCCAGAAGGAATGACATACACTAAGGGGCGCTACTCCCTAGAACCTTGCCGCATTCTTCCTGTTTCGACCATTTCCGGGGTGTGAGGCTCGACGAAGTCTCGTCCACAAAGCTACGCTTTGTTCACAAAGCCATGCTTCGGGTCAAACAAATGATCAACCTATGATCACAAAGATATAAGATCAAATAAATGATCATATCACAAATGATCAAACACTGATCATCACACAGCAACACTCAGCATGCCACATTACCAAATTGGGATATATCGCTGATAAATTTCAACTACATAACCTCTGAGCTCGTATGTCTCAGAGAAGGGTGTTAAGCTAAGAGAATAAATTCTCCGCCACCAACAGATATGTATTTGAAAGAAATCAGCTATATATCTCAAAGTGTAATGTCAGACATGTATCCATACAAGTCTGTTCCGGGATCGAACAGAACCGAAGGCACTTCTCACGAAGCCCTTGCAAATCCGGATAATTTTCAAATCACGTCCAGACTTCCCGTCACAAAAGAGTGATATAAATCTCTATACCGGGAGCTACCCAGTGCAGAGACATTCGACAGGTTGTCCTTTCATTTTCGAAAATATCCGGTCTTCAACACCGGTCTTCAAATGCTATCCATATACGACGTATCACTATTCGGAATGGGTTATATGACACAATTGTCTTTTCCCGGATAACCCGAATAGTGAGCGTAATATTCAAAAATATATGGATATTGAGAATTTAATTAAGTCACAATTTAAACCCAACTTTCTTTTCAAATGGTTTAACAAATTACCATTTTAATCTTTTTAAACAAAAAGATTCAATTCACAAAGTTCACTTAATTTCACAAAGATTCATTCACAGATTTTCCAAATCGATTTCCATTTCAATTTGATTAATTCGTTAAATCTTTAAATCAAAGATTTAACAAATAGCTTTCAAAACAATTTCATTTCGAATGGTTTAACAAAACATCATTTTAATCTGTTAAAAATAGACAGATTTAATTCATGGCTTTCAAAAAGAATTCATTTATAACTTGGAAAACCATTTTTCAATTAAATCTTGAAATTCCTTTACCTAAATTGGAATTTCACTTCTTATTTGAAAGCTTTTATTCTTTGAAAACAAACAGTTTTCATTTTGGAAATCTGATTCATTTATACAAGTTAAAATCCTTGGGTTAAATTCAAATTTCCAACTTATACTTTTAAAATGGTTTAAATTCTTATAAACACATTTATATCATCTTTACTCCCTAGTTTCCAAATCATAGATTTAATTTCAAATATTGGATTCAAATTTAAATCAAATTATTTAAATTTTCAAAACTCGATTAAGTTATTTAAAATAACTTTTATCTTTGAAATTCCATTTCAAAAGCTTTTTACTTTAAACCCAAATTCCTAATTTCAAAATCAATTGAAATTAAAATTTCAATTTCAAAAACATCAAATTTAAATTATCTGTGACTTAACTGATTTCCACGTGAAATCCATATTTGTGTGTGTACAGGTGTGGTCTAGGGGTTTTCACACACAATAGTGCAACATCAATCATCACAGACATATCGATAAGCGGTATAATCGATAACGCTTATCTTCATTCACAGATAATAAAATTACAGATCACAACATAAATCATGGTATATCACAAAGCATCATATATCAGGGATATCAACAATTCAATCATTCAGTCAGGTCCAAACATTCATAGGTAAGATCGATTTTATTCATTTGATCAGATTAGTCACCAATACTGTTAATTAACATTAACTAATTACAATTTTATTTAAATTAATTAATCTTTAATAATAATTAAATTAGCCTTAATTAATAAATTAATTAACTATCATTTAATTAATTTATCCTTAATTATTTTTATTAAGAAATTTCATTTAACAATTTATAACTGATTGTCTAAATTTATTTATCTAATCAATTATTAAAATTAATCACCTTAATCAATACTTAAAAATCCTTAGTTAATTTTCTTCATTAACTAATAACATTTCTTTACCGTACTTTACTAAGAAATTATCTTTAATTCTAAGTTATTTATTTTAAATTAATTAAATAAGTCATTCTTTAATTAACTTATTAATTTAAATTACTTCAATATCTAAATTATCTCTAGGATAATCTATTCCTTTATTAATGATTTAATTAATATAATTGTGCAGAACATTACACATTACACTTTTGAATTTAAATTTAAATCACATTTTGAATATAAGATTCAAAATGATTTACCATTTAAAACCTTAACCAATTTTAAATTTAATTTAAACTTGTTAAAACACCTTCAAACTTAAAATTGATTTTTTTCTTTTTTTTTATTTCAAATTTTAATTCAAGAAACTTGAATCCATATTTTTAAATTCGATTTTAAACTTGACTTTTAAACTTACTTTAAAACATTGATCTTAAATTCTCGATTTAAAAATCCAAATTCATTTTAAAACCTAAGATTCAAAAGTTTATTTGAACTAAACTTACAACTGGATCTAAATTGTGTTTAAAACTTTGCTCATAGATTCAAATTCCATTTTGAATTGGTTTTTTTTTTTTAAAAATTTAATTGCAGGCAAGTTTTCAAAAACTGTAGCCAGACTAAACTGACTCGAGACAAACTCATTTTGCTTCGAGTCCATTCCCTATCTGCTTCGAGCAACTTCAACGTTCACTTGAGCCAATACCGAGACCATCAAACCAGTAATCCCAGACTTCAACTCTGCCTTGTGCACGTGCACAGCTTCAACAGCCAACGCCACCCATCAACGGCCATCATCACCGATCACAAACCCAACTCGCAACCCATCCCGATCGCCTGAACTACCCAGACTTCTCGAAATCGAAATCGAGATGCTCGACCCAAAACCTGGCAACACCGAAACTCAAAAACACCCAAACCTGGAAAACGCTCGTTCGCCGACCTCCGACCACCATCACCCTTGAAATCTCGGCCACGTCTTCGATTATACCAAAGCTTCCTCCCCCCAGAGTTTCGTTGAACTCGGTCATCCCTAGGAGTCGTGCCGATCGAAATACCTACCCTAACTAAAACTAGGGTTAAAAACTAGAAACATCCACCGTTGCCACCACGATCAACTACTCCTCCATCCACTATTTTTCCTGCAATCACCAGTACTCTAGCCACCTCCACCAATGACCGCGACACCCAGTTCGACTTTGATCGCCGGAATTTGGCGAAAACGCTAATTCCGTTCAACTCACATTTCCTCCTAATTTAATAAACTAAAAATCCTGAAAGTATTTTCTAAAATCATGAATTTCAATTTCGAATCGAGTTATGAAGTCGAAACACCAATCTAAGATCATCGATTCTTTTGACATATACATGATTTTCACTGTTTATTTATATTTTCCAGATAATTTCAAAATAACTCTTCTCAGCAATATTTTTAGGAACTAAGGCTTGATCTTACAAACAATATTTGTTCAGATTCTAAGGCCTAAAAAGAATTTGAGAGGAAGCTTCTGATTTTTTTTTTTTTTTTTTGAAATGGGTTTGCTAACCTGCAACTTAAAAACAGAGATATCTCCCTGTACATAGATACATATACAAATTCAAATACATGAACAAACAAGCATATTTAGTCATTCATGCAAACACCTTATAACACTACTTCATTCATTGATCAAAATATAACCATATCTAGGTTTAAAAAGGTGATGATTGTTCACAGGCAACAAAGTATTTAAAGGTGGAAAATTTGCTCACTGATTTAAAAGCAGAGAAGAAGGATTTGATTATTTTGAGTCTGTGATTAGAACAGTGGCAAGATATGTATGTATACATATAGTCAATGATTACTGAGACATGCAAGCATTTATCAACATCAACAAACAAGCACATCCAGACAAGGCACAGATTTTTTGAGACAAATTTGTAAATCAAGATTTGCTCACCTGGGTTTTTAAATGGACAGAGCACCATTGAAAATGAGAAAACTTGTAAACTTTTAAAACTTGGAATTGCCTTCATTTGTCTTTGATTTTTAAAACTTGCATTCGTTATCAACTGGAATGCTTGAAAATACTTGAACCTGCTAAGAATGCATGCAAGATGATGAAGCTTGCTACATATCTCTGGTTTGCTTTTGATTTGTTTTGATGTTTAAATTTGAGATGCTTGTTTTGTTTACAAATGACATTCACTTCATTTTTCTTTCTCTCAGTTTTGTATCAAGGGACGAAAATGAAATGAAGAGGAGGTATAAGGAAAATGAAGTTTACTGGGTAGAAACTTTGTACAGGGGTGTTCATCTTGTACAACATGTTTTGCCTTACTAGCATTAAATGACTTTGCCTATATGGTACACTTACATACCTACTTAAATATATTTTTTTTTGTTTACTTTGTTTCCTTACTTTCGGCTGAGAAGATATTGAGATAGTGTGGTGGCTTCATTTATTATCTTTGTACTTGTTTTCATATTATTCTTTTATTCATAGATGTATATTTAGTTTCATTTGTTTGTACATTGCTTATTTGTTTCTTTTGCCTTGTTTATTTTTTTCAAGTTGTATATTTTTCTTATGGCTTAATAATATAAGTAGATTTCTATTTTTACTTGTTTTCTCTATTTTTCTTACTACTTTGAAATGTAAAGAAGTTCTACTTTACATTGTTGTTAGATTTTTAACAAATGTTCTACTTCTATTTTTATATAAAACTTACCTTATATAAATTTAAATTTCTAGTTCAAATATTAATTATCATTATTTACTTAATATTTATTGTCTTATATTTATTTTATAAACTCAAACCATCTTTAACCATCAATTAAAATATATATATTAAATTTGCTCGTATATACTTAAAGATATATATACATTAAATAGATATACACATATACTCACATATACACTATTTATAATATTTTAATCTCAAATGATTTATACAGAATATACTTGGATATCGGGGAAACTCGCTCCATTTAATCAATTTAATTTACAAATTTTTATCTAAAATTTATTTAATCATAAATTTAACTCAAGAATTCATTAAATTATAAATTTAAATAAATTTAAATTTCAGGGTCGTGACAAATTTCCCCCCTTAAAAGAATTTCGTCCTCGAAATTCGCAGGCAAGAAAACAAAGACAGAGATAGACAGATCTGATCTCCTATAATTCCTCAAACTCAAGATACGGATTCCAAACTCAAGTCGGACTATCACAAAATACATACCGATTTGTCCCTCTTCGGACTTTGGTATTCAAAAGAAATTACAATAGAATTTCAAATTCGGTTTTAAACGATATCGTTTTAATTGATCCAATTCAATTTACCCCCATATTTTATTAGTCAATTTAATTCAATTTAAAATTCCAATTTCAAATTCATTAAGGTTTAAATCAAAAAGCTGATACGAAGGAATCAAAAGAATTTGGAATCGAATCAAAGAAAATTGATAAGAAAGATTGTTTCCACTGTTGCAGGGTATTGACCATTTATAGTCGTATTTCCTGTCCCCTATCTCGTCTTCTTCTTGCACTCATACTCACTATCAGTGGATAGTAAGAGAATTTACTGAGACATTCAGACGGATATCTGAGAAATACTCATTCTAGAGTTTACTTCACTCTATCTCTAATGAGCTACTTAATGTGTTATACTCCTGAGCTAAAGTTCAACCTTGGCTCTGATACCACTTGTCAAGACCCAAAAATCGACCTTCGAAAATCGGCACCCGTACTTCCCTTGTACTCAAAATGCCATAGATTCAAATGCCGAATCTGGTTCTCGGGAGCTTATAACACAGTTAAGTAAATAACACAGCGGAATAAAAGAATAATACATTGATATACAATATCTGATACAACAGAGTGATACAATGAATATCAATATACATCAGAGATATGATACAACAAATAGCAGCGGAATAGAAAACGATAACACCAACAGCGGATAGAATGTCTCCAATAGAATGCTCCAAGATAAGCAACGTCAGTCCATGAACTCCAAGAACTGAACTAGCTCCAGGTAATCTACTGAACCTGACTATCTGAAAAACCCAACTCTAGACTGCTCGTGTAGAAAATTATGAGCACCCAGAGTTTAGGAAATGAACAATAAACTCCGGATCAGTCATGGGACTGGTGTGAGCAACAAAAACAGTTTATCTTTAAAACAAATAGCAGAGATTTTTAAAGTCAATTCGCAATGCTTTTGGAAAATGAAACTACCATAAGACCTCCCACCACACACACAATGCAAACGCAGACTTGGAGGAGATTTCTTCTTATGATAGTCAAAGATGCTTACTACGCAAAAATCAAATCTTTTTGATATTATCATTAGTGCATAGTGTAGAAAACATTTCGAAAGTAGAATATAAATCTTAGCCAGCATAGGTACCATTATATTATGCCTGCTATAGCTGCCTCCTGAGGAGACAGGTTATACAATTGAAATCGTAAAGGCTCGTATTGTTTCTTTGGATTTCCAACAAATGGTCAGGCTAAGGAACTTCCTATCCACGATGGGTACGTCCCTGGAATAGACGACCCGAGAACCTAACCGGATCTCTGCCAACACAAGGCCGGGTTACCTCTGCAAAAATAGGTAACTACTGACACGCGTATGCCATCCCCCGATCGTCACCGATCTTCCCGAGGATCCCCGATTTCCAACAACCACAAAGTAATAAACTTGCAGCAACCACAGAGGTTAAGTATCTGGGCTCCATACCATGATACCACCTTTATCCAGAAGGAATGACATACACTAAGGGGCGCTACTCCCTAGAACCTTGCCGCATTCTTCCTGTTTCGACCATTTCCGGGGTGTGAGGCTCGACGAAGTCTCGTCCACAAAGCTACGCTTTGTTCACAAAGCCATGCTTCGGGTCAAACAAATGATCAACCTATGATCACAAAGATATAAGATCAAATAAATGATCATATCACAAATGATCAAACACTGATCATCACACAGCAACACTCAGCATGCCACATTACCAAATTGGGATATATCGCTGATAAATTTCAACTACATAACCTCTGAGCTCGTATGTCTCAGAGAAGGGTGTTAAGCTAAGAGAATAAATTCTCCGCCACCAACAGATATGTATTTGAAAGAAATCAGCTATATATCTCAAAGTGTAATGTCAGACATGTATCCATACAAGTCTGTTCCGGGATCGAACAGAACCGAAGGCACTTCTCACGAAGCCCTTGCAAATCCGGATAATTTTCAAATCACGTCCAGACTTCCCGTCACAAAAGAGTGATATAAATCTCTATACCGGGAGCTACCCAGTGCAGAGACATTCGACAGGTTGTCCTTTCATTTTCGAAAATATCCGGTCTTCAACACCGGTCTTCAAATGCTATCCATATACGACGTATCACTATTCGGAATGGGTTATATGACACAATTGTCTTTTCCCGGATAACCCGAATAGTGAGCGTAATATTCAAAAATATATGGATATTGAGAATTTAATTAAGTCACAATTTAAACCCAACTTTCTTTTCAAATGGTTTAACAAATTACCATTTTAATCTTTTTAAACAAAAAGATTCAATTCACAAAGTTCACTTAATTTCACAAAGATTCATTCACAGATTTTCCAAATCGATTTCCATTTCAATTTGATTAATTCGTTAAATCTTTAAATCAAAGATTTAACAAATAGCTTTCAAAACAATTTCATTTCGAATGGTTTAACAAAACATCATTTTAATCTGTTAAAAATAGACAGATTTAATTCATGGCTTTCAAAAAGAATTCATTTATAACTTGGAAAACCATTTTTCAATTAAATCTTGAAATTCCTTTACCTAAATTGGAATTTCACTTCTTATTTGAAAGCTTTTATTCTTTGAAAACAAACAGTTTTCATTTTGGAAATCTGATTCATTTATACAAGTTAAAATCCTTGGGTTAAATTCAAATTTCCAACTTATACTTTTAAAATGGTTTAAATTCTTATAAACACATTTATATCATCTTTACTCCCTAGTTTCCAAATCATAGATTTAATTTCAAATATTGGATTCAAATTTAAATCAAATTATTTAAATTTTCAAAACTCGATTAAGTTATTTAAAATAACTTTTATCTTTGAAATTCCATTTCAAAAGCTTTTTACTTTAAACCCAAATTCCTAATTTCAAAATCAATTGAAATTAAAATTTCAATTTCAAAAACATCAAATTTAAATTATCTGTGACTTAACTGATTTCCACGTGAAATCCATATTTGTGTGTGTACAGGTGTGGTCTAGGGGTTTTCACACACAATAGTGCAACATCAATCATCACAGACATATCGATAAGCGGTATAATCGATAACGCTTATCTTCATTCACAGATAATAAAATTACAGATCACAACATAAATCATGGTATATCACAAAGCATCATATATCAGGGATATCAACAATTCAATCATTCAGTCAGGTCCAAACATTCATAGGTAAGATCGATTTTATTCATTTGATCAGATTAGTCACCAATACTGTTAATTAACATTAACTAATTACAATTTTATTTAAATTAATTAATCTTTAATAATAATTAAATTAGCCTTAATTAATAAATTAATTAACTATCATTTAATTAATTTATCCTTAATTATTTTTATTAAGAAATTTCATTTAACAATTTATAACTGATTGTCTAAATTTATTTATCTAATCAATTATTAAAATTAATCACCTTAATCAATACTTAAAAATCCTTAGTTAATTTTCTTCATTAACTAATAACATTTCTTTACCGTACTTTACTAAGAAATTATCTTTAATTCTAAGTTATTTATTTTAAATTAATTAAATAAGTCATTCTTTAATTAACTTATTAATTTAAATTACTTCAATATCTAAATTATCTCTAGGATAATCTATTCCTTTATTAATGATTTAATTAATATAATTGTGCAGAACATTACACATTACACTTTTGAATTTAAATTTAAATCACATTTTGAATATAAGATTCAAAATGATTTACCATTTAAAACCTTAACCAATTTTAAATTTAATTTAAACTTGTTAAAACACCTTCAAACTTAAAATTGATTTTTTTCTTTTTTTTTTATTTCAAATTTTAATTCAAGAAACTTGAATCCATATTTTTAAATTCGATTTTAAACTTGACTTTTAAACTTACTTTAAAACATTGATCTTAAATTCTCGATTTAAAAATCCAAATTCATTTTAAAACCTAAGATTCAAAAGTTTATTTGAACTAAACTTACAACTGGATCTAAATTGTGTTTAAAACTTTGCTCATAGATTCAAATTCCATTTTGAATTGGTTTTTTTTTTTAAAAATTTAATTGCAGGCAAGTTTTCAAAAACTGTAGCCAGACTAAACTGACTCGAGACAAACTCATTTTGCTTCGAGTCCATTCCCTATCTGCTTCGAGCAACTTCAACGTTCACTTGAGCCAATACCGAGACCATCAAACCAGTAATCCCAGACTTCAACTCTGCCTTGTGCACGTGCACAGCTTCAACAGCCAACGCCACCCATCAACGGCCATCATCACCGATCACAAACCCAACTCGCAACCCATCCCGATCGCCTGAACTACCCAGACTTCTCGAAATCGAAATCGAGATGCTCGACCCAAAACCTGGCAACACCGAAACTCAAAAACACCCAAACCTGGAAAACGCTCGTTCGCCGACCTCCGACCACCATCACCCTTGAAATCTCGGCCACGTCTTCGATTATACCAAAGCTTCCTCCCCCCAGAGTTTCGTTGAACTCGGTCATCCCTAGGAGTCGTGCCGATCGAAATACCTACCCTAACTAAAACTAGGGTTAAAAACTAGAAACATCCACCGTTGCCACCACGATCAACTACTCCTCCATCCACTATTTTTCCTGCAATCACCAGTACTCTAGCCACCTCCACCAATGACCGCGACACCCAGTTCGACTTTGATCGCCGGAATTTGGCGAAAACGCTAATTCCGTTCAACTCACATTTCCTCCTAATTTAATAAACTAAAAATCCTGAAAGTATTTTCTAAAATCATGAATTTCAATTTCGAATCGAGTTATGAAGTCGAAACACCAATCTAAGATCATCGATTCTTTTGACATATACATGATTTTCACTGTTTATTTATATTTTCCAGATAATTTCAAAATAACTCTTCTCAGCAATATTTTTAGGAACTAAGGCTTGATCTTACAAACAATATTTGTTCAGATTCTAAGGCCTAAAAAGAATTTGAGAGGAAGCTTCTGATTTTTTTTTTTTTTTTGAAATGGGTTTGCTAACCTGCAACTTAAAAACAGAGATATCTCCCTGTACATAGATACATATACAAATTCAAATACATGAACAAACAAGCATATTTAGTCATTCATGCAAACACCTTATAACACTACTTCATTCATTGATCAAAATATAACCATATCTAGGTTTAAAAAGGTGATGATTGTTCACAGGCAACAAAGTATTTAAAGGTGGAAAATTTGCTCACTGATTTAAAAGCAGAGAAGAAGGATTTGATTATTTTGAGTCTGTGATTAGAACAGTGGCAAGATATGTATGTATACATATAGTCAATGATTACTGAGACATGCAAGCATTTATCAACATCAACAAACAAGCACATCCAGACAAGGCACAGATTTTTTGAGACAAATTTGTAAATCAAGATTTGCTCACCTGGGTTTTTAAATGGACAGAGCACCATTGAAAATGAGAAAACTTGTAAACTTTTAAAACTTGGAATTGCCTTCATTTGTCTTTGATTTTTAAAACTTGCATTCGTTATCAACTGGAATGCTTGAAAATACTTGAACCTGCTAAGAATGCATGCAAGATGATGAAGCTTGCTACATATCTCTGGTTTGCTTTTGATTTGTTTTGATGTTTAAATTTGAGATGCTTGTTTTGTTTACAAATGACATTCACTTCATTTTTCTTTCTCTCAGTTTTGTATCAAGGGACGAAAATGAAATGAAGAGGAGGTATAAGGAAAATGAAGTTTACTGGGTAGAAACTTTGTACAGGGGTGTTCATCT
Organism: Allium fistulosum; assembly: GCA_030737815.1. NCBI lineage: Eukaryota > Viridiplantae > Streptophyta > Magnoliopsida > Asparagales > Amaryllidaceae > Allium > Allium fistulosum. The sequence continues at coordinate 1,380,461,135 of CM060901.1, forward strand.
TGTACAACATGTTTTGCCTTACTAGCATTAAATGACTTTGCCTATATGGTACACTTACATACCTACTTAAATATTTTTTTTTTGTTTACTTTGTTTCCTTACTTTCGGCTGAGAAAATATTGAGATAGTGTGGTGGCTTCATTTATTAGCTTTGTACTTGTTTTCATATTATTCTTTTATTCATAGATGTATATTTAGTTTCATTTGTTTGTACATTGCTTATTTGTTTCTTTTGCCTTGTTTATTTTTTTCAAGTTGTATATTTTTCTTATGGCTTAATAATATAAGTAGATTTCTATTTTTACTTGTTTTCTCTATTTTTCTTACTACTTTGAAATGTAAAGAAGTTCTACTTTACATTGTTGTTAGATTTTTAACAAATGTTCTACTTCTATTTTTATATAAAACTTACCTTATATAAATTTAAATTTCTAGTTCAAATATTAATTATCATTATTTACTTAATATTTATTGTCTTATATTTATTTTATAAACTCAAACCATCTTTAACCATCAATTAAAATATATATATTAAATTTGCTCGTATATACTTAAAGATATATATACATTAAATAGATATACACATATACTCACATATACACTATTTATAATATTTTAATCTCAAATGATTTATACAGAATATACTTGGATATCGGGGAAACTCGCTCCATTTAATCAATTTAATTTACAAATTTTTATCTAAAATTTATTTAATCATAAATTTAACTCAAGAATTCATTAAATTATAAATTTAAATAAATTTAAATTTCAGGGTCGTGACAGCAGCTCTGCCATTTTCCCTTTTCCACTATTTCTATTAATTGTAAATTATATATATATATATATATATATAGGTGAAAGTCTAGCACCCCTGTCTTAGTGGTTAAGCAATCTGGCTTTGGTCCATGAGGTCACATGTTCGAATCCTGCGTAGCACGAGATTCATACCGCTAGACATATATTGACTTGTAGTATGTTATATACTACCCATGACTTGTAGTACAACTATGTACTACGATTAAAGAACCTAATTTCAATATATATATATATATAATCGGAGAAGAGTAGAAAATAAAAAAGAAGAAGAGAATGAGCGAATCAATACTGTGAAAAAGGTAATTTCTATAATTATAAATATATATTCCCCTTAACTCCAAATCTTTTCTCAAATCTTTAATTCTAATAGCATGTATATATTATACTTATTCTTTTGGTTTAGAATGAAAAATGAGTCAAGTAAAGGAATGGATTCAGATTTGGGAGATTTGAAAAGCTAGAAAGTTGAGTGGGAAATTATATGATTTATTTATAATATTAAAATTTATATTGTCGAATTTGATTTGATTATTATACCTATTCTGATGAGTTGTAGGCTTAGACGAATGTATAGAAATATTACCTACATATTTTGTAAGATAGGTAATTGGAATATGAACGTTATTTACATCCTAATCTAGAAATTTGGAAACTAGTCCCTAAATTTGTTAAAGTTGAATGTTGGTAAAGTTTTAAAGTTTATTTTAGATTTATAGTTGGGTTGTAAAATGTTAGTATTAGTTTAGATTGCCCTGATTTGACTTGGAATGTGAATTTCCGTGCTTTAATTTATTGAGAGCTAGGTATAATTTAATTATATCTATTTTCGTGTAATTTCCATAAATTATCCAATTCCAAAAATATGTATTAAAAAGTGCTTCGTTTGAATTAACAAGAAATATACCAAGGAGGAAAGAGATGTTTAAAACATGGATATTCTTCTTCGTAGTTTGCACTGTATATTTCGACAAAAGGAAAGAGGTAATTATTTGTAACATCAAACGAAGCAAAATTCTCATTTTGGTTAATTTATAGAAAGTTATAATGGTAATCCTTTTGGAAAGGATAGCTCAAACAAATTAAAATGTGGAAATTAATGTTTTGGCATTCCTAAGCATAGGAATTAATGTGTTAGGAATAAGAATATAATACATACATACATACATACATATATATATATATAGACACACACACACAAACACGCGCGCGCTTATTACCACCCTTTTCGATTAAAAATAAAAATATATTTATAACGTAATATACGTCGATATTCACATTAGTTATAATTAGGACGTTTAGTTATAAATAACGTAGTAAATTATAGGATTAGGAGGTGTAGATGGAAAAGAGATTATAACTCCAAAATTAATTGGGCAAAAAATGTGCAATTAATGGGTAGTTATATGAATTAAATGGGGGACATAAATGTGTTTATTGAGAATGGTTAAAGGATTTAATTTGACATTTTTTGGAAAATGAAATGGGCATAATAGGTTAAACTGAAATGAATAAATAAATGTTATTAGAAATTGTCCAATTAGAATAATAATGACCATTTATTACAGACAATTAACATTGATGGAATATAGTAAATAAGCGTATAAGTTGGAAATTAAATGCAAGGTGGTAGTATAATTTTAATAGTAGGAAATTATATAGTCTTAGTAATGTGTTTAGGACAAGTATGAATTAATGCGCCTAGCCCAATATTTAAACCTAAGATGCTTGGTTTGGTTCAGTGTGTTTGGATGCAAGTTAGTAGAGTTTCTCAATAGAAATCTGCCCTTCACTTAGAGGCTACCAGCAGTTGTATATACTTACTACTGATATTGGACATTTCCAAACATAGGACCCGTGGGGATGGTATATGTGTTTGCGTATAGGTAGGGAAAAATATACCAAGAGTTCGCCTCAGATTTGAGGTATTAAACTGCCCGGTACTTTTAAGGAAATTGAGTCTGCTTCATTTCTAATAAGAGGCATTGAGTAACTGAAAGTGGCATTTTTCTTGACTTACATTAGGTTAGTCTAAACGAGATTTCAGTTGTGGAAGGTCGGCAGGCTATGTTGGTATTATTGCTGGATCGGTATTTAGTAGTAGGACTAGCATATAGGCTATGACCACCAGCGGTTCTGGGCGGTTGGCAGCAAAGACTTGAGTTATGCCCTAACGGATTTCACTTTCTACTAGTTTAAAGTCTATGGGATACGCACAGACCTCAAAGTTTAGTTAGTTAGATATTTTTTGTTGGAGGTGGGCTAGTTAACCCTTAGATGAGTCTTTGAGATGCGTTTAGTAGTACGAAAATTAAATTTATAAATTATAAAGCCGTATATAGGGGTCATCGGTCTCTATAACTAGGACTGGTTGACTAGCGTTTACATAGCGGAGGACCTGCTTCGGGGTTGAGGTATTAAATAACCGTTGGGTCTACCTCTTCCCTATTTATGAAGTATTAAGTGGCTAGAGTTTTTGGGTAGTACATCGATTAGATGTGTGTGTGTGTGTTGGAATCGGGTAGCCCATAATGGAAGAAATGCTAAATTTCAAAAAAAAAGTCCCTTTTGGATCTATCTTGGGCCTATGAAGTCTAATTTATTTAGAACATTTCTAAATTTAATTAAAATCTCTTATTTCATTTAAATTTATAAGTAATAGATGGAATTTTATTTATTTAATATTCAACTAAATATAATGTTACATATATGTATTATATACATATATGTATGTGTGTACATGTGTAACATAAAAATTCGTGCAAGGTACATCACAACGAACGTGTTAGCTCATCTTATATGTATTATTTGTTATCTAAATATATGTATGTATATAAACTCGTTATGTAAATAAATATCAAAACAATATAGATATATACTTATATGTAAATATGAAAAATATATGTATTGCACATATGTAAAATATTATATATATATATATATATATTGAATTAGATATTGATTAAATAAATGACTGAACATACATACATACATACATATATGCATAATATATAAAGGCTTTTTTTATTTTTAAATAAAATATTCACGTATATTTTACAGTAAAAAAATTATATATATATATATATAATTATATTATAATATCTAAAGTATTTATAATTATATTATTTAAAATATAGGGACAGTTTGGCTAAAGTCCCTATTAAGTTTCAAAATACACCAAACATCCTTGCCAAAAAAAGTACGTAAATTAGGTCTCTAGAATTAAGTTACTGAATAATTGCATACATTTATGCAATTGTTCAGTGAATAATTGCAAACGTTTACGCAATTATAATTGCAGACATTTACGCAATTATTCACTGAAAAATTGCGGAAATTTCCGCAATTTTTCAGTGAGTAATTGGGGGAAAGTCTGCAATTTTTGGATATAATTGCATAAATGTCTGTAATTAATTTCCGTAATTATTTATAAAAAAATTGCGGATATTTCCAAAATTATTCACCAAAAAAGTTGTAGAAATTTCCGCAATTATTCACTGACTAATTGCATAAATGTATGTAATTATTCAGTAACTTAATTCTAGGGACCTAATTTACAATCTTTTTTTAGGGAGGAGTTTTCGTGTATTAAGTTTGATTTTAAGGACCTGAGCCTAATATTCACTAATATATACACACACACACACTTATATATATATATATACTTATATATAATTATATCAACTATGAAAACTAAATAAAAAAATATTTTTATTACATTCTACATCAAATACAAAGTATTGAAATATTTTACTATAATTTTATATTATTAAATTATATATATATATATATATAAACTAGCCGAAAATCATTAAGATAATGTTAAAAATAATTTCATAATATATTTTACAAATTTTAAATTTTCAGAAGTTCCAACATGATATTTTAAGGCCAGGAATAAAATTCCATAATTTTCTAAGTCAAATTTAATTTTTTATTAATTATTTTGTTATCAGCCGCACATATAAACGATTTTTTAAAAATAAAATTTTAATTTTTAAATTCAAGGATTTTGGCCAAGAGATTATATGACGAGGATATAATTTTATAAAATTTAAAATATAATTTTTGAAACATATATTATTTTGTATGAATTATTCAACTTATATTTTGATTTATATGATGTTAAATAATAGTAAATTAATATTAAAAAATACTTTTCAATGACCTAAAATTATATTAGTGTAAATATGCATATATAAAATATTAGATCAATTATTAACATGATATGATGACACAATTAAATATAAGTCATTTAATTTATGATATATGACGTATTAATATATATATATATATATATATTAATAAAAGAATAATAATTAAAATAAATTTATTTGGTTGTATATACATCAGATCTATAAAAAAAATAGTTTTTTTAGTAATAATATACATACATATAACAAATCTAATATGTTACAGCATTGATACTTATAAGATTCTCACCTAACTGACAATATAATAATGATATACAAACAAACAATAGAATATTATATAGTAATCATAAGTCATATGGTATAGTAAACATATACCAAAACTAAAGCCTTTAACTATACCTTGTAATGATGAATCTGCCTCCTCAAAACTCTTCTCGATTCCCCAGACTACTAATCCTTGAATCGTAGACCGTTGGCTATCCAATAGTTGTTGCTTTGAAATTGATTTGAGATGAATTTGTTGGAGCTCTTATATAGATAAATTCGATGAGCAATGATGGGAAATGATGGCAAAAAAATCCTTTTTTCGTTAGGGTTATGAGTCCTTTTATAGTTGAAGGAACAGAGAGAAAGGTGGATCATATCTCATACCCATTCTCCCTAAATCTGAGCCATCCATCTAAAATACCCCTCGCCCATTTTTATCCGCCTCATACATCCCTATTGCTACCGAAATATCACCATAATGTCATGGGCTTTTAGCCCGTTTAGGTCCAAATAAATATTACTAATTAAATATGATTTAATTGCTTATCGATGATCAATATATTTATAACTATTATAAATATATTTATAATATTTATTCCTCATATCATATTCAAAATTTTATAATTAATATTTCATATATATTAATTAATTTAATTAATTTATAAAAATTATAAACTAATTAAATCGTTTGGTCTAAAGAGAATTCATCGTTCCGGTTGTGTGACTCTTTAAGTGTAAATTTGGTCAGCAATTAACATCAAACTATTCGAATGTTAATGTTCACACTTCACTTAGCAGGCGCTGTGACATTTTGGTCAAATTTATCGCTTACTTAGTTTGGTAAAATCCAGTTTCACTTTATTAAGCACTACCTGGTCGTGACACTTATTTACACCAATTCTCTTTGTCAAAACTATATCACTTAGGATATATCAAATTTAGTAGTAGTCAAAATTCCAATATCATCAATATTCGACTCTACAGTCCAAACACAAAGTCCTTGGTTCAATAATAACAATTACTGTTAACTGAACTGCTTTGGCCATAGACTTTGACTTTGTGTTGACTTGATCGAGTTGACCGTGATACTAACCCCATATAACTAAGGAGACGAATCTTCCCTTAAATAGTGCTTCACTTCCAATACATCCACTTGACCCAACTATAGTCACTTGATGGACGCTGTACCATGATTTGACTATAATAAAAGCATCATATTGATGATCCACAATATTCTCCAGTTGAGAGAACTATGTAGATTAGTCACATCGATGTTTTCTGTTTGACCTTGGTTATATTAACCAACAAAAAATTATCGAGTGAGTCGTTCCATAATTATCTAATAACTATCGATACGTAACCCCCAGGTGCCTCCAACAGTCATGAGTAATACACTGCCCAACATTTGGAGAGTGCTATGTACTCTAGTCTCAATGGATACATCGATATCCGGTCTCGATGCATCTTGACTAGGAATATCTAAAATAATATATTTTTTCATTATGATAAATTACTCATGGTTACAACACTTTGTAATTGCTACACAATACATACCATTTATGGATTTTCTATTAAATATACTTTTAATTGAATTAATTAATTTGATATAACACATTATATCAAATATATAATAAAAAGAAAACACATTTTTTCCGAAAAGATTGGTTATCGAGTTAGATATATGTAACAAATTACATAATTGCCCCTAGGGCATACCCCTAACTTTATTAATCTTCCACTTGCACTTGGGATCAATTATGGAATCTTATTCCAACTTTTATAATTAGTTTTCTCAAAACAAATTGAATCGGTCCTTGGTAAATGGGTATGCTATTATGTTTCAATTATTTACTCTATCATTCAGCTCTCTCCGACGTTGATAAACTACCTTTATCCTATGGAACAATTCAAAGTATGTCTCTCGACTTCCAGTAAGCTCTAAGTTATGTTATGAACTATAACAATCATGACATTGTTATCATATAACAATGTTATGGTATTCCCAATATTTGGAATTACCCTCAGCTTAGTTATAAATTTGTGCATTTATATTTATATACATTGTTTTATTGCGACACTATGCAAGGCGATGAACTTAGCTTTTTTATTGAATCAGCCACCGTCTTTCATATGGAACATTTCCAATTTAAAAAATTTAACTTGAATTATTATTGACATGTTACACTCAATATCACTTATGAAAGTTTGAGTCTGAATACTTCTTCATAAGGAATTTGTTGTTTTTGTAAACAATTCTCTAATATTTCAAAAATACACGAGAACACCTCTAACAACCATTTAGTGATATCTATTTGGATTTGATATTTGCTTCATATATCAAATAGATAAGCAATTCACGACATCATAGACAACATGACATGTATGATAATTTCTATTATTGATGCACAAGAATTCCATCCTATATATTCTATATCAAACGTTTTAATAAGGTGTCCTTGCATATCATTTGGGACATTCCCAGTATCTTTTATACGTATTATAAAAGACATCAATTACAAATCCAATATCGAGTATTAAACCAACTAAAGTACATTGTTAACAATCAGCAATGTATTATTTACTTATGGTTTAGAAATATCTATGTACCTTTTAATGCTCTTTCTTATGAGTACACGCTTCCTCTGCATTTTGATTAACAACCAAACTATTTGATATTTCTATCCAAAAACCTATTCAATGTTTTATGTTTGTTGAACGGTACTTTCGTATCTGTTCTTGAATAATATCCAAAAACTTACAAACCCAAATATCACTCCCACTGACTTCGAGACACTTTGGTTGTTATGTACAAACAATCCATTCTAAATCAATATTTAGAATTTTCCATTTTAGCACATACGTACCAAACACAAAGTCATACTAAGTAATAATTTTGTGAGTAAATCTGAACCAACTGGAGCATGTCAAATTGTGAATTTTTTACGTTTATTTCAATAATTGAAATTTACTATATTATATTCATCAACGTGACTTGTTATATTCCTACTGCATTTGTCTTTCTCTTAAAGACGTATTTGCGGCCAATGGATCATATCCCTTTGAGTACAACTATCAAAATCATATTTTGATAATGTACTTGGAGTCTATTCAGATTTGTGAATCATACCATGTCATAGAGTCAATACTATTAGTGCCTTAATTGAAAACTGAGGATTATCTATTCTTGATAAAGATAAGAAACTCATAGTTCTTTTTGATGTGTGAGAATATTTATTAGACATTATAATGTGACATGGTCATTTATATTAGGTTAATTTCATTTCATCCCATGTAATCAATTTCATCTTTAGATCATATCCAAATCCATTCTAATTCCAATAGTTTCTCAAAGAAAATTCTTCGCTATGAAGTTGGTATTTCTTGAAACAATAGTTGTTTCTTAGTGGAATGGAATGGTTATTCATAAACACTTTATGAATTGCCCTATATATAATACTGATTTGACTTTAGTTTACAATATATTTATGTTCACAACATAAATTAGTCATCGAATGACTATTGTGTCCAAAATTCTTTTGGGACGATTCATACAGGATCCCTATGTACCATTATTAAAATCACTCTTCTAATTCAAAATCGTGGTTGGAGGGAAGGCACTATCCAAAGATAGGGTCGAACGTAACAGACATAAGGGAATTTTCTCTTTCTTTCACGAAACAGAAACCTATCTGGATATACCAAGAGAGATGTACGGTCTAATGATTACCTTTTTCTTGAAAGTGAAATACCATGGAGATTGTCTCACGAAACCTATCTATCTTGGTTCTCTTTGCGAGAAATCCGTAGCTCTTGCCGCCCGCCAAGCGGGCGGAGCGCTCGTTATCCTTTAGACTTTATTTTCTAGTTTGATCTCCCCCTTCTCTTGAGCTTTCTTGTGAGCCAGGTTGCTTATTATTATGCCTCTTGGTGTTTGGGTCTTGTGAAACACGTTCCAAAAATAAGACTCCCCCTTCTCGCTACTGAAATGAAAGCCATTCGACTCGCACAACCTGCCAACACCATGGCCTAGGATATGTAATAGATTCTTATAAATCCTTATCTTATATGGTTTTGCAAACTATTTTTTGGATGATATTAATTTTAACATTGTGCACTGCTCTTAAGTACACACCTTATAGAAAGAATTTTAACTCAACTGCACTCATCATTAATCGTGCTTTGTCCAACAAAGTTTGATTACTCCTTATCAATGCATCTTTATGTACTATAGGAATAAATGACCTTTGAGACTGAATCTTTATTCATACTAGGCACATATGGAACTCTTTCCATTACACTCACCCGTTCGATCAAATCGAATCATTTATGTCGTGTGTTCTATTATTTACTTTTGTTTTATATTCCATAGCTGATCATAGACTTATACATGTGTATCAAATACACATGTCCATGTTTGTGATAACTTGTTAGTGAATATGACGAAGTATATGGAACCGCTTTGGTATTAATAAACTTACAATTACATATATCTATATGTATCAATCCGAAGAGTTCATCAACTCGTATGACGCTCCCACTAAATGGGTCCATAGCCCTAAATTATTTGAGATATAATTAGTTGGTATCATATGATTCGTAATCATATAATAAAAATTATTTTCCAAAACTATGGCTTAGTCTATAATGCCAAAATAATTGTAAATAATCTTAGAAACTTTGATATTTTCCAATGCATCGCTTTTGTTGTGAAAACAAATACAACATATAGTTTTATTTCATAAAAAATATTCATAATATTCACATTGAAATATAACTATCTATTTTTTAGTTCGATACAGAAAAATAGTCATTATTTAACAAATAATGTTTGGTATAATTTTTGTAACTTGATGCAATTAATAAGTGCTATATGGCATGCTCCCATTATTTCCGCTATTACTGTAATAGCATACTAAATTCGGAGGTCCATCATTCACAAAATATAAATTATTTATTTCATATACTACAACTAATTTACAACGGAAAGTTCTTTGATCAAATATCTTGAACTCAAAGAAATAAATCTTATAGAAAACTACTTTTCTCTATGAAAACACATTTAGAATATAAACCATATTTCCTATTCCAATATTAAGTATCAACTATTATTTTACAATTCTCATTTCCGATGTTTCTTTATGAAGCGGAAGTGACCATTGACTCTCTTCATCCCAACTATACCTTTAATCACATCTACTCTTATATATTCATTTTCTTTCTAAGTGGTCGAACCATTCTGTTAGCGATCCGGAAATTCGAACACTTCGTCTTCGAATATTGAAACGTTTTGAATATAATCAAGTGTTATAAATATGATTTTATAGCCATTTTAGACATCATTTAATTGATGAATGATGATGATAAACTTTATTTTGAAAATTTTGTACAAAAATATACTCTTCAAAGAAAAATCGATAATGTGACCGAAAATCAGTTTATGGATAAACAACTTTTCCATCGATATAAGTTGTTCGAACTCTTGTGCACTTATCTAATGATCGAATGAACATATTAGCAACTAATTAACACACACATACCTCTTCATAAATCTTGGAATGTTCTTGAAGCTTCCATATGGATAAGAGATATTATGATGAGAGAGGTATAATGGTAATTAACATAAAAGAGAAGTGATGTAAAAAAATAAGTGATGGGAGATGAAGCTTCCATGGCATGGTGGGAGGGGGGTGAGTGCAAGCTTAGGCAACACTATTCTTATGCCTATATAAGGGGAGGCATACCTTAGGTTATAATCACAAATACACAAAGCTTGGAGTAAGCAAATCCATGGCTTCTTCTTCTTCTTTATAATTTCCTAAAGCAAAATATTTACAAATCAAATCCAAATCAACCCAAACATGGAGTAAAGCCTTGGAACAACATTACAAAATATCCTATTTAGTTAGAAGTTGAAAAAGTAATGCCAATCTCCCCCTCAAGTGAAGACCGTGAGTATTGATAGGGGTTTGGAGGCTAAAGCAAGGCAAAAGCAAGAGAAGGAAGGAGGGAAAGGTGATTGCAAGTTGGGTTTGGACTTGGGTTCTTGGATCTTGGTTGTTAGTGAGGTTAAATGTGAGTTAACACCTCACTTTGAATGAAAATATAACAGATGCATGTTTGTGTTTGATTGTGTTTAAATTGTTAAATTGTTGTTGACATATGTTAAAACGTTGGTATGGATTCTTACTTTAAAAGTAAATGACATATGTGATCCATGTACATGGACTTGAATGAACTTGGAATGGACTTGAATGGACTTGTATGAATTTTGACAAGACCCTAAAACAAATCACATAGGTTATAGATGGACTTTGGTTTAGATTGGACTTGGATTTGAAAGTGCACTTATAGCGGTAGTCGCTATAGATGCAGTTGTGAATTGCCTTGTTTTTGGCAATTGTTATGGAACTTTATAGAGAGATCCTTAGGGGTTTCTCGCTATGTTTATAATTTTTTATATGTATGTTTGTGGCTATTAAAATCTTGAATAGTCAAAAGTTAAGTAACATCTCGAAAACGACCAAAACTTGACTTGTGCAGAACTGCCCCATTTAGACTTGATTTTTAGGCATAAATGGTTGGAAAAGATATTTAAATTTAAGTATTTTGTTACATTATTTTTACAAGTGTTTACTAACTGCTTTTAGAGAATTTTAAAAGTTATTTGAGATCTTTATGATTTTTTAAGAATTAATTGTGGATTTTTAAAGAAGAGATATTTTGTTAAAATATATAAAAAAAACATGGTCTTTTCGAGTTTTAACGAATTTTATAAACTTGTTATAATATTTTGGATAAATGTTTTAAAACCTACTATAAGTATTTTAAAGTATTTTAAAAGTATATACAAATATTTTCAAAACGGGGTTAGAATTGCTTAAATGGCCAAATGATTAATTATTTAATTACTTGTTTGAAAAGTAATTAACTATGCTTAACACTAAAACGCGATGAAGTAAGGCTCATCTATTTGTAAGAGTTAAGATTGATGTTTAGTAGGGATGGAGCAATAGAGCTCTAACCTACCGGCTTCCCTCCTGACCGAAGAATAGTAAGTCGAAATATATCGGAAACGTGTTAATCGTGTTGATTTCTTACTTAGTTATAGAAATCATTAATACTATACTTACACTAAAAGCTAACGAGGTAGACTTATCTATTTGTGAGATTCAAGAATGAAGTGTCTAGGCAAGTCTTTACTGCAACCAGTGCTCTAACTTACCTAGCTCCACTCTTGGACGAGGAACAGTTAAGTTCGAATGTCGGAAATGAGTTAAGTGTACGAATCGTGATATGTATAAGCAATTGTTTTTTACTAGATAATTGATAAGTTGATTATTGAACTTGACCAAATATGACTTAAGAAGTTATTGAAAGTCTTCGCAATTTCATATCAATGAGAACCCTCGAGGAGGAGCATTGGTATGAAACGTCTATAGCTTTCACTTACTTTTGAAAGAACCAGAATTGAGTTTGCCGGAAATTCATCGAATTAGTTTTGAAGTGACCGACATCGGTAAGTGTTTTACTTATCAAATACCACTTCAAAACTAGTATACGGGTTCTATGTTTCGGGAAGCGGTTGTGAAGTGAAATGTTATAGAGTTGAGCTATCAATCTTAAGGTTAAGTCCAAAGGAGAGGTTAGCCTTTACATTTCAAACGATGCTATCACGTGGGACTATCTATCTTGAGGAGTATTTCAAAAGAGAGAACAACGTTAGCATTCATCGAAGGACTTATACGGGGAACCTATGTGGAGGTTCGAGATCTGTTCGAGATGCTTGAATTCATGTAGTGATTTGTGATCTGTTCGAGCTATTAGAATCCATTTGGGGATTCATGTTCTTTTCAAGTGATGAAGACTCGAGTGAGAGATGCCGAACGTAGCCTTGACATCAGGAATGACTAAAACTAGAGATATAATGCATAGCCAAAGGGAACATAACATTTTAGCAATCCCAAGGCATAGGAGACTCCATCTAGTATTACTTACGGACATGCATACATGACCAATGCATTTGCAACCACGAGTGCTTTGGGCATAGGTCAGTTATGTATTTCCTATAGTACATTCCTTAGAAATGTACGTTTCTTGATAGGATATCTCTGATCCTTGTGCATGTGTTCGGATTCAGCTTGATCCGAGGAGATCTCCGCAGAAAAATCCATTATGCGAACACGTCTTAGCGGTATTGATTGTATACCTGTTATTATTTGGCATTCACACTACTGCCATTTGATATGATTTATGTGCTATACTCTAGACATTATCTATCGTATTACTATATGTTAAACTTAATGGATGGTTAGTTTCATTTGAGGGGAAAACCATTATGGTAATCCGTACAGTCTCAAAAAGGTGCTATTATATGTCACTCTTGTTTGTCGAGTTTCTCACGCTGGTTTACCAGACTGATCCGGGTGTTATTTATTTATAATGCTCGGCTTAGCCTCGTGTATGTTTCCAGATTTTGCTTTGGACACTTTGGAGCTTATGGAGAAGAGCTAGATGATTACCTTCCATAGTATTCTTATTTCTGCTGCATTTCTGTATTGTATATATCAACATTGTGAGGATGGGCAGTTATAACTGTCCAGGCTGATGATGGTACTTAGGTTTTAGTAACTCTGATATTTCTATATTCAGAGTAACCCTTTGTACTGTTCCTTTGATATTATATATTATCGTTCCACTGTGAGATTCTGATGTTGTGTTCTTCTTTTCTTGTTCTATTCTTTTTTTATTTTACCCTAACTTTCTGTCTTTTCAGCACATGGGTGTTCGACACACGAATACCGCAAATGTATTTAGTGTCGACATTCGAGGGTCAAAAAGTCGGGTCGTTACACATTCAAATGAAAATCCTTACTACAACATCATAACGAACTCTTTATTAAAGTGTACTTGAGCATCCTTAACATTTAAGGACATCAAATATGTTGCACTTTGCGTAAACTGATCAAGCCGACATTTTAGTGATCTAATTCTTAGATCTTTTTTGCAGTTTTAGTCTAGTGTTACATTTAACACAATATGATCCTTTTTGCAATTAATCAAATTGAATACTCGATCTCACAATACTTTCTGTTGGCTCATTTCAAATGAACTAATTTCAACAAAATAACATACATTACGAACTGTGACCGTTCCCCGTATAACACTTATATGTGATAGTATATGGATCAAATATATGTAGTCTTGTATTGCTTTTAGAGTTCGAAACTCATTGAATGCAATACACGATCTCGACCAAATTAACCATAAGTGACCAAATTACGAATGTATTAAGTAGTTGTAAAATTAAGTACTTGCATGAGTATTGAAAACATTAACATGCAAGAAGTATTTAATAGTAAGCATATATATATTATATTTCTATTCGTCAATCTTTAATTAAACTCATTTATATATCTTAATTGATAAACATTTTATCCATTATATTAAATGCACATATTTATCAATGTAGATTATAGCATTATATAGCATATGTTCTTACAATATTAGATAGGTTAAATGTTATCATTTCATTTTTCTAATAAGGCTTCCACTAGCCTTTTATGTTCACCAAACCTTATGTTGAAATATAGAACTCTTTCGACTTCACCAGTAGGTGTTAAAACTCATCCGGCTTCTAACCTTGAGTCTGCCAACAAATCATAGCTCCATAAACGATGGATAACTCCTTATCGACTGTATCATATAAAAATCCTAACCTTTTGGTTCCTTGTCCTAATTTCATTTTCGACATTGAGTCTGCTCAATAAATCGAAATGAAATTATTCACTCATACCTACAATATCGTGATGGCCTAAGTATAGTAGATGTAACTTGAGTCTGCTCCACAAATACACATAGTTATCTTACCTCGTCTATCTAATATATTAATGATACTATACATAACACCCCAACTTGAGTCTTCTCAACAACTGAGGAGTATGCAAGTAATTTATTAAGATATATGGCAGAGGACAACAATATATTGGAGATCTGTAATCTTCAATATATTATATAGAGTATATCAACTTATGGAATAATGTAATTCATATCTCATGGTTCAAGTGTCAGACACATCTCAAAGCACGATATACGTACTATACGTATGTATTTATCCCTTAAGTCTATTTTGGGCTTCTTAATGTTCCACCAATTATTATACATTTATATTATATAAGTTTTTATTATTATATAACGTTTAAATTTCATGTTACTTATATAATAGTCTTATGTATAATAATATAATCTTATTTAATTAATTTTAATTAATTAACAATTTAATTAATTTTATATTAACTTAATATAACATTTATATTTAATTTTATAATATACTATGAACTTTATTGTATAACACATATATCATATATATATACATATTACTTGACTAATTAACCTTTAGTTTATTTATTTAATTAATCATCCTTTAATTAGTTTTATTTAGTCAAATAATTTTAATTAAGTGTACTAATTCCGAAATTCATTTCATATACCTACATGTATACTTATGTTATTTTAGACATTTTAAAACAACATAACATATATCGTAATATATAATACATGTATACATTTATTACTTAATTAACTTAATTTATTTATTTTATTAATCCTATTAATAAATTTTGAAATTAATTTATATTAATTTTAAACATTTAAAAAATATATTATATTATAACATTTATAATATGTATATATGTTACCGTAATTTAACTATTAAATTTAAAAACTTATATTTTCAATTTTCAAACAATTTTGAAAATTAGCCCAATGCCAAAGTCAAATTGGGCCTTTTCTATTAGGAA
Organism: Allium fistulosum; assembly: GCA_030737815.1. Taxonomy (NCBI): domain Eukaryota; kingdom Viridiplantae; phylum Streptophyta; class Magnoliopsida; order Asparagales; family Amaryllidaceae; genus Allium; species Allium fistulosum. The sequence continues at coordinate 1,380,477,165 of CM060901.1, forward strand.
AAATCTTTGGGCTGTGATAGTTAACCCAAACATAACTAATTTAGACTTCATATGTTATTGCGCTCCGATACCATTGTTGGAACTAGGCCAGCCCACATCGGAAGATATGAGTGAATTTCAAAAGAATTCCTTTATTGGGCATATAAAGTCTAATTTATTTAGAATATTTCTAAATTTAATTTAAATAAAATATCTTATTTCGTTTAAATTTATGAGCAATAGATGGAATTTTATTTAATTTATATTCAATTAAATATAATGGTACACATATATATCATATACATATATGTATGTGTGTTTATGTGTAACATAATAATCGGTGCAAGGTATAACATGCACGTATATAGATGTTGGGATTTGCATCGCAACAAACATGTTAGCTTATCTTATATGTATTGTCTGTTGTCCAAATATTATATATATAAACTTGTTATTTAATAAATATTAAAACAATTTAGATACATACTTACATATATATATATATGAAAAATATATGCATTGCATATATGTAAAATATTAATAATATATATATATATATTGAATCAGATATTGATTAAATAAATGACTATATAAATATGTAATCATACACACACACACACAATATACAAAGTTTTTTTATAAATAAAATATAAACGTATATTTTATAGTAACAAAATTATATATATATATATCTACATATAATTATATTTATGATATTTAAAGTTTTTATAAATATATGTATTTAAATATATATATATATATATATAATTATATCAATTTTGAAAATTAAGTAAAAATAAATAATTTTTATTTCATTCTAGATTGAATACACCACATAAAATATTCAACTATAATTTTATATTATTAAGTATATATATTACTTATCCGAAAAGAATTAAAATATTGTTAAAAATAATTTTGTAATATATTTTACAATTTTAAATTTTCAAAAATTCAAACATGATATTTTAAGGTTAAGAAAAAATTCAATAATTTTCTGAGTCAAAATTAATTTTTTATTATCGGCTGCACATACAAATGGTTTTTAAAAAACAAAAAGTTTAATTTTTAAATTTTGGGATTTTCGCCAAGAGATAATTTGATGATGAAATAATTTTATAAAATTTAAAATATAATGTTTGAAACTTATATTATTTGTTTGAATTATTCAACTTGTATTTTGATTTAAATAATATTAAATAATAGTAAATTATTATTAAAATATACTTTGCTGTTACCTAAAATTATAATTAGTGTGCATATATAAAATATAAGGTCAATTATTAACATAATATAAGGACACAATTGAATATAAGTAATTTAATTTATGCTATATGATACATTATATATATATATAAATTAATTATTAAAAGAACAATAATTAAAATAAATTAATTCGACTCCATTTACATCAGATCTATAAAGAAATGGGTTTTCAATAATAATATACATACACATATAACAAATCTAACATGTGAGAACATTGATACTTATAATAATCTCAATAACTAACAATATAATAATGATATACAAACAAAAAATAGAATATTATACAGTAATCATAATTCATATGGTATAGTAAATATGTATTCCCCATAGTTTGACGTTAGTTATTTAATTAGTTAGTTAGTTAATTAATAAGACTCCAAAAATGTAATTTGTGCAAACTGTGGAATTTAACCACGAAACTTGTACCATTGCATTTGTGGTAAAATTATGAGCAACTTTCATATCTGGAGTTTTGCGATCGGAGTCCAAACGAAGAAGTTACGGGCGAAAAACGAAAATAATTAAATAAGAAAAATTAACGTTTTTATATTAATTGCCCGGGCCCATAGGCCGACCCGTTATTGGGGACGATCGACCCCCAACGATCGACCGGTGACCCCATGGCGGTCGACCGATGGCGACCTGGCGGCTACAGTAACCCTAGGCCGCAACAGCCCGGATTTAATATTTTAAATCGTATGGTTTTGGTTGATTCTAGAATCTATAAATTCAGGCCTAGCCTTCCCTTCTCTTTCCATATTTTTATGGAGGCAGTAGAGAAGCTCTGCTGATTCTTCTTCTCCACTTTCTTTCTAAATCATAAAGATAATATATTTGTATCTATATTCATACAAATCGGAGAAGAGTGGAAATATAATAAAAAGAAGAAAAGAAGAGAATCAACCATATGCTTATTTAAGGTAATTTATAGATTCATATATATTTGTATTTTTTTTCTCTTCCAATCCCAAATCTCTTCTCAGATCTGTAATTCTAATGTATGTATATACCCTTTTATACATTCTCTTGGATTAAAAAGGATTTGGAGATGAATCAAAGGTTCTACTTCAGATCTGGAGATTTGGATCGCTTTTAAAAGGTGAGTGGTAAAATTTAAAGATTTTTATAATATGAAAATTATTCCGTTGGCTTTTATTTGATTTCTATGCCTAATTGGATAATTGTATACGAGTTGTAGGCAACGAATTGAATATGATATGAATATAATAAATATTGCGTACATATTCTTGTTTATAAATTGATTTAGCATTGTATACAACCTAATCTGGAAATTAGCCCCAAAAGTATGAATTTAGAACATTGATTTAAATGAAATTTATTCCAGACCTGAAATAGGTTGCATAATAATGGTATAAATTTGGATTATTACCCTAATCTTTTTAGAATATAAAATTTTCCGTATTTAGAGTTGTTGGAATTTAGATCCGTTTAATATTTGTAAACTAGTTTGATTTCTTTTCCTTTTAGAAAAATACAGCATTTGATCTAACAAGGAATAGATGTAAATAGAAAGAGAAAGGGATGTGTAAAGTATGAATTCGTGATAGTTTACATTGTCTATTCCAGTAATAAAAGGAAATGATTATTCCTTATAATATCAAACAATGTAATCTTTTAAAGTTAAACCTTTTGTTTTGGACTAATTTATGGAAATTATAGCGGATAATCTTTTTAGATATGGTTCCAAAAATTTAACATGTAAATGAATATTCTAGTAAAGATATATAACTAGAACATATTTGATAAAAGTAATATTTGTACGTAATTACTGCGCTTATAATAATTAAATAAAAAGCTAATAACGAAGCTTGCATGAAATATTCGCGTTTAGGAAAATTAACTAATGGGAAAAGATTTTAAAGGTATGTTATCCTGCCTTTTGGCAAGGCCGTGACACCAAGAATTCGACTAGAAACCAAGAACAGTCCGTCCCGAAGATCGATTACCTACAAGTTCACTATAGGTACTGATAAATTTTACCTGAGTCCGGACCGAGCTACAATCGATATGGTACAACAAGCAAAGCCATGAAAGTCAGTGTTCCAAATTTCAAGTCAATTAGGGTTCGTATGCTCAAGATGTTGGTTGATTAAAACCAAGGAAGACACCTACAAGTTCGTATCCATCTAGGCATATAAGTGATTCGTGTCCATGGGAAGAGGCAACCTCGTTCGGAACCATACATTCGTAGCCGTTTCGTTCATGTCCATCCACTTCGTAGTCATGGCCAAGCCGCAACCTCATCTGTATCCATGAAGAAAGCCTCGGTTCGTATCCATCACATCCACTCCATTTCGTATCCTCCTTGCCAGTGCTATCTTGTATCCATCGCGCCTACTCCATTTCGTATCCCTCATATTAATCTGCGTCGTATCCATCAACTGAAGCTAAATCGTATCGGTTCCAATTGCACTATCCGTATCAATCCGCCAACAATCGATACGAATGGGTCACCAGGCGATCGATACGAATTACCATCTTCCATCGATATAAAACATCCCCTAAATCATCGATATGAAGCGGCCTTAAGCATCGGTACGAAATGAAGTTGGGGGCTTGGATACGAAAGGAATGCACCAGGTCGATACGAATGAAGCCTAAAAGGGAGGAAGACTCGGTCTATCGGTATTAAAAGTGGATCGATCCTTGAATATTACGCCACATCATATGGGAAGCATGTGCAAACAGTCGACACGAAGGTGTCGATATGAATCATATCGATACGAGCTCGGCCACACCTTGTAAATCCAACTTGCATCGATCATAACTCGAGATCTACAAGTCCAAATGACACCAAATTTTCACAGGAGCTTTTCTACAACCTCAAGAATGTACCTGATCGATTTCAGCCCAAAAGGACCAATTATTGATCGATACAAACTCAATTCTTATCGCTTCTAGATCGATTTGAAATCACCTGAACTCGATCCCGTGGGCCCACCCACATGAGAGAAGAAGTCCTCTAAGATTTGGGCGAGATATTTGCTGCCTACGCTTATGAATAGTGACCCTAGACCTACAGAAAATGGACTTTTTTTTGCTTTTCTACGTCGATATTCTGCCAAAATTGCCATTGTACTTTGATTGTACTGTTGTAATCCACTTGTAACCCGCGAGTTATAATCAATAAACATCAATCATTTCATAGTGGACGTAGGCCATACGCCGAACCGCTCTAAACTTGTGTGTTTCTGTACCTTTTCATATCTGCTGATTGGTGTGTTTGTTAGATTTGCTTCATTTTACATTTACTTTCTTCATTTTATCTCTTCAAACACATTCGAAGAGTGTTGTGCCCAATTTTGGTACAAACACTTTGGTGCTTTCATTGAGAAAACCCAGCTTTTCTCCTGCTCATTGGATCTACTGCCGATATCGGATTGCAAGAATCTAAGGAGAAGATCCAGATCTCAAACCTAGAAGTTCTTCCATCCTATTCAGATTTGCATCAAGTCTAGGAGAAAACTTCGCTATTCACTATAGTCGCTACTAGGACTACCTTAATCGTTATAGATCTAGAAGGACGGGATAGGCAGAACCCTGCACAACTTCCCTCTGCAGACCAAAACGCTGCTGGACCTTCGGATCCATAAGGCCATGTCACCATGGAGGAGTTCCAGCTACTGATGCAAGAGCTGACTCAAAGCCACAAGCAGCTTACCCAGCAGCTTCGTGCCAACACAGAGTTAACCAATCGGCTAAACCGAGAAAGACGAAGGAGATCCATAAGGGATCAGGCTTCCTACTCATCTACTGAAAGCTCGGCTTCCTCTGATTAAAATCATAGATCCACATGCCCATGGCTGGATGGAAGTTATGCGCAGGCTACCGGACATCAGCGCACTCTGAACCTTGGACAAGCAGGAGTCGGTCCATCCACGAGCTGCCAGACCAGACCCTCCTTCCGAGGAGGGACGACTCCTTATCACACTATTGACAACCGTGTTGCTGCCGCTGCCATCGAGTTGGAAGCTGACACTCGAAACCGAACAGATCCGTACCTTCGCTAACGTTATTATACTCTTGAACCTTATGTTCCCGAAGACCTAGAGCCAAGGAGGCGAGGTATGGACCGTCGACAACGCCCGACCCATCCTCGCATTGTGGAACCCGACCACACCTTGGCCTAGCATGCCTAGAATGTCCAGATGCCAGACATCCCGATAATGATCTGCCAGATGATTCGTGAGAGCCAAGGCCTTACCAATTACGACTAAGGAATCTCCCGGAGTCACACCCCGTTCACCGATGACATTCTCTACACTGAACCGCCTTGGCGATTCAAAATGCCAACTCTACATGTTTATGAAGGGAGCTCTGACCCTAACCAACACATTTTGAAGTACGAATGGTTGATGAATGCCACGCGGGATGATGATGCGGTCAAATGCCGAAGTTTCCTAATTTCCCTAGGGGGCATCGCGACTATGTGGTTTACTCGCCTGCCGCCCAGGTCTATTTCATGCTTCGACCAATTGGCTAAGAAGTTTGTCGAACAGTTTTGCATGCATGTCACAAGGCCCAAAGATGTTAATACCTTATCCAGTGTCACTCAAGCTCCCAGAGAGACACTCAGACGTTACCTAGAAAGGTTCCATGCTGCATGCATCGAGATTAGTAACCCTAATGACAATTCCATTCTGATGGCACTGACTAAGGGAATCGATCCCAATTCCGAATTTGGCAACTGGTTGGCTAGGAAACCCCCTACGTCATTGGACCGTTTCTATTCCAAGGCAGCTCAGTTCTTGAGAAGAGAGGATGTGAAATAGTCTAGGAAAAAGGATGACGCAGGGCCTAGTGTGGAAGGAATCCAGAGCAATGTCGCTGTGATACAAACCGGGGAGAGTTCTGGAAAGGTGCAGTTAAATATACAGAATAAGCATAATCAGCAGAAAGGCGATGGAAATCAAGGTAAAAAGCGGGATCAGAATTGCGGACCGTGACGTAGAGCTCCCATGTTTGACACCTATACTCCTTTAAATACATCCCTGGAGAATGTGTACTTGCAAATTGTAATACTATCCAAAATAAGAAACCTGCTCCGAAGCAATCGCCAGAGAGACAGATTCAAACTGGGAAGTTTTGTAGATTTCACGATAGTTATGGCCACAACACGAACGAGTGTCGTCATCTACAGGATATTATCGAGAAGTTGATCCGAGAGAGAAAGTTGGAGCAGTTCGTTCGGGCACCGCAGGCTGGAGGTGCGGGCCCATCGAATCAAAATCAAATACCGAATCAGGTTAGATCGGAGGAACCCGCGCGTACTGGCAGGAGGTTAGTGATTAACACTGTTAGTGGTGGTCCTCATCCAACGGATTAGAGTTGGAGGGAAATGGAGTTGTATGCCAGCTTTATTAGGCATGCGAGCTTCGAATGTTGCAGTAACTAGGAAGACAGGGCTCCGGCCAAACAACGGAAGACGATGACAGACGACATCATTTTTCAAGACAGGGATGCTGACAGAATCAAAGCCCTTACCATTGATGCACTAGTCAGTTTAGCTCAGATAGGTTCTGCTTGGATGAAGAGGATCTTAGTGGACAGTGGAAGTTCAGTGAACATACTCTTTAAGCGAGCCTATGATCAAATGAAGATGGAAGAGAAAGATTTGAAGCCTTTTCAGTCTCGTATTCATGGCTTCAATGGAAGTGCGACTATACCCACTGGGATGGTGGAGCTACCAGTGGAGTTGGGAGTTGGAGAACGCCGGATAGTCCGGATGTTGCAGTTTATTGTATTGGATATTGATTCACCGTACAACGCTTTCTTGGGCCGACCGACTCTAGCTGAGTTCAGGGCTGCTATCGCCCCTTGGTGTCTGACTTTGAAATTCCCTACCGACAATGGAGTCAGAGTTGTTTAGGGAGACCGGGCTACTAGGTGGGCCTGTTATGTTGCTGAGCTGTGGGAGGCGCTACAAAAAGAGAAGGGAAAGGGCGTAGAGGAGTCTCTCTGCGTCCGCTTTGCAGATAATTGACAGTTAACGCCTGGGCCTAGGCCCAAGCACCACAACCAATTCCCGAGAGATCTTGACCCAAGAGACAATGAAAGTGAGGACGTAGTCAAAGATAGTCAGGGTTCTCCGGAAGAGCTGACGATCGATGTTCCGATCGATAATGATGACGATTCTAGAACGATAAAGATTGGATCTCAGCTAAGCCAACAGATGAAGGGGAAATTGGTTGAATTTCTCCGGGCAAACCTCGACGTGTTTGCCTGGATGCACTCTAACATGTGTGGGATCTCGTCGGACATCGCAAGCCACACATTGAATATTGACCCGCGGCATGTCCCGGTCAAGCAAAAAAGGCGTGGTATGGATCCAGAGAGATCTGCTGCTCTAAAGGAAGAGGTAGATAAGCTCAAGTCTAACGGGTTTATCCGAGATGCGCTAAATGCATAATGGGTGTCCAACCCTGTACTCGTCAGGAAACCTAACGGGAAATGGAGAACTTGCGTTGACTACTCAAACTTGAATAAAGCTTGCCCTAAAGACAGTTTTCCACTTCCCCGGATTGATCAACTTGTAGACTCAACAGCCGGACATGAGCTCTTATCTTTCGTGGATGCATACTCCGGCTACAATCAGATTCCCATGCACCTACCTGATCAGGAGCACACCAGCTTCGCCACCGATCTGGGACTTTACTGCTACAAAGTCATGCCGTTTGGACTCAAAAATGCTGGAGCAACTTACCAATGGCTAGTCAATCAAATGTTTACTAACCAGATTGGAAAAACTATGGAGGTATATGTGGATGGTATGCTTGTAAATTCACGATTCTCCACCAATCATATCAAAGACCTGGAAACGATGTTCAACATCCTCTGAGAGTATAGAATGAAGCTCAACCCGTTGAAGTGTCACTTTAGGGTCGAGTCCGGAAAGTTCCTTGGATTCATCGTTAATGCTCAGGGAATCGAAGCCAATCTCGAGAAGATCCGGGCAATTAGGAATCTTGAGACTCCAAGGACCATGAAGCAAGTTCAGATCCTCAACGGGAAGGTAGCAGCGCTGAGCAGGTTCATCTCAAAATCCACCAACAAGTTCATTCCCTTCTTCGACCTAATCAGGAAAGGGAAACAAAACTTTGAATGGACTACAGAGTGTGAAGGCGCATTCCAAGCACTGGTTTAACACCTGTCCACACCACCTAATCTTTCAAAGCCTATTGATCACGAGAGATTGTACATCTACTTGGTGGTGTCAGAAAACGCAATCAGTGCTACTTTGATTCAAGAGGAGGATCAGATACAAGGACTAGTCTATTACATCAGCAAACGACTGACCGGAGCAGAGAGAAATTATCCAAAGTTGGAGAAGTTAGCTTACTGTCTTGTTATCGCCTCGAGGATGCTTCACCCATATTTCCAGGCTTATCATATCACTATCTACACCGACCAACCGTTACACCAGGTCCTTACGCGGCCTAAGACGTCTGGTAGGTTACTCAAGTGGAATATCAAGTTGAGTCAGTTCGACATCACTTACACGCCGAGGCGAGCTATTCAAGGACAAGTCCTAGCGGACTTCATCGCTGAATTCACTATCCCAGAGGAGTTGCCCGAAGCCAATGAATCTCCCAAATATGTGTGGAAGCTGCATACTGATGGCGCATCAAATGACCGCTGCTCAGGTGCTGGAATTGTGCTCGAAACTCCTGAAGGCCGATCTATATGCTATGCGTTGAAGTTTGATTTCCGTGCGACCAACAACGAGGCTGAGTACGAAGCCCTGCTCACCGGACTCAGACTTGCTAGAGATTTAAGAATTATTGCTATGGAGATTTACTGCGATTCACAATTGGTCGTGTGCCAAGTTCGAGGGGAATACCAGGCCAGAGACCAAAGACTGGCTGCTTACCTTGCTCGGGTCCAGGAAATATTGAATCAGTTCGATTATTATGCCATCTATTGCATACCCTGAGAACACAATCAGAAGGCCGATTCTTTGGCAAAATTAGCCAGCACCGGTGAGGCATGGCAAATGGGACTCATTCCCGTTGAGACACCATCTTCCTCGAGTATTGATCAAATGGAGACCAACTGGGTACATGAAATCATACCCGATAAGGAATCATGGATGACTCCGTTCAGGAACTATCTCAAGCATGGGACCCTGCCAGAGCGCAGGAGTGAGAAAAAACAAGTTCTTCGAAAGGCTTCGCGATTCACTATTCAGAATGGAGTCATTTATATAAGAGGATACTTTGTTCCTTTACTCCGGTGTTTCACCCACGATGAAATCAAATGAGTATTACATGATGTGCACGAAGGAGAATGCGGCGATCACACCGGGGGAGCAAGCGCTCGCTAAGAAAATACTCCAATATGGATATTATTGGCCGACTGTAAATCACGACGCATCAGATTATGCCAGGAAATGTGAAAGATGTCAGAAGCATGCTCGGATTTCAAAAGCCCCGCCTACCAAAATAACTCAAATGTTAGTCCATGGCCGTTTGCAATATGGGGCATCGATATTATTGGGTCTCCACCTCTGGCTAAAGGTGGCGCAAAGTACGCCATCGTTGCAGTTGATTACTTTACCAACTGGGAGGAAGCCGAGCCCCTTGCTACTATCACAACGAAGAAAGTGATCAACTTTGTGGCACGCAACATTATCCGTTGATTTGGTCTCCCACATACCCTCATCACTGACAACAGAGCCAAATTCGATAGTGTCGAGTTCAAGAATTTCTGTTAGCGATTCCATATCCAAAAAAGTTCTCTGTAGTTGCACACCCTCAAACGAATGGATAGGTCGAAGCTGTTAACAAAGTTATAAAGTCAATTCTGAAGAAACGATTGGAAAACGCCGGGGGCAAATGGGTCGATGAACTTCCTATGGCCCTATGGGCATATCGAATAACCTATAAGTCCGCGACCGGCCACACTCCATCTTCACTTTCCTACGACTCAGAAGCCGTTATTCCAATTGAGTTGGAAGTACCTTCTCATCGTGTGACTACTATGATCCGAAAACAAATGCTATATTGCTTGCCGAATCTTTGGACTTATTAGATGAGAAGCGTAAAGAGGCTGATTTAAGGGCAGCCGCGCATCGAAGTCGAGTCGCCCGATTGTACAATGCTAAGGTCCGACCCTGAACCTTTGAACTTGGTGATCTCATGCTCAAGAGAATTTACCCGGTCCCTTCGCATATGAAACCAACGTGGGAAGGACCGTATGTTATTGAACGAAGACTCGGAGATGGGACATTCAAATTATCAACCGTCGATGGTCTCACTTTGCTGAGAGCTTGGAACAGCGAAAGTCTTCATCGATACTACACATGACAGGCTTTGTTTATTCATTTAGTCCGCTTTTCATTTGCAATTTGTTTATGCATTTTGAAATTTGAACTTGTAATAAGGCAACTGACTTTGCCATACTTTCTTATTTCAGCAATAAAATGCAATCTCTTCGCGCCAGAGCAGCGATTCTTAAAATGTGTCATGCAACCATCACAATACACGGAGAGCTAAGTTCCATCCTATGGTGGGACTTATTAAAATAGGGAGTGACTGTGATACGACCGGTCACTCGCTAAGTGAAACCCAAGCTCGGGGGCAAGTTGTCACATTGAAGCCAAAAAGGATTGATGCACGACAATCCTCTAACTAACTCCGACTCCCAGACTGCAAGCTGGAGTATAAACTTACAAATGTGGGCTCGAAGAGGGTGGATACGTCCACTTAGAAACTTTGCCCGTGTTCAATGCAAGCTCGAGGAGGGTGGATCCGTCCACCTAACGACCTTGCTTGTTAACTCAGGGTGGATGTGACCCGACCATCCATGATCCTAATAAATCTATTGTTCCCAAAGTGCGAACAAAATCCTAAAACTCAAAACAGATGTGATCGGCCATTTGTTAACTAACTCTAAGTCCCCAGAGCACGGACTGGAGTATAAACTTCAACTAGGTGTGACTGACCACCCACAACTAACTGTATGTTCCTAGACTGTGGACTAGAATGTAAACTTTAACTGGGTGTGACTGACCGCCCACAAATCAACCTAAGTCCCTAAAGCGTGGACACGGACCTGATCATTAAAACGGGTGTGACCGACCGCTCGAAAAACAACTTAAGTCTCCGAAGCACGGACGTAACTTTAAACATTAAGCAGGCGCGATCGACCGCCCATATGCGAGTTCAATCCCCAAAGTGTGGATGCGATTGTCAATAAGTGAGCGAGTGTAACCCGACCACTCGAACTCATCTCTCTGCCACTTAGTTCCGACTAATTGAAGCTAAAAATGTTGAAGGTGAAAAGCAACCACCGTCCGACCACTTTGACTCATCCCCAAGATTGGGGGCATGACTCCAGCACCAACTACTAATCGAGATAGTACAATGTTGAAGATCGTCTTGATGCTTGGTTATGACCCGAAGCCATAACTCTGGGACTTAACAACCGAACACAAGTCCGATCCAGAGCTTTGCAAGTGTGTCGAAAGAAAACTCGAGTGATGCAACACTTAAACAAATAAACTCAGAGTTGTGCAAAGAACAAAAGGAGATTATATTTCATTTATCCTTTAAAAGTAAAATAGATACAAGTAGTCTATGCCAATAAATCCTACTAGCAGGGGCCGAACCCACATCTATACAAGGCCTACAAGAACGAAAAGAAAGCTCCTAACTATCTGCCAAAAAAAGGGATGCCAAGATTCATGCCTACTCCTTAGGCTTCTTCTTCTTATGCTTCTCCTCCTTTGGAGTCGACCCACTGGAGCTGCCACTATGATGCCGCTTCGAGCTTTTGCCTTTACTAGGCTTGTCCCCGACCGGGGGGAGTATTGTGGTCTCGTCCTCCGAACTCACCAGAATCGGGAAGCTTTCAGAGTGTGTGGTCGGAGGGACGGGGGAACTTTCCATGTGAGAAGATACGGGAGGAACCTTAGTAACGATAATCGTGCCATCCGAAGAGATCATGAGTAAGGGGGTCGGGCCTGGTCCTGCCATTCCACCTCCTGTGATACTACCCATTGTTGCACTCACCATCTCAGCGCTAATTTCCACCATTATTGCGTCATCATGAGCTGCTTGAGTATCAGGCAGGACGTTGGCGGTCGGAGCCGAAGAGCTGGCCGCGAGCGCACTTCCACTCATAACAAATGGCAAGTCAGAAAGTGGATCGTTGTGGGTGCCTAGGAGCTCATCCATCATTTGCTTGTTAAAGTTGAAAGCACTCACATCAACTTCCTCGGCCATAGCAGTAGTAGTCGTCGTTGCCTCCGTTATGATAGCCTCCTGCTCTTGGTTTTGTTCTTGGGTTGAGGGGGCATGGTCGGTGCTGCTTCTATAACTGAATGGAGATAAGAGACAATATTAGAAATTTCCTTTGATAGTATTCCAGACTTTGAATGAATTCAAGAAGTGTTTAGAATACCTTCCTCGGGTTGGCTTGCGGCGGGGCCGGGGCTCCTCCTGACACATGCTCGCGGGCCAAAGATAGCTGTGACTAATTCAGATCATATGCCGGCACAGTTAGAGGATCAACTGCAGGAGTGGATTCAGGCTGGGTTAGCACAGGGATCTCAGAGCTTGTATCATGATGCTCAACAACATAGCCCTCTCCAACCTCCAAGTGCTGAGTAGCGAGCTTCTCTTTCTCAAATGCAATAGTGGCATCATGAAGAACTCTCCTCTCTTCCTCGTTCAACACTCGGTTTTCCAGTTCGAATTCATCGAGGGATTCAGTATGATGCTCTGCCTTCTCATCGACCAAAAAACAGCGCCATGCACTATGTAAGTGAGTTGGATAATCGCTGAGCCAGCTCAAGTCATAGTATTTCAGAACGTTGACATTGCAGGTGATTAAAAGATCTTCAATATCACTCTCAAGTCTGGCCTCCGCTGCCCTGGCCTTAACCTCAACCCTAGCCTCGGCCTCCTGAGCTTTCAACTTCGTCGCATCCCGTTCATTTCGAGCCTCCACATTTTGGTCGCAGGCCTCCTGAGCGATCTTGTTAGCTTCATCTTTTTCCTTAACGACTTCGTCGTATTTGGCTTTAAGCTCTGCCAGCTCTTGGAGTGCTTTATCTTTTTCAGCAGTGACTATGGCGTTCCTATGACCCATATCATCTACTAACTTTAAATTCTCCCGCCTTATCTGCTCCAACTCCTTATTGGCCTCGTCAACCTTTTTCAGGGCCTCCGTTTCGGAATTCCTAAAGTATCATTCTCTGCAGTAAGCATTGTGACGATCTGATCCTTTTGGGTGATGGTTTCTTGTAATTTTTCGATTTTCTTTACCCACTCAAACGCCACAGCTGAAGCTTTCTCGGCGGTTAACTTTCACTCTCGGTATTGGCCGAAAGCATGATAGACATGATCATGAACGATTTTTTCTGCTCCATTTGGAAGCACCATCAAATTTGGAGGAAAATGGAAGCCGTCGAAGCATATGTTCGAAAACTCTCCTTTCAGTTGGGCTATCCGAGTGGCTCCCTCACCTGTCAACTATGTAACCACCGAAGTAGCTGCAATAGAGGTGTCCGCCCCGGTCGTACGGCAACCTTGGAATTACCGAAGGCGTTGGTTGGCGCGAAGCCGCAACAGTCTGTGTCCCCGATCTGGGGGTGGCAACAAAACCCTGGTTGGAGGAGAGCGTGATCGGGAGCGGCGTCTATCTCGCCTCTCATTTTCTCTTTCTCATTCCCTCTCCCTTTCCCTGGCTCTCTCTATCATAATAATCCCTCTCTTGATTGGAGTGGTGGCGGTCATAGTCAGAATCACGCCTACGAGATTCCCTATAAGAACTGGAAGATTCACGTGCAGTGCGGAGACTACCGAGCATAGACGGTTTCTTCGACATCGGATCTGCAAAATTAAAAGAAAGGCAAAGTTAGTTAGCTTTGGAGATGAGACAACTCGTGAATATTGAGGATGTGATGTCGTGAAGTGTATGCATGTTTGTGTTAACCCCCGACCAACCGGTCATATCGGCCGTACTCGAAGGAGTTGGCTCGCCTAAATCTAAAGTGCTTTGAAGCCCTTCCAATCCGGTATCTTGTTGGAGCAACACATAGTCCGAGATTGGAATATCTGCAAGTCCTTCAAAGGGGTTATCTTATGTGAGGAAGGAGCCTCCGAAATTATAACACCGGTAGCTGGTAGAGACACAACCACGGATTTTCATCTCCTAGATTTGCGAAGTTTACGAGCAGCCGCTTTGCCTTTCCTTATCCTTTCTAAATATCGAGGACTATCTGAAGGCTCGGCTACGGGTTCGTCTTCGTTGGGTGTATCCTCTTCGCCACCCTGCTCAACGATTACAATTCTGGGCGCTCTTCATCTAGCTTGTCTTGCTGGAGCTGCCCTGAGAGATCCTTCAAGCCCTATGCTCTGATCTCCGTCAATTAGCCCGATGGCCCTGAGAGATCCTTCAAGCCCTATGCTCTGATCTCCGTCAATTAGCCCGATGGCCCTCAGATCTCTGTCAACAGTTTCTGACTCTCTCTAAGAATGTGAAAGAGGGATTATCTCCCCGACTCTTTACGTTGAAAAGGAAATCCGACTTCCTCTAGAGTCAGGGGCCGGAAAAGGTGCTCCATAAAGATGATGAATAGGCTGTTCAGCAAAGCGTACCCGTTCGGATGCAACTGTGACGGGGCAATCCCTAAATAAGATAACAATTCTTGGATGTATTGATTAAATGGAGGAAGTGTCCCAGCTATACACAAGAATCTATTAAAAGCGGTGTACCCTTCTGGAGGAGTATATGGCTTATCGTTTGGCCCTGGTAGCAGGACGTCATTCAACGATAGCCCGTGCCTTAAGAAAATCTTTCCTAACATTTCTCCAGAATATTAGACGGAACCGAGTCTTGTGGATTCCCAATGAAAACTGCTCCTGGTAGCTCGTTCGGAGCAGGACTTATAACTTCGGCAGCAATAGCCGGCATCTCTATTATTGGAAGGGGTGGGCTTTGAGCCTCTTGTTGTTGCGAGCTTCCGGGCTCCATAGCTAATCAACTCAGCAAATATCATCGTTAGATGACAATAATCCCGTGTTTCCCCCTCGTTTGAAGTGAGTGATCATGCTGTGCAGTGCTATATGATACTTAAGATTTCTACAAAGTTCAAAAAAATGTTAAAACAATGAGACTTCGAGATTCAACTGGAGTAACCGTCATCACTGACCGTCACAACCATGCCACCCAGACTTTGGAGATCATTTCAAATTTAAGTTCGTTAAGTGTTGTCATATTACAGTTCCATCGACGAGCTTCGAAGGGCGGTCAAATATGCAATAGAATGTTCAATTCAGATTATGCAGGGCAGAAGCTCGTCGGAGTCAAGTGTTCAAGAATGCAATTCGTATCGATAAAAGTTTAAACTTGAATCAATCACCAAAGACCACTTCGTCTTGATCAGAGAAGCGCCATTTCGTATCCATCAAGGAGCTATGGTTCGTATCGATCAAAAAGCCATAGTTCGTATCGATGCTAAGTTATCCACTTTGTACCCATTCAGTGAAAACTCTCTCGTATCAATCAGCAAGCCACTAAGACGTATCAGTCAGATTATTTGTTTCCATTCTCAGAATTCGTATCGATCAAGGGACATCGATAGGTATGCCATTTATTAACGATCGATACGAGAGATGTCGTTGGCTAATCAATACGAAAGACTTGTCACCAACCGATACGAAGCACTCCACTCACTCGATGCGAATCACTGCCAGTCCAAGTTGATACGAATCTCCTCCCTCCTTCACTGATACAAAGCCTAGGATGAACTACCATCACTCCATCTCTTTCGTATCCCTCCTCAATCCTTATTCCCTAATCAACATGAAGGCTATCAGCACTCCTCATCAAACTCCGGCCATCCACGGTTCGCCAAGATCAGTCGCGAATGCATATCAAATGGCATGAGAATTCGAATCCCATCGTTTTAAGTTGTTTGGTGTAGGTTAATTACCTAATTCAAGCAAGTAAGTCGAGGGAATTAGTGGGTTAACCGATTCGAAGGCAAAAGTAGCGCAGTTTTTCCTTCAGTTGGGAACGATACAAAGGCAGGGGCAAGGAAATGATAAAAAAATTCTAAGTACCAAGCTTATATATATACCTAGGGGATGACCGTTCGTCTCCCAGTCACTCCTACCATTTGAAATGATCAACTATTGAATGATACGAGTCAATCCATGCGTATCCAATAGCTCGATCAAGGTGAGTCTGATGCTGCTAGTGTGAAGGCCTCTTCGTAACCAAGCTTTGCCCAACTTACTCCCCATTCGTAACCATCAAGCAATCGAGACGAAGCAGATGCACATCAAATCTTTCGTATCCTTCGGTTCATCGATATGAGACAATCAACTCATGTCCATCTAACACCACAGCGGTTCATATCCATCGGTTCAAATCAATATGAACTACATTAAAACACCAGCCAAATTCATATCGACCAGCATCGATACGAGCAAAATTTTCCAACTTTTCACATTGATCCAGGAGAGGATCGATACGAAGAGATACTCCAAAGCAACCATTAAGCGTTGTTACAACTCGCATTCACATCGATTCAGGAGAGGATCGATACAGAATCCGATACAAAAAAAACTGACACAACTCATAAACGCGCGAACGTTAACGGGAGTCAGGTTAACATGCATTTATGTGTGTGATGGATTAACATCCAATTTTTAAAATTCACAGGAATTGAATGCTCACCTGGTTACAATAATGAACAACATATTTCTGGTGCTCAACACTTAGTTACAATAATGCATAATACAATCGTTGGCAGTTAGCAATTCAGTATTTATATTACCGAGAAACAATCAAAGGTTACATCTTTTGATGAAAGGACAACAACTATACATCAAATCAGATAGAACTTTTCAAATAGAAGGTTGCAACTTATCAAAGCATGTCATGTTCACATAAGACGTACTTTGGGGGGCAAATGTTTTCCCGCCTTTTGGCAAGGCCGTGACACCAAGAACTCGACTAGAAACCAAGGAAAGTCTGTCCCGAAGATCGATTACCTACAAGGTTCACTATGGATACTGATAAATTTTTCCTGACTCCGGATCGAGCTACAATCAATATGGTACAACAAGCAAAGCCATGAAAGTCAGCATTCCAAATTTCAAGTCAATCGGGGTTTGTATGCTCAAGATATTGGTCGATCAAAACCAAGGAAGACACCTACAAGTTCGTATCCATCTAGGCATATAAGTGATTCGTTTCCATGGGAAGAGGCAACCTCGTTCGGAACCATACATTCGTAGCCATTTCATTCGTGTCCATCCACTTCGTAGTCATGGCCAAGCCGTAACCTCGTCCGTATCCATGAAGCCTCGGTTCGTATCCATCACATCCACTCCATTTCGTATCCACCTTGTCAGTGCTATCTCGTATCCATCTTGCCTACTCCATTTCATATCCCTCACATTAATCTGCTTCGTAACCATCAGCTGAAGCTAAATCGTATTGATTCCAAATGCATTATTCGTATCAATGCGCCAACAATCGATACGAGTGGGCCACCGGGCGATCGATACGAATTACCATCTTCCATCGATACAAAACATGCCCTAAGTCATCGATACGAAGCGGCGTTAAGCATCAGTACGAAATGAAGTTGGGGGAATGGATACAAAAGGGATGCACCAGGTCGATACGAATGAAGTCTAAAAGGGAGGAAGACTCGGTCTATCGGCATTAAAAGTGGATCGATCCTTAAATATTGTGCCACATCATCTGGAAAGCACGTGCAAACTGTCGACACGAAGGTGTCGATATGAATCATACTGATACGAGCTCGGCCGTACCTTGTAAATCCAAACTTGCATCGATCATAAATCGAGATCTACAAGTCCAAATGCCACCAAATTTTCACAAGAGCTTGCCTACAACCTGAAGAATATACCTGATCGATTTTAGCCCAAAAGGACCAATTATTGATTGATACGAACTCAATTCGTATCGCTCCTAGATCGAGTCGAAATCACTTGAACTGATCCCGTGGGCCCACCCACGTGAGAGAAGGAGTCCTCCGAGATCTGGGCGAGATATTTGCTGCCAACGCCTATAAATAGTGACCCTAGACCTACAAAAAATGGACTTTTTTGGCTTCTCTACGTCGATATTCTGCCGAAATTGCCATTGTACTTTGATTGTACTGTTGCAATGCACTTGTAACCAGCGAGTTATAATCAATAAACATCAATCATTTCATAGTGGACGTAGGCCATACGCCGGACCACTCTAAACTTGTGTGTTTCTGTACCTTTTCTTATCTGCTGATTGGTGTGTTTGTTAGATCTGCCTCATTTTACATTTACTTTCCTCATTTTATCTCTTCAAACACATCCAAAGATTGTTGTGCCCAATTTTGGTACAAACAGGTTATAACTCCAATAAATGGTAATAAATGTGGGAGCTACAATAATTTGATAGGGTAAATGGATTAAAGAGACTGATAAAAATGGAATATATATAAAAAGCTAATAATTTGATATTAGTTATCATACATAAATGTCTTAGGAAATGTCCGTTATGATTTTATGGACAAATTGACATTTGTGAGCATTAAACGGTGATTTTTGGGTAAATAAATGTTTAAAGTAAATCTTATTGGCTTAAATAAAAAGGGAATTAGTAAGCTAAGTCCAATGTCTACCTAAGATAATATAAGTAAAGACTTAGGATGGATAAGTGGACTTAGTGGGTTAGTGATGCGTGGGCAGTAGAGTCACTCGACGGAAGACTATCCTTCACTTTGAGGTTACCAACAGTCGGATGTACTTACTACTGATGTGAGATATCATTAATCCTAGGACCCACGACGATGTGAGAGATTGGGCCTGCTTTCTTAATTGGAAAGCATTAAATGGTCTAAATTTGGAATTAGGAGTGGTGAGGGATATCTCCATATGGGTTCGCTTTTGGTTTGAGGTCTTAAGTGGCTGAAGGGTCCGTCTCTCTCCTAAATGGAAGTATTAAGTAACCTAGTGAGATTCCAAATAAATAAATAGGGATGTCTCTAGAAAGGGTTTACTTTAGTGTTGAGGTCTCAAGTGGCTGAAGGGTCCGCATCTCTACCGAAAGAAGTAATTAATGAGATGCCATATTTATAATTAAAGAGTGGTAGTGGATATCTTGGGAATGGTTCGCTTCAGGTTTGGGGTCTTAAGTGACTGTAGTGTCCTCCTCTTTCCTATAAAAGAAGTATTAACTAGCCCAATGAGATTTCGAAGCAATGATAGCTAGATAGTACCATTGAGGAGCACATTTTGGAAATAGGTCTTAAATGATGGGATCTCCCTTAATTAAGGTCTTAAATGACCAAAGTTTGCCTATTTTCCACTTGGAAGTATTAAGTGGCTTGGGTACAGTCTCTTACGTTGCTAAGGCCGTAATAACAATAGTACCATTTAGGAGCACGCCTTGGGGATAGGTCTTAAATGATGACGGTCTGCCTTAATTAAGGTCTTAAATGACCCGAGTCTGCCTATTTTCTAATAAAAGGTATTATGTAGCTTGGGCACTGTTTATTACATGACTACGATTTTATCGACGATAGATGCGGTAATAGTTGAACATTAATGTTGAAAGCCTTAAATAGTGGTTAGAGGTCTTGTAGCTAGGATCCCTAACCATTGACAACATAGTTAGGAAACCCCTTGGAAATATGTCTTAAATGATGGGGTCTACCTTGATTAAGGTCTTAAATGGTAGAGTCTGTCTATTTCTCTTTTTAAAAGTATTATAGAAGCCCGCTTCATATTTAGAAGTATTAAGTGGCAAATGGGTTTAGAAGTATTGGATGGTTGATAAGGCTTCATTAGTATTTTGTACCTTGGGAAAAGGAAGTATGTAATCGTGTGTGAAATGCAAGGTTAGATTAGAATTGCTAACCTTAATGGACATAACAATTAAATGGAAACTCATCAGTATAAGTATATATTATGGACAGTTTATAATTTCCAGTCATCAGAACTTTGTTCTGACCCCCTCTTTATTACAACCCACAGGATAGAATTTAAAGGAACGGGTCATTGGAGCTGGATGTGCTTTGTTGTAGGGAGTCTTCTTTTCTCTCATGATCGATGATGATGTGACAATATGCTATCCAAGGAATACCATTAGTTCCAAGGTAGTAGTCATAGTCAGTATTCTTATTCTATTATTATTTCCATTGCGAGTTTAGATTTCTATCAATCTCTGATAATGCTCATGCTTATTTACAGGTATCAAATCCAACGATCTGTGCTTTGATGGACTTGGGTTCCGTTTTTTATCGAAATTTAGACCGATTAAGGTGCGGGTTGTTACATTTGTATCAGAGCCTAGGTTAGCATATTGGAGGAATTTGGATTAATTGATAGAACGCGTTCGTACTTTCCTATCTAGTAATATTATATTCTTACGCTAGATTCTAAGAGTTCCGACTATAGAAGTAGTTGTAGTTCCACTTCGAAGGAATGGGCAAAGTAACTATGGGTTTGAAATATCTTAGAGTTAAGATTTTCGCACTGACTTTGAAGTACCCCATGGAGTGCTGGCAATGCATAAGCAGCTTTTGATGAAGAGCATGAGTATGACATATGGCTGAATCCAGGAGATTGGAGGTGTTCAACTTGACGGTTAAGATTCTAGCTACCTTGTGATTTTGGATTTTGAGTTCCAGTCGGAGACACACATTTATTCTAGATGGATGGGAAATTAGGGTCTTTATGTCGCAATTGTCCAGAAGCAAGTTTATGCTAGGCTGTATTCATTGATCACCTCTATGATAACAAACTGGATTTTTATTTAAATAAGTAATGTCAATTCCTTAGTCTAAAACCTATGAGAGAATTTTTATAAGTATGTTTTGGAAATGCCTTTGATTTTCAAAAAAGGGTTTTCAAAGGATTTCTTTTCCCAAGGATTTATTTTGGAAATTTTGTTTAGGGATAGTTTTGAAATTTTAATTTTCAAAGAAACAAGTATACCTTTAAGTTGTTCATGTTAAGAAATTTTTGGTTTATAAAAGATTAATTCTTTAAATCCTTAAATATTTACATGTAAATATCAGTAAATGTTTGATATTCTATTTTGGCAAGGAAATAGTTTTTCCATTTGGGAAATTTGTGTTTTAAAAAGGTTTTTGGAAACCCTGAAATATCTATGTATATAAGTTTGACTTTTAAGAGAAGTTTTGGTATGAAATGGTTTCTATTATTTAGAAACAAGTTAGTTATTTAATTAGTTAGTTAATTAAAAGGCTCAAAAAATGGAATTTGTACAAACGATGGAATTTGACCACTAAACTTGCATTATTGTGTTCGTGGTGAAATTCTGAGCTACTTTCATATTTGGAGTTTTGCGATCGGAGTCCAAACGAAGAAGTTATGGACGAAAAACAAATTCGAAACAAAAATAATTTAATAAGAAAACTTAACCTTTTTATATTAATTTCCCGAGCCCACATGCCGACCTGTTATGGGGAACGGTCGACCCCAGTGGTCGACCGATGATCCAAAGGCAATCGACTGGTTGCGACCTGGCGGCTACAATAACCCAAGGCCGCAACGACCCAGATTTAATATTTTTAATCGTATGGTCTCGATTGATTCTAGCACCTATAAATTCAGGCCTACCCTTTCCTTCTCTTCTCATACTTTTTTGGAGGCAGTAGCGAAGCACTGCCATTTCTTCTTCTCTAATTTCTTTCTAAATTATAAAAATAAGATAATTGTATCTATATTCATACAAATCGGAGAAGAGTATGAATCTAATAAAAAGAAGAAGAGAAGAGAATCAACCATATGCGTATTTGAGGTAATTTATATATATATTTGTATCTATTTTCTCTTTCAATCTCAAATCTCTTCTCAGATCTGTAATTCTAATGTATGTGTATACCCTTTTATACATATCTCTTGGATTAAAAAGGATTTTAGAGATGAATCAAAAGTTCTACTTCAGATCTAGAGATTTGGATCACTTTAAAAGGTGTGTGGAAATTTTAAAGATTGTTATAATATTAAAATTATTCCATTGGTTTCTATTTGATTTTTATGCCTAATTGGATAATTGTATATGAGTTGTAGGCAACAAATTGAATACGATCTGAATATAATAAATATCGCCTAATATCTTGTTTATAAATTGATTTAGCATTGTATATAACCTAATCTGGAAATCAGTCTCAAAAGTATGAATTTAGAATATTAATTTGAATGAAAATTATTCTAGATCTGAAATAGGTTGTATAATAATGTTATAAATTTGGATTACTACCCTAATATTATTAGAATATAAACTTTTCTATATTTGGAATTGTTGGAATTTAGATCCGTTTAATATTTGTAAATCAATTTGATTTCTTTTCCTTTTAGAAAAATACAGCATTTGATCTAACAAGGAATAAATGCAAATAGAAAGAGATGTGTAAAGTATGAATTCATGGTAGTTTACACTGTCTATTTCAGTAATAAAAAGAAATGATTATTCCTTGTAATTTCAAACAATGTAATCTTTTAAAGTTAAATCTTTTGTTTTGGACTAATTTATGGAAACTATAGCGGAAAATCATTTTAGATATGATTCCAACAATTTAACAGGGAAAAGAACATTCTCGTGAAGAAATATAACTAGAAATATTTGATAAAAGTATATATTTGTACGTAATTACTGCGCTTATAATAATTAAATAAAAAGCTAATAATGACACTTGCATGAAATATTCGCATTTAGGATAATTAACTAATGAGATAAGAATTTGAAAGGTTATAACTCCAATAAATGGTAATAAATTTGGGAGTTGCAATAATTTGATAGAGTAAATGGATTAATGTGACTAATAAAAATGGAATAGATATAAAAGTTTACTAATTCGAAATTAGTAATCATTTATAAATGTCTTAGGAAATGTCCATTAGGATTTTATTGACAAATTGACATTTATGAGCATTAAACGAAGATTTACGGGTAGATAAATATTTAAGGTAAATCTTATTGCCTTAAATAAAAAATGAATCAGTAAGCTAAGTCCAATGTCTACCTAAGATAATATAAATAAAGACTTAGGATGGTTAATTAGACTTAGTGGATTAGTGATGCGAGATAAATAGAGTCACTAAAGGAAGACCACCCTTTGAGGCTACCAGCAGTTGGATGTACTTATTACTAATGTGAGATATCACTAATCCTAGGACCTACGACAACGTGAGAGATTGGGATTTCTTTCTTAATTGGAAAGTATTAAGTGGTCCAAATTTGGAATTTGGAGCGGTGAGGGATATCTCCATAGGTGTTTGCTTCTGGTTTGAGGTCTTAAGTGGATGAATGGTCCGCCTCTCTCCTAAATGGAAGTATTAAGTAACCTAGTGAGGTTCCAAATAAATAAATAGGGACGTCTCTAAATAAGTATATATTATGGACAGTTTATATATTTCCAGTCACCAGAACATTGTTCTGACCCCCTCCTCATTACAACCCACATGATAGAATTTAGAGGAACATTTCACTGAAGCTGGATGTGCTTTATTGTTGGAGATTCTTCTTTTCTCTCATGCTCGATGACGATGTGACAATCTGCTATCCAAGAAATACCATTAGTTTCAAGGTAGTAGTCATAGTCGGTATTCTTATCCTATTATTGTTTCCGCTATGAGTTTAGATTTCTATCAATCTCTGATAATGCTCATGCTTATTTGCAAGTACAAAATTCAATGGTATGTGATTTGATGGATTTGTGTTTCAATTTTTGTCGAAATTTAGGCCCATTAAACTACGGGTTGTTACAAAACACATACCAAAACCAATGCCATGAAGTACATCTTGTGATGATGAATCTTCCTCCTCAGAACTCTTCTCGATTCTGCAGACTGTTAATTCTTGAATCGTAGACCGTTGAATATCCAATAATTGTTGCTTTGAAATTGATTTGAGATGAATTCGTTAGAGCTCTTATGTAGATAAATTTGGCTAGAAATGATAGGAAAGGGCGGCAAAAAAAATCCTTTTGCATTAGGTTTATGAGTCCTTTTATAGTGGAAGGAATGGGGAGAAAGGCGGATCATATCTCATACCCGTTCTCCATAAATCTGAGCCATCCATTTAAAATACCTCTAGCTCATTTCTATTCACCTCCTATAGCCCTGTTGCTGTTGAAATATCACCATAATACCATGGCCTAATAGCCCATTTTGGTCCAAATAAATATTACTAATTTAATCTGATTTAATTGCTTATCAATATCACGTATTGATCGATATATTTATAACTATTATAAATATATTTAATAATATATTCCTCAAATCATATTCAGAATTTTATAATTAATATTTCATAGATATTAATTAATTTATAAAAATTATAAACTAATTAAATCGTTTGGTCTAAATAGAATTCATCATTCCAGTTGTGTGACTTGTCAGGTGTAAATTTGGTCAGCGATTAACATCGAACTATTCGAATGTTAATGTTCACATGTAACTTAGCAGGTGGTGTGTCATTTTGGCCATATTTATCACTTACTTAGTTTCGGTAAAATCTAATTTCACTTTATTAAGCGTTACCCGGTTGTGACATTTATTTACTCCAATTCTCTTCATCAATACTATCACTTTGGACTTATGAAATTTGGTAATGGTCAAAATTCCAATATCATCCATATTCAACTCTATTGTCCAAACACAAAGTCTTTGGTTTAATAATAACAATTATTATTAATTGAACTACTCTGGCCAAAGACTTTGACTTTGAGTTGACTTGAGTTGATCGTGATACTAACCACATATAACTGAGGAGATGAATCCTCACTTGAATATTGGTTCACTTCGAATACTTCACTTGACCCAACTATAGTCACTCAATGGACACCGTGCCATGATTTAACTATAATCAAAGAGGAGATTTCATATCGAAGATCCATAGGATTTCAAGTCTAGAGAACTGTGTAAATCAGTCACATCGATATTTTCCATTTGATCTTAGTTATATTAACCAATAGAAAACTATCGAGTGAGTCGTTCCATAGTTATCTAATAACTATTACTACGTAACCTATAACACCTCATAAATTAACCTTAACTAAATGAATTAAATTGAATTAAATAAGATAAAGTTGAATATGGAAGTTTTATAGAATTTGGAATTTGACTACCAAAATTATCCCGTTGCGTTCGTGGCGAAATTCTGGTCTATTTTCATATATAATATACTGAAAATGGAGTTGTGACGACTCACCTTTTTGGATGGTTTAAATCGACAATAAACCACACATGTCTAACTCAAACCGTTCAAAAGGGTAGGTTGTCAATGAGGTTTAATAAGGAAAAGAAAGAAAATAAAACACAGAATCTCGCAGCGGAATGACAAAATATAATAATCAAATAAATAGTTTATGAAGCTGTTTTACAATATACATTTGATTACACAATTTTTACAACATAATCAGAGTACAATCAACAACATACCAATAATGATGCAGTGGAATAATACTAATAATATAATATACCAAACTTTGTCTTCGTCCTCCAGAAATAGTATCTTCAAACACTGAAATGCTCAGGTTGACCCAAGCGTAATGAAAAGACAAAATACTCGAGTCAGAACTAAAGTTCTTATGTAAGTAAAATCAGCAACAAGTAAATATGAGTGTAATAGCTTCAGAGATGTTTATGGGATTTTACATCTCCTATCCAGTGTATAACGTGCGTGCAATAACTTAAGAGATGTTACTAGATTTTCCATCTCCTAAGGATCCGTTAAACTATCTATATGTCATAAGATACGCTATATATGTAGTGTCTATTAGTAATGTAAAGTATTAAAATAGCATTAAGGCTTTACATTGATCCCCCTTAACACATTTTTAAGCAGGTAGTCTATGCAGGTCCTGTAACACAACCAGTAACGTCGGTAGCCAGTGAGTCCCCTATAGGTACCATATATACTAAAACAAAATCATAGTGAGCGCGAATAAGGATAAAGAGTATGACAAGGCACGTGAGGCCATGCCCAAGGTAGGATACTACCGTTTTGCGTTTCCTGACTGGTGGTAACCCCTAACGGGCCACCACGAACGTCCATCCCATAATCAAATCAAGGTGCACCAATCAAGTCAAAATCAATATAGTAATACGAAGAACAGATGTCGCTAGAGGTAGCTAGCCTTATTGGTCAGGTATGGCTCCTATTTTATTCATTTCAAATTGGCACAAGTGCTGGGGTCATCCATCATTATTCTCTTTCTTCAAATCCAGCAAACGTTCACCAAATCCAACCACTTCATTCTGGGTCATCCGTGTTAAAGTGGTTCCAATATTGATAAAGATATGCCAATAAGAGGTCCTGGTCTCTTTAACAACCAAACGTCATTTTTCACACCGGTTGGTTTTTTTACATGTGAAAAACGATTCATATTTGATATCAAAATATCATATTCACTTCAAAAATACCACTTCATTTCAAAATACCATATTTACTCAAAATATGTCATTTTCACTTGAAAATATCATTTCAAATTCCAACTTTGGTTATAACTTCATTTAACTACATTATCATTTAAATTAACGATTTAAATATAACATTCCAACTTTCAAATCAAGCTGTTTCTTTCCATTTCAACGAATCTGGACCCATGTCTAAATTTAAAATCAACAAAACTCAATCTCCAATCTTTCAATTCAATTGACTCAATTTCGATTTAGTTTCAAATCAACTTGATTTCAATTTCAATTCGAATTAACTTCAATTTCGAAACGTTCATTTTTAACCTCAAATTCGATTCAACAATTCAATTCAATGATTTAAATTTCAATCCAATTCTTATTTTAAACCATTTCAATCCATATCGATTTCAAGTCCAATTTCAATTTACCGATTTAAAACACTTAAATCAAATTAAACTCCATTGTTCAAATTTAAGGTTCGAATCTTTAAAATAATTCAATTTTCAAAATTTAAGTCATATATCGATTATAACTTCACATTTTAATTTAATTATTTAAACAATTTCTTTTAACCAATTTCAATTTCAACATTTCAAAGCTTGAATTAGAAATAATTCAATTCATATAAATCCATAATTTACTTCCTTTAAAACAGTATCATTTAACCAAAATCCAAATTCAAGATTTTTAAAACCATTTAATTTAACCAGTCCGGTGTTCGTATATAATTTTCTACCCTATGGCCAAGTGATCAGATATTTCAATTTTAATTACATGGATGGATATATATCATTTTAATCCAAATCAAAGTGTCAAAGGTATATATCATTTCAACCTATTTCTTAATTTATTCGAAATAATTATAATAACAGTTTATATGCTGTCACCTAATATACAGAGTGATAACTGGGATATGAAAATAAATAAATAAACATCCAATCATCCAAAATGTCAACAAATAGACATCCATCACAATCAACATCCAAATCAGCCAATAAATCACAACAATTAACTGGTTATCAATATCATGCATTTAACTAGCAATTAAATCCAATATTAATTAAAATGTCAAATTAATTCAATATAAAATTCAATTACAATTAAAATGTCAAATTTAAAGTACCAAACAGAAACCACAATTTTTTATCACTTCATAAACTTAATTCAACTAACATAAGAAGATTTAGTATTGCGTGAGTGGGTTAAATCACCCACCTTTGATTTAAAGCCCATTTAAAATCCAATAAAAGTCCGAAAATTCAATAGTCTCCTAATTCAACCAAACCAGTCCTATGTTGTCCGGAATTTTGATATGAACTCAACGGAAGAAACCGAGTGAATCAGAGTTCATATGTAGAAGATATTCAAGATATAAGAATATTATTAAAATGAAATATAAAAACCCATACACTTATTTTAATAACAAAATAAAACAAATTAGTTACTCACGTTAAGAATTTTGAAGCCCGCACATGTTTCTAAAGCCCGAAGAATCAACGAAAAAATGACATGATGGCTCACGAATGGAGGAAGGAGGCTTTAGGAATGGATTTGCAAACAAATGAAAAAGATTAACTTCATGAAAATAAGGTGCTCTTGTTTGTTTGGTTTTTTATTTATTTTAAGAAGTGAAATAAAAACTTCAGGCAAAAGAAATAATGGTAGCACGTTTTGGACATGGAAAGTTAAAGGGAGAGATTTATGAAATAGGAAATGAATAAGGGTAAAGCACACTTGAAATTGGAATATGAAAGAGAAGGATACAAGAAGATGTAAATTTGCGAAATGAAAAGAGACTAACATGAGGTAATTAACAAAGGATGAAAGACACGTTGAAATTTGAGAAGACGTGTTTACAAGGCAAGCAAATCATTTGGTATAAAATTTCTAAACGTGCACTACCTCAATTAATTTCATTAACATACAGGAAACGTTTCAAGGTAAGGCTCACGTATAAATAAATAAAACTTAATGGGAAACCAAAAGAGGCATGTATTTAATAAAAGAAAGCAATAAAATAAAATAAATGAGAGCAATGATTTAAATTTGAGAAGGTAGACTGTACATGGAAAACAAAACTCTAATATACTCAAATTTAAAAAATGTTCATCTTAACCTATTTTATCAACTTCAATACACTCAAATTTCCACCTTTATATATCTTTATTTAGTACATAGTAAATAAAATTAAACATTGCAATTAATGTAATGGGGACTGTCGCTACATACAATAAAAGATAACTCGAGACTCAAAACTCAAATTTAAAAACAATGTTTTTCTTAGCGCACAAATCAGGAACTCAAATTTAAAAGCAATGTTTTTCTTAGCGCACAAATCAGGAACTCAGATATTTAATTTAATTTAAAATTTAAGGTTAGCGTTAAAACTACTTTCGTACCGTCTCCAACTGCTATTTAATGACCGTAAAATGTTGTTTCAAAGTTAAATTTTTCTCTTTTCACACAATTATACTTAATTACAAAATGAAAACATTCATTTTATTTTATTTTCCCAAACATTATTTTAGTTTGATTAAATATATTCCTTTTATTACATCAATTTCCCTTTTCAATTAAAGCATATGTTTCCTTTTTATTTCCTCAACTTTCTCTTTTATTTTAATTCAAACGTATGTTTCTATTATTACATCCATTAATTACAATCAATGTCCTCTTTCCTTTTATTTGAAAGATTTCAGTTACATTAATTGCAATTAATCCCAAAGTTAAGTTTTAAAATGGACTAAATAAATGAAATGAGAAATAGAACAATTGTTTCCTTTTTTATAGTAATTTAAACATGTTTATACACTACTGGATATAACGGAAGCTATACATTTCTTATTAAGTAATAGTTTCTCATTTCTGTAATCAATCTGTAAGCTAAAATACATTTTAAACAAATAAACATATGTTTACTCCTTTACTAAACTTATTCATTTTATTCTTTATTAAATTAACACTTATTCATAATAATTGATTTCTTATTCATATAATAAATCTTTCAGCTACCAAACATTCCAAATAAATAAACATATGATTTCTTTTTTAATAAAGGAACATTTATTATTCTTTATTAACATTTATTATTCCAATCAATTAGAAATTTACATCCAGACGGTCATTTATTTCATTCAAACCAATGTCATTAAAATACTGATTAACATATGTTATCATTCTTACCTTATTGCAAAACATATCTCATTAATAGAAATTTATATTAAGTTACAAACCTTATGTTATAATTTATATTTCAAACAAATTCTTTTATTTTGATTTAAATTCTTATTATTAAATCAACAAATACCTTATGAAATTTATTAATATAAGTTTGCATCTTATTATTCTCATACTCTACAGTTAACATCTTTTCTTATATTAACTGCAATATTTAATTACATTAAATTTCATTGATTTCCAAATAAATTCCAAACGGATTCAATTAACGAGATAAGAATAAATCAATTGTTATACTTAGTAATTTAAACACATTTCAAAATTTATTGTTTACAAACAAAAGCTAACAAATTTACATACTAAATAATTGATTTCATATTCTATATTAAACCAATTTTAATTAATAACATATGATTTCACCATTTAATACAACATTTAATTTATTCCTTATTAACCATCATTATTACCAATAATTGTAATTACATTAAATAGTTGTCAATTTCATTTAATCAACATTATTAAATTATATTCTAATAATTTTTCTCATTTATAAATCATAAATTTTAATTTCTAACAATATTAAATTCCAAAACCTTATTCAATTTAATATTTTTAATTATAAAAATACAGATCGTTACAGGAGCTCAAACTAAGAAGTTATGAGCGTTTGAAGTTTTTAAATTTAAATTAATTTAGTTTGAATTCAAATTCAAATGAGTATTTAAATTTAGGGTTTAAATTTCAAAATTAGCTTGGAGCTAAGCAAACGGTTTAATTAACGTTTTACGTTAAAGTTAAATAGGTTAAGAAATTAATTAATAAAAAGCAACGAATAAAAACATTCCCCAAAAGGATGACCCGGTCGACCATAGCGGTCAACCGGTAGATGTGGGACGATCGACCGGTTGGTCGTAAAAATTGGGCTAGCGGCTAGGGTTTTGTATATACGAGCAGTCCAGATTTCTTTTTTCTAAAACTATTTTCATCCTACGGTTGTGGTACGTTATAACCACTAAAAATAAGACCCTAAACCCTCACTTTTTATTCACAAATATTCTGGGGAATACAACGAAACCCTGCCATTGTTTTCTTTCCAAATTAGATTCAGAAACTCCGTAAAGAATTCAAATAAGAATCCAATCTATTCTCTATTTATTTCCTCTTCCTCCAATCTATTCTTATTCTATTCTCCTCCAACTATTCTGATTCTAATGAATATATATACCTCTTCCCTATTGTGTGTATATATATCAAAAGAGAGAGATTCTGTAACGACCCGGATTTTTCGACATTGGATTTGGAATATTTAAATGGGTTTAAATATTGAATTTGATTTATAAATCGATTTGAATATGAAATTGGGTTATCTATGGAATAAATTCAGAATTTAAATATAGCAGTTTATTGAATAATTAGATTATTGAATTTAATAAGGGAAAATTTGTTAAAATATTGAATCTTGAGTTTTAAGCTTGATAAAAATATCTTAAAGGCTTGTAAAATTTATATTAATAATATTGAAGATAATGTAACTTTTAAAAATTAAATTTGGAAGTGATCTGTTCAATTTTAAAATATATTGTTTAAATTTACATTTAAAAATAGCCTTCTGAGGCACAGTCTCGGAATTCGACGAAACCAGTTCCATTAGATCCGAAATATTGTATTATTATCGAATTTTAAATTTCGTTGCTTTCGGAGTTGTCGTGTGATCGTACGGGATATAAACGCGCTGAAATTTATATCGAAAATTTAATATATGATAATGGGGTCCAAAAGGCCATCTTCTCCAATCGATCGAATTAGGACTCGAAACCTTTTCCATTGCGTCTGAAATAGGGGTATAACATTACGAACGCCTAGCGGCACGCCTCGATAGAATGTCAAGATTGTAAGCTACGAATTCAAGACGATTTAAATTTAAAATTTAAATATAATATATATATATATATTGTTTGACCAGTCAATATTCCCATCACCTTTTTCCCATCACTTTTTCCATTACCTCTTTCCCTTCACCTCAGTCACTGTAGCCTCTCCCCTACACGCCATCTTCTGCCTTTAAATCACGATCTCCCTTTCGATTTCAAACGAAATAAAAGAGCAGAACGAAAATTGGATTCGTTCGAAATGAAAAAAAAAGAAAATCGCAGCTCCTTTAAATTGAACGGAAAAATTAAAATCGTCTTTTCTCCCCTTTTTTTTCCTTTCCAATTCACGAAAATTGTTCGAACGAAAATCATAGCGACCCCCCTTGAATGCTCTGACCTAGCTTCGAACGAAGTCATTTCGTTCGTATACGAGAGAGTGATGAAGCGCGAATTCGAAGGGTTCGAGAAGCGAGCACTAGAGGTTGGGCGAGGCAGTGTTGATCGAAGGCAAATGATCGGGACGATGGTGCGTAGATCTTTGCGTCGAGAAAACAACTCGAACAGTGGCTTTCGACTCGCCTGGATCCTCAAGGCGCTGTTATTTTCAAGGGTGCGATTTCTTGATGTCTGTTTTCCGTTCAAAGTGGATGGTTAGCGTGGCAGTGTCGATCGAGTTGGTGATGTGCTCATGGGAAGTTCAAGTGTGCTGCTACGATGTTGGGTTTTGGTGATATCGCGAGTTACAGCAGAAGTGGATAGTTTTGGGGAAGACCGTTAGGTATATTTTATAGCTTAATTTAAAATTAAATGTTAAATTAGATTATTAAATTAAGAAGTTTAAAAATATATATTTCAATTATAAACTGTTTTAAGGGAAATTTTCACAGTAAGGTATATGCTATTTTCAATTTAAAATATATATATATGTATATATATATATATTTACAGTAAAGAAAATTGCTATCTTGTAATTTACAGAAAAGAAATATATAAATATAAATATATCTAGAAAAATATATGTACATACATGCCTTAGCTTACTGTTTATTTTAGAATAATGTATTATGATGATTAATTTGTTTAATTAACCTATATAATTTATTTTAGCTACTAAAGATTTTTAAAAGGAAAGTTATTAATTTAAATTAAATTATTAGTTAATTAAATCATTAAATGGTAATTAATTGTTCGGTTATTTCAAATGTTAATAAACCGTATAATGTTTATACAAGGTTAAAAATCATGAAACAAGCCGAGATGGAAGTGGGTTGCAAAACAAAAAGAAAGGTGAGATTTTCTCACTCATTCGGATTTCCTGTTAAAATTTAAATGTTAAATTTAGATTATTGGATGCCTGACTTGATTGATAAGTTTATATTTTATCTGTTGGATGATATTATATATATAGTAGTATATATATTGGAGTGATTGATATTCCCACATTATATAGCGGATGAGACCCTATGCGCCCTGCATAATAGCGGATGACCCTATATACCGCGATATCCCCCTCGAAGTGGGATTGGTATTTTATTTGTTGACTAACATCTGTGGATGCAGGAAAAACAGGTTGGAGGGATCCAACTGGATTCCTCAAAAATATTTATTGTTCATATATATATATATATATATTGATATATGATATGATGGATAAATTTATGTGGTTTGTGTGAATTGAATTATTAAATGTTAAATAGCATGGGAATTAAAATGGGCATTTCAAATACCAGGAATAATTAAAATAAAGGAATTCAAAAAGAAATTTGAAGGGTAAATATTTATATTGTAAATTGGATTTATTCTAAAGGAAAACTAAGTGGGATAAATATATACTAACTAATGTGGGCTATACTTAACCATTCGTAAAATTGATTTAAGTAGAGATTTTTGAAATAAATTATATAAAAGAACTTGAAGGATATTTTGAAATTATGGAAAAGAACTTAAGCAATAATTGAAAATAGATTTGAAATAAATTGGAATTTATTAAGGAAGGAAATTAAAATCAGACTTTTAAATATAATCTATTTTTTTTAAATAGATGGAAAACTCATGGGAGATTATAAATTTATAAACGTGGTTTATAAATGAGATAGACTGATTTCATTGGATATGTTAAAAATATAAGTTATGGCGTGAACTTATATCAAGTTATGAAAATTGTTTTGAAAGAAACAGTGGAATATATTTCAAATATGTGAAATGGCGATAAATTTGGAGATAAGCGATGTGATACGAATCAGGAGAAAATTATGAATTTAATTAGTGAATATTGGATTTTCTTAAAAATAGATTTTCGTGCGAAATGAGCTGGGAATTTACAAATAAAGTTGTAAATGATTTTTAAAAAGGAATAGGAAATAAATGAATAATTTCCAAGTGTTGAATATCAAATGGAATGGGAAAAATAATGCTAAGTATTGGGCAAGGGTAGAAATTTGTTCTGTGAGAATAAAAAAAGATTTGAAAACTATTTTCAAAGTGTTGAAGTATGGAAATAATATCTTGAGTAGATATTTTGAAATAAATAATTTGGAAAATTATTTAAGCTCTAATGGTTGCTTGTGGATGTTATATGATAGTTAAATAACCTACTATCAATATTGGCCAATACGCTGATCGTTTCGAAGAGAACGAGATCAGATTTAATTATCCGAAAACCACTTCGATCCGGTTTAAACGTAGTGAATGAATACCGTGAAGAGGTGAAGACGATGATTTGGTTTGTCCAGACCCAGGACAACTTGTATGGACGAATGCTATCAGACCATCATCATTGGAGGACGATGAGCATTCTAAGTGAATGTGTTCTTTATAGGTAACGCTTAGCCTCAAGCGTCATCAACCGGGAATGGCTAAAACAGGGGAGGTGCAGCAATGCTAAGTGGGTAGCACCCAAGTTGGGTAAGGTCATCCCTGTCTAGAGTCCCTTTTATTTCGGCTGTGTGGCGGTTGCTAATCCCAACTGCGGGGTGATCTTATCTGAGCTATCCAGTAAGGGGTAGTCCGGTCTTGTGTTGCAGAGGATCGGGAGTGGTCCTCGGTACATTGATCTAGGCCAGGTACTGTGACGGGCATTACCCCAGTAGCCCTGCCATTGTATGGAATCCATTCTCCAATAAGCACCCGTACGGTTTTGATTGTGCCTAACTATGCTCGAATGTAAGATGTAAGCATTTCAGCTAGATTCTATTTTACTTTCTATAGACACTATTATAATATCAAACGGATTTGATAAAAATATTTTGGTTATCGTAAGGTAAAAACCCGACATGTTTATTTGTGGCGTGGTCTTACGAGATACCTTTGTTTCAAAGGATTTTCGAAAATATAATAATCCAATTGAGTGTGATTTTCTCACGCTGGTTTTCCAGACTGACTCGGATGTTGTTTTATTATGATGCTCGGGTCAAATCAAGTTGAACAGATACAGGATAATATGTTATGGAGCTCGGGAGGTGAGCTGGTTGACAGAGACATACTTCCATACTTGATTATTTTTCCGCTATGTAAGGACAAGTATTAAACTGTCCAGATTTGATGTATTAGATTTGGTGTATTCTGAAATGGTATGTATGTATAACAGTACAAATTTCTTTGTATTTAAAAGCTGTTATTATATATAATATTTTGTTCCGCTGCGATTGTGGGACTCTGATGTTGTTTTTATCTTCTTCTTCTACCTCTTTCTTCTTTAACCCTATTGATCCGTATTTCCGTCCACTTTGAGTTTGAATTGTTGTGGAATATTGTCGGCACAAAGGGGTATGGATTTGCGGATCGTTACACTTAGTATCAGAGCTGAAGGTTAAGCGAGAACCTTGGCTCTGGTAGGGGATTACTCATTAGAGATAGAGTCAGTAGTACTCTAGAATGAGTTTGAGTGTATTAATAGATATGAGCGCGTATTTGTTAGTGAATATAAATGGTTTTAATATTGTGTTGACTTATTGGTTGAGTGGAATATGAATTCTGATCGAGTAGTTGTGCAGCTAATTCGATTAGAATTTATAAACACTTGAACTCGATAAACCGACACAGTATGTTTTAAAATGGGGTAAATGAAATAATTTTATCCAAAAATATATTTTTGATATAAAAGAAATAATTTTCTGAAATTATTATATATATAGGAGTGTTTGGATGATAATACTATAGTCAAACAAGATTATAAAATTTAAAATAGTTTACATAACTAATATGAGAACTTGTATAAGTATAAATTATACAAATGGATTATAATTAAAATTGGATTCGAATCAAATCTGGAAATTTAAATCCTGGAGATTTTTGGAAATGATTTCCAAATTATTTTAAAAGGAAAAAATAGTAATATTATTTTAGAGATATTTTGGAAAGAAAATGGTTTTAAAGGAATTGTTGGAAGTGATATAGCACTGAACTCACTTCAGCCGCTGGAAAATAATTCTGAGGGTGACGGCCGCATCATCAGTATTCATTTTCGAGTTTCTAAAGTGATAGATTGCTACCAAAGTAATTGATTTGGAGATTTTGTTGAAAAAACAAACGTTGTTTAGAAATTTCAAGGGAATTTGTTTTGGGATAAAAACCAGGGCGGGTTTAAATTTAAAAAGTGTGATTGGTAATGTGTGATTTCAAAATGGTTTGAAAAAAAATACTGGGTGTTTGAATTCTGGAATCCTTATTTAAATAAATTAGAGATCATCAGGAGATAAGTTATAAACTTATAAATGGTGAATGATTTTAAAGAAAAATATGGAGATTGAATTTTGGGAATTAAAATTTAATGTGGAAATGTTAAAATAAAAATTTAACTTAGATTAAGTTGAAGAAATTTAAATTTTGAAATTTAAATTGATGGTGATTTGTATGAAATAAATCAGTGGAGTAGACTAGTTAAATGAATTAATAGGGATGTGATTGTATTGAAAAGTAAAAAAAATAAATTTAACATGGATTGAGAAATAAAATTGAATTTAACTTAAAACTAAATGAAGTTGAGTTGAAAATAGAATTGGATTGAAATGAAATTGAATTGAGTTATAGATAATATTGAATGGAATAAAATTCTTACTGAAATAAATTTAAAGAGAATGGTATGAAGTGAATTTAGCATAAGTTAAGTTAAATAAAAATTGAATTGGAATAAATAAACATCGATAGCTTATAAAAGAATTGAAATTCATGAAATAAAAATATATTTAGGCTATAAAAAAATGTATAGTCTGGAATTAAAAATAAAATAGGAATATACTCGAGTATAGAATTGATGGAAGTATGAAAAGGGAGTTGTGTGACTTATAAAAAAAAGTGAAAGGTAAAATAGAAAACCCAAAAATAAAATCGTTTGATATTTTGGTAAAGGAAATAAATTCCAGCTTGAATTATAAAAATGGGGTTGAACTCAAGAAAATTTAATCAAAGTAATTTTTGAAATAAAAATCAAATATTAAATTGCAAATTGGAAGTGAACTATTTAGATAATAAAATAGTTAATTGAATAGGTTAATGAAGTTTATTCGGTTAAATAAAATTGGATTGATAATTAAAAATGGGTTTTTGAAATAAAGTTTGAGTTTAAATAGAATTCAACATATATTGTAAATGAATTAAATATAATGGGAAATATTGTCGAATGAAATGAAATTAGTTAAAATAGAAATGGTTTGAGTGCAAACAAATCCAATTCAAGTATAAATAAATTAAATATAACCTTGTTATCATTTAAATAAATTCGGAAATGAATTGAGAATGTGAATTAAAATTTAAAATGGATTGAATAAATGGATTAATTGAATTAATTTGTAAATGGATGAAATTTGATTGAATAAAAATCAAATCAGAGTTTAAATTGGGATTTGGTTATCAGAAAAATAAACTTAAGTTATGAGGCGAATTAACTTGAAGTAAATAAATTAACTTAAGTAAATATTTGAATGGAAGCTCGGCAAATGAATATGTGAAATGATTATTTAGTATAGTAGTATGGAATGTTTTCGGGTTTAATAAAATGGTTTTGAATGAAACCTATTTGGATATGAAGTAAAATGCAATGAATGGATTGTGAATAAATTTAAAATGGAATGGAATTAAATATAAATTAAGTTGGAACAAATTAAAATAGCTATAAGCTTAAGTGATTGTTTATTTGAATGAATATCGTCGAATTGCATAGGAAAATAGGTCGTTCGCCATAAGCAGAAGTAAATAAAAATTCTATGAATTGATAGAAGCAAACAAAATTGATTTTTGAAATCAATTAGAATGAATATTAGTTCGTTTGGAAATGAGTTGAATGTAAGCAAGTGAGTTATAAACCATTCAAACTAAATGAAAAGGATATGTGATTTGGTTAGAAGCGATTAAAATTAAAGTCGGAATCTTAAAATTGCTTTTAAATATTGTTTAGTATGCATTGCTTATAGAATCCTTGTTTTAGCTATTTAATATAAGTGAAATGTTATTTGAACTTCATATATTTAGTACTTACATGTTTAAGTTGAGTAAGTACAGGTACCGGGGGGCCGTTTGGCTGGATTTTGGTCGCACTAATTGCTAAATAAATAAGCCGCTTGCTTAAAAACGCTAAATAAAGGTACGCCTACGCAATAAAAGAAAGAAAAATATAAAATATTGTTGTATTTTTGTTTTTCCGACCGTGTGGGTCGATATATATATATTTATCTCTCTTGTCATATTGCAAAAGCTCCTTCGTACAAGGGAGACTCTGCCAAAATTTTCCAGAAATTTTGGGAGTTCGAAAATTTTTGAATTTTTTTTGAAAATTTCTATTAACGAAAAGTTGGTTTTTAAATTGTAATGAAAATATAGGATTTGAACTAGAAGATGAAAACCAATTGTTTTGGGTGGAAGTTAAAGGATTAGAAAAAGTGAACATCGAGTTTTCACTAAATGGGTTTTAGTAAGTTAATGGGTTGGGGGCGTTCTTCTGCCTTAGCAATTTCGGGGACAAATTTTTTTAAGGGGGAGGAATGTAACGACCCGGATTTTTCGACATTGGATTTGGAATATTTAAATGGGTTTAAATATTTAATTTGATTTACAAATCGATTTGAATATGAAATTTGGTTATCTATGGAATAAATTCAGAATTTAAATATAGCAGTTTATTGAATAATTAGATTATTGAATTTAATAAGGGAAAATTTGTTAAAATATTGAATCTTGAGTTTTAAGATTGATAAAAATATTTTAAAGGCTTGTAAAATTTATATTAATAATATTGAAGACAATGTAACTTTTAAAATTAAATTTGGAAGTGATCTGTTCAATTTTAAAATATATTGTTTAAATTTACATTTAAAAATAGCCTTCCGAGGCACAGTCTCGGAATTCGACGAAACCAGTTCCATTGGATCCATAATATTGTATTATTATCGGATTTCAAATTTCGTAGCTTTCGGAGTTGTCGTGTGGTCGTACGAGATATAAACGCGCTGAAATTTATATCGAAAATTTAATATAATAATGGGGTCCAAAAAGCTATCTTCTCCAATCGATCGAATTAGGACTCGGAACATTTTCCATTGCGTCCGGAATAGGGGTATAACATTATGAACGCCTAGTGCCACGCCTCGATAGGATGTCAAGATTGTAAGCTACGAATTCAAGACGATTTAAACTTAAAATTTAAATATAATATATATATATATATATATATATATATATATATATATATATATATTTTGTTTGACCAGTCAATATTCCCATCACCTTTTTCCCATCACTTTTTTCCCATCACTTTTTCCATTACCTCTTTCCCTTCACCTCAGTCACCGTAGCCTCTCCCCTACACGCCATCTTCTGCCTTTAAATCACGATCTCCCTTTCGATTTCAAACAAAATAAAAGAGCAGAACGAAAATTGGATTAGTTCGAAATGAAAAAAAAATCGCAGCTCCTTTAAATTCGAACCGAAAAATTAAAATCGTCTATTCTCCCCCTTTTTTTTCCTTTCTAATTCACGAAAATTGTTCGAACGAAAATCATAGCGACCCCCCTTGAATGCTCTGACCTAGCTTCGAACGAAGTCATTTCGTTCGTATACGAGAGAGTGATGAAGCGTGAGTTCGAAGGGTTCGAGAAGTGAGCGTTAGGGGTTCGGCGAGGCAGTGTTGGTCGACGGCAAACGATCGGGACGATGGTGCGTAGATCTTCACGTCGAGAAAACAACTCGAACAGTGGCTTTCGACTCGCCTGGATCCTCAAGTCACTGTCATTTTCAAGGAGTGCTAGTCATCGATGACTTTGCGATGGGTGCGATTTCTTGATGTCTGTTTTCCGTTCGAAGTGGATGGTTAGCGTGGCATGTCGATCGAGTTGGTGATGTGCTCAAGGGAAGTTCGAGTGTGCTGCGATGATGTTGGGTTTTGGTGATATCGCGAGTTACAGCAGAAGTGGACAATTTTGGGGAAGTCCGTTAGGTATATTTTATAGCTTAATTTAAAATTAAATGTTAAATTAGATTATTAAATTCGGAAGTTTAAAAAAAAATATTTCAACTATAAACTGTTTAAGGGAAATTTTCACAGTAAGGTACATGCTGTTTTCAATTTAAAATTTATATATATGTATAAATATATAAATATATATACATATACAGTAAAGAAAATTTCTATCTTGTTATTTACAAAAAAGAAATATATAAATATATCTAGAAAATATATATATATACATACATGCCTTAGCTTACTGTTTATTTTAGAATAATGTATTATGATGATTAATTTGTTTAATTAACCTATATAATTTATTTTAGCTACTAAAATATTTTTAAAAGGAAAGTTATTAGTTTAAATTAAATTATTAGTTAATTAAATCATTAAATGGTAATTGATTGTTCAGTTATTTCAAATGTTAATAAACCGTATAATGTTTATACAAGGTTAAAAATCATGAAACAAGTCGAGATGGAAGTGGGTTGCAAAACAAAAATAAAGGTGAGATTTTCTCACTCATTCGGATTTCCTGTTAAAATTTAAATTATTGGATGCCTGACTTGATTGATAAGTTTATATTTTATCTGTTGGATGATATTATATATATAGTAGTATATATATTGGAGTGATTGATATTCCCGCATTATATAGCGGATGAGACCCTATGCGCCCCGCATAATAGCGGATGACCCTATATACTGCGATATCCCCCTCGAAGTGTGATTGGTATTTTATTTGTTGACTAACATTTGTGGATGCAGGAAAAACAGGTTGGAGGGATCCAACTTGATTCCTCAAAAATATTTATTGTTCATATATATATATATTGATATATGATATGATGGATAAATTGATATGGTTTATGTGAATTGAATTATTAAATGTTAAATAGCATGGGAATTAAAATGGGTATTTTAAATACCAGGAATAATTAAATTAAAGGAATTTAAAAAGAAATTTAAATGGTAAATATTCATATTGTAAATTGGATTTATTCTAAAGGAATACTAAGTGGGATAAATACATACTAACTAATGTGGGCTATACCTAACCATTCGTAAAATTGATTTAAGTAGAGATTTTTGAAATAAATTATATAAAAGAACTTGAAGGATATTTTGAAATTATGGAAAAGAACTTAAGCAATAATTGAAAATAGATTTGAAATAAACTGGAATTTATTAAGGAAGGAAATTAAAATCGGGCTTTTAAATAGAATCTGTTTTTTTTTAATAGATGGAAAACTTAGGGGAGATTATAAATTTATAAACGGGGTTTATAAATGAGATAGACTGATATCAGTGGATATGTTAAAAATATAAGTTATGGCGTGAACTTATATCGAGTTGTGAAAATTGTTTTGAAAGAAATAGTGGAATATATTTCAAATATGAGAAATGGTGATAAATTTGGAGATATGCGATGTGATACGAATCAGGAGAAAATTATGAATTTAATTGGTGAATTATTGGATTTTCTTAAAAATAGATTTTCGTGCGAAACGAGTTGGGAATTTACAAATAAAGTTGTAAATGATTTTTGAAAAGGAATAGGAAATAAATGAATAATTTCCAAGTGTTGAATATCAAATGGAATGGGATAAATAATGCTAAGTGTTGGGCAAGGGTAGAAATTTGTTCCATGAGAATAAAAAGGGATTTGAAAACTATTTTCAAAGTGTTGAAGTATGG
This sequence comes from Allium fistulosum, assembly GCA_030737815.1. NCBI lineage: Eukaryota > Viridiplantae > Streptophyta > Magnoliopsida > Asparagales > Amaryllidaceae > Allium > Allium fistulosum. Next base: position 1,380,519,028 of record CM060901.1, read on the forward strand.
AAATAATATCTTGAGTAGATATTTTGAAATAAATAATTTGGAAAATTATTTAAGCCCTGATGGTTGCTTGTGGATGTTATATGATAGTTAAATAACCGACTATCAATATTGGCCAATGCGCTGATCGTTTCGAAGAGACCGGGATCAGATTTAATTATCCGAAATCCACTTCGATTCGGTTTGAACGTAGCGAATGAATACCGTGAAGAGGATGAAGACGGTGATTCGGTTTGTCTAGACCCAGGACAACTTGTATGGATGAATGCTATCAGACCATCGTCATTGGAGGACGATGATCGTTTTAAGTGAATGTGTTCTTTAAAAGGTAACGCTTTGCCTCAAGCCTCATCAACCAGCAATGGCTAAAACAGGGGAGGTGCAGCAAGGCTAAGTGGGTAGCACCCAATTAGGGTAAGGTCATTCTTGTCTAGAGTCTCTTTTATTTCGGCTGTGTGGCGGTTGCTGATCCCAACCACGGGGTGATCTTATCCGGGCTATCCAGTAAGGGGTAGTCCGGTCTTGTGTTGCAAGGGATCGGGAGTGGTCCTTGGTACGTTGATCTAGGCCAGGTATTGTGATGGGCGGTACCCCAGTAGCCCTGCCATTGTATGGAATCCATTCTCCAATAAGCGCCCGTGCGGTTTTGATTGTGCCCAACTATGCTGGAACGTGAGATGTAAGCATTTCAGGTAGATTCTATTTTACTTTCTATAGACACTATTATAATATCAAACGGATTTGATAAAATATTTTGGTTATCGTAAGGTAAAAACCCGACATGTTTATTTGTGGCGTGGTCTTACGAGATACCTTTGTTTCAAAGGATTTTAAAAAATATAATAATCCAATTGAGTGTGATTTTCTCACGTTGGTTTTCCAGACTGACTCGGGTGTTGTTTTATTATGATGCTCGGGTCAGACCGAGTTGAACAGATATAGGATAATATGCTATGGAGCTCGGGAGGCGAGCTGGATGACAGAGACGTACTTTCATACTTGATTATTTTTCCGCTGTGTAAGGAAAAGTATTAAACTGTCCAGATTTGATGTATAGGATTTGGTGTACTCTAAAATGGTATGTATGTATAACAATACAAATTTCTTTGTATTTAAAAGCTGTTATTATATATTATATTTTGTTCCGCTGCGATTGTGAGACTCTGATGTTGTTTTTATCTTCTTCTTCTACCTCTTTCTTCTTTAACCCTAATGATCCGTATTTCCATCCACTTTGAGTTTGAATTATTGTGGAATATTGTCGGCTCAAAGGGGTATGGATTTGCTTATCGTTACAGATTCTGGAAGAGATTGTGTGGCATGCAAATCCAAGAAAGGCGAAGCTAAGGCTATTCTGTGAGTGGAAACCTTAGTATTTCTTTTAGTAATTATTTAGCGTATTTCTTTTTGGATTTGAATATGCCTTAGGGATTTTGGAATTTCGAAAATATAATAGATTAAATCCTCCAAAATTCCTTTTTATTTCGAAATGTCAATTCTATTTTGAGATTCTCAATTATTTACATTAATTTGATGGAATTTGTGTCGTTTATACAATTTTTGATAATTTCATGGTTTATTCCATTTCTCCTTCTTCTTTGGTTCAAATTGTGATACTTTAATAAAATAAGGGGTTTAGATTACGAATTTTATTCGTAGTTTACACCACTTATTCTTATCTATTTCTTTGTAAAAGAGGAGTTGAATAGAATATGGAGTTTAGGTTGGAATTCCTATTGTTTAGAATATTCCATTGAATTGGTGAAATAAATTGACTTTCTATTTTATTTACAGGTCTATTATTGCAATTTTGTTTATGAATATTTGTTCCCTATTTTGAATATTAGAATCCCTTATTTTGGTATGTTGAAGTCTTGGGAATTTGAAGAAAATGGACTTGTAATAGCATTCGGTTGGGGATTGACATTTAACGCTAGTTTAGGGCGTAAAATCCATGTGTTTAGAATCTACTAGGCACGAATATTCTTTTATCTCTATTAACATAATTAACGTATAATTATTGTGTATATGACGCAGTTAATTAGGTAATTATTATTTTCATTTATTTCCCCCATTAGGAAGGAAATTGATTGTTAAGCGAAAATAAGAGGAAACTCTTCTATAGCCTAATTATTATTTTAAGGCGTAATAAGGAAGGTTCCTTATAAGGTCATATTTATGAAACAATGAGATGAGTGTGTGTATATATATAGTATTTAATTTATGGCTAAGTCAAGGATGCGACATTAATAGAGTTACATGACAATGTCTTCCCTTCACTTTGAGGCTACCAACAGTTGTGTACACTTTGATTGATGTGAGATGTCCTTATGATAAATATTTGTAATGACGAGGTTAGTCCCAAATTCCATGAGGGAAATCTGCCTAGCTAATCTGGCTACCAGTTCCTATGAATAGTCGGACTAATGTGAGACGTCATTATGAGTATGAGCCATAAGACGAAGGGCCTACTTCGGGGTCTTGAGGTATTAAGTGGTTGTTTAAGGACCCACCTCTTTTCCTCAGACGAAGTTTTAAATGGTCAAGGGGTTACGTTAGGTGGTGTCTCAATAGGGGTCCGCTTTTGGAAATAGATATTAAATGATGGGGTCTGCCTTAATTAAGGTATTAAATGACCAGAGTCTACCTATTTTCCACAAGGAAGTATTAAATGGCCTAAGAGGCTCCATATGATGTCAGCTGGATAGTACCATTAAGGAGCATGCTTTGAAAATAAGTATTAAATGATGGGGTTTTCCTTACTTTTGGTATTAAATAACCAGAGTCTACCTATTTTCCAATAAAAGGTATTAAGTGGCTTGGGTACCGTCTCTCACACTATTAGCTGTTTATGACGTATAATTAGGATATGAGATTCTAGAAATATGCTTATGGAATGGAAAGTATTAAGTGGTTGGATCCGCCTTCTTTTCATATAAAGAAGTATTAAATGGTTTTATGTTCGTAGACATATTCTTATTTTGAAATATACTGCCCAAGTACTTAAAAGGTAAGACTCGAATTTTTTATTTACCATACATTTGTTGTTCTGACCCCTCCTCGTTACAACAAAGGTTAAGGACGGAGTGATGACCGTGACGATGCTTAGAGACAAAGGTGGTGGACTTGTGGCAGTGTTTGCCATTTTTATTTGCTTTCATATGCACCCATGTTTTCAGGCTATTGTTGTAATGGATTATGTTATGATTTGATGGTACTTGTATTTTGACATTTTTTTTTGATTTGAAATAAATGGGTATATTTTACTATTATATTTTGTTCCATCTGCAGTGAGTTATGAAAGTTTAGTTATGGCTCTGTAATGTTATTTCTTTTAACTACTAACAGCTTACATTAGAATGGTTCTAAGTTTCGATGGGCCTTTCCTGGGTTGAAATTTAGTCCCATTCCGAAGTGGGTTATTACATTTGGTATCAAAGCCTAGGTTACCCGATCAATAGGGTTAAATATACATTTAAGAGGCATATTTGTTATTTTTGAAAGGTGTTTTCCAAAAATTTTACTATATATATATATATATATGTATGTATGTATGTATTTTTGAATTTACGTCTAGCTCTATAGATTCAAATTATAAAAATAGTTGTGACCATATTCCGAAAGGATAGGCGAGGCGACTATGAGTTGGAAGAATAAATAGAGATAATTTCGATTCCTACTCCGATTACCATGGAGCGAAGATCGTATCTTTAGGAGCAAACTAGGAAGAGCGCGACCTCAATTTATTGAAGCACCCTAGAAACTGGATAATAATTGACTCCTCGATAAGACCTAGTCTTACTTATCATTGTGGACCCTATAGACATATTTAATAATAGGGGTAACCTTAGATGGAAAGGTTTAAAAGAAAAAACAAATTTTAATCCTACCTCTTGGGACATAATTTGATAAAAAGGTTTCTTTGAAAACCTCTTGAAAATTTTGAAAGTTTCTTTCAAAAGATTTTGAAATGAAAATCTTATGAGTTAGAAATTTATATATTAAAAAGTGATTTTATATGACTTTTAAATTGTACCACCATTTGTAGTCGAAAAAGAGGTTGTAAATTTAAAAAGGGCGATGAAATATTTTTGGCAGGTGACTTTAATTTAAAATTTTGTTGACTTGAGAAGTTGAAAAAAAGAGAAGTTTCCATTTATTAACTTCTCAATTTTAAAATTGTTGACTGAATTAGAAAAGCTTTCAACTTTTTATTCCTTATTTTTGTATTATTCTATTTTTCTATGTTATATTTCCTAGGCAATAATTTGAAAGTGCTTTCCTCTATAACCTCTTAGAGGCTTCATAAGTTGGAAAATTTTGGAATTATAAATGTGGATTTGGACAATTTTGAAAATATACCACCATTAGTTTTAGAAAAGTTTGGAAAAGTAATGTGATTTTAAAAGCGGTGAATTTCTTTAAAGGCAAAATGGTGGATCATTTTAATTGTAAATTAATGCCTTGAAAAGTTTTCATTTGTTAACCTTTTTAATTTGGTTAAAAAGGTTTCTATTTTTGGTTCCTTGATTCTTCTATTTTTCCTTGTTTATAAACTTAAAAGTTCTTTCTTTAGAACTATTTTTAGGGGTTTTTAAATAGAAATAACACTTATTTTGGAAGAGAAGATAGAAAATAGAAAGAAAGGAATGTCCGATAGTATAGGTAGTAGGGACATTCCTATATATGGTAATGTAGAGAATAATGGCTGGAATTTAGGTAATAATAGAATTGTGAATTCTGATAGATGAGATACTGAAAGGAATAATAACATAGATAGGAGTTATCTTTGTCTACTCCATCTATTTTTCTATCGTATCGTATAAAGAGAAAAAGTTTTATATGTTTTTTCGAATTTGAATTTCAAAACTTATTTGAATAAGAATATTAGTAGATTTGATAAAGAAAAAGGTTGCAAAAGATTTTGAGAGTCACGAGAAAAGTTACAAAAAGTATTTTGCCAAATAATATTATAATTTAAGCAATAAATGTTACCACACTCTTTTAAATGGTATCACTATTATTTTGGGAAGCTAATTAAGTTTTGAACCTTTTGTGTTAAAAATCCTATTTTCAAAAAGGAGTAAATCCTTATTTTAGCAAGCTATTGAAAAGGAAAGCTTTTCGTAAGTTCCATTTTGAAAAGCCAAGAAAATTTTAAATACCATAAATTAGAAAGTCTAACTTTTAAGGGAAAAAGTTAGATAAGAAGTTTTAAAAAGGGAGATTATTATATTCCTATTTGAAAACAAAGGAATTTTGAATCTTTGATAATGATTTTTATTAAAGTTTACATTTTCAAAGATGGAGATATTGAATTTGATACTTCATTTTTAAAGTATTGCAAGAAATGAAGTAATAAATGCTTATTTGTAAAGAAATTTATTTGTATGAAGATACTTTAATTTATGTGTAAAAGTTATGATTTCATAATTTTTATGGAGTAGATACGGATCATGACCTAGTGGGATAGACTAAGATTTTTAAGATATAAATAAAATAGAAATATACAACCCGATTTGAAATTTGAAAATCGGTCCCAAACCTCTGTTTGAAGAAGTTGGTAAACTGCATAGATATTCCAGATATGTAATTGAGTTGTGAATTAGGTTGTCCACAGAATATGAACTTCTATATTTTAATTTTGGAGAAATTTCCGTGTAATCTCCATAAATTATCCAGTTCCAGAATATATATAAAAGTGCATTGTTTGAAGTAACAAGGAATACACTAAAAAGGAGAGAGATGTGTAAGAGATGGATATTCTTTTCTATAGTTTATACTATCTATTTCAATAATAAGAAAGAAATAATTCCTTGTAATTTCAAACAAATTAAAAATCTCAATTGTGGTTAATTTATGACGGTAATCTTTTTGGAAGGATAGCTTCGATGAATTAAAATGTGGAAATGAGTATTCTAGTTGTAGAATTAGTAGTTAGATATACATATTGTACAACTATGCTAAACAACTAGAATATATATTGATAGCATAGATTACGACTATATGCATATTAGTTAATAATTGATGGATTAGGATTTTTGGACGTTAATTACAAATTTAACGAAATTTATGGTTAAAGAGAGGAAAATTAATCTAATGGGGACTGATTAAGGAAACTTGATATTGCATTTGTGGAAGAAAGAAATTTGAGTAATGAATGGATTTTGAAAACCTGAAGAAGGTTAGAAAGATTGAAGAAGGATTAATTGGAGACGGTTCAGTTTTGATAGTAATGATCAATTGCTATAGATATCAATTGAAGTAATAAATGAACCACATTTATTAAAGACCGAAATAGGGAAATTAATAAAATGGGTATCAATGGAATAAAATATTAAAAATAGCCCATCTTAATTTAGAAAGGAGCATTAGGACCTCAACACCATTTATATTAACTGATAATATATGACAACTTCCAATAAAAATTTCTAACGGAGTTCTTGGATTATAGTCGCTAGTTGTCCTCCTTAGTTATTGGAAAAGTGGATGATGTGGCATAAGATATATCCCCATTTTATTCCTGTATAGACTTTATGAATGGGATTTAAACCACTTGATATATATTGGGAAGCAAAGTAAATAAGGAAATTTTATGGGAACACTTAACTAGTGACAGACCATAGGTAAAACTGGAAGTTAACGAGAAAATTAGGTTAGCAGCCTAAAGTGAGTAAATATTTCATTCCCAAAGCTTTATTTTTTGGGAAACACAAGGGATTTAGCTCACAAAATTCCACCATGCAAGGAAAAGATAAAATGTATAGGAATGAGAGTGGAATTTCCTATTGATCAAGGATTAAGAAGGAGTAGAAATTTTATGTTAAAAGCAGTGGAACCGCAACACTCCAACACAGCTGTATGGAGTTGCGCTTTGCATCGTTAATGATAGGGACACTTAGTTTACTAGAAAATTTTGGAGGAGCTTACTAGTAGCTTTAGGAACTTCGTTGAATCAGAGCATTGCTTACCTACTGAAGATCGATGGACATACTGAAGGAATGGATGGGATCTTGGAGGTTTTGTTGAGCGCTAGCATCTTGGACTTTGGAGGACCTTAGGAGTAGCACTTACCCTTAGTAGAATTCAATAGGATTAGTCATCAATAGACGATTGGTATGGCACCCTTAAAGCATTTTTTGGGAGGCCATGCAAATCGCCAAATTTTGGGTGGGAAACCACCGACAAATTCTATTTGGACCAAATTTGTATTGCAAGACTTTGAAAAGTCAGAATTGATTAGGTAGTGTGTGAAGGTCGTACAATTTGGGTAGTTGGAAAGTAGGCACCATATTTATTGGGCCTTCTCCCAATATAGGGAAAAACAAGAAAACTTTTATGTTGGCCGGTGTCCATGATGTTTTTACATTTGAGGAAATACCTTCGTAGCATAGTAATTGTTGTAGAGCCTAATCAATTGGGGGATTTTAAGACGGAGCTAATAGCGTCCCGTGCCACTGCATGCATGTAGAGCACGAATCCCGAAAGCTCTGCAATAAAATAATTAGATTGGTCCGAGTGCAATGGAGAGACAATCCAGTGGAAAGCACTTGGGAAACCGAGGAGAAGATGAAGATCACTCACCCGGAGCTTTTCACTAGTAAATTTTCTCTCCAAAATTAGGGTTTTGGATGCATGATAGTTGCTATATTGGATGGTTGGAGATGGTTGCTACACTTTTTTTACAATCACTTTATATTCATATAAAAAATTTCATGCATGTTTAGGGTATTTGCATATATGCTTTCATGACATGATTACACACTCACCCTAGGATTGAGCTCATTTTAGTATGTCTGCAGTACATAATCACATTGCACTATTGATTGAGTAGATGGTTGTGTAGATAACTTGGTTTTATAACATGGATTTTATTGCGTATTACGATGTTCACCTCTTGAAAATTTTGGGACTAAATCCTTTAAGAGGGAGAATTAAAGACCCCATAAAATGAACCTTAATTAAATGAATTAAATTGAATTATATAAAATAAAGTTGAATATGTAAATTTTATAAAAGTTGGAATTTGACCGCGGAAGTTATTCCGTTGCATTCGTGGTGAAATTCTGATCTGTTTTCATATATGATATGCTGAAAACGGAGCTCAAACAAAAAGTTATGAGCATTTGAAGTTTTCAGATTTAAACTAATCTAGTTTGAATTCAAATTCAAATGAGAATTTAAATTTAGGGTTTAAATTTCAAAATTAGCTTGGGGGCTAAGTAAACGTTTTAATTAACGTTTGACGTTAGAGTTAAATAGGCTAAGAAATTAATTAATAAAAAGGAACGGATAAAAAAATTCCCCAAAAGGATGAACCGGTCGACCTATTTGATTGGGACCGGTCGACTATAGCGGTCAACCAGTAGATGGGGGGCGATCGACCGGTTGGTCGTGAAAATTGGGGTGGCGGCTAGGGTTTTGTGTATACGAACGGTCCAGATTTCATCATTTTAAAACTATTTTCATCCTACGGTTCTGGTACGTATTTACCACCATAAATAAGACCCTAGACCCTCACTTTTTATTCACAAATATTTTGGAAAATTTAGCGAAACTCTGCCATTGTTATCTCTTCAAATCAGATTTAAAAACTCCGTAGAGAACAGGTAAGAATCCAATCTATTCCCCGTTTATTTCTTCTTCCTTCAATCTAATCTTATTATATTCTCCTTCAACTATTCTGAATCTAATAAATATATATACCTCTTCCATATTGTGTGATATATATTAAAACAGAGAGATTATGAAAGAGATTATGAGGCATGCAAATCCAAGGAAGGCAAAGCTAAGGCTATTCTATGAGTGGAAACCTTAGTATTTCTTTTTTAGTAATCGTTTAGTGTATTTCCTTTTGGATTTGAATATACGTTAGGGATTTTGGAATTTTGAAAATAAGATAGATAAAATCCTCCAAAATTCCTTTTGATTTCGAAATGTCAATTCTATGTTGAGATTCTCAATTATTTACATAATTTGATGGAATTTGTTTTGTTATGCAATTTTTGATAATTTCATAGTCTATACCACTTCTCCTACTTCTTTGGTTCAAATTGTGATTCTTTAATAAAATAAGGGGTTTAGATTATGAATTCTATTCATAGTTTACACCACTTATTCTTATTTATTTCCTTGTAAAAGAGGAGTTGAATAGAATATGGAGTTTAGATTGCAATCCCTATTGTTTAGGATATTTCATTGATTTGGTGTAATAAATCGAGTTTTTATTTTATTTCAAAGTCTGTTATTGCAGTTTTGGTTATGAATATTTATTTCTTGTTTTGGATATTAGAATCGCTTATTTTGCTATGTCCAAATCTTGGGAATTTGAAGAAAAAGGACTTGCAATTGTATTTGGTTGGGGAATTGACATTTAACACAAGTTTAGTGCGTAAAATCCATGTGTTTAGAATCTATTAGGAGCAAATATTTATCTATCTCTATTAGCATAATTGGCGTATAATTATTACGTATATGACGTAGTTAATTAGGTAATTATTATTTTCATTTATTTTCCCCAATAGGAAGGAAATTGATTGTTAGGAGAAAATAAGAGGAAACTCTTATATAGTCTAATTATTATTTTAAGGCATAATAAGGAAGGTTCCTTATAAGGCCTTTTTTATTAAATGGCGAGATGAGTATGTATGTATGTGTGTATGTGTGTGTGTGAAGAGTATTTGATTTATGGCTAAGTCATAATGATGCAAGATTAATAGAGTTATGACAGAAGTTCGCCCTTCACTTTGAGGCCACCCGCTGTTGTGTACACTTTGATTGATGTGAGATATCCGCATGATAAATATTTGTAATGATGCAAGGTTAGTCCCAAATTTTGTATGGGAAATCTGCCCAGCTAATCTGGCTACCAATTCCTACGAATAGTCGGACTAATGTGAGACATCATTATGAGTATATGCCATGAGACGAAGGGCCTGCTTCGGGGTCTTGAGGTATTAAGTGATTGTTTGATGGCACGCCTCTTTTCCCCATATGGAGTATTAAATGGTCAAGGGGTTACGTTAGGTGGTATCTCAATAGGGGTCTGCTTTTGGAAATAGGTATTAGATAATGGGGTACGCCTTAATTAAGGTATTAAATGACCAAAGTCTGCCTATTTTCCATAAGGAAGTATTAAGTGGCCTAAGAGATATTATATGATGTCAGCTAGATAGTACCATTGAGGAGCACGCCTTGAGAATAGGTATTAAATGATGGGTTCTGCCTTAATTAAGGTATTAAATGACCAGGGTCTGCCTATTTTCCAATAAAAGGTATTAAGTGGCTTGGGTACCGTCTCTCACATTATTAGCTGTTTATGACGTATGATTGGGATATGAGATTCTAGAAACCTACTTCTAAAATGGAAGGTATTAAGTGGTTGGACCCGCCTCCTTTCCTTATAAAGAAGTATTATACGGTTTTAATGGTTTTATGTTCGTAGATATATTCTTATTTTGAAATATACTGCCTAAGTACTGAAAAGGTAAGACTCGAGGTTTTTAGTCAATGGAAACTTGTTATTCTGACTCTCTACTAATTACAACATAGGTTAAGAACGGAGTGATGGCGGTGACGATGCTTAGAGATGGAGGTAGTGAACTTGTGGCATTTTTTACCATTTTTATTTGCTTTCATATATACCCATGTTTTCAAACTATTGTTGTAATAGATTATGTTACGGTTTGATGGTTTCTTATATTTTGATATTATTGTGATTTTGAAATAAATGGGTACATTTTACTATTATATTTTGTTCCATCTGCTGTGAGTTCTGAAAGTTTAGTTATGGCTCTGTAATGTTATTTCTTTTTACTACTAACGCTTTCCTTAGAATTTCTAAGTATCAATAGGCCTTTCCTAGGTCGAAATTTAGGCCCATTCCTAGTGGGTTGTTACATAACCCCTCGGTGACCTCAGTAGTCATGAGTAATACACTGCCTAATATTTGGAGAGCATTACGTACTCTAGTCTCAACGGATACATCAATATCCAGTCTCGATGTATCTTGACTAAGAACATTTAAAATTGTTTTTTTTTCATTATGATAAATTGCTCACAGTTATAACACTTTGTAACTACTATCACAAAACATACCGTTTATGGATTTTCTATTTATTATACTTTTAATTAAATTAATTAATTAATATGACACATTATATCAAGTATATAATAGAAACACAACACCTTTTATTTCGAACAAGATTGATTATCGAGTTAGATATATGTAATAAATTGCATAATTACTCCTAGGGCATACCCCTAACTCTATCAATATAATTATACTTCGGAGGAGGTTAGGTATATCATTCATGCATAGAGGGTTGAACGGATTAGCCGTAAATAATAAACATAACACTTAAATAGGAATAAATCGGCAAAAATTAATGTTATGTGTAAAGTATGAAATATTCTAATCACCAAAACGTTGTTCTGACCCACTTCTCATTACAACCCACATGATAGATTTAAAGGGACTAGCTATTAGTGCAAGACGGGAATTGTAGATGGTGGAGTTTTCTCATTCATGCTCGACACTGACAAGGTGACTCGATATCTATGGAATAATACTGACTCTAAGGCAGTAGCCTTAGTCGTCGCATATGTTATTATATTTTTATATTCGGGTGTGAGTTTATATTGATCGCTCTCTGATATGCTTATGTTTCTAAAAGGTTACCAAAACCAACAATCTGTGCCCTAATGGACTTGGGTTTCAATTTAGTTGAAATTCAGACCCATTAAGGTGCGAGTTGTTACATCCGGTATCAGAGCTTAGTTAATAGATCATAGGGATTATGATACGCTGAGAGAACGTATTTGTATTTTTACCTATATTATATATATTATACATCAAACTTTATAAATTTCAACTACAGAAGTAGCTGCAACCATATTTCGAAAGGATGGACGAGACAACTATGAGTTGGAATAATAAATAGAGTCAAATCTATACACCTACCCTGATTACCCCATGGAGCGTTGGCTGTATCATAAGACATTGACAACATGAGCATGACACATGGAAGGTCCTGGAGGCTGGATGGTACTTAACTCCTTTGTTGGGCCTAGGCTGCCTTATGATTGTGAATTTTGATGGATTGTCGATTGAAGAAGCACATTTCATCCAGACATATGGGAAGTAAGAAACTATATGTTGCAAATATCCGGAAGTAAGGTATAATAGGAGTAGAGCAAGTTTCCACAAGATGGTGTACCTTAATCATCATAAAATGATAAACCGGATTTTTATAAAGACGAGTAGAATGAAGAAAAGTCCATTTCTAAGTCCGATCCTACTTGAAAGAGTTTGACAAAAAGTTTTTGAAAATTCTCTAAGACGTTTTGAATAGGATTTTTAGATCGAGAAGTTGTTATTTTGAAATAGCAAGGAGACTTTGAAATTATTAGTTTAAAATTGGTTGAGTCAAAAGTTTTTAATTTAAAGGTTTTTGGCAAAGGGGTTTTCATTTTTGAAATGAACGGAAAAGAGGGCGTAAGTATGGCCCGATGATTTTTTCTATTTTTGTTAATTCGAAAGTTTTTAAAATTCTTTCTCTAAGGGGTTCATAAATGGAGGTGGCATTTTATTGAAATGGATAAGGAGAATAACTACACCAGAAAAGTTATTTCGCCACGGCTCTAGGGCATTGCGAAATGATTTTCCCATGGCCCAAAGCTGTGGCAAAATGGGCAGTGGCTAATATTTAGCCATGAATCCCGTGGCTAATTTATATTTAGCCATGGCTTAGGGCTGTGGCTAAATATTGCTTAGCCACATGTTAGAACCGTAGCTAAATACTTGTATCCTGCTGAAATGACCCTCCTATTTCTACCCTAATTTCATAAGGATTTTTTTTTTCCATCAAAGGGAATTTAAATCACGTAGAAATCAAAATGCCATACAAGCTATTGACATAGCCACTTATTTCTTTTCTAAATAGGCAAATTAGGCAAAATCAGCAGTTCAGACGTCGAAATTCTTATGACAGGCGTCTAAACTTAATTACAGACGTCTATCTAATTATGACAGACGGCTCAGAGAATCAAAAATTGAAACAGAGAGAAAAAGACATTTTGAACTGAATTCAGACATCTAATTATTTTGTGATAGACGTCTACATTTAACCTTAGACGTCTAAATTATTTAGACTGTCGTCTAAGTTTAATCTCAGACGTCTAAATTATTAAGACTGACGTCTAAATTCGATTTCTATGTACATGCATATGCACATTCAATTTATATGTGTCTGGATGTCCACCTACATTCATTTACACTTTTAAGTTCGATTTAAACTTCCTTAGATCTATCAGAGATGATATATAGATTGATCATTTATTACAATTATATTTTCCAGGGTCATTTTCTTTTTCCAATAAACCAAAATATATCCAGGATCAAACCAATTAACCAATATAAATGTATCAGTACTTTCACAAAGATAAGCACACACATGTGAGGATGTATATGCCTCTCTTGTTTAAATCAGAGTTCTGGAAAACAAGAGGAGATTGGATTGATTGGATTTAATCAATCCACACATAGTACAGTGTTATATGCAATAAAAATTCCATTCATGTTTGATTTTCTTCTTATAAACTCTGTCTGGAATTTAAAATGTATTTGGTTAAAATCTGAATGAAAATTCAGATTCCTATTACAGATACAAAGGAAAAGGTGTGTTAATATTTGCACAAAACATGATTATGTGCATATATAACTGCAACTATTTGGATCTGGCTTTCAATTCCCTTATTACAGATCCTTCCTTTATTTAAAAATAAGACATGAAACATTTGTATGAAACAAGTTAGATTATGGGAACCTTGCAGTCATATAAAAACATTCAACCTATGCCTATTATCTTTTGTATACACTTACCATGTTTGAAAGACAAAACCATTTAATTTTTCTGAGAATCAACTATCCAGATTTCCCAAAACTTAAATCCTTTATAAAGACTCAAAATTGACTAATACATTTATAAAATGTAATCATTCAGTCTTCAACATGGTGTTCTTACTAAATCCACTTACAATATTTTGATTAACTTCTTTAATATCAGATATTAACTAGATTCATAAATTCCAGATACAAGTCAATATCTTAATAAAATACTTAACAAAATATCCATCCCATATTCAACACTTAATACAAGTAACAATTTAAATCATTAATACATGCGGATTTTTATCATTTTGGCTCTTATCTAACTAAGTTTAGCATGCTATAATCCTCTTCTCAAAGCCTTGCTCCTACTCCTACTTAGTTGCTGCAATCCCTGAAAAAGCATTTGAAGCTGCCTCATTTTAAATGAGACACCCCAGATGCCATTAGCACACTAGGGTCAGACACATGTCTGGTATGAGAAAATTCACCAAAGCAATTTGTTAATCAGGTTAAAATCAAATTAAATACATATACATAAAGTTCTACCCTTTGGAATCAGGTTATACTTGTGTGCATGCTCTGTGTCATTGTGCAGGTGCACACTTTAATTTTTCTTTCCAGAGACTACATATATAAATATGGCACATACATTCAAGCATACAATTCAGTCATAATCAAACAATCATTCATACCAAACAGGAAAATAACCAATATGAGTTAAATCATTTATTCCATCCTCATATTTCAATTCTGGGAAAAACTCCAGTTTTCTCATCATCTCAAATATTATTCCCTTGGTACAATTATCTATCCTTGTCTCATCTGCAATATTTATGAATCAATGGACACACTGTAATGAACTAATTCACTCCATTACACAAAGATCTCAGGACTTAAACAAGCCATGTGTCAACTTGTATTACTCAAGAAAACAAGTCATTCCTGCAGTGTTCTTGACCCCAATTTCCTAATCAGGTTTAAGTTAATAATAACTCTTTTGATTTTTCATGACTAAACCATTCAGTGATCCATTTTACTAACTAAAAACATCCATATCATGGCATCTCATATTATTCATAACCATACAGAGACAAACAAGCAAACAACCATTGGTGACTACAAAATAAGGTTCTGTATATATATATATACATATATACATTCTGGTATTTCTAAAAGGGGTTTAGGCAACTAACATTGGCTTATGGCTTCTGAGAGAGTTTTTCTTTTTGCAAACATTTGTGCTTGAGTTAAACTCAGAATGACCTGGTTTCACTGAATCACAAAATTTTGTTTGCTATGTATATGAACATATATATATATATATTTTCATTGAATCAGGAGCATCAGCACATAGGCAACCCTATTGCACCCCTAATTCATTTTTGTCTCAAGCCTCGGCACTTATACATGAGTATATTGCAGCTCAACATTATTTACATCTTTCTGGGTTGAGCCAAAACCAATACTACTTGCCTATTTTCAACATTTTATTTTCTGGGTATTTGTTTATGTTCCTAAACATTAACATATCAGAGATCTGGATTTATAAAACATATATGTATACTAACTACACATAAAACTTTCTTATAAATAAACAAGTAAAACAACCCAAGAGGATCAAAACATTTTCAGATTTAAATTCACAGATAAGCATTCATATATGAAAGTACTCTTTTAAGAAAATTACTTATAACTGGCTGCCTACATTAGGACTTATTGCCTTAGATTTTTGAGTGAGTTTTCTCACCTAGCTCTCTTCTTTGCTTCCTTAATTAATTGATGAACTTCTGCCTTTAGCCTCAAGCTCTCTTCCTTCCCTTGCCTTATGATTTCTATGGTGTTTTTTTTTTTCAAAGTTCTTTTCTGAGAAGGAGAGGAGGCTGCTGCATATACATGTATATATACAGGGTCTTCCTTAGGGTTTTGGGTATTGGCTAAAGCCATTTTTGCCCACCAAAAAAATCATGTTATCTGCATTTTATTTAAACCCAAAGTTCTACCCTTCCCGGCTTAATTTAGGTGAAGAGAAAAGTGGTTACATTCTTTTCAGAATTTTGCTTTTCAGAAAATACTTTTTCCTTTGTCTACAATCATGCCAAAAATGTGACTTGATTTTATTATTTATCAAATACTCTTCCTAATTTTGCCTATAGCAAACATTTCCCTGTTTTGTCTTATTTTTCCTATTTTTAGCTTTCATGTAAATGGTATGTACCTTCTTTATTTATTTACAAAAGGACTACTCCTTTTTATATCTTCAGTTTTTCTTTCTTTCTTCCTATATACTAAAATATGTCTGTATATTTTATCTTGCTAATTTGAACTCTAGTATTTTATTAACACATATATATTTTTATATAAGTCTTACTGAAATAATTAGTACACCTATATATATATATATATATATTTATACATCATACTGTATTGACACACACATGCACATGTACACTCAAAAATATTCAGTAGCATCCATATATGTATATTTACTTATGCATTCAGCTTTTAAGGATTTAATCTATATATATATATTTCCATACATATCAATATGTATTTATTCTTAGAGTTCAGGGATTTTAGCTTTTGTTCATGTGCATTTCCTGTGCACACATGTACACATATACTGATACACTATCAAGCTATATCACTCCCCTTTCAAAACTAATTCAAAAATTATTTTGAATTCATTTATATTTTTCAAAATAGATTCCTAAAATCTTGGGTCATTACATACACCCCTCCTTTTAGAAATTGTGTCCCACAATTTTCCTAAGCTTAAAATAAATTTTAAACTTAATTCAGAGAACAAATACATTCTCAACCAAATAAATTTTTAGTTCTATGATAACTAAAAACATATGCATCTAACAAAAGAAAACAATCAAAAATCAGAATTACCATTAATCTGAAAATAGCTTAGGATAATTTATCCTAACTTTATCTTCTAATTCCCATGTGCAATCACTAGGATCAAGACTCCACTGTACCTTCACAAGTTTCAGAGATTTATTTCTCAACTTCTTCACATCTTTTGCCAAAATTCCCACTGGATCCTTTTCATAAATCAAATTAGGATTTATCTGCACTTGGGTTGGGGTCCTATGGTGCTTTGGTAGCTGTTGTTGTATGTAAATTCAACTAGATGAAGATAATCTTCCCAGTTGCCCCCAAAATCCAGTATACATGCCCTCAACATGTCCTCCAAAACTTTGGTTACTACCTTTGTCTGCCCATCTGGTTGAGGATGGTAGGCAGTACTTAAACATAGTTCACTTCCCATTGCTTCTTGAAAGCTTCTCCAGAATTTTGAAGTGAAGATGGTATCCCTATCACTCACAATGGTTTTGGGAATGCCATGTAACTTTACCACTTCCTTTATAAAAATTTGAGCTAATTTTGGTGCTGTTCTTTCTGACTTGACTGGGATGAAGTGTGCTACCTTGGTTAGCCTATCAACTATCACCCATATACTTGTATTACCTCTCTTAGATCTAGGCAGTCCATCTATGAAGTCCATAGATATGTCTTCCCACTTCCACTGTGGTACACTAAGAGACTGCATCAACCCTGATGCCCTTTGGGTTTCAGCCTTGACTTGTTGGCAAGTCATACATTTGGCAATGTATTTAGCTACATCAGATTTCATCCCCTTCCACCAGAAGTCTCTTTTCAAATTTTGGTACATTTTTGTGTTGCCTGGGTGTATGGAGTATTTACTTCTGTGATATTCATTCAATATCTCTTTCTTCAATTCTGTGTCCTCTGGTACACACATCCTATTTTGGTATCTCATATAACCATTTTTATCAATATGGTGATTCATCACTTCCTCCCCTCTTGAGAGAAGCACTTTCTTTTCTAACAAGTTGGCATCCTGTTCTTGCATCTTTCCTACCTTCAGAATTAAATCTGGTTGGAGTGTCATTAAGCTTAACTTCCCTTTATCTTCTTGTGCACCATGCATTTGCTCATCCATGTGCACACAACCATTCTCCCCAATTTCCAACTCAGTTAGCAAAGACAAGTCTTTAAATTCTTCTATCATCATCATAGCCAATTTAGCATGCTGTCTACTTAGAGCATCTGCAACTTTGTTTGCTTTGCCTGGTGTATAGAGTATGTCAAAGTCATAGGCAGCTAAGAACTCCACCCATCTATGTTGCCTCATGTTCAAATCTTTTTGTGAAAATAAATATTTCAGAGACTTGTGGTCAGTGTACAGTTCAAACTTTGTGCCTAACAAATAATGTCTCCAAAGTTTTAAAGCATAGATCACAGCTGCTAATTCGAGATCATGTGTGGCATACCTTACTTCATGGGGTTTAAGTTGTCTGGATGCATATGCAATGACTTGGCCTTGTTGCATCAACACTGCACCCAAGCCAAATCCACTAGCATCAGTGTATACCACTAGTTCTTCATTTCCATATGGTACCTTTAAAATTGGAGCATTCACCAATGCCTCCTTCAACTGTTCAAAAGACTTCTCACATTTTTCTGACCAAACAAAAGCTTGGTTCTTCCTGGTTAGGTTAGTGAGTGGTGTAGAGATTTTTGAAAAATCTTTTATAAACCTCCTATAATACCCTGCCATCCCCATAAATGACCTCACTTCACTCACAGTGCTTGGCCTCTTCCATGCTTGAATAGCCACTACTTTATTGGGGTTCACAGAAATTCCTTGAGCAGATATAACATGGCCAAGGAAATGTACTTCCTCTTTCCAAAATACACATTTTGAAAATTTTGCCTTTAAATCTTTTTCCCTTAACCTAGACAAAACCAGGTGCAAATGATGCTTATGTTCTTCCACTATTTTGGAATAAATCAAAATGTCATCAATAAAAATAAGCACAAACTTGTCTAAATAATCTCTAAAGGTTCTGTTCATTAAATCTACAAAGTATGATGGTGCATTGGTCAAACCAAATGGCATAACCAAAAATTCATACAACCCATACCTAGTGTTAAAGGCAGTGTACTTGATGCTTGATTCTTCCACCTTCATTTGATGAAAACCAGATGCTAAGTCTAGTCTAGAAAATACTTTTGCCCCTGCTAATTGATCAAAAAGATCATCTATTCTTGGCAATGGGTATTTATTTTTAATAGTTACCTTGTTTAATTCTCTATAATCTATACAGAGTCTTAAGGAGCCATCTTGTTTCTTAACAAATACCACTGGTGCTCCCCAGCAAGAATTACTTGGTCTTATAAAACCCTTTTCTTCCAGTTCTTCTAACTGTTTCTTTAATTCCTTTAGTTCATTTGGCCCCATTCTAGTTGGCTTTTTAATCACTGGGCTTGCTCCTGGAACTAGATTGATCTGGAACTCTACTGGTCTATGGTGTGGAACACCCTTGACCTCACCAAACACATCCAAATATTCATTGACTATGGGAATTTCTTCAATGGTTAGTTCACTAGAATCTTTTTCTGAGTCAACTAAATGATATAGTTTTCCTTCCTTAGCTACTTCACATAAAACTGTGATTCTCTGACCTCTAGAATTTTGCAATGATATGGTGGATGAGTCTAAATTAATTATGGCTTTAAATTGCCTTAACCAGTCTACCCCCAATATAACACCTATATTTGGGTAATTCAAAACATATAAATTGGAAATAAAAATATTTCCTCCTATGTTTAATTCCACATCCACACAAATCATATTTAAAACACTAGAACTCCCCAGTGGACTTTGTATATGCAATGGGGTTTCAACCAATATGCAATTCAGTTTTAGCATTTTAACTAGTTCATAAGAAATTAAAGAGTGAGTTGCCCCAGTATCATATACTACTGCTATGGGTATGGTACAAATAAGTAATGTACCTTCCACTTGGCTATGGTTTTCAGTGTTACTCTCCACTGTGGCTTTGCCTTTTCCTTCCAAATTTTCCAATTTTCCCTGCTGTTTGTACTCAGGACAATTCCTCTTCATATGCCCCTCTTTCCCACATAGATAGCACTTGAAAGCTCCTCCTTTCAATTCTGGACATCTTGGTTTGATATGTCCTTCTTTTCCACACCGATGGCACACAATTTTCTTCTTGGTTTCCTTAGCTTTGACATCTCCAGTGCCTTTGTTACTGGCCTCTTCCTTCTTCTTATCATAAGGGTGATACCTCCCCTTACTCTTCTTGGTATTATTGTTCTTAAAATTTCTGAACTTCTCCCTTTCCTTGTCATGCTGTTCCAACCTCAAAGCTAAGTCTATCACATGGTCAAAAGTCTTGTCTGCATAGGGTAACATGGCTCTGCTAAGTCCTGGGTTCAACCCTTTTATGTACCTATCATTTTTGGATGCCTCATCTGCCACAAGCATTGCTCCATATGTGGAAAGCCCCTCAAACTTTTGAGTGTATTCTGTGACAGTCATGGTTCCTTGTCTAAGTCTAATAAATTCTTCTAGCAAGGTAGTCTTTGCTGATGCTGGTACAAACCTTGCTTCCAACATCTCTTTGAATTGATTCCAAGTGATTTCATTCTCATTTCTTCCTGCAATAATAACTTTCCACCAGCCTAAAGCTACTCCTTTTAGCTGTCTTGAAGCCACTTGCCTCTTTCTTTGATCATCAAGTTGCATGTCATTGAAAATTCTTTCTAATGTTCTCAACCATGTTTGAATTTCCATGATACTCTCTGTCCCTTCAAAGCTTTTGCCTCCTAAATGAGTATATGTCTTAAGTAATTTTGAGAGTTCTTCATAGGGATTTTCTTGCCTTTACCCTGCCCCATCCCTAAATGCTCTCACCAAGTCTTGCAGATTGACCATTGGTGGTGCATGGGAAGATCCTGCTCCCTGATTTGGTGGTCTCCCTACCATAGTTTGCTAATAATAATTTACATAGCTGGTTAGTTTGATTGGTAATTTTATTATTTCAGTGGTTTTTTTTTTCACACTGAAAACATTGATATATATATTTAGTTCCTTTAAATTTTATTTCTATCTAAGAACTTGATCATTACTTCTACTATGTTGAATAACATAGCTCTGATACCAACTGAAATGACCCTCCTATTTCTACCCTAATTTCATAAGGATTTTTTTTCCATCAAAGGGAATTTAAATCACGTAGAAATCAAAATTCCATACAAGCTATTGACATAGCCACTTATTTCTTTTCTAAATAGGCAAATTAGGCAAAATCAGCAGTTCAGACGTCTAAATTCTTATGACAGGCGTCTAAACTTAATTACAGACGTCTATCTAATTATGACAGACGGCTCAGAGAATCAAAAATTGAAACAGAGAGAAAAAGACATTTTGAACTGAATTCAGACATCTAATTATTTTGTGACAGACGTCTACATTTAACCTTAGACGTCTAAATTATTTAGACTGTCGTCTAAGTTTAATCTCAGACGTCTAAATTATTAAGACTGACGTCTAAATTCGATTTCTATGTACATGCATATGCACATTCAATTTATATGTGTCTGGATGTCCACCTACATTCATTTACACTTTTAAGTTCGATTTAAACTTCCTTAGATCTATCAGAGATGATATATAGATTGATCATTTATTACAATTATATTTTCCAGGGTCATTTTCTTTTTCCAATAAACCAAAATATATCCAGGATCAAAACAATTAACCAATATAAATATATCAGTACTTTCACAAAGATAAGCACACACATGTGAGGATGTATATGCCTCTCTTGTTTAAATCAGAGTTCTGGAAAACAAGAGGAGATTGGATTGATTGGATTTAATCAATCCACATATAGTACAGTGTTATATGCAATAAAAATTCCATTCATGTTTGATTTTCTTCTTATAAACTCTGTCTGGAATTTAAAATGCATTTGGTTAAAATCTGAATGAAAATTCAGATTCCTATTACAGATACAAAGGAAAAGGTGTGTTAATATTTGCACAAAACATGATTATGTGCATATATAACTGCAACTATTTGGATCTGGCTTTCAATTCCCTTATTACAGATCCTTCCTTTATTTAAAAATAAGACATGAAACATTTGTATGAAACAAGTTAGATTATGGGAACCTTGCAGTCATATAAAAACATTCAACCTATGCCTATTATCTTTTGTATACACTTACCATGTTTGAAAGACAAAACCATTTAATTTTTCTGAGAATCAACTATCCAGATTTCCCAAAACTTAAATCCTTTATAAAGACTCAAAATTGACTAATACATTTATAAAATGTAATCATTCAGTCTTCAACATGGTGTTCTTACTAAATCCACTTACAATATTTTGATTAACTTCTTAATATCAGATATTAACTAGATTCATAAATTCCAGATACAAGTCAATCTCTTAATAAAATACTTAACAAAATATCCATCTCATATTCAACACTTAATACAAGTAACAATTTAAATCATTAATACATGCGGATTTTATCATTTTGGCTCTTATCTAACTAAGTTTAGCATGCTATAATCCTCTTCTCAAAGCCTTGCTCCTACTCCTACTTAGTTGCTACAATCCCTGAAAAAGCATTTGAAGCTGCCTCATTTTAAATGAGACACCCCAGATGCCATTAGCACACTAGGGTCAGACACATGTCTGGTATGAGAAAATTCACCAAAGTAATTTGTTAATCAGGTTAAAATCAAATTAAATACATATACATAAAGTTCTACCCTTTGGAATCAGGTTATACTTGTGTGCATGCTCTGTGTCATTGTGCAGGTGCACACTTTAATTTTTCTTTCCAGAGACTACATATATAAATATGGCACATACATTCAAGCATACAATTCAGTCATAATCAAACAATCATTCATACCAAACAGGAAAATAACCAATATGAGTTAAATCATTTATTCCATCCTCATATTTCAATTCTGGGAAAAACTCCAGTTTTCTCATCATCTCAAATATTATTCCCTTGGTACAATTATCTATCCTGGTCTCATCTGCAATATTTATGAATCAATGGACACACTGTAATGAACTAATTCACTCCATTACACAAAGATCTCAGGACTTAAACAAGCCATGTGTCAACTTGTATTACTCAAGAAAACAAGTCATTCCTACAGTGTTCTTGACCCCAATTTCCTAATCAGGTTTAAGTTAATAATAACTCTTTTGTTTTGTCATGACTAAACCATTCAGTGATCCATTTTACTAACTAAAAACATCCATATCATGGCATCTCATATTATTCATAACCATACAGAGACAAACAAGCAAACAACCATTGGTGACTACAAAATAAGGTTCTGTATATATATATATATATACATATATACATTCTGGTATTTCTAAAAGGGGTTTAGGCAACTAACATTGGCTTATGGCTTCTGAGAGAGTTTTTCTTTTTGCAAACATTTGTGCTTGAGTTAAACTCAGAATGACCTGGTTTCACTGAATCACAAAATTTTGTTTGCTATGTATATGAACATATATATATATATTTTCATTGAATCAGGAGCATCAGCACATAGGCAACCCTATTGCACCCCTAATTCCTTTTTGTCTCAAGCCTCGGC
Organism: Allium fistulosum; assembly: GCA_030737815.1. Taxonomy (NCBI): domain Eukaryota; kingdom Viridiplantae; phylum Streptophyta; class Magnoliopsida; order Asparagales; family Amaryllidaceae; genus Allium; species Allium fistulosum. The sequence goes on from CM060901.1 coordinate 1,380,542,396, forward strand.
ACTTATACATGAGTATATTGCAGCTCAACATTATTTACATCTTTCTGGGTTGAGCCAAAACCAATACTACTTGCCTATTTTCAACATTTTATTTTCTGGGTATTTGTTTATGTTCCTAAACATTAACATATCAGAGATCTGGATTTATAAAACATATATGTATACTAACTACACATAAAACTTTCTTATAAATAAACAAGTAAAACAACCCAAGAGGATCAAAACATTTTCAGATTTAAATTCACAGATAAGCATTCATATATGAAAGTACTCTTTTAAGAAAATTACTTATAACTGGCTGCCTACATTAGGACTTATTGCCTTAGATTTTTGAGTGAGTTTTCTCACCTAGCTCTCTTCTTTGCTTCCTTAATTAATTGATGAACTTCTGCCTTTAGCCTCAAGCTCTCTTCCTTCCCTTGCCTTATGATTTCTATGGTGTTGTTTTCTTCTTCTTTTTTCAAAGTTCTTTTCTGAGAAGGAGAGGAGGCTGCTGCATATACATGTATATATACAGGGTCTTCCTTAGGGTTTTGGGTATTGGCTAAAGCCATTTTTGCCCACCAGAAAAATCATGTTATCTGCATTTTATTTAAACCCAAAGTTCTACCCTTCCCGGCTTAATTTAGGTGAAGAGAAAAGTGGTTACATTCTTTTCAGAATTTTGCTTTTCAGAAAATACTTTTTCCTTTGTCTACAATCATGCCAAAAATGTGACTTGATTTTATTATTTATCAAATACTCTTCCTAATTTTGCCTATAGCAAACATTTCCCTGTTTTGTCTTATTTTTCCTATTTTTAGCTTTCATGTAAATGGTATGTACCTTCTTTATTTATTTACAAGAGGACTACTCCTTTTTATATCTTCAGTTTTTCTTTCTTTCTTCCTATATACTAAAATATGTTTGTATATTTTATCTTGCTAATTTGAACTCTAGTATTTTATTAACACATATATATTTTTATATAAGTCTTACTGAAATAATTAGTACACCTATATATATATATATATTTATACATCATACTGTATTGACACACACATGCACATGTACAATCAAAAATATTCAGTAGCATCCATATATGTATATTTACTTATGCATTCAGCTTTTAAGGATTTAATCTATATATATATATATATATTTCCATACATATCAATATGTATTTATTCTTAGAGTTCAGGGATTTTAGCTTTTGTTCATGTGCATTTCATGTGCACACATGTACACATATACTGATACACTATCAAGCTATATCACTCCCCTTTCAAAATTAATTCAAAAATTATTTTGAATTCATTTATATTTTTCAGAATAGATTCCTAAAATCTTGGGTCATTACACCTGCCAATATCATTATTAATATAACACAAAGTTATACGAGTAGACAATGAGATTATGATAATTGACATGAGTAATAGCATAAATTCAATTCAAAGCCTTCTATACTCAAAAGTACATGTAACAATCATACAGGTCCACGGTACATGTGAATAGTACAAGGAAAGTTTCCCCCACATGAGCAGGCTATAAAAGTTTATGGCCTCGAAAATTACACTCAAAATATCCAAAATGATTATTTAAAAAATTGATTAATTCCTAATTTGAAGCTGATAAACATGTACAAAAATTCGATTAGTAATCCATGCCACCTATTCCAGGCATTGTAGGAGCTGCATCCTTCACATCTTTGGGTTGTTTGACCACCACTGCTTCGGTAATTGTCATTAGTGAAGAAATACTTCAATGCAAGACCAATAAATATGTGTTAACGCGAGAAATAAAATACTTTCTATTTAATGGAAGGGCATGACGTACTACATATCATGAGGCAATGGAGTTTTACCTTGCAGCATCCACTAGTGCAGTTCTGATCACTTTCAATAGGTCAATAATACCAGCCTTTACCATATCGACATATTCACCTATATATGTATAAAATATTCATAAGGCCAAATATCATTTAGAAATCATATTGAACTCATAAATAGAAGCAAGGATGTGATATCCATATAAAAGTTATGTGTGTGTATGTTTGTATACAGACACTTACATACAAATATTTACAGATACTTTCCTTGTTCCATATCATACACCTCCTTGCAAGCAGCTGCAACAACATGATTAATATCTTCTACATCTCCTTCTACCACATCAGCTATCACATCACCTGTTCTTGGATCTAGTGTTTGAAATGTTATCCCTGTTCCATACGATACACATATTCATTAATATTACTACCTAAAACTCTATCATTTATGATTATATACTTATGTATATCATGTATAGTATAACTTGATGATGTGTCTACAAACTTTCCATTGATTAGAAGTTGTGTATGCTCAACTTTAACTGGCGGTGTGATCGATTCATTCTCAATGGTAGTGGCAGTGCCTTATGTTTGGCTCTACCTCATCACCCTTGGATAATATATTCGTTCTACTTAACAAGATGATACTATCATATTATCGAAATATATGAACTTAAATTCGGATATTCTATAAAGAGTGTTGTTATAAATCATCAAAATAGAATAGTACCACTGTCATTCTCTTTGATTTGATATGGAAAATGGAAAACATATGGCATGAATCTAGTAAATTTATTTTTGTAAAAAAACGAACACACAGTAACTAATCACCAAAAGTCTACAAAGCAACTTCAAAATGAATTAATGATAATTTATGCATCTCAATTCTCTATACATAATTTTTGACTAATACCAATAGCTCATGCCAGCCAAGTTATCGTTGGATGATCAAAAACTTAATAGTCTAAAACTTATTATTGCAAAAGCAATTTTTCACGCACTAGAATTTGCAAAAGGTTGCGCTCTTATCGAAAAATATAGCTTATGATATAAGAGAAAAAAGTAATATTTAAATATATATCATACATATCCTCCCTTATTATTATTTTCTCAAAGGATTTAATGATTCATATGCAAACTTCATACTCGAGGAATAAACAAGTGGCATCTAAGGAAGGCAAGCATTTAAAATAATATTGTACATATGTCATTTATGTAAATTTAAATGTACAAGTTAGTTTATTGATAAAATTGATCACATCAGACTTACAGGATCAATATGTGTGTCATGGACACACATATAGAATATGAAGTGATGTGTTGTGCATATAAATATGTTGGGAATCAAGAAAAATAACATTAATGGGAATACTTACCAGCATTTTGCTTTTAACTGAGAAGAAACCATCCTTGCCAGCAACTGGAGTGGGCTTTGATGCTCCCATAATGATAATAGGCCCCTTCAAATCCATCCATTCATTCAACTTATTGCAATTCGCATTGGTAAGCATCAAAGGTATATTTATTTGAAACCAATAGTTTTGAACTCATCTAGCCTGGAGGAAGTATAACATGAAATCTATCCACTCCAAACATACCCAAGTTTGGTAAGGTAGATGTTCCTGTAAAATAAGTCAAACCTCAATAACACTTTCATATGGGTACTACAGTCCTTAATTGCATGAAACAGACTTCTAATTGAAATCACATGATATGTTTGCATTTTCCCATACATCTTATTTACAAGTTTACACATGCAAGATTCGATGAAATATCTAATGCAATTAGTCATATATTTCATTTCACATAGCTGTACATGTAAAATAACAAATGTGTGATGCCATAACTACACATGCTTCTTTTTAAAAGATTGAACTAATGAAGCTGCCTGAATTATATTCATTTGGTGAAAGCTGCTTAGAATGCGCTTTACATACTGATTCTTTCCATTTTTGCAATAATAAATAGATATCAAGCTACACATGAAATAATTAGTTCACCATAAAACATGACAAATGTTGAAGTCTATGATGAAGTATCTTGTCTGCATTTTAGAGAACATGAGTGATAAGACTGCCATCAATTGCTACTGCAATAGCAATGTTAAGGAATATCTCTTAATTTGCATATAGTTTTGTACGTATCATAACGTTACTCGTTCAAACAAGATTCAATAATGAATTTAATGTTGTTACACCACTATTCACTACAGTAAATCTATAGATTTTTTATCTATGTAATTTAAATCAAACTAAATTATGTATAAATAGAATACCTAGGAGAAAAGAATATGGGGGCAAGGCGCATGACTCAACCATTCATCATCGTGGTCGTCGTAGAATGTGCGATCCAAGAAAAGCATCGATTGCTGGTTCACTTACATGCCTGGATATGGGACAGGCGAGAGGTAACATGCGAATTTGAGACGTAGCTGAGATCTTTCGTTGTTCGTCGATTGAGGCATGCTTGGAGAGACCATTCATTGTTCGTAGAAAATAGATTTAGGTTTTTGCTAAACAGAATAGAAAACGAGGCTGTTGAAAATGAAAATGAATTGGTGTATAGTGTAAATAAGGGAACTTTGCAATGGTCTGAAGCCGTTGCAAAGCTGCCACAACCTTGAACTATTGCCACTTATGTTGCTACGACTAAAAGCCGTGCAAAATTGATATGGCTTTAAACCGTGGCAAAATTTTCACATTTGGGTGTGGCAAAATGGGTCGTATTGTGTAGCGAATAGAAGGGTAAGAACGCCCGATAATGATGATTAGAAGGAATATTCCCATATAAGAAAAATACAGAGAATAAGAGCTGAAATAGATTCATACATATCTCTTTTTATGTTAATGATGAAGAGAAGCCCAATGACTAAAGCAGTGGTCGAACGCACTGTAATGAGTCTATATTTGGAAATTTAGATATAATTTGCATTAGGAATTTATATAAAAATAAAATTAGCAATCTAGTTAGAAATAATATAGGCGAAAAAAATAAGAATATGGTAGAGAGAATAGATAAATTCCATAAATATGTGGTAATTTCCCATATATTTTAGATAGATGCTTAGATGCAGCAATTGCACGTATCTTTTAGAAGTCCCCCTCATATGCTATTAAAATATCCGCTAAAGTTGAAAGCACAAATAACATGAGTAGTAAGAAAATAATAGGATGAAAGTTATCCTTGCCTACTCCAGTTTTTATTTTTTAAGGTTATAGAAGATGTTTCTGAAAAATGGATTGTTATAATAATTGAGTTTTTGAATGTTTTGAGTTAAAAATCCTACTTTTAAAGAAGTAAATCTCTATTGTAGAAAGTCTTTATAAAAGGAAATTTGGTTAAGATAAGAAATTTTTCATGGCTCCTTTTTGAAACCAAGCAATTTCTGAAAAAGGTTTCTAAGTTTATATTATCGAAGTTAAAAGTTTTGGATTAAGTAATTCAAGACTGTGAAGTTTTATTTTTTTAAGGAGTGTGAAAAATCAAACTAATTTTTGATGTGGAGTAGATAAGAATCACTTCCTAGGTAGGATGGGGTAAAGGTTAAGGCTAGGAATGAAATAGCTATGAATGCTCGTAGGGAAGCAACAAGGAATCCTTGTGAATTTAAGGAATAGTGGTATGAACTTATGATGGTTTGATTAGACATGTGTAAAACCATAAGAAAAACCCTTAAAGGAATATGGAGTGGTATCAAAGTACACTTTTGTGAGTCCTAGGATATACTTGTTTGAAAGATCAAGGAAAGAAAGGAAATACCAAAGTTTGAGAATACCATCAAGAAACTTTGATAGAAGGAAAATAGTAGTATGATTAGAGAAGAGAGTAATGAGATGGCAAACACACCTAGAGGATGTTAATTGACTAAAGGCAATATAGATGATATGACAGTTATTCCACCAAGCCAATTTTTCGATGAGTTATTCTAAATGTGCCTAGTTTATATTTCTTACCCACTGTAATGCGGAAATGTACAATTTATCCCATAATCAGGTGTAATGATTGAAGTAATGGATGTGTCTTGTTTGTTGGGGCCAAGGAAGTAGGTTAAGACATGTGGATTATAGTTGAATAGCATACTAGAAATGTCCATCTTGATTGAATAAGAAGTGATAGGGCCACAACCTCATTAACACCAATTAATGATGATGGGAAGCTTCCAACAATTGTTTTTTTTAGGTTATTTGGACTGTAATCTCTAGTTGTCTCCCTTTGGATATTAAAAAATGTATGACATGATATGAGATATTTTCTTATTTTATTACTGTGTTGATGGTTTGGATGAGTTTTGACCGAGACACACACACACATACACACATACAGGGAATCAATGTAAATAAGGAGATCTTATAAGGACACTTAACTAGCGATAAATGTTATTAAAGCTGGAAGTTAATTAGAAAATTGGGTTAGCCAATGGGAATAAAGAATGCTTAAATCCTAAAAAAATTTGAATTTAAAATAAATAAATTTAGCAAGCTAAGGATAGAGAAAGGTTGTTGCAAAATCAGGGGTCACTATCCCTATATCTTAAAAGCTAAATTTTATATATAAGCTTGTATGTCATTATTTAGGAGTAACTGGAAAGTTTTCCCAGATATAAGATTAACCGCATAATGTTAGGATCAATCATATGCATTAACTCATTGATGAGTCTCGATTACGTTAGAATGTGGCTTGATTTGTTCAAAAGGATGGAGGTGCAAATGTTTTGAAATTTTTTTTGTGTTCGAATGCTTTGGAAATTTTTTGCTTAAATGCCTTCGAGAGGTTTGGTTTAAATGTTTTTGGAAAGAATTTTTTTCAAGTGCTATTGAAAAAATTGGTGTTTGAATACTTTTCGAGTTCGATTCTTCAAACTATTTTGCTAGTTTGATTGTAAAGGAAAAAAAGATTTCTGACGAAAAATGAAAATCTTCCAATCTTCTAGCACCACATGCTTGAGTAGGAAGGGTCAACGTGTTAGTGAATATGAATTTTACTGTCTGACAAGGGTGACATTATACATAACATAGGGAATAATAAGGGAAAAAATTATTCTAGCCGTGAAATCTCTATTTCCATATCTTGTTGTTAGTGAACAAAAACTTGCGTTTATGATAATTTCGTTTTAACATCCAAAAATAAACCTTCTTATGCAAATTTTACTTGGAAAAGCTTGAAAAGATTTTGGCGCAAAAGAGAAAGTTTCAAAGTACAACAGAATAGGTACCCAAATGAAGAGTGTAAATGTAAAAAAATTCTATCTAGATTCTTTTTCCGGCATAGGAGTACAAATTTAGGAAAATCAGATTTTTAAAATTTTTGGATGTTAGAAATTATGTGCTAGCTTTTGGATGGTAGGGTTTGGATGTAAAATTTGTTGAACCATACTCCTACTCGTAGGATTGTGGAAATTATTGTGCGAAAAAGGATTTTTTATTTTTGAAACCTTGCATACATGTAGAACTGCCAGTATATATATATTATTTGCATTATATTTTCAAAATGTTTTCAAAAGAATGCATTCCTATATGAGGCACCGATTTAGTATTATTCTGCATACATATCATATTTGTTGTGGTATACTATGCACTTGTATACGTTTAGCTGCAAAATGGTTGTACACTAATTAGTTGGATAACTTAGATTGGTTGTACGCTATGTTACATGATTTAACCATTGAGGAATTTCAAAGAAGAAATTCTTTTAAGGGGGGAATGTAACACCTAATAAAATTAAAAGTAACTAATAAATAATTAATAAGGTTCATAAATGGAATTTAAGCAAACGTCAGAATTTGACCATGAAATTTGCACCATTGCATTCGTGGTAATTTTCTAGGCAACTTTCATATTTGGAGTTTCATGACCAGAGCTCAAACGAAGAAGTTATTAGCATTTGAAGTTTCCGAAAAGAAAATAATTAAAAACAAGAAAAAGAAAATAAATAATAATAATAAATGCGGGACCCCACTGGTCGACCCCTTTACTTGGGCCAGTTGACCTATAGCGATCAAATGCTTACAGGGGCGGTCGACCGGTCGGGCCTGGGTGGTGGGGGGCGGCTAGGGTCAAAACTTGGCCGTACGACCTAGATTTATTTATTTTAATCCAACATATACAATTGATTCTAGCGTCTATAAATATAGGCCTAACCACTCACTTCTCTTCTCATATTTTCTGATCAAAGCAGCGAGGCTCTACCATTTTCTATTCTCCGCTATTTCTATTAGTTATAAATTATTATATTATATATAATTTGAGAATGGTAAAAAATAAAAGATAATAAGAGAAGGAGCGAACCAATACTGTGGAAAAATGTAATTTCTATAATTATAAATCTATATTCCCTTAACCCCAAATCTCTTCTCAAATATGTAATTCAAATTATATGAATATACCTTGTTATTCTTTTGGATTAGAATGGAAAACGAGTCAAGTAAAAGAATGGATTCAGATTTCGATGATTTGAAAAGCTAGAAAGGTAAGTGAGAAATTATATAATTTATTTATAACACTGAAATTCATATCATTGAATTTTATTTAATTATTATGCCTATATAAGATTTGGTGAGTTGTAGGCTTAAATGAACGTAAACAAATATTACCTATATCTTCTGTAAGATAGGTAATTGGAATATGAATGTTATTTACACCCTAATTTGGAAATTTGAAAATTAGCCCTAAATTTGTTAAAGTTGAATGTTGGCAAAGTTGTAAAGTTTATTCCAGATTTATAGTTGGATTGTAAAATGTTAGTATTAGTTTAGATTGCCCTAGTTTGACTTAGAATAAGAATTTCTATGTTTTAATTTATTGAAAGCGAGACATAATTTAATTGTATATATTTCCTGTAATATCCATAAATTATCCAATTCCAAAAATATATATAAAAAGTGTGTCATTTGAATTAACAAGGAATATATCAAAAATGAAGAGATGTGTAAAGTATGGATATTTTTCTTTGTGGTTTGCATTGTCTATTTCAATAAAAGGAAAGAGGTAATTCTTTGTAATTTCAAACGAAGCAAAGTTCTCACTCTTGGTTAACTTATGAAAAATTATAACGGTAATCCTTTTTGGAAAGGATAGTTCTAATAAATTAAAATATGGATATTAATGTTCTGGAATTCCTAAGAACATGAATTAATGTGTTAGGAATATATATATATATATATATATGTACACATGTATATATGCATATGCATACGCATACACACACATACACACATATAACCTCTCTTACCGATTAAAAATAAAAATATGTTCATAGCGTAATATACGTTGATATTCACATTTGTTATAATTTGGACGTTTAGTTGTAAACAACGTAGTAAATTATAGGATTAGGAGGTGTAGATGCCAAAGAGATAGAAACTCCAAAATTAATAAGGCAATAAATGTGCAGTTGATGGGGAGTTATAGGAATTAAATGGGGACATAAATGTGTTTAATGGGATTGGCTAAAGGATTTAATTTGGCATTTTTAGGGAAATGAAATAGGCATAATATGTTGAATTAGAATGAATAAAGAAATGTTACTATAAATTGTCCAATTAGAATAATAATGACCATTTATTACGGACAATTGATATTGATGGAATATAGTAAATATGCCTATAAGTTATGAATTAAATGCTAGGAGGCAGTATAATTTCACAGTAGGAAATTATATAGCCTTAGTAATGCATTTAGGACAAGCGTGAATTAGTGGGTCTAGCCCAATATTTAAGCCTAAGATGATTGGTTTGGTTTACCAAGTTGGAATGCGAGGTCAATAGAGTTACACAATAAAAGTTTGCCTTCACCTAGAGACTAACAACAGTTGTGTATACTTACTACTGATGTAGGACATCTCCAAACATATGATCCGTGGGGAAGGGATATGTATTTGCGTATGGTAGGAGAAAATATACCAAGGGTTCGCCTCGGATTTGAAGTATTAAATGGACTAGTACTTATAAGGAAACAAGGTTTGCTTCATTTTTAAAAAGAGGTATTAAGTAACCAAAATGGGCATTTTTCTTGACTTACATTAGGTTTGTCTAAATGAGATTTCAGCTATGGAAGGTCAGCAGACTATGTTAGTATTATTGTTGGACTGGTATTTAGTAGTAGGGCTAGTATATAGGCTGTGACCACAAGCGGTCCCGAGCGGTCATTAGCAAAGACTCGGGTTATGCTCTAATGAATTTTGCTTCCTACTAGTGTAGAATCCATATGGGATACACATAGACCTCAAGATTTAGTTGGTTGGTTGTTTATTTGTCAGCGGTGGGCTAGTTAACCCTTAGACGAGTCTTTTAATTGCATTAGTAATATGTTAATTAAATTTATAAATTATAAAGCCGTGTATAGAGGTCATCGGTCTCTTTAGCTAGGACCGATTGACTCGAGTTTACATTGCGGAGGGCTCGCTTCGGGATTGAGGTATTAAATGGTCATCGGGTCTGCTTCCTACCTATTTAAGAAGAATTAAGTAGTCGGGTTTTTGGTTAGTACATCGTCTATATATATATATATGTATGTATGTATGTATGTGTATAGGCATACACACATACACATACATAGCTATACCTCAAAGGAGGTTAAGCATGTCATACACGCACATAGGATCGAATGGATTAGGCGTAAATAGTAGACACAACACTTAAATAGGAATCAATCGGCATAAATTAATGTTATGAGTAAAGTGTTAAATTTTCTAGTCACTAGAACGTTGTTTTGACCTCCTCCTCCTTATAACCCACATAATAGATTTAGAGGGACATGCTACTGGTGCAAGACGGAAACTGCAGATGGTGGAGTCTTCTCTTTCATGCTTGACATTGACAAAGCGACTATATATCTAAGTAATAATATTGATTCCAAGGTAGTAGCCCTAGTCGATACATATGTTCAATTATATTTTTCTATTCTGCTGTGAGTTCATATTGATCACTCTCTGATATGCTTATGTTTAATATAGATTACCAAAACCAACATTCTATGCCTGAATGGACTTAGAATTAACCCACCTTTTGCTAAGGCAGTAGATAAGCGAATTTAACACAACAGACTTCACGATTATCAAGGCCATTAGCCAAGAGCGATGCTTGTGAGGTCCAGAAATCAAGTGCAGGCAATGATATAAAGCGACGATCAACCGATACCAAAAGATAGAATCTCTAGAATATTCTAAGCGCCTAGGCAGGGAATCGATGCCTATCCCTTCCCCTAGGGGATTGGTACATGTCCTCAATTTTTGTCCCAAACTTGGTGAGACAAGTATAATGTAACAAGGAAGGCCCCATGAGGCTACATTTTCTCAAGTCATTTGGAGTTCGCATGCGCTAGTTAGGAGCAAATTAATTCACCTAAGAAAGGGATCATATAAAAGGGATCAATATAAAAGGGCTCGGCATATTTCAGCCAAGCAAGTACAACTCAATGGAAAACAATCAATATCTCAAAATCCATAAGTCCAATGTATATGAAATTTTGTGAGCAAGAATGGGGACCTTAGTGAGCCTACCCTAGGGATCACACATAAAAAAGATAAAGAAAGAGGGATCGGCCCTCTTTCCTCTTAGGGATCGGCTAAACCCAAATTTATAGCAAAGATCGATCAATATCTCAACATCTACACATCCAATTGACATGAAACTTGGAGGACAAGCTAATGATAACATATGGAACACCCCATAGGGATCACATATCATTTGGAGAAAGTTGGACGGATCGGTACCTATCCCTCCATAAGGATCAGCTATAATCAGTCTTCACAACATATTGCAATAAAGATTGATCGATAACTCGAGTTCTAATAATCCAATTAGCATGAAACTTGGGGGCTAAGAATAATACAACATAGAGAAGCTCCCTTAGAGATTGCATGGAATCTGGGAGAGATTGGAGGGATCGGTACCTTTCCCTCTAGAGATCTCGCCAGAAATCAGAATTCAAGCAACACTACTTCACAAAAAATGCGATATATCACAAACCGTACGTCGGAATTGTACGAAATTTAGGGAGCATGTAGCTAACATCATTCGTCACCCCTCATAAGGTACAACCCATTTGGATACACTAATAGGGATCATTACCAATCCCTATTGTAGGCCCTAATGGGCATGGAAATTTTTGGGTGGCCTCATCTTAGTCTCCCGAACATTCTGTCAAAATTTTAGCACGATCCGTGCACATCTTCCCTTATAAATACAGTAGGTATGGCGTTAAAAAAAGGATCTTCTTTCCGCTTCTCTTTAATTTCAACCTAGGCTACACTTTGCCAATTTTATTCTTAGATTTCGGATTGTAACCATAAGCAAACTTCAGTATAATAAAAAGGATTATTTGGAAGTGGACGTAGGCCAGAGTTAGCCGAACCACTATAAATCTTGTCACTTTTTACTTGCTTTCTGATTGTTTTAATTTTTTTATTCATTTATTTCTGTTCATATTTCTGTGGTTGTATAGGATATTGGTACTTTTACATAATTGGGTGTTCGTGGCCAATTTTGACGCCAACATTTTGGTGCTTTCACTGAGAGAGCTAGCCCCAGTGGATTTGGATTTCAGATTTGGAATCAAATAAAGAGCTTGGATTTGGAGCAATGGTGAGACAATCAACAAGAAGACAAGTAGCGAATAAGAGCCATCATGAAGGGAGTCATGAGGCTTCCTTAGGAGCTGGAGCTAATCAAACATCTATCAACATTACCAGAGATGAAATGGGAATAATGATGGATGCTATGTAGGAACGGATGCTGAAAAGACAAGAGGAGATGATGTAGAATCTACTTCGAAAGATTAGATAGGCTGGAGCCATAGGAGTTGTTGGAATGCAAAACCAAGGAGTTGGAATGATATGGACTACTGGAGCTATGGATCAAGGAGTTAAGGCGGCAAGATTCGCTGGAAATCAGAACATGGAGCATGGAGACGGAGCTATTGGAGAAAGGAGTGGAATAGAGTTGCTGGGGGTAGTCCCCGGCGATCTTAAAGGGATCGATGCCGATCCCTCTAAAAGGATCGGCACTGATCACCAAATACATGGGGGCATGCTCCAAGGTCTGGTTGACCGTGATGCTGGAGGATCTGCGGTCAATCCCATGGAGCTTGGTGCCAATCGGAATTTAGATGCTCGTCCAGAGGAATATGTTCCAGAATTCCCTCATAGACTCGGGGGGCAGTTTGGACACGATGATAGGAGACTACCACTAGAAGACAATGACAGGTTTGTAGTGATGATCAGGTGAGCTATGCGTGGAGGATTAGTGAACATGGATGTGGAGGATGTAAATAGAAGTCCATTCACTCCTAATATCAAGAATGCTAGGAATCCACCAGAATTTAAACTACCAACACTGGAAGCTTATGACGGAAAGTCGGATCCAACTATGCATATGATGAGGTATATACGGAACAAAGAAGCATTGGGGGCTTCGGAAGAAGTCCTAGCACGATGCTTCCCCCTGTACTTAACCGGTGTAGCTAGGCTATGGTTTAGACAGTTGGAGAGCGGTTCTATTAGCACATGGACGGAATTGGTGGAAAGATTTATGAAGCAGTTTCGGGTTCATATTACAAGACCCAAGAATATGATGACATTCACATCAGTAAAGCAGTGAACAGGAGAATCACTCAAGAATTTCTTAACCAGGTTCAATGTGGCAGTTGTTTCGGTGGATCGACTAGATCCATCGATGGTTTTGATGGCGGCATTGTCAGGAGTTGCAGATAATTCAGACTTTAAGATATTACTGATATGGGATCCACCAATGGATCTCGGGGAATTCTACCATGAAGCAGAAAGGTTTCCACGATAAGAAGATGCGAAAGCTGATAAAGAGGCAATAGAAGTTAATACGGTACAGGGTGGAGAACCGCCCGGCGAAAGCTCAGGAAAAGACAAGGATAAACGGAACATGGATAATAGCTTCGATGAATCGAAGTGACGGAGGGGGAATCCCAAATTATCTTGTTACTTAGAATTGAATGAAACCCTAGAATGGATATATCTGGATACTCGCCTTCCGTATCGAAGGCCGACAAGGAGGGAACCCTCCAAACGCGAACGGACATTAGGAAAGCGCTGCCTATTCCATGAGCTGGATAGGCACAATACAAATAACTTGTAGGAATTTGAAGGATTTCATTGAGGAACACGTGAGGAATGGTCAGTTACAACAATATGTAAGCACTCGGGCTGCAATAGTGGAACAGGAGCAGCCACCGTCCACCTCGAATGAAAATGGCACCGGATCAAGGCATCATCATCAACTTGTCATCATTTGATCGGGATGGCATGGAATAAGTAATAAACTCCGCACTAGGACGGCTAAGTCACTTACACATGTATGGGATCGAGGACGGTCCCTAGGCATGCTCTAAGATGATGGTAAACCCTTGTGCTCGGGTTTGTGAAATTTGTTTTTTCTTCTTGTTTGCTTTGAACTCTTGTTTTTCTAGTTTTTATTTGAACTCTGGTTTATTGGTTGTACGAACTCTTATTTTATATTTAGGCAAATGGACTTAGGAATGCTTAAATTTGGATCAATGTAATAGATAACATAGGTCGCGATTGTGGTCCTGTCCAGAAAGACGGGATAACAATCGCAAGGTACGGGTCCTTTCATTAGGCGAACACGATGAAACAGACTCATGCATCATGGATTAAGTCTTCAACTGAGTGTCAAGGTCGAAGAATAAAACCCAACAAGGTCGTCAGGTATGGACTATGCCTGGTAAGGGGTAGGTCGCTTCACTCATACACGATGGATTGACCTACTCAGGTCATCGAATATGGATTGTGCCCAACAAGGATACGAAGAGATCAAGGTCGTTAGGTATAGACTATGCCTGGCAAGGGGTAGGTCGCTTCGCTTGAACGCGATGGATCAACCTACTTAGGTCGTCAAGTACGGATTGTGCTTGGTAAGAATCCAGAGAAATCAAGGTCGTCATGTATGGACTATGCATGGGAAGGGGTAGGTCGCTTCGCTCGAACGCGATGGATTGACCTACTCAGGTCGTCGAGTATGGATTGTGCTCGGCAAGTATCTGGAGAGATCAAGGTCGTCGGGTATGGACCATGCCTGGCAAGGGGTAGGTCGCTTCACTTGAATGCGATGGATCAGCCTACTCAGGTCGTTGAGTACGGATTGTGCTCGGCAAGGATCCGGTGAGATTGAGGATTTGGGTTACGGAGAGGTCATGGATTTAAATATCAGTTTCAAACAGCAATGGATTTGGATGGATGCGGATTCAGATAAAACGATCCAGAGAGACCATAGATTTGGATTGGATTCTAGATTGGAAAATACGACTATAAATGGATTTTGGATTTATGGCAATTCAAACCACACCTACCTATCACACGGTATGTTTTTAAGGGCAAAGTGTTAGCCCACCTTTTGCTAAGGTAATAGACATGCGGATTTAACCGAACAGACTTCACGATTATCAAGGCCATTAGTCAAGAGCGATGATTATGAGGTCCAGAAACCAAGTGCAGGCAATGATATGAAGCGACGATCAACCGATACCAAAAGATAGAATCTCCAGAATATTCCAAGCACTGATTAATACCGCCCAGGCAGGGGATCGATGCCTATCCCTTCCCCTAGGGGATCTGTACATGTCCTCAATTTTTGTCCCAAACTGGGTGAGACCAGTATAAAGTGATATGGAAGGCCCCATGAGGCTACATTTCAAATCTCAAATTGTTTGGAGTTTGCATGCGCAAGTTATGGACAAATTACTTCACCTAAGTAAGGGATCTTATAATGGGGATCAGTATAAAAGGGACCGGCATATTTCAGCCAAGCAAGTACAAATTAATAGAAAACAATCAATATCTCAAAATCCATAAGTCCAATGCATATGAATTTTTATGAGCAAGATTTGGGGACCCTAGGGAGCCTACCCTAGGGATCGCACATCAAAAGGATGAAGAAAGAGTGATCGGCCCTCTTCCCTCTTAGGGATTGGCTAAACCCAACTTTATAGCAAAGATCGATCAATATCTCAACATATACACATCCAATTGATATGAAACTTAGAGGATGAACTAATTGTAACATATGGAACACCCCATAGGGATCACATATCATTTGAAGCAAGTTGGATGGATCGTTCCCTATCCCTCCATAGGGATCGGCTATAATCAGTCTTCACAACATCTTGCAATAAAGATTAATTAATAACTCGATTTCTAATAATCCAATTACATGAAACTAAGGGGTTAAGCATAATGCAACATGAAGAAGCTCCCCTAGGGATTGCATGGCATTTGGAAGAGATAGGAGGAACAGAACCTATCCCTCTAGAGGGATTGCCAGAAAACAGAATTCAAGCAACATTACTTCATGGAAAATACGATATCTCAAAAACCATACGTCGGAATTGCACGAAATTTAGGGAGCATGGAACTAACATCATGGGGCACCCCTAATAGGGACCATAGTCCATATGGACATACTAATAGGGATCAGTACCGATCCCTATTGTAGGTTCTAATGGGAATGGAAATTTTTGGGTGGTCTCGTCTTAGTCTCCCGAACCTTCTGTCAAAATTTCAGCCCGATCCTGCACGTCTTCCCTTATAAATACAGCATGCATGGCGTCAGAAAAAGGATCTTCTTTCTACTTCTCTTTATTTTCAACCTAGTCTACACCGCCAATTTTATTCTTGGATTTCGGATTGTAACTGTAAGCAAACTTTAGTATAATAAAATGGGTTATTTGGGAGTGGACGTTGGCCGGAGTTAGCCGAACCACTATAAATCTTGTCACTTTTTACTTGCTTTCTGATTGTTTTAATTTTGTTCTTCATTTATTTCTTTTCATATTTCTATGGTTGGATTGGATATTGGTACTTTTACATAATTGGATGTTGGTGGCCAATTTTGACGCCAACACATAGGTTTTAATTTAGTCGAAATTCAGACCCATTAAGGTGCGGGTTGTTACAGTTATGTTTTGCTTATATGCTCTATGTCCAGTAGCATTTGATGCACTTAATAAGGCCATATTTGACTTACAGCAACACTTCTGGCCTGCTACAACATTTTTTTGTATTTGTGTTGTTTTAAGCTATTTTAGGTGATTTACATGCATTTAAAATGATATTTAAATAAATTATTTTTGTGAGACCTTTTTAGGGATGTTTTATAACAGGTTTAAAATAATTTCAAAGTGGTTTGAAGTTTAAATATTTTTTTAATAATTATTTTATGAATTTTTAAAGTAAAAGGTTATACATATATAACATGTTTTTTTTAATTCTAAATTAGTTATTTTTAAGTAATATTTTATATGGATATTTAAAACATATTTATAAGTAATTAAAAGTATTTTTATATATAAGTTTGGAAAGTAAGTTAATTATTTTATAAAAGATAAGTGGGTTTTGGTTATAACAATTAGTTATAATAAAAGGTTTTGAGAAGTTAATTAAAAGTATATTACTTTATTAAATATATGTAGATATTATTAGATCTTTAAAAAGAATATGTTAAAGATAAATCTAAGTATAAAACGATTTTGGGTTTTGAGTAAACAATGTTTAAGTGACATTTGTTTTAACCGCTTTGAATATACTTTGGAATGTAATTAGATCTTTAAAAAAACATATTAAAGATAATGATAATTATAAAATGGTTTCTCGTTTATAGTAAAAATGTTTTAGTAACGTTTATTTTTAACCCTTTTGAATATACTTTTTAATGTAATTAGATCTTTAAAAGCAATATTTTAAAGATAATGGAAAGTATAAATGGTTTTGGGTTTATAGTAAACAATGTTTAAGTAACATTTGTTTTTAACCTTTTGATTATATTTTAGTGTATAAAATCTTGTTAAGTGATTTGTGAATATTCTTATACCTTTGAGATAAGTATATGAATGTACTTTGAAGTATTGAAAAGACTAGAAATGAATAGTGAAGTAGGAGTATACATGTATATATTTTTTGTAAAGTTATTTTAAATATATATAAGTATTTACAAAGAAGTATTATTTGAAAATACGGGGACTAGAAGTCGCTTATGTGACTTAATCGTGTTTTCTGTTTTTACTCATTTATGGAAAGTATTTAATCTTATACTTAGTATTAAAAGTTGATAAAGTAGACTTGTTCAATTTGTGAGAGTTAAGAATAAAGTGTCAAGGTAGGGCTTTGATGCAACCTATGCTCTAACCTACTTGGTTTCACTCTTGATCGATGGATAGTGTAAGTTAAGAAGGTCGGAAACAGTGATAAGTATGTGAGACTTGATTTCTATATGTGGTCATTTTATTGCCATAGAACTTGACCAAAATTAACTAAGGAAGTATATAAAAGCTTCGCGGCATCATATGGTAATAGATCCTCCAGGAAGAGTCATTAGTATGAAACAACTCTCGCTTTAAGAATGTATGTATATGAGATCCACAAGGAGGACCCCTTTACATAGTTCGCTTACTTCTAAAAGAACCGGAATTGAGTTAACTAGAAATTCACCGATTTAGCTTTGAAGAGTCTGAGATCAAATAAGTATACTTATGTATTACTTACTGAAAACCACTTCAAAACTGATATTTGAGTTCTATGTTTTGGAAGCGGTTGTGGAGTGGAATGTTATAGAGTTAAACTGTCTATCCTAAGGTTAAGTCTAAAGAAGAGGTCAGTGTTAACATTTCAGACAATGCTATAATGTTCAACTGTCTATCCTAAGGTTAAGTACAAGGGAGAGGTCAGAGTTAGCATTTATCGAACGACTTGTGCTGGAATCTATGGAGAGATTCATGATCCGTTCGATTGATGAAGACTCGTGTGAGAGATGCTGAATGTGACTTCACCATCGGCAATGACAGGAAACCGAGTAGGGGCATAGCTAGAGGGTTTAGCTAACCCAAGGATACATCAACTCCAAATATCTAGATATGCTTTTGATTGACGTGCATAGGAGTTGATGGTATTCGGTATCACGTGTTTGGACGTGGAACTGTTATGTTTTTTTTGTGGTGCATTTAATCTAGATGTATACGTGGTTTCAAAAGGTAGTTTCTAACCCTTGTCAGGAGGCCAGCTTCGATGTACTTAGGAACCTCCACCGAAATGCATATGCAAACATACCTTCGTGGTTTTAGTTGTACTAATATTGTTGTGTTGTGAGATGCAAGAAGCATGGTTGTTTTCTGATTTATATTCTACACCATAGACTCTATCTATTATATCACCATGTACTTAGTAGATGAGTTTAGTTCTTTTGAAGGGGAAACTATTCCGGTGATGTAGGTGGTCTCAAAAGATACCATTATATGTTGAGTACATATGTCTTGAGTTTCTCACACTAAACTTATGTCTGACTCATGGTTTTATCTTTCCCTTGATTCCTCGGATGCTCTTTCGGGAAGTTTGAGGAAGACAGGTTTTCGTTGGATATTCTTTGAAGCTCAAGGAGTAGAGCCGAATGCTTTCACATACCATAATATACTTATTTCTACCGCAATACTACTATGTATACATCAATATTTGTGAGGATATGCTGTTATAGCTATTCAGGCTAATGATAGTACTTAGGAGTGTAACTCTGAAATGGCATGTATCTTAGAGTAGCTCTTTGTACCATCTTTTGGTATTATATGTTATCGTTCCGTTGTGATATTCAAATGTTTTGTTCTTTTCTTTCTTGTTCTTTTTCTTTCTGCTTTTTCTTTTTACCCTAACAATCTATCTTTCTGACACTTGAATGCTCGATGGGTGAATACTGTAAATGTATTAGTATTGACATTTAGGGGTTGAAAAGGCATTGTCGTTACATAAATTTACTTCGTAGACATGAGATTACTGATTACCTCTTCAACTTTGAATTTGGAAAGGTCGTTTGCTTCTTCAATAGCAAGCACTTTTCTTTTCCACTCGCTTGTTAAAGAATTTAATTTTTTTGAAACTATATTAAATTCCAATATATCTTTTTCTAACTGCATGAGCGCATGTGTAATATCTAGTAAATGAGAATACATATCAGAAAATTAGCTCATTGTCCTTCATTTTAAAAAGCTGTAATTGATTTTTCAACATGAAAATCTTGCTTTGTTTAACTTTGTTCGTGCCTTCATATGTAATTTGCAATTTTTTCCATATTTCATATGCAGACTTACATATACTAACTCTCTTAAAATTAATTTCTATCCAATGAACAAATAAAAATATTCATGAGAACATATGTATTCTCATTCTAGTAGACCAAGATGCATAATTAGCGCCAGGAAAAAGTGAGGGTCATGTGGCCGATTGACCTTTTTGGAAAATGATAAAATTTGATACCATATTATTTTCAAAAATGGTTTTACGATTTTTGAAATGCCAGGCTATGGTACCAAATGAAAGTCGTTATGTGATGTGACTTATATGCAGAATATGGAATGATCTATAATATGGAAAAATATAACTTTAGATAATAATATAAGCAAGCTAAAGGAAAGCAGTAAACAAAAGATTGCACCAGCGATTTTTATATTGGTTCGTACTCCCCATCCTACGTCTAGTCTCAAACTCCTTCTAAAATTTCATAAAACAGCCCTTATTCACCTGGAGGAACAGGTTTCTACAAGACCGCTTGAACAACCAAACATGACTTCAACACCTTGCATGAAGATCACCAACATGACTTCATTAAAATAGAATAAATTATGAATTTGACTTTGATGTGTTTTAAACAACACAAATAAGTCTCCATTTAGTACACCCTTCCTAAAATATCCTTCGATGATTTATGAATTGAATGTGCAAAGATATAGGAAATAGAGAATGGTTTAAAAGCACTTCTTATACCAAGAGGGTAATAGAGAGAATAAGAACTTTAGAGCAAAAGAATTGAATACCGATAAATAGGTCTGGCTATATTTATAGCATTGAGAAGCTATGTTGAAGGATTATGATTGTTTAAGGAATCATATCCTTTAATCAACAGACGTAACTTTTTAAAAATAGATGTCTATCAAAATATAGCCATTTATATACAGAAGTCTGAGCTATATAGTCAAACGTCCGACTCAAGTATATAAAAAACATTTTAAAACAAGGCCAGAGGTCTGAATAAAGGGATCAAACGTCTGAGTATATTCTAAAAAATACGTTCATTTTTAGTCTAATTCAGACGTCTGGGCTGTAGTTCAGTCGTCTGACCATTTAATATAAAAAATAACCTAGAACATGGTCAAACATCTAATTTTATAGCTCAGACATCTGGCCAATTTCCAGAAAGAAAATAGATAAAAAAAATGAGTAGTTTTAGACGTCTAAAAGAGGTTACCAGACATCTGAGCAATAGGTTGGACGTCTAAGTAATGTTGCCAAACGTTTGAGAACCTAGTACCAAAAGTGTTTGTAGCTCATCTGGTAAGATGCGAAAATTAGTTCTTTATGACCTAGGTTCGAATCCCACATGTTGCATAATATTTTTATGTTGATTGAGCATAGGCTATTTCCTTATGACTTGGGTCGAATCCCATGTTTTGGAAAATTTCTTTCTGAAAACTTCTAAGTTCAAAATCTATGTTTAAAATTTATTTGATAATGTTTATGTGTATCATCAAAAGGTATTGTACACGTATTTTCTATACTCACACACAACGAGTCATCTATGATATGGTCTTCGGTAATCGAACTCGTCGGTTATAGTTGTTTTCCTTACTCTTCATAGTTTGAATTTCCCTAAAATAATTAACTTATACAATATATTTCATAATATACAATTGTCACTTCAAAAACAGAAACGGAGGTTCTAACAAAATTGTTAGGAACACATAAATTTATAAAATTATATATAGGTTATTTTTACTACTTTTATCTTTCAAAATTATCCTTCTATCATGTTCTTGCTCTTTTATTTCTTACCTTAAATCTAACTAGAAATGGAAAACATTTATAGTGGAGAAGGCTAGTATGAATTACTAGATGATAATAAATGATGTCAAACTAATTAATACATAGGGCACGTGTTTTCTGCATGCAAAAATAAAATGATTAACCCAATCCTTAGATGCCCCTTACCCAAAAAAATATGTAGTACAAATGACAAGTATTCCATGTGTGAAACACGTAGTACAAACGACACATTTCCATGCTTGTAAGATAAAATGTAATAATTAAAATTTGAAAACTTAAATGTTCGTCGATGACATATTAAAATCAGTTTAATAAACATTAAACTTGTAGAGAAATTAATAAAAAGCATATGATGGTTCAACACTTATTAAGTATTGCTATAACAATAATTTTCCTTTCCTTTTCCAATTTTGATATTAATGACAACAACAAAAGGATTATATGGTAGAACTGAAAGTACCTTGTTGGAGATTACTTTGGATCAACACATAATGCTTACCAGAGTATCAAAATTAAGTAGTATTATTCAATTTGTTAGGCATAACTTTATAGTTTGTCATCGTTTATCAATTGTTAAAGCAAAAAATAATTTAGTTAAAAGTCATTTAAGAATAGGATTAAAAAGCATGTCAACATTTATATATGTTGCAAGTACTTTGGCACGTGAAGTATATGTGTGTGTTGTAAGTAAACTTCAAACATAACTTTTAAGTGGATCTCATCCCAACTTATACTCATAAAATATCCCTAAGCAACTCATTAGGTAGAAACTGGTAGAAGTGCACTCACGGTGCGAACGAATAAACTAATCATATACGGGCTTTGGTTGTGCCACTAATATCCTTTACAAATCGACCTACGGGCAGGCCATAGTTCCTTTCAGACATAGTGCAACAACCTACTATTAATATTAGGTCTCCTCGGTCTCCGACGCTACCTCCAAGCAAATCGGTTGTTTATAGTTACAGCAAACATGAAAGAAGAGCAGTCGTGCGAAAGGTCTTTCTTCAACCTTTGCTTCTTCTTCTTAGCCGCTTCCAGGTATGGAGAAAGAAGTCAACCCGAAGGAAGGTGACCTACCCGCACTATAAGCAGGTGGGTATTGATAGACACAATGACTTAATCAATTGGATTCACCGAAGCAATATCCTTTAGACAGAATGAGGCTCCAGTTGAGAAATCTATTAGTGATTAGACCACCCCTCTTGGAAAAGAAAGAAAGGCAGGTTTAGGCGATTAATCAAACAAATCATTCCTTCTCTTCGTTCGTGGAACGCGGCGGTACAAGCAACAAGATTGTGGAAACGGGAATTCCTATACCTACCACTAGACTCATTTAACCAAAAGATTGTCTTTAATTAAAATCTTTAATGATTTCCCCAAAACTTTGCCAAGGGGCATAAGCGCGATTGCGGGATACGATGTGTCACTGTCCATGAAGGAAGAAATGACCCGCTCGATCAAGGGAGAGGTGGTTTGCCTGGCATGGTACTGATTGTTAACGAGATTGATTATTTACGCTCTGCTTATTGAGATCTTGGGTTTCTTCCCCAGTATATTAATTGCCGGATTCTCCGATGTTTTACTTAGCTGAACAGCACTAGCTCCTTCTCTTATGCCAAATCCAAGTCATTTAGCCTAGATAGCACACGGAAGAGGATCAGACCATTCATTAACTCCACTAATTCAAGTTCTGTTCACTCTTTTTTACCTAAGAACTATCACCGCTCTATAGAGCACACTATGTACCATAGACTTATTGCTATACGCTCACCTCTCGTTGATCATGAGGATGGAAATGTGCAAGTCAATAGTGCAGACTACTCCCTCCTAGGTATCCTAGGCGCCTTGTCCTCCCGTTAGTTGAAGTGTATTGGAGCTCCGTTTGTAAGAGCTCACTTTCTGTCTAAGTATTATACCTCACTAGACTACGAACCTCTTTGGGATTAGTTCATGCAAAGACATCCGTTATGGAAATACAGGTGCATTTAATTTCTTCCTCCATCCTGGGTTCCCCTAGGGACAACACATTTGTCAATACTTTAGCACTCGGTAAGAATTTCGACTCGTGCTCGTCATTTCTCGAATGGGGAAAAATAATCTTTTTTCTAGGAACATGGTAAACCAGAAATTCTTGCCATAGTATATGGGGTGCTGCATGTTTTCTATAGGTTTCTGCTTCCGCCTTTCCATTCGTTCTCTTGCACTCGGGTGCCCATGTATGATGTCCTCTATAATGAGCAACTGCAGGGAAGAGGTCTTTTTACCCAGCTCAGTGTTATTGTCTTATGTCAAGTAAATGTAAATTTCTCGGCCGTAACATTCCATAGACTGGTTGATCTGGGCTGGTAGCTCCTCTAGGCAAAAGGATCCCTGGATAGTAGGTAATTTTTAAGGGAACGTTGCTCAATTAGGAAGAGCTTGCTCGATTTATTAGTGGTAGCTTGAGACTACTGTAAGAAAGTAGCCGCGGGGAGGGAAGCATGTAGCTTACTGGCATGGAACTAGTGAGGAGGCAACGGGCGAAGGGTCGTTCCTTAATATGTGGTATTATCTACCAATGAAGGACTACTTATTCGAAGGACATGAGGGTCTTCTCCATGTACTAATTAGTTGTACCCATGTAGATGCGAAGGCCTATCGACCACTCTTCTTCTCAGGCAAGTATGCGGGAGCAGGGGCAGATTCAACGGATGGAACCAAGGCATAGAGTAAGCAACCTCTGATTATCCTGCAAGTTAATATACTGGGCAGAGTCTTGGCAAGATTCTATTTCATGGTCCCAAAGGCAATCAGAGAGAGAGGAATTTAAGGTCTTCAACCCCAGATCCAGTAACGGGAAAAATCCCTAGATCTTATTGATCTGTATGTTTGGAACAAGAGGAGCGTAGCAGATCAAAACTCATAAACAAAAGTTCCACGGACGTCATTCCATAGCTTGAAACTGCATTCCCATATAAACGGGTATGGTTTGGGAGCAAGAGGGGAAGAAAATGAATTATTGTAATTAAGATAAAAACATCGATGATTGTGCGTTTAATCTATAAAAGACCGCAAGCATTAGGGAGCGAAAGAAGACGTTATGGCCTTGGGAGGGAAGAATTCCTTGCTTCATAGTCCCCTAAGCCTTTATTCCACGAGTCTGTCCTTTAGTGAAACTAGAGCATGAACTTTATTCATACTATATCCGGCTCATTTGAGTTGAACCAGCAAGTTCTTTTAAGAAAACACTCAACGTAGTAGTTCGGAAGAACTAATTAATAAGTCCACTTAAGCAGCAATTAGGAAGCACCTTATCCATTAGTAGGGTGCATCCACGCGTCCAACTCAACATGTCTGATGCGAGACAAGATTGGTCTGCTACTAGAGTATAGGTTTATTACTTGCCGGAATACTTGTCTTATTACCTAAAAGCGGAATACTTTTATCATTCGACTCCTGCTACCCGGAGAACGACAGGTTTTGCACAGCTTAAACTTGTCGTAAAAAACATCTCAAATCCGAGCTAATTTTAATTAAGCTAGGCTCTTCGTATCTAATCAAAGAAATTCCTAAACCATTGCCATGAAGTGGTGGAACTGACATTCTTGGGGCGATGTGAAAATCCACCTTTCTTGTTACCACTATGTTGTCTTTCCCGATTCTATCGGCTCATATATGCTGGCACATACGAGTCTTTCAACTGTAAACAATGGTTGCTCGGGTGCTAGATTCAACTTCTTTTCATGGATAATAAAATGAAGCCGGACTACTGCTCTCGCTCGGTCATCGTCTCTCCTTCGGAAAATATCTACTAAGAAGTGTAGTTCATTTATTGTAGTTATCTAATGCCAGCTTCAACTCTAGCTGCAAGGAAAGATTCCCACTCCTTAGAAGGACATCGACACCATGAGTTATTCTGGCCTATGCGTGCACCTGTTAGCGTTGGGAAGATTTTCAAATTGAAAATGTCTGGGATTGTTGAATGGAATAAAACTACCATTTGTAAAAATTACGTAGGAGCTTCTTCATTAGATTTTATAAGGGGAAGGTGCGAATTTCATGGATGGACACATGCTTCTCAGTACCGATTTGTATGGAATTAGCTCGACCCGGTAATCAAATTCTTAGCAGGAATCGTCGGCTTTATAATGTTTTAATAAGTGCTCACGCTTTTTTAAAGATCTTTTTTATGGTGATGGCAGCTATGATAGGTGGATTTGGTAATTGGTTTGTTCTGATTCTGATCGATGCACCTGACATGACATTTCCACGATTAAATAATATATCATTTTGGTTGTTCCACCAAGTCTCTTGCTCCTATTAAGCTCCGCCTTACTAGAAGTGGGCAGCGGCACTGGGTGGACGGTCTATCCGCCTTTAAGTATCACCTGATATGCTAAGACGGCGGAAGATCTTATAGGATGGATCGATAACGGAGAGGCTCTTCGAGTCTCTATAATCACTTAGACTATCTTTGGTGCAGGGAGGAATCAGAATAGGCTGCATTGTTAATCTAATAGTTAAGATATTCACTGTTAGCCTTTTGAAATAGAAGGAACTATTTGCAGGAATAATTGTCGAAATAGGAAGGTCAAGAAGTTGCAAAACAGGAACTTTGACAAGGCAAGTTCAAGCACATAGAACATCAACAATCCCACCCCGGCAGAGGAATAACAGGAACCGCTCTAAACCACTATTCCCAAGGGCAAAGAAAGTAAGCCAACATCGTAGCGTGTGGTTCATTTAGTACCGTAGTCCTGAAATGTGCAATGTGGCCTCCTTCTTAGAGGATTCCATCCACAAATGAAAAGTTTATGGTTGACCAATATGGTTCATCACCATTTAGCTATTGCATTTCTTTTTCTCGTTGCTGGTCATATGTAGTTTCCTCGTCGAGACAAAGCATACTGATAAGCAATGAAGATCTATGAAGCTATGATAGAGTTTGCACCTGATTCATACAGAAGGACGATAGTCTTTAGTACAAATTACTTACAGTAAGTGAATTATGACCCAACTTTCACCTCTTCTAATGAGGTGTTGATGTCAAACTACATAGGCTCATTCGCTGAGTTATCAACGAAGAGAGAGAGAGTAATGCAATGCCACCAGTCAACGATGAGGTTAAAAATCATTCAATGCTTCTATTATTATGTGGTATCCACGTTATGAACTCTGTAAGAAGTCCTTATGCAATAGAATGGATTGGTCCCCTGAGGTCGGAGTTATTCATACCTCCCTGATGGTCGCCTTTGTTCCTTGTTAGTCGAGTAATCCTCTCTTTGTTATGGCATTTCTTCGTTTTAAGATTCCCGTATAAAAGAAATACATTTCTACACATAGACGTATTGTTTCCTCCTCATAAGAAGTAGGGGACGATAGACGTTAGAGATAGCACGAAGCCACATCTATAATTGTTTCTTTTAGTTAACTAGTTCCATGCCTGTTATTGTTGACCATTTGTCCGTTAAAATATCAATGGGGTCGATCACTGACACAATGCCTTACTCAATATGTGTGGGGAAATGTCGATCCCTACCTAATCAAGCTTGGCAAAGGCATTTTACCATCCTTCTTTCTTTAAGGAGCATAATGCATAATAGAAGAAGGGGAACTTTTTGAGCAGTTTCATAAAGTTCCTGGTCAACGATCCGAGGTTGTAACACAGTTGATGTTGAATCTAAAGGATCGACTGCTCTATAAATACCTTTGGCAGCTAATCCTCTTGATAGTACGATAGTAGCATTTAAATATGCAAATGTCATAATAGGAGCTGGGTCAGTCAAATCATCTGTAGGTAAATAAATTACTTGTATCGAAGTTAATGACCCTTCTTTATTTAGCAGAAGTAATTCTTTCTTGTATGCGAGTCCAAGCCCAAACAGCTCATAAAGTATATGCGAGCGTCAGCTTGCCCAAGTCATTTCAATCCAGCAAGGACCCAAGTAGTATCAGAAGTCCTACAAAATACAATTAAGCCTATGTGCCCAACCATGATTACTAACTGAGCATCTCCAATTTATTGCAGTGCATCATATCCATTTCATTTTAAAAACCTTTGCTTGTTACCATAGCCATCCTATGTCCGCTCTTCGACCACGAAATCCACGTATACCTATTTGCCAATTAAGAATCCAATGTCAGCCTACTCCAAACCAGAGAGTACTCCTTTAACCGCCTCCATAATGGCTATCAAAATAACTTCTCTCCCCCATAAATTACATATATTACCAATATACCCTTGCTTCCTCATTACTTCCACATTAAATCCTAATTATCCCGTAATCCAGCAACGCGTTACCATAATACATTAGCCAACTAATTCAGCTGACCGTCGGAGTTCACCCTCACTTTCATTACACATGTCTATAGTTCACACCATTTACTTTCCATGCAAGCCTCAATCAAAACCGTCAAATCAACATAAGCAATACTAAACAAATCCATCTCTTGCATTGCACAAAGAGAGCTTTTAGTATCAAAATTTTGCTGACTTTTCCTCTAATGTATGTAATTTTTAATTTTCGTAAAGCCATAATAAAGATTAAAATCCACAGACTGGACGTAGGTTCAATATGGATCGAACAAGTATAAATCATTTTATTCGGTTATTCTACCACATTTTCGTATTTCTATTCAATGCATTGTTACAATTACATCTATATGGAACAAGTCGAGTTTCTAGGATATTCACAAATCACTATAACTTCGAGGTTGTCAAGCGCACATAATCATCAATATTACTTCCACCATAACTACTAACACATCCATCAACCAAAATGCTAACCATTATGAAAATAGGGCTGCAGTTGAAATCGCCAGGGTTGCTACGGACCTAGCCAACATGCAAGCTCGCGTAGGAATTTCCAGAATTGCTAGTAGAGGATAGAGAACCTAAGAACCCGACCCGACTCCATCAGTACCATCTCCCTTCATACCCGTCTCTGCTCTGTCCCAACCAACCTATGTTTTCGAAAGAGGCAAACCGATAGTTAGTCAAAAGAGGAAGCATCGGGTGAAACATTGCCCCAAACAAGGTAAAACGACTGCCTAACAAGCCAACTCATAGTCTGTTGGGAAATCTCACACATAGGTAGGACCTTTCATCTTCTCCCAGTTGGATCAGGTGCATTAGCAATGGGACAAAAATAAGCAAATTTAAAAAAGTTCCTTTTGTTAATTAGTGCACTAGATCGTTAACATGAGTTATCATGAATAATTTTATTACATTAATCATGTTTAATGTCAATTTGATATGAGGAGAGTTTTATAGTTTTGAATTTATTTTAATTAAGTTTTATTTGTGTTATTTCATGTTATAATTATTGTTGAACATTGTATCTACACATATAATGTAAACAATAATGATGTCATAAGGTGTACAAATGTTTATTAACTAAGATAACATATAATATAAAGTGATGTATGTGTAACTATGTACATATGCGATCATTATGATTTATGATCACATTTATATGTAATATAAATATATTCATAGCATATCATTTATAGATTAATCTAAATCTACATTAATTATAATCGATAATAAATCAAATTCAACTTAGGTACACACATATGTACGTACATACATACATACATAAACACACGCACACACTTTCTCTCTCATACATATATAGCTAGGATCAATAGCCTCCTTTAGCACTATTTGTAGCCACCTAGTATCAGCCATAAGTCTCTATTTAAATATTTGTTCTTTCACTCTTCTGTCACATGGATCAAATATTTAAATATAAACTTGTGGCTGATATCAGTGGGCTACAAATGGTGCTAAATAAAGGGGGTTGTGTGTGTATGTGCGCACGCACGCGTGCGTATGTGTGTGCGTGTATATGATGTGTATTAATGGGCCATGGCAGAGATTTTTTTAGCAATATATCTATTAAAATTTTAAAATACAAAATTTAAGTTTATGGATATATATTTATAAAATGTACATTTATATTAATGAAAAATAAATATATAGTTTTCTAAAAATTCCATATAATTTTTTTAACTTGTAAGAAACATAAAATGATAACACTGTTAGAGAACTACATATTATCACAAAACCAATTGGTGATGTGAAGGGAGGTCTCTTAGTATTTATGCATGATTTATATTCTAAATTGTCCGATGTTGGACCAATCTCAACACGCCACCGCGCGTGTGGCGTATCATCAGCCAAACACGTGGACATTCATTGAGGGTGACGTGTGACACAATTAAACTCGCTCTGATACCATGTTAGAGAACCACATATTATCACAAAACCAATTGGTGATGTGAAGGGAGGTCTCTTAGTATTTATGCATGATTTATATTGTAAATTGTTCGATGTGGGACTAATCTCAACATACACACATACACGCATGGATTTTATATAAACATGCAACTTAATTTAAATAAAATGCAATATATTTCTTTAGCATGGCTGAAAATAATACAAGCATATATATAAAAAAAAGTTAAAATGTTTTCCATTTTTTTTGTTTCCTCTTTAAAGTCCACCTCCTTTCTACTGTAAGCTTGGTTTGCAAAGCAAAGCTATAGGCTCCAACTTCTCTATATGGAGGCTATGGTTTTATTTTTGGAAAGTATGAAAAGAACCAGAGAAGATGGTGGTATTATAGCCACAAAATTACTATAAAATATCTAGTATATTTCCACATTTTTCTTTTAATTTTCTCTAGGCCTAATATCTTGTCAAATGAACAAAGAAAACAATAATTACCCACATCTATGACTGGCCACCCTATTTACAACAATTTTGTAAATTTTATACTTAATTAATACCCATTATTAATTATTTAAATATTTATTTTAGCCCATTTATTTTATTAAATTAATATATAATATTACATGTATATATTTAATAAATTTAAAGGCCTTAAATTAAAAAATAAACGCCATAAAACTCAATACAACATTTTTTCGATGAAAAAGTGGTCCTATACCAAGGAGAGCACTAGTAAATTTTACTAAAGCATCAAATACCACCAACAAGCATGATGGCTAACGGTACAATAAAAATAATTATGAGTCTAATACAATGCTAGCATACATCCAAAATATAATCAGATTGGTAATCAGAAAAAAATAGCAGTGGCTACTATACAAAGTAAGTACAATTCAGATGTAATTTATGAAAGTTCATGACATGTGTAATCAATAGTATATAATCAACAAGGTAGAAACTTCTGAAAACAAGAAGTGTTATGAGCTACAACATGACGTAGAACCTGCATTACGGATGATGATTATGTAATGTACATCAGTGCAGGCAATAAATTGGGGTTTAGTTGTGCATTATTGGAGATGTGATATCAGATGTGCATGCAAAGGAAAGAACACATATTAATTGTACAAATGTAAAGGCAGATGAATGAAAAGAAGCTGGGGTTCAGTTCTGACGCAGAGATGAGCAGTAGAAGGCAGATCTGATTTCGATGCTGAGATGAACGATAAAACAGAGGAGTAGATTAGTTTACTAAAAGATGAGCGATGGTGAATATGATTTTGTATAGTGCATTTTTTATGCTGAGATTTGATCAGGTCAGTTGTTGCAGATATGATGCATAACTGATGGAGTGGCAAACAAATGAGTTGCAAGAAGTTCGGTTTAGTTGATAGCTAGCATGGTAGTGGAATGGCAGCATGGCAGCAGAATGGCAGCTATGAAGATGAGCACTAGTGTGCAGTTTTGATGCTGAGAATTGATCTGGCCCATTGCTGTAATTCTAGTGCATAACTGAATGTGTAAATTGCAAGCAATTTAGTTTAGAACAAAAGGTAGCATGGCAGTAGGTTCAAGAACATTATATTCTTCACATTAGATTGGTGCATGGCATCAAGGCAACATCGTGTTATGCTAATTCAATAATAGAAGGAGAGGGTGCTCTAGGTCTATGTTGAATGAGATATAGTACAATCCATATATGTATTTTGGCTTTAGAGTTAAATTGATTTCAAAGAAGTTCGAAAAGTTGTATGTTGACTTTAATGTGTACCGTTTCCTTTTGTTCTAGGGCAATTCCACAATGTCCTATTTATCATCCATGTTTACATTATATATTTTATTTATAAGCATTTGAAATCGCCTAAGTGAATTCCTTTGGAAAAAAGTAAGATCCCATCTAAAGTCCTCATGTAATCTATAGATATCATTAATAAGATCGTTCTTATTGCTAGAAACCAAGAAAAAATTAGGGATTTCTTGCTGAAAGAGTTAGTGGTATTTCCCAGGAGCAATTATTTAATTTTTTACGTATATCTAACTTTTTAGTCAATCTTATTCATAATAAGGCATTTGATTTCTGTTATATACTATGTTACATAGTGAAATCATTAATCAAGCAAGCCTTGCTAATAGAAGGTGTGTTTTGCTCAAGAACAAATGTTTATATTGATGAGATGTTAGTAGTTGAATTTCCTGGTTATCAACCGATCAAGTCGCTGTGAATCATCATATTACTTTGGATTCTCTTGTCAATTACGAGTCATTCCAGACCCGTCATGGCCTAAGACTCTAGACTCTACCTAAGTGTTGTCTATACATCATCACAATTCCGATTTCATTCGGAGTTATTACATCACATATCAAAAATCTCCATGTTCATTCGAGATTTGTCAATTCTATTCTAATTATAAGGCGTTCAAATCCTTTTATCAAAATCAAATCTTTTTCATTCTTAAGGTTTGATCTCTCCGGATCGTTTCATATTCGGTTTAATGCACGATCTCATCGGATCGTTTAATGTTTAAGTTAAGGGGACGATCTTTCTGAAATGTTAATTAAATTTGTGACCGCACAGGGTTGCTAGTTAAATTCACCATCTCTCTAGATCGTTAATCAAATTAGTGGTCGTTCGAGGCCAATAATCAAATCCATGGCCTCTCCAGACCCTTGCTGAGCTCAATCCACTCGCTCTTCGATGAGGGGACTCAACGGCAAGCAAGCCCATCCCCTCGCGCTCCGTCGAGGTGACTTACTTCTTGCACTCTGATGTCTTTCCAGATGGGATTTAAAGTGATCAATGTCGTGCAAGTCCATCCGCTCGTGCTTTGGGGAGGGGACATGCACCTTGCACTTCGGTCACGTCCCTCCGGACGGGACTTCATAGCGATTATTATCGTACAAGTCCATCCACTCGCGCTCCGACGAGGGGACTTGCATCTTGTACACTAGTCCCATCTCTCCGGATGAGACTTTAAAGCGATCAATATCAGTCACCACATTCAATGTGGATTTTAATAATCAAAGGTTCGTCTAATGGAATCAAATTCAAACATAAAAACATAAAACCTAATATCAAGGTAGCTGCCTCACCAGGCGTTACAGTCTAGCATCAAGCTCAAAGTGTGCTTAGGGACCGATCGAGATCCCATACACGAGTAAGTGGCTAGAATGAATTATTGCATTGTTTATTGAAAAGGGGAGATAGAGTACGAGGGCCGAACCTGATTCCTTGCCATCTCGATCAGGAGATGACAATCCTCGACCTTGATCCAAGACCATTTCCATTTGATGCAGTTGACGGCTGGTCTTGTTCCACCACCACAGTTTGATTTCTCATGTACTACTGTAATCGGTTATCTCTGACCTGTTCCTCGGTCAGATCCCATAGGTGTCTGCAGTTATTTGTGTTATGCCCATCCAGCTCATGGAATAGGCAATATTTTCCAAATGTCCTTTCAAGGTCCGTGGGCTCTCTTCTTGCTGGCTTCCAATAGAGAATCTGTCCCTTGGTATCCAAATAAATCCGCTTTGGTGTTTCATTTAAATTCGTGTAAGAAGAAAATTTTGGTTCCCTCCTTTGTCGCTTTGGTCCTTCAAAGCCATCATCCACCTTCCTATTTCCTTTACCATTGTTGGATCCTTCTCCAGGCAGTCTTTCGCCATACAGAGTATTGATCTCTTCCCGATCAACCTCAGGATCATCCTGATGTAAGTGTCTCTCGGTCTCGTGATAAAATTCTACGAGATCCCTGAGGGAGTCCCGTTCCAACGCAACTTTGAATTCATCTTAGCGGCTATTCCTGAAACCGCCGCCATCGGAACCATTGAAGGGTCTGGCTTATCACCATCGTAGCCTCCACTTTGAACCTTATCAGAAAACTCCTGAGGGTCTCTCCGGCCCTTTCCTTTCTGCTTGCTAACATCATTACATTCTTGGGTTGTGAGATATGGGCCCGAAACTACTTCATAAATCTGTTTACTAACTCGATCCATGTGCCAATGGACCTGTTTTCCTGTTGTCTAAACTATAGCGCTGGCAAATCTATCAAATATAAAGGGAAACACCATCCCATAACCACTTTAGATGCACCCAACACCTCCATGTGCCGGATATACCTCTTCAAAAGAACCGTTGGATCCGTCTTTCCATCATACATTCCAACGCAGGTTACTTAAAATCAAGTGAATTCCTAACGTACTGAATGTTCAAAGTGAGTGGACTACTGTTCACATCCTCTAAGCTCTGGTTAGGCAGTCCGCCCCTCATGGCTCGTCTTACCATCTCAGCAAGTCTGTCGTTGTCATCGAAATGAACTCCCAAGTTTGCATTCTCAGCTTGCCCTCTGACTCTGCGAGGGAATTCCGATACGTCCTCCTCCAGTCGTGCTTCTGCATTCTGATGTGCATTCATATGCTTCGCATCATCTCCAGGATGTGTAACATTCCTTCCTAGGCCAGAACGACCCATGCCCCCGAGCCTTTGTGGGTCGGTACTGACCGATATGTTTGGCTCGAGGTTTTCCCTAGGTCATTCTACTTCGCTTCCAGTTACCCACGCTCCAGCTTCTGGTCTTTGATTCGGATTTGCAACAACTCCGGCTATTCCCATCTATCCCATTCTCCTAAAGAAATTATCCATCATCTCTTCCTAACGAGCAATCATCATATCCTGCAATACATTCATCATGGTTTCTAACTCATCCCTGGTTATATAGATTGATAGGGGATTAGCTCCTAAGTACGCCTCCTTTTGTTGATTTCCTCCGGTTACAGCCTTCCTAGTTGATTGTCTAGTCATTTTGAATCTTTCCAAGTCTTAAATCAGCGAGTTCAAGTGTCTTTCAGTAAAAGCACCAAAATATTTGAACTAAAAATGGCAGAAACACCCAATAGAT
The DNA here is from genome assembly GCA_030737815.1 of Allium fistulosum. NCBI lineage: Eukaryota > Viridiplantae > Streptophyta > Magnoliopsida > Asparagales > Amaryllidaceae > Allium > Allium fistulosum. Next base: position 1,380,577,155 of record CM060901.1, read on the forward strand.
TAAGTAGAGAATAAAAAAGGAAGAAAATAAATGAAAAACACATAAGAAAGTGCACACGGAGTTTATAGTGGTTCGACTAATCTTGGCCTACATTCACTTAATGATTTTTATTGCTTATATTCTGACTTAGAGGCAGAAGTTCTTACGGGTCAATACAACTCTGACAGAGATTACAAAAAATTAAAGTTTGGAGAGCAAGAGCCAAAAGATCCTGAAAATGAGCCTTACCTTCCTATTTATTGAGGTATGGAGCCTAAAATCTCACCCATAAGAACTCCACCTTGTTTTCCATGACTTAAACTGTTTCTTCACTGAAGTAGGACGCCACCTCATTAACTTATACCGGTCGGTACGACTCTAAGGGCTTGGATCAGTACGACTCCGAAAGATGGCCAATCTAGTCATCCTGAACTCTTCGCTTTGGATCATCCGTTGGTTATCTTCATGATTCCCTAGTTGTTTGCACCAATGTTAGCTTGTTTCAGAGTGCTAATAATGGATCCGTCGAAGAACATAGTTATTGATTCAGGAATTCGTGGAGATTGATAGAGAATCGCATTGGATTAACGAAATAATACTTGGTATAGGCTTTTGATATCAAGTAAGGCATGTAGGCAGAAGATAGGCCCCTCTGGGGAGCATTCTTGGATCGGTACCAACCCACCACTTTGATGGGATCTTGCTTCTCTAGTCTCGGTTGGTTTGGCATTTGCCTTGCGATCTTGGATGTGTTTGGTTTTTGGGCTTTGCGGTCATCTCTTCGGGCGACTTGCCTTAATAACTTCGAAGTTTGACTCTTCAAGTTTGTTCATGTACTGCCTGGTCAAAAGGCGGGATAACAGCCCTAAACATCAAAATCATCACAGGAAGTAGATGGTTCAACAACAGTCTCACCATCGTAGAAGCCACGTAAGACATCACCTTAGTGAATTCTTTATGAGGAGGATATTCGTGGACAGTTATAGATGAGTAATAACAAATCAGAGTTATATTCATAACTTGGTGTTGTCCTTGGAAAGCTAGAGACTGCCGTCGAGCCTCTTAAAAATGCCTTCGAACTCAAAATTTTTGCAGAGCATGTATATTCGCATTCCAGTAGTTAGCAACCTTTTAGGCCGACTGCTAATCTTTCTTCCAGTGAATTATTCTTGTTTTGATTTGTCATTTGGAGATCAAGGAATGATGGAAAGTTGAAGAATGTGGCGAGTATCAAAAGTAAAGATATGGTCGGGACATATTTCTTCTCTGTGTATGAGTTTGGAATTTTGCAAGTCGTGTGAAAAAGCAAGCTGCAGAGGGTGATCTTTATAAGATTTTTTGTTATATATTTTTATTAAGGACCTTAGTTACATAGGTTTTTGGGAGGGATTTTTTTTCTCTTATTTGTATTAAGAGTTTTGCTATCTGCCAGGTTTGTTGGCAGTTCTTTCTTATGTGTAGAATAAAATTATATGAGTGTGCTACTCTTTATGAGGATCACTCATTTTCCTCAAAACAAAAATTTTACATAAACATTACCTCTTGGTTCCTAAAACCATAACGCCTATTCCGCATTCGTGGTTCCATGACAGCATCAAAAATCTAGTCTTCCTCTTCAGCAGTCAACCGATCCCAATCTGTTCCCTTGAGCAGTTTCTCTCATTCTTGCATGAATTTATCCTTCGATCACAAATAGAATTACAATTAAAATTCGTACTACATTATTTTAGTTATTTGTAACTTATAACTTAAAGTGATTATTAATAACTTATAATTTAAAATATGCTCACTATAGCATGTTGTGTTTTGTGTCATGCCATATGTATGTTATTGAGCCATCTTCATTAACATGCTCGATGGTGTGAGTACGAGTAAAAAAATCCACGTAGGAGACGGGACGACCATGTTCTCTTTTCTGAAATTATTATTATATATATAATAAAATTATACGATGTAATAAGTATTTATAATCACAATTAATAAATTTACCAGCTCTTAACGGTAATGCTGGAATGACTTGGAGACCTAGGTTAACACGTCGTAAAAATCATTTATATGATCATCTAGATCATTACTACCTCTAACAAATACACCAATATTGTTAGTTAATTTTTCAGTACCATATTCTTTGGTGTTGAATTTAAATCCACCGACGAAGAATATTGGATACGTCTTGACATTTCTTTTTGGTCCCAACGCAAGATGTTTCAATCCTTCGTTGACTACACAATTTCTCGGATCATAAACGTAGTTTGAAAACCAATTAATAAATTCTTTATTGAGATCGCCACGTGGATGTTGTGATTCATAAATACTGCAAAAATTATATATTGCACATATTCTTTAAGTATGATTGAAATAAATTTAAATTTAAAAATTAACTTATCGAGAATTATTAAGTAATAATACCTAACAAATAGTGCAACTTCAGCGCAATTAAGAAGTACATATGTTTTTGCTACATGATAATCTCTGCCGTCTAACCATATTTCTATACATTTTCCTATAGATCGACCATGTTGTCTAAAAATAAATAACATTACTTGAGAAGAATCATGTTCAATGCCTTCATTATTTCATGGATTACTTTCAAATGATAAGTTCACATGGTCATTGAAATAATGAGAGAAAAAGAATAAATCTTTTTCTTCGATATGATTTGCAAATCGAACCTTCAACTCTTGCTTTTTGTCTAACTTTTTCTTTAGATGATTTAAGTACATGTTAAATTGTTTCAAATTAAATTTACTCATGTAATTGTTTGCGCCAAAATTGGTCACAACCACCCAATTGTCGATGAAAGCACCCGTTCACAATCACGGATAGCAAGTATGTAGAGAATATAAATATAAAGAACACTCAAAATTTAAAAGGAAAGCAGTAGAAACACAAGATTTATAGTGGTTCAACGTTGTAGCCTACGTCCACTTTGAAGAGTTGTTGTTTTATTGATTATAACTTGCTGGTTACAGAGGTTTACAACTGTACAACCGAGTTACAACAATGATTCCGGTAGAGTATCGGTGTAGAAGAGCCAAAAGTTCCCATTTTTGAAGCTCTTGGACTGCTATTTATAGGTGTAGGTTGCAAATATCTCGCCTAGATCTCGGAAGACTCCTTCTCTCACGTGGGTGCGCCCACGTGATCGATCCCCTGACATAACGACTCGATCCATGATCGATACGTAACAAATTCGTATCGATCCAAAATTTCTCGTTTTGGGTTGGGATCGATCATGGACATTCTTGAGGTTGTACGCAAGCTCCTGTGAAAATTTGGTGGCATTTGGACTTATAGATTGTGAGATATGATCGATGCAAGTTTGGATCTTCAATGTGAAAGCAAGTTTCATGATCGATACAAACAAAATTCGTATCAGTCCAAAATTTCTCCTTTTGGGTTGGGATCGATCATGGACATTCTTGAGGTTGTACGCAAGCTCCTGTTAAAATTTGGTGGCATTTGGACTTGTAGATTATGAGATATGATCGATGCAAGTTTGGATCTTCAATGTGGGATTTCATGATTGATACGAACCAAATTCGTATCGATCCAAAATTGCTCTTTTTAGGTTGGGATCGATCATGGACACTCTTGAGGTTGTAGGCAAGCTCCTGTGAAAATTTGGTGGCATTTGGACTTGTAGATTGTGAGATATGATAGATGCAAGTTTGAATCTTCAATGTGAAAGCGAGTTTGGAAAGCGAATTTGGGAAGCGAGTTTGGGAAGCGAGTTGTAGAGGTTTTTCTTGATTTTGATCGGTCAATATCTCGAGCGTACGAACTCTGATTGGCTTGAAATTTAGAACATTGGCTTTCACAGCTTTTCTAGTCATACCATATCGATCGTGGCTCGATCCGGACTCGGATAAAATTTACCAGTATCCATAGTGAACCTGTGTGTAGTCGATCTTCGGGACAGACTGTCCTTAGTTTCCAGTTAATTCCTTGATGTCACGGCCTTGCCAAAAGGCGGGATAACATTTCAAAATGTTTGTTCGTCGACTATTCTATATTTTAGTCTTGTGATCATGCTTACTATCTGTGAAAATCTAGCTTTGACCATCGTGCAGTCGATTCGGTTAAATCCGCCTGTATGTTGCCTTGCCAAAAGGCGGGTTAACAGTAATTAAATTAATATTTGATATACGCAATATTATTACCTCTCAAATGGATATATCCATCCATATTGCATAGGACCTCAAAGACACGCTTCAAATGGAAGATAGACATGTAAATGCTCCATTACATTAAAGAAACCTGGAGGAAAGATTTTTCTCTAGTTTGTAGAGCAGTATAGGAACATCTACTTCAAATTTACGTAGATGTTCAACTTTTAACGTAGTCGAACAAAGCTCTTTATAAAACAAACTAAATTCCATTATAACCATCCAAACTTCTACGGGTAACATTTCTTTGAAAACTATGGGTAACATATTTTCCATCATTACATGAACATCGTGACTTTTCATCCTACTTAGTTTATTGTTTTTAAAGTTGACACATCTACGAAGATTAAAAGAAATCCCATCGGGAAATCTTAATCCAACCACCCATTTTAACACAAGTTTTATTTGGTTATTGTCTAACTCATAGCATGCTTTAGGTTTTTTAGTGTCATTTGGCTTGATATGAAGCTCAGGATGCTTACATAATTCTTTTATATCAGGTCTAGATTTCACATCATCCTTAGTCTTTCCCTTAACATTCAAAATTGTATTAAACACATCATCAAATGCGTTTTTCTCATTATGCATCACGTCGATATTATGATGAAGTAAAAGATCTTTCCAATAAGGTAACTCCTATAATATACTTTGTTTGCACCAATTATGAACCGTTGATTTACCTAGAATTTCAATTTGTACTGTAATTTCATGTATCTTTGGATATTCCTTTACGAGTTCATATATTTCTTTGCTTGACCAAATTGTTGGTGGTTGTCCAGTCTCTACTCTATTAGCTATAAAGTTTTTTTATCCCTTCTAAAAGTATGATTAACATGGAAAAAACATCGATGACAATCAAACCATGAAATTTTCTTCCCATTCGGTAAAGAAAATGCTCATTTTTCTTCCATACAATAAGAACAAGCTAGACGACCGTCCGTACTCCAACCAGAAAGCATTGCATAACTAGGAAAATCACCAATAGTCCATAACAAAGAAGTGAACATACGAAAATTCTTTTTTTTTAAATGTCATATGTTCCAACTACTTCATGCCATAGTATTTTCAATTCTTCAATCAATGGTCGTAAACAAACATCAATTCTTTGTGTCGAATCATCAGAGCCAGGAACGACATTAGTGAGAAACATACATTAAGTTTTCATACACATCCACAGAGGTAAATTATAATATGTAATGATAATAATCTAAGATAAATACTTAGAACCAAATGGAGAGAATGGTGAGACATCTGCACATAAACCAAGTCTAACATTACGGCTCTCTGCAGCAAAAGCGGGATAAGTCTTATCAAAATGTTTCCATGCTTCTCCATCAGCTGGGTGTATTAAGGTACCTTCTTCCCATGTTCTCACACTATGCAATCCCATATGAGGTGCAGTAATAGAAGAAGCATATAACATTTGAAGTCTAGGAGTGATGGGTAAGTAATGGATTCTCTTGTATGGAACTTCATTTCCCTTCTATTTTCTTGGTTTGTACCTTTAATCGTTACATATTCTACACTTTCTAAGACTGATGTCCTCTTTTCAAAACAACGTGCAACCATTTAAACATGTATCTCACTTTTGGTATGACAAACCGAAAGTAGACATAAGTTTTTTCACTTCATAATGATTTTCGCACATTAAATTATCCAGCGGCATATGTCGTTTTGCAGCTTGTACAACAGTTGTAAATCCGACTTCTGTGAAGTTGAATTTAGATTTCATAGCAATGTATTCGGCAGTTACAGATAATCGAGTGTCGCTTTTACAGCCATCCCAAAGGGGTTTCTTAGTAGCATCCAATAAATCATAGATTTTCTTTGCTCCAATATTTGGTTCTTCTTTGGCATTTACATCTTCATCGTCAACCTGAACAGTATGAAATATTGATCGTGCTGCATCTTCGATCATATCTTTTATGGGATTCACCGTAACTGTAACATTCCCCAATTTAAGGCTAAAAAATAAGCGCTACTAATGATGTAGTCATCAATAGTGTTATTTCCAGTAATAAAATGAGATCAATTGATTGCATCTATAACATTGAGAGCATATAAATACAGAAATTTTCAAAACACATTTCATTAATAAACTTTCACATTCGTTGCATAATCTCATCGATTCCACATTCAGAGAAAATATAATAAATACAATTATATTCCAAGAGCGACATGTGAAGATTCCCCTAGGATGATCAGAGTCCAACTATTTGACAGTTATAAATTATGGCATTACATCCATTCAAATAAAGTATAAGCTTTATACAACATATCAGAAATAAAATCCTAATATTAGCATGCCTTTGCATGTCTACGGAAGCTTATTCTTCTAACCTGAAAACCCTACTCCCGATCTACTCAAATGAGTACCCGAGAGTTTAAGGGAAAAACATAAACTTTGGGTCAAACAAAAAGTCTGGTGTGAATAATAACATACCATCTTATCAACAACAAAGATCTAGTGAGACCATGCCACAGAACGGAACAGGTTTCCCTTCACTGTATCTTATCAAAATATGTCAATCTTAACATAATTCATGCACCTGCAACCGTAACGATTAAAACAAAACATGATATGATCATATGCATGCTGTAACGACCCACTATTTTGGACTATTCGCATCCGCACATGTCGGACTTGAATAATTCAAAATACCGAATTGTTAATTTAAATTTGGCAAAACTCAGCATATACAGTAAAAAAATAATCACAGATCACAGACACAGAGTAATAAATGCAGCGGAAACAAAAGATAGTAGTTCATGAAGCTACTATATACATATCAGAGTTAAATAAGGTACAACAGATGTCTCGGATACAATAATCAAATACAATATCAGAATACATCACTGGAATCAACTGAATATCTGAAAAGCTGGATAGATAGCTGGATCTCCAAGCGAAGCTCCAACTCCAAAGGTGTGTCTCGAATACTAGTACACTCAGTCTGACCCGAGCGTAAAGAAAAACACAAGACACTCGAGTCAGGAATAACATTCTTATATTTATAAATCCAACTCAAGTGAAATAACAACCGAAATACAAGTAACTCAAAGGATGTTTGGAATAACCATCCTTTAAGGATCCGTTAAACTATCTACTATGTAGTAGTGTACGATAAGTAGATAATGCCTATCAGTAATATAAGATATCAAAATAGTGTTAAGGCGTTACCATTATCCCCCTTAACACATTTTATATAAGCGTCATAGTCTATACAGCACTGTAAACTCCACCGTAAACTAGTGGGATATCAGGGAGTACTCCATAGGTATAACACAAAACAAATCATAGTGGTCGCGTATATAGGGATACAAGTTTGACAAGGCACATGAGGCAATACCCAAGGTAGTGAAACTACTGTTTGCCTGATCCGGACTGGTGAGAACGCATCACCGCAGCGATCGCAACACCGCGAATCAACACTCCCAAATCAAGGGTGCATCAATCGACAACAAGTAATGAGTAGTTTTCGAAGAAGTGTGTTCGCTCAAGGTAGCTAACCCCCATTTGGCCCAGCACGGCTCCTGTTTTAGTCATTTCCAATTTGACACAAGTGTCAAGGCTATCCATTATCGTTCTCTTTCTTCAGTCATCACATACATCATTCCAACCACTTCATTCTGGATCACACTCCGCGTATAGTTATTAAAGTGGTTTTCGGTTTAGACAGTGAGTATGTCCCTAACCGATTCTGGTCTCTTTAATAACTTTCGTAATTTATAACACCGATTGGTCATTTAATATATATTTCAAAACAAATCAAATTCAATTTCAAATAGAATTTGTAAATCAACATTTCATTTGTCTTTCTAAATCAATTTCCATAATTTACGTTTCAAAACTTCCAAATTCATAATTTCAAAATCTTATAATTCAATTTCAATTTCTATTTAAAACAATTCAAATATTGATTCAAGTTCGTATATAAGTTTCATTCCGAAATCATTTAAATTAATTTAATTTAACATTCAAATCAATTTAACTTCATTGATCAATTTCATTCAATATTCGTTAAGTAAATTTATCATTCAAACAATTTCTATTTAATTTCCAATTCACTAAATCAGTTACTTAAGTTCAACTTCATTGTATCAAAACTTACAAATTTGAATTAAAATAAATTTATCAAATCAATTCTTTCAATTACAAGTCTTACATTAATTTCAATAAATCACATTCTATTTCTTGTTAAAGAAATTCAATTTCACTTATTCAAGAAGTTCAATTTCACTTATCAAAGAATTCAATTTTATTTGATTATTAAATAATTCAATCTTATTTAATTATTAAATAATTTCAAACCTTGATTATTAAATAATTTCAAACTTAATTATTAAATAATTTTAAACTTAATTATTAATAATTCAAATTTTAAAACAACTTTCTTTCATCAACTACTATGTTAATATCTTGATTTAGATTATTAAATATTAACATTTTCCTTCCATAAAAGTTCAAATTCCAATTTCATTTCAAAACCTTATTTTTTATCTAATAAAATCTTTATTTTATTTTTAAATCAAATTATTGACCAATCGGGTTTTATTTAATTCTCTATCCTAGGCCAAGGTTTAATTTGGGTATTTATCATTTCAACCCGATTCTAATTCAATTCAAAATCAAAGCATAGCAAAGGGAACTTGCACTGTGATAACTGGGATGGTGTCAAAGTAAATAAACAAGCAATAACAACAATCAATATCAATCCAATAATCAATTCAAATAATCCCGAAATAATCGTATTAATTCACATTGTTATTTGTGTAAATTAATATAATTATTTCTAGAATCTACACTATCATTTCATGTAGATTAAGGATTATTACACTAATTATTCTATGTATTTCTACACTTGACATCAATTATTCAATTTCATACTTCATCAATTAATACAACATAAATTCAAATGGTTCGAGGGTAATTAACTATTTTTCTATGTGTTAATTGATTTAAACATTTAAAGGGGTCATATTATACAAACTTGTCTAATTAAATTGAACATATATATCAGTTTCAAGTCGCTAACAATTCTACATCAAATTCAATTTCATATTTTTATCACTTCCTACATTAACAATTTAACTTCCAATGTCAAAAATCAAACAATCAATCATTTATCAACCAAAACTGGATTATCATTTCACAAATAACAGATAATGGTGTCAAATGTCACAGGTGAACTGATACAGGTAATAGCATATATAACAGTGTAATTAACTAACAGCAGCATTTCAATTGTCGTTTCAATTGAAATCAGGTTTAATAAATAAAAGAACATTAATCGTGAGTGATTGCTCACCTTTCGAGGCTAGAGATGAACGAGAAGATGACACGGATACGCACACTGATACGGATGTTGAAATTGAGTTACAAATCCATGCACGAATCCCAAAACAAAGCTAGATTGGCACGAATCGACGAGCAAAGCTGTTAAATAGGAATTGCCGAAATCAAATCAAAACATTCAACATAGCAACAAATAAAAAAAAACATGTCCTACGTCAAAGTTTAACAATATAATTCTATGTGCTACCGAGATCGAAATGGTCTGAAATTTGGTATGAATAAAGATCAAAACTTATATTTCAAACTGCAAAAGAATCACTTGATTTGGACAAGAGACGAGAAAAGTTACGATGTCACGAACATAGACTCAGGCCATGTTGCGACTGTCAAATGTTCAGGTCTGAAAACCCCTCTAGGTCTGACTTTCAGGTAAGAAACAGAGGACTGAACCACCTCGTATGAAGCTAAAATTTTATATACAGAAAGTAGAAAACTTTATCTTTTAAACAAAAAGGGAATCACTGTATTTCGACCTAAGACAGAAGAGATACGATGCGTCAAACATGAACTCAGGTCGTGTTTGCAGTAGTGTAAATAATTTCAAAAGTACAAAAGAACAGCTGCCTGGGTCAAACTTCCAGATCCTCGACCACTAATCAAACGATGTCGTATTTTGCTGAAATTTGACATGCATAAACTAGGTAACTTCGACTATTTTAAAAAAATAGAATCAACCCATTCCGATAAAATATGAGTGAGATATGATATCGTGAACATGAAGTCTAACTGCTGTTCAGAAAAAAAAATAAACATGCAAACAAGTGCAAAATCAGTTTGGTTGCAAATTTCAGGTATAAAACAGAGGACCAAACGGCCTTGAATTGAACTGAAATTTTACATGCATAAACTAGAGAATCTAATCTTTCAATCAAAAAAAATCGTTGAATTTCGATAGGAAATGAAAAAGATACGCTGCGTCAAACATGGACACTGGTCGTGTTTATAACAGCGCGAATAATTCTAAGTGCAGCTGAAAACATTCAACAGTCCAACTTTCGGACATCAAAACGGTGTAACAAATTACATCCGAATGAAATGAAATTTTGCAGACATATACTAGAGAATCTCAACTTCCAAACAAAAAAAATCGTTGAATTTTGACAAGAAATACAGGAGATACACTGTGCCAAACATGGACACTGGTCGTATTTGCAACAGCGTAAAATAATCTATGTACAACAATGAAACCTATCTATACTACTATGAACATGTATCATACAGCAAATATTAATTAATATATATAATAACCAGTACAATATAATGTTTAAAACAAACAAACTGGTATATAAACAGCTTATAATTTTATAAACTTTAAAAAATGTATAACGGGACATACATACACTGTATACTTATTATATAAAATATCAAGTAAACTTAGATATATTATGTACATACTTTAAAACAAACATATAGTACAACATACAGGTTTAGATGGAATAAAATATATTGTTAACAGATTATATTTACATACATAAATACATTACCGAACATATATACTTAAAATATATAAATAAAACAGCTATATACATATACCTACACGACTGGAAGGGATTTGCATGGGACGAGGGTGGAAGGGCAGAGGCTTGGCGAATTCGGTGCAGGTCGAGGGGAGCAAGGCTGCCATGCTGCAAGGTGGAGGGATGTGAGGAAGTGGGGTTCGGTGAAAGAGGAGGGACGCGGAGGAGGGGAGGAGAAAGGTGTGGTTGGGTCGGCCTTCAGCAACATGGTGGGGCTGAAGGCGGTTGATGGCGCTAGACGTCATGGAGGCGAGGGAGTGATGTGAAGGGCGGGCGGAAGGCCAAAGGTAAGAGGGAGGATGTGCGGGTCTCGAGTTGGCTGGGTTTTGGCATGAGCATGGCTTCGTGGGTGGAAGAAATAGAGGAGAGGTGTAGAAAAGAGAAGAGGTAAGGGAGGTCTGAAATAAATGTGTGCAGGTGAAAAGTAGAATCGGTAGAAGAGAAAGCAGAGAGAATGATAGGCTTAATTTTCCAAGCAACGTTTCAAAAGCAAACATTTTAAAGGAAATGAATGGAAGAAAATGTGGAGTAGAAATGGTCACGCATAGAATTCTGTGAATTATTAATCATTATTGACTAATGTTGAACGATGGAATAATGCATGGTCAAAAGAAACAAAGTCGTACCGATACGGTACAACATTTACAGATTTCACCGTCTATCGGACGTCGGAACACACATACGAACATACCGTGGAGATCATCACGACGAGACGATCAAACCGGTATACAGATATCAGTGGTACGATTGAATTATAAAAATTCGAAATTTCCTACCAACAGAAAATGCAGCAAAAACACAGAAAAATAAGATCGATGGAGCTAAAGAAGTCCGAATTTGGAAAAACGAAAAATGACGTCTTGCTCAGAAGATGGTTTAGAATTTTTCTATGTAAAAATATTTAGGTTTCAGAAACATTTTATTTTCATCAATTTCTAACTGATTAAATTGAAATAAATTTACGCCCGAAAATAAACTTCACATTTTCGAACAAAAATTTACCAGTTGCTATGTTTAACTAGACGCGTTCCAAATATAAATTTTTTATTTCAAAATTTTATCGTTTAAAATTTCACAAAATTTCAACTAATTACGTTATTAAAACAGTTAAAATTTATGGGTCGTTACACATGCAATATGGGTAAGTATGACTAGTCTTTCATTAAAGGGTTATGCATTCTCAAAGTTTATCTACCCCATAAAATTGACTATCTGTCTTAAATCATAGTTTTTCTAGGGTCACTACGAACCTATTAGTTTTCACAAGCCAACTTATAACCTATCAGGCCGACTCAGGCCAAAACATAACCATATGTCCCTAAATCTCCAAGTACGGGTAGGAGGAAAACAAATCAACAGTACAGTGAGCATATAGAGCTACGAGTTCCTTTCTGTTCGTGTAAATCTTTTAGTCTAACTAGTAGCAAAGCCCTACACACTGGAATCACTGACCTTTACAAACCAGGGTCTACTGGCTGAAGCATAGGGCACGACCCTACACCAGTCCCATCTAAAATCATATCTGGTTTTAAATCCATGATTCATATCTTTTTGATCAGTTCAAAGCATCCTAACACAATTGATCTTTTTGATCTCCTAGATGCAATACTACTCACTCAAGAGTTTAGTCTGACCACACTCACTACTGGAATAACCTAACTGGTAATTCTATTACTACATCCCAAGGTGCAATGTTGGGTAATGAAAATGTGAGCATGACAATGATAATATATGTAAATTTAACTAATCAAACAATAACAAGAACATATAACATCATTCATTAAAATATGTTCAATCAATAGTCATATACATAACAAAATTACTTAAGTTTAAGTAATATTTTCCTTCGGCAAAATTCATGTAAAATTGGGCTAAAATACTATTTCTTTTCCTTGAATGCATCTACCTTTACAAATGATAAACAATTTGAAACCATTCTTAAAACGAGGAAAACAAAGTCCTAAATACTTAGCCAAAATCTTATGCCAAAGCACTATCATCTTTACATAGCTTTTAAAACACTTGTCAAAAAAGGGATATCGAGCATCTAGAAAATGTGGGCTATCGAGCCTCTAAAATATAGCTTCCAAGTTTGTAAAAGATACTTTTGTACAGCTGCTAAAATATAAATGTCGAGTATCTACACTGAAGATATCGAGTCACTATAATACATGAGAGGTCAAGTTCTTAAAACATGAGGTGTCGAGCCTATAAAACACATGGGGCTGGCATGCCTTTAAAACACATAGGGTTGTCGAGCCTTTATGCTTAAGGGTGTCGAGTCCCTAAAAACTTGAGGATGTTGGCCTTTAAATTGCGAGTCTTTAAACCATAGCGTTATCGAGCCTCTACAAAACATTTGCTACCGAGCCTTTACAAAACATTGGCTATCGAGGCTCTACAAAACATTGGGTATCGAACCCCTAAAACACAAGGTATCGAGTCCCTATGAAAGTGGATGCATCACATAGATATCGAGGATCTTTTACATGCATCGGCTTTTATAGTAATCGAGGTTCTGTGAAATAGAGGTATCAAGCCTCTAAGTTGTTGTGCTATTGGCATTCTATAAATAAGTCAAAAACTGATTTGTTTACTTTTAAAGTTAAAACTTTCCACTAACTCTTGCCTCATGTCCAATTATCATTGGATAACAAAAATAATTTTCATTTTCTTTAAAGAAATTCTAGTAGGTCACTTTCTACCTTCTCAATTAAGTTGGGAAACCTATAATTAATATTACAAACTCATATTAATTAAAAACTTTTCTGGAATAACAAATTCATAGAAAACCATAACAAATTGGGAAAAATCTTCAAAAATCACTAAAAATCAAAATTTCCTTCTTCATTTATATACAAAATTTCAGTACTAAAATATTAATTTAATTATCTCTTAATAATTAAAAACCCAAAAATATACACATTTTTTCTCCTAGGTAATTCATGAAATATTCGTATAAACTTGGAAATTATGAAATTCAAAGCTTATCTCCAAAACAATGTTTTCTACAACATATTCAAATTTCATATCAATAGGAAATCAAAAAAATTTAGTTTGGCTTTTAAAACCCATTAAAACAATTCCATGAAATTCAAACATATCATTATTCAATCTAATAATTATATTATCAATCTAAGCATGAAATATTATCACAACCAATTCGGAAATCAATCTTAAATCTAAAAATGAAACATAAACAAATGAGATGGTTATCTATTATTCACCATAGATTGGATAACAGAGATTGAGATTTGATGTAGATTAATTCCCCTAAGCTTTCCCCTTTGAATTCCTTATATTTCCTCTTCTTTTCCTTTAGGTAATAGTCGGCCTCCTTTTAGGTTTTGTTTTGATTTTAGAAAAATGAAATGAGAATAAATAAGAGAGGAAGGCTTTAGGGAATGAACTAAGGAATTATTCCCATTATTCCCCTCTCATTAATCCATTTTATTCTATGTTTAAGACAATCTTATTAATGAATTAATTAAGGCCTGATCTCAAATTAGTTAACAAATCTCATTCTTCTTATCACCTCACATTATTCTATTTAATTTATCTAATTAAATTCTCTGAATAATGTTAAACAAGAAGTAAGGGTGTTACAAACTCTCCTCCTTAAAGAATTCATCCTTGAAATTACGATAAGGAAAACAATCATAACAATCATGCAAACATGTATGAGAAACACATAACAACAATACTAGCATATCCTACTAGCAAAAAGTCGATATGACAGATATAGAACATACCATCAAAACAACTCAGGATAAGTATCTCTAATCCTATATTCTGTCTTCCAAGTACAGTCTTTCTCATTGTCACTTCAATGGACTTTCACTAATTTGACAGTCTTGTTTCATACTTTCTTCTCATCTTTGCTACAACACAAAGTGGTTGTCTAACAAAAGTCATATCTGGTTCCACTACTAAATCTTCCAATACATTTAGTGCTATGATAGTTCTAGATCATGCGCACAGTTTCTAAGATGAGAAACATAAAAAACGTTATGGACTCCTTTCAAATCATTCAATAAATCTATCTGATAAGCGAGTTTCCCGATCCTTTCTATGATAGGAAGTAGACCAACATATCTCGATGCCAATTTCCTTGACTTTCCAAACCATACCACACCTTCATCGGTTATACTTTAACAAACACATGGTCTCTAACTAAGAACTTTAAATCCTTACACCTCTTGTCTGTGTGACTTTTCTGCCTAGACCGAGCTTCCTTCATCCTTGCTCGGATCAACTCAATCTTTTATGTAGCTTCTCTCACCATATCTGGGCCAAGAATCAATTTTTCTCCGTTCTCTAGCCAACATGTTGGTGATTTGCACAGCCTTCTATAAAGTGCTTCAAAAGGCACCATTTCTATGCTAGTTTGATAACTATTATCATAGGAAAACTCGACTAAGTGCAAATGGTCTTCCCATGATCCTCCAAATTATAGTACACAAGCCATTAACAAATCTTCAAGAACTTTGTTAACTCTTTCTATTTGTCCATCCATTTGTGGATGGTAAGAAGTACTCATCTTTAGCTTGGTACCTAAAACTCCTTGAAGACTCTTTTAGAGTTCACTAGCGAACAAAGTATCTCTATTGCTGACTATACTACTAGGAATCCTATGCAGTCTTACAATATTCTTTATAAAAAACTTTGCCAAAGTAGGTGCCGTCATTTTCGATTTAATGGGAATATAGTGTGCACTCTTGGTCAGTCTATCTACCATGACCCAAATACTTTCATTTCCCTATTCGACCTTGGCAACCCATCAATAAAATTCATTGATATAGAATCCCATTTTCAAAGTGGAACTTCTAAAGGTTGAAGCAATCCATTTGACTTTTGATGCTCAGCTTTTACTTGCTGGAAATCCAAACATTGTTTCACCCATAAGCCTACATCTCTTTTCATTCCTTCATAGAAGAAACTCGTCTTCATATCCTGATACATTTTAGTTCCTCCAGGATGAATAGTAAAATTTGATATATGACACTCTCTAAGAACGTCCTTCCTTGGGTTACAAACATCTGGAACACACAACCGTTCCTTCTTTTTCAACCATCCATTCTGGTCAAGACTAAAATCTTTAAATCATCTATCTTAGTTTCATCTTCAAGTGTTCTAATCCATACAGCTAGCAATAGATCATCTCTCTACTTAAAAGTAATTCTTTCAATCATTACGGATCGAACTTCTAAATATGACAACATTGCAGTATTCCAACTAGAACTAGCCATCGACCTTAACCATACACCCCTAGTAGTCAATGCCTCTAAATCTTTCCATTCTGCTAACATGGCTAACACCACACTCTGATGTTTCCTGCTGAGTGCATTTGCAACTTAATTTCCTTCACCTGATGTATACTCAATATTAAAATCATAAGCTAGCAAAAACTCTAGCCATCTTTGTTGTCCCATGTTTAACTCCTTCTGAGGGAATAAATACTTCAAAGACTTATGATCCATAAATAACTTGAATCGTTCTCCCAAAGATAACATCTCTACACTTTCAAAGCAAAGATCACCACTGCCAACTCTAAATCATGAGTCAGATATCTAACTTCATGTGGTCGAAGCTATCGAGAAGCGAAGACAATCACTTTACCTTTTTGCATTAACACGGCTCCAAACCCTGAACTACATGAATCAGTATACACCACTAAATCTTGATTTATATCTAGAACAACTAACACATGCGCATTGTTTAATAAATGTTTTAGCTTTATGAATGCTTCTTCACATTTATCGGCCCAAACATACTTTACATCCTTCCTTGTTAGTTTAGTCATAGGTGCCACTGTACTTGAGAAATCCTTGATGAATCTCTGATAATAGCTAGCTAATCCCAGAAAACTTCTTATCTCAGTCATAATCTCGGCTCTTTTCCAATTATTAACAGCTTCAATCTTAGCTGGGTCTACTAATAAACCTTTCTCTGAAACTACATGACCAAGAAATTTCACTTCTTTCTTCCAAAAATGACATTTTGAAAACTTCGCTTTTAGCAGATGTTGCCTAACCGTCTTTAGCACTATTCTAAGATGAATCTCATGGTCTCATTCATTCTTAGAATATATCAGAATGTCATCTACAAACACTAACGCGAATCTGTCCAAATGCTCTTGGAAGATCCAGTTCATCAAATCCAAAAAGTAGGCAGGTGCATTGGTCAGTCCTAAGGGCATGACTAACCATTCATACGAACATATCTTTTTCGAAACGTCATTAATGGAACGCTGTCCTTTGTCACTCTCAATTGATGGAACCCTATTGCTAAATCCAATTGGAAAAATACCTTGGCTCCTCTCAACTGATCAAACAAATCATCTATTCTCAACAAAGTATACCAATTCTTTATCGTCTTCTCATTTAACTTGCGATAATCAATACACATCCTTAACAACCCATCCGGTTTCTTTACGAATACCACGGATGCTCCCTAAGGCTAACTACTTAGCCTAATAAAAAAAATTCTTTCTAATTTCGCCAACTGCATCTTTAACTCTTTCATCTAATAGGTGTCATTCTGCTAGGCGGCCACTTATGAGTTCAGCTCTAGGTACAAGATCTATTCGAAACTCAATAGCTCGTCTCAACGATAGTCTTGTAACTTGTTCAAAAACATCTGCATACACTTTTATAATGAAAACCTGATTCACCTCATCTTCCACTTCCTTTGCACCCAATAAAGCACATACATCGAAACTGGATCTTTCTACCGAGTATATAATTGGATCACAACTATTAGGGTGTCTTAATGATATCTTCCTACCTTGACAAAATATCCTAGCATCATATCTGCTTAACTAAACCATACCTATAATCCCAAAACCCACAAAATCAAACATATGTAAATTACAGGTTAATGCATGACCTAACAACTCAAATTCCTAATGGTCACATCTCATCCCAAGAGTTGCATATCCTCCTATCAGATTCGCAACCCTTAAGAAATTAATAAGGTATGATGGTTCTAGATTTAACTTATCTACCAAAAATTGTGAGATAAAAGAATGTGATGCGCCAGTATCAAATAATAGTTTAACAGGTATGCTAGGAATCAAAAGCGTACCTCCCATCACATACTTTCCTTTCTCTTCTGTAGTCATCCAGAAGCTGATGGTTCCAAAGCAAAAACATTCCCTTTATCAGCTTGGTCGGTTCTGGACATTCATTCTTGTAATGCCCCATCTGGTTGCAATTATAACACTTCACACTCTTCTTTCCCACAACCTTCTTTCCATTGCCAAATCGATACTCATTAGAAAAGTTCTCTTTCTTATCACACTTATAGGAAACAATATTAGCCTTCCCTTTCTTGGTAGCCCCGCCCTTCTGAGCTCCCATCTTATTAAAGAACCTCCTTTTCTTGCCTTGAAAACCTTGAGTCTCCATAGGTTTTTCACATCCAAATGTCAAAAGAATTTCCTTATTCCTTAACGCCATCTCCACCACTACATCATGTGGATCTCTAAAATGCGGCATAGTCGCTCTGGCAATCTCTGGCTTCAATCCTCGAATGAACTTCTTATTCCTTTTTATCACCGTATAAATAGTAGCATATCCGCATCTAGCCAACTCATCAAACTTATTTGCATACTTCAGTACAAATATCTCTCCATATTCCAATTCAGCAAACTTCCTTAGCAAAATTGACTTAGCTAAAAACCTTTCTCAAATCTCCTTCTAAATTCAGCCCAAGTCAAAAAAAATTGGGTATTCCTACAGTCACACCGTTCCACCAATAAAAGTAGCCCATTGCGACTGTTAGATGCCAACCTCCTTTTCTGCTCACCATTAAAGCCTAAGTCAGCAAAGATTGTTTCAAAGTGTAACAACCAATTCTCAACTTCAGTAACACTTTCCGTTCCATAAAAAGGCTTTCCTTCAAGATTGGTATAATCACGGCTCAACTTGGCATAATTATTGCAAGCAGGTACCTCGGGATTAGCACCTCATGCATTCCGCGTTCCCTCCAGCCAAAGCAGCTGCAGCTTGCATCATATTCACGAAGAACTGATACATAGTCCCCATATCTATAGTGGGGTTCCAGCACTCACATTAGCATTTGCATTTGGATTAGCATTTGCTTGTCTACCCGGATTTCTTCTAGAATTTGGTCGAACATTTTCGTTAGTTGTGGTGCTTCCTCCTCCTAGGTTCACTCTTCAATTTCTTGCTTCCATATCTTGCTTTCTCGTAATCTACATATAAGTCTTCATAAGATACAGAAGAATGGTCTAAGAGAGAGGGGAAAATAGATATAAAATACATACTTATATGTAGCAATAGCAAGTACATTGCTATAGCATTACACCATACCCCAATCTTATTCTCAGATTTATTTGGATTATGTTTTCGAAATCTTTTAAATATTTCATAAACTTATGCTCGGAAACCAAGTTATAACATCTTCCAATTTGAGGCATGAAAATAAGCACTATTGATATTGCAGTCATCCATAATGTTATTTCCCGGTAACAAAATGAGATCAGTTAATCGTATCTATAACATCAAGAGCACATGAATATGGAAATTTTCAAAACATATTTCATTAATAAACTTTTACATTCATTACATAAACCCATCAATTCCACATTCAAAGAAAATATAATAAATACAATTATATTCCAAGACGACATATGAAGATACCCCCTTGGATGATCAGAGTCCAACTAATTGACAGTTATAAATTCCGTCATACACAAACAAAGTATAAACTTCAAACAACACAGTGGAAATAAACTCCTAATATTATCTTGCCTCCTGCACGTCTTCGGAAGCTTATTCGTCTAACCTAAAAACCCTACTCTCGATCTACTTAAATGGGTACCTGAGAGTTTAAGGGGAAAAACATAAACTTCATGTTAGACAAAAAGTCCGGTATGAATAATAATATACCATCTTATCAATAATAGATATCTAGTGAGACCACGTCGTAAAACCGAACTGGTTTTCCCCACACTACTATCTTATCAAAATATGCCAATCTTAATATAATTCATGCACCTGCAACCACAATGGTTAAAACAAAACATGATATGATTATATGCATGCAATATGGGTAAGTATGACTAGTCTTTCATTAAAGGGTTATGCATTACCAAAGTTTACCCGCTTTATGAAATTGATTGTCTATCTCAAATCGTAGTTCTCCTAGGGTCACTATGAACCTATTAGTTTTCACAGACCAACTTATAACCTATCAGGCTAATTTAGGCCAAAACATAACCAGATGTCCCTAAATTTCCAAATATAGTTAGGAGGAAAACAAATCAACAATATAGTGAGCATATAGAGCTATGAGTTCCTTTATGTGCATGTGCATTTTTAGTCTCACTACTGAAAATGCCCTACGCACTAGAATTGCGGACCTTTACCGACTGGGGGCTACCGGCTGAAGCATGGGACGTGACCCTACACCAGTCACACCTAAAATCTTATCTGGTTATAAATCCATGAGTCATATATTTTTGATCAGTTCAAGGTATCCTAACACAATTGGTCTATCTAATCTCTTGGATGCAATTCTACTCACTCGGGAGTTTAATCTGACCACACTCACTACTGGAACAACCTAACTAGTAATTATGTTCTTACATCCCAAGGTGCAATATTGGGTAATAAAAATAAGTACGACAATGATAAAATATGTAAGTTTAATTGATTAAAACTATAACAAGAACATATAACATTATTCATCAAAAAATGATCAATGAATAGTCATATACATAACAAAATTACTTAAGTTTAAGTAATATTTTCCTTAAATTCGTGTAAAATTAGGCTAAAACAACATTTCATTTCCTTAAAAACATTTTTCTTTAGAAATGATAAACTACTTGAATCATTCTCCAAACAAGGAAAACATAGCCCCAAATACTTAGCCAAAATTATATGCTAAACCGCTATCATCTTTACATAGCTTTTAAAACACTTGCTATCAAAACAGGGATGTCGAGCATCTAGAAAACAAGGGCTATCGAGCCTCTAAAACAAAACTTCCAAGTTTGTAAAACATACGACTGTACAGCCGCTAAAATATAGATGTCAAATATCCACACTGAAGATATCGAGTCACTATAATATGTAAGAGGTCGATTTCTTAAAAACATGAGGTGTTGAGCCTATAATACACATAGGGTTGGCATGCCTCTAAAACACATAGGGTTATCAAGCCTTTATGCTTGAGGGTGCTGAGCCCCTGAAAGCTTAAGGATATCGACCTTTAATGAAATTTTTAGGTCTCTAAACAATAGGATTATCGAGCCTCTAAAAGACATTGGTTATCGAGCCTTTACAAAAAATTGGCTATTAAGGCTTTACAAAACATTGGGTATCGAACCTTTACAAAACATTAGGCATCGAATCCCTAAAACACAAGGTGTCGAGTCCCTGCAAAAGCGGATACATCACATAGATATTGAGAATCGTTCACATGCGTCAGCTTTTATAGTTATCGAGCTTCTATGAAATAGAGGTATTAAGCCTTTGAGTTATTGTGCCAATGACATTTATGTAAATAAGTTAAAAATTGATTTGTTTCCTTTTAAAGTTAAAATTTTCCACTAACTCTTACCTCATGTCCAATTATCATTGGATAACAAAAATACTTTTCATTTTCTTTACAGAAATTTCTAGTAGGTCATCTTCTACCTTCTCAATTTACTTGGCAAACCCTATAATTCATATTACTAACTCATATTAATTAAAAACTTTTCTAGAATAAAAAATTCATAGAAAATCATAACAACTAGGGAAAATCCCAAAAATCACTAAAAATCAGAATTTCTTTCTTCTTTCATATACAAAAAATTTCACGACTAAAATATTATTTTATTTTTCTTTTAATAATTAAAAATCCAAAAATATACACATTTTCTCTCTTAGGAGATCCGTGAAATATTCATATGAACTTGGAAAATTATGAAATTGAAATCGCATCTCAAAAACAATGTTTTCTACAACATATTCAAATTTCATATCAATAGGAGATCATAAAAAAATTGGTTTTTCCTTTTAAACTGATTAGAATAATTCCATAAGATTTCAACATACCATCATTCAATCTAATAATGATATTACCAATCTAATCATGAAATATTATCACAACTAATTCAGAAATCAATCTTAAATCCAAAAACAAAACATAAAAAATGTGATAGGTAACTATTATTCACCATATATTGGATAAGAGAGATTGAGATTTGATGTAGATTAACACCTAAGTTTTTCTCTTTGAATTCCTTAGATTTACTCTTCTTTTCCTCTAGGTAATGACAGCCTCCTTTTAGGTTTTGTTTTGACCTTAAAAAAATGAAATGAGAATGAATGAGAGAGGAAAGGTTTAGGGAATGAATTAAGAAATTATTCTCATTATGCCACCTTTATTAATCACTTTCTATTCTATGTTTAAGACAATCTTATTAATTGATTAATTAAGGTCTGACCCCAAATTAGTTAACAAATCTCATTCTCCTTATCAACTCACATGATTCTATTTAATTTATCTAATTAAATTCTTCGAATAATGTTCAACAAAAATTAGGGGTGTTACAGTAACATTGACATTATCCACCTCCTCATCCGACACTACAGGATTAGGTGCAACAACTTCACTATAACGATCCCACACATAATAATTTGACACGAAACTGTTTTGACAGAAATGTACTATAACCATTTTCGATTTTTGATTTTCGATTTCCAATGCTTTAAATGTTTGCAGTTACTACACGGACAATGAATTTCTTTGTCGTTTTCATTATTTCTTTTAGTGAATTTAATAAATTCATGTACACCATTATAAAAATGTTCCTTTATTGAGCCTTTCATTCCCTTTCGTTGATACATCCAACTCTCCCTATCGATAAAATAATTGATCATTTTTTCCTATTTCAAAAATATGATAGAAAATTAAAAAATTATAGTAAGATTCAAAAAATTATGATTTTTTTAGATTGACATTTTATTTTTCATTGCATTCATACATTTTACTATTTTATTAATTATACCATATAGTATTCTTTTTACATTTTTTTATAAAATCTTATTTTCAGTTTTAACAAACTATAAATTATAATATTATATTTTCACATTATTATTTTTACCTATTAATGGTTGGTCATCCTACTTCCGATTACAAAAAATATATAATAATCACATTTCGCAAATTATTTCATCTTAAACGATTGAACAAAATTTTGGTAGCACTCCCCCTTTGTTTCCCCATATCATAAATGCGCACGCACATGGAACAAAAGGAAGTGTTGTCGAAATTTTGTAAACCATTTAATATGAAATAATTTACAAAATGTAATTATTGTATTGTGTTTATAAATTGTCCAATACATGGAAAAATTCAACAAATACCGTATCAGATGAATATTGATGTCCGTTTTGTAGTAAAAACGAACATTTATACAATGATCATATACAATACTTATCAGATGGGGCCAATAAATCTAAGGGAATTAAAAGATAAAGTACATTATATACTAATTTGTTTATATTAACATTATAACTAATTTATTATTTAAATTTCTTAACAATTAGAAACTAATAAAAAAAAATTCTTTTCAACATTTTAGCTAACACTAATTTCAATTTACTACACAAAAATAAAAAATTAACATTATACACTAATTTGTTTATATATATTACCATATGCGCGTAAACTAAATTTATATATAACTAGGGGTATAAACTATAATAAAGGGATTATGTAAATAAATTGTTTTTGTCGATATTTTAGCTAACACATACACTAATTAACACTAAATATGTTACACTAATACATAATACAATAATCAACCCAAATTAGCGCTAATTATACATTAATTATTGGATTTAAAAACTAATAACCCTAATTGACATTTCCGAATCAACCAATATATAATTATAACCAATCAATGTGCTATTATCAACAAATATAAGCAGAAATTAACATTAATTTTATCATAATTTGGATTAATTAGTTTAGGGGAAGAATATACCCGATCTTTGATAAATTGAAATGGTATATAGTTGGAGATTGCAAATTGGTGAAGATTGCGATGGAAGCTGATGGGGGGCGGAGGTTAGGTGAATTTGGGGAAAATTTTAAGTTTAGGGGTGGAAAATAATAGAGGAGATCGGGATCGGTTGAAGGTATAATCGTGACAGTCTGACGGTTTTCGACGGCCGTCGACAGCTTCAATTAACGACGGTTTCCGGCGGCTTTCGATTTATTATCGAAATTTAATTTGCTATAAAAATTTTAAGAAGTTTACTATAACCAAGTTTTACTTCTAACTATTACAAAGGTTATTTTTATTCGTTATACAATAGGTTTTAACGATTCGACAATTGATTGTGAATTTTAAATGTATTTAACATAATTAATTCATATAAAATAAAATATTTGGTAAAAAAAAAAAAATTTGTTGAATCTTATGTCCATCCAAGGTATTTTTGGCACATAGTTGAAATATGAAAGAAAAATAAACAGATTTAAGGTATCAAACTTGATTTTTCAAATTTATAGCCGTTCGTCGACATTCAAACTTAAATCTTTTATTTGAAGGTCAAACGATATTCAAACGAGATGGAATTCAAACCATATATAAAATATTAATTATTTATCCAATTCATATGGTTAGATTTAAAAAAACATATAGAAAAAATTTAGACTTCAAATGGATCGTTTTCATAGAAGTTGTCCTAACAATATATACCAAGTGTTATATAACTCCTTGGAAAATGATACTTTCTAACTTTTTTCCTTCCATTTTTTTCTTGATTCTAGTTGTATGGATTGGATAAATACATTATAAAGTATATGTGACCTAAATTTCGTCTTGTTTGAAGATCGTTTGGCCTTCGAACGCCTAATGTAGACGAACGATTATAAATTTGATAATCAAGATCGGCACCCTAAATTTATTTACTTTTTATCATACTTTGGAAGTAGGTCCAAAATACATTGTATCGACATAAGATTCAAAAAATTATATTTTTGCCATATATTTTCTTTTATATGAATTTATAATGTTAAATACATTTAAAAATTCATAATTAGTTACACAATGGTTAAAAAATATATTTAAATTCATAAAACAGCTACGCATCATAAATTTCACTAAAATTGTATAATGGACGGACTGTAAGTTATATATTGATCATTTAAGTTTGATTTTTAATAAAGTTAAATATCGATTTACACAACAAAAGATTATCGAGCGCTAATTTAATTAATCACAAACTGTCATAAAATTGAAGAACCGAATAAAAATATCTTTTTTAATTTTTAGGAATTAAATTAGTATTTATAAATAAATTTCAAACTTCTATAATTAATAAGTTAAAATAATATGATTAATTAAATTAATTAAAATAGACAGGTGTCAAAACTCCGTTGAAAACAAAATGACGGAACCATCGACGATCGTCAGAACGGTCCGTTTCTATTTAGCTCATTTCTAGTAGTGCATAGTACTACAAATATGTGTACACAAACCATATATATGCATGTTAATTTATCATGTGTATATATAAGTATAACACACACCCTATCGTCTACTTTTTTCCTTCATATTCTTTTAGCATCTTTTTTCCTTCGTTGTTTTTATTCTTTTTAGATCTATATCTTTTTGCAAATAGTTATGTGGTTGTAGTTGCAAATAGTTGCAATCGTGATTAATTAATCACAAAATAAAATAACATTTTGTTTTAAATATTCTTGGTCTAGATGTTTTAAGAAAAGATATCGATACATCCGCTGAGACTAGAATACATAATGCACTCCAAAAGTTGCGTAGTGTTTTACTCATGGCTACTTGGGGCACCAAGGTTTACACACTCATAGTTATTTGATAAATATGGAATGACTCATCTGAGTTTTCTATTGGTTTATAATAACTAGGTCAAGCATGAAATCTTTAGGTGACGATGTTACACGGATCCCTCGACTTAAGAATAATATAGAGCATCAATATGAATACTCTACTTTAATTATAGTTAAATCATAGCATGACGACCCATCATGCAACTGTAGTTAAGTCTGAGTTGAAGAATTAGGAGCAAAACACTATTCCATGGAGAAATCATCTCCTCGGTTGTATATCATGGTTAATTGTAGTCAACTCAAAGTCAAAATCTTTGACCAAAGTAGTATGGTTAATAATAAATGTTACTATTGAACCAAGGGCTTAACTTTTTTTGGCAAATCGAGTTAAATATGGATAATATTAGAATTTTTATCAACACCAAATTTCATATCCTAAAGCGATATGGTTTTAACGAAGAGAACGTGTGTAAATTATCGTTACTACCGCTTAATAAAATGTGAAATTGGAGTTTACCAAAAAAGATATGTAAGCGATGAATTTGGCCAAACTATCACGCCACTAGCTAAGGTAATATGTGAACGTTAATATACGAATTGTCCAATATTAATTGATGACTGAATTCATACCTTTGAGTCTTACAATTACATTTGTGAATATTTTAAAATTCACATGATTTAATTAGTTTATAAAATATTATAAACTAATTAAATTAATTAGTATTTAAGAAATATTAATTATTAATTTATTTGATATTTTAAATGTTATTAGTAATTATTTGGATGTACATATAAAAACCATGTGGGTATCGATATACGATATCGACACACATAAACACATGTTTTAAATAGAGATAATTTATAACGACTCGAAATTTTCAACCATTCGCATCCATATATGTCGGATTTGAATTGCTCAAAATATCATATTGTTAATTTAAAATTTGGCAAAACTTAATATATACAGTAAATAAATAAACACAGAATCACAGACACGGAGTATTATAACAATAATGCTGCGGAAACAAAGAATAGTAGTTCATGAAGCTACTATATATAATATAACAGAGTTCAACAAGATACAACAGAAATCACGAATACAAAGATGTCTCAATACAATAGTCAAATACAAGATCTGAATATATCACTGGAATCAACTGAATGACTGAAAGCAAAATCAATAGATGGATCCAAGCGAATCTCCAACTCCAAAGGTGAGTCTCGAATACTGGTACAACTCAGTCTGACCCGAGCGTAAAGCAAAACACAAAACACTCAAGTCAGGACATACATACTTATACAATGTAAACCAACTCAAGTGAACTGTAATAGAAATGCTCAAGTAACTTAAAGTATGTTTGGGATCGCCCATCCTTTAAGGATCCGTTAAACTATTTACTATGTAGTATAATAATGTCTAAAGTAAAGTAAACTATTTAAAAATAGCGTTAAGGCGTTACCTATATCCCCCTTAACACATTTTATAGTGCCAATAGTCTATACAGTACCGTAGTACCTCCAGATCGGGAGACTACCAGAGGATACTCCATAGGTACGACACAAATCAAACTCATATATGGCGCGCTAGGGTAGGTGACACGGCACAACTAGGCAATGCCAGGGTAGATATACCAATTACGCATCCGTACTGGCGGTAACGCATAGCAGCCACTACCGCCCACCTCGATCCACACTCCCAAAAAATCAAAGGGCGCACCCAATCAATCACAAAGTAATAGAATGGTATACGATGGAATGTGTCCGATCAGAGGGGCTACCTCATTGGCCCGGAATCGCTCCTGTTTTAGCCACCTTTTGCCAACTCACGGGAGTCAGTTCCACGTATATACCTCATATAGGATCGTCGCCACCATCCTACTTCATTCTGGAATCTCCACCGCGTACACAGTTGTTAAAGTGGTTTTCGGTATCGACAGAGAGTATGTCCATATCTGATCCCGGTCTCTTTAACAACCAAACGTTATTATAACCCATGGTTATAAATTCAAAATGGTTTATATTTCAAATCAAAACATATTCATTTAAACCATTTAAATCCAATGTTAATATCTTTCAAAATAATATTCATTTCCAAAGTTGTAGCAATTCTAAGTTCATTCATTCAGTTATCACAATTTCAAAAACATTGTATTTTAGCATTCGTAGCACTTGGAAAATGTGATAATACATATAGTAGCAGTTCGAAAATATTATCCTTTCAGAAATATTGTCTTTTCAGAAACAGTAGCGCTTATAAAAATGTTACTGTAGGTATAATAGAAATCCAGAAATACAGTTCATTTCAGAAACAGCGGCACTTATAAAATGTTACAATAGGTATAACAGTAATTCAGAAATACAGTTCATTTCAGAAACAGAAGCACTTATAAAATGTTTCAGTAGGTATAATAGTAATTCAGAAATACAGTTCATTTCAGAAACAACGGCACTTATAAAATGTTTCAGTAGGTATAATAGTAATTCAGAAATATAGTTCATTTCAGAAACATCAGCACTTATAAAATGTTACAGTATGTATAATAGTAATTCAAAAATACAGTACATTTCAGGAACAACAGCACTTAGAAAATGTTACTTTAAAACCACAACATTATGGAAATGTTGCCAATACAAATCTAACATTTATTATAACATTTCAGAAAAATTATAATTTCAGTTTTCACCACTTTTAACATATAAAACATATCTCACTTTTCAAAAATATTTATTTGGATATCATTTAACATATGATTCAAATAAAATAAAATTTTATAAATAAAATATCCAAATTTAACCAAAATTCATTTATTAAGTCAAAATTACATTTATATT
This sequence comes from Allium fistulosum, assembly GCA_030737815.1. NCBI lineage: Eukaryota > Viridiplantae > Streptophyta > Magnoliopsida > Asparagales > Amaryllidaceae > Allium > Allium fistulosum. The sequence goes on from CM060901.1 coordinate 1,380,605,846, forward strand.
GCTTAACTTTACTTTAACAAATAACTTGATACTTTATTTACTTTTAAAAAAATATCCATTCCATAAATAAAATATTTTAATTTAAACTAAAAATCCAATCAAATTAAATTGTTAAGTTAAATTAACTTTAGTTACAATTTAAAACCATTTATCATCTTATAAAATTTTTAACTTATAAAACCAATTTATATTTATATATAAATCACTTAAATCAACTTTACATTAAAAAAATTTAAGTTAGATTAATTTTAAATAAAATCATAGGTTGTACCATAAAACCATTTTTAAGCTATAAATTTTTAACTTATAGAAACCAATATATATACATTTATTTAAACCATTTAAATCAAACTTAAGTTCAAATCTACATATAACTAGATTTCAAAATACTTAATAAATTTCAGAAAACTATTATATAAAATAAACCACGGGTCTGTATAATATTTTCTAACCTAGGTCAAGTGATACGGATATGTATCATTTCAATCCGTGAAATAAAAATCCCGGGTTCTATTATTTCAAACCCATAGTCCCAAGTCAAATACAAATAAAAATCGCTTGAGCCTATCATTTCAGCTCATAACGATTTTTCTTTATTCTAAAGTCCGTTCGGATATGTATCCTTTCAACCCATAGTGAAAGGGAACTTGCAGTGTGAGAAACAGAAAGTAAAATAACAATATAGCATATCATATTAGGTGATGTAGCAGGTATATAATCAGGTTATAACATCATATAATCATATCATAGGCATATATGAGCTTATATCAACATAGCATATCAACTACTACATATTCACTTGTCATCGTTTCACAATTATATAAGTACGAATGCCGAGAGTGATAACTCACCTTTTAAAGCTAGAGACGACAATTTCGAGACACACAACCAAACTTCGAAAAAGCACGACAAAGCACGACTAGATTCGAGTAGATGGAGAGTCAAGATTCAAATCTTGCAAACAACAAATATACAACATATATAAGTATATGATTGTACAAAAGAATTTAGACTTAAACAAAATCAAAATATGAACAAAGTGAAGCAAGAGTACTTAACCAAATCAAGTGGGCTCGGCCACATCACAATTGGGCTTGACCATCACCACATGGTTCGGCCATGACTTGATCTTGCCTAAAATGCTCAGCCAATGGTCAGCAAATAGAAGGCAAAGCAATGGGATGTGAAGAGGTAGGAGTTCATGAATACAAAGAGGCAAGGTTGGTGAATGGTCATGGGGTTCAAGTGCATTGGGTTCGGCCCTAGGCTAAAGGTCTCGGCCTGGGTTCAAGCATGGTCAGGTCAGAAGTGGCGGCCAGTGGTCATGTCAGTCACGGCAAGGGGCTGGAGGAGGAGTAGGTGGTGGAGGCCGAGGCAAACAAGGTGGAGATGGTGAACAAAATGGAGTTCGGCTAGGGGTTTTTGCATGTTTTGGTGATCAAGTGGTCACGGCTATTGGTCAGTGGAGGTGGTGGTGCTGGCCATGGAAGGTGGTGGAGGAGGAGGAGGATATGGTCGGCAAGGGCTGGTGATGATAGAGGTAGAGGTCGAGCATTCATGCAAATAAAAGAGGAAGACTAAAAAGACAAGAGAAAGAAGGAGGAGGAAAATAATGAAAACTTACTGCCCAATTTTCTCAGGTGATGCAAATGAAACGTGAGGAAGAAATAAAATGTTTTGTACGTGAAAAAGAAAGTGAGAAGTTGTACGGCAAGAAAATGAACGGCTAGAAAGGAAAAGGCACCAATTAACAAAAGTAACTTAAGTCTCTTTGAATTTCCAAAGCCCAACATCAAACCCATTTCAAAACAAACTCAACACAACAAAATAAACAAAGCCCAAACAAACTAAAAGATGGAAAAATAAAAATAGAAAAATGAAAATAGAAATTAGATAAATGAAATACAGAAAATAATTATGTGTAAAATGCTGAATTCTATCCGATTTAAAAAGTATAAAACAAAATTTGACGAAACGAAAAGCAGAACGAAAATCAGAATCAAGTACGGCTTAAAAGAAAAGGATTGGAAATTTAAAATTCAAATTTAAAAATTTTAACTGAAAGTCAAAGTTTGACCAAAATATAAAATTTTCAAAAAATCATTATTTTATTATATTTGGAAAATAAATTATAAACAAAATCTAAAATTTCATTGGAAAATTCCAAAATTTCAATTTAAAATGATTTAAAAATCAAAGTTTTTCAAATAAATTCTATTTAAAAATAATTGTTAAAAATATGGGTTGTTACATAATTACTAAACGAGCTTTGTTTTTTTGTCTATTAAAGAAGCAAGGTATGGCTGGCCATAGGAGGTAAAAATTAGTCTAAATATTGATTTAGATTTAATTTGGTATCAATAAGGGAAGGTTTTGAGGAGAAAAATAGGAAAGGTTTTCGTTCTCTCCAGAAAAACAAATCTTCCATATTAATTTTATTTGATTTGTGGCTCATCCTCCCAATTTAAATCTTTAATGGTGGACCATACCTCCTTCATCCACTCCACACGGCTGTAAGTTCATTCAGAAATAACATCAAACGGAATAAAATCAAAGGTGATGCAACTGATCGTTGCAACATCAATTGGTGATTCAAGCAATCTAGGACAATTCTTAAATCAGGGTGTCATGACGGACTAGATCTGAATAAGTACTAATCTTATTTTATTCTGCATATGCATACATTTTCATCCTTAACCCATGTAGATGTATATAATATAATCTTATTGTCATTAAATTAGATGTGATGTAAAATTATTTTATGTGTTATTTTACAAATGAAATTCAAAGTAAAATATTTACGTGCACTAAAATTTGTTGTTTAATTTTGTGTTGATTTATGTTAGTCGTCAAAAATTATACTTTTTTATTGTTTAATTTTAAGTATACATATATGTAAATAATCTATTTTTTGTTTCGATCATGATTTAGATTGTGGAAGATTTGTACATCTATAATTACATATTGAAAAAGGTTTTGTGATTTTTTTTTGTTTTGTATGCTATTAACCCAAAAAACATATATTTATTTTAATAATAATGGTCATGTATACAAATATATATATGTGTGTACTATAAATATGTATAAAATCATATATATATTATGGTATATTCAAACAATGGTTAGCTAAGCTCTGCCGCCTCTTTGTTTTCACTTCCCACTCTTTACCGCCGCATTTCTTCTCTGCACTTTAGGTCTTCTCCAACCTTCATCTACTTTTTCCTTTATCTTCTTTTAGTATCTTTTTTCCTTCATTGTTTTCATTTCCTTCTATATCTATATCTATTTGCTGCTAGTACTTTGCTCGCCTTTTTAACCTTGCTATCTCTATCAGGACCTTTTTGGAGTTTTTAGCCATGGCATAACAAATGTTTTCTTTCTTCCTTGTGCTAGACTTTCCAGCAAAGCTGGAACGCTTGACACGCCTGACATTCGAAAATGTTTTCGGCTGCCTTCCCTGTGTTTTGAATCTGCTATTCAAGGAGTGCTTGAGGTTTTCTTTCATGTATGCTAATAGCTATGTGGTTTTGTCCTATGATTCCAAGCGGATGGTTATATAGGTTTTCATTTATGTCACGAACTGGATTTTCGATGCTCGAAAATCGACACTAATACGTCCACAGTATTACATGCTGAGCAATCGAGTGCCGGAAATACCAGATCGCCAGGGGAAAAGAAAATGAAGAGGTAGAAGCAAATAGAACAACAACACAGAATCTCACAATCGCAGCGGAACAATATATAATAGATAATAACATGTCTTTATACAAAAAGAACTACAACTATTATTTGTACATTACATCATTAGAGTACAACAAATCAATAACTCAATACTGGACAGTTATAGTAACTTGTGCTCACAAGTGCTGAATATACAGCCTACAATACACAGCGGAATATAATCAAGTACGTGTAATACGTCTTCGTCATCCAGCTCGTCTCCTAAGCTCCAAAGCATCCTAACCTGTATCTGTAATACTCGATCTAACCCGAGCATTATAATAAAATAATACCTGAGTCAGTTTGGAAAACCAGCGTGAGAAAACACACTCAATTTGAATTATTGCTGTTTTCAAAATCCTTTGAAAAACGAAGGTATCTTTTAAGACCACGTCACACATAAACACGATGGGTTTTTACCTTATGATAACCAAAACATTTTATATCAAAATCGTTTGATATTATAATAGTATCTAAGTCCAAATACTTATTCAAATAGCCGAAATTGTTACATTAATTAAATTCCAGCATACTAAGCTCTACAACCAAAACCGTACAGGCTGGTATTGGAGAATGGATTCCAAACAATGTCTAGGCACTGGGGTACCACCTATCACAGCACACATCTAGAAAAATGTACCGAGGACCTCGCCGGGATCCCCTACAATACAAGACCGGACTACCCCTAACCTGCATAGTACCGAATATGCTATCACCCCGGGTGTTCCCACCCTTATCGAGCTATCCTATGCACAGTAATTATAATATCCGAGGGTATCTAGAAAAGTGATAAACATACCCTAACTGGGTGCGACCCACTTAGCCTTGCTGCATCTCCCCTGATTTTCAGTCATTCCGGTTGATGAGGCTTGAGGCTACGATTACATTTTTAAGGAATTTTCACTTAGAATGTTCATTGTCCTCCAATAACAATGTGTTGAAAACATTCATCCATACAAGTCCATTCTGGGACTGAACGAAACTGAAGGCACTATTCCTACTACAACCATATTGGGATCATTCCAAGGATTAGTAGCGATTAGCCCTTGCATTTCAATTTTCAACGCTCCATCTTTGATTCCATGCTCTTGTCTTCACTTCAAAAACATATTCTTTGGATCGAAGTGGTTTCGGATAACTTATCTGATCCCGGTCTCTTCGAAACAACGTTCGATATTTCCGGTAAACTCAACCCCGGTTCTTTAGGAAATAAATAGACGAAAATAAGATCGGAGATCATCTCCTAACCGTTAGTAGACGGATTTCCTTTTCATCATCCTAGAAGAACGAAACGAGTTTATACGTACAGTATAGCACCTTCTGAACGGTAACTGTACCACATAATCCCCGTGTTTCTCCTTGATATTTCCAAAGTTATGTTTTTGGTCCAGATTTGATAGTCAGTTATTTAAATATCAAATAAACAATCATTCAACCAAAGAGCTCATTTTCCAGTGAAAATACTAAGTCTCATTTAATTTAATTTTAATAAATTAAATCACTTTATCAAAAGGTATGTACTTATCTTATCCTAGTAAGTAAGTTCACTAACCATTCTTTTCAAAAATATTTGAAAACTTTTGAAAATAAATATGGAAAGCACCACGCGGTATGAACCATGGATTCACAGCTCAATGATTATGTCTCTATCCCAGAGAAATCCAAACTTAACTGTAGGCAATCTCTGCCTCCGATTTTGCCATGAAAGTATACCATTACTTTTCGAAAACTTTATTTAATAATTATCTCAAAATAATACTTATAAAGTTTCTATAATAATTTTCCAAGTTTAATTTAGGCAAATACTCTTAAATAAAAGTTATTATATAAAACCATATTAATATTGAATAATTTATCTTTTAAAATAATATACTGATTAATTCCGATTTATTAATAAAATTCTAATCGTTTTAAAAGACTTGTTTATAAAACTTATAATTCATTTGACAATTTAAAAATATATAAACAGCTAATTTTCTGGAATATTTTTATACTAAAACATTTTTAAATCACCTAGTTTAATAATTAAAAATCCTTTTTTTAAAACACGCTCAACTTCTCGATAACAATATATTTTTCAATTGCAATATAGCCAGTCTAATATTTATAAATCTCTCCCGATTTATCACCAATTGATTTACGTCCCAATTTCGTAAATCCCCATTTTCACATTTCTAAAAGAAAATCTATCATTTATTTTTAAACCGATTTACCCATCTCATTATAAATCCTCACCGTGAATTTATAACTTCAATTTATCAAATGAAAAATCATTTCACTTAATATATAAACATTGTTTATAAATCCCATAATCTCATTTCCAGTTTACAACGGTTTCCCATCACATCGATTTCTAAATTAAATTCCATTTATAAATTAATTTCTTAAATAACCAACTATATTCTAAAACCAACCAAATCTTAACTCTACTTCCATTTCGTAATTTAAAATCTTATTTAAGATCTAGTATAACGAATTTTACATTTTATTTTCAAATTTCCTTTTTATCCTCCCAAACTATTTAAAATCTCTATTTTTAAAATTCTTTTACACTTAAACAAATATCACTTAAGTTTTATTATTTAAAATCCTTTATATACATTATCCCAAAATCTCTATTTATAATATCCTAAAATAGTTAAGTACAAATTTTAAGTCAAACTATTTATTTTATCCAGATCAATTCCTTTTAACTAATCCAAATTTTCTATATAAATATTTCACTTCTAAAATCCCTTTTTAGTTTCTTTTAAACTTCAAAATATATATTTATGGTATTTTAAAATACCAAAATCTAGGCCAGTATTACCATAGCATCCAATAAATTCAAATTACACTGTAATCTATCACAGATTATTTAAACATATCATATACCACAATATATGAAATTAAATTCAACATTTTTTAGGAATCCTGTTGGATCCCTCCAACCTGTTTCCCTGCAACCACATATGTTAATACAACATAAAAATACCAATCCCACTTCGAGGCGGGATATCGCGGTATATAGGGTCATCCGCTATTATGCGGGGCGCATAAGGTCTCATCCGCTCCAATAGGCGGGAAAAATCAATCCAACTACTAATATATACTACTTTATATATTATAACATCTAACTAATAATAATAATTATCAAATCATCCAATCAACCAATAATTTAAATTTTCAACATTTTAAATTAAACTAGCAATCAAAAAATGAGTGAGATTAACTCAGCATAGTTCCAGTTATCGCTTTCACGTTCTAGTTCAAGTTCTGATTAAAATCAAACAAACGTTCGATTCTAGTGCAAAATTTCAATAACTCCAAACTCTACCAATTCAGTTCCATTGTGAAGCTAACGTCGCTATGAACTCAACACGACTGATCGCGTTAAATTAGGACCTAATATGAGCAAGTTATGGAATTTATAAGATTTTGGTTTTTAAATGATAATTTAATTCACTTATCATTTTTATTTTAAACAAATTACCCTATGAATTATTAGATTTGAAATTCAAGTTAAAATTTAACTTTTAAATATTTAAAAACAATTAAATATTCCAGTTTCAAATAACGCAAAATTCTGGGTCGTTACAGTTTATTTCTAGGATTTATGGTGATGCCGTTTTTGGTATGGTTGTCTTCATATGGTCCGTGTGTAGTTCAGGTACCAACTCGTCCTTTTGCTCCTCGTCTACTTTGTATCTTATGGGACTGCCTCTGCAATGGGATGAGTATGTGTTAATGGTGGTAGCAGTTCTTTATGTTTGTTAGTGTTTGGTGCTTGTTACTGTTTGCAGCTATACTGTTGACGGTGGTATACTTTCTTATAGTCGAGATTTGGCTATTATCTTATATCCTGGAATGTGAATGTTTAGGGTCTGTGTATCCTTATTGGTGGACGACCTTTCTTTGGCTTTAGTATGTGAAATTATGTAGTCTTGGCTACTCTGGACTCAAATTTGATATTGTTGATGTTTCCTTTTGGTGATATATTTGGAAGCTTTTTCTTTGGATTAGATATGGAATTATTGCTTCACTCCTTGCTGGAATGAAATTTGACATAGTGTAATGTATTTCCTCTTTCATGTCAAGAGGTTTGTCAGTGTAGTTTATGGTTGTCTTACGTTTCTTTTATTGTGATTGTAAGGGTCAGGGCCGGTCCTAAGTCATTTTAGGCTATGGACAAAACTCAAGTTTGGGTCCTTTTATACAATTACAAGTAATACTTTCAAATGATAATAACCATATTTAAATATTATCAAACAATGATATATTTTTTCAAAAGCTAATTAGTTTGTTCATTATATATTCAAAAGTATCAAACTTACAACTTCTTAATCATTTAAAAGGCAAACGGTAAATCCAACAATAACATCATTTAAAAATTTCTCTTAATCCATTTTTTGAAGCAATATTATTGATTATATTATCTTGTTCGATATTTTCCAATATACCTTTTTCAATGCATAGAATTGCTAGCCCATTCAACCTATCTTGAGATATAGAAGTTTTGCAAATATGACTTTAGCAATTTCAATTTAGGAAAGCTTCGTTCGACAGATGCGACGGTCACAGGGATAGGCAATAATATTCTACAAGCAATCATCACATTTGGAAACATATCTATTTCTCTCACAAACTCAATCATTCTTTTCAAAATCCATGGCTTGTCCATTTCATATGATTCTTTTGGCAACATTATTTGCAATGCATGTAGTTTAGAACATAAAATTTTTCCAATCACATCAAAAATATCATCCTTTATTAAAGAATTTTCAAGATTTACACAAGCAATTAGTAATTCCTAATCATCCAAATTCATTATGTTTTAGCATCAAATAAGAAACCAAATATAAACTCAAAAGTTTCATTTGTTAAAATCTGAACCTCAATTAGGAGAGAGCGATATCAACTATGTGAATAAAATAGTCAATTCTAAATGATTCTTGTGCAGACAATTGTTCTCTATCATTATCAAGTGTTTCATCAAAATGTTTTTCTCTTTGAGTTCGTCATTTTGTTGGAAACGTTGGCTCAATTTCCATATCTATAGCTATTTTTTCGCTTCTTCAACTGCTAAATTAAATTCATTTTCTCTATATTTTTTGAAAAAGGAAACAAGACCATCCAATTGTTTAACTGCAATATCAATACGCATATCGTCCGATTGTAACTTTTTACTTCCTACGTTTATTTTGTTTAGAACATCATGCCAAATTACCAAAGATAATATAGATTCAAAACCTGAATGCTCACATGTAGCTAAAGTTTGTGCATCTCTACTTAGTTTTGGATCATCTGTAATTTCTGCTAATTTGAATAAAGTTTCTCTAATTTCAAAAGGTTGTGATTTTATTGCTTTAATACTTTCAGTATGACTCTCTCATCGTGTGTTAGACAATGTGTGACGACCCACCTTGTTGACCCCTACGAATGACGCTTAATACCTCCATGGTATTCATGTGCCACTGCCCAAGCGTCTGAAAGATAAGTTGCCTTAGGGTAAAATAAAGAACAGAACAAGATAGAATAAATAAAACTCATATTGGAATGGTTACATATAACATAAAATGATATAGCACAAAAGGTTACTGCTTATAAGGAGTTATCAGAGTTATAAATAAAATACTACATCTAATAGATTGATAGCTATACATTCCGACTTCTCATTTTTAAGATACAAAATACACCTACATAATCATATAGCGGGAATAAATATTAGATAACTAAGGAGCCTCCTGCTCGTTCGTCATCTTCAAAGACCTCCAAAGAAAAACCTAATATTCTCAGATTACTCAAATATAATTGAGAACCCGAGATTTTAGGGAAAATAAACAACTCGGGTCAAACAAAATGTCTGGTATGAGTAAAACTATGAAACAAATAGGGTGTGTTTAAATGATAACATGTGGGACCATGCCGCTAATGCGGAATGAGTTTTCTCCCACATAAACTACAACCAAATATAACAAAAATGGAAATGAACAATACGGAACAAATCTAAACATAGATGATGGGCATAATTAGTATAACATTTAGACTTGAAAGATTGGAAATAGTCTAAATAAAAATCTAAGCTGGACAGAATGGATAAAACAAGACAACAGTCCAAACTCGATAGAATGGACTAAACAAGATAACAGCCCAAACTCTATAGAATGGACAAAACCAATAATTGAACAGCGCGAAGAGTGGTCGACTCTTCCCATTATAATTAAAGAAAATAGATTCAAAGGTTAATATCAAATAAGGAAAATCTCCAACAATGACTAGGAGGGTTCACCCCTCTTGCCGAAAGTATACCTCTAGAAATATACTTGAGAGCTCCAATGGCTCTTGGAAACCTCCAAGCCGAACCCCACTAACTGTTACCGAGTATCCGAGTATTTCACATCTCAATGTGCAAAACCGAATCTAATCTAGAGTGGATGTGAGAATGTCCTGATGGGAGCAACCCCACATAGCTTGGCCCCCACTCGCTCTTTGGTTTTAATCATTTCTGACAAAGGATATCAAAGCTCAACGGAGCAATATATCGTCTTAGAACGACGATAATAAAGAAGCTGAAGTAACCGATAGCTGAGAAACCAACTACCGAGGATATAAAACGATCATATATGGAAATTAAGACTTGTATACTTATCAGCACTCATCAAATTCCAACTTGTACTATTTCTGGGTTAACAATAATACCGGACAAGTCAAGGTAGTGTTACCTCAAAGTCGTGTCTCACGATTATTCTTAACTTTTGAAATAGCGACAAGTCTACTTCCTCGACGTTTAATGCTAAGTATACAAATAAATCGTTCCCATATAAGTGAATCGCTTTATGGAAATTAATTCATTTCCATAAACGAATTCAAACTTTTCTTTTAAAAACCCGAATTCATGCTTGGCCTCACATTACAAGTATTAGCTTTAAAACACTTTGTTAAAAGAGTTTACTAACTTCAAAACATCAATTTAAAAAGGATTTAATAACTTAAAACATCTTTAACAATTTGATTTTTGAACTTCAAATGTCTTTAAATAATAAAAAGGGTAAACCATTTTAAACCTTATTAATTCAATTAATTAGTAAAATATAATTTATTAAATTAATAATTAATTAATTATCATTATTTAAAATGAATAACAAAGTCAAAACATCCTTGTTACTTTGATAAATTCACTTTGAGGCTTCATAAATTAAGTTGATTAATTAACTCTAATAACCTTTAATTAAAAAGGGTAAATCACCTTTAAAACATCATTAATTCAATTAATTAATAAATGTAATATAATTAATTAAATTAAATAAATAATTAATTAATTCTCATTATTTAAAAATGATTTATTAATTATAAGCATCAATAAAGGAAAGATTAATTAGAGTTAAAACAAGTTGGTAAAATTTAAAAATCATTTATTAAAAAGATTTATTAATTTAAAAGCATCATTAGAAAATTGATTAATGAACTTTAATTCATCATTATTAAATGATTAATTATCCTTAAACTTCATAAATAAAATGATTAATTAAATTTAGACGTCATTAAATATAATGATTAATTAATTTAAACAATCATTAACCAGGTAATTAGTTAAATTTAAAACATGTCATTAACTAAGTAATTAGTTAACCTTAATCCTTATTAATTAAGTAATTGATTAATTAATCATTATTAAAATAATTAATTTTAAAAAAACACCACTAATCAAAAACTTGCTTAACTTGTAAAATAATTCCAAGCACAATAATGAAACCAAACGGTTTCGATAAAAGGTGATTTCCGAAAGTGCCCATATAACGACTATTGTTATACAGGTAGTTCGAAAAACAAACTTATTACATTGGCCATACAACCTAACATCACATAGCAATGGTTTAAGCACAATACAAGGTAAATAATGATGATACAACATGTAATAAGTATTTACTAACAATTATATTAACTTTACTAATAACGTTTCATATAGCAAACCACATGCTTACTAACTTTCAAATACGACAACTTTTCAAAGCATAAATAAACGAACAACCAAACCATCACTTCACATATATAACAAGCATTCATAGGCTATTAACATGAACATTAACATAGAATAAACTTGGTTTAAGAAGGTGTAGTTTTACTCACCAAAAGCGATCCAAACCCTCGCTAACTTAGGATATGACCTAGCACTTCCATTCCTAAGCAAAAGATGGAGTCGGACCCTTAATGCACTAGGTAGGCTCGGCCTTGAAAGAAGAAGGAAGTGAAACTTATTTTGGTAAGGTGGAGTGACTAGGTAATCATCGAATTCTCGAAAAAGGACCCGAAAATATGTCATTTTTCAACTGGCTTTTGGACTATTTACTCTCGGATTTTGGAGAAGCAGTAAAGAGGAAAGTTCTAGAAAATTCTTTTCTCTATAATTTCAATAAAAGAATCACTCAAGATAGATTAGTTTTGAAGAAGATATGGTCAAGAACCATTTTCGGACTTGAAATTCTAAGTCCAAAAACACTATGTAAACAATTGATATTTTGACATAGTTATGCTCAAAATTTGTAGAAGTGATCAAATAAAAGTTGTAGCCACTAGAATTTGACATGGTTTGAAAAAAGAATAACTTCATTTGGACAAGATATGAGAGAGATCTTATCAGTGGAAGAAGAGGAAAATTTAGAGAGATGAAAGACTATTTATAAGCAAGTGAAAATGTGAATTATCCAAATGCCTGTGTCCCCTACCCTCCACAAATCAAATGCCACCGCACTCCCATGCACTACAAGACAACTTACTTTTAACTGCGTATATTGTCAGCGTTTGGCCCTCAAACGTAGTAAAACTTATTTCATAAAGAGTCTAATTCGCATACCAACGCCGAGAATATTTTTAGGTCTCTGGGTTTAATATTGCCGCTTCTCTCCTTCCATTTTGCATAAAAAATTCATTTTCCCTCTTCTATCCATACTGTTGCTCCCTTAATCAGTTCTCCTTTATTTTCAGTTTCCTTCTAATTTCGCTCGTTCTTTGATTTTCCTTTGGTGGATTTGATCGACGCTGCCCTAATTCCTTATTCTTGCTTTAGGTATTGCTAATTCCTTGTTTTAGGTCTATTTGATTCATCGATTTTTAGGTTTATGTCATTGGTTAATTTTGATTTCATATTTCAAGCATGTCGCTTTGTGGACCGCCCTTAGTCGAACTTTGTTCGATCATTAATTGTCGAGATAACTTTCTGGAAATTCGATGGAGTCGAACTGCTGACAAAGTTCAACTGCTTCAGGTAGCTTCAGTAAATGAAACAAAATACTTTTATTTGATTTATTACTAGGTTGTGTTTTGTTATGATTATCTTAAGTTCTTTAAACTGAATGATGATTTCTTCCATGTATCACTATTAACATCTAGGAAATTACAATAAATTTTGAATTTGAAAATCACCTTTTGATATTTTAGGTTTAAGAAAATTCAAGACTCTATAATTAAAACTTTTGACAATTGTAACGTTTATTTCTGTATTTTTTAATTCAAGCATTTTAAAGTTGATTTTATAAACCAAGAATATTTATATTTTTCAAACTGAAAGTTTCAGAATATTGAGTATTCTAGAGATAAATTTTGTTTAGAAAATCATTATTTTTAGAAATTGTAATTTTGAAGATAGGAAGCTTTATTGGTTCAGCCATGCCTTATATAATACAACCAGCATCATTTTATTTTGCATCTGTATCCTTTTTGTGTGATATCAACACTAAACAAAAGAAGCTTCAACTTTATTGGTTCAGTCATCCTTTTAGATTCCAAAGTTTAGTTCTTTTATATCGTTCATATTTTTATAATAGATTGGACTATCAATCCACCACTTTCTCCTTGAGCTGAGTTGGAACTTGAATTCGTGCACTTAGGTGTAATAGGAGATAGACTACAGCATTAAAATGAAGCAAATCAATGCAAAATTGTGTTCATAGGCGAATGGCGATGTATTGAGCTGAAACATGAAGTTAAGAATTGAGCTGAGCAAAAAGGTTGATGTTTATGTGGTGAGTTTGGTAACTTTTCAACTAGTGTATTTGTTTAATTTCGCCAATTCATCTAGAATTTATGTTAGTTTTTCCAAAAAAAAGTGCACTTCTGTTTGATTTTTAACAAAAGCAGATGTTAATCTATTAATTACTTCTCAGATGATCAACATCAATACTTTGTATAACCACCAACTGTTGTTTTCTACCAATTAATCCATCTGAACCTTGATTGTTGGCACGACTTACCTATTAGACAGTATCAACGAGCCTAAGCTGTGTTGTTCAAAGCCTAAGCAGAGCTATAGATAATATAGTTACAGTAGTGTAAATGGATACAGCTTGACCATGATACTCATTTTAGCGAACTCAAATGTAACTAGTTCTGTTATGTATACGGAACTACATCTATTCTGACAATACACACAAAGAATTACCTGAAACAAATGTTATTAGCAGGCAAATTTAGAAGTCATGGTTTCACAATATAAATCAACTTTTACACAAACAATATGTATAGATAAACATGTAAGTGATTTTTTCACAATGTAAATCCCTTCATAGTTCATGCTTCCTATAAAGCAGAAACATTTTATCGGGTTCGGTTGGATCACAAAATTCCTAACTTCTAGGTTATTAATAACAGTTGATTTTGTATTTGCAGAATTTACAAATTCATTACTCAGACGTTTTCTTTCTCTGAAATAGTGATGATTCTTAAAGTTTGCATAAGAATGAATAAACAAGGCATGCTTACAAAGTTATACTTTTGGCTTTTCTTGTTAACTTGTACTTTTCATAGCATGCGACTGATTGTATTAACAATCTCATTTAATCCTAACAGCCGTATTTTAGGTGGCTAATGTTCATTTAATAACCGCAAAATTATAGGTTGTTGATGTAAGAACAAGAATACGCATACATGATGTGGAAGGAAGGTAACTTCAATAATGTGCTTCTTAACTTTTCCTATGCTACTATTAACACTAGCCATAAACACTTATCAAAGCATGCTATTTTATAAAGTTTATTTTTGTCACTCAATCTTGTGTACCTTCTTGATATCTCAAAACAATGCACCTCAACCATAAACTCAAATGAGCTCTCTTTCTATTTCGTTTTTGTCACTATAAGGTTAGTACCGTAAAAATATGCATTACCCTTCTTTGATGGATATAAAACTAATTCACATGCAAAAATGAAAAAACAATTTTCCCAACATCTTCATCTGTTGATTTTCACATACAACATTTCCTTGTATGAAATGTACCATTCATTTTCCTAAAATGTTTTTGTAGATTTATGAATACTCCTGGAAGTGATCTCAGTCTGTTCAACAAATGAAAATTAATATCTTCATACTTAATTTATAAAATTTATTATTATTTTATTTGTTTCTATTGCAAATTTTAAATTACAAAGATATCATTGTCGTATTTTTCTGCACAAAACATATCACTCTATAGCTTGAAATTCTGAAAATTGGTTTCGTTGCATTCAGAGCCTATAGTTGTTTTTCATCAGAAAATTAGTTACAAAGTTTAAGTTAGCCTATAAAGGCATTACATACAAAAAGAAACTATACATAACACCAAAATAACTCTATACAAAAATAGCTATATCAACAAAAATAAAAAGGATTCAAAACCCAATTCAAATTGTAATAATAGAAAATAAAGTTCTAGGACTGACAATGTAGAAACCCATGCATCAAATCGGTTAAAAAAATTATTTTTGCCTTTATAGCATCAAAAAGCTGAAAGTAAGAATAACTGTTATTAATTGCATGGGGTTACAGCGTTGCATTATAACATGCTGTTGTTATTCTTATAAATCATAGGACGATACGAGAAAAATAAAGTATAACGCTGTGAAAAAATTAATAGTACAAAATTTACAGGCGGGCTTCCAAATTATTTCGCGGCCGCTAATTTTCCAATTCTTTCCTCCTCTTCGCTCCTTCCCTACTCTCCAAATCCTTCCATTGTCAATCATGAAAACTCTAAAACACCTCTCCTTCGTTCATCTCACATCACATGTAATCAATTCACCTCTCTTCTCCCGCCTCCGTCCACCTCACCGGCTACTTCTTCAGGAATCATCTTTGCAACCTCTCAAAAAAGCTCTTGCCCTTTGTCGATGCAGGGTTGGCTCACTTAAGTTGTTAATATATTCTCCGGTTGCATCCATGGTTAGCAAATCATCTTTCCTCTTTTATTTGTTACGCATACTAATTTTTTATTTTCTGAATCATATTTCTTTACCTGTGTTAAAGATTAAGAGGAGCTGGTTAAATTTAATCCGGAAACCAGTTTTATTTTTTGACTATAATCATCGTTTTTATCTTTGTTCAACTTTATTTTGTTTTCAATCTGGCAAAAAAAACTCTTTTAGAACAGTTTGTATGTTTCTATTAAATGGACAGTATAGAGAATAGAGAATCTTAGGCGACTTATTCTTCATTTGGAGATGGGTTTTGGGATTTTGAGAGTATAGAGAATATCAAATTGGTGCAATGTTTGATACGGTAGCAAATTAATAAGTTGCATATGTAGGCAGTAAAAGCAACTTGAGCTCTACTTAAAACAGTACAGTTTTTTAACATCATATTTTTATTGAAAATATGTAGAATTGCATTATGTCCTATCAACGACACAATTGCTTAGTTCATTGGGTGGTCAATTTTTGTATTAGCAACCTAGGTTCAATTTGCTTTTTTTTTGCCAAGGTTCATGTTGAACATGGGTTGGTCCAGCTTCATATACCATTTAACAAGTCTGTCACATAATGAGATACACTAATATATACAAGGATGCATTGCTATTTGGCAGTGAAGTTGATTCTTAACCTTTTGATAAATCACATTATGATTATTTGCATGGCATGCTATTTCTTTTCAAACAAAAGACCAAATTATTTTTCCTTTTGGGAAGATATTGAGGAAATTCAAGTAATTCCTCTATCACTAGCATCAATGGGTTAACCTTATATCTCTGTTAAGGTAAAGGTATTGATGCTCACCATGGTGCACTACCTGTAGATAATGATGGATGGCTAACCTTTCTATCTCGGTCATTTGTTCCATTCAATGCAACTAAGGTAACAAGTAGCCTTTTCCTAGCAACACCATAGCTTTTTTTGGTTCTCATATTCACCGTGGACTAAAAATATATTTAATAACTAGTGAGAAAGAGGAAAATCACTGATAAGATTATTGAGTTTCATTTGTGTCTCTATATATTAAGATTGTCAATAAAAATACTCTTAATCAAGTAAACAATGGGTATCCTAGAAATATTAGTCATATTATGGCACAGTAAGTTTCTTGGAAAAAATAGCATGGGATGAATAGTTGTTAAAAAGTAACCGACTACCTAAAATACTTTGCTTGTTAGTTTTCTATTGAATTTGAACCATTGAATCTTCATTGTATATTGTCCATATTGGCACTATTCAATGTCAATGATTCCCATGTATGTTATTTGTGAGTGTTAAACACCAGCGACTCAATTGCATACATTCGTGGTACAAACAACATGAAATCTTGTAAAATGTCTACACAAAGACTTCGGATTTCATTATTTTCTAGACAATTTAATTTTTGGTATTTAAAATATCATTTGTTAAGTCATTGAAATAAAAATATCATTTGTATTCTACCATCAATAATAATGGATGCTTCATTTTCGTAAATAATGATATGTGACCATGTGCTCTTTTGATGGATTTCTATTATATGCGTTTGTCAATTTTTACACTTTTGAAATTTTGCTACATATTAGATAAAGAAATTGTTTTTAGTATTTAAATGAACCCTTCTTGCAGTATAATGCTAGTTGTTCACTCTTAACATTTTGTCACAACTTATGTTGGACATATTTTTTGGTAACAGTGCACAATCAAGGGCAGACATATTAACTCTTGGCCTGGCTGTAACAAATATTCTTTCTGGTCTCGTCTGGCTTTCAATCAGGCCCAAGTATATTTCTTCGGTGAATATTTCGATTTCCATACAATTCTACAAGGCATGATAGATATTTATCTGCAGCCACAATTTCTCCTTTAACTTGATGTTAGGTTGCTCCCCAAGGCATGGACTGCAAGTACGTAAATTCTGTTATTCCCAAAGATGTAGCATCTGAATTGATATGGTATTTTTATTTGGTATTCTTATCTGTTTTGAAATTCGTTCTTTTTGTTAAGCATGTTGCAGAATAGAGTTTGTCCAATACAATACAATACTGTTTGGATCAGTTGTGTTCGAATGTAGGAATGCTTAAGCTTATCAGCTTGATTTTAGATGGAAAAAGAACTCACTCACTTTGGAGTACCCTATATTATTTACTGGGTATTTCAAGAAAGACACTGATATACATGCAATCAGAAGGATTCATGCTGAAAACTCTACATAACTTGCAGGGCTTGGGAATCCCTTTCGAATGCATCGTGCTGCCGATCATTAGTTATTGTTTATGAAGGCAGCTTGCTTCTTCAAATTGGGGTTGCAGCTGAAACTTCAATCAACAATGATGTAGCTATTGATGTTCCAAAGTTAATGCAGGGCTCCTTATACAAAAATGCAATAAAATCTGGCAAGCGTATGTGTTCTTATAACATAATTACAGAAACATTTTTAGAAGTAGAAATATACAAACACGTCCCTCTTATTTGTCCGTATAGCTGAAATCATCTTGTAAACAAAGACACTGGTCCCTAATTTCCCAAGTGTAGATAATCTCATCTACACATCCTGCTTTACCTATAATACCGGTACTCATTTTTAAATGGACATGCATGTTGACTAACTGAAAAAGTAGACATAACTAGTAAAACACCTAGTCTGAAGTATGCAGTGTTTCATGCAAGTTAATTAGAAAACATTAATTTCTTAACTACTGAGTTCATCTGTCACTTTACATGTTTATAATCTAATCTCTCACAGAAAGCTACTTGGCGAATCTAATCAGGGAAGGACCAAGAGTAGTATTGGCATTTGTGTTATGTATTTAATATATTGGTAATTTTAATGGTATGAAATCCTAACAACGTTCATCCGTCTCATTTTGATATTCTTCTGGTTGCGTACGATGCACCAATGGAAATGTTGCAGACCTCAATGTGGAGGAAATTTTCTTCTCAATTACTAGAGACATAAAGGAAAGGCTTTCTCGGAGCAATAACACATCTGAGGTAAGCATTTTAGCTTAGGCTTCTTTTCACCTAGATTTTAAACAGAAAGTTTTCGAATAAAGTATGATCAACATTATTATTGAAATATACACACGTCAGTGTGTTTTGGTTTACTCATCAATTGTGAACTTAATAAATGCTATTAGTCTTATTTCTTTGAATACTGTATACGAATTAAAATGAGGATAAATTTGCTACCCAAATTTACCGTTTTCTCCTGTGACTATTTTGATATCAAACCCCAATTGGATTGCATCTTTTTTCCCCTTCCTGTTTCTATATCAAACCCAAATTTATTATTTCAAATAGGGAAACCATGTTGAAGCCTTATCATGCTACAATAATGTTCTCAGAATAGATCCTTTAGCAGCAGATGAGCTTATTAATAGAGGAAATACTTTGAAGGAGACTGGAAGAGTTAATGAGGCTATCTAAGACTATATTTGAGCTGTTTCTACAAGGCCAATAATGCATGAAGCTCATGCAAATTTAGCCTTAGCTTACAAAGACAAGTAATTGTTTATTTTCATTGATTTTATATCCATATTGGTGGTGATAATTTATTCCTCTATCTGCTTGAATGTGCTAAATTTCAATGAATGCACTTGCAGTAGACATGTGGATCAGGCTATAGTAGGTTATCAGCAGGCATTGCTTCTTCGTCTCGATTTTCCAGAAGCTACATGTAATCTCTTACACACATTGTAGGTAATCAGGACCATCATTGATATTTAAAAGTAACTCAATAACTTAATTGTTCTGACCACTCTTATGTGCAATTCTCTCCAAATTCACACCATTTATTTGATACTGTTGCATTATGTTTATGTTCATTCAGTTTGTTTGTGACTGGAATAATCGTGAGAAAATGTTTGCTGAAGTCGAGGGAATAATTAAGAGGCAGATAAAGGTATGTGTTGTTATATTTATTTTCGTTTAAAGGTTTTATGAACTAATTGACAATTCAATATCAGATGTCAGTTCTTCCGACCGTGCAACCGTTTCATGCAATAGCTTATCCTCTTGATCCTATTCCTGCATTAGAAATCAGGTATGCCTTAGACAAATCGCAACTTTATGTTTTTCCTGTTGAATATGAGATTGTTCATACTTTTATTAGTCGAATCTCTCGTTCTTTCAGTTGTAGCTATAATACTGACATATCCGTCCATAATGTTTTTAGCCGTAAGTTTCTAAACACTACTCTTTGATAGCCTCTCATTACACACTTCCAGCTTTCAGTCACCCCTTCCAGTTCCTGGTAAAATGGACGGTGGTAGTAGGAGGCTAAAAGTTGGGTCAATTTGTTCCTCCATCTAATATATTTTATTGCTAATGCCTCCTACTTGCTATTATTAACAATAATATAATTTGTGTTGTCGTAGTTATGTAAGTAGCGACTTTGGTAATCATCCTCTATCTCATCTAATGGGCTCTGTATTTGGATTGCACAATCGAGAATCCATTGAGGTTTATAATGTTACTTGATTACTGTTATCTGTTGTTAATTGATTGTCTGCACTAATATAATTTAAATTTTTCAACAGGTTTTTTGCTATGCATTGAGTCATAATGATGGTACAGAGATGGTACAGAGATGGATCAATCTCTATTTGTCGCTTTTTGCATTCGATTTTCATTCTTTTACGATAACATCGTTATATTTGAATGTTTCAACCTTTTATAAAGTAGATAGTTCGTTCAAGCAATATTTAGTTTATTTGGTAAATTAACATCGAAAAGGATTGTTTGTCCATACCGATCTGTTTGATGGCAAGGTTTAGTTAATAATAAAGAAACTATTTTACTTAAACAATCAAACAAGCCTTTCTCTCTTCACGCTGGTAGCATTTTTTCTTTTCGTTGCCTTCAAATAACATACTTCTCGTCTTATTTTTCTCTTGTGATAGTTAATTCTATTGGAACTTCAACCTTTTACTAATCACCATTGAAATATACTTTTGTTGTGTTTTAGTTGAGATTAATGAAAAAATGTACATTTTACTCGCAGGATTGTCTAAGATCAAAGCGTAAGTGTAAGGTTGCCTTTCATAGACTGATTAAAGCAAACGTTGATTCTTCCTCCTCCTTTTTTTGCACATGTATAAAAAGGGAAAATAAAAAAACGAAGGAGGCAAAGGTACCACCTTATGAAGTTTTTATGATAGTGTGCTTTCTTAATTGTTTAATCGATTATCTCAATCTTATGAAGTTTGCACTGCATTTTTGCACCCGTTGCCTGCATGTAACCACATAAATCCATTTCCACTCCTACTAATGCAGGTCTGAAAAGGAACGGCTAGCTATAATATCAAAAGATAGTAAGCTGAATAACAAATGCATGAATAGAGGTAGAAGATAAATGCAGGTCGCAGCAGAAATGGCCAAAGCTGGCAAGTTGCAGCATCGTAAATGGCACAAGTGAATGGCCGAGCAAGCACTGGAGTTGAAGCCAAGGTAAGCAATATTTGATCAAAATCATAATTAGGTTTGTCTCAACAACTTTGCATTTGATTATGCTTACCCAATACGATAATGCAGCATCGGAAGACAAAGCTCCTGCATGTAACTACTTTTATGCACGTTTTTTCGATAATATTAGATGCAAACTTGCTTTCTAGATATTGTGCATTTGTCTAATTTTGTATGCAGTTGGTTTATAAATTTTATCTCTCTTTACGGGTTTATGTAAACTTTGTTCATGGATATTGTGTTCAACTTATTTTATGGAAGTGATTAATAGTTATGCTTTTATTTTACAATTTTTAGTTTGATTTGTTTATGTTATGTACATTAACTGATTAAAATATAATTAAATGTAGTTTATATTAATGATATGTGTGAATATTGCAATGGCACAACATTGCTGTCAATTCTTTGGGGAAAAAATGCATATCCCTACGACAGCGTTTATACATTGCTGTCAATTCATTGGAAAAAAATGCATATCCCTACGACAGCGTTTATACATTGCTGTCAATTCATTGGGAAAAAAATGCATATCCCTACGACAACGTTTATACCTTGCAGTAGAAAACTATTAACAGCGTTTATACCTTGCAGTAGAAAAATTATTAACATCGTTTAAAAAACGCTGTAGAAAGTGGGTTTTTGACAGCGTTTATATTTTGCAGTTAAAAATTTAGGGTCAACGACCGCATGTCATTATACAGCGTTTTTAAAAACGCTGTGAAAACTTTTAACAGCGTTTTTCAAACGCTGTGAAAAGTCTTTTTTGTTGTAGTGATGTCTCCCTCCTCTTAAATTTCAAAAATATCACATTCTCCCTCCATGGACCTTTCTCCAACATCCGTAAAACACTAATTGTACTTGAGTCGCCAAAATGTTTGCTTATGATGTGACATTTTCTATTTTATTTTATTTTTAAATTCTTTAAACTTATTTATACTTAAGTGTATTTATATACTTATATACTAACATATGCTAACTTATTTATGTTTGTATGTATATACTTATACAAAATAGTTTATAACATTCTGACAATTTTTAGTTGACGAAAAGTCAAAAATTCGGAAAACGAATTCCAATCACATTTTCGATTTTTCTTCGAACTAAATATTTTTGTAAACTAATTTTGAAAACTATTTTATCTTCAATATTTATTATTTAAAAAAATTATTTTAATTATAAAACCTATTATTTGAATATTTAAAGTTAATTAAATATTCGAAATTAATGTGGTAAAATTACGGGTCGTTACACAATGATTTTAAAGTTAAACCTTTTATATGATCGAGTAAAACATGCCATCATTTTGTTGAGTTAGAAAACACTAAATACATGCATTGGCATGCTCCAAAAAATGATTTCACTTTATGAGAATAATTTTTCATATTACATAATACTAAATTAAGACAGTGAGAACCACATGACATGTAAAATTCTCTTGGATTTATTTCAAGCAATCATATTTGTACACCTTGATGTCGTCCACTATCGTATCATTGCCCCCTCACATCATCAACGTTAAGTCTAAGATTTTTTAATGCAATTTGTAATTCATTGAAAATACCTAGTCCGGTTGTATTCACAACATTTATAAACTCTAAAAAAATTCTTCTATTTTTATTGGAGAACATGACACATCAACACTGAAAGTGACTGTGCTATAGGATCGAGTAATATGGAATAGTAACTAAGTTATCTACCAATGCGGAATAAAATAAAAAATAGTAAATAGTAAAGTAAATAACACCAGGGATTTTTATACTGGTTCGAACTCTCATTCTACGTCTAGTTCCAAACTCCTTCTGGATTTAAACTAGAAACCCTCACTTAACCTGGAGGAATAGATTTACACCGCCTGAGCAACCGAACAGGACTTTGACCACCTGAGCAACCGAACAGGATTTTCCTGCCTGAGCAACCGAACAGGACTTTGATACAGATAAAATGTTTTCTTGACTTTGGTGCTCTTGTTACAACACAGATTTGTCAAATGAAGTGCACCCTTCCTATAATCTTTTCCTCAAGTATGATATGTATATTTATATGTATATGAAGATAAGGAAGATATATATTGCTTTACAAATGGAGAATTAAAAGTGTGATTGCACAAATTTGAAGCAATAAGAGATTCTGAAATTCAAGAGAGTAGAGAATTGAAAATTAAGTAAAAGCAAGTAAGTGAAGTAAGTTGATCTTGAAATTCATGCATATATATGGTAGACAGAGAGTTACAACATTTGGTTAAAGGTTCTATCGAATAGCAATGGAAGCAACTCTCTACGTAGAAGAAGAAAACCGTTCATGAAGAGAAGTGTCTATTCATAAAAATGGTAGTTAGAACCAGGTAAGTCGACTGGTTATGAAATTCAGTCGACTGAATTTGAATTTGTATACGTGCATTCATATGTGCACAGATTCATTCGACTGACTGAGTGCATTCAGTCGAATGAGTTCTGCATTTTACAAAAAAATTATACGCACAGGTTCAGTCGACTGTTTATATGCAGTCAGTCGGTTGACCGTTGTATATTTATAAAAGATAGTATGGAAAGCAATTTAAATTTAATTTAAATAAACATTTTATAAGTGAGGGGGTGTGGACTACTTGAGGATAGATTTTAACATATGAATTAACTTAGACTCTAAAAACAAAATATTCATACTTGATATACGATCTTTGAGTCTAGTCGCCTTCATGTGTCGTAGATTTGTAGTCGTAGATTTTGTTGAATATTCAATCATTCCTATGTCGTCTTGGCATGAATCAAAACCTAAGATCTAATATTCTCCCCCTTTTTAATTGATGACAACTCTTTGTGATATATTGAAATATGAGTGAAATCTTGACAAAAATCGTTATATAATTCCCCTGAATCCGAGACGAAATTTTTGTTAAACCTGCCAATTTTGTTAGTACAACACTTCTTCTCCCCCTTTGTCATCGACAAAAAGGAGATATGTATATATATAAAAATATGTAAGCAATATTCATAATATACACAATATAAGGTATCTTATAACAATATCAATGATAAACCACTGTCCAATATCCATTTTTCTCTCTTTTTAAGTGGTGCCTGCAAAAAATATAGAATGAACATTGGTACCCAACTTTTTTTAGGGTCCTAAGAGTTGGGTCTTTGGAAACCAAACCCAAGAGGGTTCGGAATTCCTTTTGTAAATAAAATCTTTATTTTTGTGAATAGTTTCTATAAAAGATTTTATATATTTGTTTCTAATTAAAGAATTATTTGTTTTAGGAACCCAAATCTAAATTGATTTAGAATAATTTGGAACTTTTGAAATTGATTTTACAATAGTATTATTATTCTTTTTGAAATTGTTATATAAAGAATTCTTTTACTTTGGAATACTATTTGAAACTTGCTTATATCCTAGTCCTCATTTATTTGAAACTGTTTGAGAATTTTCAATAATTTTAGAAAGATTCTCTCTACCTTTGTTAAAATTAGAGACATTTTTAGTAATATCATCTAATTTTGTTTTAAGATTAGAAATAACTAATTCCAATATTTTAATATTAGCTTTAAGATCATGATTTTCAACTAAAAGAGCACCATTCTTTTCCTTCTGAGTTTCTATTTCTTGACTTAACATAGAGAGTTGAGATGTCATATTAGAACAAGATTCTTGAGAAGTTTCAAGTTCTTCTTCTAAAATTTCTTTCTCGTATCTTAACATATCTACCTCAATTTCAGTCCTATTTAATTTTTCAAGAGTTTCTTTATATTTTCTTTTGATGTTCCTTAGTTTGTCAAGTAATTCAGAGTTTATTTCCAATAAATCATCAAAAGTTAAATCACTCACCTCGTCATTTGTGGCCATAAAACAGACATTGACTTGTTTAGAATCGCTGCCTGTGTCACTGTCCGATGACGAAGATGATCATGAATCATCCCATGTAACAGAGAAAGCTTTCTTTTTGAATCTGTCTTTCTTGTTTGTCTCTCTTTCGATCAGCACGGTCTTTCTTGATGTGACCTTTCTTGTGACATTCATAGCATTCTAGAGGAGAATACAATGGCTTGTTGTTGTTATTATTACTGCTGAAGCTGTTCTTGTTGTTTCTGAATTTGTTGCTCTTTCTGAACTTCAAAAACTTTTTGAAATTCTTAGCAATAAACGCCGTATCTTCCTCATCTGAATCTGATTCATCCTTTTCTGCTTGGAATGCTATATTCTTCTTATCTTGTGCCTGTACTCATTTTTCCTGAAGATTGACTTCATAAGACATTAGATTTCCTATCAACTACTCTGGTTTAATGGTTGAAATGTCGTTAGCTTCTTCGATTGCTAAGACCTTTCATTCCCACTCATCCGTTAAAGAGTTGAGGATTTTTGAAATAATATCAAAGTCTGTATATTTTTCTCCTAATGCTAAGAGAGAATGATATATATCTTGGAATCTAGAGTACATTTCATTTATTGTTTCATCTTGCTTCATTTTGAAATTCTGGAACTATTTTTTGAGCATAGAAATCTTACTCTACTTTACTTCGTTAGTACCTTCATGTGTAATTTTAAGTGTTCGCCAAATTTCATAAGCTGTAGTACACATGCTTACTCTATTAAATTCATTTTTGTCTCATGCACAATATAACATATTCATGGCTTTGGCATTTGCAGTAGCATCCAGTTTTTGTGTATTAGATCATTGTGAATATTCTGTAGTAGGTATGGTATATTCTGCTTGAGTAATATTCCAAGTTTCATAACTATTAGCTTGCATATAAATTCTCATTCTAGTGGACCAATAGTTATAGTTCAACCGTTAAATAGTGGTAGTCGTGCATTAGATTGACCTTCAAGGAAACTTGTGCTGGTGTTGTTTTCCATATTAAAATATTAGATAACTGTGTTACGGTTATAAGATGACCTGCTCTGATACCAAATGAAAGTGACTGTGCTATAGGATCGAGTAATATGGAATAGTAACTAAGTTATCTACCAATGCGGAATAAAATAAAAATAGTAAATAGTAAAGTAAATAACACCAGGGATTTTTATACTGGTTCGAACTCCCATTCTACGTCCTGTCCCAGACTCTTTCTAGATTTAAACTAGCAACCCTCACTTAACCCGAAGGAATAGGTTTACACCACCTGAGCAACTGAATAGGACTTTGATCACCTGAGCAACCGAACAGGATTTTCCCGCCTGAGCAACCGAACAGGACTTTGATACAAATGAAATGTTTTCTTGACTTTACGTGCTCTTATTACAACACAGATTTGTCAAATGAAGTACACCCTTCCTATAATCTTTTCCTCAAGTATGATATGTATATCTGTGTATATGTGAAGATAAGGAAGATATAATTGCTTTACAAATGGAGAATTGAAAGCGTGATTGCACAAACTTAAAGCAATAAGAGATTCTGAAATTCAAGAGAGTAGAGAATTGAAAATTAAGTAAAAGCAAGTAAGTGAAGTAAGTTGACCTTGAAATTCATGCATATATATAGTAGATAGAGAGTTACAACATCCGGTGAAAGGTTCTATCGAATAGCAATGGAAGCAACTCTCTACGTAGAAGAAGAAAACCTTTCATGAAGAGAAGTGTCTATTCATAAAAATGGTAGTTAGAACCAGGTCAGTCGACTGGTTATGAAATTCAGTCGATTGAATTTGAATTTGTATACGTGCATTCATATATGCATAGATTTAGTCGACTGACTGAGTGCATTCATTTGACTAAGCTGTGCATTTTATAAAAAATTATATGCACAGGTTCAGTCGACTGTTTATATGCAGTCAGTCGACCGACCTTTGTATATTTATAAAAGATAGTATGAAAAGCAATTTAAATTTAATTTAAATAAACATTTTATAAGTGAGGGAGTGTGGACTACTTGAGGATAGATTTTAACATGAGAACTAACTTAGACTCTAAAAACAAAATATTCATACTTGATATATGATCTTTGAGTCTAATCACCTTTTTGTCGTAGATTTGTAGTCGTAGATTTTGTCGAATATTCAATCATTCCTATGTCGTCTTGATCGTCTTGGCATGAATCAAAACCTAAGATCTAACAAACACATCTTATTATCAAAGTCATTTGTTCTTTAAGACTTGAGTCAGGAGTACAATAAAGAATAATAAAAGAATATTTTGCCTTCTTAATTTTGTTAATTATAGCATTTCTAACTTTGGACACTAGAATGACAATCAACCCATTTTGGATTTTATGACTAAGATAATAGTGATGAATTTATTTATTTCTAATAAGTTGAAAATGGTGTTGCATTATTGGATCAAACTCTGAAATCATTTCAATAAGGCTAAAAAATTACCTTTAGCATCATCATCAATTGTTTCATTTGTTCTACGAAAAGCTAAATTATTTATTGCAAGGCATTTTACAACAACAATAATTTGAACCATTATATTTTTCTAATGTAGCGTGTTATTCCTAATTTTCATTTGTAATTCTTTGTCTATAGTTTGATTTTTCTTCAATCCAAGTCTTAGCATTTTCAATGACTTCAAGTTTTGAAGGTGCTCGATGCTATTTTCATGTTGTTCAAGTGTTTTGCTAAGATGTTTCGAATCTCTAATTCCTTCACTTGCTGATTGACTTTTTGATGGTTTTGTTTGAATAATTTACAACAAAACAAAAAACACTATCTAAATCTTTTGAATACACTAACCATTCTCTATCACGAGTTTCTCCATTTGTAGATTTTGATTATAATAATTTGAACAAAATCTTCTTGAGCATTCATTTTTTGGAAAATTAATATTAGTTTCCCATTTAGGTCCATTTTCAATATGTAATTTCTAAGTTTTCCTTGAAGATTATCACAAATTCTAGGATCATAAATGTTTAAATTGAAATCATTTTCCAAACGCTTAAAATTATTGACAATATGGTCGTTGTCTTGAATATTGTTAATATCACTATTATCCATTTCTTCAATTGTATCTTCATTTTATTCATTTACTTCTTTGTTTTCATCACGATCATCCTCTTTCAACTCTTCAATATCGTTTTTTACCTTAAAATGGATTTACCAATTCATCAACATTTTCATTTTCCATAATACTGATTTGTTGTTCGGATTTAACTAATGAATTTGATTATTTGTTAAAATATTTATTTAGTGAACCTTGCAAACTTTGGGTTATGAGTTCTCGTCTTTGTCCTTTTTTTTTGAGATCTAGATAATTGTTTCATGACTGTACTAAATTAAGCTTTAAAAACAGCAAAGAATAATAATGAAAATAATAATCAAAACAATACAACTTTATTCATGAGTTGCAGTCCATTCACCAAACAATCACATCTCACCATTCTTCCATCTAGAAACAAGTATCAACTTCCAAAAATTGAAACAGTGAATAAGATAAAAATGTTATTCCATGATAAAGTATTGAAACAATAATGGAATTATTATCCAATCGAAGTTTAAGCTAAAATAACTATTTTTTTTTAATTTTAGCTCTTATAAACAATATACTGTTTCACAATTTTGTTGATAGATAAATTTTTAGATTTAGATGCATACCTTGCAATTGAATTTTGAAATCCAAAAAGGAATAATATCTGAATCTGATTTGAATCTAGAGATGGTGGTAGAGTATAACTTTTGATACAAAATCTCAGAGCTTTGTAGACTGTAAGACTTAAGTTTAGAAGAGGGAAATAATTTTGAATTGAAAGGAAATACGAAGATGAAGGGGACCGTTATCTTTGTTGAATGTATCCAAAAGCTGTGTTTGGAGAATGGAAATCGCGTTGGATAACTTGGATTGCTTTGGCTTTTGTTCCTGGCTTCGATTTCTGTACGTGAATGATGGAAAATTAACTAGGGTTTCTTATTTTGGTTGGACTTTAAAATATAGAATATATAAATGGTATATAAAAAATGCGCCCCTTGGAAATTGGACCTTTGGCTTTCGCCCAGCTTGCCTAGCCCAAAGGTCGGCACTGATAAGGGTGTGTAGTTAGATGTTCATGTGGGTTAATTTAGTTTGGACTTTGTAATGAGGTGTATATGCTGAAGTAGAAGTGGTAACTTGCCTCTCTCTTATAATAACTTTGTTATATAAAAAGTGGATGGGTGACCACTATAAAAAACTGATTTGCCTTGGCAAAAAAGATATAAATCTCAACATCTATATGTATCTGTGTACATAGTTATACACATGTTCATTCACTATTGTGATATCATGTTAGTTAGTGAATATGTATTAGATATATTTAGAATAAATATTAATAAATTTAATTAATATGATTAATTAAATAAATGTGAAATATTTTAAAATAAAATATGATATTATGTTAATAAAATAGATTGGGTCTAATGCTAGTTAATAGACTATATAGGTCTATTAAGATTCAAATAGGGAAATTTTTTGAAATCTACCCATTTCATCCATTGCGAATTAAACCAGGTTCCAACAATGGTATCAAATTGAGGTTGGTAGAGGCCTTCACTTGCTACATTGGATGTCTTAGGCGATCCTTCAATGATCTATGAAGAAGCATTGCCTCTTACCCTTATATATATCATGTGATGGTTATGCTAGTCGAAAGGCTGCATGTAAAAATCGCTCGTGAGGTACCTAGTTAGTTCAACCCAAAATAGATCGGGCTTGTTCTAATAATAGTATTAGAGCCTAAATGGTCTATTTGATCTAATTAGCAACTTTAAGGCCAACTATTTAAACCCACCAAACAGATGGTATCTAGAAAAGTAGTGTCTAGACTTATGGTTAAATAATAAAATATTCTCCTCTTTCCGACTAACTACCTGGCCCAATAGGTGGAGTAAGTCCAAAAGGTTAGCCCAGTTTAAAGGCCACAATTGATTTGGGTCATGGGCTAATTTTCATAATTAAGTATGAAAATTTAATATATATTTTAAATCTAAAAGTCTTGTTTAAAATATAAAAATGAAATTTTATAAATTTTATAAAGTATTTTTAAAATGTTTTTAGAAATAAATTTAATGTTTTCAAAAATTATTTAATATTTAATAAATTAGATTAATTAAATTAATAATTAAGTAAAATAAAACATATGCAATGATATATGTATACATATTTATCTTAAATTATTTAGGGTAAATTATAAATAAACATTTCAAATTATTAAAAATATTTAATTAAAAATGATTTAATTAAATGAATGATTTATTTGAAAAATAAATAAATTAAATATTAATTAATGTAAGAATATACATATATAGTGATATATGTATATAATTATTATTTTTATAACCATATATTTATCCTAAATGTTTTTATGATGAATACTATTAATTTTTGAATTTAATTTGAATTTCATTAAATTGTCCAATTAAATAAAGTATTTGTCAAATAAATAAATCAATTGATATATATATATGTGTGTGTGTGTGTGTGTGTGTGCGTGTGAACTATAAATGTTATAGTAAGTTTTTTATCTTAAATAGTTTAAGTTGAACAATATAAAATTTTTGAAATTTTAATAAAATTTAGTTAAACTGGTTAATTAAATAAACTTGAATATTAATTGAATATGATTTAATTAATAAGAATTAAAATTAATTAAATATGATTTAATTATTAAGGATACATGTACATATATGTGTGCATATATTATATAAGTTAATCAAATTATAGCAATAATTCATGCTATTTTGCAAACAAGAATGTCTCCTCCCCTAGGCGTTTATTTTTCTCGTGACGTACCCTTCCTCGTTTGACCTCCTTTCTTCGCCTCCGCCCGCCTCGTTTTCCCTGCCCCTCCATCGCCTCTCTCTTCTCTTCTCTATGCCTTCGTCCTCCTCCTCTGTTTCCCTTTCCAAAGCCTCCTCGCCCTGTACCAGATCTGGTCGAAATTATAATACAACCGCCCCCCTTCATTCGATGACTCTCCTCCTTTCTGAATCCAGCTTCCGTCCGTTGTGCTCTTCCTTGCCAAGTTCACCTGATTTAGCTTCGGCAGGTGTTTCGCTTGTAGTGCCAGGTTTAGGTAAAAACCTACCTTCTTCAATTGCCGCTACTTCATCCATGTATGTTGCCGCGAAGGTGTTTGGATTTTGGACTGTCGAACGTTTCTACCTCGTGTGCCGATGTTGGTGAGGTGGGAGGTTTGTTTGCACGGTATGTTTCTACCTCGAAGAATGATAACACTGGCCATGGAGTATGCGCAACTAATGTTTGTGACAACGCCAAGGTTAATTTGGAAATGGATACTTCCGTCTTTACTTCTTCTGACTCGTTTCTTAGGGCCTCTGATGCTATTCATATTGGTGGTACTCTAAAGTCCCTTGCTGCCCAATTTGAGTAGCCTGTTGTCCCTGCCCCTTGCTGCTCAAAACCATGGACATCTCTATTCTCATCCCTGCCCCGTAATGCGAGCATCTACAAACTAATTGATTTTGAAATAGTGAAGGAAAATGGTGTAATGATTCCTTCACTTAGTGTGATGCAAGCGGGTTTGAACTATTGGTCGGGATATTTGGTTGGTTTCTTTTTGAATCCTAATCACCTTCCACATAATGCGGCTAAAGTTTGTGATAGGGCTTTGAAACTTCATGGTGATTTACGTGTTTTGTTGGTTGACTCCATGTATTATCTTCAGTTTTCCTCCTCTGAGGAATGACGGCGTGTCCTAGAGGCCGAGCCTACTTTTTTGATGGAAAACCTTTTATTATTACTCCATGGACTCCAACAATAGCTAGTGCTCATGAACAGGTTCTTTCTATTCCTGTATGGGTTTTCTTTTCACATATTCCTTCTGTTTTACGGCCATTGCTTGGTCTAAATTGGCTAGCGTGTAATGTAGGAAAATTTAAATGCTTTGACACGAATACAGTAGCATGTGAGAAATTGGTGTATGCGAAGGCTCTAATTGAAATAACCCCAGATAAGCCCCTCCCTTCCTCTATTCCAGTTCAGCTTGCTGTTGGGCATGTTAAGGAGGTCCGTGTTCGTTATGGATGGGTCCCTGATATTTGTTCTTCCTATCACTGCTTTGGCCACCTTGCCGTCTCTTGCAAGCATTCTGTCATCTCTACCGTAGCTCCTAAAATCCCTCTGCCTCGCCCCCCTTAGGAAATGGGTTCCTAAGTCTCTTATCCCTGCCTCTTTGTCAAACCTTCCTGGTATGGTTCCCTCTCCTTGTTCTGATGCTAGGCCTGCCTCACCTAACACCATTGATTGTGTGGTTCCGTCTGCTGCTACAGTTATTCCTTTATCTATTCCCGATACTATGCCGCCTCGGTTATCTGTTGTTTGGGCTGAGTTCGAATGGTGTTGGGTGGATCTCATTTCAGATATGCGATATAACCCCTTGGAGGATTCTTTTTTTAGATTTGTTTTCGATGATGAGCAGGACCTCAGATGCCACCATTACTGCATTTTTGGTGGCTCTCTAGTGCTATCTTCTGATAATCTACATGCGACGTGGAATGCTAACATGTTAGATGATACTACATGGGACCGATCCTTCATATACTCTCCTAATTCTGTGGATTATGACCCTTGTCTTGCTTTGCTTTTTCGTCCTTATGCATGTTTAGTTGGCAACGTTCCTACGATTCATGCCCAAGTGGTAGCTGACGATGGTGTTCCATCCGCCTCTAAGGGGACCTAGTCGTTTGGTGATTTGTTGTAGTTATGGCATCTCTGCCACAGTCCAGTGCTGTATTTTCCTTTTTATTAGTAGTTATGGTGCTTCTACCATACTTCTGTATTAAATGTTTTATTACGTTCGTAATAAAAAGTGGACGGTCCACTATAAAATCGGCTGGCCTTGCCAAAAAAAATTAGAGTGATTATAAATAAATTAAACTTATAAAACTATAATGTATAAATATAATGAAAATGGAATTTTGGAGTAAATACATAGGTATGGTATATATACCGTGATTCAGATATGTATGACACCTGAATCACATAAGTATTTTATAAGAAATACATTATTCCAATATCACTACAAGTATATTAAAGATAATGAATCTCTAATATAGAGTTGTAACGACCCACCTTTTGGACGGTTTAAATCGACAATAAACCACACATGTCAACTCAAACCATTCAAAAGGGAGGATTGTTAATGGGGTAAATAAGAGAATTGGAGAAAAGAAGGAAAAAAACAAAACACAGAATCTCACAGCGGAATGACAAAATATAATAATCAAATAAACAGTTCATGAAGCTGTTTTACAAATAACATCCGATTACACATTTACAATACAATCAGAGTTATACATACAGCAGGAATAAATAAATAATGTAGCGGAACAACATGATGTAGTGGAATAAATATAATAAATAGTAATAATATACTAAATCTTCATCTTCGTCCTCTAGAAAGATAGTCTTTAATATGCTGAAATACTCAGGATGACTCGAGCGTAAGGAAAAGACAAAACACTCGAGTCAGAACTAAAAGATCTTATGTAAGTTAAATCAACAGTAAATAAATATGAGTGTAACGGCTTCAAAGATGTTTATGGGATTTTACATCTCCTATCCAGTGTATAACGTGCATGCAATAACTTAAGAGATGTTCAGGATTACCATCTCCTAAGGATCCGTTAAAATATCTATATACATAATACAATACGCTATTATAAAATGTCTACAGTAAAGTAAAGTATTAAAATAGCATTAAGGCATTACCCATATCCCCCTTAACACATTTTTATATAAATACCATGGTCTATGCAGATACTGTAAGCTCCACCAAACCGGTGGGTTACTCAGGGAGCACTCCATAGGTATGATACAAACCAAACTCGTAATGGGTTCGATAAGTCATATGACAAGGCATGCGAGGCAATGCCCAAGGTAGGATACTACCGTTTTGCAGAACCAGGCTGGTGGTAACGCATAGCAGCTACTACCACCTACCTCGGAACACACTCCCAAAATCAAATCGAAGGTGGCCACTAAATCAATCACAAAGTAATAGGTATGGTATCGAAGAAGCATGTCCGATCGAAGGAGCGACCTCACTTGGCCCAGGTATAGCTCCTGTTTAAGTCATATCAAGCTGACCCGAAGGGGTCAGGGCTGCGTTAATACCTCATACAGTAGCGTTTTCCAAACCATCCTGCTTCGTTCTGGATTCTCCACCACGTGCACAGTTGTTAAAGTGGTTTTCGGTATTGGCAGAGAGTATGACAATATCTGATCCCGGTCTCTTTAACAATCAAACACTTATTTCACACCGGTTGGTTCTTTTACATTTCCAAAACTGATTCATAATTGATATCAAAATATCATATTCACTTCAAAATAATATCACTTTCGAAATCATATTCACTTTCGAAATCATTATTCACTTTAAATCATATTCACTTTCAAAATCATAACCACAAACAGGTTAAACCATCATATCAAAATATTTGCATTTAAATCAATTAAATCTAAATTATAACAGTTCCAACTTTAAACAGCTTGAATATTGAAAGTAGTTTATATATTGGAATAGTTATACACTAAAAATGGTTTATATTTTTTTAAAATAGGTTATAGATTAAAATAGCTTACATATTAGAAATGTTTTATATATTAAAATAGGTTATATACTAAAAGTTGTTTATACATTTAAAATAATATATATTAAAATAGTTTATAATTTAAAAGTAGGTTATAGATTAAAATAGTTTATATGTCAGAAATAGTTTATATATTAAAATAGGTTATATATTAAAAATAGTTAATGTATTAAAAATTATCAATATATTAAAATGGTTTATATGAGAAAAATAGTTTATATTTTAAAAGAGTTTGTATATTAAAAGAGTTTATATCGAAAATAGTTTCAAATTATAATTGTTTCTTCCAATTTCACAACTCAATTCAAATCAACTTTAGTTCCAAATATTCAATTTAAATCAATCTCGGTTCAACGATTTCAATTCAAAAGGCTAAAGGTTTCAATTCAAATTCCCATTAAAACCATTTCAATTTATATCGACTTCAAATCCATGTTTGAACTACAAATTTAAACCACTTCAAATTCAATAGGTTTCAAAGCTTAAATATTCAAATGTTTACAATAACTCAATTTTGAAAATTTCATTTATATTTCAAAATTCAACTTTAAGATTTCAATTTAAATTCTTTAAACAATTCCTTTAAACCAATTTCAACATTTTAAAAGCTTGGATTTTAAAAATATTCGGTTCATATAAATCTAATTTTATTTCATAATATCATTTAACTGGATTCAAAAAATTAAGGATTTAAAATCATTTAATTTAACCAATCCGATGTCCGTATATAATTTTCTACCCTATGTTCAAGTGATAAGGATATATATCATTTCAACTCGCAATAACTTAAATTTATGGGTATATATCATTTCAACCCGCAATCCTAAGTAAAATTCAAAATCCATAAAATCACTCGAGTTTATCATTTCAACCCATAATGATTTTCCCCTAATCTATAAGATCATTCGGGTATGTATCATTTCAACCCATAATGATTTTCCTAACAACAACTAAGGGAACTTGCAGTGTAATAACAACATATAAAACAAATATAATATCCAATCATCCAAATATCAACAATTAAACATCCATCACAATCATCATTCAAATCAACCAATAAATCACAACAAATAAACTGTTTATCATTATCAGGTATTTAACTGGCAATTAAATTCAATATTAATTTAAATGGCAATTCAATTCAAATAAACTCAAATTAAATTTAAATGACAATTTAGAATACCAAACATCAATCAATAAATTTCTAATCACATCATAATTCAATTTAACTAACATAAGATAGTTTAGTATTTGTGATTGGGTTAAATCACTTGTCTTTGGTTTGTCGTCGATTAAAAATCCAAATTAGGCCCAAAAATCCAACAGTATCAGAATCCAACCAAACCAGTTCCATATCATCCGAAATTTCGATATAATCGCAACGGAGAAAACCGTGCATGAATCCGAGCTTGTACGAGAAAGTTATCAATGTTAGAACATTTATAATTTAAATTTAAATTAAAAACAATTAATGGGCAAAAATGTAATTATGCTTACATATGAAAATCATGAATGCGAACCCTAACTATATCGAAGTCGAACCCACATCGTTCCCAGCCGCCAACAAAACTTCGACGCTGCACGTCCCTCCGGCCCCCTTCCACCTGATCAGAGGCCCCCACGCGACCGCCCTGGCCAAGCCGCCCACGCCTGACCCCATCCGGTCCCTTCCGCCTCACCATGTGATGCACATCGCTGTTAGCTTTAAATGCCAATTCTGGCGAGTCCAGGCACACCTGAGATGAACTAAGACCATAGATCGACTTGCCTCGACACCCTCTACGCACCAGTGCTCGCCGATCGCTCCCAGGACGAAGATCCACCGTTGAAATTGAAACCCTAGGATGGACGACCGAGAATAAATCACCAATTTCTTGCCAAATGATGCATCAAATCAAAAAATGAATTGTTGCAGTAAATTGCGCTCATCAAGAGCTTTCCAACGATATATAATTTGCCATGGTTTGAGGAGTTTGGATTTTGAATTTGATTTTGATTTGAAATTGAATTTGGGAATTTAGGATTTTTGCCATTGAGGAGAAAGGAATGGAGCAGATAATAATATGTACAGAAATAAGAAAAGCTGCTAGGTTTTCAGAAAAGAAATCTATTTATGTGGACAAAACTAGATAAGAATGAATGGACAAATCGAATTGGGTCGAAACGATAACAACGGCCCGAAAGCCCGTTTTGTTTTCGAAACGAAAATAGGTCATCCCATAAATCAAAATATAGGTTTTCGATATTTTTAAACTCAATGGAACTAGTTTCAAACCCAAATTCCATTGTATATAGAAGTTAGCTTTCAAAATCAGATTATATTTATTTAAATTCTCTTAATTGATTTCTACGCGTTTCGAGCTCGCACGATCAGATGACAAGTCCGATCGCTACGAAACTTGAAGTCCTACAATAATTCACTGTTACAGATCCGATGAAACTAGTTTCGTTGAAATCCGAGATAGTGGTCAAAATGACTAATTTTCACATTAATTAAATAAATTATTATTATTATTAAATTAATTTAATCACTTTTAAATTCAGATTTAATAGTTAACAATTTCATCATTCTAGATTTCGTAAAAATTAATAATCTATCAAAATAAATCTTCTGTTAAATTCACTATTAAAATATTCCATTAAATTCAACGTTCAATTACACTGTAATAAAATCCTAGTTAATTATATTTTAAATCCAAATAAATTCTCTTATTTGATTTCCACTCTTATTATTAAATCAACTGTCACCTTATGGATATAATTAACATTGGTTTACATTTTATTACATCAATATTCTACAGTTTTCAACTTAATTCATATTAACTGCAATATTTAATTAGGTTAATTTCAATTGATTTACAATTAATTTCAAACGGATTATATATCAAGATGATAATGAATCAATTTTTATACATAAATAATTCACCTCTATTAACCTATTGTTTGCCAACAAAGGTTGATAAATTACTTACCAAATATTGATTGTATTCTATATTAACCTATTTCAATTAATTACATATAATTCACTTTTTAATACAACATTGAATTTATTCCTTATTTACAATTATAACCAATTTAACTTTACGATTATTTCAATTAATTGAAATTACATTAAAATAATCGTCAATAACCTTCAAACAACATTATTAAATCATATTCTAATTATTTTTCTCATCAATAAATCGTATATTTTAATTTCTTCCAATATTAAATCCTAAAATCTTATTAAATTTAATATTTTTAAATTATCGAAAAATACGGGTTGTTACAAGAGTTGTACTCAACCATTTATATAATAATAGATCACTTGTACACTCTTTAGTTGTTGAGCAAACTCAAGCTAAGGATATTATGTGTAGTACCATCAATATATTACTATACGATGTAAGACACATGCATGTATTTGTTGAGAAAACTCAAGGTATGTGCAACATACTTAGGTCATCGTGAAATGGTAGGTGGGAGTGAATAATCTCTTTCGATTTTTTGGGAGAACTCAAGGTTGAGAATAAGGTAAGGACAACGACCACGATTAGGAGTTGTATACGATACAACCGTTAAAGGGTTATCCATCGACTATGGTCATATGATTTGCTAAGAAACTCAAGGTCAGAATCCCAAGGCAAGCTTGTCCTAACTACCACTAGAGGAATCGACAGATTTCTTTGTTTCTGTAATGATTCACCTTTTCAATCCTCCAAAATTTGACACTAGTACGTCCACGGTATTCACGTGTTGAGCATTCAAGTGCCAGAAAGTCAAATTATTAGGGTAAGAAAAAGAAGAAAACGAAAAGGAACAAGAAAGGAAGAAAACAATATCAGAATCTCACAATGGAACGATAACATTAACATAAAAAGGCAATACAAAGTGCTACTCTAAGATACATGGCATTTCAGAGTTACAATATTAAGTACTGTCATCAGCCTAGATAGTTATAACTGTCTATCCTTACAAGTACAGAGATATATATAATAGTAGTGCAGCAAAAATAAATACTACTATTAGCGAATGGAAGCATCTAGCTCATCTACCGAAGCTTCAAAGAATATCAATGAGAACCTACCCTTCTCAAACTACTCGAAAGAGCACTCATGGAATTTAGAGAAAGATAAAAACCACGAGTCAGAAAGTCTGGTATGAGAAATTCAAGCAACATCATCATAATGTAAAAGTATCCTTTGAGCCAATCGAATCACCAAATTGGTTTTCCCTCAAAAGAACCCAAATCTTCTAATAAGTATATAAGGTGATATAATAAATAGTGTCTAGGGTGTAGAATATATTAAAAAATAGTTGGTGCTGCTTGCATTTCACAACACAACAATATTAGAACTACAACTAAAATTTCTAAGGTGCGTTCGCGTATGGATTTCCGTAGAGGTATCCTCAGTATATCGAGGCCGGACTCCAAAAAAGGGTTAGAAAGTACCTGTCGAAGTAATGTATATCTCTAGATAAAATACACCATAAAGGTAAACATAGCTAGACCATGCCCTAACACGTGATGCCGAAAATCATCAACTCCTTCTAGCAACATCGATAAGCATCTCTAGATACAGAGTTTATATACCCTTGGGTTAGCTAAACCGGTTGGCTATGCATCCTACTCTATTTTCTATCATTTCGGATGATGAAGTACAATTGAGCATCTCTCATAGGAGTCTTCATAACTTGAACAAATCACAGATATCTCCGTGGACTCCAACATATCGAACGGTTAATGAATCTCTCCATGGATTCAAACATAAGTCATCCGACGAATGCTAAGTGGACCTCTCCATTGGACTTAACCTTAGGATAGACAGTTCAACTCTATAGCATTTTTTTGAAATGTTAATGTTGATCTCTACCTTAGTGTTAACCTTATAATAGACAGTTTCACTCTATAACACTTCTGCAACACCCCGTAATTTGTCGTTAGTTAGTTAATTAATTAGGCTCTGAAAATGGAATTTGTGAAAACAATAAAATTTGACCACGAAACTTGCACCATCTCGTTCGTGATGAAATTCTGAGCAACTTTCATATTTGGAGTATTGCGATCAGAGTTCAAACGAAGAAGTTACGGATGAAAAAAGAATTTGAAACGAAAATAATTAAATAAGAAATCATTAATGTTTATAATTAATTAGCTAGGGCCCACAGGTCGACCCAAGTATTAGAGCGATCGACCAGAGGCGGTCGACCCCTAGGAAGGGGGCGGTCGATCGCTTCGTTCATGACGGCTCTAGTAAACCTAGGCCGCAACAACTCAGATTTAATATATTTCAATATAACGTTTCGGTTGATTCTAACGCCTATAAATTCAGGCGTAGCCCTCCCTTCACTTCTCATATTTTTATGAAAGTGGTAGCAAAGCTCTGCCATTTCTTCTTCTCCACTTTATTTCTAAATTATTAAGATAAGGTATTTGTATATATTCATACAAATCAGGGAAGAGTAGAAATCTGATAAAAAAGGAGAAGAGAAGAGAATAAACCATATGCGTATTTGAGGTAATTTATATATTTGTATCTTTTTTCTCTCCCAATCCCCAATCTCTTCTCAGATCTATAATTTTAATGTATGTATATACCCTTTTATATATATCACTTGGATTAAAAAGGACTTGGAGATTAATCAAAGGTTTTACTTCAGATATGGAGATTTGGATCGCTTTTAAAAGGTGAGTGGGAATTTTTATATATTGTTATAATATGAAAATTATCCCATTGGTATTTATTTGATTTTTATGCCCAACTGGATAATTATATATGAGTTGTAGGTAACGAATTGAATACAATCTAAATATAATAAAATCGCCTACATATTCTTATTTATAAATTGATTTAGCATTGTATACAACCTGATCCGAAAATTAATCCCAAAAGTATGAAGTTTAGAATATTAATTTGAATGAAATTTATTCCAAATCTTAAATAGGTTGTATAAGAATGTTATAAATTTGGATTATCACCCTAATCTTATTAGAATATAAACTTTTCTATATTTGGAATTGTTGGAATTTAGATCCATTTAATATTTGTAAATCGGTTTGATATTTTCCCTTTTAGAAAGATTCAACATTTGATCTAACAAGGAATAGATGCAAATAGAAAGAGAAAGAGATGTGTAAAGTATGAATTCATTGTATTTTACACTGTCTATTTCCATAATAAAAGGAAATGATTATTCCTTGTAATTTCAAACGATGTAATCTTTTATATTTTAAAGTTAAATCTTTTGTTTTGGACTAATTTATGAAAATTATAACGGATAATCTTTTTAGATATGATTCCAATAATTTAATATGGAAAAGTATATTCTAATAAAGGTATATAACTAGAACATATTTAATAAAAGTAAATATTGTATGTAATTGTTGCGCTTACAATAATTAAATAAAAAGCTAATAACGACGCTTGTGTGTAATATTAACATTTAGGATAATTAACCAGTAAAAAAAATATAAAAAGTTGTGACTGTAAAAATGGTAAAAAATGTGGAAGTTACAATAAATTAATATGGTAAATGGATTAATAGGACTGATAAAAATGAAATAGATATAAAAGGTTACAAATTTGAAATTAGTAATCATACATATATGTCTTAGGAAATGTCCGTTAGGATTTTATGGACAAATTGACAATTATGAGAATTAAATGGGGATTTATGGGTAGATGAATATTTTAGGTAAATCTTATTGCTTTAAATAAAAAGGGAATCAGTAAGCTAAATCCAATGTCTACCTAAGCTAATATAAATAAAGACTTAGTATGGTTAATTGGACTTAGTGGGTTAGTGATGCGAGGTCAGTAGAGTCACTCGACGAAAGATTGCCCTTCACTTTGAGGCTACCAACAGTCGGGTGTACTTACTACTGATGTGCGATATCACTAATCCAACGACCCATGACGATGTCAGAGATTGGGTTTGCTTTTTTAATTGGAAAGTATTAAATGGTCTGAAGTTGGAATTAGGAGTAGTGAGGGATATCTCAATAGGGGTTAACTTCTAGTTTGAGGTCTTAAATGGCTAAAGGGTCTGCCTCTCTCCTAAATGGAAGTATTAAGTAACCTAGTGAGATTCCAAATAAATAAATAAGGACGTCTCTGAAAAAAGTTTACTTCAGTGTTGAGGTCTTAAGTGGTTGAAGGGTCTGCCTCCCTACCGAAAGAAACAAGCTAATGAGATGTCATATTTATAATTAAAGAGTGAGAGTGGATATCTCGGTAAGGGTTCGCTTCAGGTTTGGGGTCTTAAGTGACTATAAAGTCCTCTTTCCTATAAAAGAAGTATTAAGTAACCCAATGAGACTTCCGAGCAATGACAGTTAGATAGTACCATTGAGGAGCATGCTTCTGGAATCAGGTCTTAAATGATGGGGTCTACCTATTTTCCATTGGGGAGTATTAAGTGGCTTGGGTACAGTCTCTTACATTGCTAAAGCTGAAATAATAATAGTACCAGTTAGGATCACACCTTGGGGATATGCCTTAAATGATGAGGTCTACCTTAGTTTAGGTCTTAAATGACCAAAGTCTGCCTATTTTCTAATAAAAAAGTATTAAGTGGCTTGAGTACTGTTTATTATATGACTACGATTTTATCGGCGATAAATGCAGTAATAGTTGGACATTAAATGTCAGAAGCCTTAAATAGTGGTTAGAGGTCTTGTCGCTAGGACCCACTAACCATTGACAACATTGTTAGGAAACCACCTTGGGAATAGGTCTTAAATGATGGGGTCTACCTCAATTAAGGTTGTAAATGACAGATTCTGCCTATTTCTCCTTTAAAAGTATTATAGAAGCCTACTTCATATTTAGAAGTATAAAGTGGCTAATGGGTTTGGAAGTTTTGGGTGGTTGATATGGCATTATTAGTATTTCGTACCTTGGGAAGGGATAAGTATGTAATCATGTGTGCAATGCAAGATTAGATTAGAATTGCTAACCTTAATAGACATAACAATTAAATGGAAACCTACCGGTTTAAGTTTATGTTATGGACAGTTTATATTTTTCCAGTCATCGGAACGTTGTTCTAACCCTATCCTCATTACAACCCACGAGATGGATTTAGAGGAACAAGTCACTGGAGCTGGATGTGCTTTGTTGTTGGAGAGTTTTCTTTCTCTCATGCTCGATGTTGATGTGACAATCTGCTATCCAAGGAATTCCATTAATTCCAAGGTAGTATTCATAGTCAGTATTCTTATCCTATTATTGTTTCCGATGTGAGTTTAGATTTCTATCCATCTCTGATAATGCTCATGCTTATTTGCGGCTACCAAATCCAACAATCAATGCTCTGATGGACTTGGGTTTCAATATTTGTCGAAATTTAGGTCCATTAAGGTGCAGGTTGTTATATTTTGTATCAGAGCGCTAGGTTGGTAGATTAGGGGGATTAGGATAAATTGAGAGAATGTATTCGTACTTTCCTATCTAGTAATATTATGTTTTTACGCTAGATTCTAAGAGTTTCGACTATAGAAGTAGTTGTAGTTCCACTCCAAAGGAATGGGCAAAGCAACTATGAGTTGGAAATACCTTAGAGGCCGACTTCGAAGTACCCCATGGAGTGCTGGCGATGCGTAAAGTGCTATTGATGAAGAGAATGAGTACGACATATGGCTGAATCCCGAAGATTGGAGGTGTTTGACTTGATGGTTGAGTTTCTATCTACCTTGTGATTTTAGATTTTGAGTTCAAGTCGGAGATATATAGTTATTCCAGATGAATGGGAAATTAGATTCTGTCGCAATTGTTCGGAAGTAGGTCTTTGTTAAGGGTGCATTCATTGATCACCTCTTTGATGGCAAACCGGATTT
Source organism: Allium fistulosum (assembly GCA_030737815.1). Taxonomy (NCBI): domain Eukaryota; kingdom Viridiplantae; phylum Streptophyta; class Magnoliopsida; order Asparagales; family Amaryllidaceae; genus Allium; species Allium fistulosum. The sequence goes on from CM060901.1 coordinate 1,380,649,543, forward strand.
TTATTTGAATAATTAATGTCGATTCCTTAGTTTATAAAGTATATTTTGGAAATTCCTTAGATTTTTGAAAAAAGGGTTTTTAAATCTATATACACAAGTTTAATAAGCGAAGCTTAATTAAATGAGAAGTTTAATTAAATAAGTGAAGTTTTAATTGAATAAGAAGATTAATTAAATAAGTGAAGTTTAATTAAGAAAGTTAAGTCCTAATTAATAAATAAGTTTACTTAATAAGGATGTTTAATTAAAAGAAGTTTTAATTAAAGGAGGATGTATTTAAATTAATAAGAAGTCTTAATTTAAAGAAATAAGTTTTAAATCAAATGAAAGAATTTTTATTAGAAATAAAGAGTTTTACTAATAAAAGAAGTTTTATTAATGAAAGATTAATTAAATAAAAAGGGATTAAAAGTCATTTATGTGACTTGATCATGCTTTGTGTGTGTTAATCGTGCTTTGTGTGATTACTTGTATATGGAAAACATTTAGTCATGTACTTAGCACTAAAAACAGACGAAGTGCTTGGTTTCCATGTGCGATCGTTCCATTGTTGTTTAACATGACCAAATTAACTTAAGAAGTAACAAAAAGCTTTATGGATTCATATGCTTTGAGAACCCCCGGGAAGGAGCATTCGTATGAAACACCATTAGCTTCCACTTTCTTTTTAAAGAATTGAATTGAGTTAATCGAAAATTCATCGATTCAGTCTTGAAGAGACCGGGATTGGTAAATGTTTTACTTATCGAAAACCACTTCAAGGCTGAGATACGTGTTCTATATCTTGGAAGTGAATCTGTTCGAGATGCACGAATCCATGTGTAGTTTCAAGATCTGCTCGAGATGTTGGGATCCATTTAGGGATTCATGATCTGTTTGAGTTGAAGACTCCTGTTGAAGATGCCAAATGTAACCTTGACATTGAAAAACAACTAAAGACGAAGTAGGATGCACAATCCAGGGGTTTTTCTAGCCCAGAGGGGTATTCAACTCCATATCTTGAGTATGCTTATCGATATGTTGCGTGCGGGGAGTTATTGATACTTAGGTTCCACGTGGTTTAGGTTCGCTCGTTCGAGCATGGGCCAATTGTGTTAACCTTATGATATATTTTATATAGAGATATACGACGTTCAGAAGGTAGTTTCTGATCCTTGTCATAGGAGATCGGTCCAGTTTTACTTATGAGTTTTACTAGGGAGGTCTTCATGGAAAATATATTATGCGAACGCACCTTTGAGGTTTGGTTTGTATACCTATAAATATGTTGTGGTGTGACTAATGTCAGCATCATAGCTATTTTTCTTATTATATTACACACCCTACACATTATCTATTATATCGCAAAATGTACTTTTTAGATGGTGGTTCTTTTAAGGGGATAATCGTTATGGCATTCCATACGATCTTAAAAGTACTGTTATTTCCTGATCACATATTTCTTGAGTTTCTCACACCAAACATATATCCGACCTGTGGTTTTAGTTTTCCCTTATTTCCATGGGTGCTCTTTCGAGTAGTTTGAGAAAAATAGGTTTTCGTTGATGTTCATTGAACTCTTAGAGAGGATCTGGATGATTTACCTACCGTAGTATTCTTATTTCCGTTGCATTACTTTATGTGTATATATCAGAAATTGTAAGGACAGGTTGTTATAACTGTCCAGGCTGATGATAGCACTCTAATTAGTGACTCTGAAATGCTTGTATATTAAAGTAGCTCTATGCATTATCTTTCGATATTATATGTTGTTATTCCGTTGTGAGATTTTGATATTTTTGTTCCCCTCTTTCTTGTTCCTTTTCTTTTCTTCTTTTTCTTTACCCTAACGTTCTGTCTCTTCGAGACTTGGGTGCTCGACACGTGAATACCATGGATGTATTAGTGTCGACATTCGAGGGTCGAAAAGTCGTTTGTTACAATATGAGACCATATGTATTCTTGGTTCTCATTCATTCTTACTCTCAATCCTCTTCTCTGGTTGATTTAAGGGAAAGGTTTCACATATCCCTTTGATACTTACTTACCATTCCAAGCTCCAAATTAATTGTTCCCTATATGTTAATAACAATATGCCCTTTCATTTTCTATTTTAGCTATTTAGAAATGTTCCATGCTTATTTCCTCTTCTTAATTTCATTTTCTCGACTTCTTATCTAAAATAAATCATTTTCTATTTCGGCTATTCAGAAATGTTTACGTTCGTTTTCTCTTCTTACTGTCATTTTCTCAACTTCTTATCTAAAATAAATTTTTAAATCCATAAATACTATCAGATCTTATGTCTTTTCAATTTGAATCCAAGTGGAAAATTTGCTCCTTTGACTACAATCATAGAATTCCCTCTAACTTTAGGAGGTACGGCGGTGGGGTCCCAGTATAAACATTTGCCCGAAATCAAGTCTTTTTCAATCTATAAGGTTCCAATCATGCCGCAACTAGAGAAATTCACGTATTTTTCACAATTCTTCTTGGGTGCTAAGATCCAAAGTCGAGAGGGAAACAGCCCAGATCGTACGCTAAGGTCCCTAAGCAATCACTTAGTGGAAAAGGAAGTGATCGAGCGATGACAACCAGGAGGTGGGCTTGGAAGCAGCCAAGCCTGATTAGATTTCCGGGCTTATCCATATTTCAAGGAGCATATCTTAGTTCTTTAGCCAAAGCTTCGTGGTCCACCAATGTTTATACTGGCCGGGGATACAGTTCCAATAAGGTCTGGATGGGAATCTTCTCGAACATCTTTAGCTGATGCAAGATCTTCCACTTACAAGTTAGCCAGGTAAACCCTTCTCGCTACTAGGGAACTCAACTAAGATGGTGGAGCAGCCAGGCGGGTAGGCGGGGCAGGGGAGGCGTATATTTCCTCTGTTCCATGTTTTATGGTATACTTCATGCTTTTGGGTGCGTAATTTTTATTGTCTGATTTTATGTTGGTCAATATGAATTAAAGTTGACTTGGTGTTGACACTAAAAGAAATTAATATATAAAATAAAATATTGCTTAATCTCCAAGAAATGACCAATTTTATAGATCATGGTTGGAAAAATCAGGTTAAGATATACCTTTCTTCCAAAATGTTACTTCGATCGTCTTTCTTTGGTTGCATGTAAGGGGTTTTGATTTTCTTTCCATGGTAACTCTAATACATAAGTTTTGATCAATTTTGTGATCTTTTTTATTCTAACTAGAATTTGATTTAATTCACCAATAGTTCTTAACTTTGCAATCATCTTAAATTGTTTATGATTTTATTGATGTATTGCATTGTATTTCTACCTTGCTTTCAATGTTACTGATCTAAATAGCCCCCGTTGCAACCCGAAAATTCGAACGCTTCGTCTTCGAATATCGAAATATTTTGAAATACAGTGAAGTGTTATAAATATGATTTTATAACCTTGTTAAACATCATTTAATTAATAGATAATGATAAGAAATTAATTTTTGAAAATTGTTTACAAAAATATGTTCTTTGAAGAAAAATGGATAATGTAACCGAAAATCGGTTCATCGGTAAACAGCCTTTTGATCGATATAAGTTGATTGAACTCTTTTTCACTCGTCTAATGATCAAATGAGTACATTAACAACTAATTAACACACACTCCTCTTCATAAAGCAATGGAAGGTTCTAGAAGCTTCCAAATAGATAAAAGATATTATCATGAGAAGGGTATAAGAGTATTAGCTAAATGAGAAGTGATATAAAGGAGAAGTGACAAGAGGTGAGCCTTCCATGGCATGGTGAGGGGATGAGAGCAGGGCTAAAGAGCACCATTTGAAGCCATTTAAGGAGAGGCATGCCCTTGTATAATATTCACAAATTCAAAAAGCTAAAACAAGCTTACTTTCATGTCTTCTTCTTCTCTAGATTCCTAAAGCAAAATAATTGCAAAACTCATCCAAATCAACTCAAATTTGGAGTGGAGTCTTGGGACAAAATTACAACACAATCTACGTAGTTTGTTTTGGAAAAGGTGAAGCACATCTCTCCCCCTCTTAATAGGTCGTGAGCAATTTGTTGAAAGGGAAGGCAAAGGAAGTGAAGCAAGGAGGAGGAAGAGAAGGAAAGGTGGTTGCAAGGTTGGGTTTGGACTTGGATGCTTTGATCTTGGTTGTTTGTTGATAAAAGGTGAATTAAAGCACCTCTTTGAATAAAAATATTACCCATATTTGTTTGGGTTTGATAGTGTTTAAGTGTTGAATTATTATTTGTTGAAAACATTGGTTTTGACTCTTGTTTTGAAAATAAGAAGTATATGTGATCCATGTCTATGGACTTGGAATGGACTTGTGACAAGACCTTGAAGCAAAGCACATAGGTTATAGATGGAATTCGGTTTATATTGGACCGGATTTGAAAGTACGCTGATAGCGATAGTCGTTGTGGATACATATTGGAATTACCATGTTTTTGGCGATTTCTAAAACTTTATAGAGAGATCCTTAGGGATTTCTTGCCATATTTATAATGTTTTATGCGTATGTTTGTTTACCATAAAAAGTTTGGATAGTAAAAAGTTAAGTAACATTTCAAAAAGTGGTCGGAACTTCACTTGCGCCAAACTGCCCTGTTTACCCTTGATTTTTGGACTTTTAAGGTTTGAAAAGATATTTAAATTTAAGTATTTTGTTTCATTCTTTTTACAAGTGTTTACTAACTATTATTTGAGTATATAAAAAGTGGATTGATATATTTATGGATTTTTAAGAATTGGTTGTAAATTTTTAAAGAAGAGGATTTTATAATAAAAAGTTGTTTTTCCTAGTTTTTAAGGAAATTATAAAGTTGTCATTTTCAAGTAATATTTTAAGTGAATGTTTTAAACCTAAAGTATTATAAATTATTTTAAAAGCATTTTTAAGTATATATAGTTTTTAGAAAATATGTTGACTATTTGGCAAAGCATTATATGTTGACTATTTTAAATCTTATGTAATAAATATCTTCTAATAATGGTTTATTTAATATATAGTTTTGGTAAATAAATTACTATACATATATGTCATTTTAATAAGGGTTTTAAAAGTATAAAAAAAAGGTTTAGAAAGGGGTTAGAATTGCTTAATGGCTAAATGGATAATTGTTTAATTACTTGTTTGAAAAGTAATTAATTTTGCTTAACACTAAAAACCGACGAAGTAGGCTTATCTATTTATGAGAGTTACAATTGATGTTTGAGTAGGGATATGAGCAATAAAGCTCTAACCTACCGGCTTCCCACTTGACCAAGGAATAGTTAAGTCAAAAAATGTTGAAAACATGTGAATCGTGTTGATTTCTTACTTGTTCATGGAAATCATTAATACCATACTTAACACTAAAAGCTGACGAGGTAGACTTATCTATTTGTGAAATTCAAGAATGAAGTTTCTAGGCAAGACTCCGATGCAACCAGTGCTCTAACTTACCTGGCTTCACTCTTGGATGAGGAATAGTTAAGTTGGAGTGTTGGAAACGAGTTAAGTATATATTTTTTTAAGTGGAAATTAGCCACAAGGGCCTCTTTAGCAAGTGGAATTAGTTTCTAGGACACACAACTGAAATAATTACTTTCAAGGACAAAACGTAAAATAATTAGTTTCTAGGGCCTAAAAACCTATGAAATTATGTCCTTGAAAGTAATTGGACTGCTGACTTTGTCCTTGAAAGTAATTATTCTGCTGACTTTGGCCTTGAAAGTAATTTCTTTGAATGTGTTTCCTAGAAACTAATTGGACTTCAAAGTTTGTCCTTCTGGAGAAATGCCCCTTTTTTAATATACTCAGGAGAACCCGGCGGACTGATAAACTCCTAAGGAGAATTAAGTTGTTCATGTCCCCTTCAACTCATGGCATCTATAACCCCTAGGGAAACGAGTTAAGTATACGAAAATTGATTTGTATAAGCAATTGTTTTGACTAGATAATTTATTAGTCGATTATTGAACTTAAACTAATATTAAACTTAGAAAGTCTCTAAAAGCTTCACGATTTCATACCAATGAGAACTCCGGGGAGGAGTATTGGTACCAAACGTCTCCAGCTTTCGCTTACTTTTGAAAAAACCAGAGTTAAATTTATTGGAAATTCATCGAATTGGTTTTGAAGAGACTGGAATCGGTAAGTGTTTTACTTATTGAATACCACTTAAAAACTAGTACATGAGTTCTTTGGTTTGGGAGCGATTGTGAAGTGAAATGTTATAAAATCGAACTGTTAATCCTAAGGTTAAGTCCATGGGAGAGGTCAGCATTAACATTTCAAACGATGCTATCATGTGGGACTCTCTATCTTGAGGAGTATTTCAAGAGAGAGAACAGTGTTAGCATTCGTTGGAGGACTTATGCAGGATTCTATGTGGAGGTTCGAGATCTGATGGAGATGCTTGAATCCATGTAGTGGTTCGTGATCCATTCAAGATGATGGAATCCATTTAGGATTCGTATTCTATTCGAGTAATGAAGGCTCGTATGAAAGATGTCGAACATAACCTTGACATCAAAAATGACTGAAAACATAGTAGGATGCACAACCTGGGGTTTAGCTGACCCACGTCAGGGTATTATCAACTCCATATCTAAAGATATTTATCGATTGTTGGCCGGTGGGAGTTGAGGATATTTAGTTCACGTTGTTCATGTTTATGTTCAGATGATGGGCCGCTTGTGTTTATCTTAATATTATATTTTATCTAGAGATATACGATGCTGGAAAGGTACTTTCTGACCTCCGTGCATGGAGTTTGGATTCGACTTCTTCGAAGAGATCTCCGTGGAAAAATCCAATATGTGAACGTACCTTAACGGTTTTGAATGTAACCTAAATATGTTATGGTGTGACCAATGCAAGCATCACAACTATTTGATATGATTTATATTCTACACCCCAGACATTATCTATTATATCACTATATTAAACCTAATGAATGGTTTGTAGCTTTGAGGGGAAAACCATTATGGTAATCTGTACGGTCTCAAAAGGTGTTATTATATGTCACACTTATTTCTTGAGTTTCTCATGCTGGTTTACCAGATTGATCTAAGTGTTATTTTCTTATAATGCTCGGGTCAGCCCATGTATATTTCCATGTTAGTTATAGATGCTTTGGAGCTTATGGAGAGGAGCTGGATGATTATCTGCTATGGTATTCTAATTTCCACCGCATTTTTGAATTATATGGATCAGCATTGTGAGGACAGGCAGTTATAACTGTCCAGGCTGATGATGGTACTTAGGTTTTGTAACTCTAAAATTTCTATATTCAGAGTAGCCCTTTGTACTGTTCTTTGGATATTATATGTTATCGTTCCACTAGTGAGATTCCGATGTTGTGTTCTCTCTTTCTTATTCTATTTTTCTTATTTTACCCTAACTTTCTGTCATTTCGGCACTTGGGTGTTGGCACATAAATACCGTGGATATGTTTAGTGTCGACATTCGAGGATCGAAAAGTTGGGTCGTTCCATTTGGTATCAGAGCACAAGGTTGAGCGAACACCTTGGCTTTGGTTTGGTATGGCTCGTTAGAGATGGGGTAAGAGGTACCCTAGAACGAGTCGAGTGTATTATACATATGAGGGCGTATTTGTAATTTGAAAACTAGACTTTTAAAATTATTTCTTAGGAATATCACTTCCTTAGTAACTCTCTCTTTGAAATAACTCTATCTTTTCGTGTCCTAAATTTGTTTTGCTTTGATTAGGTAGTAAGAACTATGAACGTTAGGGCTTCTAATTCTGAAGGAAATGTAGTAGAAGAACTAGTGCAGGTTCGACCACAGAAAGACTATGCTTCAATATAGCATGAGTTTGAGATATTGGGGAGAAAGAGGTTCAACGGCATCGAGACTATCATCAAGGCCAAGCTTAGATTATATTGTGCGACATGGTATATAAGGACAAGATGGATCATATCCAGGGAGCATTCAAGCATATTATAAGTATGGCTTTTCGGTTCAAGGTTTCGGCTCCAGAATCGTCTATATCTACACCGACCTAAAGCAACAAGTGTAAGTTTCAGTCGCCGAGGGATATTTTGGGTTTCACTTGCTTTAAATGTAGGCGAGAAGGGCATTTTGCTAGGAATTGTAAGACAGAAGGAGGAGGACATGTAGCTAAGGAATCGAATGCTAAGGTACCAAAGTTTGAGCCACTAACAACCAAGGCATAGTTAGGATCGAGGACTTGCTACAACTGCCATCAGTCGAGTCATATAGTTAAGAGTTGTTTGATGCTTCAGATAGGACAACATCATAGAGCTTTTTCACTTGCTACAGCACCTTCCATTTTTGCAACTGGGAAGGGAAGCAGATTCTTGAGGGTATACTATATATTTATGGCTTTCCTATTCGTGTTTGTTTGACTCTAGTGCTTCACATAGTTTCACATCTCATAATCTTGATGATTGTTTAGTCATGCTCGGCATGTTAGGAACATGGACTATTGTTTATTATTGATTTGTGCTCAACCAGTTTATGAGCAGTTTTACCTTTCTACATCATGAGTTGGGTAAACAGTAATCTTGGATAGATTGAAATGAAGACCTTATGAATTAAGTTTCACGGTTTGATCATTAGGCGTTCGGTGATAATGTTGGGTCAAGTTAAAATTTAGTAAAAGATGTTTACTATAATCAAAAGGAAAGATAAAATATTTTGGAAATAAATATTTGTGAAACGATTTGCATAACAAAGTAATTTTATATAAATATGGTTTATAAATGAAGAGGATTTAAACTGAAAATTTGAGAACTTAAATCTTGGTATATTTGAAAATGTTTTTCTAGATTTTGGCAAAGTTAATAATAGTATTATTTGAAAGTAAATATTTGAGAAATTGGTTTGTGAAATTGAGATCATGATACTTAGTATTATTATATGAAGTATTTGATACCGCTTTGAGATGATTTTGGTTAAGTATCAAAGGTATGATTTGGATATACTGAACCCACTTTTTTCGCTTGAAAAAAATTTCGGTGATGACTGCAGCATTATCGGCAATAAATTTTAGGTTTCTGAGTGGGGAATGCTACATAGTTGTTTTGTAAAATGTAATTTGATTTAGTCCTGAAAGTATGATTTGATGTACAAAAGTTATATGTATATATTTTTTCAAAATGGTTTGAAATGAAACACGGGTATTTAGTTCTAAAGTTTTCTTGTTAAGTTATTTCATGGACACATATAGCTTATGCATTAGGAAAGTATGGTATGTACATCATGATATGATGTGTTGTTTGGTAGTTTTCATCTGTTAAATGAAATGGGATTTTCGACTATTTTGGACAGTCAGAAACATCTGAATCATTATAGAACTTGTAGTTAAGTGTTTCTAAAAATATAAAGTAGAGTTTATATAACACTTGAATTCAGAAGGTGGTAAGTTAAAACAAGTTTAAATTTGTTGAACATACTTGTTAAGTAAAACAAAATGATGTTTTGTATATGATCTTAGGATGTAATGGAGTATTACACGAGTATGAACTTAATTTATAAAATGTTGATGAACTTGAAGTTAGGTTTTATGAAATGATTCATAAATGGTTTTAGTATTGAATGACATACTATTTGAATAAGTAATTAAAAAGAAATTGGTGTAGTTAAGAAACCAGTAGAATAAGTATGTAAGTTGTATGTATATCATTTTATTCGCATGATGTTCTTGATCCAATATCTGAGTACATGTTTTTGAGGTTGTTTACACCGATTCGAACAAGGATTTTTCACTCAATTCTTGATGGTGGATATTTGATATGGATTCGTGACACAATCTCGATGTTTTCTATCATAATATATGGCTATGCAAGGAGAACATACATTTCTAATCAAGGAACCAAATCAAAGTCCGCACTAGAAATGTTAAGTGATCTATATAGTTTGGAAGTGAAATCTATATGATCGAGCAGTGATCAGATTGAATGTTGCGTATGGATGGTCCATGTGCATCGTACGGGCTTTAGTACATTTTTACGATGTGTTATGTGGACTTATGAAGAGTTTGGGGAATGACTCTTCAATTATTATAAGGTAGCATGCATAATCGTCTAAGTAATAACCTAAGGTCGTTGAGTGTAAGGTATGCTTAGTAAATTGTTTATCTTCCTTAAGCGATGGGACAGTTTTGAACTTAAGCAAACTATGAGCTTTTCTTGCTAGTGATTGTGAATGCTATTTAAGTATTGTATTCTTATTCCTTTGTTAAGGTTAGAAGTGCTATGGGGCGAGAATGCTCAGGGTGGTACTAAGAAGGCGGAGGGCTGTTTGAAGGAGTTCTATCCATGGTTGCTTATAGACTAGGGTTTTCCTTCTTTTCTTAGTATTGTATATCTTTTGTAATGTACTTACCGCTTGAGCTACAGTCGCTTAGTATGTATTTTGATTTGCAATTTAGTTTATGTATAGTTTCAGCAGAACTTTATATATGTATCTTGTTTTGTCTATCTTTTTTGTCCTTCTTATTTGAATTTCGAGGATGAAATGTTCTGGGTGGGGGAGAATGAAGCGGCCCAAAAATTCGAACGCTTCGTCTTCGAATATCGAAACATTTTGAAATGTAGTGAAGTGTTATAAATATGATTTTATAACCTTGTTAAATATCATTTAATTAATAAATGATGATAAGAAACTTACTTTTGAATTTTTTTTATAAAGATATGTTCTTCGAAGAAAAATGGATAATATAATCGAAAATCAGTTTATCGGTAAACAGCTTTTTGATCGATATAAGTTGATCGAACTCTTTTGCACTTGTCTAATGATCAAATGAGTATATTAACAACTAATTAACACACAATCCTCTTAATAAAGCAATGGAAGGTTCTAGAAGCTTCCAAGTAGATAAGAGATATTATTATGAGAAGGGTATACGAGTATTTAGCTAAATGAGAAGTGATATAAAGGAGAAGTGATGGGAGGTGAGCCTTCATGGCATGGTTGGGGGTGAGAGCAAGGCTAAAGAACACCATCTGAAGCCTATATAAGGAGAGTCATAGCATTTTATAATATTCACAAATTCATAAAGCTAAAATAAGCTTACTTTCATGTCTTCTTTTTCTCTAATTTCCTAAAGCAAAATAATTGCAAAACGCATCCAAATCAACTCAAATTTGGAGCAAAGCCTTTGGACAACATTACACCACCTTCTACCAAGTTTGTTTTGGAAAAAGTGAAGCACATCTCTCCCGCTCTTAATAGGCTATGAGCAATTCGTTGAAAGGGAAGGCAAAAGGAAGCGAAGTAAGGAGGAGGAAGGGAAGGAAAGGTGGTTGCAAGGTTTGGTTTGTACTTGGGTGCTTGGATCTTGGTTGTTTTGGATAAAAGGTGACTTAACATGCCTCTTTGAATGAAAATATAGCCCATATTTATTTGGGTTTGATTGTGTTTAAGTTGTTGAATTGTTATTAACATTGTTGATAACATTGGTTTTGATTCTTGTTTTGGAAACAAGAAGCATGTGTGATCCATGTCTATAGACTTGGAGTGGACCTGAATGGACTTGTATGACTTGTGAAAAAACCTTGAAAAAAAGCACATAGGTTATAGATGGACTTTAGTTTATATTGGACTCGGATTTGAAAGTGCGCTTATAGCGATAGTCATTATTGAATATGGATGCACATTAGAATTACCTTGTTTGACGATTTCTATGGAACTTTGTAGAGAGATCCTTAAAGGTTTCTTGCCATATTTATAATGCTTTATATGTATGTTTGTTACCATAAAAAGTTTGGATAGTAAAAAGTTTAGTAACATTTCAAGAAGTGGCTAAAACTTCACTTGTGCAAAACTACCCCGTTTTAGCCCTGATTTTTGAACTTTAAACATTTCAAAGATGGTTAAATTTAAGTATTTCGTTTCATTCATTTTAAAAGTGTTTACTAACAATTATCAGAGTATTTTAAAAAATGGTTTGAAATATTTATGAATTTTTAAGAATTAGTTGTGAATTTTTAAACAAGAGGGTTTTATAATAAAATCTTGTTTTTCCAAGTTTTCAGTGAAATTATAAAGTTGTTATTTTCAAGTAATATTTTGAGTATATGTTTTAAAACCTATTATAAGAATTATAAAGTATTTTAAAAGCATTTTTAAGTATATATAGCTTTTAGAAAATATGTTGACTATTTTATATCTTATGTAATAAATATCTTCTAAAAATGGTCTATTTAATATCTAGTTTTGGTAAATAAATTAGTATACATATATATCATTTTAAAATGGGTTTTAAAAGTATAAACAAAAGGTTTAGAACAGGGTTAGGATTCCTTAATGGAAGAATGGTTAATTATTTAATTACTTGTTTGAAATGTAATTAACCATGCTTAATACTAAAAGCCAACGAAGTGGCTTATCTATTTGTGAGAGTTAAGATTGATGTTCAAGTAGGAATATGAGCAATGGAGCTCTAATCTACCGACTTCCCTCTTAACCAAGGAATAGTTAAGTTGGAAATGTCAGAAACGTGTTAATCGAGTTGATTTCTTACTTGTTTATGAAAATCATTAATATTATACTTAATACTAAAAGTCGACGAGGTAGACTTATCTATTTGTAAGATTCAAGAATGAAGTGTCTAGGCAAGGTTTTGATGCAACCGGTAATGTACCTTACTTCCCTTCACTCTTAGACGAGGAATAATTAAGTTGGAATGTCGAAACGAGTTAAGTATATGAACATTGATTTGTATAAGCAACTGTTTTGACTCAATAATCGATAATCGATCAGTGGATTATTGAACTTGATCTAATATTAAACTTAGGAAGTATCTAAAAGCTTCATGATTTCATACCAATGAGAACACCCTGGGAGGAGTATTGGTATGAAACGTTTCTAGCTTTTGCTTACTTCTGAAAGAACTGGAATTGAGTTTACCAGAAATTTATCGAATTGGTTTTGAAGAGACTAGGATCGGTAAGTGTTTTACTTATCAAATACCACTTCAAAACTAATATACGAGTTCTATGTTTTGGGAGCAGTTGTGAAGTGAAATGTTATAAAGTTGAACTATTAATCCTAAGGTTTAGTCCAAGGGAGAGGCCAACGTTAACATTTCTATAACACCCCGTAATTTGGCATTAGTTATTTAATTAGTTGGTTAGTTAATTAGTAAGGCTCTGAAAATGGAATTAGTGCAAATGATGCAATTTGACCATGAAACTTGCACCATTGCGTTCATGGCAAAATTAATAAGGCTCAGAATTTGACCATTAAACTTGCACCATTGCGTTCGCGAGAAATGTAAAAGGCGCCAAACGAAAAGACAAGCACGAAGACTGCGCCCGACGACAACAAAGGATCGCCTCCCACAAAGACAAGCCCGAAGGCTACACCTGACGACCACAAAGGATCGCCTACTACAAAGACTAGCCCGAAGTCTACGCTTAACAACCACAAGAATCACTTTCCACAAAGATGATCCTGAAGGCTACGCATGACGACCATGAAGAATCGCATACCACAAAGGTGAACCCGAAGGCTACGCCATCCCAGAAAGTGTCACTTGCTCTTAATTAGTAATCAAATGGATTTCTCCAAAGCGTCCCATACCACTCGGCGATATTCAAGTATTTTCTAAGAGATTGTAAACTCCATTGAGTAAAAATAGAAATAATTAATAAACATATTCGGTCGGGTGAGTCTGGAAATTAACCGATGAAGTAAACGCAAGCGTTCCATGCCACCTGTTTTACTAAATCGTTTATTTAGATTTCTCATCCAAATGAAATAATATATATATTGAAAACTAGGCATTTTTGAATTTCTTTTTAAAATATTTGTTTTTAAGAAAAGAGTTGATAATTGGAAAATATGATTTTTTATATAATAAATAATTTGCTTTTGAAATTAAATTGTTTTGAAAATATGATTTGAAAAACGGTAATTTTAATAAACCATCTTTTGTAAACTCCTTGTATTCAAACTATATATACAATAGATTGCTTGAATCACGATTTGTTCTCTTTTTTTAAGGCTCAAATCGATTGCTTGAAAGAGCTAGGGCAAAATGCATTGGAATGAGTTGATTTGGGAAAAGAATGCATAGAATTTTTTGAGAATCCTAGGACTGAATTGGATAAGGGAAAAGAGAATTATTTTAAATGGGCTTGGGAATATTTGTAGGCCTCATTTGTATTTTTAAGCTTCTACTTTGATAATTAATTCCTTTACAATTAAAATTTAAAGATTATTCCTTGTTATTTATTTATTTTCATAAATATAATTCAATCTAGATTAAATCGATTTAAAATACATTCTGCAAATTATATTTCAACAACTAGACAACATTTTCAATTCAATACTTGTATATTATTATTATTAATCATTTCATGTACTATTAGAAAATAGCTTTATCTTTTTCAACTATTTCGATCATATAGATATTATTTACACTCTAAAATATTTTAAATTCAAAAATAACACTTTATCCAGTTAATATATTTTCTAAAAAGAAATTATTAATTAATTCAACTAGCTAAAACAAAAATCTATTATTAAATATACTCTAATTAAGTAAAAGTGAATTTCAAAATAATAGTTATCAAAAATCAAATACAAACACTTCTATTTCAATTAAATTAGTTTTAATATTACAACTTCAAAACAAGGTTGTTACAGACCTCCCCCCATAAGAAAATTATGTCCTTGCAATTCCATATAGGGAGACGTCTTACACAACCCGAACCATTTACTTTCTTTGTATTCTAAAATCTACGATCAAGTGGAAACTCACTCAAACCTCTAAGTAGTTAACCAGAGCTAATCTTATCGTATGTTATAAATTTAAATAGGCTCGTTTATTTATTTTCATTTCTTTGTGTACGAAAAATTATTGAAAATTTTCTAAGTGTTCAAATTCTCGGAAAATTTCGACAGAATCTCCTTTGTACGGAGAGCCATTTCTAAGTTCACAAATATAATATAAACAATATATATCGACTAGACGATCGAAAACACAATTTATATCAATGTTTTAACATTTTTATATTTTTAAACGGTAAACGTACCTTATCTTAGCATTTAAAGATAGTTACCTTATTAATTACAAGCAAAAGCAAGTTAAAATTGCCGATTAGTCCATGATGCCCTCTTATACTCATATTCTCACTCAAAAGTTACATATTAGTCACATATAGAAAGAGATATATTAAATATGCCTTCATCTGTATGAAAGTATATGCCTTTTAGTTAAATCACTTATCGATAAGGTTTTAAGGACTAAAATCACAAAATAGGTATGGGTTCCAAAAGCAAAAGAGTTACGCAATTAGTAAGCTTTCACAATCAACTTTTGGATCATCAATATGAAGAGTATGTCATAAGTCATACTGTTTTTCCTAAAGTTATACGATTCAGGAATTTATAAAAAAATGTAGGCCCTCTTCATAAAACGATGTTTTTAGCATTGGAGACGTCAAAATATTTCAAAACTCTTAACACGAAAGATGTTGCATATACTCTTATCTTTTCGAAAAGTGTAAGATTGTTGAAATTAGACAACTTTTTCAAAAGTTATAGGCAAAATACTTCAGCTCAGCAATTCAGGAAATACTTATCCCGACCAATTTTTGATTTAAGTTCAAACCAACTCTAACACAACAGATTTCAAAATTTTCGAAAGCGACGAACATAAAAGTTGTTCCATAATAATATATCTTTCATAAAAAGAAAGAATCGTCAAAATCGGATAGCTAAGTCAAAAGTATGTTCATATTTGTTAAACACTTTCAAAGTATAAAATTTCTAAATTTTTATTTCCTTACTCTTGTCCCTCTAACAACACTTAATCGCCTACATGCATTTCATTGATTCTTCTTTGAATCTTACTTTCTTTCTTTTTCAAACGTATGCATATTGCTTATATCAACTTAATTAAACATATATGTTTACCAGTTTCAGAAATCATGGCCATATCTAAGTTTTTTAAATGGTTTTCAAAGCTATAATGACAAGAATATTTATTATAATTGCATGAGATAAAGATCTGTTGGAGTAGGAGATAAATATAGACCTAAGTACATTGTGCCAACCTACAACTACCAGTGAGTTGCTATTTTAGATACTTAATAATTCCTCACATTATGGATTCAGTGACTTAGCAAAATAACTGCATTGAAGATTTCACATGTTATGGATCATGCTATCGGCAAATGGGAATGAATTTTCTTTACAATTCAAATCATTATTTTGAAACATATACGGTGGGTAAACTATAAATATTTACATTACATGAATAATTCCATCATTCCATGGATATATAAAATTATCATTATTTTTTTCCTCAAACCATCCATTTTTTAAAATTTCAAGTCCTTTAAACTCACAAATATATTCCTACCATAAAATTGCATATGAGTATAATATATCAATTAGACTAATAAACCAAATTAAATATTTTTGAAGCCTTATTCCCGGAAACTAGGAGTTGCAAAAATCATCATTAACAAACTAAACTTAACAAGTTGAGAATGATTAAATTTTATTTTATATATACACTCATCTTTTACTCTAGAAATAATAATTATATTATTTTCCAATGAATTCTATTTCTTTGAAATAATTTCAAACATTTTATATGATATAAAAATATAAACATCTATATTCATGAATTCCAAACCTCATTTTCACAATTCTCCTTTTCTTTGCTGTATAAAGTTCTTTTATATCACATTATAGAATTCAAATAATTCATTCATTTAATTAATTATTTAAGGTTAGAACTATAGAGTTCACCCCTTCAGAAAAATTATAATTTATAAGGTTAAAGAAATTACTTTATTTCTAATTTATTATAGTTTTCCTTCCACCAAAGTTCCAAGAATGTCTCATTTCTTTTTAAGGTTCTTATTCATCTTCAATCTTGCTTTTCAACTAATCATTTGAAAGTTAAATCCATTCATAATGCTTATTCACCACAATTTTAATTCCAAACACCATTGAAATTTCTCTTTTTAGACTTCACGTGTATTGATTTTGATAAATTTTCTTTTTCGATCATTAAGTTTCCGACTCTAGCATTTTACCATTAATTTAGTCATTTATTTAGGTATTCTTTTTAACTAATCTTATTTAAGCTCCATCCCAACTTACCTTATCAATGAGGACCATTTTTTTCTTATATTCTCAAATTACAAGAGCACTTCTCTATTGTATGCTTTTAAAAAATTTGTTTACAAAATTATCTTCTAGCTTTTATAACAAATTACTTCTCATTTCAATCTTCCTTAATTTAGGACTTGTATACAAAGTTTTAATTTTCGTTTAAAACACTACATGGCATATACAATTAATTAAAGCATCACATGTAATTCATCTTAGCTAATATGTTATAAATGAACATTCTTCCATAAACATATCTCTAATACTATAATGATGTTACTATGATATCCGTTATTAGTGTATTATCTTGTCAATTGGCTGCAATGTTGATAGTGCAATCAACATTGCCTCGCCATTGACCTTGATTATCACTAATATTCGATAGTTGCAATTGTTATCTAAAATGATAGCACATATAAAGCATCTTTCATAGTTTACTTTATGATTACTCTTAACCATCAATGTTTTATAAATTATTTATTTACTTATTTATTACTATCTTTATAATAGATATTTATATGCCCAATTTATTACCAAAACATCTTTCTAGGTGATATTCTGCATTTTCCATTAGTAGTATTCAATCTAAAATCAATATTTTAGTATGATCATAAAACTACCTTTTAACACCTTCTTTTCTTATCATAAGTGTGTGAGTGTAGCTAACAATATTTTTTTCCCATAATACTTCTTAAACATTCATAAGTTTTACAAAACATTATATCTCAAAGTACTACGTCGAATTATCTTGTTTAAGTGTTTATTAATTCTTATCGAGAATGTTGGTCAGACGTCTTGACCAGAATTCTTAAAACACCAAATTGGCAATTAAACACAAATTATCTTACTTTCGCAAAATTTTATTTTCTAGTGTAAAATACAATCAAACACTCAATTCATCCATGTATCCAACAAGAAATCCCCCAAATTTTAAACTTCATCTTAATTTTAGTTAGTCAAACATATATATTAATAAGTTATTTTTAATAAGATCAAACTTGTAATTATGCCTTGTGGTAGCTTCAGCTTCGAAGACACCATAAGGTCCTATTATTAATATCATGTAGGTTTTAAACGCTCAAACGATAGTTCCTACTCAATATCAATCTTTAATGATCATTACAATTTTCTTTTACTTTTCTTTTTAAATATCAAGCATCCGAGAGCCAACTAAAGGGGTATCTGTATGTGTGTGTCTATATATATATATATATATATATAGGGAAACTAATTAATGTGCTCAGCAGAAAGCAGTTCATCCAGCTCCGCTCCGCTACGCAACTCTAATCACTAAGGACTAGGACACACAATTCAATTTTGAACCACCTAAGGTCTAAGCTACACATTGGGTTCGAATCTAGGGTCACTTCAAGATACTAATTATAGTGTAGGGGAGTAATCACACAAATGTGTCCCATAATTTCCCTTAATAACCATTTATATTTTTATCCTAAATAGAAAATGGACTCTAAATTCTACTCTCTACACTCAGGGATGGGCTCTAAGACTTGCCTAGATCAGGATTCTCATCTTTAATATCATATATTGTTTTGAACATAGCTCCGGTACCAAGTTGTAATGCCCCACCTCTATACCTACACTAATAGAGGATATTACTGCGTAATACCATATATTAATGTGGAGAATAAGGCTAGTTAGAAGCGACCATCCATAAATATTACTTTCGACGAGTATAGACACATTGGATTGGGTGATAGTATAAAAAAAATTATGAAGTGGATTCGACATGTACGATCCAGGCTCAGAACAATATTACGGTGGCTTAAGTCAATTCAAAACAATATAAAATATTGCAGAACACAGAATCACAGAGCGCACATCAGAATATACATATATCATAAAAGCAGAAGAGAACAAATGTACATATACAAGAAGTAGTCTACAAAAAGGTGTACATATAAGTTCCACGTGATATACACAAATGGAGTACATCTCTACACAAAATAATATACATGATATGGTTCTCTATTCTGACATATAATGTACATAACCATAAGTATAAACAAGATGATACATCAAGTAGATTGATATGAATCTAACTAACTGCATTCAAGCTAAGCACTCTAAGGATCAACGGGAAGTACCTGAAATAACTCGGTCTGACCCGAGTATTATATGAAATAATAAACGAGTTAGTCTTATTCTAACGCCAATTTGTGAAATGGAATGGTATAATAACATGGTATGAGAGTGATAAGCAACATGATTGAGTTATCAACTTTGCATAAGAATCATATATCATAAAATGGCAACTCATACCGAGGTTCCCCATAATTCAGAAATGACCATTAATGAAGAAAAGGGCATTCTCAAATCGAAAATAACCGAATCCCAAAACTCGAACATTGCCCATTATAGGCTAAATAATATATAATGACATATCAAATTTAAGAATCAAAGCTCAAAGTTTTAATTTAATAAAACAAAAGGCACCGAACGAAAAAAAGAGCATGAAGGCTACACCTGACGACCACAAAGGACCGCCTCCCACAAAGACGAGCCCGAAGACTATGCCTAACGACCACGAAGGGTCACTTACCACAAAGACAAGAACGAAGACTATGCCTAACGACCACAAGGATTGTCTTTCACAAAGACGAGCCCAAAGATTATGCCTGATGACCACGAAGGATCACATACCACAAAGAAGAGCCCGTAGGCTACGACATCCCAGAAAGTGTCACTTACTCTCAATTAGTAATCAAATGGATTTCGCCAAAGTGCTCTATACCATCCGGTGAAATTTAAGTATTTACTAAGAGATTGTAAACTCTACCAAGTAAAAATAGAAATATTTAATAAAAATATTCAGTCGGTGATTCCGGAAATTAACTTGTGAAGTAAACGTAAGCGTTTCATACCACTTGTTTTACTAAATCATTTAATTAGATTTCTCATCCAAACGAAATAATATTTATATTGAAAACTAGTTTTTATTTGAAATTCTTTTTAAAATATTTGTTTTGAAGAAAAGAATTGATAATTGGAAAATATGATTTTCTATATAATAAATAACATTAAAAAGTTCGTTTGAAATTGGTTTTGAAACTGAATTGATTTGAACTTATGATTTGGAAAACGGTAAATTTAATAAACCTTCTTTTGTAAACTCCTTGTATTCAAACTATATATAATAGATATATATTATCATAAATGTTGGAAATTTCAAATCATAAAAATCATAAAATTAAGGAATCAAAATTACATAAAACCAAAAAGCAAATGAAGGCAGCAAATCGACAAAAGCAATGCAAACAACTATGTAGAGCATCATAAGCAAATCATAGAGAATGAGCTAAAGGGGAGAAACATGGTATTTTCAATCTAAATAAACTTGCATGCAACTAAAAGCACAATGTATATATGCAATTTCATAATCCATTATCGAATCAATTCTAAAATTATAAATACTCGATTCAACCAATTTCAAGCATCAACTAATTGAAGCCATAACATGCAAGCATTCGCTCATTCAACGATTCACAAATATGGATTACCATAATTTATGATCAAAGCAAGGCATGCATATAAGATAGGCATAAATGTGACTTAAACAACTCACTGAATTGATTACTTGGCAATAATTCACCTCTTTTTTCTTCAACCTGCATGAAACTACAGCTGCTACAAGCTTTCTTACCTCAAACACTATCACTACAACTACAGCTCCTTCACATTTCGTGCCCAACACTCCAACCAGTTAGAACAAAAACCACATCGATACCCTAGCGAAGCACCAGTGCCCAAGCTTCACGTCGTTGCCTTTATCCACCTTGCGTAAGCACTTCCCTATCGTGGCATCCAGGCTTCACGTGAAATCATACTGTTGCCGCCAGTCGCCATCGTAGTCGATCCTAGCATCGCACCCCATACGTGACCTCGCCTGCGAAGATGCACACTACCAAGCTTCGTCTTCAATCGTGATTTGTTCTCTCTTTTTTAAGGCTCAAATCGATTGCTTGAAGGAGCTAGGGCAAAATGCCTTGTAATGGGGTTATTTGGGAAAAGAATGCATGGAATTTTTTGAGAATCCTAGGATTGAATTGGATAAGGGAAAAGAGAATTGTTTTAAATGGGCTTGGGAATATTTTTAGGCCTCATTTGTTTTAGGATTATTTTTAAGCTTCTACTTTGATAATCAATTCCTTTACATTTAAAATTTAAAGATTAATCCTTGTTTTTTATTTATTTTTGTAAATATAATTCAACCTAGTTTAAATCAATTTAAACTACATTCTGCAAATTATATTTCTACAACTAGACAACATTTTCAATTCAATACTTTTTTACTATTATTATTATTAATCATTTCGTATACTATTAGAAAATAGCTTTATCCTTTTCAACTATTTCGATCATATAGATATTATTTACACTCTAAAATATTTTAAATTCAACAGTAACACTTTATCCAGTTAATATATTTTTTGAAAAGAATTTATTAATTAATTCAACTTGCTAAAACAAAAATATATTATTTAATAAACTCCAATTAAGTAAAAGTGAATTTCAAAACAATAGTTATCAAAAATCAAATACAAACACTTCTATTTCAATTAAATTAGTTTAATATTACAGCTTCAAATCAAGGTTGTTACGCTACCTAATGGAATTTAATTCACGTATACAATCTTGACAAAAATTAAACCTCTAAATAGATACATAAATTTCAAATTATATTCTACATTCTGGCTGTGTTAAACCTTAGATAGACATGGACATTCCTCAAAAATCCATATACACCAAGTCTATTACTTATATAATTTTTGTTGTAGAAATTCCTATATGATTGTGATGAATTTTATGAATTCTAAATATTGAATAATTTTCTACCCATTTCACTTGATCCAGTAATTGATTTTTCTAATTCTTTTGTTGTTTACTGGATACTAACAAAGACAAGGAAGTAGTAAAGAAGAAATGGGAGAAGAATCCAATTTAAGGATTTGTAAGTTCCAATGTCGTTATTTGCTATTTAATTTGTTCTTTCATGTTTTAATGTTTCCAACTTTTTATATTGTAATATCAATCATTATATCGTAGTTTCATCTTGGGGACTAATAATATTAGTTTTCTTAGTAAATACGATACAATGCATGAAAGAGTAAACTAGATATTTATGTACTATCATTGGACATTCCTAAGATTTCTAATTTTATTGTAGTATGTTTTATAGCTCAATTTTTTTAAGTATTTGACATTATTCATTTTACATCTGCTAATCACATGTAGACTAATTCATAATTATTCCCGCTAATGTACAATTGTAGTGTATGCATGATGCAATTCTTTTTTATGTTTTTTATATGTGTGCGGACTTACTTGAATTGAGCCACTGTGTATGAGTTATTTTATTCATAATGATCTCTCAAATATATGTTTTAACCTTATAGCTTAAATTTTGATATGTGCATCAGCATAATTATTTATATGTGTATTACGTAATTAATTTAGTCTTCTTTTGTATGGTGCATAAATGTAGTTTTATTTACGTACATAATGACATATAAATGTGTTTTTTGGATAATTAATTTTGAATATTCAAAATATAAAGAATATTTAAATGCAAAATATATCTTGGAAATAATGGTTTTACTTTAGTTAATCATAAAAGATATACTCAACTAGATTTGCAAAAAAATATATTTGCAATCCGTATGCGTAGCACGGGTTCTCATAGTTTGATTTATGATTAGATATTTACTCTTATCCATGTTCATCATTTTCAATCTTTTATTTGTGTATGTAGGATTTTCATCTTGATTACACCAACTCAACCAACAATTGGATTTGTGAAATCATTTTGTTATTTTTAGTTTGTTTTTCTAAAACCATCTGAAATTATTATGATTTAAAAAGAATTTTTAGTTTTATAACAATCAATTTATTACCGGTTGCTACAAAGATGCATGCATTTGATTCAAGGTTGATGAATGTTGATTATTAATTTTGGTTAATTTGGATATTAGCATGAATTTATTTCCAATTGAAAATATAAAATTTATGTTATATCATAGAGATTATTTACGCCAATAAGAATGAAAGTTCATTATCGTTTATGTAGGGATAACTAGGTTCATTTATAATTTTATATTTTCCAATAATATAAGTTAAAATATTCCTGATTAAAAGTATGGTAATATTTTTTATTATGCGTTCAACCAATCTTTCCATTAGCACATAATTTTTTATATATAAAACCACATCTTTACTTGATCAAATTTCTAGCACTTATTGTCCAATTTTGTTTCTTCTTAAAGGAGCATGCTAACTATAAATAATTTATAGTTTATTTAATGTGCATATCAAAAATAGAGATTGCATGGAAAATATTATAGAAAGAAATGAATAGAAAAATTATGGTAAAAAAATTCATTTGTATAATTAAGGATAAATTATAGAGAGAAAACATATAAATAATAAAACTAATGGAATACAATCTTCCATGGAAATTAGATAAATAAACAAGAACAATAATTAAGAATCAAAAAGTATTATGAGTTTCAAAATCAAATTTAAGGAACAATAATTGAGGCATTTATGTTATATTGGTGGGCTATCTTAATTTGTTAGGCTATCCATCCCTAAAGTTTTGTGTGTCATAACTTTATTTTTCCTATATTTTTTAAATCATACAATAAACACATTTATTGGTTTGCGAATAATTATCTTAATCATATTTAACTTTTTAATTATAGAAAATGTTATACTCGATATTGATCATTAAAATCACTCTACGAGATGAAGACGATCAAATTTGACTTCAAAGTGTTGTAAACTGGAATTTATACATAGCATTTTTTATGATATCTGTAAACCCTTAAGTGACGAGTGAAAAATAATTATTAATTTATTTGTTTGAGTTACATAGTATTGTATACTAAATGTTATATGTAGATTCTTTGTTTCCTTATTCGTCATTTCAATGTTTAATGACATAATTGACACAAAATTTAACATGCTTATTTTGCTTTCTTATTCACTATTTCATTGTTTCAATACCATAATTGACTGTAAATTATTTTAACATTCATCCAATATTTTTTAGTTCTAATAATTTAAGTTTATTTCGATTATTCAAAATTTTACATACGTTGATTAATTTTTGTGTAATATTATTCTTCTTTGTCGGGAATGTTCAATTTTGTTTTCCAATGATTGTAATTTTATATACATTAATATAATAATAATTTGTCTAGGACTTCAATGGCTTTTGATATGCAAGAAAAACATGTTCTAAATATTTTATTAAAGATTTTGATTATCAAGTCAACTAATCATATTCCATATACTAGTGATTTTATTTAGGAAATAGATACGTCAAGATGAAATTTTTGGAATATCCATACGTGAAAAGATTAAAGGATTTAGAGTATGGTGGTGTCTACATATTCTATTTTTTATTTGATACGCATCCTATGCAAAGAAAATAACTCTTGAATTTTTAATTAATATTTATGCAATAATGTATAGAAAGTATTTTAAAAACAATTATTTTAGTTTATTTGTGTGAATAATTTTTTTAGTTTTCTTTTCATTGACAAATTGTTAAACAATAATAGCAACTTGATATTCATTCTTTTTTTTAATAATATACTTAAAATCGTCATACTAAACATCTTCTCTTAAAATTTAACATTCATACATACACAAATTCATTTACACATCTTTCCCGATTCAGTGTGCAAATCACAGGTTCGCACTAGTTATTGAGGTAATTTGAGTGTTAATTCTAGATTTTATACTTAGGCATTTTTTCATTGGTTATTGATATTGATTTTATTGCAACTGATATGCTATAGGCATCTGCTGACTGAAAAACATTCAAAAAGGAATCTAGAATTAATTAAATTGTGAATTAAAAAGAATCTAGAATTCGTGAATTAAACTGTAATTTTTTGAAATGAAAATAATTTTTCCACTTGCTCTAACTAAAATTTTAATTTCCTTTATCGTTATTCTCATCATTGGTAGAAATTTATTTTGTACTAATATTTAGCAAAATTAGGGAAATGTTTTTTAACAAGGGATAGAAAGTAAGGGCGGGAGACATTTACTTAATGCATATATTACATGGTCGTTGAAATGTGCTTTTATCCGTTTTTGTATGATGAATGATGGATGGATTTCATTAAGTGAATTGATTTTTTAATTAATAAGTTGATATTGGCACAACTATAACCGTTACACATGTTAGATGTATTTATGATTTTTTTATCTGGAAACATAATGAGTAATGTTGTTCTACCTTCAATTTGTGTAAGGCTGCATTTGTTTGGAGAGAATAAGGGTCGAATGCTTAATTAAATAAGTGTTGGGAGGTGGGTAACACGTATTTTTTCAAATAAGTGTTTTCATTAAGCTTTTTTATTCACTTAAATTAATAAGCAAAATTTTAGTGTTTATTGATTGTGTTGATCACTTATTACACTTCATTTTTCAGTTCTACCCAAATGTAATACAATATGTGAATGCATTATAAAGTTTTATTATTATCAAAGAATTACAAAAGTTCAAACATTACGACAATTTTGTCTTCGGTTCTACTTCCTTCTATGTTGAGATGACTTTTTCCATTTTGTTTTTTTTTAATTTTATACTATAGTTTCAATCACTAGGAATGAGTATACTAAAAACTAATTAAGAAAATAAATTTGATGGTAATCTACCGTAATATTTGAATACAATTTTAAGTTAAATATGATAATTTCTAAATTGGTTAATAAGAATGGAAATAAAATATATGATGTATTTTTGATTCAAAAATAAATAAAATGAAATATGTAATGCAAGTGAGGAAAAATTATAAAGAAATAATTTTGACAAGTTGAACAATTCCTATTGATCTTCGGTTAAAATTAAAACCGAAAAAAAATCTACAATACATATGCAAAAAATAAATATATTAAATATTCATGAAAAGTTAGACAAAATCGTGTGATATTTATATAAGTACTTATTTCAACATGTTAATATATTAATAATGCTGAAAACATTAATTGATAATTCAAATGCATCACAAACTTCAACTATTATAATGAAATATTTTCTTCTCAGCTGAACTTTAATTAAAATATATTTACGTCATCATTTTTGTATAAAATATAAGGTAATATATATGATGATTAGATGTGTTTTTTATGACAGTAGCACCGTAGAATAATTAATTTTGAATTTAAAGGGTAACATTGTCAGTGTAGTTATTTATGTTCACAAAATAAATTCCTAATCAGAACGCAAACGAACAATATTTTAAGCACTCAGTAATGAGCATTCAGCGTTCAATATTCAGCACTTAGCATTTAGTATTTTAAACAAATGATACCTAAGCCATTGCTGCTACCGACGATCTAAGCCATTGCTACCACCAACGATTATGGCTTTGTACCTTATTCATCTACTATTTATTCTCTTTACCATCGACTTTTTTCCATCTTAAAGCAACCCTATATCTATCGACTTCATAATCCTTCTAATCCCTAATCATCACCGCCTCCTCGATATTAAGAAGAAATATATAAGAGAAAAATATAAGAAGAAAAGTTTTCATGAGATTAGGTGCGACAACCTGGAATTTTGAATGCTTTATATTTAAATATTGAAATTTAAATATTTAAACTTGGATTTAATTTGATAAAATTGATTTTATAAGCTTATTAAATTTGTGCTACATAATAAATGATAATGATAAACTTTTAATTTATAATTAAAGTGATTAAACTTGTTTTAATAATAATTCTTTTTACAAGGCATTGTACGCCGACGAGTTTCGTGTTGATTAGATGTTCTGTGTGATCATACGAGCTCGAAACGCATAATGATTAATTTGAGAAATTAAAATATAATATTTATTTTATTATAAATATACCCACACTTGACCCTTACTGCATCACTTCTCTCTCCATTTTATTTTCCACCCTTTATTTTTTTGTAAATCAAAACCAAGGAAATAAAAAACAGTTGCCACTCCTTCAATCGATTAAATCTGAAGCGAGCCGACGAGAGGAGCTAATTTTGGATTCGTTGGGATTGTGTGAGTGTGAGTTTCAAATCCATAGTCTCGAACGTAGGTGTGACGATGCTTAGGGTTGCTTGAAATTTTACAACCGAAGTTAGGGTTTGGTTATATAGATGCTAGAGGAGGTTAGACCTTGGCGTTGGGGGCGCTGAGTTTTTCTAGTGAAGGAGCACTTGTGGGAGGAGTTTGGTGAAGTGTGGCCGAGAATAATGGAATGCGACATTTGATTTGTCGGTTATGGTAGCTGTTTGTACCAAAATTGGGCACAACACTCTTCGGATGTGTTTAAAGAGATAAAATGAAAAAAATAAATGTAAAATGAAGCAGATCTAACAAACACATCAATTAAACATATAAGAAAATGCACAGAAACACACGGATTTAGAGTGGTTCGGCGAATTGCCTTACGTCCACTATGAAATGATTGATGTTTATTGAATTTCACTCGTTGTTTACAAAAGATTACAACAGTATAACTGAAGTTTGACAATCATTTCGGCAGAATATCGGCGTAAAGAGGCCAAAAGTCCTCCTTTTGTAGGCCTTGGGGCTCTATTTATAGGCCTAGGAGGCAAATATCTTGCTTAGATCTCGGGAGACTTCTTCTGGCACGTGGGTAGGCCCACGCGATCGATCCCAGGCGATTTCAACTCGATCCGTGATCGATATGAACGAATTTCGTATCGATCAATACTTGCTCCAATCGATTCGAAATTTGGCAGGAACATTCTTTATGTTGTACGTAAGCTCCTATGAAAATTTCATAGCATTTGGACTTGTAGATCATGAGTTATGATCGATGTAAGTTTGGATTTCTCAACCGTGATCGATCAATATCTTGAGCATACGAACTCCGAATGACTTGAAATTTGAAAGGTTGGCTCGCATAGCTTTGCTTGTCATGTCATATCAATTTTAGCTCGATCCGGACTCGGACGAAATTCATCGATATCCATAGTGAGCCTACGTATAACCGATCTCCAAGACGAACTGTCATTGGTTTCTAGTCAAGTTCTTGGTGTCAAGGCCTTGCCAAAAGGCGGGATAACATTTGCCCCCAAAGTACGTCTTGTGTGAACATGACGTGCTTTGAAATGCTGCATCCTTCATTCTGAAAAAGTTCTATCTGATTCGTTGAGTAGTTGCTATCTTTTCGTCAAAAGATGTAACCTTCGATTGATTTCCAGTAATATAAATGTCGATTTGTTGACTGCCAATGATTATGTAGTGCATTGTTGTAACTGAGTGTCGAGTGCTAGCGATTTGTTGTTCACTGTTGTAATTGTCATCAGGTGAGCATTCAACTCCTGTAAATTTTGAAAAGTGAATATTAGTTCGTCATACGCGTACGTATGTTAACCTGACTCCCGTTAACGTTTGCACGTTCATGAGTCGTTGTCAAGTTATTTAGTTTTTGTTTGGATTGAGTTTCATATCGACCCTCTCCTGGATCGAAGTGAAATTCAAGTTGTAACAACGTTCGATGGTTGTTTTAAGTCCTTCCTTTGTATCGATCCTCTCCTGGATCGATCTGAGATGTTGGAATGTATGCTTCGTATCGATAGATACGTCATATTGGGTCTCGGATTGGAGGATACAGGAGTAATGCTTTATGTCGACGGAGTTGAACGATCTAGACATAATTATGCAGTGAGGCTTCACAGAGGATATGCCATTTCTCATTCCTTCATTAAAGAAGAATCCTCGATTATGGATAATCTTCGATAGGAGTCATCCATGACTCCTTTCCTAGATCCATCTCTAAGATCTAGTTGATCTTCATATGTCAATGCTTGGAATAATAAGTATTTCAACTGAGACAAAGTCTTTTTGCCGCACATCCCAGAACTGGCTAGCTTGGCCAGTGACTTAGCTTTTTCATTTTGTTCTCCAAGGATGTGTGTAATGGTGTAATAGTCGAAGTCGACTAGTAGCTTTTGGACCCAGCTAGGATAAGGAGCAAGATGTTGCCCTCTAGTCGAATAATCTTCCCTGACTCGGTATACTACTAACTAGTAATCACATAAGATATGTAAAGTTTCCACTCCTAGTTTTCTTGCAAGTTTGAGTGCCAAGGCTTCATACTTAACTTCGTTATTTTTTTGCAGGGAAGTTGAGTTTGAGGGCATGGCAGATCGATCGTTCCTCAGTAGTCATTAACGCAACTTCGACATTAGAAAGCCGATTATTGGAAGTTCCATCTATGTATGTTCTCCATCGGTTAGATGGTTCTCCACTGTTCTTCGGATAATCGTCTGATGTAGTGAATTCGGATATGAAGTATGCTAATGTTTGACCTTGGAGAGCTCTCCGAGGGAGATAAGTGATATCAAATTGGCTTAACTTGATACCCCATTTAAGTAACTTTTCAGACATCTAAGGTTTCTATTGGACCTATCGTAACGGTTGGTCGATATGGACGTTAACGGGTGAGCTTGTCAATAGCTAGCCTTCATCATATACTGGTCTTTGGATTCGTTTCTCTTCACATAGCATTGCGATGCTTATGGCATGTGTTGACACGGCCCAATTGATGTATAAATCTTCGTGATCCAAAGGTTTGGTAAAATGGGAGGTCTCTTTAAGCGATCTATCAGAGCTAGAAGTGCATCAACGCAGTTGTTAGTTTATTCAAAAGTTATCTTCCCTCTCTTGGTCAGGTTGAAGAAGAGAATTCACTTGTAGATGGTCCTAGAGTCAAATCAACTTAGGACGGTAATCTTTCGACTTATGCTCTATACATGCTTGGTTGTCCTTGGTACATGGGTGTCTCTAATCGTCGTAATTTTCTAGAAATTAGTCTTGATTCCATGAGAATTGATGATGAAAACAAAGAATCTTTCCGATGTAATGGTGAAAGAGCATTTCAAAGGATCGAGTTTCA
Organism: Allium fistulosum; assembly: GCA_030737815.1. Classification (NCBI taxonomy): domain Eukaryota; kingdom Viridiplantae; phylum Streptophyta; class Magnoliopsida; order Asparagales; family Amaryllidaceae; genus Allium; species Allium fistulosum. The sequence continues at coordinate 1,380,679,540 of CM060901.1, forward strand.
TCCTGCATTTTTTGGAGAGCGTTGAATACCTCTGTTAAGTCATCGATATGGTCGTTTGATAGTCATGATCTCACAAGCATATTAACCACATCTACTTTCATCGATCGGCCGATATGATTTTTGAATGATCTGTTAATCGTCTTTTGGTAAGTAGCATAAGCGTTCTCAAGTTTGAATCCAGGGATTTCAGCATAGCACTATAGGCCCAGGTCAATAATGAAACAGTTGTATTCCTGGTCTAGGACATGCTTCAGTATCTGATTGTATCTGTAGTTTGCATCCATGGATGTGAGTAATTCATGTCTGATGGTCAGGTACATCAGTTGGTTGATCATTGGAAGTGGAAAGCTGTTCTTTGTCATACCCCATGCAAATCTGAGTAGTTGACGTATGTCCTCCACTCTCTGTTCGTTTTTCTTATAAGTAAAGGATTGGATACTCATTTTGGTTGGAGGGCATCATGGATAAACCCACTGGTTTTGAGCAGATTCGCCTCCTCTTTAAGTGCAACAAATCTCTGCGGATCTATGTCGCATCATTTTTGTTCACCAAGACATGCCTCGGGTCGACATTTAATGCAAGGTTCTTCATGGCTGGTGAGAGTCCATATATATATATATATATATATATATATATATCGAACACATCAAGATTCACCTAAAGTAAAACAGTTGACTCTTTCTTCATCATTGCGCAGAGTTGTGATCTGATCTACAATACTCGTGATGGGTTGCAGGCGCCTCATGTGTTTATTTGCAATGGTAAATGATCAGGCTTATAAGGACGTTGAATCAAAGGATTGGTAGAACTTAGCCTTGTACTGCATGCTGCTACATAGCTGGCTCCAGCTTTGAGATTGAATTTACTTATGTTTCTGAATGATGCGCTTTTCATTCAATGTACTCGCGATCCATCGCTCATTGTAAGGGTCGGAATGATGATCAGTTGCCCATGAGTTCGAGTATTGATCCGATGATTCTATCTCTAGGCATCCTTTCAGCCATAACCTAGAGTTGTTATGAATATCAGGCATGGGTCATAGGTTCAAATTGTCATAGTCAACTCTTGGATAATCACTCTTTTGCCCCTGGTCTTGGGTTGGCGGATGCATTACGCGGACGGTCTAGTCTCGTCCTAGCTGTGTTTATACTATAATTCAAGCTTTAAGAATCAGAGTTGATTGATGAATGGTTGAATCATATTAATCTTATCTTCTTGCTCGTGCCCCCAAGTCTGGGGAATATCTCGATAAGTGGCAGGGTAGATAATGTCCACTTCAATTTTGTATTCTATCCCATTGAACCATAGGATCGAGTTAACCAATGGAGGGCTAAGTCGTGCCTATCCTGCATTATGTTCTAGTTCTTTCCTCTAGGCGGAATACATTGTTACTTTGCCGACATTCGAACACAAGCTAGATTCTGGATGGTCAATGACATTCACTTCGCTGCTTATGTCACCATACTTTGGGCAAAAAATGAAGAATGAATCGTTCAGTCAGATCCAATGCAGGATTGATGCCTCCCTTGTCGAATCCAGGGTAAGAGTCAGTGTGCAAATGTTTAGGTTGCACTTGTTTTGAATTGCTCTTTTAATCGAATCATGGTAAAAGTCAGAGAATGAATGGTCATATTGCATTCTCTGGGAGTTAGGAAATTAACAACATCCATTTTGGTTTACATTCTCCCGTCGGAACTTGGGATAATGTCAGCTCAAACGCAGTCAAGTCATGCCCATCCGGTTTTACGCTTTTCCAAACAGATCGAAGGAAGGCGATGGAGGACGAATGGTCAAGTCACACTCACTCGTGGTTTATTCTTCTATCCATGCTCTGTTGGTCAAAGGTATTCGATGGACATTCGGATCACATCGATTTGTAGTCGAAGAGGATCGATATTGACCGTTGATTCAATGGCACGATGTAGAATGCTCAGCCCTCATTTCCTATCAATCCAATGGTATGATATGAAAGGTACAGATCGATATTGCCTGTCGATCCAGCGGTATGATATAATTGGTTGCCCAAGACTTCGGGCATCATTCTGATTGGTTAGCATTAGGGTCTCCTTGTAGTCGTTGCCTTAAGTTGTAAAGGAAGCTAAGCTGGAGATGTAGCAAGTCACCTTTCTCTTCTTTCGATGATTTGTACTTCTGCCCCCAGTCTTGGGTTAGCAGAGTTAGTTCATGGATGGTCTAATTGCACCTGTAGTGAGTTTACACTCCTCACGTGGAGTTCAGGTCAGAGTTGGTGAATGAATAGTCGAATAACATTCATTCGTTTGTCTATTCTTGTAGCCACACTTTGGGGATCAAAGTCAGTTGAAGGGCCATTCATCACACCTATTTGATGTTTATACCCATGTCCACACTCTGGGGACTAAGTTTTTTTTTGTAGAAAATGGTCAGACCGCGTTTTCCTCAATTAATTCATCTAGCACTAGTCAATGGCGAAAGTCGAAGTGTGGTCGATCACATTACAACAACTTTAATTTGATGTTTCTCCCACTGAACTGTAGGAAGGAATCGATTGGCGGATGGTTGGGTTGCATCTGTCCATTTTTCATGAATACCCTTAGGATCATAGGGGAGAGTTAGCAGATGAACGATCGTGTCACGTTCGTTTGCAGTAGAACGGGTAGTCACATCCATTTAGAATAGGACATTCAGCTAGGTTCGTTTTGCGAATCTGCGTCTCCTTGTCGAATCAAGGAAGAAATTTTGTCTTGTGGGGTTCGAGTGCATACCTATAAAATTATGTTATGGGTCCCATGCCGGGGACAAGAGTTGATGCATGGACGGTTGTGTCACGCCCACTTAGTGTTGGACGGTCGGATCGCATCCAATTTTGTGTGTTAAGTGTGCCCCCATGTAAGGGGAAGATTGGAAAGTAGACGGTCGAACCACATCCGCTTTTTGTGCTACAGAACTTGCTGAGGAACCAGAGCCGATAGATGGACAGTCGAATCGCATCCCTTCTGGTATTTATATTCCAAACCATGCTTTGAGGACTGGAGTTGGTTGATGGGTTGTTAGTCACACCCATTTGGTGTTTATACTCTAGTCTACGCTCTCAGGATCAAAGTAAGTTGATGGGTGGTCATTCACACCCAGTTGGTGTTTATACTCCAGTCCACACTCTGGGGACTTAGAGTTAGTTGATGTTTATACTCCAGTTCACACTCTGGGAATCTGGAGTTAGTTGATGTTTATACTCCAGTTCGCACTCTGGGAATCTGGAGTTAGTTGATGTTTATACTCCAGTTCGCAATCTAGGAATCTGGAGTTAGTTGATGTTTATACTCCAGTTTGCACTCTGGGAATCTGGAGTTAGTTGATGTTTATACTCCAGTTCGCACTCTGGGAATCTGGAGTTAGTTGATGGGTGGTCAATCACACCCATTTTAGTGTTTATACTCCAGTCCGCGCTCTGGGGACTTAGAGTTATTTAATGTTTATACTCCAATTCGCGCTCTGGGAATCTGGAGTTAGCCGACAGATGGTCAGTCACATATGTTTAGGCTTTAGGATTTCTTTCACACTCTAGGAACAAGAAGTTGATCGGGTACGTGGACGGTTGTATCATATCCACCTTGAGTAGGCAAGCGAAGTCGTTAGATGGACGGATCCATCCTCCTCGAGCTTGTAAATATGGAAGGCGAGGTCGTTAGATGGACTGATCCATCCTCCTCGGGTTTAGGTTGAACACGGGCAAAGTCGTTAGATGGACGGATCCATCCTCCTCGACCCATGTCCGTAAGTTTATACTCCTGCTCATACTCTGGGAACCGGAGTTAGTTAGAGGATTATCGTGTATCAATCCCTTATTGCCGCAATGTGATGGCTTGTCCTTGAGCTCGAGGTTTCACTTAGCGAGTGATCGGTGAGATCCCGATTAACTTCCACTTATATGCCCCTTAACGAAGGATGAGATTTAGTTTATGGACGGTTGGATCACATCCATGTTCGTTTGGATTCCACTTTTGCTAAGCCTAAGGAGTAAGATTAGTGTTCTGGCAAGCTTTGTGCTCAAGCATAGGAAAGGATGGTCGAACTACATCCACTTTGAGTTGTGTATTTTCCCTTAAGTAGGGTGCAAGAATTGGAGAGCAGACAGTCGAGTCACATCCAATTTATACTTTGCATTCTTTCGATCGAGCTAAGGAAGAGGGTTGAAATGACAGCTCGTGATGGTTAACGAGTAGGCAGTCAATCGTTGATGACTTTAAATTGAGGGTTGGACCTTGATGAAGTTGGTTTAAGGCATGACTGTTTTGCCAAATTACAGAAGCAAACTGGAGAGTGAACGTTCAAATCATATCCACTTTAAACATGCGTTCTCTCAAATAATCCCAAGTGTCTAATGTAGGATTGGATGCATGGATGGTGACATCACGTCCACCCTTAGTGTGATTTCGATTTAATCGGGCATCAGAAGAAGCATAAGTATTTTGGCGAGCTTCAAACACGAGATGGAGAGTGCATTGTTGGGACATATAACTCCAAGTCTTTCTTAAATCTCCTAATTAAATTGCATAGGCGGATGAGTGGTTGGTCGGTTGCATCCACTTTGTACTAGAGTCCTGACCTTGTCGGTCTCTACCGCTTTGATGCCTTGCCCCCAGTCAGGGGCATATAGTAGCCGATGAGTGGTTGAATCATGCTCGTCATGATGATACCTCAATGATTTGATCATAGTCCGCGGAGGTTGTTTTGCACCCAATCTTAAGTACTCAGTCACCTGCATCATTTGCAAGTAGTTTAATTCAAGTCGGTCATATTTCGCAACGTAAATGAAATTGAATTAGAAATAATTCAAAAGAGATCAGATCAAATCTCATTGATAAGTAAGACAGCTTCGTATGCTCGCTATTGCACTTCAGTCCAGCCCTTCTCAGTTGGAAGTCTAACGCAAATGGTTCAATTTGATCAAAGTCCTTGATCGATAGGGGTCGGATGTTCCCGGTCCTTCGTTTTATAGGGCTTGCACATATTGTCGGAGCTATGCGTTCACGGTAGCCATCTAGAGAAGAGGAGTTTTCCGATCTAGAGTATGGAGTAGGTCCCTTCCTTATCTCGCCATGTTGATCCTTCATCTGGTTCATCAACTCAATATTGGCCTGGATATGTTGGTGTACTCTTCGGCGGCTACCCACCAGTTCTCTTATCAAAGTCTGGAAATAAGCTCTGGTGATGAATTCATTTATCGGTATTGGCAACAACTGGCTGTAAGATTTGGATAAATTCGTTGGCTGCCAGCTTCTTCATTCCCTTCAACAATATGAGAAGTAGAACTGGTATGTCTAACCACGATTGACAATGTTCTTTGATGAATGGGGGAAGACAGCTATGTTGATGGCAGTCATCACTCTTGGTGCAAGCCATGCGCAATTCTCACTTCATGAGGTAGTGTCGGGGGTTATATTTCCAAAGTACACTGACGTAGTCAGAGTGTTGAATTTTTGCTGGAAAATCTGCATGTAGGATGGTTTCAATAAATAGGTCTGGACTGGGAAAGATACTTCTATCAACATTATCAGGTCCATTTTATGGCTACGGGGTCTTGTAATACTGGTGAATAATGTGTGCACGATTGCCCAACGTTCGAGTGGTTGGTAATGCTGATTGGATGGTGAGTTGGTTAAGATGGGCTCATAGGTTGGTGATTATTTCTAATTTTCACCCAGGTAGGAGGCCCGTATAAGATAGTAAGGAAGTCCTCTTAAGGTTGTATGTCGTGCTTCTAGTCATATGGACACGGTATGATTAAGATGCGGGCATTTGATGATGGTTCAGCGGTGACCAGCTATGTTTTGAGTTAGCAGAGTAGACAGTGTTGGGCAGTCGTCATATTAGCCATCGTACCATAGTTATCAATTCAGGAGTTTAAAAGCTAGTCAATTGGGGAAAGTTGCAGTCCACCTTAGAAGCATGATATATTAACCAACTCTAGTTCTTGGCGTATTAGCTAGGTTCTCCAGCCTCTGGGAGCACCGGTTGAGTAGTATTTCTTTACCCATTCCTTGATTGCAATTCAGCATTTGTTGTTGTGATCCCCTATGTCTTGTTCAGTCATGGAACAATTAGAAGCGTGGATGGAATGTTCCTTCGTTAAATTGGTGATTGAATTCACTATGCGGGTGCTTTGAATTTGGGTCGTACCTGAAAAATATATTTTTTTTGGAAATTTTGTATCGTTCTCAGCAACGTTTGAACGATACAAATGTAGGTGAAATCGAACGATACGAAAAGTGGACAATTTGATCGATACGAAAGGCGTACAGCTGGACCGATATGAAGTGGATGTGAGTATCGATACGAATTGGACGCAGATGGATCGATACGAACTGCGTGTGAGTATCGATACGAATTGGACGCAAATGGATCGATACGAACAGCGTGTGAAAATCGATACGAATTGGACGCAGATGGATCGATACGAACTGCGTGTGAGAATCGATACGAATAGGACGCAGATGGATCGATACGAACCGCGATCGATATGAACAGAGCAGTTACGATCGATATGAACAGAGCAGTTGCAATCGATACAAAACAGAGCAGTTGCAATCGATACGAACAGAGCAGTTGCGATCGATACGAACAGGATGTGAGTATCGATACGAACAGGATGTGAGGATCGATACGAACAGGATGTGAGTATCGATACGAATTGGATGCAGATGGATCGATATGAATTGGACGCAGATGGATCGATACGAACTGTGTGGGAGTATCGATACGAAAAGTGATCGATATGAAAAGTGATTGATACGAAAGCTGATCGATACGAAGTTCGATCGATACGAATGTTGTCATATTTTCTGGATGTGAATACATGGATACGAAATTCACCATATTTTTTGGATACGAAAATATGGATACGAAAATCACCATATTTTCTGGATACGAAAACATGGATACGAAAATCACCATATTTTTTGGATACGAAAACATGGATACGAAAATGATCATATTTTCTGGATACGAAAATATGGGTACGAAATTCACCATATTTTCTGGATACGAAAATATGGGTACGAAATTGATCATATTTTCTAGATACGAAAACATGGATACGAAGTTCACCTTATTTTCTGGATACGAAAACATGGATATGAAATTCACCATATTTTCTAGATACGAAAACATGGATACGAAAATCACCATATTTTCTTGATACGAAAACATGGATACGAAAATGATCATATTTTCTGGATATGAAAATATGGATATGAAATTCACCATATTTTCTGGATACGAAAATGATCATATTTTCTGGATACGAAAATATGGATATGAAATTCACCATATTTTCTGGATACAAAAATATGGGTATGAAATTCACCATATTTTCTGGATACAAAAATATGGGTATGAAATTGATCATATTTTCTGGATACGAAAATATGGGTATGAAATTGATCATATTTTCTGGATACGAAAATATGGGTACGAAATTCACCATATTTTATGGATACGAAAATATGGGTACGAAATTGATCGTATTTTGTAGATACGAAAATATGGGTACGAAATTCATCATGAATGTAGTTCCTCTTAGATCTGGAGCAATCTGAATAGAATAGAAGAAACCACTGGACGACAGATCTGGATCTCCTCCTTAGATTTTTGCAATCCAACGATGGTAGTAGATCCACAGAGCAGGAGAAAAGTTGGGTTTTTCTCAGTGAAAGCACCAAAGTGTTTGTACCAAAGATGGGGACAACACTCTTCAGATGTGTTTGAAGAGATAAAATGAAGAAAATAAATGTAAAATGAAGCAGATCTAACAAACACATCAATTAAACAGATAAGAAAATGCACAGAAACACACGGATTTAGAGTGGTTCGGCGAATTGTCTATGTCCACTATGAAATGATTGATGTTTATTGAATTTCACTCGCTGTTTACAAAAGATTACAACGGTATAACTGAAGTTTGACAATCATTCGGCGGAATATTGGTGTAGAGAGGCCAAAAGTCCTTCTTCTATAGGCCCTGGGGCTCTATTTATAGGCGTAGGAGGCAAATATCTCGCTTAGACCTCGGGAGACTTCTTCTGGCACGTGGGTGGGCCCACGCGATCGATCCCAGGCGATTTTGACTCGATTCGTGATCGATACGAACGAATTTCATATCGATCAAGACTTTCTCCAATCGAGTCAAAATTTGGCAGGAACACTCTTTTTGTTGTACGTAAGCTCCTGTGAAAATTTCATAGCATTTGGACTTGTAGATCATGAGTTCTGATCGATGCAAGTTTGGATTTCTCAACCGTGATCGATCAATATCTTGAGCATACGAACTCCAAGTGACTTGAATTTTGGAACGTTGGCTCTCATAGCTTCACTTGTCGTGTCATATCAATTTTAGCTCAATCCGGACTCGGACAAAATTCATCGATATCCATAGTGAGCCTGCGTATAACCGATCTCCAAGACGAACTGTCATTGGTTTCTAGTCAAGTTCTTGGTGTCAAGGCCTTGCCAAAAGGGGGGATAACAGTAGCTAGAGGTGGCGAATGAAGGGGGTGGTGCGGAGGTGATGTGGGTGGGTGAAAATTGAAGCTTAGGCGGAGTGGAATTCGTCAGAGGAGGTTGTGGTTGTTTTTGTCGTGAAATGGATGAGAAATCAATGGGACATGCACGACCATAAAGTGTGTATTATTGTGTACAAGGGCGAGAGTTTAAAAATGGGGAAGAAAGATTAAAAAGTGATTAGGGTAAGTTAATTATGATTAAAGTTAATTTATTAAAATATTTTAATCCCAAATCTTATTAAATCTATAACTTTTGCGTACGAGGTCCAATCAAGACGTCGTTTTTGCCGTTACATTCGTGGTGGGATTTTCTACGTCTTGGATTAGTTTGGGCTTGGGTGAGTTTACTCACCAGTTGATTTGTATATTTTTGTGTATATAATATTTGTTGTATAAAATATAAATTAAAATAGATAACAATGCAAGATATTATTTTGGACCCCTCCTTACTTTGGAAAGCAAGCGATAACATTATATATAGTATTGTAACGACCCGTATTTTTACGGATAGAAACATCGTAAAACTATTATCATTAGGTCGTAATGTTGTTAAGTCGTCTAGGGTTTAAGTCGTTCGAAGCTTAAGTCGAGTAGAAATTAGATCGTGAGCGACTTAGGGAATTTGACCGACTTAAGAAGGATAAGCGACCTAAGGAAGTTGAGGTTGGCGACCTAAGGAGTTTGGGATAGGTCGTATAGGAGATAGGTCGTGTGATAAGCTTAGGTCGTGAGGTAGGATAGGTCGAGTGAACGACCTAAGTATTGGAGCGACCTATAGGAAAGGCAGCGACCTAAGAGAGTTAACGACTTAGTAGTTAGGTCGTATTGGTTTAGGTCGTTGATGAGTTTGGGACGACCTATAGTATTTAACCGACCTAAGGATTTCCGACCTAGGAGTTAGCGACCTAGAAGATAGGCAGGTTAGCGACCTAAGGAAGTTAGGTCGGCAACGACCTAAGGAGCTGGTGGTAGCAGTGGGTGACCTAAGGGAGTTAGGTCGTTAGACGACTTAAGGAGTTAAGTCGTATCCTGGCTAAGTTAGTAAGGTCGCAGGTTTGTTAGGTCGTAGACGACCTAAGATTAGTTAGGTCGCATCTTAGTTAAGTCGTAAGTCGTATCCCCTGTTAAGCTGCAACCTTGTTAAGTCGTGTGGGTTTTAGGTCGGCAAAGCAGTTAAGTCGTAGGTCAGTTACCCAGTTAAGTCGCGCACTTGTTAAGTCGTAGGTCGCGCGTGCATTATTGGGTCAAAGGTCGCTGGGTATGTTAAGTCGTAGGTTGTAGAAGCGCTTAGGTGTTAAGTCGTTAGGTCGCTAAGCGCTTAAGTGTTAGGTCGTAGGCTGGTATTGTTGTGTCGTGGGCTTTTTAGGTCGTGGGGTTTTAGGTCGTAAGTCGTGGACGACCTAACTCCGAGCGACCTAAGGGGAAATCAGCCTATAAATAGGAGGGTTTCTCTTCATTTTTGGGATCCGGATTTTGAAGCGACGAAGTGCTGCCATTTTGAGAGCTCGACTTCTACACTTCTTCACTTCTTTTCTCCACTCTAATCTAGTGATTCCTTCCATCCATATCGAAGATCAAATCGAAGATCGAAGAGCTTAGATTGAAGATCTACATTCTTCGAAGAGTGATTTCATCGTTTAAAGCGGATTCGTGATAGATCGTGTTAGATCCTTCGCTGTCCAGATCTGAAGTGTGTTGCTTTTGAGTTGATTTGGTGATTTGGTGAGTGGTGATTATCTCTCACACGGATCCAAAGGAGTATATCGGATTGTTGGCTTGATTTGGTGTTAAAGTAGTGTTTTCCATGCATTTTTGTAAACCTAAGTATAGATCCTTATAGATCCATTGTCCATGATGATTTGATCTCCATTTTACTACGTGTTAACTTATGCAAGTTCATTCATCAAGATTATAGAGACATTGCTCATGATTTCATGCTTGTTAGACTTTTGACTCTTTAATTATGAAATTGCCATTATTGTTATAATTGTCTATTTAGATCATATTTGAATGCTTGTTTACTTGGATTAATGTTTGATTTGATTGATTGCTATGAATTAGATGATTGATGATTTGATTTAGACCGAAGATGATTCAAAAGCTAAGAGAAAGGCTCTTGAATCGAGAAAGCTGCTTGTGGCATATGTAGCAGATGATGAAGCTCTTATGCATAGATTTGATGATGATGTTGAGATGAGGCTTTGCGAGGATGTGATGAAGCGAAGCATGATATGAGATAGCCTTGGTCTAATCCAGACGGGATCATTCCAAGCATGTTGATAACTCGGTGAAATGGTTCGAGTTGAGGATAATGGTTTGCTCGAGAGGCGCTTGAGCTAGTATGGAAATAGTCGTCGAGGAGGATGACTAGGAGGCTGAGATCTCATCGTTGTTGAAGGTTCTAGCATGCTCAAAGCAAGAGTACGTTGGGCAGATTCGATAGTCCCTGAAGGCTACTGATTGGTAGTCAAGTACTCTGGGCAGATTCGATAGTCCTAGGCACGGGTCATGATGACGTGCGGGATTTATGTCTAGAACCGGGGTTTCCATTAGCCCTTGACGGATGGATGAAAGAATGAGCCGGTCATTCAATTAACGATGATATCGAAGCAATGATAACAGTGATAGCCAGAGTCATGGATGTTTGGTTGTATCGTCATTCGGTCTCAAGAGCAGTGTTTTCTGGGTGCTTATCTGATCTTGGTTTAGGCCTTGGGGGTTTGTGCTTGGAAAACATCGCCCTTGACTCGAGTGACAATTGCTTTACTTTAAATTGTATGCTCTGCTATGTTTGCTTCTGCTTAGTGTGTGTCTGGGGGCTATCACTGTAGAAAGAGGTGGAGTGGGAGGGTTGTATTCCTATTCCTTTTTCCTTTATGCTCTTTTGGTATGTTGTTAGTTAATTTACTGCTCACTAAGACTGTTGTCTGACTCAAGGCTTTATGTTTTAACTCTTATTGCCTTGGGCTGTTCGTCCATTTTTGGGACGGGCAGACTAGGTAGCAGGTGACAGGTGCTGTTCTTGCTTTCCACGGTGTTGATATCGAAGACGAGCTGGAGGGTTGCATATTATCTTCTTATTATATGTACTGGGTGTTCCGCTGTTTGTATTTTCTCTGAGTGTTATGTAGTGAGGCTTGTTGTATTGACTATTCTGATGTCTGTATTCAACTATTATGAAGTTTTATTGATGAGATTCTATTCTGTGAAGCTTCACTATATATATGTTCTATTGTATTTTGTCCATGCGCTGTGAGTAATACGATAGACTCTGCTGTTTTAATTTACCCTGACAACCGTCCATGGTCGCCTGGCACACTTTACAACGCACTTTCTCTAGGCTCAGTGCAGGGGTCATGGGCGGTCGTCACAAGTATAATCTCTCCTTTAACTCCCTAGAACATGTATCGCGGTCCGGACTTATCTGCATGGTTGATAATGTTGTTGTTTGATAAAGTTGGAAATTTGCGTGAATGGTTGAAGTGAAATGGTCATTGTGAACGCGCTTTGAAATCTCCTGTATTTAACATTGTTAAATTGGTTAAATATGAAAATATTGTACAAATATATATTTGGTTGTTCTTTACACCTGTTCGGGTGTGTTTGACCTAAAGAATAGTTTGGAAAGTTATAGAAATTGTGAAATGATGTTGCATAAGTTTGTATAGCGAAAAGGTCGCTACAGATGCACTTTGAAAATTTTGTTTTAATAAAATATAAAATGGTTGGATACTCTAGATATTTTTATAAAATCTTTTAAAGGAGTTTGTAAATGGTATTAAATTATTTTGAAAGAAAGTTTGAAGTTTGAATATGATTTTATAATCGTTTATGAATGGTTTAAGTAAGGGTTTTAACATAAAACTTGTTTTATGGTTTTTAAATAAATTAAAAAACAGATATTTTAAGCAATATTTTGAGAAATTGTTTTAAACCATATTATAAGTATTTTAAAGAGGTTTTTGGATATTATAACACTTATGTTATAATGAATGGTTCTGTAAAAATAATTAAAAAGGAATATCACCTTGTTTGAAAAGTGAAGATGTTCTCAGATCTTTAAATGGATATGTTCCAAAGTTAATTACAAGTACAAAAAGTGATTTTGGGTTTACAGTAATGATGTTTAAGTAATAATTATTTTGAACCCATTGAATTATATTTTTGAAAAGTGATATAATCTTTCAAAGAGAGTTTTAAAGATCATGGTTAAGTGAAGTGTTTTGGGTTTGTTGTAAATAATGTTTTAGTAGCATTTATTTTTAAACCTTTGAATAATATTTTAAAGCGGTAAAATATTGTTAAATGATTTTGGGAAATAATTAGATATTTAATAATGGAATTTTAAAGATAATAACAAGTATAGACTCTTTGGAAAAAGATAGGAAAGTATATATTTTAAAGTATAAAAGAGAAAAGAGGTTATAGTAACAATATTTGAGTAACATTTGTTTTTAAACTCTTTGACTGTGTTTAAAGTTAGTAAATCGTGTTATTAATTTGTGAATATATTTATACCGTTGAGATAAGTATATGAATACTTTTGAGAGTATTGAAATGTGTAGAAATGAATAGTGAGGTTTAATTAAGAAGTGAATTTTAATTAATAGGTGAAGTTTTAATTAATAAAAGAAGTTTTGTTAGGTAAAAAGGGTTTTACTAACAAAAGAGATGTTAATTAATAAAGGATTAATTAAATAAAAAGAGGACTAGAAGTCGTTTATATGACTTTATCGTGCTTGTGTGTGTCAATCATGATTGTTGTGCTACTTGATTATGGAAAGTATAAAGGACTTAGTTTCCCTTATGCGATCATTCTCATTATTGTTGAACTTGACTAAGTGTAACTCTGGAAATATCTAAAAGAAACACGAGAATTATACGGTACAGTTATCTTCGGTGATACTCTACTGTATGTATAAACTCGATTTTCTCTTTTAGGATAAATGATAAGGAAATCTAATCCCATCTGGTTAGGAGGTAATCTCCGCTCTTACGTATTGTCTTATTATTTCCAAAAGAACTAAAATTGAGTTTACCGAAAATCGATCGATTGGTTTTGGAGCGCTTGGTAAGCAGTACTTATATGAGATGACTTGAAACTGTAACCACTCCAAAATTATATACATGTTCTATGCTTTGGAAGGAATTAGTGATTGGTTCGAGATGTTGGAATCTATCTGAAGATTCGAGATCTATTTGAGATGCTCGAACATATGTAGTTGGTTACGATCTATACAGAATGTAGGAATCCATATGTTGATTCTAAGATCTATTGGGATATGAGAATCCCTGTGTGATTCTGAGATCTGTTGAGATATGGGAATCCATGTGTGATTATGGGATCTGTTGAGATGTGGGAATCCATGTATGTTTCCAAGATCTGTTCGAGTTATGACTCGTGTGCTAGAATGCCGGGCGTAGCCTCACCAGCGGATATGACTAAAACCAGAGATATGATGCATAGACCATAGGTTTAGCTAACCCAAGGGTACATGTGACTCTACCCTAAAGATGCTTATAATTATGCATGCGTAATTGTGCACTCGACCTCAGGTTATGGCCAACTCTATGCGGTTAAAATGCTTAGCGGATCTATAGCGTTGAAGGTGCAGAAAGTTATAGCGGTGATAAAGCGAGGATATAGCGGAAAATAGCGAAGGTGCAAAAAGCTTCATAGATATAAAACCAAATGTCTTAAATTTAATTTATTCTCATTCTTACATAATTTGTGTAGAAAAAATATATTTTTCAGTCTTATATAACAAAACCGATGAATATCAATATTTATGCAAACAAGATTTGGTGACTATGGTAGATTTCTAACTTATATTGAGCACCTATGCCTTAAACTAGGTTTTACCCTAACTATTTTCATTTGGTTTAAAAGAGAACTAGTCAAATCAACCTTTGTATATTGATATTGCTAAAACGGGTGCTAAAAATCCTTAATTTAGCAGGTGCAGTTGATAATAGCGAGGATCAAAGCGGATCTATTGTTTAAAAGTGTTAAATTGAATAACGTAGTGGTCGAAAAGTGCTATGCACTATAGTGGAGATTTTATGAGGCTTTAGCAGGGCTTTAACTGCACAGCGGTAGTTATGTATTTTCAATGTACATCGGCTAGGGTTGTATGATACTTCGGGAGGATATCTCTAATCTTTGTGCAAGAGGACCATTCTCGAAGTACTAAGGGCACCTCTATCACAATTAACGAACGCCCCTTAGCAGTTTTGATTGTATACCTACTATTGTTGTGAAGTTGTGATGTACACTCACATGCATCACAACTACTTGATTATTTATACTTCACAACTTAGACATTATTATAATATCACAGGATTTTCTAATAGAAATGGTTTGGTTATCGTAAGGTAAAAACACACCCGTGTTTATTTGCGGCATGGTCTTATGAGATACCTTTATTTTTAGAGGTTTTTATAAATATAAAAATCCATTCGATTTGAGTTTCTCACGTTGGTTTACCAGACTGATCCGGGTGTTATTTCCTTATAATGTTCGAATCAACCCCGAGTTTATTTTCAGATTTAGTTGTGGTTCATTGGATCTCTTAGAAAGGAGTGGAAGATTTCCTATTCATGAATTTATTTTCCACTGCATTACTTGTTTTGCATCTATCAGCATTTGTGAAGACGGACTGCTATAATTGTCTAGGCTGATAATAGGTTAATTTTCTTTGATTGTTGTTTGTATATCAAAGTTTTCTTTTTGGTTAAGATATTTTGATATATTATATATTATCATTTTGCATGTAAGATTCTGGTATTGTGTTCTTTCTTATTCTGTTTCTTTTTTTCTTTTACCCTAAAGTTCTGTCTTTCTGGCACTTAGGTGCTCGACATATGAATACCGTGGATGTATTAGTGTCAATATTCGAGGGTCAAAAAGGTCGTTCGTTACATCAGGCCCAGAAGAAGAGGCCTACAAAATCACCCCTTTCATTAATGGATTCCCTCTTTGGTTGAAAGCAAATAATCGACATTTGTCTCAATTGTACAATATTCTACTTGCATTGATATATATTCCATCGATGCATCTATATTTCTTGCTATCGTGAAACTATGTGCACACATACAGAAACAAATATTTGGTACAAAGTAAACAGTTAATAAAATAGAAAACAAATTTGAGTTCCATTCTTTGGATATTTCGTTGAAATTGGAATATGACATTAGTTTTAGCTAAGCATTTTTCTATACGAGGATTACTAGGTTTCCTTTTTACAGTATAGTATGGTTAATTTTGAAAATTGGATTGAAAATGTTTAAATTGAATAAATTCTACTATTCATATCAAAAAATGGGTTTTTGTTGCTTTTTGATCACATTTATTCCCTTTTTTTCTCCATTTGTGTTTATTTTTTCCATTATTTTTTAATGGTGATGATGAACAGATTTCATATTCGTAAGAGTGTTATAGAGTGAAACCATGTACTTTTGAAGCATAAATAGCTCTTATTACACTAGAATTACATCAAGGTTGCTTAAAGAGAGTGCATGAATACTATTAAATCATAAATCTAATTATCATACTATTTCTTAATTCCAAAAATTGCTCACTTAGTGGAACATACCCTATGGTATTAGGTAAACTACACGGTATATCTTACATATTAGTTGGTAGCTTCTTCCAAATAGTAGAAGATCGATGTAAATATTCCTTCACGATAATTTTATGTATATATAAGTTGCATAGATCTGTTTATCGACTACATTTGTCCGAATAGAAAATGCATTGTCATTGATGAAGATTAATTCATCTTATTCTATCAAAATCAACATTTGTTCGATTTATCCATGTTCTTTGATAGCCTTTTCATTAAGTAGGAATCCGATGAATCAACAATTATCTCCATGGTATAGTTATATACTTATGTGTATGTGTGTGTATGTATGTATGATAACAAACGTGCATATATATTTGAATAATATAGTTGGATATCTACGATGAGGCATAAAATAAGAGTTTCTAAACAATATAAGCGCGATGTCTTATTGCTTCTCCAATCCTTTGGTATTTGCTGCATAGAGGCCTAAAGTCGAAGTTGATATGAAAAGGTCATTTTCTTTCTAAACTATCCTATATATATATCGTTTGCATCAAAAATGACACAAACACCCTAGAAGTAAGTAGATCTATATATAGAAGGTAACATATGAAGGAAAAAAAGAACAAACAACACCTTTTATAGTTGTTCGGCAAATACTCTGGCATACGTCCACTTTAATCTTTATTATTGATTGACTTTTACTGAAATACAATGATTATAACTCAAATCCGACCACAAACTAGTAGATCTCGAATTTGTGAGTGTTTGGAGTGTTTAGGAAAGAAGAAGATAAAAGAGAAACAAGAACCAAAATGTCCCTTTCAGAAGCTATAGGTGTTGTATTTATAGGAAACCGCCTAGCAGAACCGAAGGTTCACGAATATCAAGTCCAAATCCAGATCCGAGTATGCAGGAGAAAGTAACCGGGTCTAATTACCAATAAAAACCAGTTGGTACCGAGTGGTTTTAATCGGTACCGACCGATTTTTCCATGGGGAAACCTCCACTCCTTTTTTCCGTTGGCCTTTTATCTCTAATCCATTGTGTTCTGAACACTTTTCCATTGAGATTGGGTTGTTCTTCTATTCCTCGACAAAAGAATTCCATGACAATCACTCGGGCTAGAGCTCCATGTACAAGAGTTTTAGAGGACTCAAGTGCATAAAAAAGTGTTGTGCTCGGTACCAACTGAGTGGTTCTCCTTGCTCCAATGCCTTTGAAATTTCTTGAGTTACTTCATATCATCATTCTAGATAGTTCTAATTATGTTAGAGTAAATCATGTCAGTGAGAGTCATGAACTTTAGGTCGGGTTAGACCTGACTTGGTATCTGACCCGAGTTATTTATGTGTTTTCTTCAGGCCTTGCTTGGATTCGTCCAAAGGTTAAAGTGCTTCGAGTCCTACCTGGGAGTTGTGTATGTCCGACTCGAGAAAAATCACCCCTCGATACCGAGTTGTGACTTAACATTTGGTACCGAGTTGACTCGGCTCTAACTTGGGTCTGACATGGGTTTGACTTGGGTCTGACTCCAAGTTATATTGTCTTGCCTTGCTATTTCTTGACTTAGGTATTACTTCATTTTTCCTAGGTTCAGCTTAGGTACAACTTGAGTCCGACCAAAAGCACCAAATTGAAAAAATCTAGTCAACCTTTTTCGCTCATTTTTTATATTTCCATTTTCTTGTCTTTTTATAATGTTTCTAAAGTCCTTGGGTCATTTCTTCATCGTTTGTTCATCAAATTTTCTTGTCTAAGTCCATTCAAAGATTGAAAAACTTGGTTATAACACTTGCCTTCCAAAGTACATCTTATGAATGTAAGGTGTGCTTTGCTTAAAAACAAGTTTCTACAGCAGTCGACTTCTAGCAGTCAAGCTTTCCAACTATCCATCGATTCAAGTTGTGGTGAATCATCTGGTTTTTTCGGATTCTCCTGCGAACTAATGGTCATTCTAAACTGTCATAGCTAAGGACTCTAGTCCTTACTCAAGTGTTAGTCATAAATCATAATTAGTCTGTTTTCATTTGGAGTTATAATATCGTATATCAAAATCATCTCGTGTTGTTCGGGATTTATCTATTTTAGTCCGATTACAAGGCATTTAAATCTTAAGGTCAAGTCAGTGTCCACTTTAGGGTTCGATATCACTAGATTGTTCATCATCCAAACTAGGGTTCGATCTCGTCGGATCGTTTAACATCCAATCAAGAGTTTGACTCTCTGAATCATTTAACATCCAATCAAGGGTTCGATCTCTCCGGATAATTTAATCATCCAGTCTAGGGTTCGATCCCTTTGGATCCTTGGTGAGTCCAATTTGCTCGCTCTCTGGCAAGGGGACTTAACATCCAAGCAAGTCCTTCCACTTACTCTCTAGTTAGGGGACTTACTTTCTTGTACAAGTCCATCCACTCTCTCTCCAGCAAAGGAGAACTTGTACCTTATGGTCATCGCCCTGTCTCTCCGGATAAGACTACCATGTTTAATCAATATCAGTCATCATGTTCAAGTGGTTTTCAAAAATCAAATATTCTAATCAAAGCAATCAAGCAAACATCTAACTCAGAGCATGCCTATCATACACGTGTAAGTGGTCTGAAGTTATTATTGTCTTATCTATTCAAAATGGAAAGTAAAACATGAGAAACGAACCTAACTCCCATCCATCCTGATCATGGGATTACCAATCTCGACCCAGATCCTTGGTCGTGTCTTGATGCATTCGCTGTAGATGGTGGCTGCTGCGATTGCACCATTACAATTTGGTTCCTTACGTACTATTGTAGCTGTTTACTCCAAACCAACTCTTTTATCAAATTGTGAAGGTGTCTGCACTCATTCATTTCATTTCCATCCATCTCATGAAAAATGCAAAATCTTTCGGACCTTTTCTCCCAATCCGTTGGCTCTCTCTTAAATGGCTTCTGGTAAGGGATCTCCCTCCTAATATCTAGGTATATCCTCTTAGAGGTTTCGGTTAGAACAGTGTTGGAAGAAAACTTTGGTTCCCTCCTTTGTCACTTTGGTCCTCTGAAGCTACCCTCAGCTTCTTGCTTTCCCTTATCCCCACCATATCCTACTCCGGACGGTCCTTCATCATCCACAACATTAACTTCAACGTTCTCAACTTTAGTGTCCGCTTGACGCAAGTACCTCCTAACCTTGTGATAGAACTCCGATAGATTCATTGGTAATTTCCTTTCTAAAGCAATTTTAAAGTCAGTCTTATTTGCCACTCCTGAAACTGCCGCCATCAGAATTACCGATGGATCCGGCTTATGCACTACAACGGCTACCGCATTAAACCTAGTCGAGTCACTCCTAAGTGCCTCTACAGCCCTTTGCTTTATGCTTTATAGCATCATTATATTCTTTAGTCGTACCTTATTAGATTAACAGTTGGGTCTGTCTTTCCGTCGTACATTTCCAACATTGGAAGCTTGAAATCGGGAGAATTCCTCACATATTGGATATTAAGGGTAAATGGATTCCTATTTACGTTCTCCAAACTCTAATCCGGGGGTCCATCTATAACACCCCTAATTTTAAATAACATTGTTCAGGAGATTTAATTAGATAAATTAAATAAAATAATGTAGAGGTTAGAGTGATAAGGGAATTGAGATTTGGAAACTAATTAAGGTCGTGCCTTAACTAATGAAATTATAAGTGTGATTTATAAATTAGAAACTTAAGAGAATAAGGCAAGGGCAAAATGGGAATAGCCGTATACCATAACCATAAACCCCTTACCTCATTCTCATTCATATTTTCATAAACCAAAAACATAAAAAAAGCGTTGAAGGCCGGCCATAACCCTAGGTGATAAGGAGCTCAAAAATCATTTAAAGGCTAAGATTCAAGCTAAGACGATTAAAACAAGAACAAATCTCAAGTTCCTTGTCCAAATAAGGTGAATAAAGATCTAAACCATCTCCTATAAGTAGTCTTGAATGTTTAAATTTGGGTTTGAGGTTTAAACCATATGATTAGATGAATGATGATATGTTTTGATTCAAATGCAATGTTATAATTTTAAACAAAGATTTTGTGGAATAATCTAGTTCGGTTTTAAGGCAAAAATCATGCAAAATGATTTTCAAATGCCATGATTTTTGAATATGTTATGTAAAACATTATTTTGGAGATGGGTTTAAATTTCATAATATTCCAAGCTGTGGATAATTTATTATGAATTTTCTATGAGACAAAATAGTGAATTTTGGGTTTAAATTGTTTAAGTCGATTAAGTAATGTTATCGGGTCTAAAATTTATATATGTTAGAAAACATGTTTAATATGGATAATGGTGATTATGGGGGATTTTTCTTAGGTGTATTACTATGGTTAATAAATTATTTAAGTTAGAGGACTTAAATGTTTTATTAAGGAGAAGGGTTTAAGTTTTAAGTTATTTCAAATCCAAATTCGATTTCGGCAACAAATTCTAAAAAAGGAAATTGATTTCTAAACCAATAAGATTGAGACAGATATTGATGTAGGTGAAAAGTATTTTTTTTAATAAGCAAAAATGTAGTTTTTATTCAATTTACATCTTCGCCACTTAACCCTGCTGGCTTTCGACTTCATACACACTTGCCTCTAACCCTTCCGCCTCCTTTCGATGCCAATATACATGGTATCAAGCTAGTGGTACGAAGTGTGTTGGACCTATGCGAAAGGTAGCAAAGGTGTTGAAAGTATGCATGCGTAAGGGGTGAAGTTGTATTTCCAAGTTTTGAATCTATAAACCTACCTTTGATTTAATGCCTTCAAAAGGGTTGCTGCTTATGAACCCCTTCGATATCCTAGCTGCCGCATTAAAACCTTTCGCCTTACTAAGAGGCTGCTTTTATAACTCTTTAAATCAATGAGTTCAGAGGGCAAGGTTTCAAATCGATACCCTTCCGTAACCATTGAAGCCGCTTTTCTTTTAACTTATACATGCGAAAGGGTGGGTACCGCTCCCATACCTTTCGACATGGTTGAAGTTGCTTATTTAAACCCTATTAGACATGCGAAGCATGTTGCTGTCACCATAGGTCTTTCGAAAGGGTAGCTTTCGAAAGTGTTCCCTTTTATACTTTGAAGTTTGTTTTGTTTTCAATCAATGGTTCCGAAAGTGATACTTTTAATTGGTTTTGAAGCTATGCTTCCATAACTTTTTACTTGAACCCAATGCTTTCGAAAGATATGTTTTAAGTGTTTCGAAAGGCATATTTTAAAGTGTTTCGAAAGGGATGTTTCCAAGTGTTCAAAAGATATTTTTATGATTTGGAAAGAGAATGTCTAAGGCTTTAAGTAATGATTTCTAAAAGGGAGAGTGACGGAGGGCTTAATTGCTCTATGAAGTCGAAAGGGAGAGTAACGGAGGGTAACTCTGATGTCACAATGATTCAAAGGATATAGTCGAAAGCCTTAGTTTTCAAATTTGAGAATCCAATCTCATTTTTAAAGTAAATACATGGCAATGTAAAAGAGTTTTGAAATGGCATTTAACTTTGAAATTTTAGAGGAAGCTTTCCTTGCTAAAAATAATGGGTTAAGGGTATTAACCATGTTTCGTTTAAAAATGATTACAAGGAATTAAACCATGGATGTTTATGTTGTTGGGTTATTTGATCGGTTATCATATATACTTGTGTAATCATATTCACTTCATTATTAACCCATAACTGCATTTTGGGGTGTTAAGGGAAGAATAACATACTAAATTGACCTAATAGTGAATATACATTGAATTAATTCCTGTGTGAGTAGAATTGCATCCAGGAGGTCAAACAGACCAGCATACAGGATGTACAAGACTGATCAAAAGATTATTGGTTTAGACAGGTTCTTAGTAAGCCTAGGAAAACTATGTTATGGAAATTGTTATTAGCAAAGGCAAATAGATTCTTAGTGATCCCATGAAATCTATGTCCGTAACAGGTTATTGATAGAGATCAATAGGTCCATAGTCAGCCCATGAAAACTATGACATGATAGATGTTATTGGAGAATCCAATAGGTTCATAGTGACCCCATAAAAATTATGATTGGATGATGTTATTGGTAGACACAAATAGTTTCTTAGTGATCCCATAAAAACTATGAAACCGGACAGATAGTCCGTAAGCTTGGAACAGGTTATTAGTCAGCCCATGAAAACTAATAGGTTAATAGTGACCCTAGAAACTATAACTTGAGACAGATAATCAGATGAATGGGGATGGGTAATCCAGAGCATATTGCATATTTTCATATCATCATGATACATTTTATTATGTTATGTCTTAACCATTGTGGATGCAGGTGCACAGTATATGGTTATTATAATTTGGGTTAGGATACTAGTGAGGGGAAAACTCGTTCCGCTAAGCGGCGTAGTCTTACTAGATATCTATATGGTTCGAGATGGTAGTTTATTATTCACACCAGACTTTTTATCTGACTCGAATTTTATGTTTTTCCCCTTCAACTCTCGAGTGCTCAATTGATTTTGAGTAGTTTGAGAGTTAAGGTTTTTCAGGTTTTCGTTTAGACGAATAAGCTTCCGGAGACGTGTAGGAGGCAAGCTAGCTATTTAGGAGATTATATCTATCGTCCGCTATGTTGTTTGGATGTAAGGACAAATCTGTTTAATTGCCTATATTTAAACCCTGATCAACCAAGGGAGCATTTTCATATGTCACTCTTAGCGTATTTCGTAATAAACTGTAATTTCTCTGGACATGGTTTACGTATGGGATTATATAATGAATCTGAAATGCTATTTGTAATGAAATAAGAAATTTGTTTTAAAATTGAGTTTAAAATTTTTATTATTCATGTGTTTTTGGTATATCAATGTATTTAACATTACCGCATTTGGTCACGAGAATTAATAACTATGGATGACTGCAGCATCCGTAGCAATTAGTTTTGGACCTTTAAATGAGGGATGTTACACCACCTCTCACTATCCTTCTGACCATATCAGCTATTCATTTATTGTCGTCTAATGGAAATCTTCGATCAGTAGTTGCATTTTGCCCTCCGTTCCCACGGGGAAACTCCAGCACTTACTCCTTTAGCTGTACATCTGTATTTTGATCTGCACTTCTAGCTTTGTGTTGCCCTCATTTCTATAAGGAAATTCTGACACATACTCCTTTGGTTGTTGTACATTCACGTTTTGATTTGTGTTTCTGGCTCTAGCATCGTTCGCTCCTGACATTCTAGCTCGCCCTAAGTTCAAACCAACATTGCTCCCAAGCAAATTCATCTCAATATCGACCTGATTTAGGTCGGTACCGACCGGCTCTTGTCGTGTGGGCATTGCTTCAGTTTGCGCTTCTCCAACTCCAAATGCTTCTGCATTAGTTCATGGTCTTTGGTTCTAAATTCTAGCTGCTCCAGCTGTTCTTTATTGATCCATCCTTCTAAAAAATCCATATAGCATCTCCTGTTGTGAAGCCATTATTCCATCTTGCATCACTTTCATCATTCTCTCCATGTCCTTTCTTATCACGTAGATGGATTGGTTAGAACTTGAGGACACCTCCCAGTTGCCTCCATGCTCCGGTTGACTCCCTCCAATCATAATTCTGGTGTTAGGCCTCTTCATCTTTTCCAAACTTCATATCCAAGCTTTAGGTTGTCAAATCTAACTTTTTCTTAGTGAAAGCGCCAAAAATGGCACAAACACACCAGAAGCAAGAAGATCTTGATATAATAGGTAATATATGAAGGAGAAGAAGAACAAACAACACTTTTGATAGTGGTTTGGCAAATACACCAACATGCGTCCACTTTAATCTTTGTTATTGATTGATTCTCACTAGAATACAATGATTATAACTCAAATCCGACCACAAACTATTAGATCTTGGATTTAGGAGTGTTTGGAGTATTTGAGGAAGAAGAAGATAGAGGAGAAATGAAGTAACAAAACATCCCTTTCCTAAAACTATAGGTGTTGTATTTATAGGGAGACCGCCTAGCAGAACCAAAGGCCCTCGAAATATTAAATCCAGATCCAGATCCGAGTATGCATGAGAAAGTAACCAGCCCCAATTACCAATAAAAACCACTCGGTACCGAGTGGTTTCGATTGGTACCGACTGGTGTTTCCAAAGGGAAACCTCCCTTCCTTTTTTCACCGGCCTTCTATTTTCGATCTATTGTGTTCCGAACACTTTTCCCTTAAGATTGGGTTATTCTTGAGAGGTTCTAATACTGTTTGTACTTTTCTACTTTTCTTTAGAAGTTCCTTGGATTTGTTCTTATATTCCTTGAGAAAATCAGTCCTAGACAATCACTTGGACCAGAGCTCATGAACAAGAGTTTCGGAGGACCCCCGTGAAGAAAAAGTGATCGGTACCAAGTGGTTGTGCTCGGTATTGAGTCGTTCTCCTTGCTCCAATGCCTCTGATTCTTAAGTTACTTTATATTATCATTCTAAATAGTTCTAAACATGCTAGAGTGAATCATGTCGATGAAAATCATGAGTTTCAGGTCAAGGTTGACCTGACATGGTGTCCGAACCGTGTGGTTTGTGTGTTTACTTCGGGCCTTGCTTGGAGTCATCCAAAGTTTGAAGTGCTTCAAGTCTTGCCTAGGAGTTTTATGTGTCCGACCCGAGAAAAATCACCACTCGGTACCATGTTGTGACTTACCACTCAGTACTGAGTTAACTCGGCTCTAACCCGGGTCTGACTTGGGTTTGACTCGAATCTGACCCTAAGTCATATCGTCTTACCTTGCTATTTCTCAACTCAGGTTTTAATTTATTTTTCCTAGGTTCAGCTCAGGTACAACTCGGAGCCGACCTCAAGCACCAAGTTGAAAAACTCAAATAAACTTTTTTCGCTCATTTTCTAATATTTCTTTTTTCTTGCCTTTTTATAATGTTTCCAAAGTCCTTGGGTCATTTCTTCATCATTTGTTCATCTAGTTCGCTCGTTTAAGTCCGTTTGAAGATTGTAGAAAATTTAGTTATAACATCTTCCCTCCAAAGTACGCATTGTGAATGTAAGGTGTGCTTTGTTCAAGAACAAGTCTCTACAGTAGTCGACTTTTAGCAGTCATGCTTTCAAGCTATCCATCGATTCAAGTTGTGGTGAATCATTCGGTTCCTTCAGATTCTCCTATGAATCCATGGTTATTCTAGACCGTCATAGCTAAGGACTCTAATCCTTGCTTAAGTGTTAGTCATAAATCATAATCAGTTTGTTTTCATTCAGAGTTATCATATCATATATCAAAATCGCCCCATGTTCGTCTAGGATTTATCTATTTTGGTCTGATTACAAGGCATTCAAATCCTAAGGTCAAGTCAACGTCCAATCTAGGGTCCGATCTCGTCGGATTGTTCATCATCCAAAATAGGTTTCGATCTCTTTGGATCATTTAATATCCAATCTAGGGTTCGATCTCTCTAAATTGTTTAATCATCCAATCTAAGGTTTAATATCTCCAGATCCTTGTTGAGTCCAATCCACTCGCTTTTCAGCGAGAGGACTCAACGTCCAAGCAAGTCCATTCGCTTACCCTCCGGTTAGGGGACTTGCTTTCCTGTCCAAGTACATCCACTCGCTCTTCAGTATGGGAACTTGCACCTTATAGTCATTGTCCCGTCTCTCCGGATGGGATTACCATGTTTAATCAATATGAGTCATCACGTTCAACTGGTTTTCAAAATAAACATTCAAATCAAAGAAATCGAGCAAACATCCTAAACATTCATCTCAAACATCAACTCAAAGTGTACCTAAAGACGAATCGAGGTCTCGTAAATGTGTAAGTGGTATGAGGTTATTATTGTCTTATCTTTTCAAAACAGAAAGTAAAATGTAGGAAACGAACTTGACTCCTGTTCATCCCGATCATGGGATTACCAATCCCTACCCAGATCCTTGGTCGTGTCTTGATGCATTCGCTCCAAACGGTGGCTACTGCAGTTGCACCATTACAATTTGGTTCCTTACATACTGTTGTAGCTGGTTACTCCAAAGCAACTTTTTTATCAAATCGTGAAGGTGTCCACACTTGTCTGTTTCCATCCATCTCGGGGAAAATGCAAAATCTTTCGGACCTTTTACCTCGACCTGTTGACTCTCTCTTAGATGGCTCTGGTATGAGATCGGCCTCCTGGTATCTAGGTATATCCTCTCCAAGGTTTTGGTTAGATCGGTGTTGGAAGAGAACTTTGGTTCCCTTCTTTGCCGCTTTGGTCCTCCGAAGCTGCCTACAGCTTTTCACTTTCCTTTGTCTCCACCATATCATGCTCCAGACGGTCATTCATCATCCACAACATTAACTTCAGCGTCCTCTTGACGCAAGCACCTCTCTTCCTCATGATAGAACTCCAGACCCATTGGTGGTTCCATTTCCAATTAAAAGTCAGTCTTAATTGCAACTCCTGAAATTACCACCATCAGAATTGCGGATGGATCTGATTTATGAACTACAGCGGCTGTCGCGTTAAACTTAGTCAAATAACTCCTAAGAGTCTCTCCATCCCTTTGCTTCACGTTTGATAGCATCATCACATTCTTTGGTCATACCTCATTAGATAAACTATTGGGTCTGTCTTTCCGTCATACATTTCCAATATCAGAAACTTGAAATCAGGAGGATTCCTTGCATACCAGATGTTAGGGATAAATGGATTTCTGTTTACGTTCTCCAAATTCTGATCTTGGGGTCCACCTCTCACTAACCTTTTGACCATCTTAGTTATTCGGTTGTCGTCATCTAATGGAAGTTTTCAATCAGTAACTGCATTTTGCCCCCACCCCCCCCGTTCCTATGAGAAAACTTCGGCACATATGTAACATCCTCCATCTGGAGGCCCAAAACTAACTGCTACGGATGTTGTAGTCATCCATAGTTATTAATTCTCAGTGACCAAATGCGATAATGTTAAATACATTGATATATCAGAAACACATGTATATGAAAAAAATTAAAATCATAAAATAAATTTCTCATTCCACTTCAAATCACATTTCAAATTCATTACATAATCCCAACCTGTAAACCACGTTCAGAGAAATATAATTATTACAAAATACGCCGAGAGCGACATATGAAGATGCCTCCTTGGTTGATTAGAGTCTAAATATAGGCAATTAAAAAACTTTTCCATTACATCCAAAACACAACGGAATCAAACAGAAAGAACTCCTACCAGCTAGCTTGCCTCCTACACGTCTTCAGAAGCTTATTCTTCCAAAGGAGAACCTAAAAACCTTAACTCTCAAACTACTCAAAATCAATCGAGCACCCGATAGTATAAGGGAAAACATAAACTTCGAGTAAGACAAAAAGTCTGGTATGAATAATAACCTACCATCTCGAACTATACAGATATCTAGTGAGACCACGCCGCTTAGCGGAACGGGTTTTTCCCCTCAGTAGTATCTCAACCTAACTTATAATAACCATTAACTGTGCACATGCATCAACAATGGTTAAGACATAACAAAATAAAAGGTAATATGATGATATGCAAACATGCAATATGCTCTGGATTACCCATCGCCATTAACCTGACTATCTATCTCAAATTATAGTTTCTAGGGTCACTATTAACCTATTAGTTTTTATGGGCTAACTGATAACCTTTTAATTCTTATGGAATTCCTATCCACCTTCATAGTTTTCATGGGATCACTATGAACCTATTGGTTCCTACTAGTACTATAATCCAATCATTGTTTTCATGGGGTCTCCATGAACCTATTGATATCTTTCAATAACTTATTCCGAACATAGTTTTCATGAGATCACAAGAACCTGTTGGCCCCTGCCAATAACTATTTCCAAACATAGTTTTAATGGGCTTATCAAAAACATGTCTAAACCAATCATCCTTTGATTAGTCTTTGGGCATCCTATATTCTGGTCTACCTGACCTTTTGGATGCAATTCTACTCATATAGGAGTTAACTTAATGTATATTCACTACTTGGTCAACCTAGTTGGTTATTCTGCCCTTAACACCCCAAAATGCAGTTATGGGTTAAATATAAAGTGAATATGTTTACAGAAGAAGTACACATGATAACTGATCATAACATAATAATATAAACAACAATGGTTTAACTCCTTGTAATTATTTTTCAAACGAAACATGGTTAATACCCTTAACCCACTATCTTTAGCAAGGAAAGCTTCTTCAAAAACTCCAAAGTTAAATGCCATTTCAAAACTCTTTCGTATTACTATGGATTTATTTTTGAAAAATGATATTGCGTTTCTTGTTTGGAAACTAAGGTTTTCGATACCTTAGGCCTTCTATTTCAAAACCGTTAAAAACAAACCTTTTAAAAGTATTCAAACCTTCCTTTCAAAGCACTTAAAGGTATGCCTTTCAAAACACTCAAAACATTCCTTTCGAAAGCATTGAAACCTTCCTTTCGAAACCATTAAAGATATACCTTTCGGAAGCATTAAAACTTATCTTTCGAAGGCACTTAGTTCAAAGAAAATTAATGGAAGCATAGCTTCAAAACCATTTGAAAGTAAATTATTGGGTTTAACATTAAATATAACTTCTAGGTCAAAGAGAACATAAGTGAAAGTAACTTTTTCGAAAACATTAATCTTAAAATAAAAGAATTGGGGAAAAGGATAGCTACGAAACTAACCTTTCGAAACCATTAATAAAAGTGGCTACAAGAACCCTTTCGAAAGCATTGGGAAAGCGGTTTCAATATTAATATAACGAAAGCCTTCCTTTCGAACTCATTGTTATAAGGCTATAAATGCAACCTTTAACCAATTCGAAAGGTATGAAGGCGACAACTAGGTATTGCATAGGTTCAAAATGTGGCAACTCATTCGAAAGCTTGCGGCAACTCTTTCGAAAGCTCCTTTCTAAAAACAAAGGTAATCGGCTCTTTGAACAAAGGTAAGTTGATTGATTCAAGCTTTAACCCCTTCGAAAGCATCTTTTAGAAACAAATGCAAGTAATGTATTCGAAAGCTTATAAGAATGACTTCAACCCCTTCGAAAGCATGCCTTCGACATAGTCCCTTTCGCCTTTCTCCAATCCACTATGTATCAATGGCTTGATACCATGTGTATTGGTTTCGAATGGGTTCATTAGCAAAAGTATGGTAATGAAAGCTAGCATAGGGAAGTGGCAAAGTTGTAAATTAAAACAAAACTGGTTTTATTGCCTTTCAAAAAAATTCCTTTTTACCTAACTTACCCAATTTTTCAAAATATGGTTAGTCGCCAAATTCTTTATCAATATCCTTTTCTAAAAAGGCTGCCGAGTTCAATAATTTATAATTGAAATTATTTTAACAAATAAGTCATTCTCTTCAACAGAACATTTAAACATTTAAGTCCTTCAACTTAAATAATTTAATAACCATATTAAAACCTTTAGGAAAAATCCTGAAAAATCACTGTAATTCACTTTTAATATGTTTTCTAACATATGCAAATTTAAGACCCGAAATATTTATATAATTGCCTTATATAATTTAAACCCAAAATTGTCTATTTCTTCCATCCAAAATTCATAATAAATTATCCATAGCTTGAAATATTATGAAAATTTAAACCCATCTCCAAAATAATGTTTTATATAACATATTCAACCATCATGGAATTCAAAATCAATTTACACGATTTTAACCTAAAATTCGAGATATATCATTACACAAAAATCCTTGTTTAAATTAAAACATGGCATAAATCAAAGCATGTCATCATTCATCCATCTAAACAGTTTTAAACCTTAAACTCGAAATTAAAATGTTTAAAAAGATGTATATGATATGGTTTAAATTATAATTCACCTTGTTTGGATAAGGAACTTGAGATTTAGTCTTGCTTTAATCTTCCGAGCTTGAATCTTAGCTTCTAATTGATTTTAAGCTCTTCTTCCCCTAGGGTAATGGCCGGCCTTGATTCTCCTTTGCTTATGTTTTTTTGTTTTTAATTTATGAAAGCATGAATGAGAATGAGGTAAGGGTTTAAGGGTTATGGGGTTATGGTACACGGCTATTCCCATATTACCCTTGCCTTAATCTCTTAGGTATTTACTTATAAACCATTTGATGAATCCATTTAGTTAAGACACGCCCCTAAGTAGTTTTCAAATCTCAATTCCTTTATCGCTCTAGTCTCTACATTATTCTATTTAATTTATTTAATTAAATCTTCTGAATAATGCTATTTAAAATTAGAGGTGTTGCAAGCTCCGCTCCTTAAAGAATTTCGTCCTCAAAATTCAGCAAGGACTAAATACTAATCATAACAATCATCTGTAACATCTCCTAACCATCATACTATCCTACCTGACTAGCAAACAGTCTATATAAAGCAAATATAGAACTTACCCTCAAAGCAGATCAGGATAAGTATCTCTAATCATGTCTTTTGTCTTTTAAGTACAGTCCTTCTCGTTGCCGCTCCACTGAACTTTCACCAACTTGACTGCCTTGTTTCTTAACTTCTTCTCATCTCTCGCTACAACCCGGGTGGTTGTCTAACAAAAGTCAAATCCGGTTCTACTATTAAGTCTTCCAATGCAGTCGGTGAAATAGTAGTCTCTGGATCATGCACACACTTACGAAGATGAGACACATGAAACACATTATGGACACCTGCCAAACTGCTTGGCAACTTTACTTTGTATGTGAGCTTTCTGATCCTGTCTATAACTGAGAACGGTCCAACATATCTCGGTGCCAGCTTTCCTGCATTTTTGAATCGTACCACACCCTTCATCGGTGATACTTTAATGAAAACCCAATCTCCAACTGAGAACTCTAGATCCTTATGCCTCTAATCTGCGTAACTCTTTTTTCTAGACTAAGCTTCCCTCATCTTACCTCGGATCAACTCAATCTTCTTCGTTGCCTCCCTTACCAGATCTAGACCTAAGATTAATCTGTCTTCGGTTTCCAACCAACATATTGGCGACTTGCATGGCCTCCTATACAAAGCTTCGAAAGGCGCCATTCATATACTAGTCTGATAATTGTTATTATAGGAAAACTCAACTAAGTGTAAGTGATCTTCCCAAGATCCACCAAAATCTAGCACATAAGCTCTTAACAAATCCTAAAGTACCATGTTTACTCTCTCTATCTGCCCATCTGTCTAAGGGTGATAAGCAGTACTTCTCTTGAGCTTGGTACCTAACACATCCTGTAGACTCTTCCAAAACTCGCTAGCAAACAAAGTATCTCTATCACTTACTATACTACTGGGAATTCCATGCAGTCTAACTATGTTCTTCATAAATAATTTAGCTAAAACAGGTGTCATCCTGGTTGACTTAACTGGAATGAAATGGGCACTCTTGGTCAACCTGTCCACTATGGCCCATATACTTTCATTTCCTTAATTCGACCTTGGCAACCCGTCTATAAAATCCATGGATATCGAATCCCATTTCCAAACTAGTATCTCCAAAGGTTGAAGCAACCCACTCAGCTTCTGATGCTCGGCCTTCACTTATTGACAGTTCATATACTGCCTTACCCACAAGCCAACATCCTTCTTCATACCTTCCCAATAGAAACTCCTCTTCATGTCTTGATACATCTTGGTACCCCTAGGATGGATCGTAAATTTGGATCGATGACATTCCTTAAGGACTTCTCTCCTTAAGTCCGCAACATTCGGAACACACAACCGTCCCTTCTTTCTCAACCATCCTCTATGGTCAAGACTAGAATCTTTTAGATCATCAATCTCCGATCCAATCTTAAGCCTTTTAATCTTCTCGGCTAACAATGGATCATTTTTCTGCTTAGAAGCAATCCTTTCGATCAGTATTGGTCCAACTTCCAAGCAGGATAACATGGCAGTGCTTTGATTAAAACTAGCAGTCAATCTTAACTGCACGCTACAAGTAGTCAAAGCCTCTAGATCCTTCCATTCCGTTAACATAGCTAAAACCACATTCTGATGTTTTCTGCTAAGAGCATCCACCACTTTATTTCCTTTTCTAGGTGTATACTCTATAACAAAATCATAAGTTGCTAAAAATTCCAACCATCTCTACTGTCTCATATTCAACTCCTTTCGAGAGAATAAATATCTTAAGGACTTATGATCTGTGTATAACTCAAATCTCTCTTCTAAGAGATAATGTCTCCATAATTTCAATGCAAAGATCACCGCTGCCAACTCTAGATCATGAGTAGGATAACTCACTTCATGCGGTTTAAGCTATCGTGAAGCGTAGGCAATAACTTTACCTTTCTACATCAACGCAGCCCCTAATCTGGTTCCACATGCATCGGTATACACTGCTAATCCTTGGTTTCCATCTGGAACTACTAACACAGGTGCGTTGGTCAACAAATGCTTTAACTTAAGGAATGCTTCCTCACATTTGTCAAACCAAATAAACTTCACATCCTTCCTAGTTAGCTTAGTCAAAGTCACTACTATCCACGAGAAATCCTTAATAAATCTCCGGTAATAGCCAGTGAGTCCAAGAAAACTTCTGATCTCAGTAACCGTCTCTGGTCACTTTCAGTTGTTAACAGCCTCGATCTTATCCGGATCAACTGACAAACCCTTCTCTGTAACTACGTGACCAAGAAACTTTACTTCTTTCTTCCAGAAATGACACTTTGAAAACTTCGCTTTCAACTAATGTTGCCTCAGCGTCTCAAGCGCTACTCTAAGATGAACTTCATGCTCTCTTTCGTCCTTATAGTATATTAAAATATCATCTATGAATACCAATACGAACCTATTCAAGTTCTCTCGAAAAAATCGGTTCATCAAATCCACAAAGAAAGCTGGCTCATTTGTTAACCCGAATGGCATATAACCTTTCGTACGAACCATACATAGTCCGAAACGCCGTCAACGGAATACTGTCCTCCACCATTCTTAGTTGATAGAAACCTATTGCCAATTCCAATTGGAAAAATACTCTGGCTCCACTCAATTGATTAAATAAATCATCGATTCTCGGGAAAGGATACCTATTCTTGATCCTCTTCTCGTTCAACTTACGATAGTCGATACACATCCTTAACGACCCATCCGGTTTCTTCACAAACACCGAGGCCGCTCCCCAAGGCAAATTGCTTGGTCTAATAAAAAAAATTCCTTCTAAATCAATTGGCTGCACCTTCAATTCCTTCATCTCGGTAGGTGTCATCCTGCTAGGTGGTATACTTACATGTTCTGCTCTTGGTACAAGATCTATCCGAAACTCGGTGGCTCACTTCGGTGGTAGTCCTATGACTGGCTCAAAAACATCTGCAAATTCTCTTGCTATCAAAACCTGATTCAATTCTTCTTCTACTTCCATGGCACCCAACAAAGCATAAGCACTCAAATCTGAATTCTCAACTAAATATATAATTCGGTTATGACTATTAGGGTGTCCTAGCGATATTTCCCTATCTCGGCAAGATTTCCTAGCATCATATCTATTTAACCAATCAATACCCAAAATGACCCCTTAGTCTATGAAATTAAAAACATACAAACTTCATGCAAACTTATGACCTAACAACTCGAGTTCTAACCGGTCACATCTCATCCATAGAGTTGCATACCCTAAGTAACAAGTTATAAGGGTTCTAAACATAACTTATCTACCAAACACTTAGATATAAATGAATGTGATGCACCGGTATCAAATATTACCCTAATTGGTATACTATAAATCAAAAGCGTACCTTCCATTACAGTCTTTCCTTTCTCAGCAGCAGTTGGTCTAGAAGAAGATGATTCCAAAGCAAAAACTTTCCCCCTATCCGCTCTGACTGGTTTTGGACACTGATTCTTGTAGTGTCCAATCTGGTCGCAGTTGAAGCACTTCACTCCCTCCTTATTTGCAACTTTTTTCCCTTTTTCAGTTCGACATTAATGAGCATAATGTCCCTTCTTATCGCACTTGAAACAGACCAGATCAGCTTTTGCCTTCTTGGCAGCTCTTCCTTTCTGAGCTCCTTTCTTCTTAAATAATTTCCTCTTCTTGCCCTAAGAATCATGGGTTCTGACCTGCTTCTTTTTCCCACAAGCAGAAATCATATCTTCATTCCAGATTGCCATCTCCACTACAACTGTACTTGGATCACGGAGATGTGGCATAGTCACCCTAGCAATCTCAGGTTTTAACCCTCGAATAAACTTCTTGTTTCTTTTAACGACGGTGTTAGTGGTAGCATATCCATATCTGGACAACTCATTAAACTTCTTAGCATACTCAATCATCGACATTTCACCTTGCACCAAGTCCATGAACTTTCTCTGCAATACTGACTTGGCAACTTCAAACAAAAACCTCTCTTCGAATATCCTTCGAAATTCTGCCCA
The DNA here is from genome assembly GCA_030737815.1 of Allium fistulosum. Classification (NCBI taxonomy): domain Eukaryota; kingdom Viridiplantae; phylum Streptophyta; class Magnoliopsida; order Asparagales; family Amaryllidaceae; genus Allium; species Allium fistulosum. Next base: position 1,380,713,937 of record CM060901.1, read on the forward strand.
AGTCAACTCTTCCTCGGGAACTCCCACGGTAATACTATTCCACCAATAAAGTGCTACTTCCTGCAACTATCTAGAAGCAAGTCTCTTTCTGCTCTTCATCTAATCCCAAGTCAGCAAAAATCCTTTCATACTACAAAAACCAGTTTTCCACTTCAATAGCATCCCTTGTTCCCAAAAATGGCTTCCCACCAAGACTGATGCTCAGCTTAGCATAATTATTGCCAACTGGGGCCACGAGATTAGCTCCTCCAATAGCATTACCCCCAGTTACTCCTACAGCTGCTCCAGCTTGCATCAAATTGACAAAGAACTGATACATCATCCCCATATCTACTGGCGGGGTTCCAACACCTACGTTGGCATTTGCATTTGGATTAACATTTGCCCGTTAACCCGGATTTCATCTAATATTGGGTCAAACATTTCCATTAGTTATGGTGCTTCCTCTACCTATATTTCCTCTTCTGTTTTCTTGCTCCATATCTTTCTTTCTCGTAAATATGCATACGAGTCTTAGTAAGATACAGAAGAACTGTCTAAGAGAGAGAAGAATACATACTTATAAATTATATCAACTTCAAGCATGTTACTATAGCGCTAACCCAAACCCCAATCTCATTTTCCGATTCATTAGATTATGTTTTGAAAATCATTTTAGGTTCAAATTTCTTTTAAATTTACATAAACCTATGCTCGGATACTAACTTGTAACATCCCTCATTTGGAGTCCCAAAATTAACTGCTACGGATGATGTAGTCATCCATAGTTATTAATTCTCGATGACCAAATGTGGTAATGTTAGATACATTGATATAACGGAAACACATGGATATGAAAAAAATTTAGAATCATAAAATAAATTTCTCATTCCACTTCAAATCACATTTCAAATTCATAACATAATCCCAATTAGTAAACCACGTTCAAAGAAATATAATTATTACAAAATACGCCAAGAGCGACATATGAAGATGCCCCCTTGGTTGACCAGAGTCTAAATATATGCAATTAAACAACTTTGCCGTTACATCCAAATCACAGCGGAATCAAATAGAAAAACTTCCACTAGCTAGCTTGCCTCCTGCACGTCTCCGAAAGCTTATTCGTCTAAAGGAGAACCTGAAAACCTTAACTCTCAAACTACTCAAAATCAATTGAGCACCCGAGAGTTTAAGGGGAAAACATAAAATTTAAGTCAGACAAAAAGTCCGGTATGAATAATAACCTACCATCCCAAACCATATAGATATCTAGTGAGACCACGCCGCTTAGCGGAATGGGTTTTCCCCTCACTAGTATCTTAACCCAACTTATAATAACATATACTGTGCACCTGCATCCATAATGGTTAAGACATAACATAATAAAAGGTAGTATGATGATATGTAAACATGCAATATGCTCTAGATTACCCATCCCCATTAACCTGACTATCTATCTCATATTATAGTTTCTAGGGTCACTATTAACCTATTAGTTTTTATAGGCTGACTAATAACCTGTTAATTCTTATGGAATTCCTATCCACCTTCATAGTTTTTATGGGATTACTATAAACCTATTGGTTCCTACCAATACCACCATCCAATCATAATTTTTCATCGAATCTCTATGAACCTATTGATCTCTTTCAATAACTTATTCCGGGCATAGTTTTCATGGGATCACTAAGAACCTATTGGTCCCTGCCAATAACTATTTCAATGCATAGTTTTTATGGGCTTACTAAGAACCTGTCTAAACCAATAATCCTTTGATCGGTCTTTGGGCATCCTATTTTTGGTCTACTTGACCTCCTGGATGCAATTCTACTCAAATAGGAGTAAACTCAATGTATACTCACTACTGGGTCAACTTAGCCGGTTATTCTGCCCTTAACACCCCAAAATGCAGTTATGGATTAATTATAAAGTGAATATGTTTATAGAAGAAGTACACATGATAACTGATCATAACATAATAATATAAACATCCATGGTTTAATTTCCTTGTAATTATTTTTCAAATGAAACATGGTTAATACCCTTAACCCACTATCTTTAGCAAGGAAAGCTTCTTCAAAAACTCCAAAGTTAAATGCCATTTCAAAACTCTTTCATATTGCAATGGATTTATCTTTAAAAAAGGAGATTTGGTTTCTTGTTTGAAAACTAAGGCTTTTGAAACCTTAGGCCTTCTCTTTCGAAACCGTTAAAAACAAACCTTTTGAAAGTATTCAAACCTTCCTTTTAAAACACCTAAAAATATACATTTTGAAACACTCAAAACATTACTTTCGAAAGCATTAAAACCCTCCTTTTGAAACCATTAAGATATACCTTTCGGAAGCATTAAAACTTATCTTTCGAAGGCACTTATTCGAAAGAAAATTAATGGAAGCATAGTTTCAAAACCATTTGAAAGTATCTCTTTCGAAATCATTAAGTTTAACATTAAATATAACTTCTGGGTCAAAGAGAACATAAGCGAAAGTAACCATATCGAAAACATTAATCTTCAAATAAAAGAATTGGGAAAAGGATAGCTTCGAAACTAACATTTCAAAACCATTAAAAAAAGTGGCTACAAGAACCCTTCTGAATGCATTGGGAAGGCGGTTTTAATATTAATAAAACGAAAGCCATCCCTTCGAACTCATTGTTATAAGGCTATAAAAGCGGTCTTTAACCAATTTGAAAGGTATGAAGGCGGCAGCTAGGTATCGCATAGGTTCAAAATGCGGCAACTCATTCAAAAGCTTCTTTTAAAAACAAAGTAAGCAGCAACTCTTTTGAAAGCTCCTTTCTAAAAACAAAGATAAGTGTCTCTTTGAACAAAGGTAAGTTGATTGATTCAAGCTTCAACCCCTTCAAAAGCATCTTTTAAAAACAAAGGCAAGTAATGTATTCGAAAGCTTATAAGAATGACTTCAACCCCTTCGAAAGCATGCCTTCGACACAGTCCCTTTCGCCTTTCTCCAATCCACTGCATATCAATGACTTAATACCATGTGTATTGGTTTCGAATAGGTTCATTAGCAAAAGTATGGTGACGAAAGCTAGCATATGGAAGTGGCGAAGTTGTAAATTAAAACAACACTGGTTTTATTGCCTTTCAAAGAGATTTCTTTTTAACTAACTTACCCAATTTATCAAAATATGATTGGTTGCTAAATTCTTTATCAAAATCCTTTTCTAAAAAGGCTGTCGAATTCAATAATTTATAACTGAAGTTATTTTAAAAAATAAGCCATTCCATTCAACAAAAAATTTAAGTCCTTCAACTTAAATAATTTAATAACCATATTAAACCCTTAGGAAAAATCCTCAAAAATCACCATAATTCACTTTTAATATGTTTTCTAACATATGAAAATTTCAAACCCGAAATCATTATATAATTGCCTTATATAATTTAAACCCAAAATTGTATAATTCTTCCATCCAAAATTCATAATAAATTATCCATAGTTCGGAATATTATGAAAATTTAAACTCATCTCCAAAATAATGTTTTACATAACATATTCAACCATTATGACGTTTGAAATCAATTTACACGATTTTAACCTTAAAATCGAGATATATCATCACACAAAAATCCTTGTTTAAATCAAAACATGACATATAATCAAAGCATATCATCATTCATCCATCTAAACGGTTTTGAACCTTAAACCCAAAATTAAAATGTTCAAAAAGACATATATGAGATGATTTAGATTATTATTTACCTTTTTGGATAAGGACTTGAGGTTTGCTCTTTCTTTAATCTTCGTAGCTTGAATCTTAACTTCTAATTGATTTTAAGCTCTTCTTCCCCTAGGGTAATGGTCGGCCATGATTCTCCTTTGCTTATGTTTTTTTCATAATGGAAGTATGAATGAGAATGAGGTAAGGGTTTAAGGGTTATGGGGTTATGGTACATGGCTATTCCCATATTACCCTTACCTTACTCTCTTAGGTGTTTACTTATAAACCATTTTATGAATCCATTTAGTTAAGGCACGACCCATATTAGTTTTCAAATCTCAATCCCCTTATCGCTCTAGTCTCTACATTATTCTATTTAATTTATCTAATTAAATCTCCTGAATAATGCTATACAAAGTTAGGGGTGTAACAACATACTCCTCTAGCTACACATCTACATTCTGATATGCACTTCTAGCTTCGTTTTGCCCCCCATTCTTACGAGGAAACTTTAACACATACTCCTTTAGTTGTTGTGCATTTTACGTTTCAATTTGCATTTCTGGCTCCAGCATCGTTCGCTCTTGACATTCCAGCTCGTCCTAAGTTCAAACTAACATTGCCCCAAGTAAATTCATCTCGATATCGACCTGATTCAGGTTGGTACAAACCGGTTCTTATCGTGTGGGTATTACTTCAGTTTTCTCTTCTCTAACTCCATATACTTCTGCATTAGTTCCTGGTTCTTACTTCTGAATTCCAACTGCTTCAACTATTCTTTGTTGATCCATCCTTCTAAAGAATCCATATAGCATCTCATGTCGTCGAGCCATTATTCCATCTTCAATCTCTTTCATCATTCTCTTCACGTCCTCTCTGGTCACATAGATGGATTGATTAGAACCCGAGGATAGCTCCTGGCTACCCCCATGCTCCAGTTGACTCCCTCTAATCATAGATCTGGTGTTAGACCCCTTCATCTCTTCCAAACTTCAGATACAAGCTATAGGTTGTCAAATCTAGTTATTCTCAGTGAAAGAACCAAAAATGTTTGCACCAAAATGGCACAAACACCCCAGAAGCAAGTAGATCTTGATATAATAGGTAATATATGAAGGAAAAGAAGAACAAACAACACTTTTTATAGTGGTTCCGCAACTACTGCAGCATACATCGACTTTAATTTTTGTTATTAATTGATTCTCACTAGAATATAATAAATATAACTTAAATCCGACCACAAACTAGTAGATCTCGAATTTGGGAGTGTTTAGAATATGTGGGGAAGAAGAAGATAGAAGAGAAATCAAGTACCAAAAGGTCCCTTTCCTGAAGCTATAAGCGTTGTATTTATAGGAAACAACCTAGCAGAACCGGATGCCTTCAAAATATCAAGTCCAGATCCAGATCCGAGTATGCAAGAGAAAGTAACCGACCCTAATTACCAATAAAAACCACTTGGCACCGAGTGGTTTTGATTAGTACCGACCAGTTTTTCCAAGGTGAACCTCCCCTTCTTTTTTCATTGGCCTTCTATTTTCGATTTATTGTGTTTCGAACACTTTTCCGTTAAGATCGGGTTGTTCCTACGAGGTTCTAATACCGCTTGTACCTGTCTGCTTTTCTTTAGAAATTCCTTAGAGTTGTTCTTATATTCTAAGAACAGCACTCCATGACAATCACTCAAACTAGAGCTTCATGTACAAGAGTAATGAGGGACCCCTATAAAGAAAAAGTGGTCGATATTGAGTGGTTCACCTTGCTCCAATGGTTGAAATTTCTTGAGTTAGTTTATATCATCATTCTAGATAGTTCTAATCATGTTAGGGTAAATCATGTCGGTAAAAATCATGAGCTTCGAGTCGAGGTTGACCTAACATGGTGTTTGATCCGAGTGGTTTGTGTGTTTACTTCGGGCCTAGTTTGGAGTCATCTAAAGGTTGAGGTGTTTTGAGTCTTACCAGCGAGTTTTGTGTGTCCGTCCTGAGAAAAATCACCGCTTGGTACCGAGTTATAACTTACCACTCGATATCAAGTTAACTCGGGTCTGACTCGGGTTTGACTTGAGTTTGACTACAAGTCATTGTCTTGCCTTGCTATTTCTTGACTCAGGTATTCCTTCATTTTTCCTAGGTTCAGCTCAGGTACAACTCGGGTCTAACCTGAAGCACCGAGTGGAAAAACTCAAGTCAACTTGTTTTGCTCATTTTTTGATATTTCCTTTTCCTGGCCTTTTTATGATGTTTTCAAAGTCCTTGGGTCATTTCTTCATCATTTGTTAGTCTAGTTCGCTCATTTAAGACCATTCGAAGACTGTAGAAAATTTAGTTATAACGCTTGCCCCTCCAAAGTGTCTTAAAAATGTAAGGTGTGCTTTGCTCAAGAACAAGTTTCTATAGTAGTCGACTTTAAGTGGTCATGCTTTCCAGCTATCCATCGATTCAAATTAATGTGAATCATCTGATTCCTTCAAAATATCCTGCGTATCCATGATTATTCTAGACCATCATAGCTAAAGACTCCAATCCTTACTTATGTGTTAGTCATAAATCATAATTAGTTTGTTTTCATTCGGAGTTATTGTATCATATATCAAAATCGTCATATATTCGTCCGAGGTTTATCTATTTTAGTCTGATTACAGGGCGTTCAAATCCTAAGGTCGGTCAACGTCCACTCTAGGGTCCGATCTCGCTGGATCATTCATTATCCAAACTAGGGTTCGATCTCTTTAGACAGTTTAACATCCAATCTAAGGTTCGATCTCTCCGGATTGTTTAATCATCCAATATAGGGTTTAATCTCTCCAGATCCTTGTTGAGTCCAATCCGCTCGCTCTCCAGCAATGGGACTCACCATTAAAGCAAGTACATTTGCTTACTCTCCAGTTATGGGACGTGCTTTTCTTTACAAGTACATCCACTCGCTATTCGGCAAGAGAACTTGCACCTTATGGTCACTGCCCCGTCTCTCTGGATGGGACTACCATGTTTAATCAATATGAGTCATCACGTTTAAGTGGTTTTCGAAAATAATTATTCAGATCAAAGCAATCAAGTAAGCATCCTAAGCATTCATCTCAGACATCCAACTCATAGCATACCAAGAGACCAATCGAGGTCTCGTACACGTGTAAGCAGTCTGAGGTTATTATTATCTTATCTATTCAAAATGGAAAGAAAAATTTAGGAAATGAACATAACTCATGTCCATCCCGATCATAGGATTACCAAATTTGACCCAGATCCTTGGTCGTGTCTTGATGCATTTGCTGTAGACGGTGGCTGCTGTGGCTGCACCATTGCAGTTTGGTTCCATAGTACTGTTGTAGATGGTTACTCTAAACCAACTCTTCTATCAAATCATGAAGGTGTCTGCACTCGTTCATTTCATTTCCATCCATCTCGTAAAAATGCAAAATCTTCCGGACCTTTTCTCCCGATCCGTTGACACTCTCTTAAATGGCTTCTGGTAGAGGATCTGTCTCATAATATCTAGGTATATCCTCTCCATGGTTTCAGTCAGATCAATGTTGGAAGAGAACTTTGGTTCCCTCATTTTCTGCTTTGGTCCTGCGATGCTGCCCTTAGCTTTTCGCTTTCCTTTGTCTCCGCCATATCCTGCTCTAAACGGTCCTTCATCATCCACATCATTAACTTCAGCATCCTCTTGACGCAAGTACCTCTCTGCCTTGTGATAGAACTCCGTCAGATCCATTGGTGGTTCCCTTTCCAAATCAATTTTAAAGTCAGACTTACTTGCAGCTCCTGAAACTGCCGCCATCAGAATTATCGATGGTTCCGGCTTATGAGCTGTAGCGGCTACCACGTTAAACCTAGTCAAGTAACTCCTAAGGGTCTCTCCAGTCCTTTGCTTCATGCTTAATAGCATCATCACAATCTTTGGTCGTACCTCATTAGATGAACTGTTGGGTTTGTCTTTCCATCGTACATTTCCAATGTTGGAAACTTAAAATCAGGAGGATTCCTCACATACCCAATGTTAGGGGTAAATGGATTTCTGTTTACATTCTCCAAAACTCTGGTCGGGGGGTCCACCTCTCACTATCCTTCTGACCATCTTAGCTATTCGGTTGTCATCATCTAATGGAAGTCTTCGATTGGTGGTTATATTTTGCCCCCCGTTCCTATGGGGAAACTCCAGCACATACCCCTCTAGCTGCGTATCTACATTCTGATCTGCATTTGTACCTTTGTTCTGCCCCCCATTCCTATGAGAAAGCTCTAACACATACTCCTCTGGTTGTCGTGCATTCACGTTTTGATTTGCATTTCTGGCTCCAGCATTATTCGCTCCTGACATTCTAGCTCGCCCTAAGTTCAAACTAACATTGCCCCTAAGTAAATTCATCTCGATATCGACTTGATTTAGGTCGGTATCGACCGGAACTAATCGTGGGGGCATTAATTTAGTTTGATCTACTCTAAATTTAGATGCTTCCGCATTAGTTCTTGGTCTTTGGTTCTGAATTCTAGCTACTTCGGTTGTTCTTTGTTGATACATCCTTTTAAAGAATCCATATTGCATCTCCTATTGTCGAGCTATTATTCCATCTTGCATCACTTTCATCATTCTCTTCATGTCTTCTCCAATCACATAGATGGATTGATTAGAACCCAAGGAAACCTCCTAGCTGCGCTCATGCTCCGGTTGACTCCCTCCAATCATAGATCTGGTGTTATGCCTCTTCATCTCTTTCAAACTTCATATCCAAGCTTTAGGTTATCAAGTCTAGCTCTTTCTCAATGAATACACCAAAAATGTGTGCACCAAAAATGGCACAAATACCCCAGAAGCAAGTAGTCTTGATATAGCAGGTAATATATGAAGAAAAAGAAGAACAAGCAAAACTATTTATAGTGGTTAGGCAAATACTCCAGCATACGTCCACTTTAATCTTTGTTATTGATTGATTCTCACCAAAATACAGTGATTATAACTCAAATCCGACCACAAATTAGTAGCTCTCAGATTTGGGAGTGTTTGGAGTATTTGGGGAAGATGAAGGTAGAAGAGAAATCAAGTGCTAAAAAGTCCCGTTCCTGAAGCTATAGGTGTTGTATTTATAGGGAAACCGCCTAGCAGAACGAAAGCCCATGAAATATCAAGTCCAGGTCCATATCCGAGTATGCAGGAGAAAGTAACCAGTCTCGATTACCAATAAAAACTGGTACTGAATGGTTTTGATCGGCATCGATCGATTTTTCCGAGGGGAATCCTCCCCTCCTTTTTTCCATTAGCCTTCTATTTCCGATCTGTTGTTCTCTGAACACTTTTTCCTTGAGATTGGGTTATTCCTAAGAGGTTTTGATAGCACTTGTACTTGTCTACTTTTCTTTAGAAAATCCTCAGAGTTGTTCTTATATTCCTAGATTTGGCTGCACCTCTAATCCCCCTTAATTTGCACTACACATTTCAAATTAAATAATAATACTTTCTCTCTCCTCCCACTAACTATATTATTTAATTCGGAATGTGTGGAGGAAATCATGGGGAAATTGAGGTGTAGCCGATCCTTGCTAATTCAACTAATAACATTTTAGCATTAAACTTAATGTTCCAGATGTTAAACTACACGTTGAAGAAAATATAAGAAATTGACTATAAACCCACCTTCCTAAAAGTTAGAAAATTGATATTTATGCGTCATTGTTTAGTTCCTTGTACAAAAACCAGGAGAAATAATAAGTAGCAAAATATCGTGGGACTAAAGTTGTACAAAAATCAAGAGAAATAAGAAGTAGCAAAATATTATGGAACTAAAGTGGAAGAGGATAGTAATACGGTAACTAAGTAGTAGTGTATAATGAAATACTATATAGAGGTATATAAAATAATTATCTGTTCCACTATAGGTATAAAAACTTCCATTTGCTACTTTATTACTACATGGCACCAAAACATATAAAAAAGAGAAGTTAGCCAATTGAAGTCGTTTCCAATTCTTATTCTTTTTTTCTTCAACAATCGATCGTTTCTTTTTGGTTTTTTACCTTTACAAACCTTAAAAACAATAGCTAATTTTTTCTTCTAAAATAATGACCTACCTTTAATCATTTTTCCAAGCATTTAATATGTTAGTTTGTTGAGGAAAATTATGGTGTTGTTCACTATATTTTTTAACTATGTATTTAGTTTTTGCGACCAAATTTGCTTTATACATGCTACAATTGTAACAGGTATGTAAAACTAGAATATACGCTACTTAATTATATATTGGTAAGTAAAAGCTAATGCAAGACTAGGATATGTACCAACAAAATATAAGCTACTCATTTTCGTAACGATCAAAAAAGAAAAGAAAAAAACCTAATCAACACAAAGTAAAATAACAATGGAAGAAAGTCTCGCTAAAGGAGAAAATATACAAATGGTTACAAAATCTAATATGAAGGCATGTTCATCAATGTTACTGGAAAAACATCAACAAAACTTAATAAAATTGCAGAGGTAAGAGAGGTTCAAATTTGGGTTGTTTGTGTTGTTATACAACATATACATATGAAATTTTGTTGATATTTTTTGTTTAAATGAAGTGAGCCATAACTATTACATAATTAATTCTCTATGTAGTATAGCATACGATTGATTACTCATTTGTATAGTTAACTCCCATTGTGTTTGTATTCGATGCATGGGTCCCTTGTATTTTTTTTATGGCTATTGATCATATAGGGAATGAGATTCGATGCCTTATCGATGTATCAAGGTTTTAACACGGGACTTCCAAAATAGTAATCTAGTGACTTTGCCGTTTAAGCTGGTGGCCGATTGAGTAAACATAAATTTGCAAACAAATCGTATATGCAGAATGAAAAAAAATCACATAACTATCACAGTTAACATTTAAAGCCCATTTAACATATACAATTCACACTATAACGTGCTCGTAGCATGATTTCTTGCAAAGAATCCTTTACGAACAAAAAGCTATTGTTTATCAAGATTCTTTCAAAAAAGCATTCTTTGATGCATAATATAATCTAATCTGAAGATCAAAGAGATAAGTAGAAAGACATTTTTGTTGACACAATAGATTTCATCTTGTTGCCTATATTTTACTGTCTTTTTTTAACATGGTTCATTAATGCCAACAAGTGTCGATATCGAAGATCAAACTTGTGACATTTGATCTCGCGGTCCGAACCACCAACCAACTGAGCCAATCTTATTAGTTACCTTTATTTTACAGTCTTTTGAATGAACATTTTCCATCCTCTTTACTTTGAATTAACTGCTGAAGTATGCAATTATGTGTATACGATAGTTACCAATTTTATGAGCTTTATGTTCTTTACCGACCTGCTAAGTTCATATTACTTTAAGCAAACAAGGTTTCATTTTAGTTTTAGTTGTGATCGGTTGACTTTAATCGTCTTGGTTACAGGTTATTACACAGATTCTAAAGTAATAATTATTTGTTAAACTGGTGCTGGAACACAGCAACAGAGTTCAAGAACAGTGACAAATAATCCACTATCACAACAACATTCATTCAGACCAGCTTAAATGACAAGGATTGTATACTATAAAGAACAAGATATTGCCCATCATTTTTACTTTAGTTAAACAATTTTTTCTTCATCTCAGCACTGTGTACTGTATGGTTTTGTTTTTAAACTAAATTTAACCTGCTTTCTTCCTACTAAGTTGCATTTGAACACTTATTGTATGGTATACAATTGTGTTGTCTCTTTACAACAGCATCCGTCTATGCAATATTGCTTGTGTACTGACTTCGTATCATTGCGTACATATTTACCAAACATTAAAACATCGGTAGGAACCGCCATATATAAAGTGCAATATTTTTAATCACTTCTATTCGTTGGGTGTTTTCTGAAGGAATAGAACATGTTATTGGCACAACACAGTGTGCTTCATTTTCCAAAATTTCATTTTCCTTACCTATACTATACCCCAAAAGCATGCCATCGATTTTGAATTCAATTTCCATGCACAATAAATATTCTATGTTGATTACTGGACCAAGGTTTGTATGTTAAATATCGTATTCTGCATGCGATATAATATTACAAAATATAATGCCTCCCTGCCATGGTGCTAGATTGATGTCTCGCAATTTTATGTAATCATTCTCAAGTACTCTCCTCGGTGGCCCAATTACATATTTAAATGCATCAATGTGACCTATTATTCCGAGATTTGCATGAAATATTTTATAACAACAAATTACGCAACATGAATGAAAAAAATCAGAAAGACTTAAGATCATTCAGAATGTGAACATTACAATGTCATTTGGACCGTTTTAACTACATTTATAGTTATAGAAGTATACCTTTGCTATATGCACCAACTGTGTAATACTAAAACAATTATGCCCTAGCCGTGTAATACTTTATTTTGCTACAATAATCTTATTTTTTTATTCAGCACAAATTGCACTGTTGCCAACATAAACTGCACTAATATTGTGTATCGACGGCAAAAAAATAACGCTGCCCATTACTCTGCCAAACAGGATCTAATGAACCTTCCCATAGGCCAACACAAACCCATATACACTCTACATATATTTTTAGAACATGCACCAACTTATATATTCATATGAAGTAGTAATGTTATAAATACCAAACAATTGTAGTGCAAAATCAGAGTTTTGGGCAGCATAAGCAGAACACCCAATAATCCAGCTTGTGGATAATCTCAACCATTCCAATCCAACAAAGATGAATAAAAAGAAAATCAAAGAATGCAAATTATAGATAAAACACGAAAAGGAAAGAACACATCGATATAATGAGGTTCGGCTTTGCTTACATCTTCGGACCCAACAACCTTTATTATCTCTTCACTTCAAGAGGGAGTACAATATGAGAAGAGTATAAATCACTCAATAAATTTCACTCGCCCTAAAAGAGATACAGAAATATGGATCTTATTGAAGATATTTTGATGAAGAACTCTCTTGTTGTCTTGTTATGAAAAGATGAACAAATATCTTCATATATATAGGTGTAAGGATGAAAATTGTCTTGAAGATAATTATGAAAACTTTCCGGGTTTACATGATTTGATTTCAACACGAATTTAGCATATTGGTATTTGTTTCCACATATATTCTTATTTTTAATTTCTCAAATCAATTAATACATCTTCTATAATTACTTGATTATCTTTCCTATTTGTTTCCCATATTTTATTGATTACGGGAATCAATTAATGTCTTCTCCTTTTAATATTTGGAATAGATTTAAATCGTCCAAAATTAACGCTCCACCTCGATTTAAATATATCCATCAATTAACTAAACTGGTTGTTGGTTCAGCACCCTATGATGCTAGGTAGCTTGTACCACACTAATCTGTTTGAGCAATGCTCAAACTTATCATTTGGAACCGACTTTGTTAACATATCAGCTGGATTGTCCTTTGTGTGTATCTTCGATAGCTTTATCTTATTTCTCTTCTTCAAGCATGAGAAAGAAACTTCTAACATTAATGTGCTTTGTCCGTGAGCCGTAGGCATGATTCTCAACAGGATGAATGATGCTTTGGCTATCTGAAAGCAACTCCACCGTCTTCTGCATCATTAATAAATCCTCCAAAAACTGCAACAAGTACAATCCTCCCTTGGTTGCTTCCACAACAGAACTAAGCTATGCCTTTGTAGTTGATAAAGCTATAATGGATTGTAGCTTGAATCTCCAAGAAATCGGGCCTATGCCAAGTGTATAAACATAGTCCGAAATCGATTTATCACCGTCTCTATCCCCAACATAATCTTAATCATAATAACCTCTTAGAGTTATATCGCTACTTCTAAACAACAAGTCAATATCAGAAGTGCCTCTTAAATATCACAAAATCCACTTTGCTGCTTGCCAATGAGCCTTTCTTGGGTAAGACATGTATCTGCTAACAACACCAATTGCATGAGCTACATCAGGCTTTGTGCATAACATAGCATACATAAGGCTTCCAACTACACTAGAGTAAGGAATATTAGCCATATCCCTTTTGTCTTCATCCGATTTGGGACATAAATCTTTGGATAGTGGAAACTGAGAGCCTAACGGTGTAGCTACCAGTTTAACTTTCTCCATACCAAATCGAGATAGTACTTTCTCGATATACCGAGTTTGAGTGAAAACTCTTTTCTTTCCATCACTCTGAATCCCCATCCCTAAAATTCTCTATGCCTTTCCCAAATATTTCATATAAAACTTCTTGCTGAGCTTTGTCTTCAACCACTTTGTAACGACCCAATTTTTCGACTTCCGAAAGTCGACATCAATAGGACCACTATATCAAATGCCGAACCATCGAATGCCGGAAAACCGAATCATTAGGGTTAAAGAAGAAAGAGGTAGAAGAAGAAAGAAGAAGAAACAGAAACAATATCAGAATCTCACAATCGCAGCGGAACAATATATAATAGACAAATGAATAATCTTTAAAACAAAGAACTATATCAGTTTATACATACATCATCAGAGTTTACAACAACAACACTGGACAGTTATATAAACTTGTTCTCGTAACAGAATACACAGCGGATAATACATAATATAAGTGATACGCCTCGCCATCCAGCTCACCTCTTGAGCTCCACAGCAATCCATCCAAATCCAATTGATAACCTGACTCTAGGCTGCCCGTGTGGAAAATTTATGGGCACCCAGAGTTTATAAAGGGAACAATAAACTCTAGGTCAGTCATGGGACATGTGTGAGATCTTAAAACAGTTATTGGTATAAAAAGAAATCCGCAATGCTTTTGGAAAATGAAACTACCATAAGGCCTCCCGCCACACACACAATGCAAACGTAGAATTAGAGGAGATTTCTCCTTATGATAGTCAAATATGCTTGATACGCAAAAATCTTTTTTTATTATCATTAGTGCATAGTGTGGAAAACATTTCGAAAGTATAATATTAATCTTAGCCAGCATACAACCATTATTGTATGCCTACTATAGCTACCACTTAAACGGCGGGTCACCACCATAAGTAAATGGCAGGTTATACAACTAAAAACCATACAGGGCGCGTATTGTTTCTTTGGATTTTCAACAAATGGTCAGGCTAAGAAACTTCCTTACCGAATGGGAACGCCTCTGGAGGGATGCCCCGAGAACCACCCTGGCTCTCTACCAACACAAAGCCGGATTACACCTGCCCGGAAGTAACCCGAGTATGCCATCCCCCTGTCGTAACCAACCTTTAATCCGGGATCCCGACAACCAACAACCACATAAGTAAAATATCTGGGCTCCATACCATGATACCACTTTCAAAATCAACATAAGTAAATATCTGGGCTCCATACCATGATATCACTTTTTATTCAGAAGGAAATGTACATACCCTTAGGGGCGCGACCCCCATAACCTTGCCGCATCCTTCCTGTTTCGACCATTTTCCGGGGTGTGAGGTCCGATGAAGTCTCGTCCATAAAGCTACGCTTTTCACAAAAGCCATGCTTCGATCAACCAATGATCAGCAATACTCAGCATGCCACATTACCAAATTGGGAATGTATCACTAGTAACCATCAACTACATAACCTCTGAGCTCGTACGTCTCAAAGAAGGGTGTTAAGCTAAGAAATAAATTCTTTGCCACCAACAGAAATGTATTTGATAGAAACCAGCTTTATATCTCAAAGTGTAACGTCAGACACATATCCATACAAGTCTGTTCCGGGTTCGAACAGAACCGAAGGCACTTCCAAAGAAGTCCTTGCAATCCGGATAATCTCTAATTACATCCGGACTCCCGATCACAAAAGGGTGATCAAATCTCTATACCGGAGCAACTCGGTGCAGAGATATTCGACAGGTAATCCTTTCGTTTTCAAAGATACCCGGTCTTCAACACCATCTTCAAATGAAATCCCATTTCGTCGTATCATTATTCAGAATGAGTTTTATGACATAAAGTCTTCTCCCGGCTTAACCAAATAATGAGCGCTTGTTTTGAAAACAAATTCAAGTGCCATTTCAAAGGCCAATATTGATAGTCGGTTATTTAACTATCAAACAACATTCACAACAATCATCAAATTAAAAATAATTTCCCCTAATTATTTATTTTCAAAATATCTTCGCAAGATATATTTTAACACTTCAACACTTTAAAAACCAATTTCAAATCACTTTTCTTTTGCGGAATAAATTTCCAAATGTTATTTATTTCCATTTCAAAATGATCCATTTAAATCAATTAATAAATCCTTCTTGACTTATTTCAATTTACATTCCAAATCTGTAAATTTCTTTCCACACTTTTAAAAATAAACCAACGTTTATTTTTAAAACAAATCTCCCTTTCCTTTATAAATTCCCATTGTGAATTTAAATTTCCAAATATTCACTTTCAAACACCAAATCAAATTCCAAATTTATTTCAAACACCAAATCAAATTCCAAATTTATCTTTTGCCTTTAACACACCTGTATATCCTGCTTATCATTTTGCACATTTCTTTACAAAAGTTTGAATATTTATTTTATTCAAATCCGTACGATGTCTGTATATCATGCGTACGCAATACTAAATTCGACCGCTTACTCGATCACACAATTTCACTTCCGAACTAGTATCGTCCACCCGACCTCCTAGTGCGGACTCAGATCTGGTTTCTTGATCAGAAACCGTCATTCTCCTTGCATAGCCGTAAACTATGATAGAGAATTTCCAAAATCAACCAAAAATCCATATCTAGGGTTCATTGTCGAAAATCGAGTGAAAAATCTCAACTCGGATCGATATAACTATCTCGAAATTCTGTGTTCGAATTCTGGATCAAATCGCTATGCGAATAAAATAATATACGTACATCCTACGTATTTATTCCAATTGATTGTTAGCTTTATCAATTTCCTTTTCTTTTATTCACATTGATTTTCATTCCTATACACTTATTCACAATCGCCATTTCACAACTTCCAGATTTTACTTAAGAATTTTGCTATTTATTTCTTAAGTTCAATATAAGTATTTTTACATACTTCTTATATTTAAACTGGATCTCCAATTCCATATGAATTCAATTTACCTTTCATTTATAAATATTGAATTCAATTCATTTGAAATCATATTTAATTTGTCATTCCTTCAATTAGTTTCACTTACTAATTTTATTTCAGTACTTAGTCCACTTGACTAATTTTCATTTACTTACTAATTTAAAATGAATTCCAACATTCAGTTTCTATTTCATTTACTTGTAATTGTAAATTCATTTATTCGTTCACAAATTTATTTTCCATAATTCAAACTCAATTCCAATTCATTTAATTGATTCACTTATACTTACTTTAATTTAACTCCATCCTTTAAGTTAAATTCATTCTATCAAAATTCAAATTGTATAAGTTATCAACTCATTTATTAATCCCATAATATTTTAAATAGGATTCCAGAGTCTTTTCAACATTTCACGAATCATTTTTTTGAAATCAATTATATCCAAAATCAAACTCAATTTTGCAAACAACTTCAATTTTTAAAATAAATTGGGCCGCAATTCCTCTCTTGGAAAATCAAAAATGAACACCGATGATGCTGCAGTCATCACCGAAATTATTTTCCAACGACCGAAAAGAGTTTAGTGCTTTTATCCCTTCAAAAACATTTTTCCAAAACCTTTGAAAACCATTTCCAAACTCCAAGGGAATTTAATCTTTTCCAAATTTCAAAATTTTCAAATCCTTTCAAAAACATTTCCAAATATTTCTCTGGAATTCCATTTCAAATTATAAATCACATTTACAATTTATATTTACAAATCCCATTTATTTCATAGCTTTTAGTTATGATTTCAATTTCAAATTTAATTTCCATATAACAATGATAATAATTTAATATTATCACTTCCTAGCAATCAAGCAACCATATACTATAATAATTTTCAAAAATTATTTCCTTTTATATACAAAAATAGTTTGGGTAAAGTTATTTCATTTACCCTATTTTTAAAATAATACCGTGTCGGCTTGCCTGGTTTAAGAGTTTAGAAATCCCTATCGATATATTTGTACAGACTATACCGACCAGAATCAATAAACACTCAACCAATAAGTCAATACAATATAAAACAATTTTTATATTCACTAACAAATACGCGCTCATATCTATTATTACACTCACACTCATTCTAGAGTACTACTGACTCTATCTCTAATGAGTAATCCCCACTAGAGCCAAGGTTGTCGCTTAACTAATTGCTCTGATACCACTTTGTAACGGTCTAGGCTTTTCAACCATCGACAGCGGCCACTCTCGACTGGTAGGCTTTTCAACCATCCCAGCCCCGCCGTGGCATACAATGGGATCGCATTTGCTATAAGTTCAGCATGATAGGGGGTTCTCGCTTTTTGTTTGGTGGAAAGCAGGAGACTCTTACCCCTACATGTCCCCGGTCAGGGGTTGGTTAACCGGTTAGGTGAAGAAGTCGAGAGGCTGGCCGTCTGAAATTCTAGTCATGCTCTTAGAAGCTATCAACATATCATCAACATAAAGCAACAAATATACGATATCTTCATTATACTTCTTAAAATAGACGCATTAGTCCATAAAGCTTCTAAAGTAACAATGTAAGATCATAAACTTATCAAATTTCTTACACCACTTTCTAGGAGACTGTTTTAAACCATAAAGAGATTTGCTAAGCTTACAAACATGACTGAGCCTGTCACTGTCGATAAACCCTCTGGCTATTGTAGGTAAATGTCTGCCTCGAGGTCACCATGCAAGAATGCTGTCTTGACATCTAATTGTTCCAACTCCATGTCGAAGTGTGCAACCAATGCCAAAAGAATGCAAATGGAAGTATGTCTGACGACTGGAGAAAAAATATCATGGAACTCCATACCTTTCCTCTGAACATAACCCGTCGCCACTAATCTCGCCTTATACTTCAAGTCACCGTTGATGCCATATTTTACTCTATAGATCCACTTACGCCCAATTGCTCTCTTGTCGGAAGGAAGTGGCAATAAATCTCAAGTGTGATTTTTGTGCAAAGACTCAATTTCCTCCTCCATAGCTGCTAACCGATTGGAACTATCAATTGAACTAATGACATCTCTATAGTCTCTGGGCTCATCATGGACTATGCTCAATGAATAGGCTGTCGTGTCATCAAAGTCAATGTCTTTAATACTCAATCCCACAAAATCATCAAGTCATCTAGGTCTTTTCCTCTCTTTGATTGGTCGAGTTTGAATTTGTGCTCCATCTTGAGATCAATCCTCTATTCTCTCCTCATCAACCACGGTGTCATCGGAAACACCATTTTTACTTGTATGGAAGTCTGATGATCTACTTCGTGTTTAGTATTCTGAATTTATCCTCTCAACATCATCATTAACAAAAGAAGAAGGCTCCACCTTCAGCATAGCCTTTTCATCAAATATAACATGCCTTCTAGTAACAGTCTTTTGGATGGTAGGACAACACAACCTATAACCCTTAACTCCTCTTCTATAGCTAAGAAAAATACACTTACGCGATCTTGGATCCAACTTTCCTTTGCTCTCATGCGCATAAGTTGGACAACCAAACGCTCCGAGGAAGAAATATAAAATAGGCTCTCCCTTCCATACTTCTTTAGAAATCTTCATATCTATGATGGTAGAAGGTGTATGGTTGATGGGAAAAACCGCTGTAGATAATGTTTCTACCCAAAATCTCTTCTTTAATCCAGTAGTCAGACATAAGCAACGAGTTCTTTCTAACAATGTCTGATTCATCCTCTCTACAACCCCATTTGGCCGAGGATCCCTTGGTGTAGTGCAGTGCCTTATGATTGCCTCGGACTCACAAAATTTGGTGAATTTTTTAGAAGTGAATTCCCTACCATTATCTAAACGAAGAACCTTCGCTTTCTTTCCAGACCACTTCTCAACAAGAGATTTCTAACTGTTAAACTTATCAAAAGTTTCGTCCTTGAACTTCATAAAGTAAACCCATACTTTTCTAGAAAAATCATCAACGAATGAAACAAAATACCTAGCTCCCCCAAATGATAGGCATGGTGCGAGGCGCCAAACATCAGTGTGAACGTACTCAAAACATGTTTAGCCTTATGCTCTACGATGCCAGAAGAAACCTTCATCTACTTTCCAAGTACGCATTCCTCACAAAAGCCATGTTTTGAATGTTGAATACCGTCAATCAAAGCTCGCTTTCTCAGCACTTCCAAACTGCGCTTTCGAATGTGTCCCATACGAAATGCCACAATCTGGTAGTATCGAAATCAACAGAATCAACAACCGAAGAAGGCTCTGCAACAACAGTGGTACCCTTCAACAAATATAGATTTCAAGCTTTTACCACTTTCATCACTATTAGTAAGCCATTTGTGATATTCGATGAATCTTTTTCTATTATACACTTCAAGTCAAGATTGCACAACGCTCCAATGGAGATCAAACTATGCCTCAAATCAGGCACATGCCTAACATCACACAAAGTACGAACAACACCATCAAACATTCTAACCTCCACCATTCCAATACCAATCATGTGATAAGTAACATTATTTTTCATGAGAACCTCTCCTCTATCAAACCAACGATAAGTGGAAAAGGAGTGTTTATCAGGTGTCATGCGATATGATGCTCCAAAGTCAATAATCTAAATAGTACTCTTCATAGAAGAGGCAGTAGCTGTAAAAATGCCAGGATTACTCTCTAAATCTGATGTCTCCATTGTAGAAGCTGAAGCCTTTTAGGTAACAACTTTGTTATTATTCTTCAACTTGGGGTAACTAACAATATAATGTCCAAGCCTTCTACAATAATGACAAACTCCCTTGATTGAGATCTTGATTTGGCTCTATCTCCATCATATTTGGGTATACTCTTACTTCTTTCCCTTTGCGTAATAAGGCCTTCAGAATCATTCTCCATGCTCATGTTTGCTAACTTTCCCTTAACCATCTCGTTATACAAATTTGTTTTTACATCCTCCAAGCAAATAGAAGAGCATCCATAGTCATTGATTTAACAAAAGTATTATACTCCGTAGGCAAAGAACACAAAACAATGACAACTTGCGCTTTATCCTCAATTTTTACTTCAGCCGCTCGAAGGTTCATAACAAGTGTGTTTAGGGAATCCACATGAGCTAATACATCGGTTTCAGGCTTCATCTTGAACGAGTAAAGTTGTTGTAGGATGATGCGGTTGGTAAGAGACTTGTCGTAGAACTTTTTCTGAAGAGCATTCCATAATTCATCAGTAGTTTTTACATGAGAAAACTCTCTAAGTACTTCATCAAAAAGGTTAATCTGGATGGTAGTTATAGCATCCTCTTTCAATTCCTCAATCTCGTCAGGCGCTAATTTCTTCGGTTTCTCTAGATCTAAAACAACCTTAAAAATCCTCGCTTTCTTCAACACCGCTTCCGTCTTCATCTTTCATGTGCCAAAATCTCCCTTTCCATCAAATCCAACGACTCCATAATTTGTAGAGCTTCTACAAGTGCTATTCTTCATAGAATTAGACGTAGCTAAAATAGTCTTCAAACAGAACAATAAGCTCTGATACCAGACTGTAGTGCAAAATTAGAGTTTTAAGTAGTGTAAACAGAACATCCATAATCTAGTCCGTGGACAATCTCAACAATTCCAATCCAATAAAGAGAATAAAAAGAAAATCAAAGAGCGCAAATTATAGATAAAAGGCGGAAATGAAAGAACACACCGATATAACGAGGTTTGACTTTGCCTAGGTCCTCGGACTCAACAATCTTTATTATTTCTTCACTTCAAGAGGGAGTATAATATGAGAAGAGTATAAATCACTCCATAAATTTCACTCGGCGTAAAATAGATACAGAAATAGGAATCTTATTGAAGATATTTTAGTGGAGAACTCTCTTTTTGTCTTGTGTTGAAAAGATGAACAAATGTCTTCGTATATTTATAAGTGCAATGATGAAAACTGTCTTGGAAATAAGGATGAAAACTTTTTGGATTTACTTGATTTGATTTCAACACAAATCTAGCATATTGGTATTTGTTTTCACGTATATCCTTATTTGATTGATTCCTCAAATCAAATAATATATCTTCTATAATTAATTGATTATATTTCCATTTGTTTCTCATATTTGATTGATTGCGAGAATCAATTAATATCTTCTTCCTTTTAATATTTGAAATAGATTTAAATCGTCCAAAATTAACGACAACAACTCTCTTAGCGGCTACAAAAATTGTATATTTACATCTAAATTTGCTTTCGCATCCATGGGATATAAAGTACGAATAGATACCAAACTAAATGGAAAAATATAACGCAAAACAAATATTGGTGCACTCCGTATGCGTAGCACAGGTTCACACTAGTTTAGTAGTATAGAAAGTGAGTGATACTTAAATTATTTTACCAACTAATTTATATAAAGATCACTTATGATGTATGTTTTGACATATGGTTGAATGAATTATGGTTCAAAGAATAGCTAGTTAATTGAGGTTTGGTGAACTTGTATTTTGGACACTTTAAACAATGGCTGAAGTTGGGATGTAAGATGTAATTGCTTATATAATGTATTTTGTGTTACTTCGTTATGTCATTTTGTTTATTACTATTTGAAAATGTAATCGTCATATTATTAATAATTAATTAATCAATTACTATAACTAAATGATTGTTAATTGATCAACCATGTTGGTTATGATTAAGTAAATAATTGTTTGTTTATATAACAATTATAAATTGGCTAACTCTATTCATACACCAGTAATCACTTAACATACACCAGGAAACATAATAAATTAGTATACATAATAAATTACTTCACATACACAATTTCAATTACAAAATCACTCTTGTTTTGATCTTCGTTATCTTCCCTCTTTAAAACATAAAATCATTTATACAACTACCAATTTCTAGCACAAAATTAAGTTAAAATTAAACAAAATAAACTTTAATTTTTGACATTAATATTTTACTTCTTTAATTTTATAGTTTTATAATTTTTTTATTAATTTTAATAAAATCAAGTCTAATTTAGAAGAAAAAAGATAAATACCTTTTAAATAAAGTGGTTAGTTGGGATAGTTATTTTCACTCATATTTTAGGCTTTATGATACAAAATTCATTAACTTCTTCTTCTAAACGTATAGGTTTGATCAAATGTAATTAATTTTAATGTTTCAATTTGATTGATCACAAGAAAAAATATGCAATTAAAGATAATGGTGGTTTTGTAATAGATTTTCTTAGTAAGATAATGGTGTAGGTTAAGTGATATTTCATGTACGGATAGAATCTGCCTTATAAATGATTAGAAATGAACAAATTACAAGTAAAAAAATTCCATTAATTTCTATATATATATAGAACACATAATGAGAGTACAAAAGATAACTAATGTATATGAGCATCTAACACTCGGATAAGTATGTGGGCCATAACAACAAACTATCGACTAGTCATTTGCATGCATAATCACACCTCTGAAGTTTTATAAGCACTCTAATTGTTAAAGTTGGATTGCTGTTAGGATATTGACACACACGTCTCAAGACCTTGTGGAAAGGAAGTCGATCGAACATAATCATCACAATGAACATCAAGAGGAGCAACGATAGTAAGCTAGGATATGCTGAGGGAAAAAAGCATGTCATCACCAAATACTACCATCCCTAGACGAAGACGAAGTGAACTCAATATCGTTGAACCACTTAGAATTCATCTCAAATAATGCTTGAAGTGATTCTTCAACGGCCTCAGCATTACCACATATGATACTTTTAGCCTCTAGGTAATTATGGTATGGTGGATACTCGAACCCTAAAACTAGCCGATTAAAAAAGGAAGTCTCCTTGTAATACACAACCTTTGAACATATAATCCGACATATCATTTTATTAGTGGCACCTTCTTGAATTTTTGGAGGGATAAAATGTCATCATGTTTGGCCGTCTATAACAGCTATTGAAATACATCCACTTTTCGAGTCAGGTCATCCTACTTGTTTTTTATTGCATTTAGTTGGATGCTTAGTCCACATTCTATTTCAGCACCAATTTTACCCATTTACAAAAACTTTAGAAAATCATCATTTTGCTCAGCCTCTTTCAAACTCCGGCATGCATTGGTATAACTTTTGATCATCTTGTTGATCGATTTTGGTCAATTGGAGATTGCACAAGAAGAGATTGATGATGAGATCAAGGACAAAACTTTTTATTGTTTTGGCTTGTAGAAAGTTCCTTTTGTTTTGAAAGATGCCTTGGGTTACATCATGTAGAAGGTCCATACTAACCTTGAATACTTCTTCCCTCAAATTTTCAACATCCCGTATGATTGGTGTAGGTCAATAACGTCATTTTATGCATAGTAGAAAGTAAGTTTAAGTCGGATGTAAACCACGTTTGATGCATCTTGATAACATGCCAGAAAAGACGGTGATGATCATAGTAGTTTGTTATTTTATTTGAAAGAAATCATCTATAAGCTAAACCAACAAACAAATATTCTGGTAAAATATGGCATACTTCTGAAAAACAAGCAAAAATATTTTATTTCTTCCGTTTGCCAAATACCATTGCTCACCGTATTTTCGACTACAATATTTTAGCTGACAGAGGACGTCGTACGGAGCAACCACTGGCAATATCCTATTCATCATCATTCAAAAATCAAATCCAAAACCCAAAACCAAACTTCATAAATTAAGCACACAATTAGTGAGAGAAAGGAGAAAGCCTAATTTTCAAATTATCTATCTTCCAAAACCCTAATTTGTACTTCGATGGATCTTCAGAATACCGTAAAAGAAGCGCTTAATGCGCTCTATCACCATCCAGACGACACAGTTCGAGCTCAAGCCGATCGGTGGTTGCAAGATTTTCAGCATTCAATTGATGCCTGGCAGGTAAAAGCCTAAATTTTTAGTTTAAGATTTTGTAATTTTCACATGATAGTTATGAAGTTTTATAATCGTTATTGCCTTTTCTGATTTTGGAAGGATTACCTTACAGTAATCAACAGGATAGCATTTTTTGTTTAGTAGTCATGAATAAACTCATTTTTATGGAGACGATTTTAAGGATTATTAGATAGTCCATAGAAATTTTGGAGTTGGGAACTGATCAGTTGGTAAACGAACTAAGTTAAAGGTAAGTTAATTTTCACTTATGATTCATGATTACTATGTTCGCACAATGACACTGTGTGTAATGTGTATGTATGGCCTGGCTAAAAAGCATGGCTTTCTCCAAAATACAAGTAATCTTTATATCTCTTGAATTCTTCCACATGAATAATATATTTAAACATCATATATTTGTGTACACAAGTTTATAGAAATCACGTCACACTCCAAATTAGAGTATACTAGAGATGCATGTATCAAATTAATTATTGCTAATTGAACTGACGATATCATAGTATACACTAACAGTACGATAAGGGTTTGATGAGTCAAATTGCCATTCGAATCAACATATATCAGAAAGTACAATTTTTTTACTCATTCTTTGAGGTGTAAGAATGTATATACAAGCGATCACTCGATTAATGCATGGTATTTCACATAACTTGTAGGGCTGAGTTGATAATAAACTGTCTAGCAAAATTCTTTAATTAGCTGATATAGTCAGGTCATATGATAAACTTGGTACATGGATCACACAACATTGCCCCCAAACCACCCCCCCTCCCCCTTCCCCCCCCCCTCCTGGCTCTCCTGTAAGATCTAAAACATCTGCTGGAGTAGCTATCACTCCATAGAAACACTTTACCGTTAAATAAATATTAAACCGAACGTTGCAACTAATACCAACCTCCCATACTTCAATTTTAGCGCAAATATACTGTGACTAAGGCCATTTTATGTTGCAATCCTAATACGCATAGGCATTGTCAGCCTATCTGTTTACAATAGTTGCATGACTAGTTATATTCTTTCCTCATAGTACAACCATTTGAACTCATGGAAGTAATGTACTATCTAACATTCTGATGTTATGTTGGTGCTCGTATATATGTTTGCCAGTTTTTGATTCATTTAAATCTTGCCTCCTTGTAGGTTGCCGATAATTTTCTTCATGATGCCAGCAGCAACATCGAGACCTTAATATTCTGTTCGCAGACTCTAAGATACAAGGTAATTTGTCTTTTCAAGATTATTGGCATGTTCAAGTAGGTGAATAAACCTTTTTGCTTCTTCATCCATATCATATATTTTTTTTTATACACACACACACACACATTTTACGTTTTATTCATGTTTGATAACCTTTGGAGTTTCAGGTACAACGGGATTTCGAGGAGCTACCTTCTGAGGCATTTCGTCCATTACGCGATTCCTTATATGTTAGTACATAGATATATGACTTTATGATATTTTTGGATGATTTTGTATAATAAACTCTTGTTTGTACCAACTTTTCAATTCAATACGTAGATGGATCAGTGCATATATCACACAAGAACATGTAACAATTGGTGTGAGTATATTCCATAGTGCATGTCAACCATCCTAACAAATTCAAACCCATAAATGTGCCAAGCATTAAATCAATACCCACTTGTTTAAATTTATGTTAGAAAAACAAAAATTTTGTTGAAAAAACAAAAACAAAGCATGATACATAATATCATATATTATTCATTGTTGCCATGCCATAAACTCGTGTTCGCACAGGATTACAAACATCTATAATATAGGAAAACTACAAATCCTGTTGAATTGCCAAAGATCACGGACAATGTTAATGAGATTGTGGATGCCATACACCTACCCAAAGTCCAATCTCAAGTTCAATACCCTTTTCTCTTGTGTTCATAATATTTTTATGTCCCCTTTAGTTTTTCATTAACAAGAGAAAACTTTAGAAAATAAATGCTTTTATCTCAACTTGAATATCAAATAATGTTAGTGGCTGATTTATAAAAAGCTTTTTATACGATAAGTAACCGTATATATCACAATGTTGGCGAAATCTAACATCCGAAGTACTCTTATAATGAATCAAAGCTTTACATTTGTTTTTGTTGTTTCACATCACAAGACCCCACATTCTATAGCTTTTGATCCTTTTCTCACTTAGTAACCGGAGTAAAGATTCACCGACAAATTTAAATTCTTTACTTAACATATACATGATTTTAGTCATTTTGTAATGGGAATCATATGCCTTGGTGGCCCACTTGTGAAATCTTACTCATTGAGGTCAAAATATATTGAAACAAACTATTTATATTTATTTTACTTTTTTGTTGTTGCCGAGATTGATCATTCTTATGGATTTATCAAAATATTAGCACACAACCAACTCAACTGTTTGTTGATTATTGATTTTTTATATATCAGCTTTAAGATGTTTTCAATATGGTTCATTATTCTTTCTGTTAATTTTGGACCTTAAAGGATTACCATTGACATTCCTTAAAAGATTCTTCAAAGTACATCATAGTTTTAAATCTTCTATATCTCGCTCGAGATTTTCGTTGAGATTCCTTTTCACACTTAGACAAGACAAAACATCACATCTCATTTATATTCTGTCTGACACTCATCTCTTCCGAAATATTCAAATCTCACCCGAAATATAGATAAAAATCTCGATTCGAGATCTCACCTAAAATTTTAATTTTTCTTCTTCTTTTACATCACATTTCTTTATTTTCGTACAAGTTCAAAAGAACTACCCAATTCAATTACTATTTGCCAACTCACTAAACATAGTTTTACTTTTTATCATGATGGGTCATACAAAATACTTCATTTCTTTTTTATGTTTACATAAGAGGACATTATTCAATCAATATCGAATCAATTAAGCTAATCAAACTACCACTCTTCTCCAAAAACATTAACTTCAATTTTTTCAATGCAAATCAAGTATGCTACAATTTTATTTTTTACTTTAAAATTTATAATTGTTAAATAAATCATTAAAACGTCAATTTTAGACACATAAGTTACACCGAAATATTCCCGAGATGTACTTCAAGGCCCGAGATATCAATTTGAGATGTACGTCCGAGATACAGTCGATCTCCTCCGAAGCGAGATAGTTTGTGTGAAAATACCAAGACAAAACGTGATCGAAATATGAGATTTAAAACCTTGAAGTACATATAAATTCAACTTATTTTAATCGATTGTCTGTTTATTTACAAATATTCAATTTTTTTATGCTAAAATTTACATTATTGACTTGTTCATTCTTTGTTTATTATGTTGCACATCATATTAAAAATATTATTATTATTTTGCTAACTTCAGCAAATTTTACAAATTTTATTCAGTTTCTCATAACAATGGTACTTACATGTGCAAATGATAAATCTGTTACATGCAGTTGACTTTTTTTTTATTTGCGAAAATAAGCAAAATTATCTTCTAACTTTGATATTGATAAAATATATATCAAACTCGATAAACCTATAAACGAATCAAATCAACATATTCCAATCCAAACATAAGTTTTCCTTTAAATGATGAATATTTTATTAGCGTCTTAGAAGTCTATGATAAGGCCATTCTTACAGCACATGAAAAATGTGCGTTTTAACAGAATAAACAGCAACAACGTGCACAAAAGATATACATTTATTTAATCTATGACGCTGATAAGTAAACTTTCTTTCTATCCTCCTTTGAGCTAAAAATATCAAAGATGAAAAAGTGGTGCGCGAAGCAAAAGACAGCTCCGTTTCTTCCATTTTTTATGATATAAAATATAAGCATACTATATATAACTTTATTATCATCATATCATTTAACGTAATTGGTGCAACGTACCAATTTTTATACCAAAGCTATATTATTTTCCTTTTAAATTACAAACCCATTAGATTTCGGTACGAACCCCTACTGATCATGACACTCAGCTTTCTAAAACAGTACCTACATTACTCATATACATAATAGTGGTATGGCGATCTTGTTGATTCTGAAGCAGAAATCTAAATTGTGTCTTAAGTAAATAACTTATGCTTTCTTTTCTGAGAGAAACTTATATTTTGTTTTGGTTTTGCTTTTAGTAAGACATTTTCTACCCTGGATCATTTTCTGCTTGGAATTTTGAGATAATTATGCAAAGTTTTCTAACCTGGTAGAGTTTCTTTTATTAAAGCATAAATAACTTTTAAGTTAGTTCAGCTTGAGCTGTAAACAAAATATTTTTGATGAAAAATCAGTCTTAATTCAGAAAGATGTTCACTATTTGTTATACCTTGCACCTAGGGTTTGGTAGGCCTTTGTATGTCTATGCACCTTGCACCACTAACTACTGTGGATGTACTTGAACAGTCAAATGCTTACGCACTTATGGATGCAAACTTTGTTTATATTCGTCGTACTGTTTAAGATGCGTTCATGCCATATGAATAATGGTTGTTTGATTATTTTAATTTCCTTTTTGCTGTTGTTTCTGTTGCATATTTGTCACCCAAACTTTATTAATTGGTTGATTAATGCAGACATTACTAAAGAAACTCAGTAAAGGCCCCCCAAAAGTTAGAACACAGGTAATTATTCATACGATAAAATATGTTTTGTGATTGAACTTCTGTGTCTAAAATATATTAATGTTCAGATTTGCATCGCTGTTGCTGCTTTGGCCGTGCATGTGTCAATCGAAAGTTGGGGTAATGGTGGCGTAATTAATTGGATTAGTTGCGAGATGAAATCTCATCCTGAGTACATCCCAAGTTTCTTGGAGCTTCTTACTGTATTGCCTGAGGTAGATGTCAAAATTTGCTTTAACATATCCGTCTTTAATTTTTTGAAATGTAGATTAACAGGACATGATTTTGGCAAAATCCACTAGCACGATTCTTATAAAGAGCTTCCAGCAGTTTGTTAATAGAATATAGGTGTTTAATTTATGTTGGTTGAAGACACTCTTGGCTCAATCATAGAGCCTAATAATTGAAGAAAACCTCAACACATTAGTCTCATTTTGGCATCCTTAATGTGAATGCATCAAGACATGACTTTCACTACCAAAATAGTAAAATTAATAATACCTTAAAGCTATGTAGTTTGAAGTTCAATCGATATATTGCCGATGTATCATATATCGGACTTCAAACGATTTTTTTTCCTTCAAAATAATGGTTAAAATGTCAACCAATGCCATTTTAGTGATATATGGATGATAGTTGCCGATACGTTGGTGATATTTGTTGACATACTAGTGATATTAGAACAATATGCAATGCAAATATTGATGAAAGTAGTCAAATATCAGAATGCAAAAGTATCTCATCTCATATTATAATTAAACTCTAAGTATGTACACAAATTCATTATATATATATATATATATATAAACAATCTGACATTGGTTACTGTACTAAAAGAGAATATTACACCTTTTATCGTTACCATATTTTTAGAAAGCTTGCAATCGACCATGTTGATATTATTTTGATATTTTCAAATACCGCACATCGGTCCTTAATTGATATTTTACTGAAACCGATGTTATCTACTTAGCAATGAAGTTTTTTTCAAGGTTCAAATTTTGTGCTGCAAGTCAAAATTCAGTCCATTCCATTTGGTTTCCATGTCTTCTAGGCTGGGATTTGCTCAAAAATCCAGTTCTGGACGGTGACAAAAATAAACTAAAAATATAATTGCTTGCGAAGAACTACACAGACAACAATATTGAATAATCAAGTAAGAGAAAGGCAACAACATAGAGCATCGAACAAATGAAGGCAGCAGCACTGACTATTGAGCAAGAGAAAGGCAGCGGCATCAAGCAAAGTAAAGAAACAAAAACATTTAAGCTTTTTCATGAAAGATATGGTTTCTACTTTCAAGGCTAAGATGTAGAAGAAATATTTTATAATTAGGGCTGTTTTGATTGGGTTTGTTGGTATTTGTTAAATTTGGGAAAAGTTTCTAGGCATAATGACAAGGTTGGTATTTTTTTTAATGATTAGGCTTGTTAAATTATAATAATATCCAACTAACACAATTATACTTGTAAATTTAATAAACTATGATAACAAGTATCCAAATTTTTATTATTTGTTAATCTGCTCATATATACAAAATTCTGGAAAATAATGATATCGAGAAACAGGTTTCCCAAACAAAACCAATATTTCAAAAATTTTAAACGACTGAAACGGAACTGGAATTTCAAACCATGAGTTATAAGTATACTTTATTGATATTTCAACCCTGAAGCCACTTTACAGCAAGGTATTGCAATATTTAGGCGATGGGGATTGTCTTTGTCAAAAAATTGAACTAACATTCGTAAATCTACAAATTAGAAAGGAAAAAAAAGTAATAAAAATCCTGTAAGCTCATGAAAATATAGCAGGAAATGGCGGGTTGTGGAAAAAGGCAAACTCCTGAATCTATGCATTAAATTATTTTTGTGTATTAATGACACAAAAACACCAGCCCTCACAACCATCCAACCCCACCCCCCCCCCCCCCCACAAACCAAAAACACACACACAAAAAAAAAACCCCCACGGCATGAGCTTGGTAGGCACCCACATTTCGTGCTCTTCACATGTTTTCGAGTCATTTCCATGTGGGAATGTGTAATCTGTTAGACAATTGTATTTACCATCAGGAATCATCCAACTACAAAATAGCCGCTCGGCCTGAAAGACGTCGTCAATTCGAAAAAGAGCTTTCGTCATCAGCTGAAGCTGCTTTCGATCTATTGACTGCTTGCTTGGGTTTTGAACAACTGAGGCAACAGGTTTGTCTTTCACGCTCAAAACTTGTTAAACTGTTTTCCCCCCTTCCCTTCAATTTTATTGATGTCCTGCACTATTGTTATATTAGCCCCTCAATTTTTTGTACAAGAATTTAGGTGAAAGATAGTTGGTATTCTTTTTAGTTATCTGAGAAGATTATACAAGTAGAAGAAAACAGAAACACTTCATCTGTTTCAGCCTTTAGGGTTCCACTCTTAGGAGAGGACAATTAGCATGAATATATGATGATGCAATGGGTACAAAATGAGTATTAGGGATATCACAATCTTTTTAAGTGGAAAATTGCACATTATTTGTTATTCAGGTTCTAATCTACATAAATGGTGCAAGGGACCTATTCAGTGAAAATGTATGATTTGAGAGGCATATACTGAAACTGAAACTTTGGAAAAATATACTTAATGATCCAAAGAGATTATTATACCAAGTAAAATGTTAAATTCGATGCTGAAAGAACTAAAAGATGGGCACATAAGCATTAATCATTGTTGATAGCTTGATGCAAATAGGTTAGTATTATTACCAGTGATGGAATTCTGATTACTCAGTATCAACTTGCTTTATAAGTAATCTAAATAGCAACCGTGGAATATAGCAAGAACTTTGGTTTCAACTATTTGTTAATAAATTTTAAAATGATAGGATATATAAGTGTATATAACTGGATCATGGGACACAATGCCACTTCTAATTCGATCTATCAGAAGCATGTCTCACACACACCCCCCCGGCATTTAATACTTGCAATGGTCGGCCATGTTGATTTCCAGTTATTTTATTCACTTCTTGCTGCTGCAGGTTTTGGAGGCTTTTGCTTCTTGGCTTCGACTGAGTTACGGGTATATATTCATGTGCCTGAGTCTGTAGACGTAATTTGTTATCTCATTAGGCTTGTCCATTATATTATAATCTTTAACACAAACTGTAATTTTTTTTCTTTTCAGGATACCTGCATCGACTCTTGCTTCACATCCTCTTGTTCATGCAGCTTTGTCATCCTTGAATTCCGATCAGTTTCTTGAGCCCGCTGTAAATGGTACTCTTGATAAGCTTATACCGGTTTCTTTTTCATCATTGCTTGTTCATTCTATATAGCCACAATAACAGCCAATCACTGTGCTTATTGTACCAAGGTGTTTATATGACTAAATTCTAATTTTCAACCATCACTTTAACCATCGTGAATGGATATTTAAAAATAACTTTATTTTCTTCTTTTTTTGTTTTATTTTCCGTCTTTGATTTCCCCTCGATTTTTATATTGTTTACACTATATTTTTACATTTTAGTTATTCCAGTTACATTTAAACACACATTATTGTATAGTAAATATGCTCAGATATTTATTAAAGATTACTTCTAAGGTCTAACACGCATACGTTCTCCATTACTACAGTGATATCTGAATTGATACACTTAAGTGTACTTGGAAGTTCTGGTGGCTTCTCTACACAAATGCCTCTTATTCAAATACTGGTTCCACGTGTTATGGGTTTGAAAGATCAACTTAAGGACGATTCTAAGGTATTTTTTACATTGCAAACCCTATTTAATATGTGTGAGATTCTGAAGTTCGTTCCAACACATTTTAAGGATATTTCACAATAAGAATATTCAAATGGAGACTTATTACTGGTTTGTATTATATGTGAGATTCTGAAGTTCATTCTAACACATTTTGATAATTAGTATTCTACCTGTTCCCCATTAAATGTTCTTATATACTTGAACAAGTGGCTTTAAATTGTCGATAACCAACCTATTGTGACTGGATGATATTAGCTGGCCATGTATCTTTTGATGTTTCTGCCACGGTGCCACCTCTTGGTTTATAGGGGCAAACAACATCATACTTGCAATGATTGTTTTAACATTTGGTTATTAGTTATACTACTACAGCTGACTCATAAATCCAAATGAGTAATATTTCAATATCTTATCTGCTATCGGAGATTTTGCACCGAAATATTGAATATAATGCATTCATGCTGAACAAGAAAACTAGTCAAGTCTAACCTGGTTTTGGATATATCAAAATGTACTTGAACTGTCGAGTATTATTTCTTCTGTTACGCGCTGATTTTTTGTTATTATTTTCCCTCAATTAATCCACGACTGAAATAGCGTTCTATCCTTTCTCTCCAATTTATTACCATTTTTTTCTTTCTGTAATTTATCAGTTAAATATGCAATTTGTAAATAAATGTTATACATCATGGTTATCTCGGTTATATCTATCTTTCCAGGATGAAGAAGATGTCAAAGCCATTGCTCGCTTGTTTGCAGATATGGGGGATTCTTATGTAGAACTGATTGCTACTGGTATATTTGGATTGCTACACACACATATCACGTTCAGTACCTATATTATGCTTTTGTTGCTATTTTATTCTTTTTCATTTATCACATTTCATTAATTCATTTACAGGTTCTGAAGAATCCATGCTGATTGTTCAAGCATTGCTTGAAGTTGCATCTCACCCTGATTACGATATTTCTTCAATGACTTACAATTTCTGGCATTATCTCCAGATTAATCTAACTGGAAGGTAATACATGTCATTATTTGTAGATGAGCAATAATATTAAGTTTAACTGAATCAACCCAACAGTAGCAGGGATGCATACTCTTCAAATAATCCAGAAGCGACAGTTGAAGCTGAGAGAAATCGGAGGCTACAAATGTTCCGTCCATCATATGAAATGCTAGTATCTTTGGTAATATTATCTCTCGCACAAACGGATATGTGGACATTTGTAACACTGCATATCTGACTATCATATTGATCATGCCCTTTGCTATAATTTGTACACATGATTTTTCACAAGCTTGCATTTGCTTTTGTGCTATATGTATAATGATTTTACATGAAAGATAAATATTATAATCTATATTATACATGCTTTTTGAGTGCTTTCATGCTTATAGAAGTATTGGCCACCGCAGGTATAGGATAATACTATGTAGTGGGAAAAAACAATCCAAATGATTAGACGTATATCAAATGGTGGAAATATTTGAATTTCTTATATTATAATAATCCTCTTAATATTTTTTCAGCAACTCTAGCCAAGGGTAGTTATGAAGAGATTCTCCACTCAATTACATTTTGGAATTATACTTGAACCTTTTCCTTTAATCCTACCATCAAAGTTTGCAAGTTCTGAAATTGATCATTTTTCTTTGGCAGGTTAGTTACCGGGTTGAATACCCATTAGATTATCAAAACCTTTCTGAAGAAGATCACAGGGATTTAAAGCATACTAGATTCGGTACAAAATATATTCTTTTATGTTCAAATTTCAGATGAATTATCGCTCGGAATTCGGTAGATATTATGACATCACAGACAGTGATATTCTGGTCTATCTTGTCATAATAGTAAAAATATCCTAACATTACAAAAAAGGGGATGGGAATGGGGAACAGATTTGCTGTCCTAAATCCATGTATCCCAAATTAATCTATTTCATTTATGAAATTGAAGTTGAGAACTCAAGATGAAAAAAGTATTAACGGTGGGAAATGAGCAATCAAGATGTATTGTGTAAAATTGATGGCGTTTTATTTGGAGGAGACAGCACATTAATACTCATCATAATTGTCTTTGTTGTACAAGTAAACTAGTATAGTTGAACGCTTGCTTACATGTTAAAACCTTCACCCAAACAGAGAACACTTTATCATGGATACAGGCTTGAATTATTCTTATGCTATATATAACTTTCATAAAACTTTAGTAACTTATTTTGATACTTCTAAAATATCTCATTTTGGCAGCTGTAAGCGATGTGTTAGTTGATGCAACTGCAGTGTTGGGAGGCGAAGTAACACTGAGGATTCTTTTTATGAAGCTAGTTCAGGTGAAACTTAGCTGCATATATTCTACAGTTGGACTTGCGTATGAATTATTATTCTGTTTTTATAGCTTGTTTCATTGAAGAAAAATATACATACTAATGAAAAACGCTGGCTATGATTTGTTATTAATAATATGATGCTTGATTGAGCATCTATCTTAGAACTTGACATAATATTTGTAGTCTGATATTTCAGGCAGTTGGAAGTTGCAACAATAATGAAAATATCAAATGGCAGCCTGTCGAGGCAGCTCTCTATTGTATACAAGCAATAGCTCAGTGGGTTCCAACACTGGAAGCAGAAGTTATGCCTCAGGTGTGTGTTCCACACATGTACTCAAGCATAGTAATTGGTATTAATTTTCATCACTGTGATTGGATCAACATTTTCATGCAATTTCAGTTATAACCACCTATACTTTGTAAATGTTTGACAGTTGATTTTTAAATACATAAGGCAAACATAACAAACTGTTGCTCTTTATGTGGCCATTCAAAAAGTAATGCATTCCCCAAATATTTGTCAGAATCTTGAATCTTTATGAAGTGAACTAGTGCTAATGATAAATTAATTTACTTCAGATCTGCAAAAATGTTTCAAAAGATCATTTGAAAAAAATTCTAATGAAGTCGGATCTTATGCAACTGCTAAAAATTAATTTCTTTAATTAAACAAATGATTGTCAAAAATAAAAAATATATAAAAATCAATGACTACTCCCCCAGATCCCATACTTCTTCAAATCATGACCTCGCCAGTCATAAATCCTAGGCTCCTAGCTACGCCACTGCCGATGACATGGTAGCATCTCTGCTTTATGGATCCAGCCACTTAAAATTTCTCTAGTAAATCAAGTATTTTTTTGATATAAGGGTAACATGCTACACAACTCATTGGCTTAAGAGCTTATTACTGCCTTATATCCAATGCACACTCATAGTAGCTAAGGCGCAAAAAGGCGAAAGCCTCGAGCCTTGGGCTTTTTTGAGCCTTGGGCCTTTTTGAGCCTTGGGCCTTTTATACAAGTTTGATCTACTATTTACTAACTACAAATTAAATTTTAAACCATATTTTATGATTCATTCAACTATTTAAATATTTTATTATTTTAATATTAAACCATATTTTATAATTCATTTAACTATTTTATAAACTAAAATTTGAATTTTGCAAAAAGGCGCTTGAAACTGCAAAAAGGCGCACTCAAACTGCAAAAAGGTGCACGCCTTGATAACTATGTGCACACTATACGCTGTATGCTAGTTTAGTTGATTTAGTAAATCTATAGTGTACCTTTGACTGTATCTTTTTTTTTTTGTGGGTATTTGATAAAAACCAATTATCGTTAAACCATCTGAATCACCACTTAGCTACACAGTTTGATCAATATTACATCTTCAATTGTTTTGTGGTAGTACATCTTCTGCGGTATGACTTTTTCTCTTTTGATCGTATGGCACCTTCATTTGTTTTGCTAACAACATTTGCAAGTACATGTTGTGTCTTGGTCTCTTTATATGTTTGACTTCCTGAAACATGTTGTTTCTAGAATATGTTTTTTTCCTTTATGCTGGTTATACCATGGTCTATTTTTGACCCATCTAATAGGTTATCTTTCTTGTGTATTGTTATGCTTTAGATGCTGCATATGATTATTTTTCCACCCATATGACATGTGGTTACACTGATCCCAATTTCAGACTCTAAATATTTGAAGTTTGGATTTCCGCATATTCCACATTCTATCCTGCATAAGACTGCTTTGGCATAGCGTCCAGGAGCAATCAATTTGGCGAATGGCTTTCCCTTAGTATAAAGAACAAAAATGGATGTGCGCTGGACATGAACATGTGATGGATAGGAATACATCGGTCCAACTTGTACCATGAAACCCACAGGCCCGAGTCCGCGCACTTCCCTGTTTTGAACAAGATTAAAAATACGTAAAACTAATAGGAGCAAAACATTCAGAGGTCCCAAGGGATAGTCAAGTGATCGAGGCACTAATTTGAGAAGCGATAGATATTGGTTATGACATAAATTTCCTTGGTCTATTCGGATACACGTTGGGAAGACATACGTTTTTTGATTTTTACAAGCAAAGCTCAGGTTCACTAGGTCTAATAGTAATAATACCATCAGTCAAATATTTCTTCAAAACTATCCTTACATTGCATCTGTACATTTTGTTGATCTGGAATATCTTGACTTTTGGTAGTCATATCATGCTATGCAACATGCAAATCATGTCAGATGCGGTACCACTAGCAATATTATTGTGCGTATTCATTGTTAGAGGTCAAATTCAATTTTTCTATGCACTTAATTTCATTTGTATGGTTTATGCAGACTATGGCATTACTTCCGAAGCTTCCTCACCAACCTCAGCTGCTACAAACAGGTATATTCTTAACTTGTAATACAAACCCTTTAGTTCATCCATATTCTATCTTCAGAAATTACATGCATTGGCACATTTAACCAGTGTTTCTTTGAACTGAATTTTGTGTCAGTCTGTTCGACAATTGGAGCATATTCAAAATGGATAAATGCTGCTCCAACTGAACTTTCAATACTACCATCACTTGTTGACATATTAACAAGGGGTATGAGTACATCTGAGGACTCTTCAGCAGCCGCTGCTGTTGCGTTCAAGTACATATGTGAAGGTATGCTGTATAACAAGCATGATCTGATTTAATCTCTTCTTATACTAGAAAAGTCAATTTAGTGGTAAACTTGCTAGCATAATTTTGGTTTAGCTTTCAAACACATGTTTTTTCCACTGTTTACCAGTTGCACAATTATACTTCTACAAATCTTTTTTCGACAACACGACTAAATATCTTACTTTGTACTTTTTAGTATATATTTAGTGTACTTCCACCCACATACATGATCCAGCCATGGCGTACACACCTAGTAAAATATCATCTTGCAGGTTTACCTGCACGCATATTAATATTAATTCATTCTTCAACACAATTTTTTGCACCCTTGAGTGTGCGAGTTAGGCAGCTAATAGGCTTAAAGGTCATTGTCAAAACACAGTAAATAATAAACTACTTAAATACTATTTCTTGGTATCATTTGTACCGAGATTATTTAACTTCCATTGAAAAATTTACCATCAACTTTTGACACTATATATTCCCTTTTTTTCTTTTTCTTTTTGGTTTCTTGATTATTTATTCATCGTGTAGATTGTAGAAAACAGTTTAGTGGATCCCTAGATGGTCTTTTCCACATTTATCATATTGCGGTTAGTGGGGAAGGCGGTTACAAAATATCTGCTGAGGATTGTATGCATTTGGTTGAAGCTTTGAGGTACTTTGTTTCTTAGATTACTGTGAAATATTTTTGTTGATATTAGACATAACAGAACACATCTATCTTACATCATAAAATCGACTAACTGTGGTTGATCAATACCAGCGCGGTTATAACAGAACTTCCAATGGATCACGCTAAAAAAGGTCTAGAATTAGTTTGTCTGCCCTCCATAACACCTTTGCAGGTAAGTTAGAGTTATAATGGCCTTTTCTGGTTAGTTTCAGCAATTTTAGAATATATCTCCATCTGAACAAGCAGGAAATTATTAATCAAGGTGGGGCAGCTCTACAACAATTGCCTGCAAAACAGCTTACTGTTCACATTGATCGTCTAGCATGCGTTTTTAGGTACAAAAGCTTAGTCTTCTATCTGTACCAATTTCCTTCTATATATTAATAACGAGACATATCATATTTACATCATTGGTAAATATACAGGAATGTAAATCTTCCAGAAGTTGTGGCTGATGCTATTCAAAAGTTTTGGCCAATCTTTAAATCTGTATTTGATCAGTAAGAACTAACACTTAATGTTACTTTTTGAGGACCACACACACACACACACTCACACTGTCAGACATGTCTATGCAGTGAAATCCTGCAAATGCATAAACAATGGCGGGGGTGTATCCATGTATAGAAGTACCCTAGGCTATATTATATTTGCAAAATTTGAAATTATGGAATAAGTTATTGACCAACTTGATATTTTTGCAGTGTTATACTAATGATTAATGTATAATATTGACATCTATATTCGGTTTGCCTGGGGCAGTTATAACTATTGGCTCTGCCTCAGCTTAATGCTTTAGTGTTCCGTGTTCTACATATGCAAAGAGTTCCTATATATGTATACATTCTATATAAGGTTTTATCGACTTATTTCCTTAAATTCATAATGTAGACGTGCATGGGATATGCGAACTATGGAGTCTCTATGCCGTGCCTGCAAATATGCTGTAAGTATCTAACAATTAGTATGATTCACTGTGATATTATTTCTAAATATAGTGACTCCTCTCCATTTAGTTTATCTCAGGAGGAAAAATATATTAGGAGTACCACATAATTACTGTTAAGTAATTATGAATGCCTACAATGCAGAATAGTTTATTGACCAACTTTATTTGTCTCTGCACAAATGATCAATTTGGCACAATATACTTTATCACCTCAATGATTATATATAAACCATCATAATCAGTCAGCTAATATAATCTTTACCATATATAGTGGCATCTCCTTGACGACTGAATGCCGTTTGGTAGAATAACAATAGCTTTGGAACTTGTTTTGTATCATAAAGTTTTTAAGGAACGTTATGTACCTAGTTTTTATAAGATTTTGTGCCACATTCATTTCACACTCTTCAAAAGTTTCTTTGTTTTGCACTTATATTTGTACATGGTTAAAGGTCAAAACTTCAGGAAGGTACATGGGAATCACTATCGGAGCAATGCTGGAAGAGGTTCAAGTTTTGTATCAACAGCATAACCAATCTTGCTTCCTTTATCTATCGAGTGAAGTCATCAAAGTATAGTCTGTTAATTCCCTGATTAAATGCAGTTTTATTCTAGTTCATCTGTTTTATAACCAAGCCATTTTTTTTGTCTCAGATATTTGGATCTGATCCATCTTGTGCAAATTACCTAAAGAGTTTGATTGAAGCACTTTTCAGTCATACAACAAAACTTCTTAAGTCCATTGATGTAAATATGTTTGCTCTATCATTATCTCCTACCTTCCACTCTTGCATATGCTCGTTGTTTTTTCTGTTAATTTAGTTAACAAATATTTCATTTGCTTTACCTTTTAGGAATTCACTATAAGACCCGATATAGCAGATGATTGTTTTTTACTGGCTTCAAGATGTATCCGATACTGCCCGGATTTATTTATTCCTTCTTCTGTCTTTCCATCTTTAATTGACTGCTCAATGGTTGGGGCTACTATTCAACACAGGTGAATTTTCTTTTAATGATTACAACATTGTTTTACATCCTTGAATATTCATTTAATTATAAAAATATATATGTATTCAAGGACTCCAACACTGGTCATGTAACTGTATATGGTTATTTATTTCTTCTAAACAAATATGCTTG